>OX439241.1:7397898-8740436 GCA_949319165.1 Sialis lutaria
CCATAATTTCAATGATACTTTGAAACTGGCATCATACCTATTGAGTTACAATATGTTCTAATCGATACCACAAAATTAAATGAGGTATTAATTTTCTGATAGTATCTATGAATTTGCTATGGAATTTAAAACAGTAATATTTCAACGTATTTTAACACGGTTGGCGACTCATAATATCACTGTTTTAATACTGTTGGTGTTTACATACAACGCGTGCACGAAACTTGTCAAAATCTTCATGAAACTCCAAGAGAACTGTTATATAAATTTTATACTTCATTTGAGAGTGCTTGCTAGTTAGTAAATTTGCTTAAGAGTAAATTTTATTTTGTATATGGTCAATGTACTCGGTTCGAACCCAGAAATCCAGACTCACAAAAACTATGCACACATGTTTTACTTCCGGCCGGTACGGAGGGGTCAAAGGAGCATAAGAGGCGTTTGTCACGCACACACATTTGTGTTTCAGATGACGAGGTAAACACCTGCACACAAAGTCGCGAAGCGTGACGCGAACAAACAACAAATATGGTCCAACACATTGTCTGGGGCCCATCGCGTCAGATTGAAATCACGCCCGCAACCATGGTCGTCTCTTGCGTCTGTTTGGTTCCGCTTTGCTAGGAAATAATAATGGGTTTATGAAATGTTTAGAATATGTTTTAATATGTAATTTATTATTGATAACGTGCTTATTAACGCAGATGAGTGTTTACAAAAAGGTAATTTAACATCCAATGCCGCCGAATCCGAGGGGGGGAAAAAAACGATCGTCCCACCAGGGGCATTATATACTCGTCAACAAAATAAAATTTTACCATTTTCCTAAAATATCTGCAATGTTTAATTAGTTGTTACATTAGTAAAAATGTTATCGAAAAATGAATTAAAATGCATCTAACTTAAACTTTGTTTCAATGGTTACCATCATATCGTGCCAATCAAATGTTTTTAGTACAGATAGACAAGGAAATATATAGGACTAATAATACATTTCACAGCATTGTTACCATATAGCTCCACAAAAAATCGCTCCACGAGTCATTGGCGTATCATTCGGATTTAAAAATAAAGTATCAATTGTTTTGAATTATAAAATTAATTAATAATAAATTATGTTTTATATTATCTTTAAAAGTATTTTTAGTGGTTATTGATGAACAGAGAAACGTACATTTCGAATTATGATCTCTCATACATACCAAATTCAATTTTAAATTAAAGCAGTATATATTTGTATATTATAAATTTTCATAGAAATGAGAAAATTGACATTAAATTAAAGATGGCCGCCATAAGTTTTGTTAACACTTTCTTATACGGTTATGTTTTTCCTAATCTAATTGTAAGATCTTTTCGAAATTGATTTTTTAATTGATATTAAGTTATTAAGATTTTTTACATCTAATTTTAAAAATAATAATAAGTAAGTTGTTTAAATGTATTAAAAAAAATAACTTATTCCTAGAAACCAAGGAAAATGAGTTTATGAGTAAAATTATGACACAAAGATAGATAAATAGGTATCAAGAATGACTCAAAGTAATACAAAATCACTTGATTTACAATACCGTGATCAGTGATCACTAAACATATCGATTTTTATTGCCTCCTATAAAATTTTCTCAATGAGAGTTACGACATATTATAATTATCCCATTGATGTATAAAAATACATTATAGCAATATCAGAACAAAAAAACACTGGCATGGGTGCTACAGAACTTTATATTACAATGTAGGTATTCAGTTTACATAAATATACAGTATAGAACTTATACGTTTTTCTAATTATACAATATAAATATTTCTGGCGATATAATAGAAGATAGGAAATATACATGGGACTTAAATTATAGATTATAATATTCTCTACAATTTTGATCCAAAATATTTTCTTCTAACTTGCACCGTTTTAAAAATAACTTGAAAATTAAGTTTTTTTAAATATCAAAATTTTAAAATTTATTTTTTATAAATATTTTTTGCCGTTCTAAACAATGTCTTGCTAGGCATCTCTGGCTATAGCGAAATTTTGCGTTATAACAAGCCCTAGAAAGGTTGAGATTTAATATGCTTTTTTGTCTGTGTTTCTGTGTAATTATGTGTGACATACACACACACATACGACAATGACAAATATTACAACATATCCAAAATTTAGTCAATAAAGAAACATACGGGATTCTTTCAAAATCGACCTCCAATTTAGTTATATACATAATATTGAATCAAAATTAAAACCCATAATTGTTTATATAATTATAAATACCATCTGTTACGATATTTCTATTTACACCGATCATTAGTTCTCATTTAAGATTTTGAATATGTCAGCGGTGGCCAAGAAGCATTCCTAAAATAATTCGAAACAAAGGAAGCTTGGTGGTGTTATACAAATATACATGACAGCTTCTGTATTAAAGAAGATAAGTAAATATTTGGATTTCATATTATACAGAAACTGCATTTTATAAATAACATAATGTCGCATACCTATGTATATAAAAAAATTAAAATACACGGAGAGAATATTCTTTTAAAAATTAACAGAAAATGTTGTGAACCTGAAGATAGAATCAACTTCTGAAAAAAATTAACAGAAAAGTCGGTAGAATTTAAAATAAAATAAATGAAAAAATACAATGACATACTGGTAAATTTTAACATAGTAGCTATTAAAATTTATTTACTCTGAAAAAGTATATACGCTATTCCTTAATTTAATTTCTTGCATATGAAAATTTCACGTACATTCTCTATAATTTTACCATGTTTACTTTTCAAATCTGGCCTATCGCCGTCATAGAAACTGCTATACAGTATAATGAATTGTAGTAGACGTTCTTTTAAATTTTACCATGTCGGGTGTAAATAAAAATTCGGAAATTACAGATCTTTAATTTACACATATACGATATTTTATTTATGCAACTTTATTAACATAAATGTTATCAGTTTATTAAAGAACACTAATATTTTTATGGCAGTATGTTTTTTGATCTAATGCCATGTTGTGCTTTCTACTTGTACTTTTTCGACAAGATTGTGGTATGTAATTATGTTTTCTATAAGAATCTAAAAATGTAAGAGGGTCTATAAAGAAAATCATTCTTTTAATGGAGTCTATGTAGGAAAAAGGTTGGGAACCCCTGATTTATATAGTAATTAATGATTTTCCTTTTTATTTCTATGACAAATTGTTTGGTGCATGAAAATTAGTATAGAATTTTTAAATTTAGATTTAGTTAAAATTAGAAATTTTATATAGAAAATGACGTGAAAAGTTGAAATTTTTAAACCGCAGTTCTGTATCTCAAATCGTTCTTGAGATATGGCCTTTCAAAGTTTTCGATTTTTGAAATTTTTGGATAAAAATGGCTGTAACTTTTGAAAGTGTTGTCAAATTTGATTTTTGTCGACGAATTTGAAATCAGCGTATCAAAATCTATACAACGACATTTATAACACTTAAAAATTCGACAAAAAAAATTTCGCGAAAAATTGAAAAGATTCAATTTTTTACCAAAATTTTATTTTCGAATTACGAATTATTATACATGTCGTTGTATAGATTTTGATACGCTGATTTCAAATTCGTCGACAAAAATCAAATTTGACCACACGTTCAAAAGTTACAGCCATTTTTATCAAAAAAATTAAAAAATCGAAAACTTTAAAAGGCCATATCTCGAGAACGATTTGAGATACAGAACTGTGGTTTGATAATTTGAACTTTACACGTCATTTTCTATAAAATAAACATAACTTTAACGAAATCTAAAATTCAAAATTTTATAGTAATTTTCCTGCACCATATTTCAGTTTTGTCATAGAAACATCGACTTTTAAGGTAAGAAAAGAAAAAAGAAAATCTTAAATTACTATATAAATCGGGGGTTCTCAACCTTTTCCCCACAGATACCCCTTATAAAAGAAGGATATTCTTTATACATCATCTTACATTTACGTTTTCTATATGAATCTAAAATTTTTTGGGGGGTCTATAAAGAAAATCATTCTTTTAAAAATGGGTCTATGTAGGAAAAAGGTTGGGAACCCCCGTGTTGTAGAGTATTACATTTTCTATTAGAAAGGTCATTACAACTTTTGTAGTAAAAAAATTCCTTACCAAGATATTCTTTAGTACAGACGTTCCCAAACTGTGGTACGCGTACCGGTACCGGTACGCGTATGTCGAGCTACCGGTACGCGATAAGGGAATGAAATAATAATGAAAACAATATTTTGCGTAAAATAATGCAGTCCCTTCACATTCATGTAATTGTGAAACAGTCCTTCATCGATCTAATAAGTAGTGACGTTGACTTTCAATTAAAATTTCAGAGCACCACCAGCTTACTATCGTTTTGGCTTTGTATTCGTACAGAATATCCAGAACTTTCTTGCTATGCATTTCAAATTTTTAATGCCCTTCAATACTACATACTTATGTGAAACTGGAACTTCTGCAATGACAGCGATGAAAAACAAATACCGATCATTGCTTAGTATTGAGTCTGATCTTCGCCTTATTGACCAAAATTGAACCAGATATTTCTACTCTGGTAAAAAGTTTACAGGCGCATCCACATTAATTAATTATTATCATACAATAACCAAAATTATTATTATATCTATATATTATATGATACAATATACACAAATATCAGTTACAAAAATTCAACGTTTATGGGAATGGAGGGGAGAGGGGTTATATACATTTATAAAAAAATAGTGTAATAAAAATATTTTTGAATTAAATTGTTTTTAGTATAATTACGTTTTATTGTAGGGCTAAAGTTGTTTTTCTTTTCGTCAAAATTTCCGAGAGAAACAAATAACAAAAAAAGGTCATTTACTTGAAAATTTACGAGAAAAAAATTAGGACTATTTTCCAAAAATATTTACCTACCGGTACGCCACCATATTTTCTGCTACAGACCGGTACAACATATTAAAAAGATTGGGAACCTCTGCTTTAGTAGATTTTCAGGATTTAACTCTAAATAATATTTGTGTTTAAAGTGGTATAAAAGTACTAAAGTAAAACGTTGTACAAACTAGTAGAACAAAAGATATTAAATAAACAGTACAATTAAGTAACTAGAGCAATTAAAACCAACATCAGTGGTATTCAAAAATTATATTTGCGGGCATCCACATGTGTTTTTGCCAGCGCATATTTCCAGGAATGCACATCTCACAAAAACTACTGCATTTGTTAGCTGTAAACAGCATAATTATGTACATTATAATCATTATCATTTGCAAGCTTAGCTCTGCGTATGTGAGGTCATCGCACTTTGTTACATATTCCGGCTACTAGCTGCATCCCTGTCATACCAATGAGGGATGCTATTCTCGTTCGTGAAATAAATTTCTTCTGGCTATAGGTGATGTCATCTTTTATTCCAAGATAAGTTATGTATGACTGTATGTATAAAATGTGGTTTTGGATTACACATTTACATATATTGTTTTGTTTCTCGTAGTTTAATAGTATTTTATTTTTATAGTTGATTTATTCTCGCAATCGAATTGTGAAAAGATACGTACTACATGTATATTTACATGAATAAATTGAATATTATTATTATATATACTTTTTTTTATACGAAGGTACATGAAATTTACTTTGTAGTAAAATAAAGAAATCTTTACAAAATGCGAACTCGAGATTTCAACGGAATTTAACATTTTGAGGGTATTAGTGACTAGTGACTACAATACTGTACCAAAGTCGGTATCACGGTATTTTTTTGGTTTAAAAGGGGGAGATCGGTAATAAAATTGGTATTTCCCATGTCAAATATTTTGAATAAAATTAAAATTTTTAATTTTGCATATTTTGATCGTTTTCTAATGTTTTGGCATATTTCTTATGCGGTGTTTACACCGAGAAAACAAAACAGAAACACGGCGTTTTTATGACGAAAAAGCAATAAACCCTATACAATTTTAAATACGAAGTATTTTAATGCGGTGTTTACACCGAAAAAACAAAACAGAAACATCGTGTCTTTAAAATATTTCGTATCTAAAAATGTATAGGGTTTATTGCTTATTGGTCATAAAAACATCGTGTTTCTGTTTTGTTTTTCGGTGTAAACACCGCATTACAATTTTGGTGGATAAATGTTCAAAAATAAATATAAAAATTTGTTGTTACCTACTGCCTGAAATTTTATTGGTTTATCTCACACCGCTATAAAATTTTCGTCTTTATTTTTAATTCATTATCATAACAGGTCACTTAAAATATATTTGTAACTAGCTGACTCGGCCACGCGTTGCTGTGGTTAACCTATACTTTAATTGTAGGTTATATAAAACGTTTGAAAGTTTGACATAGCGCCATCTATTGAATACTTACTCAATCCAGTCAACATATGTCACCATCTGTTAGAATCGTTTGGAACTAACAGATAAAAACAAATAATTTGCAATAAAATAATATTGCAATCATAAATTGAGATGTAAGCTATCCTATATTTCAAGTTGGATCAAACTGCACACGGTGTACAAATTTGATTAAAATCGGTTAAGTAGTTTAGGAGTCCATCGCGGAGGAACATGTGACACGTAATTTATATATATTAAGATAATAACTTTTTTTAATTTGTTGTTTATTCAAAATTTTGGAAAATTGTTAATGGGAGATCTATTTTTATAACAAGTTTTACAACATATTTCAATTTTATTTAAATTCGTATGGCATATTTTTGTTTGCTATCACAAATCGCATTTAGTAATTTCTGTTATGTATTTGACAAAAATAGTAGCACACAACTGCATATTTTGGCTTTTTTGTGCATATTTGCAGGCATATTTTAATGATTTTATGTTGCATATAATATTAGTCTTTACTAATAAGTAGGTATAATAAATGCATTTAAATAATTAAGCAACTTAATTGTCAAAACGTCAGAATTTAATTAAAATGAAGATAAAAGTAAATGCAAGCTTTCGATTCACAGAATCATCATCAGGTTAATAAAAATATAATAAATAACAATTAAATACAATCATATAAGATATAATGTAAAAAAATCATTGATATTTTACATAAAATAAAAATTCAAAAATATATTTTTTTAATTAATGAAAATAAAATAATAATAAAGATCAACAAGTCCTAGAACCTATTAGACATTTAGAGGCCTGAGGCGCATAATATCACTATAATAGATTCATAGCGTGTGAGTTAGTGAAAGCGTTTTTGTTTTTATTTTTTAGTCAATGTTTAAATCGATAGACCCTTGTCCTCTGAAAGCCCCCAGTTAGCGCCTCATAAGCACGACTCAGATAGGTACTGTGAAATGATAATGCTATTTAAAATTTACAAATAGTAAATTATGTATAGTAGGTACCTTACTTGATATAGGTTTAAATAATCGTCCCCACAAGGGAGGGCTGACAGCCTAGGGGTCTGACATGAACACAGGATTATATAAATCCTCCATTCATGTCTATTGCGGTGTATTTTTGGCTATGCGTGTTTGTTTTAGACGTGTAAAAGTTAAAAGCGTACGTACCTTGTGTGGGCGCGTGTATACTAGTTACACAATTCAGTGTATTTTTAATCGTGTGATGAATTATAGTTTACAACTAGAATTAAGCTAATTCTATCTGCAAAGTGTCAAATCGTAATGAATTTGCACAAGATTTTAGAGCAATAGTAATTAATGTATAATATATATATGCTATGCATTTTATGATGTGCACTTGTCACCACTGATTTTAGATCACTGATTTTTACGTAACGCACATGTTTCAAGGTCATTCATATAACATATAAACAATACCATTGATTAATACTCTACAGATAGCGTAAGCTTAACTTTTACTCAAGAGCAATTACCAGCAGGGGCGGATCGTGAATTTGTGGGGTCCTGGGCTAATACTACTCAGGGGCCTACTTTACGATCAGACTTTTTTAATTTTAGATATATTTTTTCTTCACATTATCGTCTATAGAGGCTGGGGCCTTTTGTATTCACGGGGCGCTGGGCTGCAGCCCAAAAAGCCCTTAAGTAGATCCACTCCTGAATACTAGTTAATAGAGTACATAATATTAGCAATGAGGTCTGCATTTACCCCACTTCACCCTACTTTACTTAAAGTTATATGCAACTACTAAACGATTCAGTACAATTACAATGATTTGAAATTTTAATACGTGCAACTAGACTATATAAAGAATATTTTAATAAATTGATCTGATGTTTATGCGATTAATATAGTTCAGTTTACAATGTCGCCAAATATAAAGGTTGAGAACTGTCAAGTGTGGATCCAGAGGGGGGTCATGGGGGATATGATTGCCCCTCCAAACCTCAAAAAGTATAGCAAATCAAATAGAAAAATGTTTATTAAATATACTAAAAACTATGACCCCCCCCCCCCTAAATGTCATTTCACAGTCAATGACCCCTCCAAATTGCAGGTCTAGATCCGCGCCTGGGAATTGTTATCTTGTGTATTATAGTCACTATAATGTTAAATATGAATTTCTATGTATAAAGGATAAAATGAAAAATACATAAAATATTTAACATCGTTCAACAAAAAAAGAAACATTTCACTAATTCCTAAAAGAAAGAAAGACACAAAAATATTGCCTGCGTTTCAACTTAGAAGCACACATTGTTCTCGAGCCCAAATAATTCATAAACAAAATGCATGACTTCGATAACAAAGCATCTCGTAACGTAGTGTAAAAAGTTCACAGAAATCTAATGGAGTACCCAAACTGACAATTACCTACTATTCGTTTAGGATGGTTTTAAAACACCCCCTGCTATGATTTCGAGTGGTTTTGCTGACAATAGATTTGTTGAATATACGGAAAATGATTCACAAAGCTCTATTTTTAACTTTTGACTTTTAAAAAGGAAGAGGTACTCAATTTGTATTTTCGGTCATAACTCCAATAAATAATAAATATGCATAACTATATCAGAATATGACCATGAAGTATGAACTTCTTCGAAAAATCTCTTAAAAAACTTAAAAAATGACATAAAAACATTAAAAAGTGCATGTATAGGTAATAATCTAATAATTAAATTTTATGTTCGGTAGTGTCATAAAGGGGCTAGCAAAATTTACAAGCACTCACAAACGAGGTATTGATTTTGTGATAGTATCTATGGATTTGCTATGGAATTTAAAGCAGTGTATAATATACACAGGGCCGCATTTTGAAATTTGCCGCCCCTAGGCAGTTGCGAAAATTGCCGCCCTTTGATTGAATAAAAATAAAAAAGTAAAGGTCTTTTTAAATGAACGACCTTTTTTCCATGTCAAAAGTTTATCGATTATTAACAATAAAATTTGAAGACCTTTTTTTTAGCTTTTCATGTTATAATTTTATCAATAATTCTTTTTTCGCTTATATTTGCCGCCCCTAAATTTTTGCCGCTCTAGGCACGTGCCTACACTTCCTGCATGGTAAATCCGGGCCTGAATATACATCTACGTATTGTAAGTTGGCGACAAAATAATATCACCACTGTTTTAATACCGTTGTTAGTGTTTACATACAACGCGTGCGCGAAACTTATCAAAGTCTTCTTTGAAACTCCAAGAGAATTGTCATATAAGTTTAATACCTCATTTGAGAGTGCTTGCTAGCTTGCAAATTTACTAGCTACTTTATGATACTGGACATATTTATAAAAAACGACTTAAAAAAAAAAACTAAAAACATTGAAAAGTGTATAAAAATTAAATTTAATATTTTTTTTAAGAATGAAAATATAAAACCAACATCAAAAACTGTTTTTAATTATTATATACTTTTCATTCTTTTTAGGCTTTTTTAAAGTCAATTTCGAAATACAGTAGACACCGATTATAATTACATCGAAGGGACCGGCCATATTAGGTCGTAAAAGCGAATAGTCGTAACCGGTAAAAATGAAATTATAAGGGATTCAGTTGGACTTTTATTTTAGTCGTTACGATTTTGACCAATACGACCGGTTTCTACTGTATTTCACAATCACAATAATTTCCTATATGTATTCAAAAGTAAATTATACATAACCTGAGACACTTTTGACTTCTCAAGGATCATTTTAATTTTGTTTTTGGTCAATATCAGTTCAACCGTTTATAATGTAGACGAACAACAAGTATTTGTACATTGGGTTAGTTTAAAATGTACTTATATTTTTATATAAGAACGACATATGTATTGCGAAATTACGACATTTAAATTACTTCTAGATGGGGGCGTGATTACTCCATCTAGAAGTAATTTAAACTATTCCTAGTACAGATTAAACAATAATTACGTATAAATAAATACAAAAAATCATGTGATGTCCAAATTACAGTTTATTTGTTTTGTTAGTCTTTGCTGAATTATGCAGATTGGCCTAAGAGCCTTGAAAAATATACTACATTCAGTCAATATTTACTTACTATATCTTCTATATGAGTAAATTTGAATTTTATATAGTGCTATCCCAGTCAGGAGATTTGAATCTACATTGTTGGCTCTGGATTATAATTTTTTTGAAGTTGAACTTCTTTCGGCGCGTTTAGAGTGAAATTTTAGTAAAGCAACGGAAATGATATACGCGTTGCATGGAACGATACGCGCGCATCACAATTTAACACCATGAAGTTAGGTTAGGTGTAGATAATAAAGATTTTTGTTATGATAGTCGAAAATAACAGGTTTTTAGTTTTTTTTGCACGCTAGATGTCACTATAACTTCTAGTGTGCGTACATAAGTACACACACCCATTTAAAAAAAAAATAGACACAGTCTTCGATTACAGTTATCATATGTAATTGATTAAGTACTGAAAATTTATACGAATGTACAAATGTAAGGCATAAAAAATAGAAAGTGTTTTTTATAATATGTATTTTTCAATGGAAATATTCAGCGGTAAGTTATCTTAGGGGAAAATTGGTATTTTCTTGAGGCCCCACCAAAAGATGGGCTCTAAAACAATCTTTAACTCACACAAATTTAACAGTTCATAAATGACAAATATTTATGTCTATTATTTAACCTTTAGAAGGCCGGGATTTCAGAATTTCAGGGGCATTTTACCCTCAGAAAACTGGTATAAAAGGTATCTTATATCATAGATCATAGGCAAAGAGTCGATCACGAGGTGAGCCAATATATTGGTTTTCCGGCTCAGAAGAGAACAGCCCGTGTTAAAAATTTCAAATTCGAAAAAATATTATTTTAAATAGTACATAACTTTTTTCATTACACAAATATACGTTTTTGATCTATTTTTCGACGCTGAATCCAAATCTGACGTCAAAATTATACTAAACCCAAAAACAACTCCAATACTACGATAAAAACTACCCCTTTGCCTCGCGTGATGATTTTTATTTATTTGGAAGT
Organism: Sialis lutaria; assembly: GCA_949319165.1. NCBI lineage: Eukaryota > Metazoa > Arthropoda > Insecta > Megaloptera > Sialidae > Sialis > Sialis lutaria. The sequence goes on from OX439241.1 coordinate 7,409,286, forward strand.
GAAAATATATGTTTTCGATGTATTTTAATTAAAAAAAAAAATTGAAGATTTTCTGGTGCGCCAAAATATTGGTTTTTCGGCCTTCTAGAGGTTAATGAAATTTTATCTAAAAAATGCCCTCCTCCCAAACCTTTTGCTACTTAAACGTGTATTTTAGGTAAACTGTTAATTATTGGAAGGGTTATTATTTTTGATAGTTAATAATAAATTGTAATTTGCAATATTTATGTAACCTTCTTTATATAGAGTGTAAAATTGACTATTATTTTCCTATGAATTGGTTGAGTTAAAGTTTACCTGTTGGGTCGAGTACAAAGTTACAAGTGGCGCTACACGTCGTTAAAAAGATTTTACCTTTTAGGATCTATACATACACACTTATTCAGGTTATTCATAACTTTTAGGAGGTGTAGTTTTTATTATGTTTCAGTCATTTTACAGTTCTGAAAGAAAAAGCTATTATCTTAACACATTGCAAACAGCTATGTATGTAATTAAATCTAGGTACCTCATATGTGTGACATTCTATATCCATTCTTTTAGACTATATAATAAAATGTTTATTTATTTATTTATTTATTTACTGAGCAAAACAATATGAAATAATTAATTTGATGTTAAATAAAAGTAAAATATTTTGTATACTATATAAAAACGATTGTGTAAATTAGAATCAGTTATAAAGGGTCGGTAATTTCCAAACAATAGTCTGGAATTCGAAATAACAGGGTTTGGCAGGCACTCATTAAATGGTTTTTCCCACGGCGAAACCCGAATATTTGTGGGTGTTTCGAGAAATGTAGCCTCGGGAACTTAGCTCTTCTCTATACTACACAATGAATTATAATTTATTTCCAAGATACAATTTGCATTCATCGAATACTTTATCATAAAAAATAAAAATAAATAGATAGGTTAATTGTATTCGATATATTATATGCGCATATATCTGTATAGAATTTAGGCAAATTATGCATTTATAATGAAACAAAAAATGTAATCGTTTAACTTAAATATACATATATGATGAATGAAGCAAGATATTTAGAAATTTTATTCTATTTTTACCAATAATAAAATACTATACCATTGTATAAAAGTATTTTCCAGTATCATAAAGGAGTTAGTAAATTTGCTAGTTAGCAAGCACTCTCTAATAAGTTATCAAACGTATATGACAGTTCTCTTGGAGTTTCATGAAGACTTTGACAAGTTTAAAGTATTAAAATAGTGGTGATATTATGAAAATTATTTAGTACGGTCAGAGTTGCCAACTGTTAGAATACGTTGAAGTATCACTGATCTAAATTCCATAGCAATCCATAGATAATATCACAAAATGAATACCCCATTTGAGAGTGCTTGCTAACTATAAGTAAATTTTTCTAGCTCCTTTATGATACCGGTCATAAGATATTTTTTTGCAATTATTAAAAGTTCAACTCTAATGGGGGTTAATTTTGTTCCAAATTAACAATATTAGATATGGGTCAGTCGGCGGTGACGGTCGTGACATTTCAACTCGGATTGGAGTTCATAATTTCTAAATAATACTAGTAAATAACATGGTTTTACCTTTTTTCTGTAGATCTTAATGTAATACATGTATATTGAAAGAATAAAAAGTACAGTTATTTTACAAAAAACTGTCAGCGTTCAAAGCTCTGTGACGGTTGTAACGCCAACTATTGCAAGTTTTGCAACCTCTATCCAAAAACCCGAAAATTTAGCGAAAATATTGAAGTAACTTTATAATAATCATACTTTAATATGTTACGAATAAATTATTTTTTAGTTACACAAGAGCATCAGGTAAATACGTAATCTATTTAACTCGTTATTACCCAATAAACATTGTGACGGTTATGACAGAAAATTGTGACGGTCGTGAAACGTTGAATAAAAGGATACAATAAGAGTACTATTTGTGTGTTTAATTGCTTATTGATATTATGAACTAATAATTATAACAATTATTTATCAAATACATCAATAGACTCATTAAATTTATAATAAATGCGGTTACCCTTAGTCATTATTGTTGGTGAGGGTAATTTTTTTTTTAATTCGGTCAAATGTCACTTTTGATATGTACCTAATTGTCAAAGACTTTTAATAGTTTGCCACGAGCGTCACTTATTGTCAAGTAAGTTATTGCGATTTCACATTATTTATTGTCTTTTTCGAAAAAAAAATAAAATTTTTTGTAATATTTTGAAAACTAATTAAATTTTTTTAAATTTTCTTTTGGTTTATGAAAATTAATGTTAAATAGCCTGTTAATTTTATATTTTAGTATTCATTTTCGTAAAATATTTTTTTAACTATCTGGTATCGATTACCGCGGACTGAGCCATATATAAATTATCATAATAGAATCTTGAATTCTGGGTAAAATCCGCGTCGATTAATTTTGTCACATATTGCAGTGGACTTCTTTAGGGCTCTAATGAAAGTAGGTACATTGACCGATAGAAGGATCAGATCGACGCGATTTTCACCCAGAAGCCAATATTAATTAATTTACTTAAAAAAATACATTATCCATTAAAAAAATCTAGTATAGGTGTATCATTATACAGTAATACTATTGTAATAAAAAAATTAAATGTTCACGACAAGTAAATATATTTATATTATATAATTTGTATGTGTTGAAATTTCCCAATGAGTTCATCGGAAGTAAAACAAAATTAATGCAATTCAAAACCATGATAACTAATTTTTATTATAATTATCACCACAGTTGTATATCTAAACCAAAAATGATAGAATGAATTTATATATTTATGTATTATAATCTAAAAATAACTGTTACGTTATATGTATACATTTGTACATATATTTATTTATTAATCATGCATGCACGGAGAAAAAATGAGTCGATTTTTATAATAAAAATTACAGTTGCCGATTAAAAATTTCAATTTTAAAATATCAAAAAATACTATCAGTTTTAACATGTACTGTAAATTGAGTGCCTTCTATACAATCTCCATTGTAATTTTTTAATACGAAATTTTACTATATTCGTAAATAAATATCATATGCTTAAGTTAAATTATTTGTTAAATGCTATACAAATTATTTTATTTCAATTAAAAGACAATACAATACATTGTGTAAAAATAGTATATTTTGTATTGGTATAACAAATTAAACTATACCAATAATATAGATTTCGATCAAGTCACAAAAATTACTATTCGTATTGTTGAACTTAAGTAACACGTGGCCTAGCATGAATTACAATATTTGAAGATTATTACGTCAAATATATTAGTAATGTTTCATTAAAAATTGAGTGATTGTTATTAATTTTTTTTTGTATATCTAATTGTAAGAGCAGCCTTATTCTCGAAATGATAAAAAATCTTGTCAAAGTCTTCATGAAACTCCAAGAGAACTGTCATATAAGTTTGATAGGTAGTAATAGGTACCTCATTTGATAGTGCTTGCAATACACTAGCTGTTTTATGATACTGGACATTTAAAAAACGACTTAAAAAAATAAAAACTAGCATGAATTACAATATTTTTGAGATTATTACGTCAAATAATAATATTTCTTTAAAAATGAAGTGATTGTTATGAAATATTTTTTGTATATCTAATTTTAAGCAGCCTTATTCTCGAAATGATAAAAAATCGTTAACGTTTTATTATCAAATTTGAAATATTCGAATTCTAATAGTTTCATTAATAATAAACATATATATACCTACATGCATGGATATTGAATATTTACCTGTATCTATATATTAAATGGCAATATTCTTACCTACCTGAATGATTTTGCGAGCTAAAGAATGACATATCTTCTGTTTTGTAGCCTGGAAAATCAAGAATGTCTAAATGTCAGAGATTTATTAAATAAAAAAGCATTTGAAATATACCAGCCTAGAGTTTCACTGTAACCCAATATTATATATAAATAAAGAAACTTTAAAACAGTGTGGGAGAGAGGGGTGGGGTACTTTGGAATAAAAATATTGATCTCAGGGATGTGGAGATGGCGTTTCTATTAAATTTTTTATTTTAAGTCGCAAAATTAAGTCCGTATACTAAAAAAATATTACATGTTAATCTTAAGATTATAAAAAAGTAATCAAGTTAATGGTAAGGTTTCCAATTCTTAATCCCAATATTACACTCACTACAGCTCATTGTACCTAAAGAATGATGTCTTGAATACTTGAAATTCTCTTTAAATCAATGATCTCAGAATTGTGACATTCAATTGCGTCATTCAGCTGCCAAGTCGACTAATTCAACATTTTATCGTTTTTTTTTATATTGTAAAATTCCTTCTTATTTTTAAATAAAATATATTTATTTGCAGTTGATTTATTTATGGAAAAACTTTTGTACCCGGCGTTGCCCATGTAAACATTAATATCGTAATATTATCATTCAGCTGTCAATTCGACTAATTCAACATTTTATCGTTTTTTTTTTATATTGTAAAATTCCTTCTTATTTTTTAATAAAATATATTTATGGAAAAACTTGCATTTGTACTCGATTTTGCCCATGTAAACATTAATTTCGTAATATTATTTAATCTTAACGAATTTTTTCTTCGTCTTGCATCATTTTTTTTACTGTTTGTGTTCTGAAATGTACGAGCTAGAGTAAGTAATTTTTACTCACGATCATACACACTCACGAATCAAATATTTCACGCTCATTCAGTTACGCGGTTATAGAAAATGAAATCACGATCACGCTGCACGCTCTCGTGTATTGTATTTTTAATTCACGCCTGATCACGCATGGTGGGTCACGATCGTGACACAATATTCAATATTGTTTTAAATTAAATTTTGAAATGATGAAAATAATGTTTTTTCTGTATAAAAATGTGAATATTTCCATTAAGTATTTATATAAAATAAACTCATGGATAAAATTGTAAGTGTTTTGTGATCCGAAAATTCACAGCCCGCACCCGTAGTTTTAGTTCTAGGTTTGTACGTTTTTTGACGGTTCCATGATCTGAGAAATACGTGGAGTATCATTATTTTATAAAACACTGTGTTTCTACCCCCCCCCCCCTCCTGCAATCAACAAAAATTTAAAAATTAGAGTAAATTTCACTAAAACAACCAGCGCATATAATAGAAAATAGAAAAAAAAATAGAAAATATAATGTTTTCCCCACAAGCACATTATTGTCAATTGTGGAATACGTATGTCTTTACATCTCGAGAATTAAGGGCTAGATCAGTGGCGTAGATAGCTTTTTTGCGATGGGGGGGGGGGGGGATATGACAGTATTAAATTTCATAAAGTTATATATTTCATCATGAAAATCATCTTTTATCTGGTGTAAAGTACAGAAATTGGACTCATGGGGGGATTGATACCCTTAATCCCCCCCTATTTACGCCACTGGGCTAGATAGGATGTTAAAAAGGTAGAAAAAACTATTGTTTATGAACTGGAATATTTGAAAAAGCCCGATTGTTATCAAAATATTTGTACAAACCCACCCACGTTAAATTTCCTGAAATTTATGCATGCTCTTGGACAAATTGAAAGTTGGCAACCCTCGGTAACATAGATATACATAATTCCCCTAACTACCAAGTTTACTTTGTCTAATTTAAATATACACGACTGGTTATATATGTTAGGTTAAGTATACACAATAGATGGATACATACTACTACTATATATAATTACGCACACATCGACATACGTAAAAAGTGAGCGCAAGAATCATTGGAGTGTAACGACGACAAGTGTGGAGCAAACCACGGTATACGGCAGCCCACGCGGGTTCATGAACCAAGCAAGTCCTCACAAGATTGGAGAGACAAAAAACACACGCCAACTCTTGTTTGGATGTTGTCGGCCACGACGAGAATGCTGAACAGTCATAATTGAATTGTTGCTAGTGGTTACTCGACTGGAAGATGTACGTCTCTACCTGCACTGAATTTTTAAGATGTGACATATTTTAATAGTTTCGATGTAAGTGAATATAGGTATAGAATTATTTAATAAAATATTCTTTAGACTGTTAAAATATATTTTAATTTATTTTAGAAGCAAGCAAATTAGAAATGTTATAGGATTCCGTATCTGAAACCAAAACCATCAGTTATCCGAATCTATACTGACTTCTGAAACTGTATCCTAAATAGTTAGATTCTGATATCCGAAATTGTTTCCAAAATAATTATTTCAGATTTTTTTTACCCGTTACCTGAGCCCACAGACACAAACTGTGAACACAAGTAATACAAATCCGTATCCGAAATAATTTCATATCCGTATCCAAATCCGAAGAAATACATCCCTATCTGTATTCCAAACCGAAATAAGGAAAAAATATCCGTATTCGATATATCAAACCCCTAACATCCCTAAAGCAAATTGTGTTCTCATTTTGAAAGCAAAAAAAAATTAAAAATTTCTGTATGTACGTCAAAATATTTGCCTGTTTTCTAAATTTTGTCTGATCTAGCATAACTAATAAACTACTAAATGGATTTTAATGAAAGTTTGGTTTATTATTTGAATTAGGCTAGTAGAATGATCCATATAAAAATGATCAAAGTTTTGTAGAAAAAGGATGAAGGTATTCCAAAAATTGTTATTTTGGAAAGTATCGATGGTATTCCAAAATTGTTCTTTTTGGAAATATCTTAACAACTACGCAGTTATGTGAGTCTTTTGTTTTTTTTTTTTAATTAGTTTCTACAAAAATTATCTCATTTTGCAGAATTTAGCCTGTGGAAGCATTGTGACATTGCTTGGTAAACTATTTTGAATTGTGGAAATAATACAGGGATATCCATGCATATTGGAGTATTCTCCTTTTTCAGAATTTAGCCCTTGGAAGCAGTGTGACATTGGTTGGTAAACTATTTTGAATTGTGTAAATAATACAGGGATATCCATGCATATTTGAGTATTCTCCTTTTTCAGAATTTAGCCTGTGGAAGCATTGTGACATTGCTTGGTAAACTATTTTGAATTGTGGAAATAATAAAGGAATATCCATGCATATTGCAGTTTTTTTTAAATTGAACTGTACTATGCGGCCTACAGTATTGCTGAAACCAATATCTGGTAGAGAAGCTAAAGTTTATTTTAAATATAAAAGTATTCAATCTCTTGCTAACCAATTGAACTGTGCTAGATAGTTAAAAAAGTTATGGATCTTCCAAAACAATATGCAGGTAATTTAAATAATTCTTTCGGGGAAATGCAATTTATATTGAACGACAAATAATTCAATGGAACTGCAAACAGATGAGGGTGTTAGATAGGATTACACATATCATAGTTACCAGTTTGTATCGATTGGCATTTCAACGATTTCACAGTATTTGATAAAATGAAACAGAGTTCATTATTTACAAAGATTAGGTAATAGTTATTTATAGCTTTAGGAAAACAAAGAATTATCAAATGTTATTTTTAGTACCGGTCTGATTTGTGTTGACAGTTCTAAATTCTAATTAGCTTAGTAGCAAAATCAACAGATATTTTGGTAAGAAGCTTGTTATTTTTCATAGTAACCTTTGGGTCAATGCTCGAATTAGAAACCGGAAAACATATTCGATTGTAAACTGACAGTTTTTTTTACTATCACTGGAATGACGAACCCAAATCAAAGCAAGCAGCGTTCTTTGATCCATTCTTTACTATAGTTTAATTAAGGTGACCAAACGTACTCCTTTAGGGAGTTTTGAACTCCTTTTTTGTGGACAGTACTCCTTTTTAAACTGTACTCTTAAACTACTCCTTTTTGTGATTTTATACTCCTTTCTACTTCCAAATACATAAAAATTACAACGATTACTATAAATTTTCATATTATATAAAAAATATATCGTCAATTGAGGGATATGCAGCAACAAGGAGTTAACTCCAGTTTTTATAATTTGTGGGAAAATAGAAAACACTGTTTAAAAAATGGAGAATGTATTTAAATCGCCTTTGTCTTCGTCCAATTATTATATGTCACCGACCACATGTTTTGACCAAATCTCATTGAGAAATTCGTACAATTCGTAATTCTAGAGTCAATTTTATTTTGGAGTTAACTCCTTTTTGACCCAAATAGTTGAAAATTATTTTCTTTTTAAAGTAAGGAGGCATTGAATAAGAACAATTTTCATGAAAATTAGTTTATTTCAAGAAAGAACACAGTAACCAGTGTACTAACTAAATTCTAAGCCCAAAAACAAAGAGTTAGCTCCTGGAGTTAACTCCATTTTTACCCAAGCGAATGAAGCAGCTAACTTATTCTAGCGGATACCTTGAGAACTATCAATGGTAGGTAACTCTTTGTTGAACCAAACGAAAGAATGATATTTTCCCCTAAGAAACGGTTGTTAACTCTGTTTGGCCTAAAAATGGAGTTAACTCGTTGTTGCTGCAAACCCTTCAGTTACCATAGATCATTACAATTGGTTGGACAGTTTTTTTTAATAATCTTATGACTACTCCTTTTGTGCCAAAAATAATTGGTCACCTTAGTTTAATACATAATGTTGTGTGGATAGTAAATAGTGTCAATCGCACTGTGAGAGACTATATACAAATACAACTAACTTGATCTTATACCCGTTGCCAAGGTTTACTTTACGTGTAGAGTTCACCAGCAACACAAAGCGTACCAAATTAATACAATCTCGCTGTTTACTACGTATGTTCCACTGCACGCCTCCCCCGCGCCCCCCGGAATGTTTCCATTGGTTGTCGCCCAGTTGATTCATGTTCACTTAGCAACAGCGCCACAAGGTATCGATTCGGTTTGGCCGCCCACACGTAGTAAATGCTCCCCTCCCCTGCACATTACGTTCGTAGTGTACATAGTATACAATATCTGTGTATCTTAGCAGTTGGCAACTAACACTCTGTGGAAAGATATGCCATGCGTATAATGCGCAGTGATCGAATTTTTGAACCGAGTTTTTTTTATATTGTTGTTGTTATGAACTTTGCTACATTTTCGCGACGGGTTGGTTCAGTTGGATAACAGTGAAACGTGTGTATTGTTTGGGAGTTTTGTTTCCTTTTCATAACAATATAGTCACGTGCTTGTTTGATAACAAGTTTATGGAAAATAATAATGTAGTAATTAATAATGAAGTGTGTAATATAAATGATATTATCGGAACATTTATTTATTATTAAATATTATTATGTTGACTGTATAGTGTATTAAATAAAGGAAAATAGTAAATTATAATACAATGTAAATAGTGAATATATTCTTGGAAAAACAAGTTTGAGTAATGTAAACAAATTGTGAATCAAATATTTTGTACAGTTTACTAATAAATGTGAACAAAGGTGTTCCGGCATTTATTATTACTACTCCTATTTTACTTCTCTCAGAGATAGAAGAGGGCCTTCTTCCATTACAATTTAATGGTACGTTTATATACATATAAGTACTGTATTATTTGTTTAAAGTATAAGTGGGCCTGGAGAATTAAATGTATACCTACTGCCTACTGGATCAGTAATCAATAAACACAAGGATAACTACAAAAATAATATCGATGTCAAATATATCATGTTCAACTATACTTATGCTTTATTACTTTGGTTCTATTCGCCACTCACATACACATTATCAGGACCTGATTGAGACTTTTATTACCTGACTCTATTTGAAATTGGAAATCAGATCTAATAAGTGTATTCGGGTCTGCAAATTTCTTCGACTTTTACTATTGACCCGAAACACAGTTTTTCTTCGACTATGGTACTATGTATCTTTGGGTTCGTGTTGATTATTCGCATGATATAAGTTACAATTTTTTGAGGAAAATTCAAAATGGCAGCCGTGAAACGCCATTTTGTTTTAGATGAAGAAAATTTCATCAAAACCCATTAAAAGACATCAAAAGATATATACAAAAATATATAACACTTGTTGAAAAAAGTACGTTGTAGAAGCCTTAAGATTCCGCCGTGATCTTGATATTGATCTTGGCTTCTGGGTGTAAGCCACGTCGATTTGTTTGTGTTATCAGCCAACGTTTTGTCGCACGTTAGTGGACATCTTCAGGGCTCTTCTAAAAGTGCACTTTTAAAAGAGCCCTGAGAATGTCTGCAATGTGAAATGAAACGTTAGCCGATAACATGACTAAATCGACGCGGCTTACACCAAGAAGCTGAGATCCATAAGTATGTTGTATGATATAGAAGAAAATTTATAATCGAAACCAATTATACACCTACACATTTTACCTCTTTAGTATGCAGATACCTACATATATTTAATTGCCTGTTCGTATTACAACAAACTCGTTAATGTACTATGTAGGTTAGATACTTGTTGATAGATCTACAAAAAAATTGAAAAATAAAATCCGACTAAAAAACTTAACTTTAAAAAGAAGAAGTTTCATAGAACATACATATAGTAGCATATAACTTAAAAGCACGAAAGAAATACATGAAATTAATTCTAGAGAAGTACGACTGTGAAATTTATTCGATCTAAAGACAACATACTTATATTTTTTTAGCTAAAATATTTTAACATAGTCAAGGGTTTTTCCATAATAGGTACTCGAGAAGCATATCTTTCCGTATGTATAGTAATTCAAATTTTTAAAGGTAAAAATAAATTTTATCGTTTATTATGCACTTCCCAAAAGTTTACTGGAATTATAATTCAGAGAAAAAACGGCTTCATAGATAAAAATATCCTTACGTTAATAAATGTATTAATAGGTGAATATCGAAAATTGTTGTCCGTTTTTTAGTATTTATTATAAAACGAAGGGAATGAAACTTACATCATTCGAAAGGTACTATGCCATATATATGCGTACAAAAAAATCATGTATGTTGCCGTTAAAGGCAGGTAAAATAAAGGTCGAATTGGTAACCAGAGGCGATACTAGTATTATTAATTATAACAACAATGAACAAGGAAAACTGATTCTTGGTTTTGTATCGACATTTTTCCCGAAACTTGATGCTAGGGAGTAAATTCAGAAGCATCGAAAATTTTTGTACCTGTTTTATTAGTTATTATAAAACGAAGGGAATAAAACTTATCGTATCGAAAGATACTGTGCCATAATAGATGTGCTCAAAAAAATTATGTATGTTGCCGTTAAAGGCTGGTAAAATAAAGGTCGAATTGGCAACCAGAAGCGATACTAGTATTATTAATTATAACACTAACTAACAAGGAAAATTGATTCATGGTTTTGTATCGACATTTTACCCGGAATTCGGTGCTAGAGAGTAAATTCAGAACGACGAATTTACCACACTTTGAAAGCTTATATCTCCGAAACTAACAATTGTAGAGCAATATTATAGAACAAACACGATAGCTTACATAGTACCATTTATAATAAAACTAGTTTTGACCATCTATACTTAAATGTAGTAGCATAAAAAGTGACTATAGTTTTATACATTATTAGTTGTGGCACAATTGCTACTGTCTTTTTTTTGTTGCGTGATATCATATTTTCTGTTTGACGTTATTCACGTAACTGAAGATTTCTATATAAACGTACCATTACAAGCACGTGCTTAATTTGATGGTGTCTAGAACCAATCAATATCACTCTTGATAAATAAAACATTTACATTAAATTTATCAATAAACATATCAATCGACCTGGTTAACATTTGTCAGACCGTCTCTGAATAAATTCCTAATTTCCATAAGAAAATATAACATATTATTCAGTTTGATTGATATTACGTATTCATATAATCAGTAGCGCATCCAGAAAATTTATTTTTATTTGTTATGTATCACAATTGTTACAATAAACAAATCGGGAAGGGGGGTTAAACCCCTAAAAAAACTTTTGGGTACGCTACTGCATGTGATAAAGTATTGAACACACTATCAGAGACAAGATATGTACTTACTGTATGATTGCTAATGCTATCTATTTAAATTACCGTGAAGAGACCAAAGCGAATTTTCATGGAATTATTTAACGTACTCGTACAATATGTGTAATGATTTAACATATCTTTTTTTAGATAATTTATTTAAAGTGTCAAATATAAAATAGAATATTTATATGGTGTTTTATTATTGTGATAATATAAAGTACTGCATATACAAGGTGTCGAATTTAACCATGGTATATAGGGATTTCAATATTATTTCAGATATTCGCAGCGTGCGCGATGACAGCGCCAACTAACGGGTGGACTTTAGTAGCAACTTGGGTGGACTTTGACATACTAACAAACAAATAGTTTCAATAAAATATCGTAATATATACATTTTAGACGATTATTTATGACTATTGGCTATGTGCACGAAGTGTATTAGCGCCGCTAGCGGGTAATAGAGAAGGATTGAATGGATTCAACTCTCTTTTTATCATTGTTTAGTATGTTTAATACCGTGAAATTTTTTATTAAACAAATATAATTTAATTTAGCTTTTTGCATATATTATGAATAGTATAGCATAAAAGGTACGTGAAAATTATTTATTTTGGGTATCTTTTTCTCTTTAATTATGACGTATAATAGAGAAATAATTAATTCGTTTACATTGACAGCATAACCTCAAATTTTGGCGCCGATAATTTTACAATATTGCTCACCACGAACACTCGCATCGACAATATTTCTAACTCCACCCCCTTGCACATAGTCTATAGTGGGATTAACCATGTTGACCTTTCTATTTTCAGTTAAAAACGAGCCTATTAAAAATGACAGTTAGTCCACCCAAAGTGTTATTTTTTGCCACGTTGTGCGCTGTGATCGATTTCGTTTCCTTCACTACCTACTTTGCACCCAGCGAATATGCAAATATTCACTTTCCTGTTAATATTACGAAAAATGTTTTAATACATTTCTTCTTCTAAATTTGAAGCATGGTTTAAATTTATCATTAGTTTCAAGTTTCGTCCTATAGTTTGGTAATAAACACCAATATAAGTTAAAACTCGTAATAATTGATTAAGGGACATTTACCTAGTTTTATCATTTCACAAGAATAACTATTGCGTTTATTCGATTGAATATTCTATATTTATTCGTATATTCTATATTTTTGTATTTAATGTATTTAACATTCAATAATACCCTTCATTTTTTTGTATAATATGTCCTATAACTAAAATAATTAACTATCGTATTATTTCTGTTGTGTTGATTGATTTAAAAAAGAGGATTAAAATAATCTTCAAAATATTTTTTTTATCCTATCGACTTCGACTCCGCCCAAAACTTAAACTCCGACTAATCGTAAGACTCCCCGGTTTTTATTTGAATCTGTATAATGTATAATAATATAAATAAATATTATTTTTGAGCCATTGGCCATTGGCGCTCTATAGAAAATCAACAAAATTGTTATTATAAAATCTCGAATTTTTTTGTATTTTTTTGCAAATCAATATTTTTACTTCGCAGTATCATAATATTATCTTACTATAGATAATCATAATATTATCTTTATCTATATCGGGGGTTCCAAACTATTTTCCTACATAGACCCAGTTTAAAAGAATTACTTTTTTATAGACCCCCTAACATTTTTAGATTTTAGAAAACATAAATACTTATACTACAATTTTACCGAAAAAGTACAAGTAGAAAGCAAAAAAATAATATTTTTAAAACAGAAAAAAATTATTATAGATCTCCAATTTTAAACTTTCCAGGACCCCGTTGGGAATCCCTTGTATATTGTAAACCAATTATTCCCGGATTTGTCTATCATCATTAATAATTTTACTCTTATTAGAAACGACTAATTATAAAACATATTCGTAGAAAAAAGATTTTTATCTTACGAGTACAATACGTACGATGTTACTTAAATAATTTAGTTCGAAGATTTACTATTGTGGAAACACAATTGGTTGGAAAATCGATGTTCACTTTTTTGTTCAACATTATATACTAACAAAAATCAAAGAGATTATATTTTATATTCTTTGTCAGAAAATGTTGGGAAAAAATTATGTAATGATATTGAGTACTAATGATTATTATTAACAATTTTTATTGCGAAGTCGGTCTTTATAAAAAAAATGTTAATTGCGAGTCGAACCTCGCATACTAGTGTCCCTTACCGTATAGTTTTACAGTTTATTCTAAATAATTTAGTTTTTATTTAGATTAAAAGTACTAGTTATATTTAAGGCTCCAAATTTACTACCTATACCTATACGTAAAAACGGTGAGTGCTGATAATTTTTATGTGATATCAGCATCACTTTTTCTTATTATTACTTTCGGTTCTTTTTTTTTAAATTTATTAAACGGAAATTTTAATAATAACAAAATGTTAATATATTTTATTTTCTTGAATTATCTGAGATTGAATTAAAAAATTCGTGTATCTCCCCCCCCTCTCTTAAAAAGTGTCAAATTTTATATTTAATACGTTTATCTACACAACTACTTACATAAAAAAAACTAATGAGGTAAAAAATTGTTCCATAGTAATAGTTCAGATATTGCAAAAATATTTACTGATTAATTATAAATGATAATAAAATAAAAATAAATAAATTTATAAAATGATGTTCGCTACACTTTCAATTAAGTATTTCTGCCAAAAAAAATTTGGAACCACTGTCATACATAATTGAATAATTTTATTTCGAAACATTAATAATGTACTGATTATTGTTAACCAGTTCAACGTTTTCAATCGTTCATATGTGATTAATTTAGATTGGGTAACAGCAAATAAACGCTGTAATATTTTGAAACAATTGATAAAATACAGGAAGTCATTAATAATCAATAAACATTTGCCCAAACTCAGAATGTGAACGGCTAACTTATATGTATATTCCCCGATGAGCTATTAACTTTATGTTCTTTAATCAATAAAAATTATTATAACTAGGTATATTGATTGACATCAAAAATGTATAATGATAATACTTTCACTGAATATTAATTTTTATTACCCGCGGCTTCGCTCGCGTAGATATCGAAACTAACTACAACTCTCCATTTGTGATAGGGGGTGAACTATTAAAATTTTCTTTTGTATTGCTTTTTATTCATTATAATATACAAAATCGGAAATATCTCGATTCCAATGAAATTACGTATAAACTCTGGTTTAAATTGCAAATTACGTAGAATATAGTTAAAATTGTGGATTAAATAGTAAATTTTCGAGTCCACTTCTTATTTTGGTGTGTGTCGAGTTAATATTTCTATGGTAAATCGAAGATTGGTGCATGAAATATGACTGAAAAATATAGTGTTTTCGATTTCGTTAAAAGTGTATTAATTATATAGAAAACGACGTGAAAAGTCGAAATTTTCAAACCGGAGGTATGTATCTTATAATGTTTTCGAGATATGACCTCTCAAAGTTTTAGTTTTTTTCAAAAATTTAGAGACAAATGGTCGTAACTTTTGAACGTGTAGTCGGATTTGATTTTTGTTGACAGAATTGAAATCAGTGTGTTAAAATCTATATAATGGTATGTATAACATATTAAAATTTGATAAAAAAAAAATTGTCAAAAATCGACATTTTTTTAAGGTATATCCCTTGGAAAAAATTCAATTTTCAGCAAAAAATGTTTTTTTCGAATTTTCGTCGAGAAAAATCAAATTCGACCACTTTCAAAAGTTATGGCCATTTTTCTCAGAAATTTAAAAAAAATTAAAACTTTAAAAGGCCATATCTTGGGAACAATTTAAGATACAGACCTGCGGTTTGAAAATTTCAACTTTTCACGTCATTTGTTATAAAATAAACATACTTTTATTCAAATCTAAAATTCAAAAAAATTTATTTGTATTTCATGCATCAAACTTCAATTTGTCATAGAAATATTAACCAAATAACTCAATACAAAAAAATATGAATTAAAAAATTACCAAGTCGAGCAAAAATACAAAATCTTTGACACTCTCTTTTACCCCGTAGGGGTTGAATTTCGAAAAATCCTTTCTTAGTGGGTGTTTACGTCATTAAAGGAAGACATACTTGAAATTTCACCTTTCTAGGCCCTGGAGTTTTGGCTCGGCGATGATGAATCAGTCAGGACAAATTAAATATATTTTTATAATATTTTCTACAAATACTAATCCGCAATAAAGTTGCACACAATGAAAAATACATTTGTAATTTTGCTAAATAGTTTTACTTTAAAGAAAATAAAAAATGGATGAACTCTTTTAAAACTGAAATAATTTTCATACAAATCATAATTAAGTTGAATAAATCGTAAGCTTGGATAAAGTTAAAGGAAAATTAAACGTCTGTAAATGACTCTGATGCAATATTAACAGCCTACAAGGCCGCAAGTGTCACGACTCACGCCTGCATCTGCCACTACATCAACAATTATACTTACTCATGTCTATCCTGAAAATACGTATTAAATGAAGACATCTGTAGTTCAAGTGATTATCCCAACATTATACTGTGGTAGAGGTAACTTTTTTGTCACCTAAATCTACACCAATGTAGCTGTCAAATGAGGTGTAACAGAATCTTACCCTTTTCGAATTACTTTGGCATTTCGCAAAGAAGATAGTTATACGGTATCAAAGCCAACTTGTAAAAGTCCATTTTCTCATGAAACATTATTCACATAAAACATGGGGTTTTTCTCTTTTTACTTATGTTCTTTGAGATTATTTTTGTTGTATTTATCGTACTTTATTTCGTTTATACTTTTTTCAAAGGATGAAATTAGGTTATGCATATATCTTCTACATATAGTCCAAGAGGTGAGCGCCGAAATTTGCAACTACTTTCTAAAAGCTGATTTTTTGATATTACGTCACATTTATGGTGTATATACAGCCTGCCGTCAGTCTGCTAGTTTTGTTAGCGTTTGGCGCGGGGGTGGTTTTAACTCTGTAAAAAAAACTATACACGTTGCAATAATTTCTAAAATCTG
Organism: Sialis lutaria; assembly: GCA_949319165.1. Lineage (NCBI taxonomy): Eukaryota > Metazoa > Arthropoda > Insecta > Megaloptera > Sialidae > Sialis > Sialis lutaria. The sequence goes on from OX439241.1 coordinate 7,426,154, forward strand.
AAAATTTATTTGTAAGTAGTATACTAAGTAAGAACCCCTTTTATCATAGTCAGTCGTCAAAATCTTGCAACCGGGCGCATCAGCAGCGCGTTTAAAATCTATACATCGTGAAAGTACTTTCTAAAATATGAAATTCGGTATAAGAGTTAGGAATATTATTATTATAAAAAATAGTCAGTCCGAATTTTTCCCTTAACAAATGCCATCAGCAGCTGATTTACCATCCCCGCGTCAAACGCTAACGAAACTAGCTGACTGACGGCAGGCTGTATATCTACACCACAAATGTGACGTAATATAAAAAAATCATATTTTAGAAAGTAGTTGCAAATTTTGGCACTCACCTCCCCGACTAATATATTCACTCGTGTAGATAATACAGATTTCTGTTATGATAGTCATTAGTTTTGCATTTGCCCACTAGATATCACTACTAGTCTCAGTAGTTGCTTTTCTATTATGCTTACTTTTTTCTTTCGAAATATTTTCCTATACCCACTTCAAATTTACACCCTTTTTCTCGTCCTGTTTTATTTAAAAATCAAAAGCTTTCAATCTGTCAAGTAATGGAAAAATTGTTACTGGCTTAAATAATGTAAAAAGTCGTGAGTCGTGTTTATATATTCGTCGTATGTACATACGATACGCTGAAATAAATATTTTCTACACCGTTACCCGCATCATCTGAACGACATCTGCCCAGTGTTTGTGCTGTGCATAATTGAAGCAGGCTGTGAACACATGGAGTGCTTTAAAAGGACACCTATCACCATTTATGTGCTACTCAACTACTAACTAACTGATAGAAATATCTAAATTAATAAACAACCGGCAAATAAGTTGAGATTTTTTATTTCAGTCTGAGATAAAAGTTAGGTTAGATAGAAATAATTTTTTTATAAAATTAAAAAATGTTGTGAAAAATTAAAAAAAATGCATTATTTAGCGAATTCTAAAGAATTTTTACTCTTTGCAAATTTGTCAAAAAATTGACCCTTTAGATCAGGGGTTCCTAACCTTTTTCCTACATAGACCCCTTTTAAAAGAATGATTTTATTTATAGACTCCCTTAAATTTGAAGATTCTAGAAAATATAAATCTACTACAATCTAAAAGTACATTATTGCAATTCAAAATTTAAAAACAAAAAAAATTATCATAGACCTCCAATAGACCCCTTGAATACTATAGACCCTTTTAAAACTATCATAGACCCCCAGGGGGTTCACCTGGACCCCGCTGGGAATCCCTGCTTTAGACTTTATAAGACAAAAATGGGTATTTCGCCACACAATTGAATTTTATTATTTTATTTTCATTTCGCTGTGATTATTATGAAAGATGAAAATTAATAATGAATTCTATTTATGCGTAGTATAAAAAGTTACAATTAAAATACTGCCACTTATCTAATATGTTATTTTGAAATCGTAAAACATAGTCCCCTAATCGGTCACCAACCTAGAATAACTGTCAAAGTACTTAATTTCAAAAACACGTAATTAGAAATATTAAATTCACTATCATATTTTCAGAGATTAATAATTTATCATATGCAAATACCATTTTTTTCTTTTATAAAATTGATATTTATTAGTGTAAAAATGTATCATAACAGAAATCTGTATTATCTACACGAGTGAATATATTAGTCGGGGAGGTGAGTATCAAAATTTGCAACTGCTTTCTAAAATATATATTTTTTTATATTACGTCACATTTGTGGTGTAGATATACAGCCTGCCATCAGTCAGCTAGTTTCGTTAGCGTTTGACGCGGGGGTGGTAAATCAGCTGCTGACGGCATTTGTTAAGGTGAAATTCGGACTGACTATTTTTTTTATAATAATAATATTCCTAACTCTTATTGTGAAATTTTGAGTAGGTACAGTCACCTGTGTCGTTTTTTTTTTTAAATCCGTATTATATCGTATAATACCACAAATTGCTTTGAGTCCTTTGATGGACTGTATTTGTCTAATTTTTATCTTCAATCTAAAGCACTAAATTGAATCAATCAAGCAAAAATATCATTAGGACACTACCTGTGAAAGTGACCCTGTTAGTAGATTAGATTAGATTAGATTAGGTTGTGATTGATGATGAGGGTTATATGCCTCTAACACTGCAGCCTTTGGCTTATTGTGTTCTTCATCAATTCACTCATTCAGTGAAAAGGTTTACCGTTCTTATCAGGTTTAACATCCTTTCCACCAAGTTTTCTCTTGTTAGAGCTTCTCGATAGTTTTCTCCTGCTAGGAGTGTGTGTCTCCATTGAGCAAGAGCTTCACAGTCGAATATGATATGGGAGGCTGTTTCGTCCTCTTCATTACATAGTCTGCAGATGGGTTCTTCGTCATAGATTCCCATTGTGTGCATGTGTTTTCGTAGGTTACAGTGACCGGTTATCATACCTGTCACTAGCCTAATTTGTTGTCTACTTAGTTTTAGTATTTCATCCGTTAATTTCCTGGATGGTTTATTTAGCATGGTTTTGCTATGTTTTTGACCTTCTACATTATTCCAGTGGTTTTGATGTTGTCTTTTTGTCCAATCAGCTAGCCAGCTGCGAATAGTGTTTTTGGTCATTCCAAATACTGGTTCAGAGCCTGTAAATGTTGTTTTTGAGCCCTTTTTTGCCAGAGCATCTGCTTTTTCATTACCTGCTATCCCTCTATGTCCTGGCACCCACATAACGGTTACCCTATTGTGGTTTGCCAGGGTAGTGAGGTTTTGTAGGCAATCCCAGACCAGTTTTGAGTTGAACTGATAACTAGCCAAGGCTTTCAGTGCAGCTTGACTATCTGTCAGAACAAGGATATCTTTACCTTGATAGTTCCTGTGTATATTCTCCTGCATGCAAACATTTATTGCATGAGTTTCTGCTTGGAATATTGTGGCACATTTCCCCAGAGATGCATATGCATTAAACTGAGGGGACTCCCCATATATTCCAGCACCAGTGCCGCTGTCAGTTTTGGATCCATCTGTATACCATACAAGTTTGCCCTCCTGACTGCGTCTTTGTACTAGCCCCTCATTCCAGTCTAGCTGGATGTTAAAGGGTTTATTAAAGTTGTGCCTTATTGGCATTACATCACTTCTCATTTCTAATAATGGGTCTGTGATGGATACCGTTATCCTGGTATGTCCAGGGTTGGTAGTGGTTTGCCAATTCCCGTTGATTTCCAGCCTGTACGCCGCCATCCTCGCCTCTCCTTTGATAATAATATCTAGGGGAGGCAGGCTTAACAGGGTTTCCATAGCTGCAGTTGGGGTGGTTCTCATCGCTCCCGTGATGCAGACGCAGGCAAGTCTCTGGATTTTAGATAGCTCCAGTTTGGCTTGTCTTTGTTCAACTTTCGGCCACCATACCAGCGATCCATAGGTAATCATGGGTCTCACCACCCTGTTAGTAGAGAAATTCCCAAATAATAATTCGGTTCCCCTAAAGCGGAAATTATGGGTTCTGCGCCCAACTAAATTCAAAGTGCCTTTTCATATGACACCTTTTCTAGTCACGTGACTGATTTTGAATTTTGAATGCTTGCTATTGGTCAGCGACAAGTGAAAAAAGCTCTATACTCTTTGACGCTAGAAATCACGTGACACCTAATGACAGTAGTTTTGATATTTTTTGTATTCTTGTTTGTTTTGTGAGTTTACGTCTTTACGAATAGTATAATGAAATGTAATTCAATTTTTAATAACTTAACGTAATTTATTGATTGTTTCACACTTACAATTAAACGTCAAACAGTAGTTGACAGCTTAAATTCAAAATCGGCCACATGATTCGATTTGACGCAGCGTCGAGCGTCACATGAAAAGACACCTTCAAAAAAATCCTGTTTAAATATTTAAAATTCGACTCTTCCGATAAAATCTTAAGCAAGCACGCCCCTGTTATATAATTATGATAAAACTAACAAACATACATGTTCGACCCTCAACGTGATTTTAAAATGATGAATGAGAAATATATTTACCCTAAACTTAACGCGTATCACTCTAATGTACTACTGACATACAATACAATTAAATTAATGTTAAAACCTACCCTAACGTTAAACCGTAAGTACGGTACAACTATCTTCATTTTATTCAATTGGTATCGGTATTGCTGTCCTTGTTTAAATTCAAAAGGGTAGCAACAAGTGTTTGTATATATGTTGTGTCAACAGTGCTACCAACATCGTTAAACATATTTTATAATGAGTTAATAATAATAAAGCATATATTATGGCTTAAGAAAGGTGTTCAATCTTACTTAAAATATATTCATAAAAACAAACGATGAAAAGGGTGAAATACATTTTTTATTTAAAAAAAAGTAAATGCATTTTTATTACGAAATTGATGCTTTTTTAATAAAATTTCTGATACACATTTTCATAACTTATAAATGCATTATGTAGGGTTGCGGTAATCAGACAAAATGTTAGGTATATGTCGATTTTCAGTGTCAATCAATAGTAATTTAAATTAAGGCTATATGGCCAATGGACCCGTTGATTTTTATGTAGTATTTTTTTTATTATAAGATTAAATACACAAAAATATATTTTGCTCATTTGTAATAATAAGATCAACCATTTACGAGAAATATCGATTCAAAAGGAAGCATTGCAGAATTTTGCCTAATGCTTCAAATTAGACGAATTAAGCTCAATTATTGTTTTATGATTAAAAAAAAGTTGTTATAAATATTATACATCCTTATCAACAAATAGTTTTTTTTTTCGTTTTTTTTTAGGTAAGTTAAATAGTAAATTAGCAGTAACAGTAATCATATTAAGAAGTATATTTACATCAACTTTTAATTTTTTTATATATCACAGAACAAGAATTTTGTCTAATTTGAAGCTTCCGTATTAGGTAAAATTCTACAGACCTTTCTTTTTTATCGGTAGTTCTCATATTGATGTATTTTGTGTCATATAATCTTATTTATAATTAAGTTCCTATCTATGGAAAAAAATTAGAGAACAAGAAAAGGCTAAATTAAAATCGATGAGCTCATTGACCCTATAATTGTTTCATCTTTCGTAAAAAAAATTAATTTGGGCTTGAAGTTCCTCTTGCGACTCATACCAAAAAAATATTATAATATGACTAACGACGAAATATGACGTTTTTTTTGAGTAATTTTAATACTATTTCAGTTCTGAACATTTCGCTTTGAAATTTTAATAAAAAAATATCTATTTGCTTCGTCGACTTAATACCTATTTCAGAGAATCATTTGTTGAATAATATACGTACAAAGTACGCATTTACTGTTTTTGTTGGTATGTTTGGAATCCGTTTTACCAGCGTTATTAGTTTGATATAAATCACAAAGTAAGCATATTTATGTAAAATGATTTGTATTTTGTAAGAAACAGTAATTAAGTGGTTTGGTTTCATTATTTGTTATTTCAACAAAATCTTCTTCATTTGTTTTTTTGTCAAATGGATCATTCTTTTTTCTGATAACTTTTCCAATATATCAAAGAGCTCAATTTTTAGAACTGAATATTATTTTTTGTATAAAAAGATTATTATATTATAACCTAAACCCTAAATATATAAACTTATTTTTAAATATCGGAATCGGTATTGGACCTCGCTAAAAAAATCGGTTCTGAGCATTGACATATAGCATGGATCGCGCATTCTGTATTAATATAATGGTATAAAATTTCTCCAAAACAATGAGAGAGATGCGGCGGCATTTAGGATATATCTATCTCTTTTTCTAAGAAGAATGAAATAGACACTTCTGTTTAAATAAGGACAAGTACATCCTAAACTATTTTCCATCTCTGTTTTCAAGTCAAATGCGCTGTCCATGTTCTATGTCTATGGTTCTGAGCATAGACATATAGAGCATGGACTGTATCTTTACAAAAAAAGAGATAGAGTATAGTATGTGTCTATGCTTGTCTTTATTTAAACAAAAAATTGTTTGGGTTACATCTCTATTATGTAATTGTTTTTGAGAGTTTTATGTTTAAATGCCGAAGAATAGCGCATGATCACCAAGTGTTTTTAACTTAACATTAGAAAACTAACCAAAAATATTGTCACATGACCATTTCTCCCCAAATGTCATTTTCTATCCATATATAGGATAAGTTAATAGTGTGTATTTTTTGATTGAAAAAAATATTGAGTTTTTGCATTTTTGAAAGATTGCAGTTCTTAACTGACAGCCTGTATAAAATAATCAGATTTTACTAGAATTGTAGGTGCTGCATAATTCAAGCTACCACCATACCAAAATGCAATAATAAATATACAATAATAAGTCCAAAAAGATTTTTGAAAACTATTTATAAACATTTTTTTATTTATAATACATTTATGCATCAATGGCTTTCTGAATGGGAATAAAATTTTAAAAATATATAATTTATGGTAAACATTTTTATAGGATCATACTTTATTATATTTTAATATAATTTTGTAATGAAAACATTTTTACGTATTCACGCAAAATTTTAGTATCTATTAGGAAATATCAAAGAAATATACACTTTTGACTCATCCTGTATACATAATTACATAGGTACTAGTGATGTAACGAATGTATGATTTTAAACATTCGCGAATGCGAATGCGAATATTGACTTTTTGTAAAAAAAGCTCAAAAACAAATAAAAACAAGGTCTTCTGAATAAAATAGACTAAAAAACGATATTTTTATACATTAATACAGCATAATATATTCGCATCTTTACCTGCGAATGCGAATACGAATGTTAAAAAATGTGCGAATATTTGCGAATGCGAATATTCGTTACGTCACTAATAGGTACATATTTTATGTCGATTTTGTAAAAAAATATGGAAATAAAATTTTTGTAAATAAAAATAAAAACAAATATTTGTATTGAATTTATCAAACGACTTAAGTCACTAAAAAAAACTCACATTTCCCATTTCAACCATTATTCAATTGGTCCCATATTTGGATTACATATGTCCCTTATATATGGGGACATCAAATTCACCACATACATACATTCAAATTCAAATACAAAAATTTCAAAACCAAAAGAATTTCAATATTAAAATTACATGTTAAGTTAAATGACATAAAAATCACAAATAATAATGTTTTGGATGCGCGTAACATGGTAGCGCATAAACAGAAATAAAATCTCCGAATATAACCTATAAAAAATTATCTTAAAATACTAAATAAAACCAAAGTTCATTCCTTTTTAACATGATATCGATCACTACAGAAGGAAGATGGAACTATTGTATAATCATTGTAAGCATTATCAGCATCTCCGTTTACCAGAGAGTCCAGCATTTTTGGAATTTTCAGACTGGTTTTTCGAAAGGAATCCAGTTGGCCAAGGCCAGGGTCGTAGGTACCATATAACCATTTTAAACTGCTTTATGTGTAATATAATGCTGTTTGTTTGTATTTGTGGGTAGGGTTAACATATGTTCGTGAGTATATTGTTAACTATAATGAACTATGTAACACTATTGCCGATTGTATTGATTTGTATTGATAATTTATTTTACGGGTTTGTAACTTTTTTATTTTAATCAATAAGTTCCAAATATCTCTAGTAGGGTTATATAGATTTTTACTTGACCATAGATTATTAGTAGATGGTCGGGACAATCTAACCTCTATAATGTCTCCTTGAGTTTTTTTCCCTTACGCGCATTGAGTGCATACTCTCTAAAACTTAATTAGTACACTCGAATCTCTAAACAACATCCAGCCATTAACGTCCGCTTCGAGAAACGAATGACCAACCGTTCCATGTAACGACATTCCCTTATCCCTACCACAATACTACCGTGACTGCTATATTTCTGCGCGAAATTTAAATTCACCAATTAACGTTAAAGTCGGCACGGCACGGTGGTGGGGGTACCTCTAGCCGACGTTGTTAGGAGATTCTGAATTACCGATGCCGACGTTGTTCGGAGAGACGAGTGTAGTTATTTTATTAATTGTGTAAGTCACTTTAAATATTGATTTCGAATCGAAAAAGGTACCATTACGGTATTTATTCTTACTTCGATTTGTCACTGTATATCTGCGAATCAACTGCTTTGAGTGAGTTATTAATTAACAATAAATTAGGTAAATTTAACTATACAAACCTTGAAAAATCTATTCACAATTAATTTTTAGTGTTTTTAATTAATTTTGATTCCTTCATAAATTAACTAATGATAATTGACATGTTTATAACTGACATTGGAGTTAGGTTATGCATAATTGAGAGATTATTGTCATGCGTGATGGTTTTCTATTTATTTTATGCTTATTAAATAATGAATGCGTTTTTGAAATTGTTCCCGTTTTTGACATCAAAAATAAATAAAATAAAAATATTAATTTCTGCCATAGCTTTAGAAGTGACTGTTCACTAATTCATGTAGTGAATAGTTACTAATTTTTAGTGTTATATTTTAATCTATTTCAATTAGTGAATATTCATAATGGATTATAAGTGGTTTCTCAATAGAGAATATTTTATATGCACGTCGTGTATCATAGAGATATTATGCATAGAGTAGATATGGTAGTAGAAAAAGTGAACCTTTGATAAAAAGAGAAAAATAATGTGAGTGAATCTATCTTTGTTTAATGTCACATGCGCAGAATACATAATGCAAATGTGTTCATAAGACAAAGATACAACCTTTTAAATATTTGCTTTCATTTATTATTTTATATTTTTATGATTTACTAACAAGCTTTGTTCAGGGATACAAACTGACCAAACGAATATTGTTTGACTCGTTCGGAGTTCGGAATAAAATGCCTAAGACGCATCAGTACACATATTTTTTCATGATACCCTATTAAAAAAATAAGACATCAAATGCTAAAATCCCGTTACACAAAGTAAATATCAAAATGTCTACTTCAAAGAAAAATATATATAAAATATATATGAAAAAACATTTTAATAGGCAGAAGTTCTAATAATTCCTAGTATTATGTATAAAAAGAGAAAACAAATATGCTTTGTTTTTAGGTAATCCCTGTTTTCAGAAATACTCGGTATTATTAGTTTTGGAATCATGTTTGTGTGATGTCAAAAATGTCAAAAAATAAATGTAAATATTATTTTTTAATTGACCTCTAAACCATCTCTTATGCTACGTCTTTACGCCAAAAAAGTCGTTTTAAAAACACTACATATTAAAAATGTATACGGTTTGCTGTAATTTTGTCAAAAAAAACATGTTATTTTTTTATTTTTTTTGGTGTCAACGCGACATTACAGTTTTTGAGATCCCCCTGTTACCCACGACTAAATCCACGTGGAATTTGTATTTTAAGTAACCTATGTTCTTCCTTAGGATGCAAGCTATCTCCCTGCCAAATTTAATCAAGATCGGTTCAGCAGTTTAGCCGTGAAAAGGTAACAAACAAACACAGTTATTTTCGCATTTATTTATATGTATAAATATGGATTCATCAATTACTAACTTATTACCAACTTAAGGCGGCCCATAGACGATCAATTTTATTGTGCAATATCACGGATTGTCCAATATTATTGACCGTTTAGGAATCATATTGAAGATTGCACAATGCTTTTAGAAAAGTTTGAGCGAGTTTAAATTTTATTGCGCCATATTTTTTCATTGTGTCGTCTGTAGGGCTTATTGTACAATATTTTTTAGTCTACTGTTCGGAGCGGTCCCGTACGCACGCACGAATATTTATAAATTTATTTTAAAAGACGTTCATGGCCTTCTTTCGTTTTTATTTTGTTTTGCCAGCAAAATCAACAGCATAGCTGCAGCCAAATCTTCATCATCACACATGTTGCTCCAACGAAAATATTGACGCGAATAATTCAAGATTCAATATTATTGAACGTGTAGGCGTAAGGTATATTTCAATACAATTGTGCAACAATAATATTGCACAGTTATATTGTAGGTGTATGGGGGGCCTAAGGTTATTCTATCATTAGAGCAATGTACAGATAAAAGTCTAAAATTCTAATATGTTATTTATGGATAGCTTAAATATTTTTTTAATTTTTATTTAAAATATTGGACGTATGATTTTTGAGTAATTTGAAATTAAAAATAGAGTTTTTAACACACGGTAAATGAGAGACGTTTTATAAACTAATTATTCGAAACTTCAACCCATTTAAAAATCTACTATAATAATTATAATACAAATATATTCACGTGTAATTTATTCAAAATAATGAAAAACTAGCTCTGCCATTACAGCAAATTAGTACATGTTACTATATATTTTATACCGTTCTGTCTATTTCAATTTTCAAATTAAATGAAAGTTTTTTTACTTTTAATCTATATCTATAAAAGAGTTTGTCCTTAACCACTCACTCATTCACTCACTCACTCATATATCAACGTACAGCCCAAACCCCTGGTCCTAGAAACGTGAAATTTCGTAGGTGCCTTCCTTTTATGATGTAAGCACCCACTAAGAAAGGATTTTTAGAAATTCAACCCCTACGGGGTTAAAACAGGGTGTCAAAGTTTGGATGGATTTAGATATGTTTGTCTGTATACCTGCTTTACTTATAAAGGTAATTTCTGGCAAAATAGTCATCTATTAAAATAAAAATTTCGACATTCAAGCCCTAATGCCGGGGGTAGACAGGGTCTGTGTTTTTGATATGTTTATCTGTATAGCTGCTTACGTTATAATGGTGGAGTCGGTCAAAATAATCTGCACTAAAAAAATTCAATATTCAACCCATAATGGCGAGGGTAGACAATGGGTTAGTTTTTACAATTTTTAACTAAAATCCGAGATATTTACGTATATTTATAGGTAATGAATAAAAATCAATATAAAAAATATGTCATCCCCTATCACGTATGGAGGGTTCTAATTAGTTTCGAAGTTTACACGAGCGAAGCCGCGGGATTCCGCTAGTAATTAATAAAATAAAATATTCCATTATATGTAGGTACATGTGTTCTGAATACAAATTAAAAACAAAATTTTTCGAAACCAAATCTTTTTCTACAGTGTGTTAGGAGTATAACCATAAGCCAGTTCACCCCTGTACAAAAAAAAACATTGTCAACGTTTTTGAATTTTCTACATTTTCCATACTGATAGTAATATTGTTACACGCGTAAATCTAAAAACTGATTAGTTACTCAACTGTTTAAATTATGTAAAGATAGGCGATATAATTATGTTCTATTATTAGATATATAATATAATGGTGAACAGAGACATTTACATACAACGCTCACTTTATGTATTCATTTGAACTTTTGAGAATATAAAAGACCATTGTACTGCTGCGTACATCCATAGCATAGTCTGTATCACTAAATCCTTTTCATGTTTTACCAGATGACGTTTGTATGCATGTATTATATAGACAAAATGTATTGTTAACTAAATTTCGGAATAAGTATTGATTGCCATTACTGCGGTCTAATTTTTATTTATAATCAAATATTCAGAAAGACCATGGTCCCCATATTTTATCATGAATTCTCGGGCCAGAATTTTTGGTGGGCCCTCTTTGGCTTAGAAATGTATTATATTTTTTTGATGATGACCAAAAAAAAGCTTGTTGACACAGTAAGTCAACAAGCTTCTCTTAGTTCTGGACCCTCAGGTTAAAGCCCTGCTAGTTATTCTCCTCCTTGTGGGGACCATGGTATCGACACTTCTTACGAAGACTAACACGTTTTATTTCTCTTACAATAACTATCTTAATGTCTGGTATTATAAAGGACCTAGCAAATTTGCAAGCTAGCAAGCACTCTCAAATGAGATATCAAACTTATATGAGAGTTCTCTATGAGTTTTTAACAGATAGTTGCAAGCGTAGTAAGTTGGTTTTTACCATTTTTTACGCAAGGTTAGTAAATACACTTTAGTAAATATACTTTACATACCTTTTTTTATTTCCTATATATGAAACTGTCTGTCAAAAACTTTAAGAGAACTGTCATATAAGTTTGATACCCCATTTGATAGTGCTTGCAAGCTTGCAAATTTACTAGGTCCTTTATATTACCGGACATAAAAGTAAGTATTTTTGAACTAAACATGATTTTTCGCCATGAAAAAAAAACACACTTTATTTTTCACCACGTTAACTACTTTTATGATAATTCCTTGCAAATTTTGAACGTTTTACTTTTCGTTAAAAAATATTATTTTCTTCGCAAAAATTCAAAAGTAAAAATAGTTTAGGTTTCCTTGTCTATATACTTTTAATAATAATTTTTAAAAGTTTAGTCTATTTTTTTGTTTGTTTCAAATAAACTTGAAAATAGCTCAACTGATTTTGATGGGATTTCTACTGAATATACAAAACTGTTCATTACAACATATTTATATTATATTTTTGCAGTTGCCTTCTCCCCTGTCCTTGGTTACGTCACTAAATATAGGGTTTTTACATGTTTAGAACAACCGGTCGTACAGGCATTCACTGATTTTGAAATAAATGCTAGTGAAGCCACGGGAGAAACCTTATGATGTGTATTTTAATAAAAAATAAAAGGGAGAGTTCTTCCTAACTTTCGTAATAATATTTTGTACATGAACTACTGTGTACAAATGATCAAAAACACATTGTATAGTATACAAATTATAAAAAAATATATTTGTAATTTTCCTAAATGACTGTCGCTGATGACGTAATTCCTGCAAGAGAACATGAATACATTACATACATATGTATGTATTTATGTATAGTATATACAAACAACATATTCACCCGTACTTTTTATTTCTAGTATAAAAAAAACTATTGAATAGTAACAGAGACGTAGTAAAGAATATTTTGTTTGGGAAAATAAAATTAAAAATTTTATTACAATATTTGAGCCGAAATAATAGAACAGATCATTTATGCAGTTTTCATTGGCGGATTCGGTAAAAAATAACAAGAGGGGAGCGCCATATTAGAGAAGAAACAGTGTTTTTAACCGATTTAAAAAAGAGGAGGTTCTTATTTCGGCTGTATATTTTTTTAATGTATATATGTTCGGGTATAACTCCGATTAAAACGATTTCTGTTTGTTTAGAAAAGTATACTAACCGTGAACTTCGAAGGTATGTCGCTGAATAGGAAAAATAAAAAACTTTTTCAGAAAAAAAATAAAACCGATTGTGAATTTAATCAATATATGATCAATCGACAAAAACATATGAACTTTGTTTCCGGGCTATTGTTTAGACTGTCGCGTTTCTTTTATTAACGTTTCGATTCTCATATATATCAGAGTTTGAAATTATTTCAACACCACTTCTGAAGAAGACACCGACTTGAAAGTCAATACGTCAAAAAAAAACTGTTCATAAACTTTTTATAAAAAATGCATTAAATGAAATATAAAAAAATGGTTTAACAGACTACAGAGAATGTATTTAGGAAAATTAAAAAAAAATCTAGAAATATTAAAAACTTATTGAGATTATCGTGCAGATCGCTTCGAAAAAGGTAGTTTCGGAAAAATTCCTTTTAAAGATTTGAACAGAAAAATTATAAATTGCAGTTTTTGTGCATAAAATTTTTGTCGTTAACTTAGGTAACCTCATCAGCTCTTTGATCAATCAACGTTGCTACGGAAGTTGACGTCACCATGAAGACATATTCAAATGCTGTAATAGAATATCAATTTCAAAAAATTCCTTTATTTATTCTTATTTTCATATTTTTTATTCATACAATGAAAGAAGCACAAATTCTATATTGCAAAATCATAAAAAAGCTGTCACAGACAATCTGATCTATTCGGGAAGCGTCATTTTTACTATTCTTATGTTGGCAATACGTTTTGTAATTCTGAGAGCTTTTTATGATTTTGCAATCTGTATTTCATTGGTTGTATGTGTTGTTAAAATATCAAAAATACGAAACAAGAATAAATTAAGGAATTTTTGTAATTGATATTTTATTATACATTTTTAACATTTGAATATGTCTTCGCGGTGACGTCAATTCCCGCGTCAACGCTGATTGGTCAAAGAGCTGATGAGGCTACCTTGTCTATAACTTCTTTATTAAAATGAATTTTCGAGTACAAAATAACAAATAATAAAAATAAAAATGCATTTTTGAAAATACTGAAGGTATGTAATATGTAACCCCTTAATGTTATAGACGTATGAATACTATACATTCACGTCTTGATTTGTGTTGTAAATATTTGGCGTGTAGGAACGCAGACAACCAGAAATAAACCCGCGTTCCGGACCATTTACCAGGTTAATTGACAAAAACTGATGCAGCGCGGAGTGCATATACATATAGTATAGTTGCACTCACGTATCAATTGTTGATTACAGTTTGATTGATTATTGTATAAGCTTTTATAGTTGGGTGTGTGTATAACTAATGATTTAATAGAAATGAAAGCATTTAAATGAGTTACTATATAAATTGAATGTGGGTAGATATTGTTATTTATAATTTATATCTAGATTAATGTACTCCTTTTTTTGTTTGTTTATATTATAATAGCTGTGATGCATCCTGGGTTACACTCAAGCGACTGCCTGTAGCGTTTAATTTAACAGGGGGCAATGATACTTTATTTAAATTTTGATTATTCTGGCGACTTTTAATTAAATTTTCAAAGTGCAAATAAGACTGGTATTAAATCTGAATAATTTTACAGGCAATATAAGTTATAAGAAAATTTATCTTTTTTTATATTTTACGTTTTTAGTGTTCAGTATCAAAATCTTACTCATGTCTTCTAAAGTAATAGCGAGGAAATAAAAAAAATAGCATTTACCCTATTTACGTTTTTTTAAATAATTAAAAAATTATATTAGTAGTTCATTTGGAACCATCTGATTATTAATAGAGGAACTATTAAATGTAACTTATAGTATGTATGTAATTCTTAGCTTTACTTATATTTGGAATGTTTTAAATCTGTAAGGTTTGGGTAATTTAGTGTCATCTTTGTTGTGTCATAATTGCTTATAAATAAATTGGAAAACTATATACGATATTGGCCACTTGTGTACTGTCCATATCATGAAAAATGACCGGACTTAAAAATGTAATCATATGTCACTATGCATATAGCTTCTTACTCGAAATGTTATATTATATAGTTTGTTAAAATATAGAGTATTTCTGTGTGCCGCTCTCTTTATACTAAATTGAGTAATGAACTGGACGAGCCCACAGAATCAAGTCAGTAGCGGATAGTCCAATAAATGTATTTGTGTTTGACTACGCCAATGGACTAACGTCAGTTCGGATTTCCTTCCCTTACCGCTCTGGTCATTTTTCATGATATGGACAATACGAGGTTCGATTTGGTTTTAACATTTATTTTTAAATTTAATCGTTGATACGTCAATAAGGTACTGGCACACTGGCACCAGTCTTGGACACCACCCCAGTGTTAAATATTTTTAACTAAAATGTATTGAATTATAAATATTTGTTGATATTTGATTACTGCCATTACTGAATATTAATCTATATACATTTAACTGTCTTACAGCGTGATTTGATGATAATTGATCATTTTGTTTAAAAACAGTGGACAAATAATTGTCGCGGTTCGACACACATATCAAAAAAAGTGTATTTTCTTATGTAAATGTTTTACATTGTTTTAAATTTTATGACTCTTTATTTTATAACGTTTATGTAGTAATACTAATCATTTTATAACCATTAGCAAGTGTTCATCACTAGGTATTCGTTACTGATTTTACTATGTCCATTATTGGAGAAAAAACATATACAAAATAAAAGGCTATAATTTAAAAAATAAACTATGTAAATGCGGATTTTGGTAATTAAATTAATTTAATAAAGAGGTAGTTGTTTTATTAGTAACATAGGTTCATGAAAATTTAAAAAAGTAGCCCGCCAGTACCTTACGTATACTCTATTTCATTTAAGTTTGCAGTGGTCGCCGGGTGATTTAACCGTAAGGATCGCGACTACGGTCAAATCACCCAGCAACACTGCAAACTTAAATGAAATAGAGTATAGTAATAATTATTGTTAATTCCATAAGGTACAGTCAGCTAGAATCTAGATAACATTAACGATATTTAAGATAACATCCTACTGTCCAAATTTTGCGTCCTCTTCCCCTATACGTATTTTATGTTCACTCAGAATATATTTTCTTGTTCCTGTTACGTTTTTAGTATTCTGGTAAATCAAAGAGATCGCATCGTTAAAATTCACTGTCACGTGACAATGTTCTGTGATCATGACATTGGACGTAGTTATGTCACTGTTTTACGACATGATTTCGTGCCGTTACGAAATCATGACAGAACATAGCACCAGATAAAGAAGTTGCTATTTGCTAAAATTATTTAATTACTTACAATCACGAAACTAATAAGTTCACAATAAAAACTTTAACTACTTAAATATGTTGTCCTGAAAATAATTAAAACTTAAGTAAAAATAAACTATTATGACTTCCACGATACTTTTTTTTATTAAAATTCTTTTTGTTTAAAAATAATTAGAAATTAGGATAAAATGTGTACCTACGGTAGGTACACATTTACAGTTTACATTTAAAATATTGTGTTTACAAGTTTCACTGTTTTGGATGTAGAAGTTCACAGACAGACACATAGACATAATTAAAATAATGGTGATACATGATTCAGTGACCCTTTCAAGTGTTTTTCCTTAGAATTTCTTCACGATTTCTATACTTTAATATAAGTTTCATAAAAAAAGTAATAAAACTGTTTTATCATCAACTTTTTTATTGGTTTTAATGTTGTAAAACTACTTTGAACTTTTCTGATTTTTGGTACATTCGATCAAGAATGAATTGGGGTACGGAGAAAAATATTTCGTAACAAGTCATTCAATTTTAAAAGTATTACTATTTGACGTAGTAATCTTGAAACGGTCCAAAATATTGTAATTCTTGCTAGACCACGTGTTACTAAAGTTACAATATGAATTAGTAATTTTTGCATGCATGATCGAAGTCTATATTATAGGTACATATACCAATATACCATTTAATTTGTTATACCAATAAAAATATACTTTATTAATATAACACTGGTTAACAGCCATTTTGGCGCAAAGTTAAGAGAATGTTTTCTTAGGTAATTTTGGCTCACTGATTCCGAAAATGACCATAATTTTTTTTCCTAGTTCTAGTTTTTAAGATAATTTTTTTCCTAGGTCTAGTTTTTAAGATATTCGGAAAAAATACGGTTGTCATTTTTTAATTTTTGCATGTTTGGAAAAACGATTTTTTCCGAATATCTCAAAAACTAGACCTAGGAAAATGATGGTCATTTTCGGAATCAGTGAGCCAAAATTACCCAAGAAAACATTCTCTTAACTTTGCGCCAAAAATTCTGTGGGTAGTTCTCTTCTGTACCTACTATGAATATGAATTATTAATTTTAAACCACAGGTAACTTGATATTCGGAATAAAATTTATTTCATACCAAAAGGAATTTTTAGTGAAATAATCATGTTTTTTTTTAATTATCTTTAATCGTAAATAACAAAACAAATAAATACCTACATGAATTTAATAATGAATTGCATGTATATTTATTTACGTGAAGAATACAGTTTCAAAGATAAATTAAATAAACAATAAAATACGCTTTCGTTTATGAGATTGAGGCAGCAGTCGTTCTACATTTTTGTTTGTGATTCACTATTTTAGAATGTGAGTTTTATGCGGAACAGGATGCAGGCAGTATCAATTTTCTTTTCTTTATATAAAAAGAAATTAGTCGTATATATTTTACTAAAAATATTTTCGGATACAATAATTTAATTTTCGGTACAATTTATGTATATTTATAATGCATTCTTGTTAACGATCTTTAAACAATAAATTATATAATTAAAAATATAAAATTATTAACGCGATTTTAACATTAAAAAAAAAATCTTTAAAACATTTTTTTATTTTTTTTATGAAATTGCAAGATTTTTATAACTTAAACTTTTTTTCAGAACTATTTCAATTTTTAACTAAACTAAAAAATTGTAAAAAAGTTATTTTATTTTTATAAAAATAATAATCTTTTTACATCTTGCAGTCTTCCTCTAAAATTAAAGGTTACGAGTAAAAAGTTAATGAAAATAAAACAAACTTTATTTTTGTTAAATATAAAAAAATGGAACATATTTCAGACAAAAGCTGTTTGTTTTTATTCATAGAATACGATGTTATAATAAAAAATATAGATTCATACTTAAAAAAAAAACAATGTTGACTTTCAATTGGTCATAAAAAAATTATGTTACATATTCCCCCAACTTTTACAAATAAAATATTTTCCTGACAAATAAATATTTCCTAGTTTAATGTCAACTTAAAATTTACACCTCTTATACCAGTAGCGCGTTATCCTAAAGGCAAAAAGGCGATTTTATAAGGCCCCCACCTACCAGAGGGTTCTGAATAATATTTTTTTTCAAGAAACTTTATCAAAAATTGTTATTTGTTTTTTTTTCTTTGAATCCAAGAGAATACTAAGAGGAAGGGGAGCTTTCCCCATAGAAAAATGTCTGAATTCAACAATGTACATGGGGCCCAAATTTGCCCCTAATAGTACAAGACACCTCTGCTTCTTTTTCGTTCAATAAATTTTCATTCTTAAACAGTAATAAACTTTCGAGCAATGCCGGGCATTTAGTTATTGATAAACGATTAAAAGTGGATATGTAGGTAAACGCATACACCCAGTGGTGTAGTAAGAAACATTTTCACAGGGGGAGGGGGTAAATACATGAGTTAAATTTTTTGAAAGTATTTTGAACTATTGTTTTCTCAGAACATACGTTTCTTAGAACACTGAATATTTCGGGAGGGGGGGGGCGTGCCCAAAGCACCCCCTCCCACTGGTACTACACCACTGCATATTCTTAAATTTTAGTACACAAAGAACCTCATATAATTTTCATAACTTTTTCTAGAATGACAATTTAAATAATATGTAGATATTTAATTAGTAAATAGCAATATAGTTTTAGGAATTGAAAATATTATTCTAGCTCATTCACGTTAATTTCAATGAAACTGTTTTAAATATTCATTGAACGCAATACATTTTATAAAACAAATATTTACTTACTGAATATCTACATTACATTTGCTGCTATTTTTAAAATACCAATGTTTTTCAATCTGTGCATTAATTAAATTTTCAACACCAAAAATAACATTTTAAATTTACCTTTCCAATCAGAAACCATGCATATTTATTCGGGATGATATTAAATATTGCATTAAATTTTCGTGTGAGCGTAATTGCCATATGGACACATGAAACTACCTTAGACCATTAATACTATTTATAGTACATCTACCTTTTCAAAAAATAAAAATAAAAAAGGTACAAATATACACTGTCGTGAAAAAGTATTTGGACACCTGTGATTTTGAATATACAGACTTCAGTCAATAGAAATCCCCAAAATAGCGAAAAGAATATGCTTGCTCGCAGTCAAAATAGTAAAAAATAGTGTCATATTTTACTCACTGAGATCTGCATTTCGACATCCCACACGGCTTGTAATACATTTTTTTTAATTTGCTTTAAAGCCCCCTGCAGGCGCCTTTTTTGATTTATAAAAAAATAAGAATGAGGTATAAAAAAATATATTTTTTTGTCTTGCTTTAGCTTCTTATCATATAACATCCCCCCTAAAAATATTTTTCGAAAATATTTGTACATATTTTACTAGAGGGTGTCATTTTACATGTTCAGTAAAAATTTCAAGGTTCTAGCTTAAATAGTTTACGAGCTATTGCGCTTTGAGTGAAAAGGACGGACGGACGGACGACAAAGTGAGATTAATAGGGTTTCTTCGGAACCCTAAAAAAAAAATTCTCGTTAGCTTGAAAGACACTGTGTGTCAATATTTTCAACTTGAGTAAACCTGATATAATTCAAAAATTTTCCTTAACATGGAAAATTGTAAACACTGTATTTTAGATATGCTATGGATTATTACAAAAGTTGTAATTAAGTACTCGTATCAACATTTAAGATTTTTTATCAACTATTTTTTCAGTTTTATATTTACAATACGCAAAAAATAAGTGTCTTAAGATTTTTGCACGGCAGTGTATTAATATTTTAATTTAAAATTTTCGTTAGATACTAACAATAAGTGTATTTGTATGAAATGATTATATTCATAATTATGATATAATAAAATTGTTTTTAAACTAATCTAAATATTCATAATAATTAATCCAAAATATTTATATTATTATACAAACTCCATGCTTATATACAGTTATGGTGCCTCTCCCTTCTACCCCGTTTGAAATCTTCTACGAACAATTCGATAAAACTTACGTTAAGCGCACCACGAACACTATACGACATCTAACATCCGTATAGCGCGTACAACATATAGTGTATGGTGGTAGGTAGTCACGGATCCGGTACCCAAACCCCCAGTAGTGGTCTTACTACGTCGTCAATGGAATAGCAACGGCGCGTCGCGTGTGTGTAGACCCTGGCGCGTTGCCATGGCTACTGCTCGACGCTATTTCTGGCGTTGTGTACCGCACGCGCTTCGCCTCTGTGTATGTGTGTAACGTAGTATGCCTATAGTATCCGAGCGTGCTATGGCATTTCAACAGTCACGAATCTCTTGTGTATCAAGAATTCATATTGATTGTATTGTTTAAACACTTTTAAACTAGCATGTTACTATACCTCGTGTGATACATGCTACAAGCGTTTTCTTATTTAAACGATATTTCACGACTTCATCTGCGTTGAACTAATCAATTTTTCAGAACAAAAAGTAGCATATATCCTTCCTCAGAATGCAAGCTATCTCCCTGCCAAATTTTATCAAGATCGGTTTATCGGTTTAGCCGTGAAAAAGTAAACCGCTTATTGTTAGTAAACCTGCCAATTTTCATCAAGATCGGTTCAGCGGTTTAGCTGTGAAAAGGTAAACCGCTTAAACAGACAGAGCTTATTCCTTATGTTACCTAACGTAACAAAATATATACTAAAACCTGGGCAGAGAACATGTTTTTGAATAAAAATAAAATAAAAATACCTAAAACTTTTCCGAAATTTTTTTTCGTGACCGAAACTCTGGAAAATATTTTTAGCATAAAAGCTATAATAAAATACACTTTACAGCTAAAAAAAACGATTTTAGATGTTTCAAAAAAATTTTGGATTTCGATTATACTCGAAGTGTCCCACTAAATTAATATAAAAAATCTTCATTTGAAGAGGCCACCTTTCCAGTTCCTTTTTTATAGGGTCAAATATCATTTAATTTTTAAAATAGGATCTGAGGATCTGGGTTAAATTATTGTTCTTCTTCAAGGGGCAATATCGTCGCTTATCTAACAACACCGCTCAAGTCATTTTGACCAACAGGAGAGCGAAAAAACTGTGTATGTTTTATATAGGCTACCGGCTTGCACGCTCTCACTATTTTTTGAATTCTGGTCTCTTCTTATCCGAAACGCCTAGAATGTGATTGGTAGATCGACGCGCAATGAGTAGCTCTATCCAATGACATTAAAATGTAAAAATTCCACTAATTTTCGACTTGAGCGGTGTTGTTAGATAAGCGACGATATCATACTTTAAAAGGTTAAGAACCGCTGCTTTAATCTCGTAATATCAAATACATAGCCACCTACTTGTGACAACTGTTTGAAATGTCAACATTTGAAATAATATTAGCTTTCGTGTGAATTGTGAATATAATTACATCGAAATATATCAATGACGCAAGCAGAGAGGGTTGGGGGTGAAGCCGTTATTGAATACGTTATTTATATCTACCTTTCTTTTTCATTTTCTTACATAAATTGTATGATTGAATAAAATAAGGTTTACGTTTACGTAAATGTGTTATAAGTAGGTAGATCTTTTGTGTGAAATTATCGAGAAAAATGCAATGTTTGTATTTCTTTTTTTTTCTTTCGAAAAAGTATATTAATTCTCGGAATATTGATAAAAAACTGTTTATCTTTGTATTCAGTAACCAGTGCCGGCCTTGGCGAACTGGGGTGACCGCCCCGGGTGCCAAACCTGGGGGGGCGGCGAAAGGCCAAAACAGATAAAAGCAGCTTATTCAAATAAGTTTGAAATCTAATAATTTTCTTCTTCAGTGAGCGTAATAGGTCATAGTAATCATCACAATTTTTTTGCCTAGCAGATTTTTTTGCCGTTCGCCATTTTTTAAAGGGGGGGGGGGTAGTTTAAAAAAATCTCGCCTTGGTCGCCAGAATCGCAAAAAAGGCCGGCTCTGGCAGTAACAAAATACTAATGTAGCTTTAAAATTATATAATAATGTATCGAATTAAATTTGTTAGCTAACCAGCACTTTGAACTGGGTATTAATTTTTGGATTTTCTCTATGGATTTGTTTTGTAATTTAAAACAATGGTACTTCAATTTACTAAAATCTAGTTGGTGACTTTGACTGTATAAGATATTTTTTATATTATATCACCACTGTTTTAATACCGTTATATTTACTCATCGCGCATATGCTAAACCAGGAGTTCCCAACCTTTCTTACACGTAAACCCATTTTGAAGGAAAAACAAAGTTCATAGACCCCTCTTGTAATTATTTGTGAATTAAAAATTACCTTTTTTTGTTCGTGTAATTGTAAATGAACTTTTTTTGCTAAAAATCTACATATTTTTAAGGTATACCCCTTTGAGTTTTGACGTTTTTTTTGCTCTTTCAACTGTTTTTAAACTTGCATTGCATAAAAAAACATCGAATTTCAAAACATACAAATGTTTCCCTAGACCCCCTATAGACCCCTTTCAAACTTCCATAGACCCCCAGGGGGTCTACATAGACTACATTGAGAAATGTAAACTGTTAATAAATGTCATGAAACTGTCCTATAAGTTTGTTGTATTGTTTCTAAGTGCTTGCAAGGTAGCATATTTTAATGATTTCTTTATAATACTGGATATAAGAATTTAGAAATATTATAATTCAAAATATATTAATAATTTCTTAATCACCAAAATAAAATTCTAAAAACATTGTTCGGAATTTTTACAGTTGGAAAATAAAAATGACACAAACGCTATTAAATTTTTAGACATCAAAATTGTTTCGTTTAATTTTAATGGCATACATTTTTTATTTCTATATTTTTTTAATTTAAAAAAATATTTAATAAAATTTCGAACAATGTATGGTTTCAGATTAATTAAATTTCTCCAGAAAATCTTCCCGGAAAATCATAAATGTCAAGTATGCAAGAAAAGTTATCGTATTAATTTTCATTTTCATTTTTTTGTTATAAAATATCAGACGTTTTTCCTACTAAAAATATTTGTCTTTATTAAAATCGCAAAAATTCACAATTCACATTTCAAAATATTTTCATTTTGCATTTCTATAAATAAACATACGACTTATGAAATAATTATAAAGTACATTTAGATCATTGCTGATTGACATATCGACAAAGACCTAGCACGATTCAAAATCCTTGTTTCTAATTATAACACTATTACGAAATTTATCTAAAAATAAATATCGGTTTTATTGATGTATAATTATATTAATAAACATTACAATCTTAACAAAGGTGATATTGTTAATAAATTCATAATACGATATTTATGTCGGCGTTTAGAATGTGCTATTTAAATCATATTGATATTATATCAAATAAATTATATTCAAAACACTTCAGAAGCCAAAGTGGGCTTGTTTATAAATAAACCAGTCGACAATATTGATGTCCTACTTGTTGTTAAGAAGGAGTGTCAATAAGGGTGATTTCAGGCCATTATAAATTTGACCTTGTTCTGAAAGAGCTCTGTTCTTTAGAGTTCAACCAAAATTATCTCGTTATATAAACGACAAATATTGAAGATCGTATGTATTTTTATCTTAAATCGTTTGTTAACAAATAACAGTAATTATTTATTTAGTTATTTATATAGTTCTCTTAAAATCTACCAAAGTTTATATAAATCTAAAGGTAAATGTATATGTTACCGGCAAAGTATGTAATTCAGGCATTCTATATAATTCCTAGGAATTCTATACAATGCCTAACGATTTCAGGTAAAGTATGAAATAATTTTTATTTATTGTTCTAGTAAATAAAATAAAATATTAGTTCACACGAATATTAAGTATAATATGATTTAAAATTGTTAAAATAAAAAATATACATAAATATTAGGTATTATTTAGTCATTTAATAACATATTAGGCCAGTATTAAGTAAGATAAATAATCAGTGTTTTAGTATTTTATTACATAAAGTAAGCCAATATCTGTGCCTGATGAACCAAAATTGGCTGGTTCACCATATTTATGTTCATATTTCTTGTCTATACAATGCCTAGGAAATGTATATAATTAAATTCATTTCATGCATTGCCTGGTGATTTTTAGGCATTCTATAGAATACCTAGGAATTATATTCAATGTCAGATTTCATACATTATCAGTCCTAAGTGACTGACTCAGCTAAACGCCTAGGCCTATATATGTAGAAACATTTTTAGTAGTGTTTTCCTTTTATGTCATAAGCTCTCATTAATAAGGGATTTCTAGAAATTCAACCTCTTAAGGGAAAATACGCCTATCATTATTATTATTTATATATTTACCTGCATAACTACTTGAGTATATTACAAAGATTCAAAATACATTACTATATAAAATAATCGTAATTTTCAACCCTATAAAGATAAAAACAATCTCTTTACAAAGCTCTGTACTAATTTTATAAATCGAACACATTGACATAGTCAATTTCAGATATCAGTATAAATATGAAATACTTATATTAGTTTAATATTATGTTTCAAATGATTCAAATTAAACTTCTATCAAAATGATGAATATTTATTTTTACATTATTTAAATTTTTTTTCAATGGATGGTAAATTCACAAAGAAACTAAAAATAGAATTTTAATTTTTATTTCAATTGATGCTTACTGGTCTTTTAACAGTTTTTCTTCTAAGTAACGTACAAAGTATGAAAACAAGGATCAAATAACAAATACAATCCTTGTGTCAATAAAGGCTTACAGAGATGTATTAATTTGTGAAACATTTCTGTTAACTCACATCAGTTATCATTTCAAACAAATTTTAATTAATAGGTACACATACTTCTATATTTGCTTGTTTTCTATTGTTGAGAATCTGTTAATTAAATTGATGATAAGATAGTGTATCTGATATGTAACTACTAACAATAATATGAATATACATAAAGGCTTGTATTTAAATACATTTTTTAAAACAATAAACATTTTTTATTTAATCATTTTTATTGATAACAAAATATATACTGTACGAAAAATTAATTATTCAACATTAAACAAATATATTGAACTTAAAATAAAAATAAATACATTACACTAAAAAAAAATATTTTGCACTCGATCTAAATTTGGACCTGTCAGATTTAAAAATTAGGTACATATTTTTGATGTATTTATTGTTATGTATGTGATTTTCTATATTTTAACCTAACGTAAAAACTTATCAACCACCTTTTGCCCCAATAGATTTGATATTTTTAATGTAATTTTTGTGATTTTCTATATTTAAAAACGATTAAATATTCGCCTTATGCATTAAAAAAAATAAAAAAAGTATTAAAATTTATGTTCACGTGTATAAAGTGCATACAATAACTTTTAAGTTATAAAAATCAAATAAAATTCATGTTTGATGTACAAAGTGATACTATATTATATATAGTGTAATTAAATATAACCCTATTTTATATCTACTTTGGTGTAATTAAAAATTAAAATACTGGAAACTGTAGGTGTAGTTTTAAAGTAATAACGTTGAGATAAAAAAGGCAGCGTATAACTATTAATGCTCTAATATATTTTGTTTTAATTCGGACTAGCAACTAGCATCTACGTGACTGTAGAAGAACTAGAAAGGAAGAGCGGCAGGGGGGGGGGGTAAAAAAGCACAAGTTTAACCCAATACCATTTGAATTGTATTGTACCTAACTTATCTATTGTAGAGCACGTAGTTATGGTATTACACCTACCCCCCGATGTACACGGCACTTGTTTAACACGATTTCGCTTGTACACGATTTATAAATTGATAATTTTCAAAAAACTAGTAAAAATGTTTATTCCACGCTATATACGCCTATACAAAGATTTTATGGCATTTTTGAATTTTTTCCTTCGGTAGCCTGATGAAAAGAACAGGGGATTCCCGGGTTTGTAAAATATACATTTAGGGGAATCCCGGTAATCTGTGTGTATGTATTTCACAATACAATAAATATAAAATAAATTAAATATCTACTTATATTACTTTCATATGTTTGTTGTTTTATGAACAAAGAACAATTTTGAGTTTTCCAAGATGTCTGACTTTTGTTTTACTTAAATAAATTACTGAATCATATACTATTTTTTTTGTTCATTTTACACGATTTTACTTAGCAAAATCAAAGATTTCAGTTTACACGGTTTTGTGCAGAACGTATCTACCGTGTAAATCGGGGGATAGGTGTATTTAGTTTAAAACAATTGAAATGAATCTAAATCACGTTAGCAACGTGTATGTCCTACATTTCTCCTTGGTACGGCGCTGCCTGATTCCGGGTAGAGAGAATGGAACACCCGGAAGCTCCGGGCAACTCAGCTGCACGGAAACAGAACCAAGGTCACTTCCAGTGTACGTGACGAGTCAATCGGGGATTCGTTGTGCCGCCGTTGCCGGCCGGCTCTCCCCCACTACCGCCCCGTGCTCTACAACCCCCGTGAAAGTGAAACCGACAACTGTGGCGTGTGAGACAGACGTATACGTCCATCTCTCTCATTCTCTTTCTCTCTGCTGCTCCCGGAAAGTTGACTAGCAGCTGTTTTTGATACACTCTTGGGAGTTTTGAGGTAAAACGTACTAGGAAGAGTATGTTTCTCTGTGTAAGTGTGTGTGTGTGTATTTTCGGATACTCCTTTTATTTGTTGGATGTATTGTAATTTTAACAGCTAGGCATTTTTGTAAATCAATGCGGTTTGTATTATTCGATCCGGTGTATATTTGTGGACCTAAATTAAAGCTGCACATAAAACTGTATGTGAACTAAGCAAGTCTTGTCACTACCTTACTCTCGTGTAATTAAAATTTTTGAGTTACACTGACAATGAGTCCTATTTTTACTTGTACTTTTTCGACAAGATTGTAGTATATTTATGTTTTATAGAATCTAAAAATGTAAGGGGGTCTATAAAGAAAATAATTCATTTAAAAGGGGTCTATGTAGGAAAGTGTATGTAGTGTTGATCGTGTGGTCGGATTTGATTTTTGTTGACGAATTTGAAATCAGCGTATTAAAATCTATCTGATGACATACATATAACTTTAAAAATCGAAAAAAAAATTTTGGTCAAAAATCTACATTTTTTTAAGGTATACCCCTTAGAATTTTTTCAAATTTTCATAAAATTTGTTTGTTGAATTTTGGAGTATAATACATGTCAGTATATATTTTGACACGCTGATTTCAAATCAAACAAAAATTAAATCCGACCACACGTTCAAAAGTTACAGCCATTTTTCTCCAAAAATTTAAAAAATCGAAAATTTTGAAAGGCCATATCTCGAGAACGATTTGAAATATAGAACTGCGGTTTGAAAATTTCAACTTTTCACGTCATTTTCTATAAAATAAACATATTTTAAACGAAATCTAAAATTCAAAATTTTATAGTCATTTTCATGCATCAAATTTCAATTTGTCATAGAAATATCGACTTAAAAAAAAAGGAAATACATAAATTACTGTATAAATTAAGGGTTCCCAACCTTTTTCCTACATAGGTAGACCTCTTTTAAACGAATCATTTTCTTTATAAACCCCCTTAAATTTTTAGATTATAGAAAACATAAATAAACTAAAATCTTGTCGAAAAAGTACAAATAAAACAAAAAAAAAGATTTTGTACCTGTACTTTTTCGAAATGATTGTAGTATATTTATGTTTTCTCGAATCTAAAAACGTAAGGAGGTCTATAAAGAAAATCATTATTTTAAAAGAGGTCTATGTAGGAAAAAGGTTGGGAACCCCTTGCTTTAGATGCATAATTTATGAATATGTTATGTGAAATAGCGTGCGCTACGTAAATAGTTAGCGATAGGTGAAAACAATGTTGACTAGATTTATTACAGATTAAATTTATATCCCCGGGTAACATCGGGCCCAATGCAATTGTTAAATACAATATAATAGATACAATAAGCTATACTTATAATATTAATTTAACCTATTTAGCTATGTATGATATAAATAATGATTAATTATAAAAACAACTATGCAGTTCTATACAAGACATATACATACATGACATAGTAAAATATGTTTACTGCTGAATGAATTAACGGTATAAAATAAATCAATATATAATGCACTAATATGATTATACATATACATATCTTCACCATTCATATTAGTGTTGAAAGGATTTATTATTTATAAATTCTCGTACACGTATTAAAGATATACTATACATTCATATTATTAAACCTTTATTGATTAAAAAGGTTTAATGAATGCAACTTAATGCTGTGTTATAAATAAATAAAACAAATAGACAGATATTATCAGACATGAAATTTCTTTTTTTACGCAACACTAAAATAGTTATTAATCACCATGGTCACCTAAATAAAAATACAAACATGTATTATAGTGTTTAGTTGTAAAACTTGCCAAATACCAGAAAGAAGACTATTGTTCTCTTATATTTGTTACACAAAGTATTTTCAATAGAAATTAATATATAAGGAGAATTTTAAATGCTTTAACTTTTCAGTATTTTTTTATATAAAGCTTTATAAATAATAAAACTTTTTATTGTAAAAAAATATTACTAAATGAGAGAATTTTTTTTAAATTGATATAATATTTATTATTTTTATTAAATTATTATATTTTTATCCTATTTCAAATATGTTCTTAATTCGAAGATACACTCAACATTTAGCTATACGACGGCATCGGTTATTCAAAAATTCTACTACACGACGGCTAGAGGGGCACCCACCACCGCGTCGACTTTAACGTTGATTGGTGAATTTTAACGCGCAGAAATATAGCAGTCGCGGTGGTATTATAGGATGTGGGAAGGACGTTGCTTAGAACTGTCGGCACATTGTATAACGGAGCGATCTTGTAGTGAATGGTCGTATAACAGAGTGCTGAGTGTATATATATTTTATTTATGTTCTGGCATAACTTTGACAAATATACATCTATTCAGATGATTTTTTGTTTGTTTGATAGAGTATACTCTCGAGGTGGTCACATATCAATTTTATTAGAATCTGATCATGGACTTCCAGATACGCTACATAAAAGGAAAATAATAATAAAGAAAATATCGACTTAAAAAAAACCTAAAAACACTGAAAAGTGTACACCTTTATCTAATAATTAATTTTAACGGTTTTTGAAGTCAGTAGGCAAGCTAAACTTTAGAGAAAAAAAAAGAAAATCGACTTAAAAAACTTTTTTTTTTTCAAGCCGGGTTTTTAGGTTTTTAATTTTATGAAAACTATTTTCTATGTAGGTTTATAAATATATTATTGAATTTATTATTTTGACCTCTTATCTAGTTTCTATATGTTTATATTTACATTTTTTACGAAATGAAACCCTTTTCATTTTTATATATTTTTATTAGAAAATATCAATATATCTATAATACGGGACTGACCATACTGTATAGTTTAAGATTTTAGATCAGTGAAAGTCCCATTAAAATCGGTTTAGTAGTTTTTGCGTCAAGTTAGAACAAAGTAACATACATGTATGATCTTAGACTTTCGATCAGTGAAAGTCCCATTAAAATCGGTTCGGTAGTTTTTGCGACAAGTCAGAACAAACAGACATACATAAAGATAGACGCATTTTTTTGATAAATAGCAAAATGTATCTATTATCGCTCATAAAACCGAGAATATACTACTCAAAATATTTTAATTTTACAAAGTTATAAAAAAACGATCTATTTCTAAAAAAATATGTGAATTGGAAACTATTAAAAGCATTGTATATTTTACATGAAATGAAACACTCCTACTCTCTAAACCTGAAATAGTGAATTTTCACTATTTCACAGTGTATATTCACTATTTGCCACAGCTAAAAGTCGGCCACTTGGAATTAGTGCATATACACTTATGTACCCAGTGAAATTCACTGTTTTCATAAGTGCATCATTTCACTGGGTACATAAGTGTATATGCACTAATTCCAAGTGGCCGACTTTTAGCTGTGGCAAATAGTGAATATACACTGTGAATTAGTGATAATTCACTATTTCAGGTTTAGAGAGTGGATAACTGAAAAAAATTATTAATATTTATTTATCTAAAAACAACATATAAACTATAACAAAATAGAAAAGTATGGTAAAAAGATATAAGCTTACTGAGAGTCATTGTAAGTTGTAAGTAATGCATATTACTTACAATTAGAATAAAAGTGGGGTTAGGTTGTTTATTAGCCCACATAAATTGCCAATTCTTCTTAATGGAATGGTAAAAGATTCTAAAAGTTTATTTACATTGAAGAGCAGGCAGAAATTTTAATACTTTAACATAATTTTTAATATTAATTCTAATATAATTTTCATAAACATAGTATGGAAAATTTTGAAATACACAAATGAGGTTAGAATCTATTTTCGCGTTTAAATCATTAGTATGTTATATCTTTATTTTATTGGGATTATTGTATTTACAACAGTGATTGTTGTACAAACAATAAAGCGACAAATTCCAAATTAGAAAATATAATCAAT
This sequence comes from Sialis lutaria, assembly GCA_949319165.1. Lineage (NCBI taxonomy): Eukaryota > Metazoa > Arthropoda > Insecta > Megaloptera > Sialidae > Sialis > Sialis lutaria. The sequence goes on from OX439241.1 coordinate 7,456,930, forward strand.
TCTAGACATCTTAGCAATCATAAAATATTATGAACATAATATAGTTATAAATATGAATTCCATTGAAGAAACTATAAATGCTAATTATTTTACACAAAATTTAATTAATTTTATGTTTTATAAAAATCATGAGTTAATTTTATATTTACATTACAAATCATTGGTTATAACCTATAAATAATGTCCACTGATGATTACATTTAATATAAATTTCCTTCTCATAATAAAAAATAAATAAATGAATAAAAGCTAAATATTATATAAACCATATCATGATATTAATTAGAAAAACAAATAACTTACCTTATTAATCACGCACGATAAAAGCACTCACACAATGTAATCGTAAAATGGATGCCAGCAAACTGTCATTTAAGACGCATGCGCAAAAAAGTCACTGGTTTATCAGTGGTTCCAACTTTTTTCCAGTGAATTAATTGATCACTGGGAAAAACAGTGAAAATTTCACTATTTCAAGTTTAGAGAGTAGGTGGCCTGTGTTAATAGTTTCATAATTATTTAAAATAACAGTTTATGTATTGAAATTCTCATTCATCGACCAAATATTGAATTTGGCACAAGTACCATTTGGCACGCTTTTTTTAAACCAAACAACAAATATTCTCATACCTATTGTCTCCATTTTATAAATATATCTATTCTATTTATTTTACATTTTGTCACTATAGATTCTGATACTATTTTCAATTACAATACAGGGCTGCAAAAGAAGAAGAAGAATTTATTGAGGACGTGAACTTCATTCCTGCTATATACGTAAGTGTATTATTTATTTTATTTTATTAAACAAACTTTTACTAACGTCTTCATAAATAACTTTTATGTGGTTAAATACATCTAAAGTTGCGGTTTGAAAAAGAATAAAAGTTAATGTAAACAATAGGGGATAGGTATATCGACATAGACGTTTTGAAAATCGTCCTGTAGAATTGACATGCATGTTGTCATGTTGCCAAGTGACATAGTCAGCCGGATTCCAACTTTTTTATGTCTCGCCACCTCATTAATACTTGCCAAGTTTCAGTTTATAACCAAACATCAAGATAGATTGCCCGTCTGTTAAATTTTCCTGTTATTTAAAATAGATTTTCAAAAGCTATTGTACTAACATTGTTGTGGGATCGTTACCTGTTATTGTATAATGTCTATTAATCCGTATATTTAATTAGAATAGTCATACGCGTTAAGTCATTATCGTATGTATGTATTACTTCATTGTTTGTTTTAAAATAACTTAAACAATATGCATTGATGAATGAGATGTTAATAATAAATAGCCTTTAAAAGACTGTACTAATTATAATCTTAATAATTTTGGTAAACTATCAAAACTTTAATGATTTCAAAATTATAAAAAAAATGTATCAAATACGAATAATTAATTCAAAAACTGATTATATAAATGCACAAAAAACTAATTGTCAAAAAGGAACATAAAGATAATTTTCTAAAATTTTCACAGTCCCCCCCCCCCCCCCCCAAACCGCATAATAAGGATTTGTATGTATTCACGTATTTTAAAATAATAATTAATTAAACAAAACGGTTTTGACCTCCTCCCTCTCACGTAAGGATTCTTAAGATTTTACGGAACCCACCCCCTCTCTTTCGTAATTAATAATGGGCGCTTAAATTCCTAAGTTTTAACAAAAGAAATTACAAAATTTTTCACAAATATGTACATTATTGTACATACATATTTACAACGACCATTTTCCAAAACCAATATAGGTAGTCAAAAATAGACCTTACTACCCATTTTACTACTTTATACAACACTGGATTTTCAAGTGTTTGTACTTATTAAAATGGGATCAAAAAATTTCGAGAAGGCTGATTATTGATAATTTTTAATTAATTTAAACCACAAAATTAATTTAAAACAGTTGCTAAAAAATTCTATCAATTAAAAAATTCATAATTACTTTTTCCATGAATTTATGAATTAAGATATACAGTCGAAACTGGTTATAACGATCGGTTAATACAACATATAGGTTTTATCGACTCAAAATAAAAGTCCGACTGAATCCCATATAATTGCCTTTTTAACGATTTTTACGACTATGAGCTTTACGACCTAAAATGACTGGTGCTCTCGATATAGTTATTACTGATTTCGATTATACAGGGTACCAGTTTCTAGAAAACCGGGAAAAGTCAGGGAATTTGGTTGGAAGTCAGGGAAAAATACAAATTCTGCAAAAATATTTAAATTTTATCTATGTGACCTTTTTTAGCTTTTTTATCTAAATTTTAATTATAAAAAACAGGGAAAAGCGGTAAAAATTCTCCTGGAAACCCGGGAAAAGTCAGGGAAATTTATTCCAGAGAAATACTGGCCAACCTGTTATATTTATAATATTATAATTTATAGTAAGGCACTAAACCTTACTATTGACATGAGCTGTCTAACTAAAAATAATATTAAATAGTATAGCCTTTCATAGAACGTAGGTATAAATGTAAATAGAACTGTTAAAACTTATTAGGTTGTACATCATAATACTTATGTAGGTACCCTTGTACAAATAACATATTTGTTGTCATGATAGCAACCACCCGATAAGATAATAAAATATGTATTCAATTTTTCGTGTTATGAATGGAAAAAAAGATTTGATATTTGATTTTCGAGTGTTTAGTATTTTTGTAATTAATTAATTAGGTGAATTTGATAAGAATGTAGCTTATTGCGTAGCTCTATACAATTTTAATAAATTGGTTTACTTTAAGTAATACAGTTTTGCTACAGGCTTAACAACTAGATATGGTACTACTTAAGTGTAATAAATCAATTACACATACTTTAAATAATTAGCTGACCGTTAAAATTGACAAACCTAATTTTTATATGAAATAAATGCCCTGTAATTATGTATTTATTTAATTTATATCGTAGAAAACAAAGACGATTATATGAGTTAGCAATAATTATTCAATGTATGACAAACTGCTATGAATCAGATACTATTTACAAATATTACTACTCAGCACTTACAACTAGAGGTAATTCTACTGTACGAGAAAGATGGAATGTTACTATTGTGTAACAAATTAGTATGAAAGAGTGAAATCACATAATATTTTTTGCATAAAATGTTTTATATATGTGAAGAGAGAAAATACGTTTTGTAAAGAAATAAAAAGAGATGTGTGTGCATATATACAGGTATTTGTAATGTTATGTGAGAAGGTACAGGGAGGTATTGAGGAAAGGTTGCCTAAAAAGAACAGTATCATAATATAAACATTTGTAGATACTAGATCGTAACAAAAATACAGTAGTAGGTTTTTTATTTTATTAAATTATTGATTGAATTATCAATACGTATTAATGAAATACATATACTTAATAAATATATAAACTTAATTGAAACAGAATATAGATTGAAATTGTAAAAAAATTCAGAATATATGGCATAATAACGAGGTGCGTATTAAGAAAAATATCGAATTCATATTTTTCATTAAAATAGTAGGTATAAAAATTAAATGGTTAACCAATGACAGACAGTTCATCTGAATACTTAATTGATTTTTATTTAAATTGTTCAATAATTAACTACCTTTGATGAATTTAGCACGAAGAAGCACTGTGTATTTACTTGGCACATGTTTTTATTAAGCCAAATTAATTTTTTTTTTGTATTAGTTATTATTTATTGTAGGTACCTGCAGAAATATTCTTGTCAATTGTGTACCATTTTTTTCTTTAAGTGTAAAAAATAGGAAATCGTGAAAAATGCCATTACTTAGAAAAAATTAAATAAAAACAAGTATATTTTCTTAAAAAAGAAATAACATACCAATTTATTTAAGATAAGAGTTCTGCAAATATCCAGGGCCGAACAGGTTAAATATGACCTTTTTAAAAGTTTTTTATTGGCTTGGCACCGTCTTCAAAAACTATTAAGTTTAATTCTGTTAAGCTTTTCAGTGTTTTAAGTTTTTTTAATCGATTTTATTTTATTTGTTCCCTTCTATCGAAGAAGTCCATGGTCAAATTCTGGTGAAATTTATATGAGATCACCTCAAAAGTATTCTCTTTCAAACAAAAAAAAGTTTCGCTGAATAGGTGCATATTTGTGGAAGTATATAAACAATATATACAGAAAAATTGAAAAACTTCTCGTTTTGAAAACCATGGTCAGATTCTGATAAAATTTCAATAGGACCACCCTAGGAGTACAATCTTAAAAAAATATACCTTGTAGATAGCGTCAGTTTAGATTTTGTTGTAAACAATCTTCTACAAAAGTTGAAAGCCGGGCTACTTTACTCGCTACTCGCTGACGTGTGGGCTTGTTAGCTAGTAAACTAGCCGTGTGTCATCATAGTTGCTAGTGAACTAGCTGCGAGTATCCCGGTGATTCCTATTCATAACACGTGGTTTAAACTCGATAGCTATAGTTGCTACTGAGCAAGTGGAATGTTTTGTGTGTCGTACTAGCTGACTCGCCCGCTTCTAAACTCGCTGGCTTGTAGCTAGTAAACTCGCTCAATGTGAAAATTTAGTATCAATTATCTTTTGATTTTACGAAACTCCAAATTTCTGTTTTATGATGCGTTATTCTAATAAAACGAAACGAAATTAATACCATAAATAAATGTATAAAAACATTTACATTTTATCAATTTTTTATAAAATATTTAAATTGAACGCGCTTACGTCAACGATATATAACCAATCATAAATAAGTTTTGTTGATTTACATTCAACCGTGAACAGTTAGGTCATGTTTATTTTTGTCTACACGAAAAAGAAGTTTATTGGTTGATAATAGATATCAGATGTGAAACGACGACAATATTTGTTTTGTGATATTTTCGATTTGCAAATTTTTATAACAGATCTAGGATGTTTGATGATGGGTTTGCCATTGTTATCCTTCCTTTTTAAATGTTGACAAATGACGCCATACATTTTTAAATATTGTTTTCTTGTGTGTACCTACATATTTTTCTTTTTCCTTAATTTTGTTAGGTTGTCATGTCATACTTGTTCAAATAGAAATTCATATTTTGTATCTTAAATTAAAAATATTAATAAATAGCAATCTGCAGATGTCAACGCTCTAATTTTTAAACTTAACGTAAGTATATATTATATAATATATACAGGTGTCTCAAAAGGTCAAGAAGGGGATTAGTATTTTCTGGTAAACATGTTTCATATAAAAGTTACAGAAATTTTCAAGAATTGAAAACCAGAGAGAAAAATTACAAAGAAGAAAAAATGTTTATTTTGATCTACTATAATAAAATTTAGATAATTATTTTAGAATTGTTTAATGTTGCTGTTCAATTTATTTAAGTAAAAGATATTCTTATACAAGTTTCCTAGTTAATAAGATCAAAATAAACATTTTTTATTCTTTATCTTATTTCTATCAAGTTAATGATTTTCGTGTGAAAAAAATAAAAAAAATGAAACCGGACAAAAATATATTTGAGACGAAAGTTACTTGTTTTCTGTTTTAGATTAAGATGCGGCAAAAAGGGTTAGTTAAATATACTTATGGAATACACTTTTTTTAACCTTTAGAGGGCCGGGATTTCAGGGGCCATTTCACCTGCAGAAAACTGGTATAAAAGGTATCTCATATCATTGATTGATCATAGGTAAAGTGTTGATCACGGGGTGAGCCAATATATTGGCTTTCCGGCCTGGAAGGGAACAACCCGTGTTAAAAATTCAAATTCGAAAAAATATTATTTCAAATAGTAGGTACATAACCTTTTTTCATTATACAAATATATACATGTTTGATGTATTTTTCGACGCTGAATCCAAATCTGACGTCAAAAATACAGTAAAACCAAAAACAACCCCTATAATAGGGTAAAAACTACCACTTTGCATCGCGTGAACGATTTTTATTTATTTGGAAGTGCAAATATACGTTTTCGATGTATTTTGATCTAAAAACAAAAATTGAAGATTTTCTGGTATGTCAAAATATTGGTTTTCCGACCCTCTAGAGTACTCTAGAGATTAAACCCCGAAATTTTTGTTTGAAACATATTTACTATAGAAATTCAACCCATTTGAGGAATTTCATTGTTTCCAGACTTTTTGAACAGCCTGTATATACCAAGCTAGTATAATATATGAAGGCTTTTCTTTTATGAAAAACGAGACACTGTAAGCTTATATTTATCTTCTTATTTACTTTCATTTTACTTTCTTGCATTTTTTTATATCACTTATTGTTAGTATTTTCAAAGACGTCTGCACCTACAAGCATTTGATAATGCTTTGAACTAAGAACTTTTTTTTAAACTAACTATCTATAGATACATTCCCTTGTACATGTTTTTTTCCACATGGGTGTTTTTGTTACCTTTGTATCTCACCTGATAAAACTATGTACATTAAATATATATAATATATATTCCAGAGCTATATGAATATTGTTGAGATAACAATATCTTTCTTAAATTTTATTCCTTCCAATCGAAAACTTGCGATTATTATTTGTTCTTATTTTCGTAATAAATTTATTGACGTTAAGACAGTCAAGTATTTTCACAAAATTTATAAAACTTGAAGCGTTTTCGTCTTATATAGCTCGTCTCTCGAAAATTTTGATCGTGATGCTAAAAAGTTTGGCATGCGCTGATATAAATAGATGATTGTTTATATGAATCCTAATTGTTTGTTAACTCAGTTCATAGAATTTGACAAGGTTCATGAAACTGTCGCGATGTGTAGTTATGATCATATGTACCGATTTTTAATTTTTCTCGTGGGGAAATATTTTGATAATGAAGTATTCAATAATACAATAGATCAGCGGTTCTTAAACTTATGTGGTATAGGGACCCCTTTTAGAACTATTATTTTTCAAGGACCCCCCTTGACAGAAAAACGAAGAAGGTCGTTAAATATTAATTAATCACTGGTAAATAGAAATGTGAAAGTACATTAATTTATGCCAAACATGTTTCCCGGACCCCCGGCAAAAGATCAGTGGACCCTCAGGTGTCTGCGGACCCTAGATTAAGAACCACTGAAATAGATGATTCTTAGTTCATAGTATGAAAAAAAAACGTCAGATTTAGAGGTGATTTATAAATAAATAATAATATTAATTATGTACATGATTGATACAGAAAATAAGTAAATACAAATAAGTGGATTAAAAAAAGTTGTATTTGGACATTATTTCTTAAATACATTAATTATTCTTAAAATAATAAAGGGCATTGAGTAGTACATGTAGCTATTAAAATTAAGAGCCCTATATATTGATAGACAGATAGCAACTGTTTTATTAAAAAATAGATATCTATGTCCGGCCCATTAGCAACTTCCAATTTTTTCTTGTGCCTCCGCGCTTTCATTCATTTACATTTACAAACACGATTACATATGTATGTAACACCTAAATAACAAAATATACGAATAAATTGTCTACACAGTAAAAAAAATTCGTAAAATTTAACACTTAAATGAGTGTTAAAATTTGCGTGTCAAATATTTCACATTTTTGTGTGTTGAATCAACACACGAGGCAAGTGTACTTTCATCGACTCAATTGTTAACACATTAAAATGTTATTAGAGATTCAAATAACACTTTATGAATGTTACTCTAAAATCAACACACAATTTGTGTTAAAAATCTTTTCCAAACAGTGACAAGTATCAATAACATTTTTAAATGTTAATGTAACACAGCGAATGTGTTAGTACGTTCATAAATAACACATAAAAAGTGTTGAATTAACACATAGCGCGTGTCAAGTTCGGCGTCGTTCGGCACAATGCGCGGGAATATAACCTATTCTACAACCCAGTGATGTACAGTGATGTGATTGTGTAATATTAAATCTTCTTTTGACCTTGAAAATATTGTTAATATTTATATTAATTAATTTATTATTTAATATAAAATTGGTGTTGTTATTTATAAAAAAAAACCGTAAGTACTATGAAATTTCATCTGTGACAATTTCATAGTCTTAATATAACCTTAAATTTTTTACACTCTACAAGTGTTACAAACAACATTTTAATGTGTTAAAATTGACGAGCTCATCCGGACTAATTCTAACACTCTCGTATGTTACTTTTAACATGCAAGTGTGTTATTTCTTCAAAAATAAAAAGTCGAGCCAAAGTAACACTCACTGCGTGTAAAAAAATCAGTAACACTCATTTAAGTGTTAAATTTTACGAATTTTTTTTTACTGTGTACAAAGGACTCGATCCAGTGGATGAAGGAGAAGAAAAATAAGAAGTTATCTACTACATATACACGAAGGCAATTAATACCCCTGTGGAGTTACTTCTATGGAAGCGATTGCTCCCATCATCCCTATGAAGTCTACACCTATAGATCTATTTGTAATTAGTAAAACATATCTATCACACGTTTGTTTGTTTTTTATATCATTCAATGGGAATTTTAAAGTAAAATTAGTTAAATAAGTTTGACGTGAATGGATAAGACATTTTTGAATATAAATAAAAACAACGACAAAAAAATTCAATTTGTTATCATCAGCAACAAAAACGTATTAAAATTATGTGTCACACTTATTTTGTCTATCAAAATAATTTAAGCGGATAGTAACAGTTAGTTGAAATAAGTATAGTAGTACTTCGTAATAACGGCGTAGTTGGTACTAAACCCACGCCGTTAAATGAAAACGCCGGTAATTCAATAAAGTTTTTTTTGTGCATCGCGAGTGCCTGCAAGCAAAACTATGTACTAATTTAATATATGTATATTAAGTGCGCAATAACATTGTTACTATAAAACAATGATAGAAAGGGCAATTTTCACAATTTTTACCTTTGCATATACGTATATTTAATACGTACAGTATAATATGTACATGATTTGTAACTAAAAAAGAAATAGGCGAAGATCTAAGAGCGCCGTTATTACGAAACCCTGTTAAGTGAGTAGCCGTTATTGCGAGGTGCTACTATATATATTACTATGTATAATGTATACACATATTTTTCAGATAGCTTTTAATTAAATATCAAAGTTATGCGCCAATAAAGTGGCCCCGAAGTTATCAATATTTAGTTATTGCCTTAACTATACATATATTTAAAATAACATTGTAAGTACAGTGTGTATATTGTACTAGAGGGATCCCGCGGCTTCACTTGCGTAAACTTCGAAACTATTTAGAACCCTCCATACGTGATAGAGGATGACATATTACATTTAATTATATTGATTTTTATTCATTACCTATAAAAAACGTAAATATCTAGGATCTTAGTTAAAAATTGTAAAAACTAACCCCCAGTCTACCCTCGCCATTAGGAGTTGAATATCGATTTTTTTATTGCAGATTATTTTGCCCGACTCCACCATTATAACGTAAGCAGCTATACATATAAACATATCAAAAACACAGACCCTGTCTACCCCCGCCATAAGGGGTTGAATGTCGAAATTTTTATTTTAATAGATTTATAAGTAAAGCAGGTATACAGATAGACATATCTAAATCCATCCTCGTCCCCGTCTCATGCTATTAGGGCTTGAATATCGAACTTTCATTTTTAATTGAATATTAATTTATCCGAATTTACTTTAATATCATGAATAGTGAATACAATACCGGGATCCCGAAATATCGAAAACCGGGATCCCGGCCATTTTTCTCCGGTATTACATTACCGGTATTAGTGCATATTATACCGGTATTTCGGTATTTATAATTAGTACTAAAATACGCATAAATAATTGTTAGGGAGTTGATTTTTATACTTAAATCTTCTTATTATTAACTAAATTGTTTTGTGATATGTAATTGTAGTATCAAATAATGATATTTTCCCGATATGTGATAGATTTTCCTAAGAAATATTTTATTTTTAATAAAAAGTAACAACACTCAATGTAAAAAATTATATTAAAATCAGGGAAATAATAGAAGCTGAAATAATTGTTTTTTTTAAAGCAATATTACAAATCGACCCCTTACCTCCACATTATAAGCGACAATTTTTCCGAAATTGAGTTTTGTATCGCAAATGACGTCAATTCTTTAAACCCTGAGATTTAAAGTTAACAAGTTTAAAAAAACAACTTTTTTTACGTATTTGAAGTTAACGTCTTTGTTCCTAGTCAGTTGTTTCAATTTTTAATTACTTATTGTTGACGACATCTATAACTCGCGGTATTTCTATCAGAACCGCTAAAAATTGCCATATTTCTTCAATAAAGTGATTTTTTTTAAATACCGATATCTTGGTTTTGGACATCAAAAATACCGAAATTCCGGTATTACGATTTTGGTCCGGTATTGTATTCACTAATCTTGAACAATTATTTTTAATGAACTAGCCCTCGAGCATCTGGCAACCCTAACTGCAATTAACTTCCACCAGCCCAAAATAATTTACCTCAATACGGACCTGACTTGGGAAAAACACACTCACACACATACACATACACACGAGAAAGATGGAACGTAAACAAGGAAGGACAACAATTCACGTTAGAGTAAATCCATAGTCGTCGGGTGGCGTTGTATTCATTTGACGGTTACGCTCCGCGCGGTTGACTTCTCTCTCGATGCTGTCACCGGTCGTCGTCGCCGCGTGTTGGTTGTTCTGTACTCGCGTAGTGAGTGCGCCGCACTGTTCCTGGAAACAGCTGTAGACGTGCAAGTGTGTGTGTCTGTGTGTTGTGTTTGTGTATATGTGTGTATCTGTGTAAACGCCACTCGCTGTTCTACCTATCTCGCAACAATTAAATGGTATTTACTATACTAGCACTTGTGTTACGCAGGCTTTTTCTCTGTGTATAGTGTGTTGTGTTTTTTAAGTATTGATTTGTTTATTTCTGGCGAAAAATTGATTCAAATATTATGTTCTGAATACTGATTCAGGTGTCAATGAGATTATATGTTTATTTTGTGTTTTTGAACGGTTATATTCAGATCAATATCTAAATAAATGAATGGATACTGTTCTATGAATTTTTGCATATTTTTATGAGCACATGTTTTTGATATTTTTTTTTACAATTAACTCGTAAGAATTCGGATTTAATTTTTTTTTTAAATAATTTAATTATGTGAGGTAGGTACTAGATACATATTCTTCTCAGTAACTGTTTATTTTTATGGAAACTTTCATTTGTTTTCTGTTTTTTAGTACTACTGAAAATATTGTTGAAAAAGTCTGTCATTATAGCATTATAATATGAAGAAAAATTTGTTTAAAACTGATAAACTATTTATAAATAATCATAATTAGATAAAAGTTTTATGTCTTTCTTGTTAGGTAACTGCAAAATTAAATTGATGTTTTATGTCCGGTATTATAAACGACCTAGCAAATTTGCAAGCTAGCAAGCACTTTCAAATGAGATATCAAACTTATATGACAGTTCTCAGTAAGTTGGTTTTTACCGTTTTTTTACTCAAGGTTAGTAAATACACTTTAGTAAATATACTTTACATACCTTTTTTTTACTTTCTATGTATGAAACTAACTATCTAAAACTTTAAGAGAACTGTCATATAAGTTTGATACCCCATTTGAGAGTGCTTGCTAGCTTGCAAATTTGCTAGGTCGTTTATAATACCGGACATTAAAGTTTTAATTTAAAGAACATCAACAATAGCAGAAGCAGAAGATTTAATTTTGTAGAATTTTCAAGATAATAATTATATTTTTATATCAACATAGGTACTAGCTAATATTACTATTTATAACGGCTCTTAAGACGGGTATTATAAATTTCATAATTCGTATTTGATTTTTTACATGAAAAATCCACTCCAACGTAAAAACTAATCTTATGCTATTTACGAGGTGCCAATATACTATAATAATGTATATGCTATGCATTTTATGATGTACCCTTGTTACCACTGCTTTTAGATCTACTTAACGCGCAAGCGTCAAGGTCATTCATAAAAACCATTTTATTCATTAGAACTGTCAGTGGGCTGTCATTTATATTTAATACTCCGCTGATAGCGTTAGCCCAGCTTTCACTCAAAAGTCAATGTCATGAGATAGGGCGCCACTACTGGGGGGTTAAATATATCTAAATTATGCAGTACTAAACAAATACATATATCATTATTTTATGTCTTAACGATACTAAATAAATCTTAAGGTGTACATTTTTGTTAATTTAAAAACGTTTTTATTAATTTATAAATTACTTGGGTTATTTGGATCCACTGCTATAAAGTGTATGAGTGAAATAAATTATGTAATTTCAGAAATGCCTACGTTAACGTTTTACAGGACACTGAGGTCGCACTATATACGAAAGATTCATTTAATTCAAAATTCATATAGGAACTAAGGGGTACATGCTGAGATAAGATTTTTCTCAGTGTGTTTAAACTAAAAAAATGTCTGAATCTATAAAAAAAAAATTATGTGAAAAATTTAGCACGAGAACGAGGCGAGATGGGTTTAAATCTGACGAGACAAGACAGAGAAGGGGGTACTGTTAATTATAATTTCAAGATGAGGCAAAACTTATAAAGGTACATAATATCTCCGGTATCATAAAGGGGTTAGCAAAATTTGTTTGTTGCTAAACACTCACAAATAAGGTATTAATTTTGTGATAGTATCTATGGATTTGCTATGGAATTTAGAGCAGTGATACTTCAATGTATTGTAACACAGTTGGCGACTCTGACCGTCCAAATAATTTTCGTAATATCATCACTGTTTTCATACCGTTGATGTTTACTATTGTTTACATACAACGCGTGCGCGAAACTTGTCAAAGTCTTCATGAAACTCCAAGAAGAGGAGAACTGTCATATAAGTCTGATACCTCATTTGAGAGTGTTTACAATCACAAAATATTTTCATTATAGACACAGAGATAGAATATATATTTCTCTTTTAGTATTGATTAATGTATTTTTTAATTACTTAACATAAAAATTTATTAATATTAATATTCAATTATTATAATAAATTTAAAATACTGATAAATATCTAAAAATAGTTTAAAATGTTAAAATAATTGTGTACATATGAGTTTTTGAAGGATTCATGTATAATTTAACACTTAAAACAAAAATGTCATTACAATATATAGTTTCATGTTGCTAGTCAACTTTGTTAAATATTATATTATGCCTAATTATAATTTTGAAAATAATGTTTTGTGTAAATATACAAAATGAATACTGTGCATTCTACACTTTTAGTTGAAAAAAGACCAAATCACTGATAATGACAGAGAGAAAACAACAATGTTTTCATAGATTAAAAAGCAGTGGCGTAACATGGCATTTAATGAATTATATTTTTATTATTTGTTTGTTTTATTTTAGATATTAAATCCACACAACTACGTATTTTTTATGCTTCATAATGTTTTGTTTTCTTTACATTAAGTATTGAATTAAAATAGTAAAAATATACATATATTAATAATTTTATCAATAATACGAAATGAAAGAAAATTTTAAAAGATTGTGCTATGATCTATACAGGCTGTCCAAGATAAGCGTGCAATGCATGGGGATATCCTAAACGGTAAGAGATACAGATGTGGTTAAATGAGATGAATTATTTGTAAGAAAGGGGTGAGTATTACAACATCAAAAAATATTAATAATAATAATGTGGTTCAGGAGGTATACCCAAAAAACTGAAAATTCTGAATTTCTTTAAATGGCTATAACTTTTTTGGCAAAGTAGATAGGTACTTTTTGTTTGCACTTTTTTGAGTAGAATTGATTGGTGTATTTGTAACTCGGAAACTAAAAGTGATATAAAAATTCTGAATACACCAAACAATTCTAAACAAAATAGTGCTTTAAGAAGACGTAAACAAAAAGTACCTATCTACTTTGCCAAAAAAGTTATAGTCATTTAAAAAATTCCGAATTTTCAGTTTTTTGGGTATACCTCCTGAACCACATAAAATTATTAATATTTTTGTAATATGTTGTAATACTCACCCCTTTCTTACAAATAATTCATCTCATTTAACCACATCTGTATCTCTTACCGTTTAGGATATCCCCATGCATTGCACGCTTATCTTGGACACCCTGTATAGGTATCCCTAATCTACTAAATATTATGAATTAATTGTAATAAAAAAGTTATTTTATACGATATTTGACTTCATCAATATTTTGCTGATTTTTAGCGCGACACACCAAAGGTGGTAGCGCTTATATGCTCGATTTTTCGTCCGTCCGTCTGTCTGTCTTACACCGCGAGATCTTGGTCCCCTGACCACCTAGAGATCTCGAGTTTTCGCTAAATGGTAGGTCTGTGGCTCTAGTTTAGTCCATTTTAGGAATTTTTCCGGTCATGACCCTCCATCCGGCCATAAACAGACATAATGTCCTTTTTTCATACAAAATTTTTCATAAATGGCTTCATGTATACCACATTGGACTCGAGATTGATTCACGAATCGATTGGCAAGGGTATTTTTTGAGCTGTGTCCATCAAGTGGTTTGTGGGTTTTGATAAATTTGTCTCTTAAATATAAATAAATACAAAAACTCGTGGAAGTTATCAAATTATTTTAATCATCGTCAATTTTTTTTATAGAAAAGGAACAAGCTTAGTGGCCTGCAATAAGTTTAATAGGGGGGGGGATGACAAAATGTATTCAGTATATTTTTTTAAATTGATATCAATGGTAATGAAGGCAGTATTTTATAATTTTGAAATACCCTTCTATGATAAAATTACATTTTTCTGTAATAGTCACTCAGTATGTTTTTCTTCATCTTATTTACTTGTAAAATAGGCCGTCACTGTATTTCGTTCAGTCAACCATCCGATTATCACTTACTGTTAGTCGATAAAGCAAGCCCCAGTAGTTAACAACTTTATCGATATCTCATTATTAAATTTTATTTGAATTTTGTCTTTCTTTTTGCGTTGGTGCGTAAATTAAAAATTATACGAATTGACTGTTCAGAAATCAAAATAATTACATTTTTAATTTCGAACACGTACGTTTACAAAATCAAATAATTTTTCGATGACTCATAAAAAATTATGTCACGAATTTTTGTTCTGTAGAGTTGATCGTTTTGACAACTGAATGGATTATATACAACACCCTTCGGTCAGAATGGATTCCTATACATTCACACGCATATATATATGTGAATATATATATCATATATATATTCGTATGTAAATTAAATAGTACTAATTCAGTTAATTATAATCCATTTTAATGGCGTTGTTATGTAAATGTGTATAGTTAATAATCAAATTGGTTGTTATTGTTCATATGTGTTAACTAATTATACAGTATTTATTTCTATTAATTTATTATAATCTAATTGTTTATTGAATAAATTTATACAGTTTTTAACCAAATACTTGCTACGTCGATAATATAATTAACAAAAAGTTAAAGTTAATAAATAAAAAATTATAAGAAACTCCGTTCAAAATTTTGAAATGACACACCATCTACAGCAGGGGTTCCCAACCGGTGATCAAAAATGGTCCCTTTAAAAGATTTCTTTTTCATTTCAAATCTATAAAAAAAAATATGTTTTAACCTTGTGGTCCCTGCTAATATTAATAACATCAAAAAGGTCCCTGGTCAACAAAAGGTTGGGAACCACTGATCTACAGGGAAAAAATAAATCTAAAGAATTATAGTTTTTTCGTGTATATATAATATATGTACATTCCAGATAGTAAGCTTCAACGTATCATTAAATATTTTTTACAAAAATTTGTGTATCTGCAGAGATCTACGCAGATCTCGACAGATCTCCATTTTGAGACAACATCATATTTTTCACTGGTTTTTTTATCTGTGGAGACTTACAAAAATCTACAACGGTCTACAAAGAGTTCTGAAGATCATTATAACATTGAAAATTAATGATTTTTCAACGTTGAAAAATCATTAATTTTCAACGTTTTAATCTCTATCACGATCTACAATGATCTTTTGAGATCTTTTTAGATCTTTGTAGGTCATTGTAGATCTTTGCAAGTCTCCACAGATCAAAAATCAGTAAAAATTATTATGTTGCCTCAAATTGGAAATCTTTTAAAATATTTAATTATATTATATAATAAAATTATATTATTTTACTTAGTTTGAGACTGTAAAAAATATTTTATAATAATAGGTAGTCGCTTACTATCCGGGATGTATGTATGTATATACAAGAAAAAACTGTAATTCTTTAGGTTTCTCTTTTTTCCGTGTAGCTTGATGATTGATTTTAATACATGTATGAAAATAAAATACAATACACATTGCCATGTATTACAATTGCAGTCAGACCAGTTATTACAATAATAAATATTATATAATTATACATAAATTCATATGAAAACAACACCATATAAGCTTATCTATAATGAAGAAGAAAATTAAGATACAAGAACTTTTAATTGCGGTTACAAAAACATTCTTTAGAATGCACAGTTTATAACTGAGAAATATATCTTTTAATTTATGACATTAGTGATGAAACTTAACATGCTATATTTGACCCCAGT
This sequence comes from Sialis lutaria, assembly GCA_949319165.1. Lineage (NCBI taxonomy): Eukaryota > Metazoa > Arthropoda > Insecta > Megaloptera > Sialidae > Sialis > Sialis lutaria. The sequence continues at coordinate 7,473,427 of OX439241.1, forward strand.
TTACCCTACCTATTTTAATAGTAAAAAAAACAACCGGATCTTGAACAAAACTAAGTGGGCGCTAATGTTTGGGGGCGCTTAAATACAAAAAGATTTTAAAAATATGAAACGTACAAAAATGCACAAACGAGTTAAAGAAATGAAGTAAATTCATATTATTGATATGATTGAGGTAATGATGTCAGAAAATCTAGCAGTTTATTTTTTTCTTATTCCGGTTCATGTCGGCTGGGAAATCCCTTTTCCGACAGCTTATTTAGCTATTTAGTTTTGGGATTCCAATACCGGTATTGCCAAAATCGATATCTCGGTAATACTTTTTTTAATAATAAATATAAAAATGATAGCATATTTATTCTTGTGTTAATTTTATAGTAACAAATGAATATTGTTCCAATTTGACAACAGTTCGCGTGAATTAAAAAATTACAACGAAATGAAAATATAGGTACTGACAGTTTTTAAATAATGGTACCAGTGATGAATAACTTTTTTGCCCCGTGCTATATGGAAAAACAAATTCAGATCGGGCTGCGTAAAAAACATTTTTTTTAAATTTTTTATACCCATAAGTATTGTTAAGCCGATTTTTTTTAATTAAGAATTTTGAGGCAATTATCCATTTTTACTATTTTCGCCATGATGTCTGTGTGTCGGTCTGTCTGTCTGTAATTTCTGTAATTCAAAAACGAAAAAACACAGATCAGGCTGCATAAAAATATATTTTTTAATTTTTAATACCTTTAAGTATTGTTAAGCCGATTTTATTTAAATTCAGAATTTTGAGGCAATTATCCATTTTTACTATTTTCGCCATGATGTCTGTGTGTCGGTCTGTCTGTCTGTAATCTCTGTAATTCAAAAACTACAAAACACAGATCAGGCTGCATAAAAAATATTTTTTTTTAATTTTGTATACCCATAAGAGTTTTGATGCAAATATCTATGCATTTTGACTATTTTCGCCATGATATCTGTGTGTCGGTCTGCTTGTCTGTAAATGTTGTAACTCAAAAACGAAAAAAACACAGAAGTGTAAAATTTTATTTTTAAAATTAATTTTTATCTCGGAAGAAACCCTCCTATTTAAAAAAATATTTACTGCTGTCTCTTTTTGATTTTTTTGAAATTATTTTTTGAAATGGTGTGAATTAGAGAAAAAAGGTTATTTATAAACAAATTCTAATCTACCTGTTATGACTTAAACTAAAATTGCACCTTAACCACAAAAGTTATATCACTCGACACGTGTTTCGACTTCACAAGAAGTCCTCATCAGGAGCCTAACAATTCCAGACCTGTTATTAGTTTTCCAAAATAAAATTAAAAACACTATTTACTCTCAGTATTACGTATAAGAAAGTCCCGTGGCACCCATGACAGTTTTCTTAGCTAATCTCATTAATATAAAAATAAACTACTACTTATCTTACAATATTTTTTTTTTAATTCAATAAAATTAAAACTGTTATTACATATATTATATAATCTTTAATTCAATTATTTAAAACCATCTTAAAGTACTTGATACTTGAAATGTCAGCTGTGATACCGATATTAAAATCCTTTAATTAGAACTTACATTAATAAAGTGTGTGTACAGAATTTATTGGAACGCTCTGTATATTATAATGTGAGAGTGTATATGAATTGGACATGTGGCCTGTTGCCAAGCGCGGTCGCGAATTGCCGCATGCTTGCATGTATATTATGTATATATAAATATACATATACACACACAATGGACATACATAAACACACACTTATCTCATTGTCGCATGCGAACAAAAACAAATCAAAACATTCACTTTTTCTGTACGTCCGCGTGTATATTCGAAAGCAATAACTTGTATGTACAATAATCATTATTTATTAATTAATAAGGTACACTGAAATAAATTTATGTTTATTTTTAACATAAAAAACATGTTAGCGGGAGGACGAAATTGATCCTAGAAATTTTTAACACCCGACATGGTAAAATTTAAAAGAACATCTACTACAATTCAATATACTGTATAGCAGTTTCTATGACGGCGATAGGCCAGATATGAAAAGTAATATAGAAACATAGTAAAATTATAGAGAATGTACGTGAAATTTTCATATGCAAGAAATTAAATTAAAAAATAGCGTATATATTACTTTTTCAGAGTAAATTAATTTTAATAGGTACTATGTTAAAATTTACCAGTATGTCATTGTAATTTTTCATTTACTTTATTTTAAATTCTACCGACTTTTCTGTAATTTTTTTTCAGAAGTTGATTCTGTCCTCAGATTCACAGTATTTTCTGTTAATTTTTAAAAGAATATTCTCTCCGTGTACTGGCACCAGACTTGGATGCTTTAAAAACAATGATATACAGTTTTTTTTTGTAATTGATGGATTTATTTTTTATAGTTCTTACTAGGGTTGTTAGGGATATGAAATATCGGTTACGGATACGGATAAGGATATTTTTTTCTTGGTTTCGGTTTCGGATACGGATATGGATTTTTTTCTTTCTTGGTTTCGGTTTCGGTTACGGATATGGATATTTTTTTTTCTTAGTTTCGGTTTCGGATACGGATAGGGATATTTTGCCCCCTTTAGTTTCGGATACGGATACGGATACGGATATTTATTTTTTATTTTTTTATTTTTCAGTCCATAGTATAGTTTCCATTGAAATAAGATACATATACAGTCGAAATTGGTTATAAAGTTATAACGATATATTTTAATACAACATATCGGGGTTTTAACGACTCAAAATAAAAGTTCCGTCGCAATTCCATATATGGTAATTGCCTAATTTGCTGGTTTTAGTTTCTCCATGCCCGTCCGTCCGTCCGCCCTGTTAAAATTTTGACATAATAAGATGAAATTTGGTATATGGTCGTAGATTGATACCCCAAAAACAAAAATGATAAGATTTTTAAAAAACAAATTTTTTAGACCCCCTTTCATAAAATGAAGTGTTTAAAAAAATCACCTACCCCATTGAGTGGGGTGTCGTTAGAAAGATCTCCTAAAATGCAACAAAAAATGTATCATTCAATCACGATTTATTTGCTCTTCTAAGTCATTATGAAGGCGCCCCCCACCCTATTTTCTATACCATCAATTCTAAAAATCTGAAAAAATTCCAGAATGTACATAGCTTTTAATTAATACTTTCACTGAAAATTATAGCGAAAAATTAAAACTCCAAAACTTTAATTAATTTACGCTTTACACAAGATATTCGATATAAGTAGTTTCTTGTAGTTTGTTGTATCAATTATTAAAACGAACTTACGAATCATACGACGTACGGAGATGACAAGTGTAATTTGTGACAACAATAAAAAAAGTCACGAATTCTAATAAAATTGAAATATGATAAACTTGATATAAAAATTGATTTTTATTTACAATTTTTAAAAATTTTAGTCATTTTTAAAAATTTAGTCTTTAAAATATAGTAGATTTTCAAAAAAGTGATTATTGCAAAATTTGAAAAATCATCTGTTCAATCCATGGTAGCGAAATTAAAAATAGAGAGACCAAATAAAAGTACACGATCTTTCAGGCGGTAAATACAAATTTATAATATGCTCGTATGTTTTGTTTGTGTCTCGAGACTCGGGGAAATAAGTAGGAAACTATCCGAAATAATTTCCGAAATAATTATTTCGGATACGGTTTCGGTTTCGGATTTCAGAATTTTATTATTTCGGTTACGGTTTCGGTTTCGGAGTTCAAAATTTAATTATTTCGGTTACGGTTTCGGTTTCGGAGTTCAGAATTTAATTATTCCGGATACGGTTTCGGTTTCGGAGGTCAAATCTTTTCGGATATCCGATAGTTTCGGTTTCGGATACGGAGCTCCGTAACATCCCTAGTTCTTACACGGAGAAAAATGTAATTGATTATTATTTAATAAAAATTATAGTTGCCGATTAAAAATTCCAATTTTGTATCGAAATATACTATCAGTTTTAACATGTACTGTCAATAGGGTGAATTAGATCTCAGGTTTTGACCCGGGGTCTCAGGATTTGTATACTGTTTCTCTGGGCTCTGGGTTTCGTTAAAATTTCTCCGGGTTTGGAGAGGTTATCAAAGGGCGCAACAGTAAAAATAAAATATATTTGTCAAAAAAGGTATTCATTTTCATCTTACAAAACCAAAAATTTGATAGGTATATTAAAAAAAGGTCTTCATGTATTAACGCGGGCATTTTTTTACTCAGAGCTTGTCAGGGTTGACGTAATCTAAAATCAGAGTTTACATAATCTGAAAGCTGGTCACCCTAACTGTCAATTGAGTAACTTCTACAATCTCCATTGTAATTTTTATAATATGCAATTTTTACTATATTCGTAAATATATTTACATGATTTATTCAACTAATTATTTTTAAGTTTAATTATTTGTTAATAAAGTGCTATACAAATTATTTCATTATTTATTCAATAGTTAGTACATTTTTCTATTTGATAATTTTTGTATTAAAAGACAATACGATAAATACTAAGATTGTGTAAAATAAATTCTACTAATAGCATATTTTTTATTGGTATAACAAACTATCCCAATAATACAGATTTCGATTTTCGATCATGCACGCAAAAATTTATATTCCGTGTTGTAACTTTAGTAACACGTGGCCTAGCAAGAATTAAAATATTTTGAACTCATGTTACTAATAAAACAAGTACCTCTTTATTAAATCAATTTAATTACCATTTTTTAATTATAGCCTTTTATTTTGTTAATGTGTTTTCTCCAGTAGGTAATGAACAAAGTAAAACCAGTTATGAACTCATACTGATTACAAAATGATAAGTACTACGGCACAATAGTTAGTATAAAATAAAAAATCGTATTTGAAACAATGTAAAACAGATGCTATGATAGTATAATAATTAATAAATAGATTACACTAATAATTAGTTTAAATGTCCACTTCTTCTATGTGTTTATTATCAGCTGGATCGTCTCCTTAAATATCCACCATTTTGACACCCATTGACCGATTGTCATCAAACTAAGCTTCATTACAGTTAAGTGTTTATAGATAATGTTGCAGTAATGACAGTATTGCCTTACTTTCTTCCTTTTTTATAAATACTTAACCACCTATCTACGACATGTTTTTATATAAAGTGCAGGCGTCTGTTATTTCTTATTTATAATTAAAGAACATTTTTGCTACTTCTGGAATATTACAATTTTATTAATGTATAATAAAATTCCTAGATTTCTTTAAGGCAATTTTATCTCATATATTTAATTAAAATGTTTTCTCAGGAACCAAAGTATACATAATTTAACGTTTTTAAAATGAAAATCGAGCACGAATGTGTATAGTAAAAATAAAATTTAAATATATCGAGGTCAATATATAAATAATTTATAAATAGCTCGTTTTATGTTTATTTTATAATAGCTTGGATTTTAATTTGTTGAGACTAAAAGTGTGATTAAGTGTATCAATGAATTTTATAAACAATTAAAATATTATTAATAATAAATCATACAATTAGGTACGATTTTATTCATTAGATTAATTAAACGTTTAAAAGTCATTTGAACTTATGTAGAAACGTTGCAAAATAGGTAAATATTCAAATAACAAAGTTATCATAATTGCCAGTAACGTGTTACGAAAATTAGGGGCTCTAGACGGAATAAATATTCGGAACCTCTGTTAAAAAATTCTTTTGTGAAATAAGATATTCTTAAATTTCATCGCAATGCCTGAAAACCATTTTTTTTGTTCTTCAACCAAATTTGGTGTATCCCGACTTAATAGCCTGATCCCCTTTCATCTCGAGGCCCTAGGCAGTTGCCTAATGTGCCTACTGTATAAGGCACCATAATTGCTTAGAAATCATTAAAACTATGTATTAAAGAAAGATATTATTATTATTAATTTTCTACAATTCATTTAGCAGTCATAAACACTTTCAAATAGAGTATCAAATCTATATAAAAGTTACCTTGAAGTATTATGAAGTGTTTGACAAGTTTCTCGCACGCGTGGTAAGTAAACACCAATGGTATTAAAACGGTGGCGATATTATGAAACCTATGTCAGAACTACCAATAAGTGTTATAATTATTTTAAGTGACACTGATTTAATTTCGAATAAAAATCCATAGATAATATCAATATCACACCGTTGAAAGTGATTTTTAGCTAACTCATTTTTATCCGGACAATTAGGATATTGCACTTCAGTTATACGTGTTTATATATCCTGATTCGAAATTCGATATTTTTGTTCCACAAAACAAAAATACTAATAAAACGTTTTTTAATTATTTTCAGCTTGTACTATTTTTGAATATTGAGACAGTGTTTCGGTAATAAAAAAACTACTGGGGCATGTCTCGTTTAAATCTAAAGAAACTTTAATTACCATTGGTTTCAGATTATTACATAAACTGTTTGGAAGCCAAAACTCTACACTTTAGTTAACTTAAATAACGAATCAAAAGGTACTTGACAAAAAAATTAAGGAGGGTTATATTTTTCTATTGCTAGCTTCATGATTAAAGGAGAGCCTGAGAGGTCTCTAGTCTGGAAACCCGGGGCTAAAGGGGGGGGGGTCGTTTTTTTTGTTACTGTCGTTCAAAGTCATTTGAAAACTATTGGTAAAAAAATTATATTCGTCTGGTAGGAGAGGGCCCCCAGAAAATCCTGGTAAGAGGTCCGATTCTTTATGTGTAAAATATTTAGACAACTGAATACATAGAACTTTTAACACGCTAGCTAGTTCTAATTGTTACCATTGTGCTCCGCAAAAATGTACTCCGTAAAGTTAGTTGATATATGAATTGCTTGGAATTATTTTATAATAAATTTTGTATATTGTTTTATTTGGAACAATAATCTCTCTTAGGCAGCTATTACACTATCAAATAAATATGTCAAAGATCTTTGACAAAGATTTGATCATATATTAAATTATAAGTAATTTCGTAGCCGAAACCGTCCACGAACACTTTTCAGTCGCCATTTTGATTTATCCACCAAAAAACTTTGATTAAATATAAGAAACTGTCATTATCTATGATAAAAGAAATATTATGAACGTAAATATTACGTAAATATTATAAAAGTTGACATATTACATTGTCATATTTCTTTGATCAATGAAATTTTATCACATTTCTTTGATAGTGTAATAGCCGACTTATAGATGAAAATTTAAAGCATTGCAAATTATAAATTTTCAACCGATATCCAATGAAAAAAAATATATGGTCACTATTAAGTTTTGGTAATAGTTTCGTATAAAGGACTAGGGTGCTTGTTATGCATCCATAAACTGTTCTTAAGGGGTTAGGTGTAGTCAGAGACATGAAAAAATGACAATTTTAAATTATCTCCTTGCGGTGACCATCACTTATCCTTGGAGATTCATCCAAATTCAATCGGACCAAAAAAATTATTTTTATTAATAGATAATCTAGTGCCTGATCGAAGCTTTTTTTTTTCTTTCTTAAATTAACAAAATGGCAGCCTCAGGAAATTTTTTTTCAAGATTTTCGGGAAAAAAACCAACAGTTAATTGTTTATAACAAATCGAAATTTAAAGAAAAACAAAAATCCTTCGATCAGACACTAGTTTTTCATGTTTTCAAAAAAGCTGTATAAATTTCATTAAAATCTCCCGAGCGGTTTTCGAGCTACAGTGGTCACCAGTTCAAAAAACATAGTTTTGAGAAAAACGCATTTAAAGTTTTACACTCAATTTACGTAAAGTAATATATATGTATTATTTAATTACTTACACCGAGTCAACTATTCCTGGACCATAAAATAGTTCTTCAGCCGTTGTAGCAGCTTCCAAAATTGCAAAAAACAAATATCGATTTCTTGAAAATTCTGACTACACCTAACCCCTTAAGTTAAAATCCATATGATGTTATTGTTTTATACTCGTAATAGGAATGTGTAACTTTAGTACAATGAATTGAAGGTCGTTAAAGGGAATGTAATGTTAAAAATATTTTTTCTTTATTCTATTATATGTGTATGTATGTAAAATATGCAAAACAACACTTGTCATTTAAAATTAACATATTTCCTTTGTGGTATTTTGTAAACAGACATTCGTCAACTCTGCTCTCGGCTGACAGTCATGTGTTTCTCTAGCTACTATATAAACAAAATGTTGTTGTTTTATTCCAACTTCAAGATATGTTATTGTTGTTACACAAACAACTTACATTTTGATACTTAATAAGATACTTAGGTTAATTACCTGTGTCTAAAATATTTCATGTCAGTGAATCTTATTATTTTTCTTTTGGAATTCTGAAAATGTAGCTAATTAAATTTATTATGGTGGATTCAAATCAGGAATATCTGGATAAATTAAAGAATTTTTCTTCCGGTATACATGTGTGATTTTCATGTAATATTACCAAAATAATAAATGAGTGAAGACTGAATAAGCCTTGTTTCACACATACGCGGTTCCATTCGGTTCGGTTCGTTTTCGGTTTCAGTCGAAAACGAATCAAACCCTTTCACACATACACGGTTCTCATACGGTTCATATTAGGTTTTATTTTTTTCCGTAAACTCAGTAGTTATCATGGAGAGAAAGCAAGTTGTTTCTCTATAAAAAAATTAAAAAATGAAGGAGGAATACTAGAATTCATTGCGAGCACCCTCTCATCACTTTACAGCAGGAATTTAGAGCATTCTACACTATTTTCCCGAAGCTAAAGGGCATGAAGACGATCCACATCAACATCTAGAATACCGCTCATTTTATTAGAAAATCCGCGACAAAACTTAAAAAAAAAATAACACTCGTTATCAGGTTAAAACCGAAACTAAACCGAGTATGTGTGAACGCGTTCATTGCTTTGTGTTCCCTGGACACGAATTGAAACCTGATGAAATATGTCCGTGTGGAGGGAGTATTCAGTTCTGTACGGTTTCTATTAGGTACCGAATACAAACTGAATCATCGTTTCACACTTGTCGGCAGCGACCGAAAACGAACCGAACCGAATGAAACCGTATATGTGTGAAATAGGCCTAATGAATATATTTTTGACTAGTTATTTTTTGTCGTATATGTTCTTGTTCGACAACCTGCTAACTATTTCATTAAAAACCCTAAATTTTTTGGTAATTTATTTTTATATTTTAATTACCAACTTAGTAAATAAATTTGTTTTGGAAATAAAATCGGACAAAAGTAGAAGGGCTTAAAGATGGACATCAGATGACGCTTTTTAGTGTAGGGTTCACTATTTTTATAGCAGAATCGTGTTTTAAACAAAAAACATATGGGTTCAATTTTCACAAAGACCTTTAACAAAATATTCGAGATCTTATGCGGTGTTTACACCGAGAAAACAAAACAGAAACATGATTTTTTTATGACCAAAAAGCAATAAGACCTATATTTTAAAAACGAAATATTTTAAAGACACGATGTTTCTGTTTTGTTTTTTTCGGTGTAAACACCGCATTATAACTGTCATTTAAAATAGCTAATTGCTAGTTGTACAAAATACATTTTTTGTATCAATTGTTACTGCTGGAACTTATTCTGACATAATATACCTAATTTGTACTGTGTTCATTCATCTCTTTAAAAAACATTTTTTTACTGAATTATATATAATTTCATAAAAATATTATATTTAAAATAATTGACAATAAAAAGTTAAGATTAAGATTCAGATTCACGAAAAATACGTTTTTTCGAATTTTGAAATTGACACATAGAACTTTGTAATCTTAGAAATAATTAGATGAAGATTTTTTTTTTCATATACAGATTATCTCTTCGTTTCTCTTTTGTTTTGTATATGTAGGTATCTATTAATATAAATAATTAAATAACCTGTTTTGAAATTCCCTTACAACAATCTAGAAGGCGTACATGACTTGCGAGTCACCCTACTGTCACAAATGGAATGGACAACCCTGTTATAGTCACAGGTTATCGTTCGCGGATTATAAAAATACTTGTGGGTCGTTTGCAGCCCACAAGTAGATCTAAAATGTAATATGTTATTACTTGTTATTAATGGAATGTTTGTCCGTCGTTGGTTAGGTATACCATAATTAATATCTCTGTCATACTGTCAAAATTGTCCAAATGCACTTCCTGAAAAATTATTATCGGGCGTTTATTGAATTTTGATAATTTAACCACACAAATTAAATATCAACAGGTCAAAGTAGCTTTAAAATTTAAAATTACATCCTTTCTCAGGATGTAAGCTATCTCCCTGCCAAATTTCATCAAGATCGGTTCAGCCGTGAAAAGATGGTATTTGAAATTGCCACCGGATATTTAAGAGCTCTAATTTCATTCTAATAAAATCTATAGGTAGTTTCAGATAATTGAAAAATATACTTGTTTTGATTTAATTTTATCTTAAAGACCTGGTTATAACATTTTTTACGATTTCCTAGTTTTTACACTGAAAAAAAAAACTAGTTCAAAATTGATGAGGCTGTTTCTGCAGGTTTTATTTTGTTAAATAAAAATCTAGGGCTGAAGGGGTTAAATAAAAAAAAATCACTCTTCATTTTTGAGCTACACTTCTACAGTTAGACATACATCATAGTGAAAATAGTTAAAAATCCCGATTTCGAAAAAAATGTATAAATATTTTTCTAGATTTCATTTAAAAATAAAAATGCAGTTTGTGAATGAAAAGTCAAGTTGAAACACAATGAAAAAACACAATAACCGATACAATCAATGTATCAATGTTCTTTCGCTTTATATCGATACCCAAATGGCCTCTTTTCAATGAAAAATATATAATCTTCAGTACATAGATACTTATAGAGATATCTGCTGATAGGGTTTTGTTATGTCTCACTCTATTTGAATTATTGTGTATATGTAGGTACTTCTATCTCATCATTTTATTAATTTAACATAAATACATATCTATTTATAGTTCTTATCTTTTGTAGCCATTAAGAATTAGTAGGTACCTATATATAGTTTTTATTAATTGAAAGATTATATACAATTATTACTCGTAAACAAAAACTTACTATAGTCTGTTTCATTTAAGTTTGCAGTTGTTGCTGGGTGATTTGACGGTATGAATCGTGAATCGTATCGTTAAATCTGCCGGCAACTCCTGCAAACTTAAATTAAACAGACTATACTTATTGTTAGACATTCGTACTTACTTATCTGTCTGTCATTATTTCATTTTACTGAAGCGAATTGTTTAAATGTCCATGGTAACTTTTGCGTGTATTGTACTTAGATTGTATAGTCATAGGCGCCCATTTTGGGGAAAGAGGGAGAGGATCAATCGCCTTACTAGGCGTGATTTCACGTAAATTGCATTTTTAGTTTTAATTTAATTTAAATAATGTAATTTAAATGAAAAATTAAATAAAACATAATTTATTAAAATTATTGTTGATTTTCTTTTAGTTTTTCTTACCATTAAGTTGATATTTCTTTTAATTCAATCATGAAATTAGACTAAAACTTTTTGTTTTGGATTTCTTTAAAAGTATGTTTATTATATTGAAAATGATGTGAAAAGTTGAATTTTTCAAACCGCAGATCTGTATCTCAAACCGTTCTTGAGATGTGGTTTCTGAAAGTTTCAATTTTTTCGAAATTTTGGAAATAAATGGTCATAACTTATGAACATGTGGTTGGAATTGATTTTCGTTGACGGATTTGAATTTAGCGTGTCAAAATCTATATAATGATATGTATAATACTTAAAAATCCGACAAAAATTTTTTTGTCAAAAATCGACATTTTTTTAAGGTATACCCCTTTGAATTTTATCGATTTTTCGTGAAATTTTTTTTGTCAAGTTTTTAAGTATCATATATGTAATTATATAGATTTTGACACGCTGATTTCAAATTTATCAACATAAATCAATTCCGACTTCACATTCAAAAGTTATGGCCATTTTTTTCCAAAATTAAAAAAAAATTGAATCTTTCAGAGGCCATATCTCAAGAATGGTTTGAGATACAGACCTGCGATTTGAAAAAATCAACTTTTCACATCAATTTCAATATAATAAACATACCTACTTTTAACGAAATCTAAAACTAAAAAAAAAATTTCTAATTTCATACTATAACTTCGTACCTAAATACTTTGAATTTACAATTTTCACAGTATAGGTACTCTAAATATATTTTACTTTCCAAATGCGTATAAAAAATCGAAAATATTAAATCCTCACAACCCAATACTGTTTTAAACAGTATAACTAAAAGTGTTTCTATGTATATAATTTCATTCAAACTGTGGGGTCATTTTTTTGAAAGTAGAAAAATTTCTGAACTGAATGAATGAAGCTTGAGTTTGGTTAGCAGATGGTCCCATATAAAAACCATCAAAATCGAGTGAAAGTGGGGGGAGGTCGTTGGTTTTCTGTAAAGCATTACGTTTTTTTATAAAAGGTTATCACATTACAATCTTTCTAGTAAATTATTATCTTAGAAATTTATTTATTTTGTAAATATTATAATGATTTGATTTAGATTCTATATGACTTCATCTGAAAATAAGAGTATTTCTCTTTACATAATTTAATACGAAAAGCACTTTGCAATCACTTGGCATATACTATTTTATTATATATTAAAACCTATAGTGTATACTCACTAAAATTGGAAAAAGTGATCTCTATTAAATATTCAGTTTTCGTTAACGACTCTTTTAACAAATTCACTTTCAGTCTTTCGGATTGACAATTTGAATGTATTCTTTTTAATATAGATAAAAATTAGCTTCATACTTTATATTATAATACTTTAAAATTCTGTTTCTCTCAAAACTAAAAGAATACATACCTATATATTTGCAATTTCAAATTATAGTAGGATTTTATGTAGGTACATATTTTCTGTGTTTTAATAAATATATGACAAATCAAGTTGATACATTTATTTAAATATTAACAAAATATATGATTTATATATCTCTGTATTATTTGAAAGTCGAATGATAAATGATTCCTTGAGTATTTTTACCTTTTCAATATTATTACGGTCTAAACATTCATTCATAAGTGTGGATGAACGGGAGTAAGGGAAAAAATACTCCCTACGGGAGAATAAATATCATTCATTTTTCTTCCAAAATACTCGTAGAGCTGCGCACTGACGAGACTTTTCTTTGGAAAAAAGATTGATACCAATACGAAAGTGCCTTAAATTCATCGAAACGAAACTGATTGAAATTTTGACCTAGATAATTTTAACATTATTTATAAGTTTTATTGACAGTGTATATGGTTTGCGTGGAATTAAGGTTAGGTATAAACAAACTGTCACCCATAGAGAAGAAGAAAAATAAGGTTAGGTAAACAAAGTAGATTTCTGTTATCATTCATACAAATGTCATTTATATCCATTTTTTTTATCTAATACATTTTTTGAGGTACACTTTTCGGGATATAAGGTAGTCTACGTCCTTTCTCAGGATGCATGCTATATCCCTGCCAAATTTTATTAAGATCGATTCAGCGGTTTAGCCGTGTAAAGGTTAAGAACTCAGTGGTTCTTAACCTTTTCAGAATTACGGAACGCTTACAATTTTACAAGATTTCTGCGTAACAGTCGAAAAAAAAATTAAAAAAAACATTCATAATCACATACATTACAGTTTACATATCAGTCAATAGTGAATAACATTTTTTTTTGCAGAACATTTTCTCAAAGTTCACCACCAGTTAAGAACTACTGGCCATTAACTAATAAAATTTTAATTTTTAATAATTATATTTAAATGAATAAATATAAAACGAGATACGACTGTCACTTCTATAAAATTCAAAACCGATACGAGATTTCAGTTCTAAAAGCTTGACTTTCGTCTCGTCTACAGCCCTATTTCAAAAACAGTTAACGAGATAATTTTGTTAAAATAATTTTTTACTGTTAATAATAATTTATACAATTCAGACTTTTGGCACACATATAAATAAATATGTATACATTATTGTACTCGTTATTTGTACATGTACTTACATGTAAACAATGTATTTTACATGCATTTGTACGAGTGTATATAAATACTATAAACAAATAGTATTTTTATACAATGAAACATTATATCACAATGAAAACAATAGGTATTGAATAAAAAGTACTATACCTAATGATATATTTTCGGATATTGTTAATTAAATATATATTTATTTTTAACAGCATTATGTTTGACTTTTGTATAATAATCATTAAATATTTTATTGTTTAAACAATGTATAATTCGGTTAAAAATAAGCCGTCGGGTTCATTTGTTATCTGAAAGGGAAATGTCTACATATGTTTACACATTTATTTTTCCTCTTGTGTTTACTCGAACAAAACTTTAAGGTTGTTCTCTGGATTGATTTTACTTTTTGTTTTATTATTATAGTTTTTTGCTACGAAATCATGATTTTTTTATCTTTTCGATCAATCTAATTCAGGGGTTTCCAAACTTTTTTGCACGTAGATTCCTTTTAAAGGAATGAAAAATAGACCTCTTCTGTAATTTTTTGTGAATTAAATATTATAAATGACCTTTTTTGCTCTTTGAACTCTTTTTAAACTCTTGCATTGCATAAAAAGCATCGAATTTCAAAACATACGAATTTCCTATAGACCACTGGTGTACACTCAGCACTCTGCTATACGACGGCATCGGTAATTCAAAAATTCCATTACATGACGGCTAGAGGAGCACCTACTTAAACGTTAATTGGTGAATTTAAACGCGCAGAAATATAGCAGTCACGGTAGTATTATGGTGGGGATGGGGGAAGTCAATGGTTAGAACTGTCAGCACATCGTTGAACGGAGCGGCCGTGCAGTGGATGGTCGTATAGCAGAGTGCTGAGTATATATATGTACATAAAAAGAAGTAAGTAATGAGTGGCTGACTTACGCTTACAATTAGCCAAAACCTCTGGATCTAAAAATGTAAGCACCAATTAAAAAAGAAACTCTTTTTCGCTCTTTCAGTTTTGAAATTTTTTTTCTTCAATATTTCGATGTTTAAAAATACCTCCTTCAATTTTCACAAACAGCTGGGAGGGGGGACTAACAAAATTAATTTTGCATGGCTCGAATCCAATATTACTTACTTCACTCCGAGGGCTGGGAGGGGGTACGCTACTAGTATATTACTTAATCACTAATGAAAGTAATTTTAGTTGTACTTAAGTACATTTTAGAACGATGTACTTGTATTTGTATTGGCTTCAAACTCTTATTAAATAGTAACAGCTTGTGCAGAAAAATTGCTGACATTGAGATCAAACAAACGATGAACAACCTTAATTAAAATATCTTAGTTTATATATATTAACCCCTTTGACATTTGTTATCTGTATGTATATTTTTATGCAATGCCTACAATCGACAGTTTCATAACATCTTTGCTTACAGTTGGGGTCATATATTTTATATCAAAGACGGATGGAAACATACAAAACATTTATTATGAGATAAACAACATTTATTATTATTGATTTATAATATTATTATACACGTCTGCATTATGCATCTACAATCTACATATATAAATTGAGTTGAGAGTGAAATTTAAAATTAATTTTAAACTATCAATTGCTTTTACTAAAAAAAATAGGATATTATGGAAGTTAATTTATTTTATTTTGAAAGTAGGGCAGGTCCATTTTTTTGGTTTTGCGAGATATTTTAAGGATTTGCATTTTAAATATGATATATCCAACTTTGTACCGTTTAAAAAATTTACAGCAGATAGTGGTAGGCATAATTCAATAATACAGTCTATAGTTCAATAATAAAGGTCTGCTCGATAGTTCATTTATTCTATACTGTGGCGTCATCGGCAAGAAATTTTCCTAATAAGGAATTTGTGACAAACGGAATATAAATAAACTAGCGGAATCCCGCGGCTTCGCTCGCGTAAACTTGACATATTACAATTTTTTTATATTGATTTTTATTCATTACCTATAAAAAAACGTAAATATCTCGGATCTTACAATTAGTTAAAAATTGTAAAAACTAACCCCCTGTCTACCCTCGCCATTACGGGTTGAATATCGAATTTTATTTATTGCAGATTATTTTGCTCGACTCCACCATTATAACGTAAGCAGGTATGCAAAACATACAAAAAAAATATAAAAATTTTCCACCCCCTTAACACCTTAGGAGTTAAAGTTTGGGAAATGCTGAAATAATTGTTTCATTATTTATATTGTAGAGTATGTTCGATAAGTTTCAATTAAATGCGAACAAAAAAAATACTTTTTTTATATAAACTTTGACACCCTGTTTTAACCCCGTAGGGGTTGAATTTCAAAAAAATTATTTCTTAGTGGGTGTTTACATCATAAAAGGAAGGCACCTACAAAATTTCAAGTTTCTAGGTCCAAGGGTTTGGGCTGTACGTTGATATATGAGTGAGTGAGTGGTTTAGGACAAACTCTTTTATAGATCTAGATAAACAACCAATACTGTTTACATAATAATTTTTTTTATTTGATTTAATTATCGGTCAATTATTTTGAAGCACACCTTCTGCAGAACACACATACAAAACATTTATTATGAGATAAACAACATTTTTTATTTTATGATTTATAATATTATTATACACGTATGCATTATGCATCTATATAAAATTATACTGACTGAGTTACTGTTACTAACATGTCAAAAATACGAATTTTAAAATTAAAATACGTCTTGTAGTATCTGCATTATAATTTTTTTTTATAAATATTTCATGGTAGACATCCCTTCCTTCTCTGTGATCGTAGACGTAGAATATTTTATTTATTTATAAGGATCGGTATTTTTTATATTTGTTTTTAGTAGTTGGGTTTTTTTTATGTACATTACCGTTAACGAATGAAATGATTCATTCATATTATTATTGATAACATATAGAGTAAAATAAATCGATCTTTAAGAAGGGTTAAGTAAAGGGTAAGTAAAATGATGTACTTAAAAAAAAGCATTGTTGCTATGTTAGCAGTTAAAGGAATTCATTTTTATTTTGCTTCTACTTAATTTCATTAGAGTAAAATTTTAAATTAACCAGCTGCCTTTACTAAAAAAAAATTATATTATGGAAGTTGTTATTTTATTTTGAAAGTAGGACAATCGATTTTTTTTATTTTTGCGAGATAATACAAATATAAATACAAAGTCTGCTCGATAGTTCATTTGTTTTATACTGTGACGTCATCGGCAAGAAATTTGTCTAATAAGGAATTTGTGATAAACGGAATATAAATAAACAAACGACCAATACTGTTTAAATATTAGTTTTTTTCTTTGATTTTATTATCGATCAATTATTTTGAAGCACAATACACACACATTTCTTGTCGATGTAATTCATCATTGACAAGAAATTTTTGTAAGATGGTGACTGTCAAAACATCTAGAGAAGAATTAAAAGCTGTCTAAAAGAGACCAACTGGAATCAAAAGACAAATTTATTATAAAAAAAATCTCGAGACCTTATTTTATTAGATCATAAGTGGTAGGTACAAAAAATTTAAAATGCGATTCAAGTAATGACAATTTTAAAAAAATAAGATTTTTTTTGTTATAACACTTAAACAACATGGAATTACTGAATTTTTTTAGATAGAAATATTCACCTCTTTCTTACAAATAATTCATCTCATTTAACCAAATCTGTATTAAATATTGAGATTCCCATGCTCGAAAAGTTATCTGGGATATCCTGTATACAAATCAACTTGAATTGTTGTACTTAAAATAGTTTTATTTTTTCATTAAACTTTCTATGGGGCAGATAGTAACACAAATACATTATAATAAATAAAATAAATTAAAAACCATTTTTGCTTCTATCTATGTAGAGTTAACTAACATTAGTTTAAAGTTTATAACAAATTAAATGTTTATAGCGTATCTTTATCTCTTGTCGAAGATGTTATTACAAGTTTTTTTTTAATTCTCGACATTCCTAGTTTACTCATTCAAACCCACCGTGCTTTTTTCTCAGTTCGATTCTATAATCGTATCGTGAACAGGTTAAGAAAACACAGTTGAACAGGGCCGTCTTTGGACGAAAAAAATATTGTACTTTGGAACTATTGATCGTAGTATAGTTTTACTAAAATATTCGTTGTATAATCTAGTACTCTGCATTAAAATTTCAAATCATTTCGATGCATAATTTAATAGTTATAGCTCTTTAAAGATGTATAGAACCGTATTGTCTGTGTTAAAAATAATATAAAACTAAATAGCTATGAAAACCGACAGTCGAATATTAAATGTTATAGTACATTTGGTTCGAAATAAAGAGGTTATCTGGAAAGTTTTCCGGGAGTTTTGAAAATTGGTTATTTTATAGATTTCGATCTGCTCTTTCCGATTTTCTACTTTGCCACCTCGTATCTTTGCCGCTCGCGCCGCCGTATTGAAAAAATGACGTCTTTTTTGACAATATCTTCTTTCCAACTCATTTTACGATAAAAACTAATATTCGGCGCCATTTTTTCAATATGGCGGTGCGAGCGGCAAAGATACGGGGTGGCAAAGTTGAAATTCGGAATGAGCACATCGAAATCTATAAAATTATCAATTTTCAAAACTCCCGGAAAACTTTCAAGGTAAAACTACCAAATGACTGGACTATTAGTAGGAAAGTTAAAATTTGTTTTTTATACTACATAAATAATATTAATACAGTCGAAATCGGTTATAACGACAAAGAGAGGACCAGTTGTAAAAAGCCGATAGTAGTAAAAACCGGTAGACTTTTATTTTGAGTCGTTAAAACCGATATATTGTAATAAACGACAAGCTAGAAAATACTCTCAGTATTACAATACGTTGAAGTATCACTGCTCTAAATTCAATAGATACTATCACAAAATTAATACCTCATTTGAGAGTGCTAGCTAGCAAATTTTGTTCAGAATCACTTCTGAAGAAGACTCCGACATGAGAGTCGAAACGTCAAGTTTAAAAACAAGACAACGTGGACAACAGCCCGAAAAGTTAGCTACTATGGACAACGGCCACGAAAGCCTACAGAAGAAAAAAGTGTAGTATAGTTTATCAACATCAACAAAATACTGGTATCATGAGAGCTTAAAAATAATTTACAATGTAATTGTTAAACTTTTTGGATCCATTAAATTGAAAAATACCTTCCCAACTATTTAATTCTTAATCTACTTGATTATTATTCTGTTTGTAGCTAACTCAAAACGTTATTTTCCAAAAACTAGCACATACTTTTTATCAATACAAGTTTAAAATAATGCAGTTTCATTTTTAATGATTTCTATCTGAAAAAATATATATACACAGTGATTAATTAAGAGATCTTTTATTAATAGATTTAATTATTCTAAAAGTTATAATTGTTAAATGAAATGTTGTATTATTTATACTAATGTTTTTGATGTACTTTACATAATGGACAGTAACTGCTAAATGATTCATTTGAATTTTTGAAATATTAATTAATAAAACTAGAACATTTTAAAGCCATTTTAAAGTTTCTGTTATTTATAATTCTATATAACAAACAATGAACAAAAAGTATGGTCTATTATTAATTAAATACAAATCCTTTAATTAAGTGTATTCATCGGCGTTTTTAAGATTTTATAATATTGTATCAAATAGGAGATATTTTAAATTCGCCTTGAAACAATTTGTTTGTCAATATTGACTATTCTCAGATTATATATACCTTAAAAAGGAAAGTTTTAGGATTCATAACACATTATTTAACGTTGTTACCATATATCGCTCCATAAAAAATCGCTCCACTAGTCATTGGCGTATCATTCGGATTTTAAAAATAAATTGTTTTGAATTATAAAATTAATTAATAATAAATGTTTTATATTGTCTTACATACCAAATTCAAATTCAATTGTAATTTAAAGAATATTTGTATGTTATAAATTTTCAAATGATGCCTCTGCTATATTTTCATGGAAATGAAATTTTTGAAATTTTGATATTTACTTTTTTTAAGACCGCTTGAATTGAAAAAAATGTGTTAAAAATGAACAAAAATTTTCAAACCGTCGCCATTTTGTGAAAAAATAAATAAAAAAAACGGCTACGCACAGCGATAGCTACATTCATATAAATATTGATAAAATATTTATTAATTTTTTTCCAATAGCCCATAGACAAAAAAAATGTTTTTTGGTAGTCACATCGAGCCTCATAACTTTGTAAATTTTTAATATTTTTCAATAAAAATTGGTATTGAATAAGTTGAATATATACTTAATAAAATGTCCTCTACCCGATTCTAAAACAAGGTGGCCAGTATTTGGAAAACCGGGAAAAGTCAGGGAATTTGGTTGGAAAATAATAAAAATACAAAATCACACAAATTCTCGTAAATATTTAAAGGGTGACCTTTTTTAGGTTTTTTATCAAATTTTAAATAAAAAACAGTGAAAAACGGTAAAAATTCTTCTGGAAAACCGGGAAAAGTCAGGGCAATTTGTTCCAGAGAAGTACTGGTCATCCTGTAAAATAAATAGTTATATTTTTGAAAAAAAAACAAATATTGACAAAATAGTTAAAATCTCATTTCATCGGGCATCCTTATCTAGATCAAAGTCTTAATGATGGGGTAAAGCCTGTCCTGCATATAAACACACAGACACATATACAAACACCCGATTTGTACGAACATCACGCGCATTTATCTGTGGGGGGTTCCATCGACCTGCTGGACAGCACAGCAATGTCCGCTGTTCGCGAATATGGAAGGTTGCGTTCATACCAAATAAGACGAATGGGCGGCCGCACTGAATTGTGTGTGCGCGTCGCTCAATGAACATACCGACTCCAAATATGGACCTATTCCTGTCTAATTGGACGACAATTCTCGATTGGATTTCGACTGCACCGCGCTATGAATTATTTATACGCGATACTTAAATTGTATTGTTTTTAAGTATGTTGCGATGATTCATCGAGGTGTAGCTAATGAAAAAAATATATGCCACTCTACAAATTTTCGCAAAATACTTAGGCACCCGATAGATCTACAGTATAATTGTGCAATTTTATTATTGCATAATTTTATTGAAACATACCCTATGCCTACACGTTCAATTATATTGAATCTTGAACTATTCGCGTCAATATTTTCGTGGGAGCAATATGTGTGATGATCAAGATTTTGCTGCAGTTATGTTGTTGATTTTGCTAGCGAAACGTAAAAAACGAATATGGGTCAAAGAATAGTTGAAAAGTATATAGACCAGCGTGTACAATCACGAACATCTTTTAGGGCCTAGTTTCAACAGTGGACTAAAAAAATACTGTACAATAAACCCTACAGACGACACAATGAAAAAAATAGGGCGCAATTAAATTAAACTCGCTCAAACTTTTGTAAAATCATTGCACAATCTTCAGTATGATTCCTAAATGGTCAATAATATTGGGCAATCCGTAATATTGCACAATAAAATTGATTATTCCTAAAAATGTGCACATTTTCCGTTAAAAATAAAAGTGGTTTAATTTTTGTATTGTTTACATTTTCTTTTCATTTTGTTAATTTTGCATGAAATTGCATATAAGAAAGTTGATATTCGTCTGTAGTATATAGAGGATTAATGTTTTAGTAAAACATTTTTTTTAATATATCTCCATTAAAAAAATAATATGATGTCCAAAATTTGCTAGCTAACAAGCACTCACAAATGAGGTATTAATTTTGTGATAGTATATATGGATTTGCTATGAAAACGATACTTCAACGTAGTGTAACACAGTTAGCGACTCTGACCGTATAAAATAATTTTCATAATATCACCACTGTTTTAATATCTACTGTTAGTGTTTACATACAACGCGTGCACGAAACTTGCCAAAGTCTTCAGCAAAAAAACTCCAAGAGTACTGTCATATAAGTTTGATACCTCATTTGAGAGTGTCTGCTAGCTATCAAATTTACTAGCCCCTTTATTATATCGGACATGAGTTTTTCAAGTTACAACACATTTTTTATAATATAATTTTAAATTTAAACAAAATGCTAAAAATTGTATCAATATAAGTTTGATACCTCATTTGAGAGTGTTTGCTAGCTTGCAAATTTACTAGCCCCTTTATGATACCGGATTTTTTCAACTTACAACATATTTTTTATAATATAATTTTAAATTTAAACAAAATGCTAACCACTTTATCAACCAATTGGTAAATATCTTCCACTGTTATCAAGAACAACGGACTAACATATCGTCCCTTAGCTAACAACACCGCATAAGTCAAAAATTAGCAGTTTTTACATTTTAGTGCCATTGTATAGAGCTACTCATTGCGCGTCGATCTACCAATCACGTTCTAGACGTTTCGGACAATAAGAGACTACAATTCAATAAATAGTGAGAGCGCGCAAGCCGGTAGCCTATATAAAACATACACGGTTTTTTCGCTCTCCTGTAAAGTTGGTCAAAACGACTTGAGCGGTGTTGTAAGCTAAGGGACGATATTCAGTCTCTTAGTACGGCACGCTCTATGACTACTTCTGCCCACATATTCTTGTGGTAGAGCATCTGTTTATAAATACATTTCCCGTAAAACCCCTATACCCCCTCTTCACACCCATATACTCATATAAGACTTTCCTACAAGATCGATTAGTACAAGTTACAATCCCCTATTTTGAAATAAGAATGAAATAATTAATTAACTTAATTTTTTTATGTAACTAACTGTATTTTAGGGTTAAGGTATTGTGGGTTAAAATAATACCTCATGCCCTTAGGGTAAAGACGATCCATCTAAGTAACACCAGGGAAACTTGTGATCATTAAAAATATATATATAGCAAAACAAATGAGATGATTTTTTAAGGACAGCCATTATAAGTAACATACAATAAAGTAAAAATATACTTACAATAATAACTTGTATACACATAATTGTATTCTGTATTCGTACGTAGAACCAGCACTTTGATTTTACGTAACATTTACGTAGGTACATACAAATACATATATACATTCACTAATTTAACTTTAATGAGTACTTAGTAAAGCTACACGATATGTATTTTCATATTCATTATGTTATACAAACTTATATACGAACACAACAAATATGTTTGTATAGGTATATACATGTTGTAGGTGTATGGGTGTGTGTGTGTGTTTGTTTGTGTGTGTGTACGCGCAAACGTTTGTTTATTTATTGAATTAATTTACCTGAATATAAGTTACACGAGTTAGTTGTGAATAAATTATTTTGGTAATGATGTTATTAAACCGAAGTGGTGTTTAACTGACGGCACAAAATGAAATTATATCAAAACAGATTAATTTTATTAACGGTTTCATTAATTCGGGGATTATACCGTAAAAAGGTATTAGTATAGTATTTAAATTTTGTCAAATATGCTAAATTTGTGTATGGTTACATAAAAACATTGGAATTATCAAATATTTATAATATTAATATTCTGGAATAATACAAAAAAAATATAGGTATATACGCTGGTATAGGGAGCTCCGTATCCGAAACCGAAACTATCAGATATCCGAAATATTTTGGCCTCCGAAATAAAGACACTAACTACAGGCAAAAACAAATACTAAGTTATAAAAATTCATATCCCAAATAATTTTATATCTATATCCGAATTCAAAACCGTAACCAAGAAAAAATATCCCTATCCGATATGTCATATCACTTATAACCCATTTTTAGAACAATAAATCATATAATATAAATGTTTTGTTATTTTTAAAGTTTCTTCGAAATCTCTAATATTTTTCTATGGTGTCCACCTCCTTAAAATCTCTGTTATATAATCTATAGTTTTCTAAGCCAATTGAAGGAGCCACAAACTTTTTTAATTGTTGAAGAGTAAATAAATTTTACAATATTACGGCTAAACAATTTTTTTTAATTAATTTTTTTTCATTGGGGCCTCGGACCTAAATATGTGTAAGTACGGATCTGAATCTGAACAACTTATATAACACTGTTCTACTTTGATCTTTCTATTAAATATTGAAAGTGGGTGAATGTGTTTATATTTTTTGAAACAGCGTGTGTTTATCCTGGAAAAGCAGAGAAAATATTAATAAAAAATTCATTTTATAATTTTCTCCTTCGTCCTGTTTTACGCTTATACGTATAGATATCTAATGTTTTTTTTATTATTAAGAACAAACGATATTTGGTCAATACTTTCACCAAGTTTACTTTTTTACTTTTGTAAATTTTTGTTAGTATTTTTAAAATATTGTATTCTATTTTTATATAATATTTACATATTTTTGAAAGTATAATAAGTGTTCGAATATTCAAAAGTAACATTAGTTTTAATGTACAATAATCCGTTAACGTGGATTCACTTTTACGCAGTTGAAAAAGTATGGAAAACAAAAACAAAAAACACTCCATTTACGCGATTTTTTTTAACGCGATCTTTTCGTGTAAAGAATTACCCGCGTTTATAGAGTACTGTATACTGATTTTTATAATTTCACATATAGTAAATAATTACCTGTTTCATCCATTTTAATTTTTATTTTATTTTTGTTTCAGTTACACATATCGGACATAAGAAAAAGACATTTAAGAAATGTAAGTACCTACATACATACATAGTTTTTATTCTTTATTGTAGTATACGCTGGATGCAAAGTAGGTAGTGGGGGAAACAAAATCGATCACAACGCACATCGTGGCAAAAAATAACACTTTGGGTGGACTAGCTGTCATTTTTAATAGGCTCGTTTTTAACTGAAAATAGAAAGGTCAACATGGTTAATCCCACTATAGACTATGTGCAAGGGGGTGGAGTTAGAAATAATGTCGATGCGAGTGTTCGTGGTGAGCAATATTGTAAAATTATCGGCGCCAAAATTTGAAGTTATGCTGTCAATGTAAACGAATTAATCATTTCTCTATTATATGTCATAATTAAAGAGAAAAAGATGCCCAAAATAAATAATGTTCACGTACCTTTTATGCTATACTATTTATATTATATGCAAACAGCTACATGATATTTGTTTAATAAAAAAAATTCACGGTATTAAGTATATTAAACAATGATAAAAAGAGAGTTTAATCCATTCAATCCTTCTCTATTACCCGCTAGCGGCGCTAATAGACTTCGTGCGCGTAGCCAATAGTCATAAATAATCGGCTAAAATGTATATATTATGATATTTTATTGAAATTATTTATTTGTTATAGTACGTCAAAGTCCACCCAAGCTGCTACTAAAGTCCACCCGTTAGTTGGCGCTGTCATCGCGCACGCTGCGAATATAATATACTCAAAACAAATTTTGATATCTAGAAAACGATGATAACTTTTCCCTCCTCTTCGAAGGGGGATGCATAACTTACTAGATTTAAATGGCCTTAAATCAGTTTTTTGTAAAGAAAAAAAACACTGGAACTGTCATTTTTATGATAAAATTGTTTATTATCAATATAAAAGCTGATAAAATTTCGAACAAAAGTTTTTTTTTCTTATTTTAATAATTAAACACTATGTAATAAAGAGCACAAAAAATCAACTAGCGACGCGACGTCAAGTTTTGAAACCACGCCTAAAATATCGTGTTCAATTCAACAGCTGTATTTAATATGTTTTTTATTGAATTTCAAATTAAAATTATATGTTTCAATAGAAAAAAAATTTGTCAAGACATACACCAGTGTATGCCATAAGGGTTCCGAAGTATATACTACGTGGACTGTTTAGAGCCATTTACAGGTGCATATTTGAGTTAAAAATAAATATAAAAAATAGGATCATAATCTATTAATTCAGATCTACATTTTGACACCCCACAAGCCTAGATATGAAACTAAAAAAAATTCCATGACGCCCCTTCCTATTTTTCAAAATTTGAAATGATATTGTTGATTTTAGTATTTGTCGTTACTAGTATTATAAAAACCCCATTACAATTTTTTTTTCAGATTTTTTTAGTCAGTATTTACCGAGCTAGAGAGGGGTGGACAAATTTTTGTTTACTTGAAGCCCCCTGTAGGCGCCATTTTTGATTTATAAAAAAAATAAAAAATACTGTCATATTCTACTCATTGAGATCTACATTTCGACACCCCACATGCCCAGATAAAAAAATAAAAAAATAAAAATGTATGACACCCCTCTCTTTTTCTCCAAAATTTGAAATGATATTGGTGACTTTGGTATTTGTCGTTGGTAGTCCCACCAAAGCCTCATTACCTAATTTTTTTCAGATTTTTCGAGTCAGTAGTTACCGAGTTAGAGGGGGGGGTGGACAAATTTTTTTTTGCTTGGAGCCCCCTGTAGGCGCCATTTTTGATTTATAAAAAAAATAAAAAATACTGTCATATTCTACTCACTGAGATCTACATTTCGACACCCCACATGCCCAGATAAAAAAATAAATTTAAAAAAATGTATGACACCCCTCCCTTTTTCTCCAAAATTTGAAATGATATTGGTGATTTTAGTATTTGTCGTTGGTAGTCTCACCAAAGCCTCATTACCTAATTTTTGTCAGATTTTTCGAGTCAGTAGTTACCGAGTTAGAGGGGGGGGTGGACAAATTTTTTTTTGCTTGGAGCCCCCTGTAGGCGCCATTTTTGATTTATAAAAAAAAATAAAAAATACTGTCGTATTCTACTCACTGAGATCTACATTTCGACACCCCACATGCCCAGATAAAAAAATAAAAATAAAAAAATGTATGACACCCCTCCCTTTTTCTCCAAAATTTGAAATGATATTGGTGACTTTAGTATTTGTCGTTGGTAGTCTCACCAAAGCCTTATTACCTAATTTTTTTCAGATTTTTCGAGCCAGTAGTTACCGAGTTAGAGGGGGGGGGGGACAATTTTTTTTTTTGCTTGGAGCCCCCTGTAGGCGCCATTTTTGATTTATAAAAAAAATAAAAAATACTGTCATATTCTACTCACTGAGATCTACATTTTGATATCCCACACGACTTGGAATACATTTTTTTTTGGTTTTTTGAATTTGCTTTAAAGCCCCCTGTAGGCGCCATTTTTGATTTATAAAAAAATAAGAATAAGGATCAAATTACACTAGCTTGGTTACACATTTTGATGTGCCACTTGCCTTGGTATAAAAAAAAATATTTTTTTTGGGTGTCTTTAACTTCTTAGCACCCCCCCCCCCTAAAAAAATATTTTTCGAAAATTTTTGTACATATTTTACTAGAGGGTGTTATTTTACATATTCTGTCAAAATTTCAAGGTTCTAGCTTTTATAGTTTACGAGCTATTGAGCTTAGAGTGATTAGGACGGACGGACGGACGGACGACAAAGTGAGATTAATAGGGTTTCTTCGGAACCCTAAAAAGTGCTCTAAATAATTATTTGTATCTAATGTCGATATTTCGAACCAATTTTGAGTTATAACCAATCAAAGTTCTATGTAACACAAATTTTTAGTGAACATTACTCTTGTTTTTCTACGACCTCGACCTCAGAAAATACTTTCTGTAGATGTAACAATTTTAAAGTAATTTAACCTATAACAACAAAACATTTTTTTCCTTTTTTTAATAAAAACTATTTTTATATTACTTACATATTTTTATTTTAAACAATTTAACAGCCAATTATATTGATTTAATTTTTTGTTTCAAATAAATTTTATTCACCCCTGAATATAATACAGGATTGTGAATATCAACCTGTTACTTCTATAGAATGTTTCATTAAGTTTGCAGCACCTAGCAACCACTGCAAATTTAAATGATACAGACTCGTATGTACTGACTCGTATACATTTCTATTATCAAGTGAGATGTTCGTATTGATATAGATACACAATTTTTTATGTGTATATTCGGGCATAATTTCGTGAAATATGCACCGATTTAGATGATTTTTCTTTGTTTGAAAGAGTATATTCCCGAGAGGATTCCATATAAATTTTATCGGAATTATCCATGGTCTTCCAAGGTACACCACTCAAAAGAGAGAAATAAAAAAAAATTAAATCGACTTAAAAAAAAACACTGAAAAGTATATGATAATTAAATTTAACAGTTTTTGAAGCCAGTGCCAAACCAATAAAAACTTTTTAAGAAATAAAAAAATAAAACCGACATCAAAAAGCCCTAAAAACACTAATAGTCCAGTCAATAGACAATTTCGTATAGGGGTGGCGCTAGAAAAAAATGACGGAGTACGTTTTTTTCAAGAAATTGGTAGATTTCAATGTATAGAACATGGTGATAACTTTTCCCACCCTTCACAGGGGGGTGCATAACTTTCTAGGGGTTTACAAAGCTGTCTAAAATCAGTTATTTGGGTATACCACTGGGGCTGTCAGTTTTAGAAGAAAACAGGTCTGATAAATCTTAAAGCTGATAAAATTACAAACAAAATAGTGTTTTTAAAAATTATGTATCGTAAATAGTTATTGAAATAAAGCCCGCGAAAAAATCGTTTAGCGACGTCGAATTTGAAGATCACGCCTAAAATGTAGAGTTACGTTCGACCGCTGTGTTTAATATGTATTTAATTGAATTTCAAAATGAAATTTTTAATTATAATAGAGAAAAGAGTGACCTAAATAATGCTCGGCACCTAATGTCGTAATCTCGAAAAATGTTTGAGCTATACCTAAGCACTCAAAGTTCTAGATATTACAAAAATTTAAGGAAAATTATTCATGTTTTTCGACGACCCCAGAGAAGACCTTCTACACCGAATAAAATAAATTCCAGCTAGAAATCCAGAGAAAATTTATGTTACATAATTTTTAAAAACACTGTTTTGTTCGTAATTTTATCAGCTTTAAGATTAATAAATTCTATTTTCTTCTAAAACTGACAGCCCCAGTGGTATACCCAAATAACTGATTTTAGACAGCTTTGTAAACCCCTAGAAAGTTATGCACCCCCCTGTGAAGGGGGGGAAAAGTTATCACCATGTTCTATACATTGAAATCTACCAATTTCTTGAAAAAAAACGTACTCCGTCATTTTTTTCTAGCTCAAATATTATATTGACTGGACTATAAAAAGTATATACTTATTTAATTTAACAGTTTTTGAAGTCGGTGCAATGCCAAACTGACTTCAAAACTTTAAAGTCAGTTAGTGAAAGCATATAGAAACAATAAAGACCTGTAACCAGGTAGTATTATTTGTTTTCACAATGCATATACCATACCTAATAATATCTAATCCAATTGATGGACCTAACGAACGGGAATCACAGCAAATAGCAACCGTTATGTAATGAAGGTGGGTGTCCCTCGCAAACAAAGGTGGTACAAGTGTTGACGGTGGGGGGGGGTGACATTACGACCCCCGTGACACAGTTACGCAATGCACAGAGGTGGCGGCAGCACCCACGCCAGGACACGTGTCTCCCGGAAAGTGAATGGACGCCCGGCGTCGCAGCCGCCACCGCATCGTTGCCGTGGCAACGCCAACGCCGCCGTACGTAATGTGTTATATTCGGTGTGTGCGTGCGTGGGAGGGAAAAACGTGTGGCCTCGTTGGTTTAGTTGGCTGGTGTTCTTGAATTTGAATTGGTGTTTAATTTTTGATTACCATTGTTGCTGGCGATCCGGTGGATTTTGAAAATTTTATTAAATTCAAATTATTTTCATTAGCTATAGTCATATTTACCTATTTATTCGTTTTTATGATCATCAGTAAACGTCAAAGTGATTGACTTTTATTTTAGACAAATATCAATTCACCTTACAAGATTATTAAGTACACACTTTATTTAAAAACTTATATACGTTGGAATTCATTTTTAACACACAAAATAATTAAATTATTGTCTAACATTGAATGTTTGATTATTGTTGACAAGGAGTGTAACGCCACAACTCTGAAATGTAATTTGTGAGCGTTTTGGTGTCAAATTCAAAATTACTTTTTAAAAAATCAATTTTTGCGATTAAACCTTTATTTTCTGCAGAAATAAGTATTTTTTGGAAATAGAGGGCACGTAAAATCATTATAGAATTTTTTTTTTAAATTAGGCATTATGCCTATTGTATGCATTAAAATACTTTAATAATAAAAAGCACCGTATTACATTTGTTTTAATGATTTTCTATTAAGACATTTCATACAAAATAATACATTTTCGAAATCTTCTTTCAGTCCTTTTTAATTTGATACCATACTCGATAGGTTTTGAATTTTTTTGATTTTTTATCATGAACAATATGGCGTCTTGCATCCACCATTTTGTTTATTTCGATTATGCCATGTACGCAGTATAACTTACATGATTCAGGCGAGTATTTTTGACATCAATATCGGACCAGTCGTTTTTGGGTACAAAAAAGTGAGTGTCTCACCCTCATAAGAGCGCACGGTTGAAGTGAAACTTCTTTTGCTTATTAAACATGCAAATAAACCGTAAAACCTAAACTCATGATTGACTTGTACGCTACTTATACAGGATGGCCAGTTTCTGGAAAACCAGGAAAAGTCAGGAAATTTTTCTATATAGGGAAATGTCAGTGAAGTTTTTTATAAAAATGCAAAAACTACACAAATTCTCGCAAATATTTAAATAGTTATGTATTAAATTTTAAAAATAAAACTTGTGACCTCTGTTTAGGTTTTTTATCAAAATTTAAAATAAAAAACAGGGAAAAACGGTAAGAATTCTCCTGGAAAACCGGGAAAAGTCAGGGAAATTTGTTCCAGAGAAATACTGGCCACCCTGTTATACATCTACTCATCGTTCTCTCACGCATATACACATCCATATTTAAAAGGCTTTGGTATTTCACTTCTTCCGTCTTCTTAACGTTTCATGTTATATTATTTTAAAACATATTGAGGTGATTCCAACTCACTAGTCTCGCTAAAGATGTTTCACTAAAAAAAAGTACATGTACCTACTTCTAACATTGAATTAATTATTTATCAAAAATAAATACGCGTTTCAATAGCAATGCTACCGTCATCAGAATCTTCAAGACAAAACGTGTGTTAAGTTTTTTTTATCGTATTCTTTATCTATTGAAATAACTGCGTTAAATGTATAATATAACTAAATATATGTATACAGATTAATATTCTGACTAAAACACTTTCAATTTTCACGTAATTTTAGAGAATACTACCTTTGAAACATTTTGTACGGAATAGTACATATTGTATATGTATATTGTACGAGTATGTATGTACTAGATCATGTAGAATTTGATATAAGTTTATTTTACAAAGTAGTTATTTGCTGTAAGGCACGCAGGGAACGTTGGAGGTGGCTTCACGCACACGTGTATTGTGTTTCACTGTTATGTAACTTATTTATTCAACATGTGTGTGCGTTTGGGCGTAAGCGCATGGGGTGTGCTTGTCAAGGGTTGTTAATTATATAATCAACACGATTACATTCTCACTTTTATTTTGTTTCAATGAAAAGTTATGTTTTGTGCATGTTAAGTATGGCAAACGTTATGTAAGAACCAAAAGATTGATTCTGGATTTCAAGATTAACCTTGAGTTGCACAATGCAAAATTAATCACGATTAGTTAATCAGTTGTTTTCAATCCATGATTAATGTTTATTCTAAACTTATTATCAATTTGTAAATGAATAATTCACTAAATATGACAATTTTTTACCTTATAATACGTATCATAACCGTGATTGTTTTTTTAGAGTTGACGTAATAATGCTTTGAAAACAACTGATTAACTAATCGTCAATTATTTTGCTTTGTGCAACCCAAGGTATGTAAGTCTTTGATAATACCCCAGTGTTGGATTCTTGTTTAATTAAATGTACTAAATATTTGACTTGCTGCAATTACTGAATCATAATCTATAGACATTTAACTGTAATACAACTTAATTTGATGACAATCGGTCCATAGGTGTCAAAATGGTGGACTTTTTTTTAGTGTTTTGATGTTAAATCTTAAGTTTTCATAAAATATTAATAGTCAAGAACATGCTCAGAAAAATTATCTAATTATTGGTGAAAACCGCATTGAAATCGGTTCAGCAGTTCTCGAGTCTATAATCCTCATAAAAACTAGCATTCTTTTTTATATTTATAGAGATAGGTACTACAGAAATCAACGAAAGGAAAAGCAAAATTTTCCGAAAAAGATTTTTGTCCTTTAACGTTTTCATAGAGTTACTCATCGTAAGAATTAAGACAACTTTGTAGTAGCCAAGCTTCACTCGCATAGCCTTGTTTTCTGGCTTCAATCAATATCTTTAAATATACTTCATATATTCAATTTTAATTTTTTAAACTTGTTAAAAATAATACACAATAGAATTTTTGAATAAATCGCGGTTTGGCAAAAATGGCAACACTTCATTACTTTCAACTCTATTCGTTGCGTCGAATTTATCTAAAAATGGCATCGATGCCTAGATTATTTTTTTTCGCGGAACCCTTTAATAACTGTGTACGGAACCATGGTTGATGACCGCTGCTGTAAAGCAGAATGAATGTACATAAGTACATATATATACACTCAGCCCTCCGAACAGCGACGGCATCGGTAATTCAAAAGATCCTAACAACGACAGCTAGAAGAGTATCCTCCACCTTTATCGTTAATTGGTGAATTTAAATTTCGCGCAGAAATAAAGCAGTCACGGTAGTATTGTAGTAGGGATAGGGGAAGGTCGTAACATGGAGCAGTTGGCCAATCGTTTCTTGGAGCGTACGTTAATAGGATGGTCGTCGTTTAGAGATTTGAGTGTACTCGTAAAATCAACTGGAATACCTCCACGTTTTAATTACCTTCAGCGCTATTCATTGCGACGTATTTTTCTAAAAATGATTATTTTTTTTTCGCGGAATCCGTTTAATAGCTGTACGAAACCGTAGTTGATGACCGCTGCTATAAACCAGAATGAATCTACATATATATACTCGTAAAATCAATATACGCATAAACAATGAATTAACTTCGTGTATTTCGCACCAAGTTTGTGCATGCTGGTATCGAAAAGTTGAAATATTAATGAACCATTTATAACGTATGTACGTGCCTCCCTATAATTATATTTTCTTTCATGTACCTAATTCAACATACTTTGCGATAAATGAACTGTTTATAAAATTATGTATTTTATTATACAGTAGAAACCATGTTCTAACGACATCGAAGGGATCTGTCATATTAGGTCGTAAAAGTGGATAGTCGTAATAACCGGTAAAAATGTAATTATATGGGATTCAGTTCGTTTTTTATTTTGAGCTGTACTGATTACTGATTATTATAACATATACTAGCTGTTAGTGTTACCCGTGACTTCGTTCGCGTGGAATTTAAGTTAGTGAAAACAACCCCATGAAGTTAGGTTAGGATAGATAATACATATTTCTGTATGATAATCGATAAAACAGGTTTTTAATTTCGCATTTAAACGCTAGATGTCTGCGTCAAAAAAATGTACTCTTCGCGAGTACAAATGTTACACACTAATTTTTTTATTTAATATTTTTTTAGGATATTAAGTAGCCTATGTCCTTCTTCAGGATGCAAGCTATCTTTTTGCTAAATTTCATCAAGATCGGTTCAGCGGTTAAGCCGTGAAAAAGTAACAAACATATTTATAATAATTTACGACAATGGTATCAAACTTGACGAAATAATTAGATAGGTCAACATAATTTTTGTTGCCGAGAGCTGAAAAGATTTTGGCCTGTTTAAATTTAATCCATCTCCAAATTGCTCAATTACTTCAGACATACTAACTTAAAAGTGTCAAAAATAACAATTTTTGATATATTTTTGAATATATTCTAAAGGTGGCTACAGACGTAACTACATGCTTAACAAGCACGCTTGATCAATCCGTTTGTACAAGCATATTGTAGCGTGTGTATGAAGGTGGCTACATACGTAACCACATGCTTGACAATCACGCTTGATCAATCCGTTTGTACAAGCGTATTGTAGCGGGTGTATGATAATTTTGCGCAAGCATTATGATTGTACAATCAGCTTGAAGATTGATTGAATTTTAATCATACGCTTGTACAATCCGCGATTGCACAAGCTGTCTCAACGTGTGTACCAAGAACGTGTAGGTTTGTACAAGCAAACGTTAGTTGTGTGTCAGCTGTACATGTGATAACAAACTGCCGCTTGTACAAGCATGCTTGTACCGTGTGGTGGTGCAGGGAAATTGTGCGTGCTTGTACAAACGAATTGATCAAGCGTGCTTGTCAAGCAAGCAGTTACGTCTGTAGCCACCTTTAGACACAGTTTATTAAAATGTGTTTAAATAAGTTATCTAACTTGGGAATTCCACTTTATATACAAATACATATAAATTTCCAACTATTCAAGAAATTCCATATACTTAGAAATTTAATGTCTTCATTGGCCTTGTTAGTAAATATAATGGTAGAAGTTATTTATAAAATAAGCTATTTTTAAAAGAACCGCAAAGATAGAATCTACCGTAATACTGTTTATCTTGTGTTATACCAAATAAATACCTACAAACAATTTCTTTGAAAATGTTTACCATAACAACTTTCGGAAGCCTTAGTAGGTAGCAACTAATTTCCGACATAGAAACCAGAAGCAGTTATATTTTTATCAGTTGCAATATTATATTTAATTGTTTAAAACAAACATTTGCACAAGTAATCATTACTACCTTCACTGACCTCGTTAATTACTTGAAAAAAAAATCAATTAATGAAAGTAAAAATTTTGCCAACTTTTTTACGTATTTTATTAATTTTTAAACATTTTTAACCAATAAAGGGGGATGTTCTCAATTCAATCGATATCTATGTATTTTTTATGCATGTTCAAGCAATATACACTGATTTGGCTTTTTTTGTTTAAAAGAGTATATCCCCGAGGTGATTCCATTTAAATTTTATCAGAATCTGACCATGAACTTGTATTTTTGGGCATAACTGCGACAAATGTGCAATTATTCATTTAAACTTTTTTTGTTTGAAAGAGTATACTTCCCGGGAAAAAATTGTAGATCTGCATTTTGGGACATCATATTTTTTACTGATTTTTGATCTGTGAATATTTACAAAGATTTACAATGACTTACAAAGATCTAAAAGATCTTTGTAGATCGTGATAGAGATTAAAACATTGAAAATTTATGAATTTTCAACGTTACAAATGTTACAATGATCTTCAGAGATCTTTGTAGATCGTTGTAGATCTTTGTAGATCACTTAAGATCTTTGTAGACCATTGTAGATCTTTGCAAGTCTCCACATATAAAAAACCAATGAAAAATATAATGTATCAAAATGCAGTTCTGAGTAGATCTCTGCAGATTTACAATTTTTTCCTGGGTTCCGAGATAATTCCATATAAATTTCATCAAAATCTGACCATGGACTTCGTAAATACCCCACTTGAAAGGGGAAAAATAAAAAAATAAAAAACTTACTTGAAAAACAAATACTGAAAATTACATAATAACTAATTTTAACAGTGTTTGAAGTAGGTACCAAACCAATAAAAAAAATTTAATTTATATTTATTTATTTATTTTTATTTTTTATATGATACAATATCAATTGTATATTTTTAAAGCGTTCCTAATAAAATAATTGAACATGTATAGCTTTATTACATACATACATTTGACTTAAAGAAATATTAATGCAAACATTTGATGGAAAATTTATGAACATATGACATTTATTGTTTTCTACTTTTGATCGTTAATTCTTGGTATTCAAAACAACAGTTACTTAGCAAAGATTAAATAAATATACAGAATATCGTGTCGTATAAATGCAAATTCAAATAAAACAAATAATATCTTAGTAAGCCGATTATTGAGTAGGTATTACGTACCTGATTAATACTCGTATATGAACAGTAATAACAATCAGTACCTAGAATATTTGTTTGAAGTCATCATTATCTGTCTCGTGTTAATTAATCCTGTCTGTTCTATGTGGTTTTGTCAGTCTCGTTATCGTCCAACCTACACTTGCCTCGCTAAATACATTATCAAGCTTCATCGACCCACTCACCTGCTACTAACAGAAACAAATACAGATATTTATCTTATTAATGTGGCGCTCAATTCTACATGTTATCTTTTGGAATTAAATTAAGTCCCGTAGGATTTGTCGCTAGGATACAATAAATAATCACCTCTTTGTGTATCAGAATTTATTGTTTTTGTCAGATATTGGTAATGAACGTAAGCAAGGACTTGTTTAAATGATAAAGGATATCACCCCAAATACAAAAACATTATATTCATAGTTTCATAGTAATATAAGTTTTCACGACTAATAGTCCAGTGCATTTAGATGAAAAATAGATGTATCTAGGAAAAAATTCGCATAGAGCTGAATTTTTGTATACACCTTCATTTTGTCTTTATAAATAAGTTACCAAAAAAAAGTATGCTCACAGGAGATCGATGGAGACTTTTGGTAACTTATTTATAAAGACAAATTAGACAGAGATTTTCGTGTTTTTTGGTGTTATAAAAAATATTTTTTGAATTGAATACTTCTAGTGGATTGGAATAACCTCAACAGATTTTAAAATTCGACACGTTTTAAAGATGAAACGCTAAGGACAGTTTGCATATGTGTGAATATATGTATACGAGAAAGGATGAATAGATTATGCGTACACATCACTTTACGTCGGTTATGCGTGAAAAAGAAATGGGTAAATGTATAAGAGAAAGTTGATAATTGGTGTCAAGCTATACGTGTTATAAGAAAAAAAATGTATTTTATTCGTAAGAAATCCATTTATTACTGCGACCCCAGTTCGTCATTAGTGTTACCAATTTATACATACATATAATACTGAGAAATATGAATAACGCTATTTTATGAAGTAAATTGAACAGCATATAACATTTACCCTACATTATATATAATAAACATTTCTGGGAATTACAGAACAATGAAGTTTGATACATACATATATAAAGTACATGCAATTTTTATATTAAGCATTTAACTTTACATTACGAAGTAAAGTTTTAAATATATTTAGTGACTAATCAAACTGACTTTTTGAGCTGTATTCGAACTCAAACCTTCGGTTGAATATTAGCTATATATTAAATAATATTTAACTTTTATTATTATTTACAAAATTGTGACTCAGCTGTATTTACTCAAAAAACAAAAATTAATGATAGTTACTTAGATCGATGTCAATTTTTACACGAAATTTCTATCCAACATACGATATCTGTCAAATAATTGAAATACGTATACAGTCGAAATCGGTTATAACGACCAGTCATATGAGGTCGTAAAAGCCGATAGTAATAAAAACCGGTAACAAGTTTTATTTTGAGTCGTTAAAACCGATATGCTGTATTAAACGATGCCGTTATAACCGGTTTCAACTATATGTATATTTATCAAAATATATTATTATCACAATAGGTTCCCAAGATATTTAATAAAAACTAATTTTGGGTAAAATCTTTGGAAGGTTGTAACTCCCTTACGAAAAATTTCCTGACAAATGTTCACATAACGTTTTTTTTTATATAAAATAAGTTCCTCAATTCACTGTTAAAATTTAGCACTCCAGTCTTGAATCACCGTATAGGGTAAGTTATTGACAAGTGACAAACTAGATACCATCTATATCAATTGAAAGGTATTGGCTTTTCAAGATACCAGGTTTCCCCTTTTTCTAGTTCAGAAAATACCAATAGACTACTGATTATTGTTATTGTTTAAATAAAGTCATAATAGTACAATGTATTAGTGAGATATTAAGGTCATATATTTTTAATAATAATACTTTTGTATCATATATTACTGATTACTGTATTACAAAACGTAAAATGGATACTTAATTATAATATGTATTATATGCATTATAATCATTTATATTTATATATATTAAATGTTCTTTACAATGTATTTATTTACTAGTTAAACAAAGTATAATAAATGATAAATTAAATATTATTATCATTAAATAATAAACATAAATGTTTGTATAATATACATACATACTATACTATAAGGTAAATATGGATAATTAATAGAAATAATAAAAAATATTTTTATAAATATATAATATTCTAGCAAAAACTAGACTTTTAGATTTCGAAGAATTGATTTATTCATCTGTCTCAAACTTATTATCTTTTTCTTAATAAGATTAGATGATTAGACAACCTTGAATTTTAATAATACGTTGTCATATATTTTTGATACTATTTTTACATCAATTTATGAAAATAAGTTTTTCTTGATGTTATATTAATTTTATTCAGATTAAACTATTAATAGAATTATAAGTATTTAGTTCTGTGACAGTCCTTGTAATCTATTTGGAAAAATGTTAGAAATTATGGTATTATTAAAAAAATGCTGCTAACTTTACCTTTTAATAAAGTTTTGATTATACAAGTTTTGGTATTTAATCGTTAAAATTAAAACTTGATGTCACCCTTTTCACGCATTTGCGGTACCTTATAGTGTCAGGAGGAAAAATAATATATAACAGTTGATGTTTTTGTTTACAGGTTAGCCAAATGTAAAAACTAGGCTTTTTTGTATAAAATGTTTATATAAAGCTACTTTGACGGGTCGAAAAATTGTCAGTGTTTGTAATTTTATAACTATGTAGTTATTTTAGAATCAGGTAAATAAAAGTACATTTTATTAAGTATATTCAACTTATTCAATACCAATTTTTATTGAAAAATATTAAAAATTTATAAAGTTATATGAGCCTCGATGTAACGACCAAAATGAATATCATCGAAATTTCGGAATGAGTTACCGAACATTTTTTTTATCAATATCAATGTAGCTATGGTTGTGTGTAGTCGCTTTTCTTTTTACTTTTTTATACATACATGAAATGTAATGTATAAATAAAGTATAGTGATCACGAAAAAAATCGAACTCGAGATTTTAACGGAATTACACGTTTTGAGGGTCCCTGAATCATATACCACCATTAACTCAATGACGTCTGTGTGTGTGTCTGTGTGTCTGTCTGTCTGTCTGTCTGTGTGTCTGTGAACGCTCTACAGCCTAAACTGTAATACTTACGAACATGAAATTTTAAACTTAAGGTTCTTGTATGCTCTAGATGTGCACCTCCTATTTTTGGAAACCATCACTAAACCGGAAACGGAAGTATAATTATTTTTCGAATTATTTTTGAATTATTTTTGAAACGGTGCACATTAGAAAAAAATGTTTTAGATCAAAGTTGTAGAGGGTATTTATCTATAATTTATGTTCTATCCATTTTCCCCCCCAAAATTAATTTTTAGGAAATAATTGATTTTCTAAAAAAAATTAATTTTTTCGATTTATTTTTTAAACGGTAGGTATTAGAAAAAATGTTTGAGATACAAGTTGTAGAGAATATTATTTTCTATAATTTATGTTCTATTCTTTTTTTTGTATCTTATGAATTAACCAAAAAAAAGAATAATTTTAGTTTTAATGGCTTTAATTTAAAAATGATTTGAATAATACAAAAAATCTAGTTATCTATGAAAATTTTGGCATTTATTATTAGAAGTGTCAAAATTGAAATCTAGCAAAATAAATAGTTGTTAATACAATAATCACTAATCTTAATTGATTTCATTTAATATTTAATGTCAATATTTAATACAATGTATCAATTTCATTCATTGAAAATCATTTTGTAAGTAAAAAATTTTAAAATCAAATATTAAATTATAAAAGTAATCACATATTAATACTCGGTGTCATGATGTATAAACGGTGCACATTAGAAAAAAAATGTTTAGATCAAAGTTGTAGAGGGTATTTATCTATAATTTATGTTCTATCTATCTCCCCCCCCCCCCCAAATTGTTTTTACAGTTATAGGTATTAGAAAAAAACATGTTTGAGATACAAGTTGTAGAGAATATTATTTTCTATAATTTATGTTCTATTTTTTTTGTATCTTATGAATTAACCAAAAAAAATAATAATTTTAGTTTTAATGGTTTTAATTTAAAATTGATTTGAATAATACAAAAAATCTAGTTATCTATGAAAATTTTGTCATTTATATTTGGAAGTGTCAAAATTGAAATCTAGTAAAATAAATACCTAGTTAATACAATAATCACTAATCTTAATTGATTTCATTTAATATTTTAATGTCAATATTAAATAAAATGTATCAATTTCATTCACTGAAAATCATTTTGCAAGTAAAAAATTTTAAAATCAAATATTAAATTATAAAAGTAATCACATATTAATACTTCGGTGTCATGATGTATAAAAAAGTCCCGTGCCTGCCAAGGCAGTTTATTCTTTTTTCAGAAAATGGCGACTTTTTTTTTAACATCTTTTTTTAATTCAAGCGGTTTTAAAAAAAAATAATAAAATTTCAAAAATCGGTTACGCACAGCCTTAACCACTGCAATTACAAAAATTTAGAATAATACATTTTTTAATTGGTTCTTTAGTCTTTGAGGAATCGCTGAAACCAGGTCGAAAAAAGTCGTTTCGAAATAAACGCGTTTAAAGTTTTCTGAGAGTCATAACCAGCCAAGCTATCTGCTCTCACTAAATTGACTGTAATTTGGGCAATTTTCGGAATTTTAAGTTAATTATTTTTAATTAACTAGTTTTCGAATAAATATGTATACTTTAAAAAATGTATAATTTTTAACCTCTATATCACAGTGACTTTCCCCCTTAAACAATGTGAAATCTAAGCACATTCTCAAGCAGCATTTGTTTTTCTCCTTTTCAAGTATTTAGATCCAATCAAATCTTTAATAAATTCCACAAAAAAATCGCCCGTTCTTAATCCTATTAGTTTTTAAAACTACTCAATTGTATTAAAAATTATAGTTATTCAATTTGATTTCAGAACAGTTAATTTATAAATAATTTAAAATACACTTAAAGTGCAAGTTTGATAACTTAAGTAGGTAACTTAAATAGAATAATAATAACACACTTACTTAAACCTATCAAACACATGCACATAAGAACATTAAAAAATTGTGCATAGGTATACTTCATTAATGTAATTTACATACAAAATGTCTGTCAAAGTTTGATCGTGACTGACAGCTAATTGGTAAATTACAAGGTTCGATATATGACCATGTGGGTGTTGATTTTTTATTTTTACTTTTCCGTGCAGACGATTTGGCAATTTCCTATTTAATGACTGTGTTGTGCATTTGAATATTTTTGTGTTTTTATAGAATTTGCATCAATTTGTGAAATATCGATTCGTTAATTTCGTGGAACATGCGTCAGTTTATTCGTTTTAGTCTATACATATGAATGAATATAATATAAATTATTTTAAGGGTATGTAATAATATGTTATGTGTAATTTATTAATTATTTACTAGCAGTTACTCGCGTTTTTTTTGTACGTTTTTTTTAAGACAAAATATTTATTTTATATATTAGAAAATATCAATTTATGTATGTATTTATTTTAAATATGTATCTGACCTAATTATTTAATATTAGATTTTGGTTTGATTACGTTAATATGATGAGGGGGTTCTCAATTCAATCAATATATTGTTTTATCTATTTTCGGGTACAACTCCAACAAATATGCACTTATTCGGTTGATTTTTTGTTTGTTTGAAAGAGTAAGGTAGAGTACCATATTATGGAACAACTTGGAAAACAACGCCTCTTATGAAACACATTTTTTTAATAATATTCATACTTCATTTTGTGTACTAAAAAAATTAATGTAGGATCATTGAACCTTTTTCTTTAATTATAGTACAAAAACTGAAGTATCATTTAAATACAAATAATCGAAAAAAAATATTTTATCATAACCTACCTAAAGTTAGTATTTACTGACATCAAAGTAGTAAGAATGTACTGATTTATAGTTTGCTATTTTCATGTATTTCTTAGTATTTTAAATAATTAATGATACATAAATGATAGTTCAAATTATAGATGAGACATTAAGGAATGAAATGATATAATTATTTTATAGATTTGAGTAAATTAATTATTCATAAATACATGTTTTGTTATAGGAACGATAATTGTAATTCGTCTCCTATTTATTAAACACCTTATTAGTATTGTTTTTTTTTTTTTTAATTACTGTTTTATCATATAAGTGCTGCGATCAAGATAAGTACATGTTTAAATATGCATTTTTAGGGTTCCGTAGAAAACTAGGAGCCCTTATAGTTTCTCCATGTCTATCTGTCTGTCCGTCTTGTAAAAAATTTGACATAATAAGATGAAATTTGGTATACAGTCGTAGATTGATGCCCCAAAAACAGAAATGGTAAGATTTTTGAAAATACAATTTTTTAGACCCCCCTTCAATAAAATGAAAAAAAATTTAAAAAATTCACCTAACCCATTGAGTGGGGTGTCGTTAGAAAGGTCTCCTAAAATGTAACAAAAATGTATCAGGACCTTTTGATTTTAACCCTTCAATCACGATATAGGTATTTGCTTAATACCTAAAGTCACATCTTCCTTTTATGACTCACTAAGAAAAGATATTTCGAAATTCAACCCCTATGGTGGTATTAAATTTTGTATGGGTAAAAAAAATTAATACTTCATCCCCTTTCACGTATGGAGTTGGAATTAGTTTCAATAGATTCGGCGAGAAAACTACTACAGGAGGGTTAGGGGGGGGGACAACCCCCTATCTTGCATAGGAGCCGAAAT
Source organism: Sialis lutaria (assembly GCA_949319165.1). NCBI lineage: Eukaryota > Metazoa > Arthropoda > Insecta > Megaloptera > Sialidae > Sialis > Sialis lutaria. The sequence goes on from OX439241.1 coordinate 7,516,032, forward strand.
ATTTACGTTTTTAAAAAACAAAACAAAATAATAATTTAATATTTCATCCCCTATCACGTATGGAGGGTTGTAATTAGTTTCAATAGATTCGGCGGCAAAAATACTACGGGAGAGGGGGGTTTTAGGGGTGGGAAACAACCCCCTATCTTGCATAGGAGCCGAGATATTTACGTTTTTGTGTAATGAATAAAAACAAAAAATAATAATTTACTATTTCATCCCCTATCACGTATGGAGAATTGTAATTAGTTTCAATAGATATGGCGGGAAAAATACCACGGGAGTTGGTTTTTTAAGGAGAAAATCAACCCCGTATCTCACATAGGAGCCAAGATATTGAAATGTTGTATAATGAATAAAAAGCAAAGCATTTTTTTTATATTTCACCCTTGTCAACCCCCCACCCGGTGCGAAAAAAACACTGGGGGGGGGTCGAAATCTACGTGAGCGAAGCCGCGATTAACTGCTAGTATTATATATTTAATATATTATTATTGAATCAAATAATATTAAATTAAAGTAAATTCTTCATTGCTTGTAATAATTTAAACAAATACCAATAAAATTAATAATAACGTTAATTTAATAAATAATAATTTAATTAAATCGATAAAATTATAAAATTCAATAAAATAGATAAAAAAATAACTTAAAGAACAAAAACAGATATGTTCTATAATAGGAGAATCAATTATGAAACAAGGGAGACAGTGCAAAAATCATGATTCATAATGGGAGACATTAGATCATTTCTTTTTTTGTTATTGCGTGAAAAATATTATATTTAATTGAATTTTGGAAGCACGACGTTATAGAGGAAACATAGACCGATCATTTAATGCATTAAAATATTCCATTTTAATAACTTATTAGAATTTTTTAAGAGCGCAAACAAAAAGTGCCCGAAAATCGTTCCATAATATGGTACTCTACCTTATACTCTCGAGGTGGTTCCATATAAATTTTATCAGAATTTGACCATGGACTTTTATGATACGCTATTCAAAAGTAAAAAAATTATTAAAAAAAAAACTAAAAACACTGAAAATTAGGTATATATAATAATTTTAAGTTTTTAAAGTAGGTGCCAAGCCAATAAAAAAACTGTAAAAAAGAAAATCAACAAAAAACTGTCAAAATTACTACCTACCTATATACTTTGCAGTGTTTTCAGGATTTTTATAAAGCTTTTTTTATTATATAATTTTTTTAATCAATAACATGATTATATTACTAAATTAGTCAAGGAAAAATAGACATGAATATATAGAAAATCGGAAAAAATTTACAGTTGCAGCGGTCAAATCGATGAGGAACTTTCATACATTATTAAGTACTATTAAGGTGTAAGCAAAAATTTAGCCTGTTACAAAATTTTGTCGTTGTTGTATGTCTATTTTTCCTGGACTAAATATACCTACATTTTTTTGTTTTAAATTATCTACCTTTAGTTTCATAATCTTTTATATGTATTACAAAGTATTGTGAAATTTCTTTAACAGGGGTCAGTTTTAATTCAATTATCATATAGCCAAAACTAAAGATAGAATTTAGAAAGTCCCATCAAAATTGATTCAATAGTTTCCGTGTTAAGACGAAAAAAAATGCATTTAGACATAAGATACTGGCACCACTTTTGGACAACACCCCAGTGTTGGACATTTTTAATTTAAATCACTGAAATGTACTAAATTGGAAATATTTGTTGATACGACTATTTGATTACTGCCATTACTGGAGATTAATCTATATACATTTAACTGTCTTACAGCGTGATTTGATGATAATAATTGATCATTTTGTTTAAAAACAGTGGACACATAATTATCGCGGTTTGGCACACTACCAAGAAAAGTTTATTTTCTTATGTAAATGTTTTACATTGTTGTAAATTTTATGATTCTTTATTTTATAATGTTTGTGTAGTTGTTAGAGATGGGCTTAATAGTGATTTTTAGATAGCAGTGATCACAGAGAGCAGTTAAGACAAATAGCAGTTAACAGTAGCAGTGATATAATCACAGTTTGTTTAGTTTAGATCAAAGTTTTTTTTTGTTTAAATCTATAGGCGTTTCGAGTACTCAAATTTATTTACATAAGGCAGTGGCGTAGTAATGGGGGGGACACTCCCCCCCCCCCCGAAATGTTCAGTGTTCTAAGAAAAACGTATATTTTGAGAAAACATCAGTTCAAAATCCCTTCCAAAATTTAACACGTATTTATAAAATCCCCCCCCCCCCCCGAAAAATATTACCCCCACCCGCGAAAATGTTTCCACTGACATAAGGGTTAGTCTAAATAGCACGTAAAGGTGAAATATCCCCCCACCCGAAAAATATTACCCCCCCCGAAAATTTTTCCACTGACATAAGGGGTAGTCTAAATAGAACGTAAAGGTGAAATATTACCCCCCCCCCCCCGAAATTTTTTCCACTGACATAAGGGGTAGTCTAAATAGCACGTAAAGGTGAAATACATAAATATTAATTAAAGCCAAATTATGAAATTAGCCTTAATAACTTTAAAAAATTTTAAATAGTTTTTTAGTTTCTTTAAAATAAAAATTAAACGTTTACAGAGAAAATAAGATTTACCATAAATAGCTAGTACCTAATTATTATACTTTAAAAATAACGTGGGACTGCTACTGCGATAGCTGCTATTTGAAAGAACAGTGTTCTTTAAAAGAACACAGTTCTACGGAATAGCAGTGATCGCAGTAGCAGTAGCATTATCGATATGTCTATCTTTGTTTGTTGCGCGGAAAATGTTTTAAAATGGGAAAATAAAAAAAGTAATGTCGCTTTTTTGTCCAAAACAATATTTTTGATAAATAAATAAGCTTAAGAATGTTGAAGTCAAAAATTTTTTGTTTATTTCTTAGATTAAAAAAAAAAAACAATCAAGAACAGGATAGCAGTGATAGCAAGTATGTTAAATAGCAGAGCAGTCTGCTCTCTGCTCAGTACAAATAACAGTGTTCTCAGTAGCAGCTATCGCAATAGCAGTCTCATCTCTAGTAGTTGTAGTATAATAGTACTTACTATTTTATAATCATTAGCAAGTGTTCTTTACTAGTTTTATTATGTCCATTGCTGGAAAAAAAACATGTACCTACAAGATAAAAGATTGTCATTTAAATCATAGGTGTCTAACCTTTTGAGCTTTGTGGGCTGTAGAGCGCAAAAAAATAGCGAAAACATTTGTTAAGGGCCGCAAAAAAATTCGAAGACCTTTTTTTTGATGACTTACTTATAATCCAGTCATTATAATATTTGAGCTAGAAAAAAATGATGAAGTATGGATTTTTTCAAGAAATTGGTAGATTTCAATGTATATTGTAACATGGTGATAACTTTTTCCCCCCATTTTTTTTGGCGCCACCCTTATACGAAATTGTCTAGCGACTGGACTATTAATTAATTGATATAATTATATTTATCTCTGTTTTTTTTTAAGATTTATTAGAAATATTATATTTCTACTTTGACAAAAAATCTGATTTACATATTTCACTTGTTTAAGCAGGTCGCACGAAGAGTGCTCGGGGGCCGCGGGTTGGAAAAAACCGATTTAAATAATAAACTATATTTTCGGATTTTGGTAATAAAATTGATTTAATAAAAAGGTAGTTGTTTTATTAGTAACATATGTAGGTTCAAGAAAATCGCAAAAAAGTAGCCCACCAATAAAAAAAAAACGCATTCTGGTGCCAGTACCTTATACCTACAAAATTATTTAACTGTACAAATAAAATTAAATATTAGTATCGTTTGAATAAAATCAATATTAAAAATATATACATGTATATTGAATAAAGTAAAAATAACATGTAAAATGTTGAATAGAAATATGCAAGAATAAAATATAATATATTGACTGAAAGTGAAAACTGAAGAGTGTGTGCAGCACACTTCACAACAGATTGCGGTAGGCCATGCGCGGCGGCGCACAGAGACGCCTTAACCTTGTCATTGAGCCGACCTTTCCTCGTGCACACTCACTCTCACTTCTGCGCGTAAACAAACTTTCATACCGCACACAAATTAAGTAGAAAATTGAACCGGAATTCAATTCTTGTTATTAACTTTTTAATTTTTGTAACGTATTCAAATGTTTTTATTTATATCTTGATATTTAATATGTCCTGTTCATAATAACTGATTTTATATTATTGATATTTTAAATTTATAATCAACTAGCAGTACCCGCGGCTTCGCTCGCGTGTTATATAGAATTATTGTTTAGGAATTTTTAATTTTATTCTACATAATTTTTTACTATATTATATTGTTCAATATTTAACGGTTTATGCAGCGTATTGTAAAAGAGCACGCTAGCGGGACATTTTTTTTATCGTCACTGCTTATTCTTAATGTTACCTTACGTAACAAAACATATACTAAAACCTGGGTAAAGAACATATTATCTATGAATTAAACAAAAAAAAACACATAAATCGAATAAGTGGTTCTCAAGTGATAAGCGAACTAAAGGCAGTCAGAAAGATGTTAAGTTAATGAAATTATATAATTTGTTTTTGGCGCAACCTACGAAGTGATAGCACTTATATGCTCGATTTTAGATATCTCGCTCGACAGCGAGATATCTCGGGTTTTTGCTAAATTGTATAGGTTTGTGGTTCTAGTTTAGCCCATTTTAAAAAAAAAAACTCGATTTTATTGAAAATTTGAGATGGGAAAATGCCCAATAAATTTATCATATTAATTTATTAATGTAACAATATTTCCTCAATATAATAATAAAAAAATCTTATTCAGGATATTTTATTCATTTGAAAAATGTATCTTTATGTTTATCTATAACTATCTTTTCATTTGACAAATTAATAAATAATTTATTACATCAACTCTCAAATAGATTAAACATAATGGTTGTATTAATAAATATTTATCAGTGTGAATATTTTTTACACTACCCAACTAGTGAAAGTGCAATTTTCGATATGCTAAATTCAGTGATGCCATTTATTAAGTATTTTTTTTTGTATTTAAAATATGTTTTAAATACAAAACAAAATTTTCACCGTGATAAGAATACTGTTAGTAGGTAATTATATGTATACATTTATCAATAAAATAAACGTGAATATTTCCATATTGTTAAAAAATTATCATATTAATAAACAACAGCCAAATCACGGATTTTTTACATTGATTACATTTTTTGTCACGTAGACAAATTATTTTTTCTGTATAGGTCTGTGGTTCTAGTTTAGCCCATTTTAGGAATTTTTCCGGTCATGACCCTTCATCCGGCCACGGGCGGGCATAATGTCCATTTTTCATACACAATTATTCATAAATGGCTTCATGTACCTCGTTGGACTCGGGATTGATTCACGAATCGATTGGTAAGGGTATTTTTTTAAGTTCTGTGGGTTTTGATAATTTTTTTTTACTAAATCTGTGTTACATAAGATTACGTGATTTCAAAAACCGACGAAAATAACCAAACGAGATCTGAATACAAAACAGCAAGAAGAAAATAGTTACTTACATTTTTTACTACGTAAGATGAACGGGTGTATATATGGCCTCAGCTTAATATCACCAGTTTGTTATTGTACTAAAACCAAACATATTTAGTTATAAATGGTTTTATATTAGACCGAGGCCTATATATTTTTGTGAATTTTTTGCGTTGTAACTTTTGTATTTAAATATTGAACCAACTATGGTCCGGTATATTGATCCATTATTCGGTTCCACAAGGGATGTATATAAGTAATAACCGTAATTTGATCCTCACATGATTATTATAAAATGAATAAAGTCACAGTTTTTAGTCATGAAATGTTGCAGTATCGCGTGATAGCGATTTTTTAAATTAAATACCGATTTGCATTTTACATCACGAAAATACGGGCGAAACAAATATCTGAATTTAAATACTCGTACAGTTACATTCTTGAATAACACTAGTAAGTACTTAATCATCATATGTATTTAATTAATATATGTAGTAAAAGATTGAGGTACCTACATATTTACAATAATAAAGTGGATAGCCAAATTATAAATTAAATTATATTTGAGAGACGCATATGTTAATATTAATGTGAACAGGAGGTCCTCGTTATCAAAACCCCCGCAGTTATAAAATTGTAGAAAAATACAGTCGTCAATGGCGCACCCAGAAAAAAAGCCGGGTGGAGTGGTTATTTTTTTTTAATTAATAATAATTTTTATTTTTTATGTATCGTTGACAAATACTGGGGGGGGGCTGCTTTCAACCCCACACTCCTACGCTATTTAATTTCTGAAACTGACACGACTTATCAAAATTTTCCCCATTTACTAATGTAAGTAATTTTGATCCACGCTTTAAGCGCATTAGCTTTAAGGTGTATTGCTTCAGTACCAATTACCCTCAGGTAACGAGAACCCCATGTATATTATTTAAAAAACTGTACTTATATTTTTTAAGCATCCCTGCTATTTATATGTCAATGTCAACAAGGGGTTAACGTGGAATTTTTAAATGGAAACCTATATATGTTGTATTTTTAATGTGGTAATCATACTTTTAATACAATGTAACTTTTGAATGGTATAATCATAAAACTGCAGGGTAAATATTATTAAAAAAGAGATAAATATACTGTTTATTTATTGCTGTGTATATTGCTATAAACAAGAAAAACTGACTACCTTAATTTATAAGCCTATAAGAAAATAAATAAAAGAGTGTTGTGGCGTCTATTCGTTGAATAAGTTTTAAATTATCATTAAACATATTGTAAAATAATATATATTAACAATTTCAATATTGAAATTCGTATATCTTCACAGATAAAGGGTATAAATGTTCTTTTTTTTAGATTTATAAATTTCGTGAAAGTTCCAAATAGAATCATAGATAAATTCTTTATAAGAAACCATATTACCTTTATTATCTTTTGTCTATTTTTTTTAATATTTTTATCATAACCACTATTTCTACCAAAATATAAAAATAGTATCAATTTTAGTTTATTATTCATATTATTCTGTTCTTCTAAAGTAAATATTAAAACATGAATATTTAAAAATATATATAGAAGGTACACAAAGACGTTTCACACAAATAACACATGAACGTTAAAAATTTTAATTATAATTTATAATTAAGCTGTAATGAGTGTAAATTTTTTAAATGTCATTTTTTAGATTTTAATAATGCCATATTTTAATATCAAATTATAATTTGTTTTATTTAAAATGAATAACTACTAGAACATTAAGGAGGTTGGGGCGTTAAAGTTAATATTTGTTTTTAGATTTCTGTATAAAAAAACTGGCATGAGTTCTACGGGACTTTCGTATACGTAATACTGTAAATGTATAGTGTTTGTGTATCTACATACATATATAAAAAAATCTTTCTGGTTATAGAAAATAAAGTTCACTATACAACTTTTATTATAAACATTCACTTTTATTAAAAAATAATCTAATATATTTTTAAAATAATTCAAAACGTTCCAAAAATGACTTAAGTTAATATCTGTTTCCAGCTGTAAGATCGTTTTTAAAAGTATAAGATTTTAAATATAAAATTTCAACCTTCAATGTTTTGTCGTTTTTGATTCTGCCTATACACATACCAAAAATAGTCGAATTTAAGTCTCAAATTTGAAAAATAATCAATTTTACTATAATTTCTTATAGGTGATTTACAACGAATGTAAAATAAAATGGATCGAGGATGTTATTTTAAGTAAAAAATATGAACATATATCAGGAAATTCTTAAGAGAGCTACAGCCCCTTAATAAATTAATTTTTAATTAATATCTGACAAATTCATTGTGATAAAAATATTTAATAATGAGTTTAGTATTAATGTGTTATCGATTTTCAGTATCAAACAATATTTATTTAGCTCAGAGGTATAGGGGTACCAGGCCCTTAAGCTTACATATTTTTTCTTATATACCACATACACCCCTGGGTTAAATAATTATTGGTTGATACTGAATATCATAATAATTTCATAACTTTATCACAATGAATTCTCCAGAAAATTACTTATACTTGGGGGCCTGTAGCTCCTTCACGAAAAATTTCCGGACACATGTTTATTGTTTATATAAAATTTTCATGTTATCCTGTGTATACATATTTCATTTATTTACAATAATTTGACCAATATTTTACCTGCCTTAACGGCAATATGCACACATGATTTTTTGTGTACATCTATGGCACAGTACCTTTCGAATGATATAAGTTTTATAATAAATACAAAAACTGTACGACAATGTTCACCTATCAATATAGATAACCTTTTTGAGGACATTTTTTGTAAATAAAATTTTCATGTGACGCCACTGCGTTGTGATGCTGTATTTTCATGAAATGCGATAATACATAAAAACCATTTTATTGCATGTGATGAATAAAAAGTGCATACATTAAATGCAAATATAATTATTAATTACGTACACAAGAGCACCTCCATAGACTGGATGAAAAACCACCAGACGTTAAAAGTCAAGGTGATGGTCTTTGTCTATATTATGTTACTTTTTTTGTTTTTTTTTTAATTTTTATTCAACATTCACTAGAAAATGCAGTTTTTCATGCAGACTGTTATTATGATATTTGTTTCAAATATGCATTGAAAAAGAAACTTTACATTGTAGTTGGAAAACAAAGCACTACATTTATCAAATTGTTTTTTTCGCAGAAAGTATTGTTGTAGTATTAAAAAAGCATCAAAAATTGTTATTTATAAATAAACGATTGTTTGATATTTCAAAATACACAGTATTTGTATGAACAATTAACAATTGATTTGTCATAATTGGAATGTACACAAAACTGAAACAAAAATAAACAGATGGTATACACAATATGTATTATGAAAATATACATTCGTAGATGTATATTATATTAAATTCCAATCTATCATCGAATTCTAAAAAATATCATCTGTGATATAAAAATACATATTTTCGTAGCTACCCAACTTACGAAGTATTATATTAAAGATGATGCTATAAGTGACAAATATTCATATTAAAGTAATTTCTTGCTGTCGAGTTTTTCATAAAAATTATTTAATTTTTGACTGATCATTAATTTTAACTTCATAGAGACGTAGGTAAAATACGAAAAAAATATTGACACACCATTGAAGATTTTGATAGAAAATAGAAAAAAAATTGAATTAACCTGCACCGAAAGTTTGAAGGTTTTTTTCGTTTAGTTTTGGAGATTATGTTTGTTAAAAAGATTATTTTCCATAAGTGGTCGTCTTTAAGGTACTGTCCATCTGTATGTGTGTCTGACTTAATTCGTAAACTATATAAGCTAGAAACTTGGCACAGAAATAATAAATTTTATACAAGTTTCCAGGAAGATGGTTGAGGTTCATAAAGTTAGCTAAGCCAATTTTTATATCAAATTGTAGGTTTGAATAACCCCCACATTTACATTGTAAACATTTTGAAAAAAATATACGCGCCATAATAAAAAAATTTATATAAGCAAGTGGGGTATCAAAATTAAGTGCTATTTAGTAGAATATGACCCTATTAAAAAAATAGAGTCAGTAATGTTCGGTATCATAAAGGAATTAGCAAATTTGCAAGCTAGCAAGCACTCTCGAATGAGGTATCAAACTTATATGACAGTTCTCTTTGAGTTTCATGAAGACTTTGACAAGTTTCGCGCACGTGTTGTATGTAAACACCAACAACGGTATTAAAACAGTGGTGATATTATGATAATTATTTTGTATGGTCAGTGTCGCCAACTGTGTTCAATCCGTTGAAGTATCACTGCTCTAATTCCATAGTAAATCCATAGATACTATTACAAAAATAATACCTCATTTGAGAGTGCTTGGTAGTTAGCAAATTTTGCTAGCTCCTTTATGATTTTTGATTATTATACCCCCCCTCCTCCAACCCCCAACTCTCTATCAATGTAGCAGCAAGTAGATGATACTATCAACGACAAATATTATCATTTATTTTGATTTTGTAGAAAAATAGGTACAACTGACATTTATACGTTTTATCTGTATTAATTTCTTATTTTATAATTCTAACTATATTTTCTTATATTTGTGAAATAAAAAAAAATCATAAACCTTTCTATAGTTCGAGTATTCTCTTTCGCCATTAGAAATTAGATCCATGGTCCAATAATACAAGGTCTGCTACGATTATTTTGACAGCCTCCATTATTGCATATAGTGTTGATGACGTAGTACATCTGCCAAAAATTTACAAATTAAAAATTGACATTTTACATATTAAGTTTGAATTATTAAATTTAGAATTGAAGAAAATAGAAGTGTGAAGTGAAATAGACACTGTTGACATTATATTGGTTATGAAAAAATGCGGTACTGTGTTGTAAAAAATTGTTTCAACTGGAAACAGACAGATAATACAAATATAAAATTTTTTCGTTTTTCCAAAAAATCCCGAAATAAAAAAAAAAGTGGATTAAAGCTTGTGGTAAAAAAAATGTGAATGCGAAATACTACAGGAATTAAATCACAATGTGATTATTTAAAATTTCACGTAAATGCAAGTGATAAAGTAGATATATTCCACTTGATGTAAAAACATTATTTTTTAGATGTAGGATGTTTTTCAGAATTAGAAGTTTGAATAAATTTATAAAAAATTAAAAAATCAAAGAAAAAAATTATTATGTAAACTGTATTTATCGTTTTTTTATTTATATTTCGTTTTCCACAAATACCTTAGACAAATTTAGTGTTGATGACGTCACAGTATAAAGCAAGTGAGTTGTCAAACAGACCTTGTATTATTGGATCATGAATTAGATCTATCCAACAAAACCAAGGTGATGAACTAACTTAATAACTTAGGGCGCCAAGTAAACAATAAGAACATATTCAAAATTAAGCGGAAACTCCAAGAAGTACATATGTTTATAATATGTATACATATTCATATATTAGTATGCTAAAGATGCTACAATACAACGTACTTTAAACATTAACTGCACAATATCATTAAACTGCATGCTTGTAATACAAAACAGTGTCACTTTATTGTGAACGGTCAATCAAATATGCAGTTTGCTAAATTAGGCGTGTGCATTTATGGAATAATTAAACGAAACGCATTGTCATTGTAAGTGTAGACATTTTTACTCATTGTTGTTTTTGTGTATCGTTATGGTTTAGTAATGAGAAGTAAATTATGTAGACAACAGATTTAAGTATTTACAAATCGGATGTCGTATGAATCATTCAGAAGCAAAATCAATTAATTATACTTTTTGAATTGATTTCGAGCTAGTGATTTGGAATAAAAAATTTAAAATACGGCAGGTTTTCAAGATGAAACACTAAGAAGAGTGTGCATATGCATGAGAGAGCGATGAGTATATGTATATAAGAAAAAGATGGATGCGCACATGTCAATTTATATCGGTTATGCGTTATGCGTGACAAACTGATGTAAAGATAGATGCGTACAATTCAATTTACATCGGTTATACGTGAAAGAGCGATGAGTATATGTATATAAGAGAAAGATGGATGCGTACAAATCAATTTACATCGGTTATGCGTGAGAAAGTAATGTAAAGATAGACGCGTACAAATCAATTTACATCGGTTATACGTGAAAGAGCGATGAGTATATGTATATGAAAAAGATGGATGAATGCGAATAAGTCAGTTGAAGTCGGTGTCAAGCTACTATAGGTACGTATTTTGCGTTAAAATAATACGTTTAGCTTTGTTTATTTAATTTGCATGCGGTTAATGGAAACAAACGAAGTTTTGCTTCAACCGTACGCTTATGATGGTGAGGTACACGCAATATTTTTTATTAGATTTGAATTTGAGGATTTTATTTGAAGTTTTTTTTATAAACCAAAAATAAATCGTATTTTTTCAAACCGTGATTTTTTTTTTGTATTTTATGCATCAAAAATTTGGAAGCAGTCATTTGACGGTAATTTCAATTTAAATTTTGAATAATTCAAAAACTATTTGACTTATCGTACTGAAAGTAAGTCAAATAGTTTTTGAATTATTCAAAATTAAAATTGAAATTACCGTGAAATAATTGTTACCGTATTTCTAGTGTTAAATAATAAAATATAGAATTTGGACGAACAAAAAATTGACTTGCATATGTGACATACGAGTATTCCAATGGAAAAGTACCTATTTTATTGAATCATAAGTTGTGCACCATCCATGGTGATAAATTAATTAAATATAATAGATATTATGAAATCATTATTTATTACTTACTTAAGAAAATATATTCGAAAAAATCACACCAACTTGTAAACACTTTCCAATTCTCTAAATTAGCGTTTTTTTCAAAGTTGGTTCCACAGAAAAAAATAGGTGTTCCGCGATTTTTTTGTGTTTATTTTAATGTCTTAAAATTTTAAGGAAAGGGGGTAAAATATAAATAAGGTTGGGGTTTCGTATTTTTCAAATTCATTTACGGGTTCTACAACAAAATAAGTTTTGAAAATCATTAAATTTGATGATGCGCGACTTATACTCCATCCATTTTTTTGGCATGTCTAGGAAAAGATATACATATATCCTTAAAAACTTAAATAAGCTTCCTGTAAGTCGGAATTAGGAATTCATTCGTATTAAATAACATTTTTTTTTTACTACAAACATTTAAGTATTGGACGTAGGTTATAAAAGAAGTAACACGAGATACTTGTTCTGGTATTAAATACACGGATTATATTTGATTACGTAAGTGCAGATGTATGCACAAAAAGCAACGGCCATGAATCCATTCGTCCGGGGCATTACTGCAGTCGCTGAATGACCTCAACAACGACCGTGCACGGTGTTATACAATAGGACTAAATTTACAACTTGCCAATTCCAGTATTCCTGGTCCTCGTATTAGTTTTTTTTGGAAATTGTAATGATTGTACTGCAAGTTGTCATAAGTTGGAATCGAGGTACATGTATTCTTGAGATTTAAACTAATGTGAGAGTTTTCTTCAGAATTTTAGGTTATAAGAGTTTTTAAATCTTTTGAAAATCGGAAGCAAAAAATCAAGACAATATTAATAATATATTAACTATTTTCTCAGGTTGTTGTTCACGTTGTCGTATTTTCTACTTTTTTCGACTCTTCTGAGTTTCAAAACTCCGACATGAGAGTTAAAACGTCGAGTAAGAAAATGCGACAAAGAAGGGCATCAACAACGAAAGCTTACTAAAGAATATTAATGAATGCGGAACCCTTTTTGACGATTGTTTAATTTAGATGATAAATAATCGAAATTACCTCTCCTATATAATGATATTTATTTCGTTTTTTTTCTTTTCATTCTAACCCTTCACGATTTTTAACTATTCCTATTCTCCCGAAGAAAAAATAGAAATAAGAATCGGGTTGTGCAACACTTTTTTTATTTAATATTATAAAATACATAAGTATGTTTAAGACGTCAAGAGGGTCTTATTTTTCTTATTTTTACTGGCATGGGGGCAGGAGGGGCCATTTTTTTGAGATATCTTGAAAAAAATAATTCATATAGGATGTTACTTCTCCTCTTATACACGATTTTAATGATTTTTAAATGGAACCATGCTCAAGCCAGACCCAACCAACTGACCAAGTTTCATAAATATCGGTTCAGTAGTTCATGAGTTACGCGTGTAATAAGGAATCGAGGAACAGACACACAGACATACACGGAATTAACTTTGTTTGTCTTGACCTGAAACGGAAAGAATTGAAAATTTAGAAATCGGATAGTAACTTTTTTAAAACCTTCATAAAGCTTCTCATATCTTCCATATGGCGAGGAAGCAAAAATTGCATACGACAATAAAATAAAATTCGTAATCAATCAACATTAAAATAAAATAAAATCATGTAGACACCCCCCCCCCCCCCCCATTACTTACCGACTCGTTTTATAGTGAAGGTATTACGAATAAAATTGTCAAATAAGGTTGAAATTCATCTATTCCTGTAATTCTTTATTGATTTCTGTCAGAAATCTCAAAAGGTCAAAGTATTATTTAAGCACTTGTTGAAAAATATGCTAATTTTTGGTCAACTGTTTTAATACATTCAAAACATAACAATTGAGTAGTTTAAGATTTCGGAAATTGATAGCACTATTTAATTCTGATGGATACTTTGAACATAAAAACAATCAACTTGAACAGTTGTTTAAATATTTACTTAAGAATGTTGGTCTCGACTAAAGCCAACTCAAAATCTTTCTATGAAGTATTTTTTATGTGATTGACAGTTTTTGGTAAATTAATTTCTTCACAGATCAAATCAATAAGTATATACAAATACAGTTCGATATCATTTTTTACTTTAGTTTTGATCTATAGATCATTTTTTATAACAGCGGAAACGTAAAGATCTATAAATATAAAACGATTTATCTAATTGATTTGATACTCCGATGCGTATTATTAATATTAAACCAGTGTTTCTCAAATGGTGTTCCACATAATCCCTATTCCTTGATTTTGAACATGAGGTTACGTCAAAATTAAGAAATTTATTTTATAACTTCTTCAAGTTACTTAAGACTTTCCCAGCAACAGTGAAATTTGGATAGCTGGAATCTCAAGGAAGCAGTTATTTTATTCCACTTAAAGAGGTGTCCCATTTACCCAGTTATATATGCACAAATGAGGAAGTAACGGGACCTCAGTATGAATTCTAGTTATATAAGTTTCCCACTTATCCAAGTCCCACTTAACCCTTTGTAGCCCAAGATCTTAAAAATTAAAATTATGTTGATAATGAGACAAGTTTAGGCATATAAAAAAACACGTATTTTTCAGAAATTTAAAAATATTTATTATTAACTATTTATTTGACATTTTTGGGAGTAACATTACTGTGAGTTAATCATAAAAAACACTTATGTGGTATGACAGGATTTGAAACAATTATTTTGTTTGTTGTAGCATAATGCCACACCGCATTTTTCGCAAATTGTTTGTGAAACGCCGTACACTGGGGAAACTTACAACGTATTCTTTTTTCTACCCAAATCAGCCAGTAGCCGATCTGGTCCTGCTTTACTGCCAATAGTTACGTAATAATACGTAAGTCAATAGGTTATGCCATCTGTGAATTTTACTTAATACTACATTATTCAGTGATATGTTACAGTAGTGTTACACATATTTGAATGAACTTAATATATTTAGTACGTATATTAGCGGGATTATTGAAGTTTGTTACAGAAATGTCACATGAGGCTACAAAGGGTTAATCAAGTTTCACTGTATTTGTACATTTTTTCAAAACTTCACATACATTAGTAAGATGAAAACGTAATAGAATATGGAAATGGTATCAATAAATTTAATTTGTATACATTTGGTTTGATTTGAATGTCTGGTCACAAAGTAAATCGCAAAAATTGTTTGTACATAAATAAATAAAAGTATTCTTTATCGATTGAACTTGATTTAAGGATAAGGCAATACGGTTAAATTTACATCATTTATGAATGGTTGTTTTTGATAGACAAGGTATAGTGTATACGACGTGCAACAGTTTCTCGATGCACCGAATTCAGCCTTGGGTCGCTCCACTAATTCAGTGCCAGTGTGTGAATGCAGAGGACGCATAGAGGACGTTTTTTGTGTCGTCGCGAATTTTTTGTGCTTGCAAAACGTGATCGTAGGTCGGAACTTGCGCCAATAATACAACGTCAAGTAGGATGTGTTTATATGAATGCTATTATTACAGACGGTTTTTTTCTCTCCTTGCTATAAAAACTGTTTTAATTTGTTTTCCTATGAATGTATGATCTTGAATTGATTAAATGTGGTAATTTGTAGATAAAAGTTTTATGGAAATTATTTTTACATTTACAATTATACTTGTTACATCATATTTAACGTTTAACATTATTTTATGACTTAATGGAATTTATACCAAAATTATTAAACATCAATATGTTTGTTTTTTTGGCAAATCGGCACAAATTCAATCGTGTTGCTGTTTTGTCTTTTTGGTGCACAAATGTGCGAAAGAATTATGCGCTTAAAAGGATCTTGCAAAATCTTTATGGGAAACGAGTAACGTCAAACTCTTTGAAACTTTGGACTCTGATAGTCCTTGATGAGTAGATCAAAAATCTTAATCAAACTTTTAAGATATAGCCCTCTGAACTTGGAAGTCATGCTTGTCTTTAATATACAATAAAAGTTTTTGTAGAACCTTAATTTTCGCACAATGTGTTTCCAAAGACTTATAATCGATTTCCAACCTAAAAAAGTTTTAATTGTTTAGCAAATGGTAGTACCTACTTAAATCTTATTTATTTGTTATTATAAAACTATTGTTTTATAGACCCTGCTCTGACAAATTATTTATCTACTGGTAAAAACCTCAATAAAATCGGCTCAGTAGTTTTCTAGATTAGCGGTAAAAGATACATGAGTTTTTAGCGCCCATTGAGACTTACTCATCAAGGACTATCAGAATCCAAGAGTTTAACAAAGACCCATTTCCCATAAGGATTCTGCAAGTTTTTTTTTTATTTCATCTAAAATTTGAATTTCTCGATCAAAATTATTGATATTAAACATCTTTATACCTTTTAAATTTTCAATAAGTTGGATGTTTTTAAAATTGATGAAACTTTTTTCATAATAACGACTTTGTGGAGATAACTCTTTAATAATTACATAAATATGTTAGTTAATAAATGAACATATGTAGTTTCAAAGAAGAGACATTTTTACATTTTACAACAAGAATAAAAAACTGTCATACAGATCCAGATAGAGGGTAGACTAGGAGTGTCATATAGCCCGAACCTCGAAGGCCTCATATTTTATATTATCTTACAAAATATGTTCGAGTCCCATTGCAGCTCTCTTATACCTTGTTTTCATAGAACGAGTACTCGACCGAGCCAGTAAGCTCGGCCGAGTCCTCATCCCATGTAAACACAAAGTACAGTACTCGGTCGAGTGAAAAAAAAGAGTGAATGAATAGAAACTAGTGATCGGCCGAGCATCTTAACGAGTACCTCGGCCGAGTACTCGTCCCATGTAAACAAGGCATTAGCGTCTGTTACCATTTATATTTATTTGTACATATTTGTAGTTACTTATAAAACTAAATGAATATATTTATTCCAGATTATTAGTAGTACGGTTATAACGTACGACAAGAAGGACGCTTTAGCTGGTCTGGTGCTTATATGACCGGTGCGTCGTGTGAATTTGCACATCGATGATTTCCGCCAGCCTCGCTGTGGAGGGTCCCGCAAGAAACTTGGGCTTGACCGGCCCTGGCGGTCACTCCCACCACCATTCGCACTATTATCTGCAACCGCCATTGCCTCCGCCGCCCCAATCGATCCATTCTCAGCCGTCCATAGTTTCACAAAGCGCGGCCCATATCCACAAACCGGCAGAGTTTTTGAGACCTTTGCCTAAACCACTTACAAGGTAAGTTTCATATGTAAAGAATCATCATAATCTGATAAACAGAACCTTTGAAGCCACCGAGTTAAATTGAATATCATATAGCGGAGTTTTCTGATAATAATAAGCATAGATGGGCACAGGGCCGGATTTACAAATTTGCCGCCCGTAGGCAGTTACGAAAATTGCCGCCCTTTTCATTGAATAAAAATAAAAAAAGTGCATATTTTTCATACGAATTACCTTTTTTTTTTTTCGTTGTCAACTTTATTTTTTTAGGTTATTTTCCCAAATATGCCGCCCCTACGTTTTTGCCGCTATAGGCACGTGCCTACATTGCCTGCATGGTAAATCCGGGCCTGGATGGGCACAGTTAATCAAAAAGTTAACTTCGTTAATCGTTAATTCGTTGATAAAAAAGTTAACTTCCTTAATCATTAAAGCGTTAAAATTCCGAAAATTTAACGGAAGTTAAAGTTAACTGAAATTTTGAAATTTAAACGAAAGTTAACCGTTAACCGTTAAAAGTTAACCAACCAAAATGTTTGAAGACCTTTTTTTTTGCTCTTTCGACAACTTTTCGGCAACTTTCTTATGTACTTGTCATCAAACAACCAATGTAACGGACTAAAGTTAACGGAAGTTAACAAAAGCATTAACATTTTTTTGAGTTAACTTAAAAGTTAATCCGTTAATTATTTTATTAACTTCGAATTAACGATTAACGGATTAACGATGATAAAAAGAACATAGGGTACCGACGCACGCTGTAGAAAAATTTATAACAAATTATTTCGCAAGTAAAATAAATAATTAGGTCAAATGTGAGTCAGGACTTGTGCTATAAGTGTTCCGTACCGTATTTTTTTCAATTACTCTGCCGTGCAAAAGTCTTTGGACACATTTTTGGCGTATTGTAAATATAAAACTAAAAATGGTTGATAAAAAATCTTAAATGTTGATAAGAGTACTTAATTACAACTTTTGTAATAATCCTAGCATATTTAAAATACAGCAATTATAATTTTCCATGTTAAGGAATAATTTTTAATTATATGCCTGTAGGTCAGGTTTACTCAAGTTGAAAGTATTGACGCACAATGTTTTTCAAGCTAACAAGAAATTGATTTTTTACTATTTTGACTGCGAGTAAACATATTCGTTTCGCTATTTTGGGGATTTTTATTGGCTGAAATCTGTATATTTATATTTAAAATCACAAGTGTCCAAAGGTTTTTGTACGGCAGTGTATTTGGGTTAATAATTTAAAATTATCGTTTTCATGGGACATGCACTTTTGAGTACTGTTTTTAGTTTTGAATTTGCATGTATGCTAGATTTGACTAGTTACTACATCAAAGAAGTATAACTTCTAATGCTCATACACCATTTTTTTATAATTTTAGTCGAATTTTAAGCGTAAAAACAACTTTTTAAAATAAATTATATAAATGTTCTTTTATATTTTTTGTGGGTAAACTGACAGTCCCAAAGGTTTTAGTTGAGAGTGGGTTTTCTATTCCGCACAGAAAATACATACGATATTTGGTAAACGACAACTCGCCTAAGTAAACTTTGTTTTAAATATTAATTATATGAATAATTAATTTACCAAAGGTAGCCATCAAGTTGTAATTTAATAATACCAAAAAGCCACGAGGATTTAAAAATAAGGACGTGCTATAGTTAAAAGTAATGTAAATTTATAGATAACGATGAACTGAAATTAAAATATGAAATAATCACATTAATTAAATATATGTAAATTAATTTATACACTATATTAACAATACTTTACTTACTATTAAAACGTTACTTCCTATTTTAGTCCAAAAATTAATAATTATGTTGAACAAACTATTGCCTATGGTCGAAATTCGACTAATATATTACCTGTCTTAACGGCAACATACACTCAAGCTTTTGTTTGTGCACATCTATGGCACAGTACCTTTCAAATGATATAAGTTTTATTCCCCTCCTTTTATAATAAATACAAAAAAAGGTATGACAATTTTTGATATTCACCTATTAATATATACATAGGTGGACATTAACTCGTTAATCCGTTAATCGTTAATTAACGAAATTAACAAAATGCTTAACGGATTAACTTTTAAGTTAACTCAAATTTTGTATGGTTAACTTTTAACTTCCGTTAAATTTTCGGAATATTAACGCTTTAACGGTTAACAAAGTTAACTTTTTTATTAACGAATAATGAAGTTAACTTTTCGATTAACTGTGCCCACCTATGAATATATGTATAGATAATACGAAAACTTTTGACTGAATGTCATTTTACACGTTGAGTCCCATGCCCACATGTCTCTCCTGTTACTCTATGGCCCGCGTGCTCATAGGTGGGCATGCGGCATTGATTTAAATACAATTTATGAACAGTTTAGTCGATTTATCGATCCTCGGACTGGGTAACTTAGACTTAGACATATAACTCATTTTAAAATGATTTTTGAAAATAGTTACATAAAAATCTTTAATTTTGATATTTATATAGAAACCCAATGTATGCACACATGAAATACGATTTTACAGTGCGGAGTTCAACGTGTTAAATTCAACTTTCAGAAATGAAAAGCATTTAATATTTTATTACCGAGCATTAAATGAGTAGGTACATAAATTAAAATATTATTTAATAACACTATTTAAGTGTAATAAAACAAATAATATAGGTACGTTGTTTACCTACATGTTGAAATATGTATATTAGAATTCAAATTATTAAACATGACAACCTCACATGGATTAACTGCCCATCTGATTGGTTCAATTCGAACGGTAATTATTTTTGTTTATGCATTTAATATTGTGTGCATTATTGTGTAGGTTAGGTTAGGTTATACAGATTTCTGTTATGATAATCGATAAAACATGTTTTTTGAAGTTACTAGTTTTGAATTTGCTCGTTAGATGTCAATACTAGTCTCAACAGTTGTTTTTTTTAATCATGTCCATGATGATAAGAGACAGGAGATTAAACTCGAGTGTAGGGGGTATGTTGAAAAACGGAACCTGGAGTGGGCAGTCCGCATTATTCAGACCTTTGCGCAGAAGTAAGAGATTTACTTTGTGCGCTTGCTCTGTTCATTTGTACATTGCGGTACGTACACAACTATACGGTTACGCAGTCAACTACTGCGCAGAGGTCTGAGCACGAGAAACCACCTACTTTAGTGGTCATATTTTTTGACACATATATTTTGACACATAAAATTGTATTACAGAGATACAAAGTTTATTCTCCTGTCTCTATTCTTCATGATCATTCTTCATGCAACTTTTCGTCGTAGTACTTATCATTTAGCTAGTGTCTAGAGAAAAACATAAACGAAATAAAAGCCTGTAATAAAAAAACTATAATTGCAGACTTTTGTAATTACATTGATTTAATAATGAATTAGTTGTTTTATTTGTGACATAAATTCATGAGAATTACAAAAAAGAAGCCCATAAATCTCAAAACACAGTATACCTTGCTCTTAGTAGCCAAAACTGGTGTCAGTATCTTATAGTAATTGATTTTATTTTGTTATAGACATAATGGAACGACTGTATCATCGATTGGACCAAACAGTAACCTCAATGGACTCCGTTCGAACAATATAATATCTAGAAACTCTCCAAAATACTCACCGCCTTCTCACACTACCACAAATGCATCGAATAACAATAACAGTCCAGTAAACCTTACACACAGTAACAATAGTGATACCTCCACGTTTAGTACTACCTCTTTACCAATTCCTCGATCTCCTCCGCAAGAAGACCTGTATCCAATTGCTGGGACAACTTACCCACGGTTATATCCACACCCCCATCCAGGATTTGTTTATCCGTATGGATCGATATATCCACCATACACTCCAATACTGACTCGACAGCTGGATCAAAATCCTTACATTCCAGTTTCGTCATCGTTTAGCCCTCCAGTTTTATCGCCTAATAATAGTTCTACTGTAGTGAAACCGCCGTTAAAAGAAAGAAGAACGTCAGTACCGGTTAATTTTAAGGTTTGTATCCCTATTATCTTAAAAATTTAGTTACTATTTTAAATCAGAGTACCTAATAAAGAAAGCCAACATTATGGTAAAAATGAGTCGTTTAAAAGCCAAACGATATTTACAAACAGTAAAAAAAATAGTAAAAATGTTCTACTGCTGTGATAATTTTGCACTCAGGTTGTAGAAAATGCAATAAGCATGATGACTAATTTAAAAAAAACTATTCTATGATGATCTTACGTGTCTCCTATTTCCAAAAAATACTTATTTCTGCAAAAAATAAAGGTTTAATCGCAAAAATTGACTCTTTTAAAACAAATTTTGAATTTGACGCCAAAATGCTCGCAGTTGACATTTCAGAGTTGTGACGTCACACTCCTTGTCAACAATAATTAAACATTCACAGTTAGACAATAATTTAATTATTCTGTGTGTTAAAAATGAATTCCAAAGTTTCTTAAATAAGGTATGTGGGTACCTAATAATCTTGTAAGATGAATTTATATTTGTCTAAAATAAGTGAGTCACTTTTGACGTTAACTGATGCGAGACGTTATTCGCTCTGATTGGTGTTCCATTTAACATGGCGGATTGCTGTATTTTGCATTTTTATTTTAACAAACATTATATTAGTCTTGCTTTTAATATAAAAATAAATACATTTTTAGAATCTTTTTAACCTATTTTACTATTTAAAACCATAATTTCAATGATACTTTGTTATTGGTAAATTCTCAATTTTTCGAGTATGTTACAAAAAAGACAACTTGTAATTAGTGTCCCGAAAAGAAGTAAAAACTGTCTACTTACTTGTAGATAACTTCATAAATATTCAATACCATGAGTAAAAACTAGCATTTTATATTTTCATGTGGGAGGCTTCAAAATATCGAGTCAATTTTAATGCCAAACATATTTTAGGAATATTTATAAAAAAAAATTTAGAATATTATGTGAAAATTATAACTAAATATTAATTGATTTTCTCAGGTTCCAAGTGGTAAAGAAGGATCTCTTAAACATAGGATTTTGACACGTCCAGTAGAAATAAAAAAGAAAACTATACAGACGAATAATAACACAATACCAGGTGGATTTACTAAAGGTTCATTAATCCAGTTGGCCAATGGAGAACTGAGGAGAATAGAAGATATGCGTACTGAAGACTTCGTACTTTCAGCTGAACACTGTCCAGAGTTAAGGCTGGCCAACAGTACAGTTGTCAGAATAGAAGAGAATCCGATTTTAGGAACAGCTGTGATCACGCTTAGTTATAATCAAAATAAAACACAGGTTAGTTATTTTTATTTATACTATATTTAGTATAAAACAAAGTCCTCCACCGCGTCCGTCTGTCTGTCTGTGTACGATTTTCTCAATAACTGCTGAACGGATTTTATTCCGGTTTTCAAGGTGTTTCGCGAGGACGGAAAGAAAACAATCCCAGTATTTGAGAAAATAATCAAACGGAATGAAATACCATTATGTTTTATTCCGGAATCTGACGTAAAAGATATAGCAAATTTTCAATCTGAATGAAGTTTACCGGATTCAAACGGAATCAATAATGAATATTGACAACCAAATAATAGGTTGGCAACACTGCAAAACATCTTCAGACTGCTTGGACGTAATAAACAACAATTGAACATAATGAAATTATTGGCGGTGAATACGGAATTTTACAGAAACCGGAATGAAACGTCAAAATTTGATTCCTTTTGATTATTTTTTGTAATTAATGGGTCGTTAGGGACCGGGGAGGTATTTTCGTTTGCGTTTTAGTAATTTAATCACATACCATGCAAAGTTGAATACTACTGATCTAATTCTAATCTAAACGACATTAATAAAGTAAATTACATTAATAATGTGATATTATGTAAATACATTATGTTGCAGCTAATGAAATGGCTATATGAGATTGATATTATTGTGTAAACTAGGCATGTAACTATAGGCGAGTGGGTAATGTCATCATGCACACAAATACACTTACTTACACACACATGTACGCTCGTACAATATATTATAACGTGTGTGTGTATTAGTGTGTAATAACAGACACGCGTGATTCCGTTCTGAGCCCGCGGCAAGGTAGCAAGGCCGCGAGGTCGCTGACCACAGAGCCACGCGGCAGTCAACGCGCGCGCTATATCTACTTTACTTACCTTGCACTTCGTTACGTCAGTAATTCAGAAGCAAATATACGAATAATTAAAAATTATGAAGATGCCAATAAATATGATACGATAAAAAAACATTGAGCAATTCATTGTTGCATTTATTTTTTGATATGTATACCACACTAATGAAATTTAGTACAGTACTAACTAAACTACAGGCATCAACTAGAGGACTTTTGAATTGTATGATTTGAAATTCTATGTTTTCAAAACTGTATTCTGTACATTTATTGATGTTTGATTACACACATGCTCATCAAGAAAGTTAAGGGAAATTAAATACTTACCTATCTCTTTTTTCTTGCATAAAAAATGCCAGATTAAAGTAAATAATTTTTTTTTAATAATTGAAACAAGAAAGTTTAATAAGTACCCCAGTAATTGAAAAAAGAATCAAACGGTATGAAATGCCATTCTGTTTTATTCTGTAATCTGAACGTAAAAGATATGGCAAATTTTCAATCTGAATGACGTTTACCGGATTCAAACGGAATCAATAATGAAAATTGACAGCTAAAAAATAGATTGGCATCACTGCAAAACTTCTTCAGACTGCTTGGTGGCGGTGAATACGGAATTTCACAGAAATCGGAATGAAACATCAAAATTTGATTCCTTTTGATTATTTTTTCAATTACTGGGACTATAAGGAAGAATTACCTATCCTACCTGCCAATTATGATATAAAAAATCTAATTATTACAAGAAAAATATGTTTATTAGTTCATTATCTTACTACAGTTAGTTTGGCTACAAAAGATTTTTTCAATCAGAACCTTAAGGTTTACTATATTGTTATAAAAGAGATACATGGTTATAAAACTTTATAATTAATTTTCTGTTTAATATTTTAGGTTGAATTTGAATCCTCACTGGAGCACCCCTACTTTGTGTACGGTCAAGGCTGGGCGTCGTGTGCACCTGAACGGACACTTCAATGTTACAGCCTCAAATGCTACCGACTTCAAGTGGGTGATGTGTGCGTATCATTCACACCACGGGAAACAATATCAACTGTAACAAACAAGAACGCAACAATAACAACCACAGCTACAACAACCGCCATGACGCCAAGACAAATCTCGCTTAAAACAAGCAATTCAATCGTGCACAACTTTACAAATTCCACTGTCACTCCGAACGTACCTCACAATGTCCATAACTTAACATCAAACATGCAAGGCTTGCCAGGCACGTATAACTTTAGTTATCACCGATCGGCAAACCTCAACCATCAAATGCATCCTCCGAGAACACATTCAGCGGAAGAAGTAGCAAAGATCGAGGCAAATAATGCACGAAAGAGAAGGTGGTCTGCCCCTGATCAAATCAGTGAAGAAGAGGAACTAAATGCATCACGGAAACCAAAAGAATGATATGGAATGTGGTAGTGTGCGTGAATTGTTACAATGTTATTGTTGTAAAATGTATAAAAGTGCAAAGTTTATTAAACATTGTTGAAATGGATAATATTGGTATATTTTTAAGACGTAGATGTGTATTTGCCAAAATATTAAGTGTAGAGTAAATATTAAATTTGAGATATATTATATTCATTATAATTATCATATATTACTATAATATTGTATACGGGGCACAAGAACAAATTGAAATTAATTTCACATACTATTGTGTGTAACTATCTCTTTTCAAATCTCAGATGAAAGTCCTAATATAGTTATTTTTAGAGAGTACAATATTTAATACATTTTAAATATATTATTTTAGACATATGATGGATAAAATACTTATATTATCATGAAATATATTTTTGTGTGAAATGTTGTTATTGGGTATTAAATCCGAGTTAGTTCAACATGTTATAACATATAGGTGAATGACACTCATGTAAGTATATTAGTAATGCTGTTTATATGTTTATCATAAAGTTTGTACAAAGAAAACAGTACGATACAAGATACATACTATCAAACCAGTAACTGAGAAAAGAATCAAATGGAATGGAATACTATTGTTTTATTCCGAAATCTGAACGTAAAAGAATGACGTTTACCAGATTCAAACTAAAGCAATGTGGGTTGGCAGCAACTTCTTCAGACTGCTTGAAAGTAATGAACAATAATTGAACATAATGAAATTTTTGGCGGTGTGTATGGAATTTTACAGAAACCGGAATGAAATGTTAAAATTTGATTCTTTTTGTTTACTTTTCCAATTACTGGGAAAAATATACTTACATTATATATTTAATATTATAATTAATTGTTTGTTTCTTAACACGTTATAAATTTTGTACTATGGCAAAAAAACATTTTATTAAAATTATTAAATTTTTACCTAATTTATTTTAGAATTATTGACTGTTTTCTCTTATTAACTTAAAATGTATAAACTTATAAACGTAAGACCCTTAAAGTGACTAATTATATTATTAAAAATTTACAGTGAAGCTCGATTATAGTTTTTATTACAATGACAAAGTGCTAATATTTAATTTTCTTTTAAAAAATAACAGATTTAATACAAATGGAAATTATATAAATTGCTACAAATTAAACTATTTAAAATTGGTTCTTAACTTTGCTGAAGTTCTAAATCTGTAAAGTTTACGTAAGATTAAAAATAAAACAATCGAATAAATTGAAAAACTATACGGTAGACGGTATGGGATATCAATATGCGATGTTTGACTCGTACTTGCTATTTTTTAAATATTATGTTGATTTTATCACTCTTTTTGTAAAAATAAATTTAGAATGCTGGAAATTAGTACTAAATATTTTATGAAATAACGAATATCAGAAATAATGTTTGTCTGTAATATTTGCTATAAACGAGTTGAACTGTAACAATGGTGTAGTTTCATCTACAAGTCGTAATAATTAATGTTTGTTTACATTTAAATATTTTAATGATATTAAGATAATTTTTTTATTAAGAACGTGATAATAAATGTTACAACTGTTAATTTAGTGATTAAACAGATAATATATTTACATCTCAAAGTGTTAATAAGGACAGAAATATTTTAGATAATTACTTGTATGTATGTGCATATTAAACATAATAAAAAAATTTATTATAATCGAACATTTTTGGTCGATATTTAACTTTTGATATAAAAAACTATAAAATGTTATGTGCTTAGAGAAGATGTAGTATGTATGACTGAGTAAGAATAATTGCTCATTGTGATATTTTATAATTGTTGCTTATTTACTGAATTGTGATATGTATATTTTTTTGCATACTATAAATATATATTATAGTATATATAGTTTGCAAAAATCAATGGTATTATAATATAGAGAAAATAAAATAGAGTGAACAAGAGAATGTTATTAAAACTTATTATTACGATGAATCATGTTAAATATATAAATTATATTATAATACAGTGGCGGTCTCTGAAATATAATCATATTGTACCTATTTGACATTTGCATAATTCAAACCATCCCGATGGTTAATAGATGTTATCTCCAAATTAACATGTATATTATATTTGTACCTACTTTCATTCTAACAGAACCACTCATTCACAATAACTTTAATCATTCAGAAAGGTGGTTAACTTATAATAATATGTACATAATTGTAAAAATATTGAATTACTTAGAATTTTAATAAATCATACGTTTTACGTAATTATGTGTCTTTCATAATACTAACTAAAAATGTTTCATTTCCATTAAACATTTTATAAAAACATGTTAACCCTGCACATCCATTGGCATCCAAATGTCTGAAACAATCAGTTATAAAAATATAAAGTCATCGGAAAAAAAGAAGCCTATTGTTGGATTTAATTAATTTGTCTTGTTTCATTCTTACAATAAGAGGTGGACAGTTATTGAAAAAATGAAAAATCAAAGCATTCAAAAGATTTAGAATATAATCGTCTTAATTCATCCAGGTATATTCAATATTTTTTAAGTCTTTTAGTTATCGTATTATTTTATGATCACGAAAAAATTTTAAGTCGCGGATTTTAACGAAATTGAAATAAATTGCCTTTGCTCTACAAATATAAGGCACATTGATGACTTTTTAAAATCATTCGAATGTCTAAAATTATTTGAATGCTTAGTTTTCACAATCGAATATTTCTTATACCGAGTTATATATTTGTATGAAACATTCAAATTCGCCCACTTCTACTTACATTTCAACTCCCTCCTCTGAAGTTAGGTCACACATACATGAACTTTTAAAATTTTAATGTACCTGCCTTTCTAATGATCTAACTAAAGCAGTGTTTTACAAACTGTAGGTAATAAAAAAAATCTACCATAGTAAAAAAAATTTGAAAAATTTAGGTGTTGTAATTTATGTTGTATTCACAAAAAAAGTTTGAAAAGCACTGAATACCTACAGTGAGAAGTGGTTATTGTATTAAAAAGATTTTGTGTGTACGTATGAATGTGGTTGTGTGTGCATATGTACGCGTGTCCATATGTATAATGCTGAAAAAAAAACATACAGATATCATGTAATACTATTTATTTATACAATTATCTTTTTCTTAATATATTTCTCAAAGAATTTAAACAATTTGTTGAATTTCGTTTTATTATTGTCATACCAGTTACCTTGTATTAAAAGTTTAATAACTTTATAATTTATTTATTAATCAAAGT
Source organism: Sialis lutaria (assembly GCA_949319165.1). Classification (NCBI taxonomy): domain Eukaryota; kingdom Metazoa; phylum Arthropoda; class Insecta; order Megaloptera; family Sialidae; genus Sialis; species Sialis lutaria. Next base: position 7,544,264 of record OX439241.1, read on the forward strand.
AAAACATAAATATATACTAGTGCGCAAAGACTGACTAACAACGGCTTCATCTATTTCTTGTCCATGCTAAAGAAATATTTTCAACGTTACCAATTACCATATATCTTAATATGGCTGAGACTGTCAATTTGTATTATTGGTTGCAAAAAGTAGTTGCCACCCGTTCTCATAGATTTTTGCAATTAGAATTTATTGAACTAAATTTTGCCCAACACTAACTCAATAGGAAACTTATTGTTTTGATTGACGTTTTTTTCTCCGAGATACATTCGTTATAGTAGATTCTACTATAATATAGTAGAATCTACTAATTCTACTAAGTAGAATGATTATAATATCGATTGCTCACTAGTTACAAATTCATTTTTTTGTCAATTCTAGGCAGATATTATTTAAATTAATGTCTGCATCAAATCTCGATAAATAAACACAGTGGTTATTTATTAATTGCATTTTTTAAGGCGATTAATTTTAAGTAGTACATGTGCAGCATTGTAATAAGAGTGACTAGGCAAAAAGAAGGTAAGTCGATTGATCTGATTTTATTAATGTACATCTTAAGACGAAAATTTTTAGTCTTAATCAACTTATTAAATAAGGGCTTGTATAATTCAAAACCAAATGATAATATCAAATCATGATTAAGTATGCCATAGCCTTAGACAATTCTTTCATAATAACATTAACTTATATAACGTAAAGCCAATAGTATTAAATTTAAAATATACTTTTAATTATTTAACTCCTATAGTCAAATCAAACCTCTTGTAAATATTTTTATTAATAAAATATATTATTTAAATGCAATGTATATTCATAGCAGTGAACATTGAGAGGATAACGCAGTGATTGATGATGAAATGCTAAAAAATAACTATTCGGTTATACAATAACTACAAGACACAAACAAAGATTTGTTCAGTTTTGGTTCTACTAAGCAAGGTATGGATTTTTGTTTTAATAATAATTTCAGTCATCCTACCATCCAATCGTTCATTTTTTGCAATCATAAAGCATCTTTCAGGTAACATATCTCTGAAACGCAACCATCTAGTACTATAGGTAGATCGAGTAAGTAGGTACATCAGGGAAATACTCTATAGGTACTCTATATCTACAACATAAAACTGTCAATTCAGTTATCCTACTGATTGTTGCAAAAGTCATCCCTGCTTCTTATACAATTATTATTAATTATTTCTATATATTATGTATTCTACTAATTTTTTGCGATTTTTCGTCCGTCCGTCTGTCTTCCTCTGCGAGATCTCGGCCCCCTGACCACCTATAGAGACCTCGGGTTTTCGCTAAATGGTAGGTATGTGGTTCTAATTTAAGCCATTTTGATATTTTTTCCGGTCATGACCCTCCCCCCCCCCCTCAAAAATTTTCATATATGGATGATTTACCGGCAGCTTGAATGACCGACGGGCCAAACGCGCGATTTGTCGACCTTCTCCAATCCCCTCCATAATACTACCGTGATTGCTATCTCTGCGCGTAATTTAAAATCACCAATCAACGTTGAGCTTGGCAGGATGGTGGGGGCCTCTCTCGATGTCGGTAATTCAAGCGGTTCAATTACCAACTACGTCGGTTAATCAAGCGGTGAGTGTACCTCGTTGGACTCGGGATTGATTCACGAATCGATTGGCAAGGGTATTTTTTGAGGTGTCAAGTGGGTTGTGCGGCAACACCCACGTGTGGGTTTTGATAAATTTTTAAATCATTTATTTAGTTTTATATTTTTGGTAAAATAATAATTGTCTCTTTAAATTAACTGTATCTTGATTTATTTACATCACATTTGTAGGTATTGGCCAAGGTATATAAATATAGAGGTATGGCAATGCGGTCGTTGACCAATCAGCGGTGGCGCGGGAATTGACGTCACTGGCGTACATATTCAAATGTTATAAAAATGTATAATTGCAAAAACATTCTTTAATTTATTATTGTTTTCGTATTTTTTGACATTTTAACAATACATACAATCACAGAAGTACAAATTTAATATTACAAAATTATAAAAAGCTGTTAACACGATAAGCCCAGTTTTTGTATTGCCAACTTAAAACAGTAAAAGTAATGCTTCTCGAATACACCAAATTGTCTGTGACAGCTTTTTATGATTTTGTAATATTGAATTTGTACTTCTGTGATTGTATGTATTGTTAAAATGTCAAAAAATACGAAACAATAATAAATTAAAGAATGTTTTTGCAACTATACATTTTTATAACATTTGAATATGTACGCCAGTGACGTCAATTCCCGCGCCACCGCTGATTGGTCAACGACCGCATTGCCATACCTCTATATTTATATACCTTGGGTATTGGCTACCATTGATTATATATGTAGGGGAACTTGGGGAATGGTGGGACATTGGGGAATAGCGGGACACGTCAATTCCGCCATCTTTATATAAGTTTAAAACACTAAAACAGCTGGTATAGTTTCGTATCTGTATATGCTTAGTTTTCATCAGTAATAGACACATCATTATGTATCGTGAGAGTTTCTGCATCAAGAAATGTTTGATTGTCCAAAAGTTTTATTCACTGTTCGTATTTGCTTTGTTTTTACAACATTTTGGAAGTAAAAAAAAGTTTTATATGGGCATAATTACCGTTTGCCCTCGACATTTCGACTTGCAAAAGGAATTTGGCATAAACTCACAGTGTCAATTTTAGTTTATGTCGAATTGTAAACTTATCGTTTGGGGTATTGCGGGACACTTATTTTGAGGAATAGTGGGACGCGTCTTTTTTGACGTTTCTCAAGTCAATATCGTATTTTTTTGCATATTAGTCATTTTTCATCCAAAATAAACAACCCTAATGTCTACGGTGGACAGGGGGTGGGTTTTTGATATTTTATAAGTATTCAATTACCATGCTGAAAATTCGGTTGTTTGGACCTCAAAGGTCACACCATACGGTTTGTTTTATTCCTTCTTTATCATAATTACAACTTTTGTCATTTCCAATAAACATTTCACATTCATATTTTGCATTTTTGCTCCTGTCCCACTATTCTCCAACTTTTTTTAGAAAATCGAAAATTAACGTTTTCGAAAAACATAATAAAGTTTTGCAGTCGTTAAAAATTTCAACAAACTGTGGCAACTAAAAGATAGATTACAAAACGTACTATGACATATATCTTCAAAATTTGAAAAAATATAAATTTCTAAACAAGTTATGGACCATACAAAAAACATGTCCCACCATTCCCCAAGTTCCCCTACGTTATTTTGTTGATAAATGTTATCATTATAATTTTTAATAAGAACAATAGAAGAGATTTATGTATGAAATTTATTTAAATAAGAATGTAAAAATCAACTATTTTTATCGAAATTTCCGCAAATAGCTGAAGATAAAAATTATATATTACAAGAAATTTTGGGAAACAAAAAACATCAATTATTATATAAATCTGATGGACAAATACAATATTTGAAAATCCATATAGATAAATATTAATCTTTAGTAGACGATAGATAATTTTTGTCATAGGTAAACATTACCTACTCACTTAAGATTAATATTATCTGTATAAATAAATATAGGCTACATAAATTTTTTAAATAAATTATTGTATTTACACATGTCCAATCCATACAGACAATTTTTAAGAAATTTACTAAATATGGCCTCTATTGTCCGATAATATAAATAACTTGATCTAACGCTATCTACGGGGTATTAAATGTAATTGACAACCCACTAACAGTTCTAATGAATGATATGGTTTGTATGAATGACCTTGACATATGCACTTTAAGTAGAAATCAACAATCAAAGTAGTAGTGACAAGTGTACACCATAAAAAGCGTATACACATCATATGTACATTTATTACTACTGTTCTAAAATCCTGAGCAAAATAATGATTTCACAACTCACAGATAGTGTTAGCTTGCTTTTGCTCCACCCCGGAAAAAGCGATCAGATCTAATTGGATCAGAGCAGATCTGAATGGGCCAAATTACGGATCTGATCAGATCTAATTGGATCAAATTTCATATCTGCTCGGATCCAATTGGATCTAAAATCGGATATAAAATTTTTCATCAAAAATAGCATCAGATCTGATCAGATCCAATCAGATCTCATCAGATCCGTAATTTGGCCCATTCAGATCTGATTAGATCTGATCGCTTTTTCCTGGGCAGAGAAAATTCTTTATAATCACCGACAGGCCCGGATTTACCATGCAGGCAATGTAGGCAGTTGTCTATAGCGGCAAATTTTGGTATTAATAACATTTTTTACTAAAAAAAGCTAAAAAAAAGTCTTCAGAATTATTACTAACATTTTTTTACTAAAAAAGCTAAAAAAAAGGTCTTCAGTTTTTTTTTATAACAAAATCTTTATTTTTTAATCGAAAAGGGCGGCAATTTTCGCAACTGCCTACGGGCGGCAAATTTTTAAATCCGGTCCTGATCACCGATATAAAACAGACCCTTTTTATTATAAATTCACAGTATTCAACGTTTATTTGTAATATTAAGACACATATTTAAGAAATGTCCATAAACCACGTCGCTTTTTATAGAATTTCTAGAGCAACAATCGTACAAAGCCGCACACCCCAAAGTACACTGTTACACGTCCACGTCACATGCGTATACACATTGATACATATGTATGTATGGTATGTATGTATAAAATTTTAAACTGTATGGGTTTCCCTCGCTTCCCTACACGATCAACGCTTTTAATCTACGCAGGCGCATTATTTTTATCTATGGCAGTAGTTTCCTGTATTCTGTGATGATTCTGTGACAATTCTCTGCTTATGTATCTGTGCAACGTACATATTTGTTTAGCACGTGTTTTGAGATTACTTTATTTGAATTTTTTGAAACGATAATTAGTTGTATTTATTATTGGCTGGAAATATACTAACTTTTACAATGTATTTAATGTATTATTTGAATGATAAAGGTGAACGTGTCTATACGTTGAAGGTTAAAAAAATAAAATTTGTATAATAACCTATAAACAAAATACATTTTTTTTTATAGAAAACCGATCCCATTGGCAAACCTTGTTTTTCTGCACATCCAGGTAAAATCAAATTGGTTTTAATTTTTAACTGTGTTTTTTTAAGAGTCTGAACAATTTTTTTAATTTTCAGCACGTTTTTCACCGGAAGATAAATATTCACGCCAAAGGATAATTATAAAGAAACGGTTTGGTCTCTTAATGACACAACAACCAGAACCTGTGTATTAAATAAAAGAAACTATATGATCATGTAAATATTTAATTGTTTATTTTATTATTTACTTTGCATCAATGAATAGATAATAATGTTTCAACTAGAGTTGGGCATGTGCGTAATTTTTACTCATGATTACGTGCATTCACGAACAAAGTATTTTTAATCACATCGTCACGCACGCTTTGGTCCAAAAGTTTTAATTGCTTCACGGATCGTGCCCTGCTCTAGTTTGAACATATCTTATCAAAGCGAGAATATTTAGACAAATCTGTTTGAAGTTGAGGTTATAGTTCTTAAAGATAAGAAAAAAGTAAATCAATATATAAATGTAATACGTTACATCCAATTGAGTTAGTTTCTCAGCAGAAATATTTTGTTTTACAAGGATGTATACATGTACAATTACAATTCAAATTGGTTTTGCAAACTTAATTCATATATGTAAGAATACACAAAGCGTTTTGTGACAAATCGGCAAATGATTTGTCGCATTATTGATTTAAAACCAATTGAACTGGGTTATTTATCGTTTTAGTGTTCCAAATTATTTCATATTTTTTTCAACTTCTTAGAGAGTTTTAATCTATGGATTCTATGCAAACAGATGCTTAAATCTGTTATAAAGCGGTCGAAAAGTCTTTTAATTTTAATTGAATTGTTTTTTTTTTTACAGTTTTTAAGCAATTTAGGCAGCTGTTTAGAGTGCCAAAATTTAGAAAAAAAATTGTATACGCATAACAGGCAGTTTGATATCTATTATTAATATTAATATTTGTTTATTTATAATAATAAATAGATAAATTTTCGTAAATAGACTTTAAGATCATCTCTATTACAATATATCTTGACATTCAAACATTTTTTAATTATTGAATCCATAGGCTATAAGTTGAGTAGTTAAAAAAACAGATTTACAATGAAATAATTTGGAGCACTAAAACGATAGATAACCTTGAACTGGCACTGCTAGCTGCGGGTCATAAGGTTTTCTGATATCAGACGTTGTATCATTTATTATGAATTGAAATTAAGGTTATCTTTTGGTTTGTTTTTTTATGAAATAGTAACAGTAGTGAATTCAAAACATTAATTTGTAATTTACCTATAATTAATTATTAATTACGTTATTATTAATAACATTGTGTATGAGTGATAGTTGTCACAAAACGCTTCGTGTGTTCTTACACTAACTCAATAGTTTTTCATGTAACATGTAAATTTAAGGTTAGATGTATATTTTAAAAATAATGTATCGTAAGAATAATTCTTTTACAATATAATTGATTTTTTAATACTGATATTTTCACATTTTGGTTCCCAGTATAATTAATAGTTTATTTATATTTGGTGATATACTTTGGCATGTTTTTCTAATTGCAAATTATATTTCTGATAATTTGTTTTGTTTTGTAATTTGATTTTATACGTAAAGCCTATAATACATGAAGCATTTCATGTCAATAGTGACCCGTGACTGATTTCGTTGCTCATTTATTATATTTTTACCCCCCAAAAATCTTATTTTTTTATATCGTATTTTTTTTCGAGTTACGAAATTTATATATTTTTTAATCAATATTTCAATTGTTAATGTTGATTGTACAAAATGAAAACGTAGGGTATCAATTTTTTTGTATTAAATTTTATTATATTTTCGATTTTTTTAAGAAAACATTTATTCAATTATCAATCAAAATGGGTGCGTTAATCATTACACACACTATTACAAATTAGCTTAAAATTATAATAAATATATACATAGCTTTATTAAATAAATCATTTTTGTATACTCTTACTTATTACTAATGTTTGACACAGCAGAAAAAAAAATCACTAGAAATAACATTCTCGGTGATAATAGATGACAGAATTATTTTGAAGTTATGAAGTATTTCTTACTGTTTCTGGTAGTACTGTTAATCAATAAATTATCCATCAACCTTGATCGGTTACTCAAACTTATACTTAATCCTGTCACCGGTTATAATCATTTGTGGTGGCGATATGAGTTTGACGATTTGTGATACATTAATAATACTAAAAACAGTTTTTGTATTATCACAGCACATTAATTTTGAAATCCTTTCCTAATATCCTTTGAATGATACATATTATATTTGTGATATTTGTTTATTTTTTCAGAGAAATTAACAAGTATTTAATAACTTTGCTGTAAATATTCATAGTTCTTATTTTTTTCTGGCTCTATATTTTATAAACACAAACGTCCTCTGGGCTTTGTGAATGTTAGCTGCCCTGATCGCTCCGGGGCATATCCCAATTCCATTAGTCATCCACGTCTGGCAGAGGTTGTGACGTCGTTAACACAAATTGATGGCTGTACCTATATGAAGAATAAAAGCCAAAAAAACTTGCTTTTTAATTTCATTGTCAAGTTCTTTTCTCAGCCCGTCTTTTTTTCTTTGTCTTCATGGTACTTTTGTTATATAATAGAATATTATATTCGTAAAATGTTTCCCCGGTCATAGCCATTATCTGAACGTCCAATTCAGAAGATTCAGAAACATATTGAATTTCAGATTCATCGCACTCGCTGCTGCTTTCCGATTGTTTTTTCTTTTTTCGAGATCAATTCTTGCATTTTTTTGAAGTGGAACGTACAGACAGTCTGCATCTCTTCTGACGAAATAATCTTTCCTGCCTCAACGTTTAGCTTTTGTTTTTCGGCCTTTACCCTTTCCTGTATCGACGACTTCCTTTCGAGTATTTGTAAGTTATTGTACAAACATTTTAGTCAAGTTATTTACATTTGTAATTTCACGAATGCATTTATTTTCTGGTCAAGAAAACAAAAATTTACAAGTAAATTTCAAAACAAAATAGGCTTATTTTCTTATCAAATAATTAAAAAAAATTACTAACATCAAAAACTTTAATTAATTCAATAAATGTTCAAATTGAGCTCCACTAGCCTCCATACAAAAATACAAGTTATGCTCAAAACGATTCCTCACTTGTTGGAACGTTTGAGGAGTAAGTTGGCGACATTCTCTGTCTCAACTCTTCAAAAGATCTTAGTTTTGTTACATAGACCCGACTTTTCACATGTCCCCAAAGAAAAAAAAATCGAGTGGAGTAAGATCCGGGGATCTAGCTGGCCATTCTAAAGGACCCCTACGTCCGATCCATTGCTCAGGAAAAACGAAGCTCAAAAATTCTCTTACTGGTGCAGCATAGTGAGGAGGAGCTCCATCTTGTTGAAACGTTAGACGATCTTCCAAATATCGGTTGTCATTTTCAACGATGTCAATAAGTAGAGGATAGACGGAATTTTCCAATAATTCTAAATACGTTCCTCCATTCAAATTACCGTCAAGAAAAAAAGGTCCAATTATACGATTGCCAAAGATTCCGGCCCATACATTCAGCTTTTGAGGAGTTTGGGTATGGACTTCACGGAGAAGGTGTAGGTTATTGCCAGACCAATATCGAAAATTGTCGGTTGAGTCCAAAAAAAAAATGTGGACCCAATCGAAAAAACCAATGTTGAAAAGATAGTGTTGATCGCACAGATCCCGTTTCTTGAAATTTTTTTACTAGCTCCTTGAGGTATTTAGCTTTGCATTGTGGATTGATAGCATATGTCTTTAATGATTTTATTCGCATGAAATTAAAATAACCTTGGCGTTAACAGTATATTTACAAATTTTATGCCATTACTAGTAAATTCTTGGGCAAATTCATTTAACCGAACGACAATCTGATCCAAAGGCGTAATAATAATGTTATTATTTACCGTATCTAGCTACCACAACACAATATATGGTATGTCATAATTTAGTTCAAATGTGATGTATTTTAAAATACCACAGGCACGTCAGCATTATTTGTTACCATATATTTTATATTTAAACATGCTTTAAGGATTTTCAATAAAGTGTGAAATTCACCAAGTATGAGAGCATTATTCGCCATTAACCCATTCCACAGAAACATTGGGTAGTTATTAACCGCTGTAACTAAGTTGACAATCGGAGTAAGGCCCCTATATGCAAGAAAACCGGGCTTAGGGGCAAGAACAACATTATTAATGGATTTTGTTATTTTATGAAGTTTATCGAACACGTAATCAATGGTAGTGTGGCCTTGTTCAAAGTGATATTTCGGTTACTTCGGTGGTACTTTTGTGTTTTAACGATTCTAACTCTTTAGTTCTTGTTGAATCATTAACTTTCTCCTGACACTTTTCAATTTTATCATGGTTAAAAAGTTCAACATGAATATTCTCAGCATTTAACCTAAGAACATTGTTGGGCACATTTGATTCTTTAACTTCCCTAGATTTAATTATCTTAATATTCTCATCTGTCATTAAATTGTCCTGTCGCTAGATTATTGTTATATACATATGTTAAGTTGGCTTAGTTGGCAACACTGACGAATGTCAAATTAAGTTCAGTTGCATGTGAGAGCTCGAAGAGTACGGAAGCCCGGTGTAACAAATATCAATGTACTCAATGATGCCATTTCAAAATATTTAGAATAATAATCTATAACTAATAAATATGTTTTATTTTGTATTTGAAAAATATCTACTCCAACTTTCTCCCAAGGATTGTTTGGTAATGAATGAGGTATTAATGTTTGTCTCTGGTTATTATTTTGATATTTCAAACATAGTTCACAACTCAAAACAAATTTTTTTATTTCACTATTAATATTAGTCCAAAATATTATATTTCTTACCATACTTGATCAATACATCTTTGTATTCCCATATGTCCTTCATGTATTACAGTAATCGTCAGTGTTGCCAACTTAACATATGTATATAACAATTATTTTATTAAAGTTCCGATAATGAGTTTTCATCATTCAATTCGAATAATTGAAATTCTTCCCATAGTGGATTCGAATGGAACAGTCAAACATTTCATTACACCGGTCAACACGATTTTTGGGTCTAACTTCTACATGTTAAATTTTGGTTTCTCCTACGACAAAAATAAGGAAAAAAATTTTTTTTCCGATTAAAGTTTGCTTTTGTAGAAACTAGAACAATTTTTCGGCGAAAATGATTGATTTTTATGTTTTTTCTACACTTCTACTCTAAATTATAATTAGAAAATATTTTTTTAGATAGAAGAGTCTTTTTTATTCAAGATTTGTGATAAACAATAATATATAGATGTAAAATAACAAGAAATTAATGTCTAAAAGTGAATATTTTTCGTATTTCTTTTATGCTCGTATGAGCTCTCTCGTACTAAGCCTCAAATGTAATCTCCCATCATATTCTCGTTGTACTGTCCTTGATATCGCCGTTCAAAGTCCATCACATCTTGATGAAAACGTTCTCCTTGTTCCTCGGAGTAGGCCCCCATGTTGTCTTTAAATTCGTCCAGATGAGAATGTAGCATATGAAGTTTATGAGACATTCTGCAGCCCATAACTTTAAAGCTTTCAAGCATTTTTCAATCAATTCTGCATAGTTAATAGCTCTATGATTCCCAAGAAATCCATCAACTACTGCTTTAAAACTTTCCCAGGCTGGTTTTTCACGAGCATTGAGAAGCTTGGTAAAGTCATCACTCTTCATTATTTGTTTTATTTGCGGTCCAACGAAAATACCTCCTTTAACTTTAGCTTCAGATAATTTGGGAAAAAATCCCCTTAAATATTCGAAAGCTTTAGAGCTTGGATCCAGAGCTTTTACGAATTGCTTCATTAGCCCTAATTTTATATGTAACGGTGGCATTAATATACTTTGAGGCTTTACGATTGGTTCCGACTTTACGTTATGTTTCCCAATCTGAAATTCGACGCGATCAGGCCATTTACGCTGTCGATAATGAACTGAGTCAGCTCTGCTGTCCCATAAACAAAGGTGACATGGGTATTTAGTATATCCACCTTGCATTCCCATCAAGAAACCAACCATTTTAAAATCACCGATCACTGGCCATTGGTATTCTGCGTATTTTAATTTTTCTAGTATGATTTTCACACTATCATAGCTTTCTTTTAACAATACAGAGTGTGCTAGAGGAAGACTAGGCAATTCGTTTCCGTTGTGGAGCAGAACTGCTTTTAAGCTTTTTGAAGAGCTATCGATAAAAAGCCGCCAGTCAGATGCGACAAATGGTATTCCGATTTCATTAAACAAATCAGTCACGTTGTTGCAGTAACAAATACCGGCTTCTTTTGTGAAAAACATGAAAAATTTTTATGGCGCTCTCTTTGATCAGTTATTTTTACACCATCTTCAAGCAAGTTCCATTGCTTTAGTCGTGAACCTAGAATTTCTGCTTTATTCTTGGATAAGTTCAGGTCTCGTACTAAATCATTAAATTCACTTGAGCTAATAAAATGTGGCCCAAAACTTTGCGATTTTGTCATGAAATCACTACCATCAGTGTTGGTTAGTGGTGCACTGGATCCTGTTGAACTTTGTGACGCTTGAACTTCAAAGCTATCTAATTCTGAACGTGCCGGCACAGGCAAATTTTCGTCATGAGGTATCGGAGATGATGTTGAAGGAAGATCAGGATAAAAAATATTTTCTGCATTTTTACCAGATCGACGCTTACTTGGATTAACCATACAAAAATAACAGTCACGGACGTGATCACTAGGTTCCCTCCAAATCCTTGGCATCGCAAACTTCATGTGTCGATTTTCTCCTCGATACCAAGCTAGAAATAACAAAATTACAACCGGTGTAATTAAAATTTGCTCGACAATTTTAAAAATCTTAAATTTTGATTTTTTACCTTCTAAAGTATTTTTACAATTAACACAGGCGAAGTGAGGTACCCAATTTTCATTTTGATCACTGATTTTCAGGTTAAAATAGGCTTCATAGGCTTCGCAAAGTTTCAAATTTGTCAATAAAGCGAATTTTTTACTTCTAACTTTAATAAATTCACCGCAAATAAAACAAAATGAATCAACATCATTTTTACACTGTTTTGATGCCATTTTCCAACTGAGTAATACACAAATATAGTTGTTACAGCTGTAATAAACAAGTTAACATTCACTACTGTGCCTCTTACGAATAATAATACAGTTTACTTTCGGGTTAATCAAAGTGCTGCCATCTTTTGTTTATGAAATGAATTAAATCATACTTATCGTTGTAAATCAGACCAAAGCAAACTTTATGAACTAAATATGAATATTTAAATGTTTTTCAATGTCTAGAATCAGAATTTAAACAAGAGAACAGAAACCCAAAAAAAAATATTTTTTTTGTTGACCTGTGTTATGTTTCGATAATACAGGTTGGCGCATAAGTCGCTTTACCATTTTAAAATAAAATATATTTTTTATAAATTAATGTACTTTATTAATACTTTTTGTTTACAAAGCGTAAAAATTACAATTTTATTTCGATTATGTACGAAAAATGATGTCACGTAAACGACCTCCATTTTCAGCTACACAAACACGAGCTCTTTGTAAGGCATTTTCCATGACACTTAGCATTTGAAGTTGTATGGAACGAATTTCATCCTGTATGTTTGCTTTAAGTTGTTGTATAGTTCGAGGCTTATTTACGTACACCTTGTCTTTAAGATATCCCCAAAAGAAAAAGTATGGTGCTGTCAAATCAGGCGATCGTGGAGGCCATAAAAAATAGGAATTTCGAGAAATTATTCGATCTTGAAACATATCAGTTATTTGCATAGTGGTGTTAGCCGTATGTACAGTTGCACCATCTTGTTGCCACCAATACCCTGCCATATTTGCTATCTCAAGCTGAACAAAATTTACCAGCATTTCTCTATATCACTCGCCAGTTATAGTAACTGCATTTGTCCCTTGTCTTGATGTTGTTATCAATATAACATCTGCTAAAATGTCTACTAAGTCCCTAAGCTGATCTGCCCGTTTTACTGTTTTGGTGATTTCTATTATATCATCGATGCAAGATATATGTGACATCTCTCTTCACTGCATTTTCCCATTTTGCACTAAGTATTCCTTCACTGCGTATCATACATAGCAATGCCGTCATAGGTCCAACACTTTGTGCCATGGATGTACGTCTTTCCGGTGGATAAGAGCATCCCTCTAACAATATGCGGTGAACTCCTGTTTACCCGTAATTGGTTACAGGAAAAGACTATCCCTGCATTCTGTTTCTGGATGGGCATAGTATGGTGTCTCATGCGTAATCGTGGCCATAGTAGCGACAAGGGATACCTTATTGTTACGACAAAGTTGAAACTTCCTATATATTATTTAATGACAATACAACAGATGAACAACAAGAAAAAACGATAAGTTTTAAAATATTTTGATAAATTATTAATAACATCATGATTTTCTTCTGCTTTTTGCTAGAAATAAATTGCATAATCAAACCGTTGCTGGTAGTCTGTTGGTTTCAGTTCTTACATAAGCTGAACATTATATGCTTAAAGAATCCAAAATTCTACCTTCGTGACAGCTCAAGTTGTGTCGAACGTCTCCTTGTTGTTTTAACATTTTCTTTAATACTCTCCCGTACACGTTCAATATTGTCATCCGTGTGCAACGCACTGTATTAGAGAACAGAATCTATCGTGAGCTAAGAAAGCCACTAATCTGGCCAAATTATTGAATTGTTCCTTTGGTAACAACTTCATTAGAGTATTTACGATTATTATACGACTCTGAGATGTAGCTGTAGCTAGAACAGTAGCTGATGCAACTGTCGGCAGCTCCCTGCTCAATCATCCACTGTAAAGAACCAATGGAATCCTCTTTCCAAATAGTATATAAAGTGAGTAAATTGTTAAAGATAATATCTGGTTGGAGATTCTGTTTTGGATAAATTTTAGTGTTAAGGTACTTTGTGATATGAATTGCTCAATGTTAATACCAGGTGATACTTTCTTTATTCTTTAGATAGTTATCAGTCACGGTGTCATTCTTAATTAGGTGAATTATAGAAGCAAATACTGAAGCTATGCGAATCAACTTCATTTTGCTTGAATCATACATTGATAAGAGTTCATAATAACCTAATATGTCATTATCCGTTTGTTGTGGATGATTCCACTGTAAAGGATCAATTGAATCCTCTTTCCACATAGTATATAAAGTGAGTAAATAGTTAAAGATAATATCTGGTTGGAGATTTTCTTTTGGATACATTTTAGTGAGGTTTGTTAAAATACTTTATGATATGAATTGCTCAATGTTAATACCAGATGCTACTTTCTTTGTTCTCTTTCATCAATAATGACCTATGTTGTTTTTCACCAATTGTATCAAGAATTCAACATATTTATGATTAAGTATGGGTTAAGCAGTGGTGACTTGTGCTTCTTGCTATTCATGTTATTCATGTTACAAAATTAAAAAAAAGGCGTTTTCCCAAAATTTAAAAGTTTAAAAACATATATTTGTAAATTGATACATAATACAACCACGTTTCCTACGATGTCCAGGTAAGTTCTATAGTTACGGATACCATCTCGGATTTTTGGATTTAGTTTTTGATTTTATTTGGTAGATGTTACAATTCATTCATGGTTTACCCGTTCTTCTCTTTCAACAATAGATATGTTGTATTCGGCGGTACAATCGAGAATATTTTCTTTCTGTGTGCATACACTTAACTGGTGCTAATGCGTGAATTAAGTTTCTATAACAGAATACTTAATAAAAAAAAATTATTCCTCAAAACAGTTACAATACGGGTTACAGCAGTAAGTTACAAAGATTGATACTGACATATGCCGAGAGGAAACTTTTATACGGCTTATTTGGCGTTAGTCATTACAGATGGAAATGTACAGAATATTCTAGCATCCGTTAATGATTTGTTTAGGACGAAGTCCTTTATCTTCTTTGTACATTGAAATATTGAAAATATGTATGCAAATTACAATATGTACTTAAATAGAAATGCATGAATGGATAATACATCTTAAAAATAATATTTTATGAATACTAAGCCGCGTGCAGAGGTGCGTGGTCACACAAATTGGCGACGAAGATGGGAAGATTTTCTTCATAAGAAAACTTGAACGTTTTCAAGAATCTCTAGACTCCTTGCATCTAATTGAATCTTTTGCAAAGAAATAGGATCCTTTAAAGTCTTGCTTTCTCCAAAATTTAAACTTTTTGTTTAATGCCAAATCTTTTCTTGTACAGTTTATACATTCCTTGAACGGCACTTTTGTTGTTTGAACAAAAATAATAAATAAAATAATTCAAATAAATAATCAAATAGCTTCATTGCTCTCTAGTGGTTTTTTCGCCGTCGACTCCTTCAGTTGTTCCTCCAGTTCAAAAATCATATATTCCAATTCAATAACTTCTTTTTTTTTTTTAAATCCTCTTGTCTCGCTTTGACAATTTCCCGCAGCTTTTTTATTGTTTTTTCTATAACCTTCTCCATATTAGAAATTAAATTAAATATCGACACTATGAAACAATTAAACACACGCATATCACAAAACTTAACTGAATAGAAGATTTCCGCAGCAACAACAAATAGCGAGTTTCTTGACATGCTGCTTTCGCCTATGGCCTTCTTAGATGTTATTAGTGGACTATACTGGCTGGTTCGAGAAATCACAAATCGGCTCCACATGGGATATTAAAATACAAAAAAGACTCACCTTTTGAAGTTCCATGGCGGGGTTTGCCCGGCCACGATCCCTGTAAAAGGATTGGTTAGAAAGGAACAAGGACGTCGCGGGGTTTACCTCCCAGTTTTAACTTCCAGGTGTTTTCTTTTCTGTATACCGTTGCGGTATTCGGGATTTGCACAACACTCACTGTATTTTCAATACGCATAATCTAATTTAACTTTAGGTAACTTTTATTATTTGATAGGTAACTTCTAATATTTGATAGGTAACTAACTTATAATGCACCTAATCACTCGCGTTTTTGGTAATTAAAACGTGGTATTTATATCTATATGATATAAGCGTCCATATATATGTTTGTCTTACCACAGCCCTAGAGCGACTCTTTTCTTAGCAACGATCGGTTGTGTCGTTGCATTTTTACTTTGGTCTGCTAAATTTTATCTTATTGTTAATCGGTATTTGATTTCACGCCTACGGTAAATTAAAACAGTGGCTCTAGATGCAGACAAAACAGGAGCGGCGTTAACACATGCTATTCAATTTAATCAATTGCTTTTGGTAGTGATCATCAATAACCGTTTCACCAGGTTTTAACAATTCATAGAATTGATTTGGATATATGTATTATAATTTTTGAATATTTGAATACATGCATAAAATATGCTGTTGATGCATTTCAACTGCAGCATTTTGGTGAATTAATAAAGAATCAAAATAATACAATGTTTTATTTGTAGGATACACTGCACCAAAAAGTACACTTGAGTAGGTGGAATTGTTGCTAATAAACTGTTCTAGGATTCTCCGTAGTCCATATCCTGCAGTGTTGCTTGTTAACGAACCCATTTAATTGGAAACGGGCTTCATAACTCATTATCAAATTATGAATAAAATCATGATTTTCTTCTGCTTTTTGCATTTGGATTCCGCTTTATCTGTCACTAATTCTGAGAGTGTCTTTGTTAGGGCAGTTATTATTTGAGGAATGGTCTTCCCAGATTGTTGGGTAAATTTCTTTCTTTCTATATGCTCGAAGAAGTCATGTGAAAAAGTTTGACTTCTCTTTCCACTAAATACAGGAACAGCACTTGTGTGTATAGCCTATGATAGTAGACATGTTTGATTAGCTACGGATAATTTGGAATAGTACTTCAATTTTGCAAGAATGAATACAACACTGCTTTCAGAAGATCCTGTTGCCTTAAATACCTCACCCACCTCTTCCCATGTGAACCAGTTTGCTACATTGGTTATCTGGTTTAATATTGTGAGATCTTCTTTGAAGGTTCCAAAAATTGAGTGGAATACTATTTGAGATGCTTTTTTCCCATTATCCATTCATACTGTTCACATATTTTGTAGGTCATAAATCCCCGTTTTCCTGACACATTGAAATTCTTTAGGAACACGTCGCCAGTTTCTCCATAAGAATGTAAGCCTGCACAAACATATTTAAGGGAAAATGCATTCTTGTCGCCTGTCTTGATGTTTTTATCAATATAATATCTGCTAAAATGCCTATTAAGTCCCTAAGCTGATTTGCCCGTTTTACTATTTAATCAAATAGCTTCATTGCTCCCTAGTGGTTTTTTCTCCGTCGACTCCTTCAAAAATCATATATTCCAATTCAATAAGTTCTTCTTTTTTTTCTTTAAATCCTCTTGCTTCGTTTTGATAATTTCCCTCAGCTTTTTTATTGTTTTTTCTATACCCTTCTCCATATTAGAAATTAAATTAAATATTAACACTTTTGAACAATTTAACTTACGCATATAACAAAACTCAACTGAATAGATTTCCGCAGCAACAACAAATAGAGAGTTTCTTGACATACTATTCAATTTAATCAATTGCTGTTGGTAGTGATCATCAATAACCGTTTCACCAGGTTTTAACAATTCATAGAACACAGTTCCCTTTTGATTGATTTGGATATATATATATATGTATTATAACATTTGAACATTTGAATACATGCATAAAGTATGCTGTTGATGCATTTCAACTGCAGCATTTTGGTGAATTAATAAAGAATCAAAATAATACAATGTTTTATTTATACTATACACACAATGTATAATACCCAATGGTTGTTATCTTTATGATAAAGTATTAAAGTAATTTTATTTTCATCGTACCATTTAACATTTATGCTATCATTATCAACCAATTATTTAGTTATTACACAGTCAAATGACAAAAAATCAGGTTTGTTTTTAATAATATATTTCAAATATACATCTATTGTTCTATCGCTTAACAATGTTTTATCTGCCAACGTTTTATAATCGTTCAATGAAATGAAATCATATCTTCCATTTAGTCTTGGATTTTTAGAAATATACATGTTTGTACTTGCAACATTTTGTGTATATCATTTAAGAACAAATCAGTGTTTTTTATTATTCCATTGTCGAAAAACTACTTTGTTCATTTTCGATACCTTTATCAAAACAAATTCCCTCCAATTTTTCTACGTACTTTGTAACTCTTATTGAGTTTTTTGGAAATTTATATTTCCTTTTTTTATTTTTTTCTGTGTTCACATAATAGAGCTACACATCATCTCGCTTTAAAATTTCTTGAACCAATAAAATAATACGTTTAACCGTGCGAAACCATGCTTCGACAGTCGAGTTAGATAGAAGACGTTCGTTTTCATTTAATGACAAAGTTGATCAAAAAGTTAGATATGACGTGTACTTTTTTAAACATTTGTCCAAAAAGAGAGGACAGTATGTCATTTTATACCGTTCTTATCGTGAATACAGTATACCTGTACATATTATTAGTAAAAATGTACTGAATGATAACAGTCCGTCTAGCTTCACGGCGATTACATCTACTCACCTTCCACCAGATAGCACCATGTCCACGTATCCTGACGTCTCCATCACTTGGGTTGCTACAAACAGAACTGCAGTAGTGTTTGTAGTATTTGTATTTATGGAGGTAGACGTATTGGTGTTAGACATATTGAAGTCCAAAATTGGCCTGGGTTTGCCATTCTGTGGCTATTGCTGCATAGTATCCTCGCCAAAATTCACTCGTGGAGACGTATTCGTGTTGATAAACACATTGATGTTCGTGGAGGTAGACATAGTTGATACATCCAAGCTGGCCTGGGTTTGCCGTACCGAGGTTAGTTACTTTTTAATTAAAATATTAATTTTTTTTACGGAAAAACATGTTTGTATGGTGATGACTTAAGATGAAACAGAAGAAAAAAAATTTTACAAATTAAAACCTTTACAATTTTGTTGTTACATTTCACATTATTTTTATGTACATATATGTTATTATAAATGATTGGTATATATGAACATTTTCTTAGATTTTGGGATATTGGTCAAACGAAAAATAAAAAGTAGATCTAGTTTGATATATTAATGTTATTAAGTTTTTTTTAACGTTTCGGGGTATTGATTACTCCCCATCTTCAGTAAACATTTTTTTTTATATAAATCTCTTATTAGAGACTGTTATTAATTTATAGTAAACGATGTATAAAGAAAATGTAGAAAAAAACATGGTTTGATGTGTTGTAGAATTATAGTCAGTTATTGTAAAAATATTTAAAAATAAAGTTAAACTTATATTATCCACATTTTGAATATAAGGTAAAATGCTAGCTAAACATAACTATAGCGTTAATGATGGTCGACAAAAATTAGGATGATGAGAACAAAATATTTATAAAAAGGTTAAAATTTTTAAAGTATATCACATTTTAAATGTATTAGTTTATTTTATAAATAATCCGGTGATCTCTTATAGAAGGTAGTTTTATGGTATAATATATTTTGATTCTTACTCCCAAAATTATAATCTGCATTTTTTTCTCCTCTTTTACCTTTGATATTTTACATGTTTAGAGAAAAGTGCATCCTGGTAGCTTGGTGCGATGTTATAATTAGAATTATGTCCGCTAATATGCTAACTAAATCTCTCAGTTGGTCAGTCCTTTTTACAGTTTTCGTGATCTGTATTATATCATCTATGCACGCAATGTGTGACATGGCTCTTTTCACAGCGCTTTCCCACTTGGACCTATACCTTCCTTCGCTTCTTATCAAACACAATAAAGCAGTCATGGGCCCAACGCTCTGTGCCATAGATGTCCTGTGTTCTGGAGGATAGGAGCACCCTTCTAACAGTATATGAGGTGCCCCTGTTAACCCGTAGTTGGCCACTGGAAAAGACTTGATCCCCTCATTATGTTTTTGTATTGCCATGGTATGATGTCCCATCCTTAGTTCCTTGAGCCTAAGGTCGAATGCAGAGAAAAAACTCATGGATATAACGTTTTATTGATAGTATCCGCAACGTATAGTAACCAATGGGTGTCATCCTTGTAGTAAAGTGGTTTAAAAGTAATTTTATTTTCATCGTACCATTTAACATTTTTATTGTCATTATCAAACAAATAAGTACTTATTACACAGTCAACTGACAAAAAATCATGTTTGTTTTTAATAATATATTTCAAATATACATCTATTGTTTTATCAATTAACAATGTTTTATCTACCAAAGTACTACCAACGCTTTATAGTCGTTCAATGAAATGAAATCATATCTTTCATTTAGTCTTGGACTTTTAGAAATATACATGTTTGTACTTGCAACGTTTTGTATATCATTTAAGAACAAATCAGTGTTTTTTATTATTCCATTGTCAAAAAACTACTTTGTTCTTTTTCGATACCTTTATCAAAACATAAATTTCCCTCAATTTTTCTACGTACTTTGTAACTCTTATTGAGTTTTTTGGAAATTTATATTTCCTTTTTTTAATTTTTTCTGTGTTCACATAATAGAGCTACACATCATTTCGCTTTAAAATTTCTTGAACCAATAAAATAATACGTTTAACCGTGCGAAACCATGCTTCGACAGTCGAGTTAGATAGAAGACGTTCGTTTTCATTTAATAACAAAGTTGATCAAAAAGTTAGATATGACGTGTACTTTTTTAAACATTTGTCCAAAAAGAGAGGATAGTATGTCATTTTATACCATTCTAATCGTGAATACAGTATAGCTTTACATATTATTAGTAAAAATGTACTGAATGATAACAGTCCGTCTAGCTTCACGGCGATTACATCTTCTACTCACCCTCCACCAGATAACCCCATGTCCACGTATCCTGATGTCTCCATAACTTGGGTTGCTACAAACAACTGCAGTAGTGTTTGTAGTATTTGTATTTATGGAGGTAGACGTATTGGTGTTGATAGACATACTGAACTTCGTGGTGATACACCCAAACAGGTCTGGGTTTGCCGTACTGCGACTATTCCTGCATAATATCCTCTCCAAAATTCACTCGGGGAGTCGTATTGGTGTTGATAGACATATTGAAGTCCGTGGAGGTAGACATGGTTGATACGCCCAAGCTAGCCTGGGTTTGTCGTACTGAGGCTATTGCAGCATAATATCATCTCTAAAATTCACTCGGAGTGTTTAAAATCAGATCTGCACACATTTTGTAAAAAAAACATAATTTTAATATAATTGAGACAACTAATAATTAAATAAATACCGTGTTTCTGCTGGTCTTTCTGCAGTATTAGTTCTAAATGGTGCAGTCTTTTTAAATAAAGCAGTAGCGTATTGAAATACCGTTTCTGTGCAAATCGCTTAAAAAGAAGTTCTTTTTTAACTTCTGTTCTACGAACTGATCTAATTTGCATAAATTTGATGAAATCATGAATGATAGATAACCAGTAATAAAGAGATTTGCTATTACGTAATTAATAATAATTTATTGTGTTCGACCATTGGTGTAGGTTTACAATACGTCATACAATATATTATAAATACATATATATTTTTTATATATAATATATACCTACCCAAATACAATGAAACTAATGGTACTCAGCAATGCTGTATGGTTATGGTTCCTTTTCTATGAAGTACTGTTTTAAATGTACTTTGTATATTTTGGATGTTTTTAATAGGTCAGGAAAAGTATTTATTAGTTTATTTTATAAATAATCCGGAGATCTCTTACAGAAGGTTGTTTTATGGTACAATATATTTTGATTCTTACCTCTAAAATTATAATGTGCATTTTTTCTCTTTTACCTTTGAAATTTTTTAGTAAGTCTGTAACTGCAACAATCGAGATGTATGATATCTTGACTAAAATCAAAATAATTGTCCATTTTGAAAATGTCGAAAAATCTTCTTAAAGAATAATTCAAAATTAGTCTATAAAGATTAAGTGGGCTGAGGGCTCTCACACCGGAGTAATATAACAATATAGCGATACAGCAATAAAGCAACTAGCGGCTAGCAACCAGCAATATTATTTTGGCTGATCTCACACCAAAGCAATATACCATAATCTCAATAATCAATTGTTTTTCAAAAATCATCTGTTAGATGAGTTTTTTTGTATTTAATTTAACAAAATGAAGTTTAAAGATATAAAAACAATATTTTAATACATAAAACAAATATTTACAAATTAATTGGTGCCGAATACCTAAATTTGAAGCATTTTTTTTTTTTAATTGTTACTTATTATTTCAAATTATCTAAATAAAAACAACAATGAAAAGTTGTAATGATAGTTTGGAAGTTTGAAATTTATTGTTTATTAAGTGACATTACATACGAAATGTTGTTAAGATATAATATACTTTCGGGGTGGGCATTAAATAAAAAGATAATTACCTGATTCTTTCATTTCGCATCCGATTGCACTCCATGCTTTTTCAGTGACTTCTTTTTTGCTGTGGTCTTGACGAATATAATCGTAAATGCACGGGTACAATTCCACTTATTGTACAAACTTGATATTGTTCGCAGGATCATCAAAGTTCACCATTATTTCAAATATACCTTTACTTGATTGTTTCCAATTACAGTCGAGTCTCGTTATGAGTCCGCTCGTTATGAGTCCGTCTACTAGGACTTTCGCGAAAGATCTTCCCCCTCCATAAGGTGAAAAAAAAATTCATTTTAGAGTCTCGATATGAGACCGCCTCGCTATTAAAATAAATTAAGTGTTAATTTATTACATATATAAATGCTATTTATTTTTTAGTTTAGGTACAAAAATAACAACTTTTATAATCATAGGTAGTCAATAATATTAAAATAATAGTAATAGTGATGATGACAAGTAATACAATAATAAATTAGTGTTCATTATACAGTATGTCAAATGTATTACTAATGAAGGAAAAAGTATTAGAAGTTGAAGGAGTATTAGAAGTTGAAGGTTCAAGACTAGGTTCAGGTTCTGTAGGTAAATGTAAGGATTCGTCTCTTGTGTTTCTTAATTGTGTAACAATATCTTTACGTATTAGGAGAAGTCAACAATTTTTAGGTTACTTTTTTTGTAAACACTAGGCTATATCATTAATAAATAACCACTTTAGTCAAACGGACTCATAACGAGATACTGGAAAAAATCACGTACACACTCACACGCTTAAAAAGTAGGGGAAGTTCAACTTACGACCGTCGCCTGTGCTGAAAGAGTGGGGGTACACGAATTCTTAGAATTATATTCCCCTACACCCCTGTATGCGAGTTCATAACGAGACTCGACTGTATTGGCTAAACAAACTACGAATCCACAGAATAACAACAATTCAAACCATGTGTCAAATGGAAATATTGCTATATTCAAGCGATAAATATCGGTTTCAACATGCAAGTTGTATCGTTGGCAATACGTATCGCCAAAATACGGCAATAATGCAATATAGCGATATCGTATTGCTTTAGTGTGAGACAATATGTTTGATTCAATGTATATTGACCGATAGCAATAATATCTCTAGTTATATATTGCTAGTTGATATACTAAGCTTTGATTTCTAGATTCACAGAAACTATATATCAGATATCTATAGCCATGTTAAGAATAAAAATCTACAATAAACTACCATCCTCTCTTAAAAAAACAATTAAATCTCTAATTGCTAGACAAAAACTATTATAGCAATCATTTCTATTTAAATCAATGATATCGTGAGATACTCTATATCACAGTTTAGAGGTTAAAATTAGTTTCGTCAATCCAAATTAATATTCGACCATTCGCTGTTTTGCAAAAAAAACTACAACATTTCTTTTATTTTTTTTTCGTTGGAATTCATTTTTCCAATATGTGGTCTAAGAGTTTTGACCGAAAATAATTTATCATTCCGGACAGTTTTTGATAGCGTTATGGGAAACACGAACTTGTAATTCGTTATTAACATGATCACATAATATATTTTTAATGTTAATGTACAAACTTCCTCAGTCCATCTTACCAAAGCATCTTTAATTATTGTTTGTTTTTTTTTTTATAGACGCATTATCATCTTTGTTTTTGGGAAGAACTTATCCTTTTTTTGTATGTTGATTTAATGATCCTGCAATTGAAGATCTTCTAGATTTATTCTCAGATTTTTCAGGCAATTATTATTCAACATAAATTGACCCCTAAAGGTCTAAAAACATACCCATTTCTTGGCGGTTCATTCTTTTAGCTCGATTTAATTACACTTCTTCATTTTGTCTAATAGATAAATCAGAATTTCTTCGTAAAAATGATATGACCCAATCATATCCAGCTTTTTCAGTGATTTTATTAAATTTATGAGGCAGATTTAACTTCTCAGAAAAGCTGTAAGCGAGTGAACGAAGATCTGAATAGTTGGTGCAAATCCTCTACTTTGGAGCAACTGTATATGCCTAACCAAACGTTTTTCATTGTCAGATCAAAAAAGAGATGCGGGATCTAAGCATTTCTTTTCATGAATCACTTGCACAAAGTTCTATATATGGTTACTGTAAGTTTTGCTCGCTACATTTAAATTCATTATTTCATTTTTCACATATGAAATAGCCGCATCTGACCACACAGCTCTTCCTGTACACGTACTCTTTCTTTTGTATACTGTTAGCATCTAAAATAATGAAATAAAATCTATAATATTTTCAATATTTTGTTTAATATCTCTCATACTTGGGGATATTTTTAAAATATGTAATACTACATCTTGAGTTTTATGAAATGAATGTATACATTCACGTTAACATAAATTAATCGTCTATCAGTATTATTGTATTCTCTAAAATCGTTATATAAATGATATTACGGGTCAATATCTGCTGATAAAAATGACATCTTACAATTCTTACAACAATCAATATTGAGTTTTTTAATTAAATACCCGGTTATATAAGATATTGATTGTTTTTCACCAGCTATTGAATCAGTTATATTATTTAATGGAATATCATTAATATCGATCGAAGTTGTTGGAACGTTTGAAAACTTATTTCACTATTACTTGTTATATGTTAAAAATATTCTTAAATTATCTAATAAAACACCATCAGCTTGACAATTACTTTTTCTATTTGAAACTAAACCATTTAAAACTGATGAGTTCAAAGCAGCAATGAACTGATAGCAAGTAGGATTGGTGTTTGTTACACCGTGCTGCCTAATTAAACTAAATACATATTCTAAGCTATCTTGACAAATGTTGTTTATTGCCAAAAATTCAAAGCCAGAACTTTGACATTTTTCCAAATCATAAACATAGCTTTCAAAGTTGTAAGCTAGCCTTTTCGACATTGAGGAGAATTTCTAGAGAAATAGTAGGGTCATTTGGATGATAAAGTACCTATTGATTCACTTTTGATAGCATTTCTTTATAAAATTGAATATGAGGAGATTTTTTAGTAATTGCAGACGGTAATAATTTACCATGTGCAAAATTCAAACTTTTACCATTCAACAAACTCTTGTCGACGCTGTTTAAATACGTCTTGGGTTTTTTGTGCATTTTTTTGCAAACCCCTCCAAACTTGATATCAATTCACAATTTTCTTTACACAATTAGTAAAATATTTCGTAGATTTACGCGCCTTTTCCATATATATAATATACTCGCGAAGACTATGATTTGCATTTTCATTTACAGTTAAATTCAATTGACGATTAATGTAAAATAACACTGCTAAAACTTGTCTATTAGAAGGAAGTTTTGATCCCGTTATTTGATGTTTTGCTTCACCTATTAAAAATATATCCTTTTTAGAACTGCGTAATTCCACTGACATGTTGACCGAACAAAAACAATGTGTTTACTGTAAAAGAAAGACAAATTATAACAAGCACATCGATCGTTCGAGCGCGTCGGTCGTAGTTAGCAAGTATTGACAAGTTCCGATGCAAGTCGGCACGGGTTATCATGATCCTACCTACACCAAATTTGGTTTACAATTGTTTCAACATCATTCAAACAAATTAAGAGGGTATGCGTTAGAAAAAAAAACTTTAATTTTTTTAGGGCACCCTAATGTACAATACTCATGTATGTATAGTTATTTGCTGTCTTGTTCCACCAAAATGAACAACTTGTATTTCCTCATTATACTTGCATTCTATGACTCCTTTGTACGCATAGATCACATACAAAATCAACTATGCTGCGATCTTCAATTCCAGCACAAAATTCATGATACTATATAGAAAGCAAGTTATACACCTTATCCTTCGTTTACCTTTAATGTCATGTGAGTAGGCTCCAGTACAAAACATGCATTCGGTATCATCATTGTTGTCTCCATTATCACGGACACTTCGACATTCGATTTTCTCTAGTGGTTGCTGTTGTCCTAAAGCTCCTTTCGGTTAGAGTACAGAGTAGAAAAATAGTTGTCAAAGAAAACAACATGTTTTGAAGGATCTTCTACATTTTCTAAGAGATTCATGACTACTTTGCTTCCTAATGTAACCGAGGCTTTTTCCACAATATGTATCAAATTGTTAACAGAATCCATCGAAGCTGGCTAACACTCAATTTTTATAACCAAATCTTGTTGGTTTTCCTCTAATGAATTGCTTCGCTAAATGATGACCAAAATAACGTACCATGGCCTCGTCAATTGATAGGTAAGTATGGAAAATACCCAACTGTTTAAATTTTTCATTTAAAATATTCATTAGCGGTCGAAGGAAATATTTCATCAAAACACAATGAGGTTGTTGATTCAAAATAACCATCTTCAATTTGTAATTTGGTTGATTCTATATTAAGGACGTTCATGCATGAAAAAAATAAAGATTTTTTATTGAAAATTGGTGTGCACAATGATGATAGTTTATATTAACTAAATTAATTTTTTGAGAATTTTTGACCGTTTAGTTTTTGATATATTGAAACTTAAAAAATGGAAATTTAACACTGTGGAGATAGGGAAAGTGAATACTATAGACTGTTTACTTACATTTTTTAGTGTTCCAATAAAGATTTTTTGATAAAAATGATTTTAATGGGTTAAAAATGTCTTCTTTTATGTGTGACAAAAAGATCAAATGTTTTCACCGTTTAGTTATTTTACAATTTACATTTTTTTTAATCAAATAACGATAAAAATAAATTTTACGTCACGAAACTTGGCAACGCTGTAACATATATTCGACCAATAATATCATGACGATTTATCGTTGGTCAAAATAGTCTCGCGGGAATTACAAATTTTCAATTCATTGAAAGTTTTATAACAAGAAACAATATTGATACTTTTTAGTAAAAAATATAAAAACATATTTGTGCAAACATCAGGTAACAACCAATCACTGAAGTAAAAAACGTCAGTTACTTATTATATTAATTTCTGTTTATTAAATAACAAAATAGGTACATTAAAATACATTTTATTAGTTTAATTTTATTAATTGCAAAGATATTTCTACCCCTTCTATCACTTTAAGAATTATTTTTCTTGAATTCGTTATACGTGGATGGCCATTCACATCTTCTTGAAGTAAATGTGTGATACATTTATCTTCATTGTCTTTGTAGGCTTGCTGAAGATTGTATAGTGCGATGCCTGCTCTAGCCATTTTTCCAATCATGTTTGCAGATATGTAACTTTTCAATGGTATCATCGTACATGTTTTTTTTCCAACATTAAATTATTGCTTTTTTCTACTAATTGTGAAATAGACTTTATACCTTGTTTATTTTCCTTTATGACGATGCTGTTCAGCCATTATTAAATATTATTTAGATAAATAAATAAATGTAATCGAATAATCGTGGTTATGACAGCTGTCATAAAACAACAAATATGGAAACGCCACGCATAATCAGTTACTAACTACGAAAAAATAAATTTGTTGGTGTCCGACGTTGCCAAGTTTACCACTACTTTATGTATGATTAAAAATACATATTTAAAGACAATATTTACTAAATAATAGTTTTGTAATATTTATTTTTATGCTTACTAAGCGTTTACGTAGCATATTTATTGGATTTTATCAGAAATTAACACATTAAAAGAAAAATTGTTCAATATTATTTTATTATTTGAAG
The DNA here is from genome assembly GCA_949319165.1 of Sialis lutaria. Taxonomy (NCBI): domain Eukaryota; kingdom Metazoa; phylum Arthropoda; class Insecta; order Megaloptera; family Sialidae; genus Sialis; species Sialis lutaria. Next base: position 7,572,413 of record OX439241.1, read on the forward strand.
AGTGGTACTTGAGTCAAATTATCAACTGTCAATTTGTTTGATTACTTTAAAAAAATAATAATTGATTATTAATTAAATAATAGTCATGAAATTGTATTATCGTATTGTGTAATCAACTTAAAAATAACCGAATTATATTTTTATTCTACTTGCGCCACCTTGCGGGTTTTGTGTCGCACCTGGACTGTGTGTCGCGGCTTACGCCTCGTAATATTGTTAAAGTCACAAAATGGGGGTTTTGTCAATACGTCCAGGCTGGGGCAGCTTTGGTAGTGGAGTTAATGGGAAAAGAGAAAGAAAACTGGCTAAATGTTATAACTGCTACCACTATAGGATTTTTGTAGTCCCTCAAGAGTCCCACGAGAAGCCCCTAGTCCACCCAATGAATATAATGAAGAATAGTAATGAAAATTATTTATGATCAAGAAAAAAAAATATATGAATGCCAGATATAAACAGCAGAGATTTTATACGCAGCGTCCACGTAACGTCCGTCTTTCAACTCCAGGCAGTCACCCCCTGTCTATCTTTAGGTGAGAGAACTGGAATAGGAAAAAGAAATACAAATCAAAGTTTAAATAAATATATATTTTTTCAAAATTAAAGCAGTGAAACGAAATAATAAATTCTGTGAGTCTTAAATAGAATAATAACATGAGTCTTTACAAAGGTAATCGAAACTAGTGTTTGTTAAAACACTCCTGGGCGATTTGAGCCACAGTAGCTAGACAAATTTGGAAAACGTTCGAAACTTTTACAAAGATACGCACGCCAGTTTGAATTTGGTAAATTTAAGTCTAAACCTGCAATAAGTTATTTACCGGCGTGACGTAAGAATAATAATAATGATTGAACTTGAAAGAATTGGTTGAGACCAATCTTTTGAATAAAGCCAAAAATACTTTTAATAAAAACGTAGAATATATTTTTTAATAAATATAATAACGAAATAGTTACATCTAAGTTACTTTTGTAATAATGAATTTTAATAACGAAAAATAAGAAAATCAGATTTAAAGCGTACAATGAGAAATATGGATATTCGCTTGTTTAATGGTAAACGCGAATTTTGGCCCATAAGTAGGCATAAAATGTACCTCGTGCAACTAGTCACGGGTTTTAATATAAACGAAATTTTAAGCTGTAAGACTTTAAGCCATTACAGTAATATATAAAAAAAATGCTCTACTACTATTGCAATTGAAACAAAATATAAAAAAAACTGTAACTGTTATAATGTACGTAATATGTATGAGTAAATAATTTTAATATGTAATTGAAAGAAAGAAATATAAATGTATACTCATCGGAGAAAATTGTATTGCGTGCTTTACAAATAATTAATTACGAACGACTTGAAATTTGAAAATGGCTACCAACAGAAAACGTGGTGCCAAATTTTATAATACAGAAAAGAAATAATAAAAGCAAATGTACAGTACCTTGAAATATACACAACACTTAGCACAAATACAATTTTCCCGTAGAAGTAAAAATAAAAACCGATTATGAATTTATCATAGTTATTTTAAAATGCTCGGCTTAGAAACAATAGGTGTTATCATGGTGGCGATTATATGCGAAGAGAGTGTTCGTCGTATGCAAAACATTGAAGTGGCTTGGTTTCGTGACCACGTGATGTGATTCAGCCAATAAGCGCTCGGCATGTTGTCTCAGCTGTGTAGCGCTGCATTGTGGGAGAGTGGCGCCAGGAGTGTCGATCGCTGTTAGGCCCCCCATACACCTACAATATAACTGTGCAATATTATTGTTGCACAATTGTATTGAAATATACCTTACGCCTACACGTTCAATAATATTGAATCTTGAATTATTCGCGTCAATATTTTTGTCGGAGCAACATGTGTGATGATGAAGATTTGGCTGCAGCTATGCTGATGATTTTGCTGGCAAAACAAAATAAAAACGAAAGAAGGCCAGTGTACACTCATGAACGTCTTTTAAAATAAATTTATAAATATTCGTGCGTGCGTACGGGACCGCTCCGAACAGTAGACTAAAAAATATTGTACAATAAGCCCTACAGACGACACAATGAAAAAATATGGCGCAATAAAATTTAAACTCGCTCAAACTTTTCTAAAAGCATTGTGCAATCTTCAATATGATTCCTAAACGGTCAATAATATTGGACAATCCGTGATATTGCACAATAAAATTGATCGTCTATGGGCCGCCTTAACACCATGTGGTCGGACAGGGGTGTACTGACGGTAGTTGTTAGATGTGTCGATGGTTTATTTTCTACATCGGCACATACTCATTAAAGAAATTTTGAATAAATGTTCATTCTACCAGCAATTACTGCCTGAGCCTCCTTAAATATTATTCCCAAATTAATACTTGTTATTTGTTCTTGAAATTTTGTAATTACTTATTAATTACAAACATACACAATAGGGTGGTCCTTATTTATAGGTGAAGGAAATTTTTTTGGATATTTTAAACTCCGTACCCCCCAAATTTGTTCGTTATCATGAGACTTAAATTCCTGTTAAATTTGGTCATGATCAACCAACCCCTTCCCGTGCCGACTTAGGGTTGAAAAAACTCCAAATAGGGTTGTTTTATTGTTTTTTGCGTTTAATTAAAAAAATAAAGCAAGTAGCATAAATATGTATATAACATTTATTGTAGAGCGTAAAATTGTCTATAAGAAATGTTCTCATAGTGTATCACGAATATCTATTATTTCCCATGAAAAATAATAAATTTTATTTGAAAAAAGTTATTTGTTGACGGTAACGTAAATATATGATATGAATGGTAGTCTAGTTAAAGAAGCATTTTGACAAGAAATTTTAAGGGACAAGCAATATTATTGTTGATTATTATAGACTTTGGTGCGGAGAATTCGAAAAAAATAACCCGGACTAGAAAAAAGTTGTGCAACACCCTTAAAAATGGGGTTGAAGGGTGAAATCCCATTTCTATGTGTATTTTCAATTTATTTCAAAATCTAAACTGACGATAGGGTATTTTTATGGTTGAAATTTGTTGGAAACACTAAGATGAATCGATTGAGACCACATGTACTGAATTTGACCCAAAATTACCCCTTCTAAAATGTTTAATATAGGTAAAAATACTTATTTTTGGTGAAAATAGTTAAAAAATTAATAACTTCTGTTAAATTCATACAAATAACTAGAAATTGGTCTCAAATTGTTCCTGAAATTCCAAAGAATAATGATCAACTATAATTTTAAAAAAAATTTATAGTTTAAACAATGAAAATTGTTAATATTTAAGGGTAAGTGACGTAATTTTTTAATATATTGTCATTTTACTAAAATTTAATTAAAAACATAAGGGTTAAATATTTTTTTGTAAAATCAACGTGAGTATCTTCGATTTGTAATTACAAACAAAATGAGGCACCCCCCCTCCCAAAAAAAAATATTTAATCACTTGAACGGATGTAATTCCACACTAAAATGCAGCGCATTTGTTGTATACAATTTAAATAAAATACATTTTTTTAAATAAAACTGTAAATTATGATTAAAACATACTTTTATGTATGCTTTTACGTAAAAAGTTTATGCATTAATAAAGGCTCATATGAGTGCACAATAATGTATGCGAAAGTGCATAAAAATCTATTATTTCAATAAAACAAAAAAATTCGGTGAATTTTTGGGTGGAATTGTATCCGTTCAAGTGATTAAATATTTTTTGGGAGGGGCTCATTTTGTTTGTATATACAAATCGAAGATATTCACGTTAGTTTTACAAAAGAAAATATTTAACAATTATGTTTTTAATTTAATTTTAGTAAAATGACAATTTTTCAAAAATTTACGTCACTTACCCTAATATTAACAATTTTCATTGTTTAAACTATTAATATTTTTTTAAATTATAGTTTCTCATTATTCTTTGGAATTTTAGGAACAATTTGAGACCAATTTTGAGTCATTTGGATGATTTTAACGGAAGTTATTAATTTTTAAACTATTTTCACCAAAAATAAACATTGTTACCTATATTAAATATTTTAGAAGGGGTAATTTTGGGTCAAATTCAGTAAATGTGGTCTCAATCGATTCATCTCAGTGTCCCCAACAAATGTCAACCATAAAAATACCTTATTGTCTCTTTAGATTTTGAAATAAATTGAAAATACACATAGAAATGGGATTTCACCCTTCAACCCCATTTTTAAGGGTGTTGCACATCTTTTTTCTAGTCCGGGTTGTTTTTTTCGAATTCTCCGCATCGAAATCTATAATAATCAACAATAATATTGCTTGTCCCTTAAAATTTCTTGTCAAAATGCTTCTTTAACTAGACTACCATTCATATCATATATTTACGTTACCGTCAACAAATAACTTTTTTCAAATAAAATTTATTATTTTTCATGGGAAATAATAGATATTCGTGATACACCATGAGAACATTTTTTATAGACAATTTTACGCTCTACAATAAATGTTATATACATATTTATGCTAATTGCTTTATTTTTTTAATTAAACGCAAAAAACAATAAAACTACCCTATTTGGAGTTTTTTCAACCCTAAGTCGGCACGGGAAGGGGTTGGTTGATCATGACCAAATTTAACAGGAATTCAAGTCTCATGATAACGAACAAATTTGGGGGGTACGGAGTTCAAAATTCAAATGTTCAAAAATAAGGACCACCCTAATACACAATGGTACTTCAGCTGACAGTATCAATTTATCCTTTATGTTCCGTAAATTCCTAGACGATGGTGATCTTACTATAAGGCTTGATACGAATCCGACGGGGATGGAGAGCTGTTAGGAGAAAGAAAGAGAGAGATATATGTGCTGTAATAGCGTTTATTATTTTTTTCCCATTATGTCCGTACACCAAAAACAAAATTATGTCTATAAAAGAATACACAGAGAAAAAAGACACTAAGAATAGTAATAAAGTCAAAAAACGAACAATAACAGTTAGAAAAAAAAAACACACTGCTGTAGTCAAGAATAAAAATGAAATACAAGTCACTTCTTCGCACTAACACCTTAGTGTCTAAACGCGCACTCTACTCGGATATGAGTCTATGGTATAATCCGTCACGTCAGCCGAAGAGTTCCCTCATTAGGTCCAACCGCCCGAGCAACTTCCGGCGGTAATGCAGTGGACGCGGCGGGCAAGTTATCGAGGAGCAATGAAGATTGCGGGCCTGCAGTCGCGTAATAATCCCCGGTGAAATCAAAGGTGGGCGATTATTGACTGCAGAGGAGCAATGAAGATTGCGGGCCTGCAGCCGTATAATAATCCCCGGTGAATATCAAAAGTGGGTGATTATTGACTGCAGAGGAACAATGAAGATTGCGGGCCTGCAGCCGTGTAATAATTCCCGGTAATATCAAAGGTGGGTGATTATTGACTGCAGAGGAGCAATGAAGATTGCGGGCCTGCAGCCGTATAATAATCCCCGGTGAATATCAAAGGTGGGTGATTATTGACTGCAGAGGAACAATGAAGATTGCGGGCCTGCAGCCGTATAATAATCCCCGGTGAATATCAAAGTGAAACAGTCAGGAGTCTATCAAAATGTCTTAGCTGTTTCGTTGAGACTTGGAGCGAGTCTGAAGTTTGTTCCGAATGGACCGGTTTATATACCCATTTCTGGATGCATTTAGTCCAGGGTGGGGGTAGCTAACTAGCGTGCGAATTGGGTTTTTGGACTTTATTGTAGTTCACTATTAGAGTTAAGAATGTCCTATCAATCTCTTCTAATTTTAGGACGATGTTGTTTAACTCAAGTTTTGTTCATGATTAAAGATTTCATCAGGACAAGGTGGCTTTAGATAAAAAAACATGGTCCCAAAGAACATCCAGCATAAAGATATGAGGTACTTTTTGGAAAACAGTACCTAATTTTAGATGGCAAAACTAGAATAAGATTGGAACTGACCTTCTGTTCCATTGAACTTAAAGCTAATCAACATCACTAATACAGTAATATAATACGAGTTATTACTGACACAATAATCATAATGGGAAACTTATATGAGATGATATAAGCAACAGGTTTTATAAAACCATTTAGCATTTTTTTTTATTTTCAAATAAGTATTAAATTATATTTCATTAATGTATTTCTAGTTGTTTTTAACAGGTGGGGTGGGTCAAAAATTGTCATAATCTCTTTACCATTTGCAGTGAAACAAGGGTCATTTGATTCACAAAGTTGGTTAATGGCAGCTACATTGGTTGACCTTTGATCGCAAAAAGTAGCTATCACTGTAAGTTCAACAGACTGTAGATTTTGAATTCATTATTGACTTCAGAAACTTGGATAACAGCAGATCCACATGACTCTGAGGCTGGTTCAGCAATTTGGACAACCGATTAATCCGACTCAAAAGAAGTAACTTCAGAACAAGGTTTCTTACTAAGATATTTCATCATACTGGAACTCAAAGTTTGGTTGGACAAAACCGTTTCAGCTTTCTTTCGTTTTTGTTGATACTTTTGACTTTCTCTTCGCGTATCATATTTTTCTGTATTTAATTTACTTTTTCCTGTATTTTCCAAACAGTGCGTGTTACAAAATCTTTTCTCCTCCCCACTCTTATCGAGATGCATAATATTTAATTTATTTTCAATATATTTTACTCGTATGTAATCATCTAAATCTTTTTTTTAATTTTTTTAAATTCATTGTGTCTGTTTAATTCTCTGTTTACATTCATAATCTTCCGATTCAGGATATATTTCATCAAAACACAATGAGGTTTTTGATTCAAAATAACCATCTTCAATTTGTAATTTGGTTGATTCTATATTAAATATTATTCCCAAAATAATACTTGTTATTTATTGATTGTCTTTTTAAAATATCACGACTGCTGACTTGCATATAATATTCACGATTAGGTATCTTCGAACACTGATCTATACGTAAATATTTAGCTCTTACAATGGTTCTGTATGTAATTAAAGCTTATTTTATTAAAATATGTCGTACTTAAATGACGAAAAGATAATTTGTCATCTCCATTTATGCGCGTATATATTTGTCCTGATTTGCTTTTAAAATATATTTTATTGATTCTTCTAGCGGTTTTACCTTTTCTAAACCTGCTCTCGTATTTTCCAAATTTTGCCCATTTTTAACAAATTGATTTTCTACTAATTCCCCTTTTTTCTCTACTTTTTCGTCTTTAACTAAAATGTCTTATTTCTTTTTGTTCTGTTTTTGACCCGTTATTTTCCCTTTGGTTTACGTACACTATACCGGGCTGCTGATAATGTACCGTTTCTAGTTTTCCGACTCAATGTTTCTTACCTGCCTGCTATTCCTATTCTGTTACCTATTCCGGTCATATCTTCTTTCATTATTTACCTCTCTATTGCTGTTACCATTCCCTCTATTTCGCTGATACCCTGTACTGTCACCCTGTGCGTTTTCCACCACATAATAATTTCTATTGCTGTTATAATTTCTCCAATTGTTTTGTTCTCTCTGGTTTTCATTGTAACGATTTGATTCGTATCTTCTATTAAAATTGTTTTCACCTCTTCACGGGTAACGGTCTAAAATACCGTAAATTTCTGCAATATCTTGTCTTAAATATTATTCCCAAACTAATACTTGTTATTTTTATTGATTGTCTTTTTAAAATATCACGACCGTTGACTCGCATATAATATTCACGATTGGTTAATGGCAGTTACATTGGTTGACCATTGATCGCAAAAAGTAACTTATCACTGTAAGTTCAACAGACTGTAGATTTTGAATCATTTGAATGATTATATCTTTGAGCGTACATGTGATGATTGTACCTCGTGTAAAAAAATAGGCAATGGATTGTTTCCACTTCTTGCAAATTCCATGTAACATGAAAACAAGTGCATGGTTAGCTATTCTATCGGTTCTACCGAAAGATCCGAAATCTTCAAAACCTTGTATGATATCTCTGAAAACATCAAATATTCAGCAAGGGACATTTCGTCGAACATAAGGTTACAAAATCTATCTAACGGAGCCATATTTTCTACTCTACCTATATTTTAATAAATCGAACACTTCTTTATTTAAAACGGTCTCAAAAGGTACAGAATTAAAAAAATAACGTTGTAGTGTTCTTTTTGTTAGCAAATTAAAATAACTTTCATAAAAAAATTATAACATTGTAGACCTCTCTTATAAATACTCAAAGAAAAAAATTGTCATCACCAGTCCATCTATTGCCAGAATGAAATTTAATGCTGTGGTGTTTAATTTGTTTTCCATATGTTTGAAAACTTTAGAGTTCTGGACTTTTATTACTTTGTGCAAAGTTTTTGTTCGTTATGAATCCACCTTTGCCGGAGACATTAAAGTTCTTGAGGAATATATTTCCAGTATCATCATATGCTGTGTAAGCTTGAACAAACATGTTTAGTGGGAAATGCAAACGAGTTGCCTGGCGTTATGTGATCAGGATGATATCAACTAGGATGCTAATTAGATCTCTTAACTGATCAGCATGTTTCACTGTCTTTGTAATCTCAATGATGTCGTCAATACAATATGAGACATGGCCCTCTTAATCGCACTTTCCCGTTTTTGCCTATATCTTCCTTCACTTGTCACCATACAAAGAAATGCAGCCATTGGCCCCACGCTCTGTGCCATTGATGTGCACCGTTCTGGTGGGTAGGAGCATCCTTCCAATAATATATTATGAGCTCCTGCAAGGCCGTAGTTAGCAACTGGGAAAGATTTATTGCAACGATAAACCTTGTTATAGTAAACATGTCTAAGCGAGTGTGTCAGTTACAAACTATAACAACAGTTATTTTAATTTATAAGGTATTTTTCTCGTGAAACGTTTCTTTTCACTTATACGTAATTTCGACTAATGAACATTTGCTGTTTCGATATTTCCCAACTCAATTTCATCGTTACTGTTCTCACACGGAAAAAAGTGGCTTTAAAATCTCATCAAGTGATACAAAAATTGTATCACCTGTGAAGTCAACAGAGGTGATGCTAAATTTACGCCACCCGGTGATACAATTTTTGTATCTAATGTATTTTAAATGGGACTAACTTGACGGTGACTAAACTATAGATACTACCGTTTATTTAGTGGCTGTCAATGTATAACCTAAAATTAAGCGACATTAAAGTTAGCAGTCATTTCACAATTTTTTAATTTTATTTAACAAAAAAATATCTTCCAAAAAATTAGTTTTACAAAATTGCACTTTGAATTTTTTTAAATTTCTACATGTCAATTTTTTTTGCACTTATTTATTTCTTAAAAAAATTCTAAAATTTATTAAATATCTGCAACTGTAATTTTCATAAAATTAACATGAATTTATATTTCTTAATTAATTATTTGATTGATTAAAGCAGTGGGCAAAATGAAAGTAATTATTTAAAAAAAATGAAAATTAAATTAGCTGACATCTGAAATTTTTTATAAATTATTTTGTTGATAAGTAATACTATGCAAATGATAAGGTACAAGAAAATATTATTGTATGAGACTTGTGAATCAGATTCTCTGGCAAGGTTCATCAAATCATTTAATTCGTTTAGTTCATAAGACAATTTGGTTAACTCATTTGTATTTGTTATGAACGATCTTGAAGATATTTTTGTTCTATAAATTAATCTATGTTTATCTATCTAAGTGAGATATTAACATTTAATTTATGTTCAAATATAATAATATTTTTAGAAAATAATGTACAGTTTCTTTGTAAACTTATAATGCCTTCATTATGAAGAAAAATATGCATTTGAATTTTGACTATGATAACACAATCAAAAGAAGCAATAAAAATATAAAAATTTTCCTTATTCGTTTTAAAAAAGATTCTCTCAATAAAAATTATCCTTTCTGTTCAGCAATAAATTCAATATCTATTTCTCCAGTCGAGGAATTGCAAAATCTCAATATAATTGACATTTGTTCAACACGGCTTACATCCCTGGTACAATCGAGCATGAACGCATAGTATTTTGTTTGTTTGACTCTTTGTATTATTTCTTCAACAACCGATTGAGAAATTACCGTAATTAACTCATTTTGAATATCAGGACTCAAATAATGTTGAGCAAGACGTTTTTCATTCATACGTTGCAAGTGTTCCCGCAGTGTCAGATCATATTTGGATAACAACTTAAATAGGTCTATACAATTGTCACTGTTTCCGCTATAGTCTAACATATAGGACTCTCGATGACCTCTAAATGCAAGATTATGTGAGGTTAATTAGTTGATAATGTCAATCAGTCTTTCAAAAAATTGTACCAATGTTTTTGCGAGTCTTTAATTGATATCTCGTTTTCCATGTTTGATTCTGATACGAAATCGGCTACTCGGCTTAAGGAGAGAGAGAGAGAGAGAGAGATAATTGCTATTCTTTATTAGAATAATAATAAAAAAACATGAATTTACACAAAAAACACAAACAACTTAATTTAAGAACAAAAATAGATTGCGTAGCTTAATACTATTAATACGGCGGCGTCCGTACGAGGGCGACGCGGGGCTGGTGTGCTTTGTCTGAGGCGTCCTGCGGGGCGGGCCTAGCTACTAGACGTCTTTCGCGTTGGCGAAGTCCGCCACGGACAGGTTTCCGTTGGCGATTCCGTGGGCGTTTTCTCTTCGACATCCGTCAGGGACCACGGCTTTCGATGCAGGCCGGCGCTGACAACTTGTCCGGGAGGCTGTACTCGAAGGGCTTCCGTGGGCGGCGATGCGAGCGTCGGCGTAGTAAGGAACGGCGGTGACGGACCTGAGTGGTGACAGCGGCGTTACCTGGTGTCGGGAACCCACCAGAAGGCTTTATGGATATCTCAGTTTGTCAATAGAAATATTGACGCTGACTTAGTCAACACTCTACGTCGTCCCGAGACTCGCAACGAACGCTGCGGTGGCCTCAAGGAGGAGCGTGGAGAAATATCTGCGTACAGATCTAGATCAACAGTGACTTCGTCAGAGAACTTTACGTCGTCCTGAGATTCGCAACGAACACTGCGGCGGCCTCAAGGAGGAACGTCGAGAAATATCAACAGTGACTAGTCAGACAACTCTACGTCGTCCCGAGACTCGCAACGAACGCTGCGGTGGCCTCAAGGAGGAGCGTGGAGAAATATCTGCGTACAGATCTAGATCAACAGTGACTTCGTCAGAGAACTTTACGTCGTCCTGAGACTCGCAACGAACGCTGCGGTGGCCTCAAGTAGGAGCGTGGAGAAATATCTGCGTACATATCTAGATCAACAGTGACTTCGTCAGAGAACTTTACGTCGTCCTGAGACTCGCAACGAACGCTGCGGTGGCCTCAAGGAGGAGCGTGGAGAAATATCTGCGTACAGATCTAGATCAACAGTGACTTCGTCAGAGAACTTTACGTCGTCCTGAGACTCGCAACGAACGCTGCGGTGGCCTCAAGGGGGAGCGTGGAGAAATATCTGCGTACATATCTAGATCAACAGTGACTTCGTCAGAGAACTTTACGTCGTCCTGAGACTCGCAACGAACACTGCGGCGGCCTCAAGGAGGAACGTCGAGAAATATCAACAGTGACTAGTCAGACAACTCTACGTCGTCCCGAGACTCGCAACGAACGCTGCGGTGGCCTCAAGGAGGAGCGTGGAGAAATATCTGCGTACATATCTAGATCAACAGTGACTTCGTCAGAGAACTTTACGTCGTCCTGAGACTCGCAACGAACGCTGCGGCGGCCTCAAGGAGGAACGTCGAGAAATATCAACAATGACTTAGTCAATAATTATCACTTCTGAGCCAGTCAGTATAATATCATCAAGGGCTGAGCTGGTCAGTTGAGACTTGGAATCAGTCTGATTTTTACTTCAAAATCCTCCAGCTTATATACTGAAATTATACCGGCTTCTCCTAGTGTCCAACGAGTGGAGGGGGAAATCTTGGTTAAAGGATCATCTAGTCACTAGATGATCCTTTAACCACTAGATTCTAGTGCCTGTGACGTTTGTCGGATTTCCAGGAAGTTGACCCACAACAGTTTGTAAAAAAAAATCCACACACAAATATTTTTTTATGGGTACAGCGCGCCGCGCGGTTATTGTGTATATGTGTGTGTGTGCGTGTTTGTGTAGATGAGTATGTGTGTAACTGCAAGTGTTAGATGTGTCCGTGCTAAAGCGTGCAGTTCGCCCGGCCAACATCTGGAAGTTATAAAACCCTTGCTAGAGATTTCTAACAAGGGTCGCGTTCATGGTGTGGTACAAAAATGCATTTGAACGGAATACTATATCTTATTCAGAGGCGTGTAAGTTGTTGTTTAAAAAAAATCTTCTATTCCGCTCAGTGGCGTATCAATTCCTTTGTGAAATTCCATCAATTTAAACATGTACCCCATGTGTCTTGAACTTTGTTCATGTCTACAATATCCGACTAAGATCTTTCCAGTCACAACAACTTTCTTGCACCATATTTGCTTCTAAATGCGAAACAAGTCTACATGGAAAGCAATAAACTTTGTCTTGAGTTATACAGTTACTCAACTTTCGAGTAAAATGAAATTTTGAAAAATGTATTTTGCTAGCGTCTTTTGGATATTCTTCATCGAGTATTTCCAGATTTTGATAAGGGCCATTTTGAATAAGGTCATGACGCTGTAAATCCATTATTGGAAATACCCACGTCCCTGGGCCCAACTCTACAAACGATTCTCTTTGTAAATGAATTATTTCCTCTTGATTTTCTGTCTCACAAATGTTCTCACATTCGAATTCATTATTGACTTCAGAAACTTGGATAACAGCAGATCCACATGACTCTGAGGCTGGTTCAGCAATTTGGACAACCGATTAATCCGACTCAAAAGAAGTAACTTCAGAACAAGGTTTCTTACTAAGATATTTCATCATACTGGAACTCAAAGTTTGATTGGATAAAACCGTTTCAACTTTCTTTCGTTTTTTTGATTCACCATATTCCTATTTCCTCCCTACATCTCTGTCTCTAGAGGACCCACCTGACATGACTAAAAAAATATTTCAGTGAAAAAAACGATCGGCAGCCACAGCCTAAAATTTCTCATAAATGTAGCTTGTATTTTATTGTCATTCGATAAGATCAATAGTAAGAAGTAAATTTTCATACAAAATATTTTTTTTAATAATAAAAACCTAATGTATAAACTACAGTATATTTAAAATAAAAATATAAAACAAACAAAAATCTCGCCGTATCATACGACACCCACGGACGCCATCTCCAGGTACATCATCGAACGTCACCTCCAGACCCGCTAACGGACGCCCTTGTCGTCACACATGCAGCTCACTGACGCCATCTCCAAAATAACATTTCTGAAGAGTTTAAAATTTTTGTATATAGTTAGAGGAGGTCAAGGTAAGTAAGAAAAAAATTATCACAGCTGCGGTAAAACGATTTAAGGGGGTCAAACACCCCTATGAAAATGTACAAAATAATAAAAAAATTTCAAAATAATTCTGAAACTAATGAAAATTTAAAAAAATGTACAATACAAAATTTTCACGATTTTTTATGCTCTTTCGAATGACGATAGTCAAAATTTGAAAAATTAAACCTATGGAATGTGGGTGGGAGGTGGGGGTTAACGGTTGGCGACAGTAAAAATTCGAAAGAGCATAAAAAAGTAATAACATTTTTGTATTGTAGATTTTTTTTAAATCTTCATTAGTTTCAGAGTTATTTGAAAAAATATGATTATTTTGCACATTTTCATAGGGTTGTTTCACCCCTTTAAACCGTTTTACTGCAGCTGTAATAATTTTTTTCTTACTTACCTTGACCTCCTTTAACTATATACAAAGCTTAAACTCGATACGAATTTTCGACTTGAAAAGGTTCCCTTGTTAGAAATCTCTGTATTTTGTTCTTTTTAATTATTGATTATAGGAAATTAAAATTATGACAAATGTATTTTTATTTAAGAATTTTTTTAATATAATATATTCAATGTACATAAATATAATAGTTTACTCATCATGTGTTTCAATAAACAATTTGGAAATTAAAATGATTAAGTTCTTCCGTAGATAAACAGGTAACATATATTTATAATTAAGAGCATATTTGTAAAAAAAAAAAATATGTAAAAAATTCAGTCAATTTACCAACACTTGTTAAACCTAATAATAAGGTAAACGGGAATATTATTATTATTACTATTTAATTTGATGTAACAAATTTTAATACAAGTGGCGTCATATATTATTCAAAAACAATATAAATTTTACAGATTTCTGCTTTATTAGAATAGTGCTAACGTTAAAAAAGAAATATGTGCGCCTCCAATTTAAGCGGTATGTCTCAACAATGACGCCAATATTATATTGAGTATGTATACAATAAAACTTATTGTTTTATATTTATTTATAGAAGGTAAGTAATTTTCAATAGTACAATCCTTTATACCTGTGTAGATAAACAGGTAACAAAAAACAAATTAAGAGCATCTATGTAGATAAGTAGATGTTATGAAGAACTTTTAAATTCATTCACTAAAGCTATGATGACGATTCTAACTTTGATTAACAAAAAAAGACAGTCCGAAAAATTTGGTAATAACATGTGGCGCCATCTATCAGGAAAAGCTTGAAGTATCAAAAACTTAATTGGAATGGCATGTGAATAAATAATTGAAGTTTAAGAATTTGTTTACATTTTTATATATGGTGGAGGCGCCGTGATGTTACGTCATCGGATTAATTTTTTTTTGTCGAGTTAGGCTCGTTATCATATGTATTAGTACACCTTGATTCTAAAAATGTTAATAAAAAGTTCCACTCGGACCGCTATCACTGTATTTTATCACTTTTTCATCATAAAATGGCTGTAACTTTTGAACCGTTTAATGAATTTCACAACTGATACGAAAAGTCGAATAATTCAGATAGGGTAAACAGTCGAATGAATCTCCTAATACATAACGATAGCGTTTCTAACTCGACAAAAAACATTTGACTTAGTCAGAATGGCTTCAGAAAAAAATATTAAAATTTTAAAGTTACATATGGTGCCATCTATCGGTAAATTTGCTTAACTAGACAAAAAACACCTCCACCATATTTCCAATATTTCTTGAAAAAGATTTTTATATATGGCGAAGGCGCCGTCATCTGACGTCATCGCATAATTTTTTTTTTGTCGAGTTAGGGACGCTATCGTATGTATAACAGCATACTGATTCCAAAAATGTTGATAAAAAGTTCCTGCTGGTCTGGTATCACTGTTTTTTATCAATTTTTTGTCGTAAAATGGCTGTAACTTTTGACCCCTTCAATGAATTTCACAACTGACGCAAAAAGTCGAATCAGCGTGTCCCTTTACATACGATAACGTGTCTAATTATTTGAAAATCGAAAAAAGTTTTTTTCGGTCAAAAAAGAAGGAAGGCTATTACCTTGGTTTTTTTTTGAGAATTTTTTTTTATGTCGAGTTAGAGACGCTATCGTATGTATTAGGGCACCCTGATACCCAATATGCCCATCAAAAGTTGCGCTTGGATCGATAACATGGTTTTTTATCAACTTTTGTTTTAAAAAAATTCATGAAAATTTGAACCAGTGAATTAACTTAAAATCTGATATCATTTATGATATCAGCGTGTCCTTTTACATACGATAGTGTGTCGATTACTTTAAAATTCTAAAAGGGTATGTTTTTTAGTACAAAAATTGATACACTCTTGTTGAATTTTAAAGTATTATACACGTTATCGTATGTAAGAAGACACACTGATATCATAAATGATATCAAATTTAAAATTAATTCACTGGTTCAAATTTTCATGAAATTTTTTAAAACAAAAGTTGATAAAAAACCATGTTATCGATCCAAGCGCAACTTTTGATGGGCATATTGGGTATCAGGGTGCCCTAATACATACGATAGCGTCTCTAACTCGACATAAAAAAAAATTCTCAAAAAAAAACCAAGGTAATAGCCTTCCTTCTTTTTTGACCGAAAAAAACTTTTTTCGATTTTCAAATAATTAGACACGTTATCGTATGTAAAGGGACACGCTGATTCGACTTTTCGTGTCAGTTCCTAAATTCCTTAAAGGGTTTAAAAGTTATAGCGATTTTTCTACGAAAAATTGATAAAAAACAGTTATAGCGGTCTGAGCGCAACTTTTTATTAACATATTTGGAATCAGCATGCTGTAATACATACGATAGCGTGCCTAACTCGACAGAAAAAAAAATATGCGATGACGGTAGATGACGGCGCCTTCGCCATATATAAAAATCTTTTTCAAGAAATATTGGAAATATGGTGGAGGTGTTTTTTGTCTAGTTAAGCAAATTTACCGATAGATGGCACCATATGTAACTTTAAAATTTTAATATTTTTTTCTGAAGCCATTCTGACTAAGTCAAATGTTTTTGTCGAGTTAAAGACGCTATCGTTATGTATTAGGAGATTCATTCGAACTGTTTACCCTATCTGAATTATTCGACTTTTCGTATTAGTTGTGAAATTCATTAAACGGTTCAAAAGTTACAGCCATTTTATGATGAAAAAGTGATAAAATACAGTGATAGCGGTCCGAGTGGAACTTCTTATTAACATTTTTAGAATCAAGGTGTACTAATACATACGATAGCGAGCCTAACTCAACAAAAAAAATATATTATACATATATAAAAATGTAAACAAATTCTTAAACTTCAATTATTTATTCACATGCCATTCCAATTAAGTTTTTGATACTTCAAGATTTTCGTGATAGATGGCGCCACATATACTTAAAAAAATACAGAATCTATTCCGATTAAGTTTTGTGTTACAGTCGCTATCGTATGCATTAGTGAATGGATTTTAAATTTAGTTAATAAATATCAGCGTGACCTTTTATCGACGATCGCGTGTATAATAATTTCAAATTTGAAAAGGGTGTATTTCTCAGTAAGAAATATAAAAAAATCTATAATAAATATAGGTACCTTTTTATTTATAATGGTATTGGGTTTATAACATCTATTTATCTACATAGATGCTCTTGATTATTCTATGTTACCTGTTTATCTACACAGGTATAAAGTATTGTACTACTGAAAATTACTTACCTTTTATTAATAAATATGATTGTATATGTTTTTTCCTTGGAGCTCGCTAACAATTATTCGAGGGATTCATTAAAGGGGGTTGGATTCTGGGGTTGAAGGATTGGGAAGTGTTGATAAATTCATGAAAAATAAATAACAAAAATATATAAAACATTTTATTTATTAAAAAAAAGTAATAATAATTTATTTTGTAGAAGATGTAGACGGTTTTGATTGTGCCCCAGTCGCGATATTGATGAAATCCTCTGAAAAAATAAAATAATAAAAAAATTGTATTAAGTATTTTTTTTCTTAAATGTTACTTTCTGAAGCACCATCTACAAATTCCACTAGAAACGAGTTGCTGGAACAGTGTCATGCAATCAGGAATGCTGCCAGGGAATTCTCTGCAAAATTCGCACAGCGTTGAGACGGACCTTATATAATACTCAACAAATTGAGGTCTACAACGTACGAAGTTGCTGCCCAAAATGATCCAGGGTTTCACTTAGAAAATTTCATACACCAGCCCTCACTCAATGCATGAATAGGAAAATCTTGAGCGTTTGTCAAATATATTATAATTTGAAAAGAATTTCCAAATCATTAGTACAGAAATATACGGAAGAAGATAATAAAAATGATGATAACAATCACGACAGAAAATATGTAGTCATACCAAAATTAAAATTACCTAATTTACAAACAATTTAACTTTACATAATTTTTCTTAGACCCTGAAACTAAGTATTGCATTAAAAGTTCAAAATAAGACAACTTATGTTGATAGCATGTCGCAAGTATAAATTCGTAAGAAATGATAACGGCAGTAAAGCATGATTCATATAGAGTTATGTGGATCAAGTATGCGCAGCGAGTAAGTGTGCGCGTGCTAAGTATCTCCAAAACCGTTTATATCTAAGTATTACCTTGTTGAATATTTGCTATACATCATCGGGGACTGCATATTATTCGACTTGATAAGTGGCACTTTTTGATTTGTTGTGATGACGCATTCATGAACGGTTTTGATTGAATCCCGATTCGATAGATTGCACATACGAACATTTAACCCACAAACATAGCTTTGTATAAATGTGTCAATATCTTGTTCCAGTGTCCAAATACACATCGAAAATGCCTCGAAATTACCAGAGAAAGGTTCAAGATAGATGTGTCGTTACGGCTGATCAACTGGAAACTGCTAAACTTTTGATCTCAAAGGGTGCTACTGCATCTAAAGTTGGATTAAAGGAAAGTTCCCTACAAAAATGTTTAAAAGCTGGAGAGACAGCTGATAAGGGCAGATGAGATACACAAATACGTAAAACAAAGTGATGATCTCACTATGCAGAGCGTTCGAAAATTGATTTATGAATATGCAGAAATGAATTACATTCCACATCGGTTCAATGCGTCATCAAAACTAGCTGGCCGAGACTGGGTCTCACCAGAAAAGCATTCTAATTTATATAGATTAATTGTTCAGTGACTGATCCTCATCTCACAAATGAAGAAAATGAAATACTACATTATTTTACAGTGTACATTAATTGTCTTGATAAAGACAATTCAACAAAATTAGTATTTTTAATTATTGGTTCTTTTCTAATGCTGCATGTTATAAATGGTGGCCAGTAGGGTAGCAGAGGGGGTTCTGGGACAACTAGGTCAACCGGAAGTGTGTTAGTAGGTATGTCATCAAGGTCAAATTTTTTGAGACAAATAAAATCGTACATTCTATACACATGTTCAAAACAATCCAAATAAAAAAATCAACCACATTACATTTTTGGAAGCTCTCTCCTGTAAGATTATCCACAGTGTTCTGTATCGGCTAATAACAACAAAATAGGTCGTTATTTACGTTGCTAAAAAAAAACGTAAGTCACGCTTCAACTGCACTACTTGTAAGTCATATTTTTATATAGAACATGTTATCTTAAAGATTTTAAAGTTAAGGTTGACAACCTTTAGTTTGGTAGGGGTTCAATAAGTTACATTGTACCTATAAAAATGATTGTAAGAAGGGAGAGAAAAAAATAACAATTTAATTCATATTTATATTATACGATATCTACAACATTAAAATACATAAACATTAAATAAATTAACTTTAAATTAAAAATCTATCAGATTTTTTGCATAAAAGAAACATGCATGGCTATATAAAATAAATAAAATATTCGGCAATTAATTTTCTAGCTGTAGTCACTAAATTTCAATTTATATGATTTGATACACGTTTAAAGGTAATAGATTCTTTTTACCATGAATTACTATTGTTAAATTATCACGTGATATTCCGTAACACATTAGAAACATTATCACCCCAGTAAAATATGGCACTGAAGAAAAAACCAGAAAATAGTAATACCAAATTTCTCCTACATCATTTGGGCTAACATAAAGGCACCATTTTACAATACAATTGATTGTAATACTTATATTGAACACAAGAATAATACATTTTAACTTATTTTCAAATACACTTTGCAAACAGGGAAATACATTATAAATTTTATTTTTAATACGTTGTGTTATGTGATTTTCATCAGTCCCACATGAACTGGAACAGTAAACAGTATTTTTAACCATTTCTATGAATTTAGCAATCACTCCACCTTCAATAATGTTAATTATGCATAGGTAGATTATCACTCCAACAAGCATTGCTCCTAAAGCCCACACCAAGTCCATGTAAAGCATCATGGGTATTATATGAACACGCGAACCTGAAATTTTTTAAAGATATTGTAGCCTATTTTTCAGCGCATCAAATATAGTAGCGAGCATAAAAACTAACTGCACCACTTAAAATGTGTGTTATATTTTTACTTTACGAAGGGAGTTTCGTTATAATCCGCTGTGTAGTCATGCGACTGTATCTCTTAATAAAAAAAATAATTAAAACTAGTGATGTTTCCAGAAAGAATGGAACTGGCAGAAAAAATGACAACAATGGTTGATAATCGTCTTCTGAAGAGGATGTGTATGAAAAACAGGTTTAAATCTGCTGTAAACATTCGCTCTGAGTTCCAAAAAAAAACACAAGAATGTCAGTAAGTGTTCATACTATTCGCCGTTGAAAATTTGTGGAAAGTGATGGGTAAGAAATTGCAGACATCAAAGTCAAAGAACGTTGTTGAACTTCAGAGAAATATAAAAAGGATGTGGGGTGAAAAATTAGAAACGCATCTTATACACAACCTGATTTAGTACATGCTACGTCGTGTAAATGCCGTAATAAAAGCCAAGGGGGTCCAACAGAGTATTAAGAATTTTAATATTTTAATTTAAATAATAATGACGAAGTATTATCACAATGTGATGTCATCAAAATGAAGTCAATCCTTGTATCTTCTGTATTTGCATCAATGGTCCACTTGATCAAAAATGACTCAGTCACAGAGGCCTACATGATTAGTAGGATTGAAAGAATAAAAACTATTACCCCTGGAATGAATTTGTATCAATTCGTCAACCCTGATGTCATATCGAACTTTGCAAAGATGTATCCTAAAGAAGGATTAACAGTTGACATCATCTTCAATAATCTGATAACCCTCTACACTATGTGGACTTGCTGCTACAATGTCGCAAAGTAGAAAACTGTTTGTGGACACACTTATGAGAATAATTCCGTATACACAGTTATAACCCTCTACACTACACCATGTGGAGAGAAGATTCCATTGGGCCAATGCAATGGATGATTGAGCAGGGAGCTGCGCATAACGTGGCAGCTGCAACAGCCATTGTTGCTACAATGGCACAAAGTAGAAAACTGTTTGTGGACACTCTTATGAGAATAATTCCGTATACACAGTTATAACCCTCTACACCATGTGGAGAGAAGATTCCATTGGGCCAATGCAGTGGATGATTGGGCAGGGAGCTGCGCATAACGTGGCAGCTGCAACAGCCATTGTTGCTACAATGTCACAAAGTAGAAAACTGTTTGTGGACACTCTTATGAGAATAATTCCGTATACACAGTTATAACCCTCTACACCATGTGGAGAGAAGATTCCATTGGGCCAATGCAGTGGATGATTGAGCAGGGAGCTGCGCATAACGTGGCAGCTGCAACAGCCATTGCTGCAACAGCCATTGCTGCAACAGCCATTGTTGCTACAATGTCACAAAGTAGAAAACTGTTTGTGGACACTCTTATGAGAATAATTCCGTATACACAGTTATAACCCTCTACACCATGTGGAGGGAAGATTCCATTGGGCCAATGCAGTGGATGATTGAGCAGGGAGCTGTGCATAACGTGACAGCTGCAACAGCCTTTGTTACAGCAATGTCGCAAATTAGAATATCTGTTATAAACATTCGCTCTGAGTTAAAAAAAAACACAAGAATGTTAGTAAGTGTTCATACTATTCGCCGTTGTCTTCGGGAAAAGATTTGAATAGGCTAAAAATAACGAAAATTGGACTGTAGAAGATTGCAAAAGAGAAATGTTCTCAGACGAGAATAAATTCAATTTAATGGGGTCCGACGGCATGCAATATGTGAGACGTAGACCTGGGGAACGTCTGAAGGAGGAATGTATGTGAAGAACTGTGAATTTCCCAGCCAAAAAAATGTTATGGCGATGTTTTTCTTATTGTGGAGTTGGTGACTTGATCTTCGTAAATGTAAGTCTGAATGCGACTGGGTACAAAAAATCATTGGAGAAAATTTGGTACCTTCTAGGGAGCATCATTTGGTAAACAATCGGCAATTTATTTTTCAAGACGATTATGCGCCATGCCACCGAGAGAAAAGTGTAAGATATATATATTTTTTATAGATCATTTTATTGTTCACAAAAATACATTCATTTTTTTATATTTTTCTATTAAATCTTTGCAGGTAATAAAATTATTAGAAGATTTGAACATACCGGCCCTTAACTGATCAGATAACATCCCCGATTTGAATCCAATAGAAAATTTGTGGAAAGTGATGGGTCAAAAGTTGCAGACGAGAAAACCAAAGAACGTTGTTGAACTTCAGAGAAGTATAAAAAGGATGTGGGGTGAAAAATTAGAAACGCATCTTATACACAACCTGATTTAGTACATGCTACGTCGTGTAAATGCCGTAATAAAAGCCAAGGGGGTCCAACAGAGTATTAAGAATTTTAATATTTTAATTTAAAAAATAATTACGAAGTATTATCACAATGTGATGTCATCAAAATGAAGTCAATCCTTCTATCTTTTGTATTTGCATCAATGGTTCACTTGATCAAAAACGACTCAGTCACAGAGGCCTACATGATTAGTAGGATTGAAAGAATAAAAACTATTACCCCTGGAATGAATTTGTATCAATTCGTCAAACCTGATGTCATATCGAACTTTGCAAAGATGTATCCTAAAGAAGGATTAACAGCTGACATCATCTTCAATAATCTTATAACCATCTACAATCTACACCATGTAGAGAGAAGATTCTATTGGGTCAATAAATTGGCAGCTGCAACAGCCTTTGTTACTGCAATATCGCAAAGTAGAATATTATTTGTAGACACTCTTATGAGAATAATTCCGTATACACAGTTATAACCCTCTACACTACACCATGTGGAGAGAAGATTCCATTGGGCCAATGCAGTGGATGATAGAGCAGGGAGCTGCGCATAACGTGGCAGCTGTAACAGCCTTTTCTACTATAATGTCGCAAAGTAGAATATTGTTTGTAGACACTCTTATGAGAATAATTCCGTATACACAGTTATAACCCTCTACACCATGTGGAGAGAAGATTCTATTGGGCCAATGGAGTGGATGGTGGAGCAGGGAGCTGCGCATAACGTGACAGCTGCAACAGCCTTTGCTACTGCAATGTCGCAAAGTAGAATATTGTTTGTAGACACTCTTATGAGAATAATTCCGTATACACAGTTATAACCATCTACACCATGTGAGAGAAGATTCCATTGGGCCAATGCAGTGGATGATCGAGAAGGGAGCTGCGCATAACGTGGCAGCTGCTACAGCCATTGCTACTGTAATGTCGCAAAGTAGAATATTGTTTGTAGACACTCTTATGAGAATAATTCCGTTTACACGGATTTTTGTATTTAAAGTGTAGTGGTCTTTTAAAATTAAATATATTATTTCAGCAAAAAATTAAACAACTACTCAACGGTTACAAAACTAAACAGTCAAACTCTAGCTACGAGTTCACAATCAATACCCATAATTGTTTAAATATCATAAAAATATTTATACAGTCACATCTATAATTCTTTCATACTATACAATAACAATTTTACTACTTGTGTCACTTTTGGAGGAAAAATATCATATTTTTTTTGTGGTGCAGTTTCTATGCTCGTTACTGTAGTTTACAATAAATTCCTTTCTGTATAATAATGCATATGAAAGTCTTGTGGTGGCCAAAGCAATTTATTTATTTGACAATATTTACCTGTGATTATAAGTAATATGACTTTCAGTAGTATTTTGTTTTTGACTTCATCACTGTATCTATTTACAACTAAACTAGTGATATTTATAATTCCAAATATCATTCCTGGCACAATTATATATATAAGGTAGTTGTTGTATACGTATAAAAAAAATTCAAGAGCAGGGGAATGAGCAGAATTTGAGGAATCTGAAAGTAATTATACCTAAATATTAAAACAAAATTTTAAATACAGAATCTTTTTTATTCGGTTTTGAAGTTATGCGGTGTGATATTTTTATCCAAATTTGAGATAGGTATCAAATGATTTAGTCTATTCAACTGTCCTAAAAAGTACCTACACAACATGTGACAGCACAGTTAAGTACTTGTACTTAAGTACATTTTTTTATTGATGCGCACAATTCTGATCTTAGCATCTACGTAAGCATAAAACTAATAAGAAATATATTGCTGGTCAAGAATAAAAAATATGAAACTGTTTACACAAAAATAAGTAAGAGTTTACCAATGAGAAAATTTAGGATTCTTCTGTTATATTCGTATATAATACAATTTATTTTAAATGGCCGCTTTCTTACCTTCTTTTAACCAAGTATAAATCCTAAAAGCACAAATTGGAGCCGATACTAATCGATTTCTGCTATAACTGCATAAAAGACACAAATCATGCAATATTTCAGATTTGTTTCGAATACTTTTGTACAATAAGTAACTTGAAGGCCAGTGCAGGACAAATATTACAGTCGCCTTAAGCCATTTCCATTTTATTGTATTATTTTCTTCTAATTTTAAACTAGAAATTAAAACAATATACAAAAAAACTATCTAAAAGGAATTGTAAATAAATATTTTTGAGAGTTCACATTTAATAAGTAAATATAATTTTATTTCAGTGATAAAAGCATATAAGATAAGAATGTATGTCATAAGGACATTTATTATTAAACTGGGGATAACTACATAGACATTTAATTGTTGCCAATTAATATTAAGACAGTTCTTTATTTTTACTTACAAGGCCCAGACGCGATGTATGTTACGTATATTCAACAAAAATATAATAGCAACAATAAAGCTCCCAATGTAGTAGTTATTTGATAAAAACTTACTGGCAGCTTCAACATAAAACACGATTGGTATACATGCATTTATCACGATTTGAACACATATCCTACGTCCTGAAAATATTTAAATTAAAAAATGTAATTCTATAATGTAAGTCGTGATCAAAGGTCCTCAACGGCACGCATTTTGGGTCCATTTCATATTATTACAATATGACGATTTGGAACAGAGGTATATAATTGTGTATAACTAATATTTATATATGAGTGCCGTCAAAAAGCAAATATATTTCCACAAATATTTCAGTATTCCTACATGATAAATATTGATTAAATATTAAAATTGACGTAACAAATATAATTAATAGTATTAAGACATATTTACTTCTTCTCTTTTCAATTCTTTCATCAGAATTATTTGCTATCTGGCTCTGGATAACAGTTACTAAAAAATAAGAAAATAATGTTTTTTACTTTTGCAATATTGTATATACAGGCTGAGGCAGAATAACGAGCGATTTTGAAAAGCGCAAGAATCGATGGGAGGGAGTGGGGCCATTGACTTATAGGATGAACTGAGCAAGTAAATATTGGCGAAAAAGTGTGAGAGGCAAAGCGATAAAATAGCCTGTAGTTGTCTCTTCACACACAAGTATGAATCATAATGGCACCGATGAAAATGATAAGAATATCAAACATCGGCTTGAATTAATTAATTTAATATTAAATACTTTCTTTAACATAATATAGCATCATGCATCTGTATCTGAATTTCCTGAAGAACAGAGAATAAGAGCTAAAAATACAAAAACAGTTATGTTTTCACATCTATAACTTTTAATTACTAAATAACTTCCCATTTGTTATATACTGCTTATTTGTGGTAGCAAAATTCACAGTGGAATGGAATGACTACGTAGCAGCATTGACTGCTATTAACAATGCCTTTTATGGATATAGACTAGACCTACATAGGACCTGTAAGATCAACTAAATACGAAAACATATCATATGTAGTAAAAGAACTTCTAGTGAAAGAAGGAGGAGCGGTTTCTCTAAACATATATGCAGGATGGTCAACTAGAATACCAGACAAAGTACATTTGATCAAAAATTACGATACATTGAATTATGTTTCAGTAGTATTTAGACAGTTTGACTACTGCTAACAACAACGCTTTTTTATGGATATAGACAAGACCTAGGACCTGTTAGATCAACAAAATACAAAAACATATCATATGTAGCAAAAGAACTTCTAGTGAAATTAGGAGAAGCGGTTTCTCTAAACATATATGCAGGATGGCCAACAAGAATAACAAAGTACATTTGATCAAAAAATACGATACATTGAATTATGTTTCATTAGTATTTACTAGATAATTTCTTGTACGAATTTTTTTAATTTAAGACAATAAAAACACGTTTTGGGGATAACGTCCTTCCGAAGTTGAATAATAACGACAATAAGGCAGCTATGATAGGTGTGAAAATCGATAATGCAATCACTTACAGTGTGTGGGCGAAATCGCAAAAGGGTGCACCAAGATCCATTGAGGGTGCAAGAAGAGGTCAAATATCTTCTAGGTCTTCTTTAAAAGGTGAGAGGAAGTCTTACAATCAATACAGCTCTTTGGAACAATTGGAGAAGTTATATGTTTCTGCTTTAGTAGACAATTTTGTTGATGAGCTAAACAAAGAGTTTAAAGCTTATTGTAAATTGGACAAGGAGGGTAGTAAGGGTTTCTATGTTCCCAACAGTGATCCTCCCGAATTTTACCAGGGGAGTGTTCCTACCAATGGGAAACATTTGTTTGGCAATTGAGCTTAACGATTCAGCAAGCAGCAGGAACGGGTATAACATCTGTCTTGGTAATCGGTAATACTCTTAAGAGTTACCCTTACTTTCCCTGGCCATTTGTGGTAGCAAAATTCACAATGGAATGGAATAACTTCGTAGCAGCATTGACTGCTGTTAACAACAATGCTTTTTATGGATATAGACAAGGCCTTGGACCTGTAAGATCCAACTAAATACAAAAACATATCATATGTAGCAAAAGAACTTCTAGTGAAAGAAGGATGAGCGGTTTCTCTAAACATATATGCAGGATGGCCAACTAGAATACCAGACAAAGTACATATGATCAAAAATTACGATACATTGAATTATGTTTCAGTAGTATTTAGACAGTTTCAATTAGAACTCTACTAGAAAATTTCTTGTACGAAATTTCTTTTCGTTTTCAGGCCCCAGGTTAATAAAAAAAAACTAATTAAAGCAATATAAAAAGTATATGTACTTACACATTATAATACTTGGTTTGTCTAAATTAGACGCATATGCACCACTGATATCTTCCGTTTTAATGATTTTTTTAAATTTGGTAGATAAGCAGTATTATCGATATTATAACTCACTTGAATTAATAAGTTATCTTTTATGTATATAGGTATTCAAATATACAGAACGATAAATCTAATCTTGTTTATTGAAATTTTATACGGATTTACTGTTCTGATAAAATGTTATATGAGTACCTTCATCAATAGACAGGTATAAATAATTTTATTTGATGTCTAGTTTATTAATATTTTGTTTGTGTTATGAACCCAATTATCAGATGAAACCTGTTTAAGTATTTTACATATTTTTATTTATAAAAATTTAAGCACGTATATATAACTGACCAATTATCCCTTATAATATAATAATAATTATTATATTGTACACGTCAATATGCAGGCTATTCTCGCTACACATAGAGAACATCACCTCGATAAAAACGCCGACTTAGCTAACTGACTTCACCACTGATATGATATCGTATCGACCAGACTCGCAGAAACTGCAACCCAGGATGCGACAAGTGACCTAATTGTAACGCAACTACGGCAATTGACCATATCACTACAGATGTACGAAGTGTGGGCTAGTAGCGGTAATGCACTGAATTATAATCTGTGACAGTACAAGAGACTTTCAAGAATTTTCAAACATTGGCAATTGCTCCAATTGCAGTAGAGTCAACTAATGTGATTTTAGCTGATGGTTTGGATGCAATTTGGGTTAGATGTTTTAAATAATAAATAGAGTAATAAGATGAGAACTATTTTGGTTGAATTCGTCTTCCATCGATGATCCATCTCATACAGAATGATACCATTACAGAAACATGTCTAGAATTTAGGAAACAACGAATCAAACAAGTAGCTTACTGGAGTAAACTCTGAGCAATATGTAACTCAGTTATATCAGAGTTTTCAAGGATGTACTCTAAGGAATCTGTCAACCCTGAAATAATTTTCAATAACCTCATCACCCTGTACATAATGTGGAGGAAGGGATCCATTGGTCCCCTTCAGTGGATAATCGAGCAGGGAGTGGCGCATAACGTTGCGTCGGCTACTGCACTAGCCACTGCTGTAGCACAGAGTAAAACTATCTACGCAGTGATGAGAATGAAGCTCATTCCCAAGTATCAACTCATGCTTGGCTGGCCGCAGAGCTGGATAACAATCGTTTCTGCTTCCTCATAACTCTTCCGGTTACAATAAGTGAGTATTTAGACTTACCTTACATGGGAATTTTATTAGTGTTCAAAACAGATATAAAAAGGGAAAAATTCATAATTTCAGAATACTTCAGATCCAAACATGACCAAATCAATGGATACAATATGTATGAGCATTGTGAACAGTACTAAACAATACACGCTATATGCCACACCAGAAAGTGCATTCTTCAAACACTTTTAAGCTGATCATTAGATACAAGAGATAAGCACTTTTGCTTAATTGAATTTTATTCGCCAATAAAACACATATAATACTTGTTACACGTTTTACTATTTATCATTGGGTAGAATACGGGAACGCATTTAACGTAACGACACTGAAGTTTCGCTGAAGTTTCAATTAAAATTCATGACGACGATTCATTCATTTTAAAACTTTGTTTAAATTGTATTGGCCCTCAAGATATAAAAACTTACTATACCTCTGAATACTGTGAGCAGTAAACTTTAATAAATGTTAAAATAATTAGTGCATTATTTTTTTATTAAATCATCAGTATATAATATTCATAGTATAAAAAAAATTATACAAGTACGAGTAATAGTAATACAGAATGTAGGATATTATTTAAAACAATCATCTCTTGAAAAGTACACACAACCCGTTATTTCATAAACGTGATTTTTTTTCAGAAGTAGGAGAATATTTTAACACAAAATGGCAGATTCCAGAAGAAACAACGTAGCTTTTTCCTCAGGTGAACCATATTCAAAAACTCTAGAATCTGTTATGACATGATTGGCATAATAAGAGATATTCATCCACGATACAAGATAATAACTTAGTATTTCGTCTCTAAGAAAAGTCATTACGTACAATGTCTCGGAAAGATCTTAAAGGTAGCGTACCAGATACATGTGAGATTTCACAGGCGCGGAGGCCTTGCAAGCTAGAATAAAGGACGCGGCGGAGGTTATGTGCAATAATTTGATCACGTTGTATACCATGTGGCGGGAAGACTCTATAGGTCCCATGGAGTGGATGATAGAGCAGGGTGCATCCCATAATATCACAGCTGCAAATGCATTTGCCACCGCAATGTCTCAAAGTAAACCTTTGTTCGTTGATACCCTAATGAGGATGATTCTATTCAACCAATTCCAAAGCGTAGCTAAACTTGTAGCTCATTTAACGCAAGACAGTAATTTATGTATTTTTACATTAAATAATAAATATACATCATAATCTATTGTATTTTTTTTAGGACGGCGGTACGGTAATACAACATAATGGTAGATTTTAAATGGGTTTTTCGATCTATTTCACAAAATAATCTTCGTACAAGAATTATACCGGCAATTATTGATACTTGTTTGCCACAACGTAATTTTATACCGATTGAAATAGTTTGTATGTATTATTTTAATTATTATATATTTAATACTATTAATATTTTCCATTACATTTTCATTTTTCCAGAAAAAAGAATGCAGCTTCCTCCTCAGGTTTTCAATCTATTTCACAAAATAGTCATCATACAAGAATCATACCAACAAAATAGAAAGCGCGACACTGCTAGAGATATGAAGATAGTGTGTTATCACTTAGAATCTTAGATAATGGAACAACAGCTATAGATTTTATCTTAGATAACATAGTCAAGATTGTCATTACAATGGATAATGTCATACTAAAACCCATGCCATCATTCTTGGCATATAGAGGCCTAACTCAAATAGTAAATATATCAATGGCATTATGATCTTATGGCAGTTTTCCTTGGTGAGAACTGGTAAAAGAAGGCAGAGATTTGGAAGTTGGAGATATGGAAGCCAACTCCTTTGGAAAAGGTTTTGTTGCTGATCCTAAGGATACAGAATATTCCGGCTTTAAGGGACTAATGTCCATTTTGGTGATTCAAGATAAAATTGATATCACTATAGACATGAATGCTGAACTAATAGTAGGGGCTGTTATGGCAGTCTTATCTCAAAATAAGGATGTGGGCAATGTCTTCAGGGTGGGGTTTTACTTCAAGCAAGATAACACTGAAGCTCTAATTGTCAAAGAAGTTTCTCTAGATTTATCTATGGTTGAGAAGTTTAGAAAAGAAAAAGTTTAATCACACGAGCAAAAAGGAAAATGGTTCCCATTTTTAGCCGCATTACAATTGTCCAACAAAACCAAAGATCAAATTATGTGGCAAAACAGCAGAGTCACTAGAGATCTGGGAGTCCCAAGTTATTACAAATAAGTTATTAATATTTTGAGTATATTAAAAGTTATTACAAATCCGTAGGGAGTTATTACAAATCTACCTCTTAATCCAGGTAAGTGGAAGTGAGTCATTGAAGGGATATAAAGAAATTAGTCCCAATGACAAATCCAGAGATACTTTATCTACTACCTTACGAAACAAACAACAGTAAAACAAACAGCATTTGTTTGTTTTACTTTTTTCGTATATTTGATAGTACCTGTTAATATTTGCATGAACATATTTCTATTTCATTTTTTTAAATAATAATGATAGTTGTGTTTTAGCTTAAAAAGCTGATATTTTCAGAAATAGAAGAACACAGCTTCCTCCTCAGGTGAGCCATGTTTAAATACATTAGATAATTTGTAGAACGGCGGTACGATAAATACAACATAATGGTAGATTCTAAATTGATCTTTCGATATATTTCACAAAATAGTCTACATACAATAATAACGTTAGCCATAACGCAATTTTATATCAACAAAATCATAGGTCCAAAAGAAGTTCGTCGCCATTAAATATGAAATAAGTGTACCAGAAACATGGCATACCAACTAAATGGCTGGTAGAGATTGGATGTCTCCTTTTCTAAGACGAAATACAAATCTCTCTATTAGAAAACCTGAAGCAACAAGTCTCAGCAAAGCTACGTCGTTAAACAAATCTATTGTGCAAGAATTTTACACGAAATTAGCAGAAGTTATGGACCGACAGATGAAACTGGGATATCGACTGTCACCAAACCATCCAAAATAGTTGCTGCTATAGGAAAGCGAAATGTTGGTTCAGTAACATCAGAGGTGAACGTGGAATTAATGTAACCCTATTAGTAGCGGTTTCAGCTACCTAATTGAAACTTGAACCCAACACCTTTATCGCCTAGATATTGCAGACCGATACGATTTAGGTTTATCAAAGAAACTACTAACGTAACAAAGGAAGAAATTAGTTACGTTGAAGAATCTGCCTAGAAGTTAAAACTTACTGAAGTAGTTTTGCATGGGAGCAAATTCATGTTTGAACATGTCTTTAAGATAACGATGGTCGATGGCAAAGTGTGTAACGCTAAAACAGATAGGTGTTATATATACAGATCAACATCTAAAGACTTTGACAATCTGACCAAAAAGTTAAATATAAGTCCTACGGCTATTGAATTTGGATTATTATGTACTACACGCCAGAATTGGAATTTTTGAAAGCGTTTTGCATTTGGCGTATAAATTACCAGTAAAAAAGTACAGAGAGAATAGAACTGACGAAGAAAAAGAGTTAGAAGTGCTTATTCAACATATTCAGGAAATTTTTCGAAAAGAAACTGGATTATTAGTCGACATGCCAAAAGTTAATGATGGTAACACTAGCCGAAGATTCTTTGAAAATCCTCAATTAGCTGCCGACATAATAAAAGTAGATGTTGAAATAATATACAGATTGAAGGTTATATTGGAAACTATCTCAAGTGGTCATAAAATAGACGTCCAACAATTCGATGAATATGCCATGCCAACTGCGAAACGATATATAGGCCTTGATAATGTATATTATTGAACTCTAATAAATTGAAATTACTTGAAACAACTGAAATACCAAGATAACAATGATGATTTTATTGAAGTTATGAATAGAAAAAAACGCTGTATTGTTGTCGGTAAAGCACCCAATAATACCTGCTTACAATCAGCACCACGAAAAATTTGGATTTATCTAGGCAGAATATATAGATCAGCAACAGCAGAAGATGTTTTAAAGTACCTAAACACGAAATATCCAACAAAACAATTTGAATGCATACGACTAGAAATAAAAGGTATAAACGCATGGTTTCTTGTAGGATTTGACACAACATTAGAGAAGGAAGCTTATGATCCTGAATTTTGGCCTGAGGGAGCTATTATAAAAAGATTCAAGTTTTTTCGACCAAAACCAGCATTTTTCACAACCTAGGCTCGCATATTCTTCAGTGAAAGAATTAGTAAGACAAACAAAATTGAAATTAATACATATCAACATTCAATCTATCAGATATAAAATCAATTTTCATCAGTAGCTGATCTCAAGCAAGCAATTGTACGGGAATGGGGTAAAATTCCCAAATTTATATAAATAAATTATACAATTCAATGCCAAAAAGAATGTTTGAAGTAATAAATAAAAATGGAGGATCCACTCATTATTAATTGCACTTGTTTTTTTTTTATTTCATAAATATCCTAACCCGTCTATATTTTTGTCGCGCAGTGTATACAATAGACTATTATTGAGTTCGGATCCTCTTTTAAGCAGCATGAAGCAGCAAAAAAAAGATAAAACCAAGATTATTTTTCCCTGAAACAATCAAAATGTTAAGGGAGCGTGGGGGAATGGGAGCCGACGGGTAATGAGAGCGGTGTCAATATAGACTTGCCCAATGCTCGTGTTCGTGCAAATGGCACTCGAGTGTATTCGGTAACATTCGGCAACGTTTTCCTTCCGTGTGCAACCCC
This sequence comes from Sialis lutaria, assembly GCA_949319165.1. Taxonomy (NCBI): domain Eukaryota; kingdom Metazoa; phylum Arthropoda; class Insecta; order Megaloptera; family Sialidae; genus Sialis; species Sialis lutaria. The sequence continues at coordinate 7,605,226 of OX439241.1, forward strand.
GCAGTGTCCCGCGATCAGTTGCACGAGACGGTTATGTGTTTTTTGCTCCGTAGTTATAAAAAATAATAAATTTCGTCTTTCAAGGTAAGTGTTAAAATATATACATATTGTATTGTATTTACACGAAATATATCACCATATCTATCTAATTTATGGTGCTGCTTCTCAAATTGTAACTGATAATGATGTGTTATTATTACATTTTTAATTTTGAATTGGTTGATATGCGGGTAATGAGAGCTATTCATGGCTCCCATTACCCGCATTACTCGAATTAGGCTCCCATTACCCCATCGCACTTTCTTAAAATTTCACTGATGTATATGACTAAATTTACCTTTCCAGATGCCACGAAAAAGAGACCGTATGACGTCAAAAGCCTCTTGGACGGTAGAAATATTAGAAAATGCAATTGAAACCCTTCGAAACGGTGGCATATCAATATTCAAAGTAGCTAAAGCCACAGGAATACCCTACAGTACATTAAAAAAACGATACAAATTAGCTAAAGCGAATAATGATAAATACAGCTGTCCTCCGAAGTTGGGAAGATATGCAGTGTTCAATCAAGAACAAGAAAATCAACTTGCTGATCATTTTCGTCAAATGTCGAATATGTATTACGGGTTAACGAAATCTCAATTTCGTAAAATATGTTACGACTTGGCTGTGGAGTTCGGCGTATCAAAAAGATTTAATGAAGCCAATAAAGTTGCTGGTAAAGATTGGTTGTACGGATTTTTGCAGCGACATCCCGATCTTAGTATCAGAAAACCGGAAGCCACAAGTATTAACAGAATACTTGGATTCAACAGAGTGGAAATAAACCGTTTTTTTGAAAATTTAGAGGCAGTTATGGTTAAACACAAATTTGAAGCAACTAATATTTACAATGTTGATGAGACTGGTGTCACCACTGTACAAGAGACTGAAAAAATTATTGCGCCTAAAGGACAAAAACGTGTTGGGTCAGTGACATCTTGGGAACGGGGAAAAAATGTTACAGTAATATGCGCCATGAGCGCTTCAGGATTATTCATACCACCACTTTTTATTTTTCCACGCCAACGCCACTCGCCCCAACTGGAAAAAGATGGACCACCAGGAGCTATTTACGCCTGCACACATAATGGTTGGACAAATGAAAACATATTCATTCAGTGGTTAAAACATTTTATACAGCACTCAAAGCCTACAGCCAAAAACCCAGTTCTGCTTATAATGGATAATCACAATAGTCATGCTACTTTAGAAGCTTGGCAATTAGCTAAAACTAATCACGTTATAATGTTGACTATCCCGCCACATTCATCCCACCGTTTACCAACCATTGGATGTAACTTTTTACGGGCCCTTAAAAAAAGCATATAACAAGGAGTGTGATATGTACATGAAATCAAAAAATATGGTAAAAATAACACCATATGAAATCGCAGGGCTGTTTAATAAAGCTTACAGTAGGGTTGCAAGTTTAGAAAAGGGGATTTCGGGTTTTAAGGCAACGGGAATATTTCCCATAAACCCTGCGGTTTTTGATGATGAAGATTTAATTGATAATATTGTAACCGAACAGCCAGCTTCTGCTAACCGTGATGTTATCCAATCTACAACAAATGAAAAACAACTGCTAAACACCGTTCAACAGCAAACTAGTGAATTCTTCTCCGGTTCAGATTGCATCAAATAATATACAACAGCAGCAAGAAAATAATTTGCCAAACACTATGAATGAATCCGAAAACTTTCACCCACAGTCGGGCCCATCTTCTGGTTTTGTTTCTGCTCTATCTGTTTTAAGCCCAAAACCTATCCCCCAGATCTCTTCGAGGATGACTACCAGACAGAAACAACATTCAGAAATTTTGACAAGTACGCCAATGAAAGCGGTGTTTGAAGAAAAAAAGAAGAAACGTATAGAAAAGGAAGTAAAAGCCAAAAATAAACCGATCGGAAATGTTGCCAAAGGTAAATGTACCAAAGGAAAAGGGGATAAAAAATCGAGTGCTAAGGCCAAAGGTTCTAAACGAAAGAAGAATACAATTGAAAAGGAAAAAAAGAAAAGAGTAAAGAAGAATTTATTCAACAGTGATGAAGATGGGTCATCAAACGAAGAAGTTGATGAAAACGCAATTTGCGATGATGAATTGTAAACTAAGAAAATACTATAGAAATATTTTATTTTTACTATGGCTCCCATTTGACATATGGGCCGTTCTGTGGCTCTGATTACCCGAAGTGGAGGGTAATGGGAGCGAATGACATTTTTTTATTTTTTGTTTCTCATCATTGATGATGATTTTATTTTCCTATTATTTCTGTAATTATATGTAGCCAGATAAGCAACATTTTCGTCCATAATTAAAAGATTTTTTAATTACGTAAATTATGAATTTTATTATAAAATATCCTTAATAGGCTCCCATTCCCCCACGCTCCCCTACTACCGGCTGACCCGAATACCAAATCCGATATTTCAGACATGGATCAAGACTTATAATGAAATGAATAAGTACCTAATAATAAAAAATACATAAATTGTGATTCTTTTTTTAATTTTTTAATTTTTTATTATGTCTTTTTTTCTCACTTTTTGGCGGAAAATACATGCTAATTTTACAAAGAGCAATAATTTCCATTAGGGTGTATGATTTAAAGTTAAAAAGGACCAACTGATCGTTCGCACGGGTCAACTTGCCCATTGGATAATATACCTTCTTTAATGATGTGGTCTGAATTTCGACGTGAGAATGTTCGTCTTAAAAGACCAGATTTGTGGAAAAACAACTAATGAATTTTGCATCACGTTAATACACCGTCACACAAATCATGATTGGTACGTATTTAGCCATAAACAACGAATATCATCGACCAAGCACCGTATTCGCCTGATTTAGTACTCTGTGACTTTTTTCTCTCCCCAAAACTCAAATTACCACTCTGCGAAAAACGTTTTGAGTCGTTTGAAGACATAAATGAAAAGACGAAAGAATGTTTATAGAAACAAAATTGATTGATACACTTACACAGTTATTAAATATGTGATAAAGTCGAACATACAATTTATTACAAATTGTTGATATATTTAGTCGCTTGGAAACAAAATTCAGTTTTCTCGTGAGCTATTTCATTCCGAGTCGCTTCCAATAATGTTACTAATTTTACAAAAAAACTTTTTTTTCGCAGTTTTGATCCCAAAATAGCTAGGTAACAATATTGTTTCGCACTTCTGAGGAAGTTCTAGCTGAATTTTGTTGTCATTTGGATTGGATGCTTCATACCAAGAGGACGACGACCCTGACTTGGAAAAATCTTCAGAATTGGAGAGTTGAAGTCTCATGAACAGTGATATAGAAAAATATTTTTTTGGTTGTAATGAGGAGTGTAAGAGCTCCAAGAGTGATGGAGATTTTGAATTAGGGAAAGTTGAGGAAACAATCTGGACGTATAAGTTTTTATGCTCAAGAAATTCACGAACCTCTTCTTCAAACGTGACTACTCACCTGCCTGGACATAATGGGAATGCACGAGAGATACAGTAGCGCTCAAAAGTATTTTGTAGGTGATTTTTTGTCGGTAATGTAGGTATCACTGTGTTCAACAATACTTATGAAACAAAGTCTGTCAACGGAATTGTTAAAACATACCACCACTAACATATTTTTGTGTGAAAAGTCGTGGATTGAACGGTAAGTTTTGAAAAATAAATATAAAGGTCTAGAGATCGGTAGCTCATAAGTATTTTGTAGCTTTTACGAATAGTCAATAATTAATGTTACTCGGCAACATCATTGTTTAAAGTTAAGTTTATGTTTATTTGCAGATACTAAACAATGCCAAAACGCAAAGAATACTCGTTGGGCTTGAAAACAACAGCTGTTTTACACGCACTGAGTCAAGGAAAATCTCAATCGTGTGTTGCAAGAGAATTTAATTTGACTCAACAAATAGTGACCGTTTGGTTGAAGAAAAAACAAACTTTCGGGACGGTAACAAATCAATCTCGATGCGGAAAGCCACGTAAAACGTCACTGCGCCTAGATCGCATTATCAAAATGCAGTCTATGTCAGATCCTCGTAAATCAGCTCGTGCTATAAGGGATGATTTAGAAAATAACTACGGTGAAATTTTGCATGTTTCGACTATCAAACGTTGACTTGTCTCAGCTGGATTACACGGATGACGACCCTCGCGTAAAATACTCATCAGCGCGAAGAATCGTATGGCTCGACTCAAATTTGCCAAATATCACCAGCACTGGACTACTGAAGAGTGGAAGAAAATTTTATGGAGCGACGAAAGCAAATATAATTTGTTTTCTTTTAACGGAATAAAGTATGTTCGACGACCTCAGAACAAGAGAAACGATATTCGATACCAAGTACCCACCGTAAAACATGGTGGAGGCAGCGTCATGGTTTGGGGGTGCTTCTCTTTTAGCGGAGTGGGCCCTTTAATAAAAATTGATGGCATTATGAATGGTACAGTTTATCGCGATATATTGAAAGATCATATGATTCCATTCGGGAAGAAGAACATGCCTCGAGGGTGGACTTTTCTACAAGACAACGATCCGAAGCATACATCTATGCTTCTAAAGCAGTTTTGAATTGGCCTAGCCAAAGTCCAGACTTAAATCCGATAGAACACCTTTGGGAAGAGCTAGATCGTCGCATTAGAACACGCAATTACTCCAACAAAAAGAGTGGTCAGCGATTCCCAAACACTGTATTGAAAATCTTGTCGAATCAATGCCAAAAAGGTGTGCTGCAGTCATAAAATCCAAGGGCTATGGTACAAAATATTGATTTTGTTCTTACATTTTTCTTCAATTATTGTATCCAAAATGTTTTTTCCATTTTTGTTTGCTGTGATTTCACACTTTTGCTGCATATTGAATAAATAATAAGATATATATGATTAGGTATATAAATAACGAAAAGTTCACTATTATCTGTCATATAATATTTAGATGACAATAAAATACGACTATGAGTAATAAATATTTGTGATTTAATGCTATTGTGTGTTAATTATTTTCCCCGATAGGAAATGAATCGATTTTGTACGTCATTTATATTAAAATGTATAAATTAAGTACCTACAAAATACTTTTGAGCGCTACTGTAACAGACGAAGAAACATTATTTTCACTTGTTATGAGTGACGAAATGATAGGAAACATTCGTTATACTAATAACGAAATAGAGAACCCAAAGCTAAAGTACAGTGACCCCTTTATTCATTTTTACATCTAATAGATGTGAATGAGATAAAAGCTTTCATTGGTCTATTGTTCATAAGTGGTGACGAAAAATTCTGGTCTGTGCCAAGATTATGTTTTCTGAGATTTATGGACCACCTGTACTAAATCACAGAAAATATTTGCATCCTTCTACAAAATTTGAGATTTGATATGAATAAAATCTGCTGCTTTTAGTGAAATATGGGTTACTTTTATAAACCACTGTATAATAGACCTTCAGAATATTTGACGGTGGATAAAACATTGTTTAGTTTCCGTGGTCGGTGCCCCTTCAAGATGTTTATGTTACCATCAAAACCTAACATAACCAAATCTGATAATGGCCTAAAAATATTTTCATTGTGTGGCGCTTTTTTTTTTATTTCAGGCATCCCATATATTGGAAAAGAACAAGTAAGGGCGATTCATCCATTGCAGATAGAAATTATTTTATAGGCATTTTTCTTGTTACAGAAGGTATGTATTTACAAGCGGAAAACAGAAAGGCAAAAACGGGACCCAGATAAGATGAAAACTGTTGTAGAAGTTGTAATTTCAGGAGAAATGTAATATCATAAAGATGCAATCTACTTTTCTGTGCCATTTACTACAGTTGTAAGATATGTGAAAAAATAAAGCAAAACAGCTGGAAAATTTTAACCTGTTTTTACAAAGAATCAAGAATTAAAATTGGTTAATTATATCTTAAAGAAATACAAGCTTGACTATTCGGAGAAAAATCAGCACCAGCATAATTTCAATAATGAAACAGAAATGGCTGAGGAAGATCGGGTAAGTAATTTTATGCTTAAGGAAGCCAAAAGCAACACCTGGAACTCGAGCATTTCAACAAAGTAGCAGTATCAGCATTCTCAGCTCTCGCGTGTTATTGCATTGAAAGGACAGTGATAGTGGGTGCCTGAAAGTCAGCAGAACGTGGTTACATTGTGATAGCTGAAATATGTTTTTCAGCTGCTGCAAGTATCACGCCATCTCAGCAGAACGTGGTTACATTGTGATAACTGAAATGTTTCTCAGCTGCTGGAAGTTTCATGCCATCTCAGCAAAACGTGATTACATTGTGATAGCTGAAATATGTTTCTCAGCTGCTGGAAGTTTCACGCATCATCTATGTTGATATTTCCAAGTAAGAAAAAACAAAAGCAATTTGAACAGGGTCTGCCAGAGGTTGGGTTGTTTCAATAAACTGGTTGGATGACCACTGAAATTTTTCTGAAGTGGTTTCATTTTTATTTTATTATTATTTAACATGTGTCACTTGGTTCTAGTCTTCTTCCAACAGCTCATATCTAGATGAAAATTTATTGAAAAAAGGAAAACCGGTTTTACTTCTGATTGATGTTGCAAAAATATTGATAATAACGGAGTAATTTTACTATTTTATCCCGCATTGTTCACATAACTTTCAACTTTGTAATAATAACTGAGATAAAAATAAACATAAAATGTTTTGGTGTCCCCTATGACGGAAATTATGGATTTTCGTACAACTTTAACTTTTGATCAGCACTCAGCACACTTTGAACTATCATTTCCTCAAGTTACAAAAAAATTTCAAGCAAAAGACAAAATCCATTGCTTTTGAATTTTCACAACAAAATTATAAACACTTCATTTTTCACAAAACAGTCATTAACAAAAACATTTAAACCATACGTAAATAACACAAAGGTTTTCAAATAAAAGTTTTAAATAACAAAAATATATATTTCAAACTAATCAATAAAATCAGTCATTATTTTTGTACCAACCAAATAAAAATAAAAGTAGATAAAAAATATGCACAATTTATACTTTGTTTTTGTAAAAACAGAACTTAAAAATCAAAATATTATATTTATATGGGTAACAATAAGCAAGTACACAAAGGTTAAAACAAATTGTGTATTTATTTATTTTAAATATAATTAATTAATCAATATTTTAAAGAAGAATGTTTTACTAACTACACAATAATTTATTAAATATACATACCATACTATAGAAAAGCTCATATGTACACAGAAAGAAATGAAGAAGTGCAATAACGTTGATAATTACGATGCAACACAAACGATAGTTATAATGTTGCAAGTATTCTAGTGAAGCCTATACAGGCTGCCAGAGCTGTCTGTCCAAGTCCCCAGAAAGTAGCATACAGGTGAGACATTGGTAGACTTGATGTGCGATACACGAAGGCTATCGCTGCACTGCTAACAACTCCGGATGTAATAGGCGGTATTATTCCCATTACTATAATGAATATTGGAAAAAATTTCCCAAACTTGTGTTTTCGTAGCGTTGCAAATGCAATCAGTGCAGCTATCTGTAAATAAAGAAATTATTGTTTCAAAATGCAGAATTTATTTACAAGATAAAATAAAAAAAACGGGCAAGTGCGTGTTGGGCTCGCACATAATAGGGTTCCGTAGTGTCATTCTCACTACGATTTATAAAAAGAGTTATTTCAAAATTTTCGTGACTGAAGGGTTAAAATCAAAAAGTCATTTGACTTTTATTTTTGCATTTTAGGAGACCTATCAAATGACACCCCACTCAATGGGGTAAATGAAAAAAATGTAAGTTTAATATTAAATCTATGAAAATATTTTTGACAATGTTCGATATAATTTTCAGTGAAAGTACTAATTAAAAGCTATATTCTGAATTTTTTTCAGATTTTTTGAATTAATAGTTTAGAAACTGGGGGGGGGAGGGGGGGGGGGCACTCTGACAACGACATTAAAAAGCAAATATATCGTGACTGAATGGTTGAAATCAAAAAGTTATTTAACATTTTTTATTGCATTTTAAGAGGCCTATCAAATGACACCCCATTCAATGGGGTAAGTGGGGAAAAAAAGGAGAGTTCACTTTTCAGTCTGTAGAAGGGGGGTCCAAAATATTTTTGAGAATGTTCGTTATAATTTTCAGTGAAAGTACTAATTAAAAGCTACATTCTGGAATTTTTTCAAATTTTTTGAATTGATAGTTTAGAAAATAGAGGGGGTTTTAATGACTTTGGAGAGCAAATACATCGTGATTGAAGGGTTAAAACCAAAAAGTTCTGTTACATTTATTGTTGCATTTTAGGAGACCTTTCTAATGACACCCCACTCAATGGGGTAAGTGAAATTTTTTTTTGAAAACACTTCATTTTATGGAAAGGGGGCCTAAAAATTTTTTTTTTCAAGAATCTTATCATTTCTGTTTTTGGGTCATTAATCTACGACCGTATACCAAATTTTATCTTATTATCTCAACATTTTTGAAGGCGGACGGACATGGAGAAACTACAAGGGTTCATAGTTTTCTACGGAACCCTAAAAATGGTATTATTAAGTAATACACTATAAAATGCAAATAATTTATTACATACCGTGTGTATAAAAATTGATGAAATCAATGCTGCAAGAAATATTTTATACCACATGTCAAAAAAGGTGGTCAATAAAGGATTTTCTGTAAGATGTGTTTCAGATCTCGACATTTCTTACTAATGCGATGTTGTCACATGGCTGGTGTTTTCACCATCAGGTTACCCAGCATATATGACAAGTTTCATTCATCTTGAATAGTTCAATACCTATGGACAATTAACAAATGTTATGGTTTTTTTCCCAATAGTCTCAACATTTTCTATTATTAAAATTAAATATTATTTAATATACTTGCACGGTTGTACACTGATATTCATAAAATACAAACAAAAAGTAATGAAATTAATAATATTATTTTATATTATCAGTTCTAAAATTATAATAATATTACCAAGCTTCTATCGAGGCCAGGCGAGGCCACTAAACAATTTAATTTAAAAATTATAACTAATGAACAAAATTCAAGAATGTCTTATTAGATACTTACTTTTATATTGTAAAATATAAATTTAAGTCAAAATAGAATTTTAACATTGATATAATAAATCAATTAATATTAAGCAGATACCAATAACAGCCGTATTCATAATCGTTCCTTATCTCAAGGGCTCCTCAGATATTTAAGCCTTCCTCAAGGAAGGTAGCGACCTGCCTTGAGATATAAGGAGCCTTGGTTGTCAAGGAAGGTTTATGAAACGTAAATAGAGTAACAAGGGATCCTTATTCCTCAAGGTGGAACTATGAATAAGGCTGTAAGTCATATTTACAAAATTGGCATTTTATAATCATTTTAAGATGTCACTTTCCATTTTATTTTTTGTACACCTTATCTAAAGAAAGTGTTTAATGCTTACTCACATATAGGGTGACCAGATTTTATTTTATTTTCGTCGACAACTAAATATCATAATCCTAGCTTTTGTGCACCCCCTGCTATTGTTGATTAACCTTTTTTATAGCGAAACCCGGAGCAACAGTATACAAATCCTGAAACTCAGGGTGAAAACCTGAGACTTGGTCACCCTACTCTTTGATATTTGATACAAAACTAGAAATTTCCAAACGATTTTTTAATTTCTAACAAAAATATGCAACTATACTATAAAACAATGCCCCATTCATAGTGTATTAAAATATAAATTCATTGATTGATATCTTGCTTATAATTCCATGTATATAGTATATACCATTATTAGTTAAACATTTAACACACCACATTTCAGTTACATGTTCGGTATTTTATTACTTAATTTACCTGTAATCGCCATAATACTTGTGCAAAAAGGTTTATCAAAATCAGATAAATTCAGATAACTAAGTATGTACTCCTGTAATAGGTGTAGCATAACTATATACAGACATAGTAGGTATTCATGAACAAAGAAATTATTTTTTACTGAAGTCTTACGACTTAATTATACGTACAAATTACGAAGAAAATATATATATTCATTTTAAATAAACACGGTTATAAGAAAAATAAACAACAAAATACCAATTACATTCAAACAAAAATGATAAATTTCTATAGCACATTTCAAAGTACACATTACTGTTATTACTAGAGTATGCCTTATTAATTACTATACAAATTATTAAATTATACTTACAAGTATCACGTACAGGACATAAATTAATCACAGTTTTATCACTTTTTTAACTTTAACTTTATATTTAAACAAAATTAAAACATTCTATGTACTACTATATGCATATGCCATTTCTAATGTCTTTCGTCTTTCTAATCACTTTCTTTTTTTGACGCTAGAGTAAAAATGGCAATGTTGGTTGTACTGGAGAACATCCGCTAAAACCAACATAACAATTTATATTACCCTACTTCGGATAAAGTCAGTTTTACGCATATAAGTGATAAACGAAATCTGAATGGTCATTATATTTATTATTTAATATATATTTGCATCAATCATTATTATTATATTTTAAATGAATATAAATTGACCCATTTTTTTTGTTCTTTTAATAACTAATGTATGTAATAAATATAGTTCAGTAATCATTCCAAAAAATATTTTCAATAGTGTAATACTGACTTCTTCAAAACTACTTTTCTTTCAATTATATATTTTTAATCTATATTCGGAATTATGTTTGTTTGTCATCTACGTTAAAAATAATATTGTATTTTTAATTTATTAGAATAACTATAAAATAAATGTAAGTATAGAATATTATTATTATTTTGTGTATGTATTAATATTATAGTTTTCTATTTATTCTGCTTAAAATATAAAATATTGTTTTATACATCACTTTCATATCAAATTGATTATATTATTTTTACAATTTTGTGTAACTGAAATATGTACAAAAAAATTTACTTGAGAAATAAGTTAATTTCTAATTTACTTACTAGTTAAAATGAACAAAGAAGAATTTCATTCAGACAGTGACTTAAGTGATGAAGATTATATTCCTGACAAAGCAAACTCTGACATTCCTTCAGAAGAAGAATCCGATGGTGAACCTGAAGATAACCCGACAGAAGAAGAAAATTGTACAAAACAAAAAGGTTCAAAAAGAAAACGAAAAAATCAAAGAAAAGAACAAAAGAAAAAAAGTGTGATACCTGAATGTAAAACGAATGATTCGGAAAAAACATGTAACAAAAATGAATTAACTGAAGAAGACCAAAAAAAACACGAGGAATCACTATGGGCAGATTTTATGAAAGATACTGATACGGTCCACAAACAGAAGTCTAAATCTGTAAATGGGCAAACAAATAATTCAGGAACTAATTCAAATAGTAATAGTAAACATGAACGAAAAGAAAGCAAAGAAGAAAAAGTTACAATTACTGAAATATTTGACTTTGTGGGTGAAAAAGTGGAAGTTACTAAAGAAGTGAAGAAAGACTCAATTGAAGTTAAGTTAGCTTCTTCATCAAAAAATTCTCAAGTGACTTCAGCAAGAGGAAAATCAGCAGGGTTTTCATTAGTTTTAGGACAGCTAGGCAAAAAAAATAAAATTAGTACACTAGAAAAATCTAAATTAGATTGGGAAAAATTCAAGAGTACAGAAGGTATTAAAGAAGATCTTGAAACTTTCAATAAAGGCAAAAAAGGGTGAGTTATCTATTTAAAATTTATTGCTGCTTCACATTTTAATTTGACTACACTCAGCGTTCTGTAGGACGACCATCCACAAGACGACCGTTCCGTAATACAATGTTCTAACAGTTCTATAGAACATCTTTCCCCAACCCCCTCCATAATACCATTGTGACTGCTATATTTCAGCGCGAAATTTAAATTAACAAATTGACGTTAAAGTCTTCTATGTAGATTTTACACACAAAACTTGTGTTTTGGTGTGACTCAATGTGGAAAAAAAATGAAATTCATTACAAATTTTCGTTGAAATTGAAATATAATAAATAGTATAAAAAAAAATGTGTAAGGTACATTTTATTTAAAATTTGATAATTTGAAAACGATTAAAAAAGAAAATAACAAAAATAAATTATTGGCATATGATTGTATAGAATTCTATACATTTTTCATCCAGTATTAAAGCAACGAATAACAATTGAGTTCAATTCTAAAAAGTCAACAAACCAGGATCTCGCTCACCAACAGCGCCATTTTTATTATTACCTGTCAACTTTTAGGCGTGGTGGTGGGGGCTCCTCTAGCCGTTGTATTGTGGAATTTTTGCTGTCGTCCTATAGAACGCTCAGTGTATTAGGGGTTTAAAAATTTATTTGAAAATGTCTTTACCAAAAGTTAGGACCTGAGGCATTTGCCTAGTGCTTAGTTAATACAGCGCCACTGTGGGTGACATAACATATGTGCTTAAATTATTATTATTAATTATTTGGATCTTGGCTTCTGGTTATAAACCGTGTCAATTAAGTCATTTTATCAGCCAGTGATTCATAGCACATTACAGTGAACATCATCATGGCTTTTTTAATAAAACTAATAGAATGACCAAATCAACGCAGTTTATACTTAGAAGACAAGGTCCATATCAAAATCACCGCGGAAGCCTAAAAGTCTGTGTCGATTATTTATTATACTGGAATAATAATGATTTGTTGTAATCTTTATGTATGTTTTTGCAGGGTTGGCTTTAACTTTCCTACCGCCAAGTGCGAAATTTCATGTACCGCCCTCTCAACCCGTTATCCATATATCACTTACCCATATCCATATATCTTGATTTTGTCTCTTATTTGGTAACATAGTACTCTGGAGCTATAAATAATACCCTATAAATATTTCTAATGTAGCCTAATTTTATATTTTAACTCAAATATTTTAATCGAATTTTAAAATGAACCTCTTCAGTTATTTTTATTAATGAATTACAATAATACTGGATTATTAATTGAAAAATTATTTTTATTTTTGCAGATATTTAGAACAGCAAGACTTTCTGCAAAGAACAGATTTAAGACAGTTTGAAATAGAAAAGCAAATGAGAACAAAGACAAGAAGAAGTAATATTTAATTTTAAATTTAACAATTACAATCCATCAGTATCATTGAGATGAAATATAACGAGTGATAATAATTCACTATTAAAAGGCTGAATCCTCAAAGGGAAAGTATATAATACTATACCTGCTTTGTTTAGAGGAGTTCTGTTGAACTAACAGTTTTATAATATAAACATGAGTTTCACATAGTAGTAGAAAGGATATATAGCGCTGACTTATTGTAATTACCACACCATTTATATTTCATCTCAATGATAAAAACTGGAGAGATTATATTTCCTAACATACATTCAGTATTGTTTATGTAAAGTTTTATCTATTTATTGAGGCACAATAATTTGTATAATTTAAATTCAAAAACAAAACCGTTCCCAGTTATTTTCATTACCTTCTATTTAATTTAATTAGAAGTAAGACTGAAATCAAATGTAATCTTTTATTTTTATAATTAAATGATTTGAGAAGTTTGTGGAAATTCCAGAAGGCTCAATTTACCTAGTAATGTTACAGGTGACCCAAAAGTCACAAGATCATTTTAAAATGAAATCACTTTTTCATTTTATTCTTTCATAAACAGAAAACACACTTCTTGGAAATAAATTTCATTTAGTTTTGCAAATTACATCCTTTAAATAACCACCATTTTGCGCTTCACACTGACGTGCTCTTTCTAAGGCGTGAATCATCACCTGTCGTAATTGTTCTTGGCTTATTCCTTAAATTTCTTCACGGATGTTGGCTTTCAATTGCTGAATGATTCGAGGATTGTTACGGTATACTATAAAGAAGTCTGGAGCAGTTAATTTTAAACCACCGGAATAAACGAAGTATAGTTTGTTTATGTGGTGATTTTCTGACCCCAAAACTACGAGTGTAGGTTCTTTGCTCAGTCGTGAATTTCTCCACGATTAATTTCCAAGGATAACACTTTAATAATTTGAAATCAAATTTAAAAAAATAATTAATTGTAGAATTAATTGTCTTGTGACTTTTGGGGCATCCTGTATAATATGATTATTATTTATACGCCCAGTATCAAGTTTAACTAAATGCTTCTTTAACTAACTGTCATATTATCAACAAATCCAAGCATAATAAATTTAATTAAATAGATTTTAAATTTTCTGCAGTATTTATTTACAACGTATATTATGTAAATTTTTCTTTGAGAACTTAAATATTGATTTAAATCACATTTGTAATACACCAAATTTACTTTAAAGAAGCATTTAGCACTAAAAGAGCTTTAAATTGGTTGATAATACCGGGCAATAACATTATGAACTAATTAATTTCACTTAAAATTGTATTTTTCAACTCATATGTCTACAAATGGTTGATAATTCTGTGTAATGCAATATTGTTTGTCAGTGGCGTGACTATATATTTATGGTATTAGTAATATATATTATGATAACTGAGAATATTTAAACGATTTATTTATTCTTAAAAAAATAATCTCTTCATTGAAAATAACAGACTTCAATTAATAGTTAAGGCATCATGAATTTAACATAACAGTAGACCAGGGTTTGGCAAATAGGTACATTTAGTAGTCGATTGTAAACATCTTAAAAATGCCACATAAAATGATAGTGTATAACAAAATGACTGCTTTTTACCCCAAAATCTTAATAGATCTCTCTTTTCTTCAAGGTAACTCATGACTTTATATATTAGTGTTGTCCGTAGACATAAAGCATGAAAACAGGGCCGTGTCAAAAGAAAGAGATGGAATATACCTACGGATATACTCATACTTATTTAAACAAGAGTGTCTATTACATTCTTCTTTTTGAAGAAATGTTACACCCAAGAAGACTGTACAAAGGAGAACCAACTAAACTTATGGAATGTGGGGATTAACGGTTTAATTTTTTCGAATTTTGACTGTCGCCATTCGAAAGAGCATAACAAATCATGAACATTTTGTATTGTAATTTTTTTAAATTTTCATTAGTTTCAAAGTTATTTGAAAATTTTTGATTATTTTGCACATTTTCATAGGGGTGTTTCACCCCCTTAAGCCGTTTTACCGCAGCTGTGATAATTTTTTTCTTACATACCTTGACCTCCTCTAACTTTATACAAAGTTTAAACTCGATACGAATTTTCGACTTGAAAAGGTTCCCTTGTTAGTACAGGGCGAAATAGGAAAATGATTCTCCTTATATTGTCTTCTTGGTTACACCATTATGTTAATACAGAATGTGCGGTCCATGCTCTATGTCTATGGTGCTGTCCAATTTTATTTTTTGTTACTTCTATGGTATGTAATAAAAAATGTGCTGTTTTTTACTGAATTTTTGCAGAAAAAGTTATCTATAAGATGTTAAATGTATAAGTCGAGAACTTGCTGTATTTATGTTACCTAATAAATTAATATGTAACTTGTTTATGTATACAGTAAATTAATAAGGATAAAAATTTTAATTATTTATATAGGTATTTTTTTTATTAATAACAATAAACAATAATTTACGATTCTTTAATTATCCATGTTATATATACAATTTAATACATTACATAAAAAATATTTATATATATTTTACATAAATAATGTGATATATTAATTAACATTGAAAAGTCAAACTAAAACTACAAACAAATCGTTGCTCATCTAACACTGCCCAAGTCGAAAATTTGTGGTTTTTACATTTGAATGTCACTGGATAGAGCTACTCATTTCACGTCGATCTACCAATCACATTCTAGGCGTTTCGGTCAATAAAAAAACAGAATTAAAAAAATAGTGACAGCGCGCAAGCCGGTAGCCTATATGAAAAAATACAGTTTTTTCGCTCTCCTGTAAAGTTGGTCAAAATGACTTGAGCGGTGTTGTTAGATAAGCGATGAAATGTATTATGTTCACATATTATTTATTACATGAAAAGATTAAATCTACTAATTCAAATTAATGCATTGTAAATTAACATAAATCAGTAATATTGATTTATTCACAATAAGAACGATATTTCAATTAATATATTTTAAACATTGTTTACCTCTATGAATCAGCTAATTATACTTGGGTTTGAATGTGGCAACATATTTATTAAATACATAATTTATAAAATAAAACAATGCTGTCTAATTTAGCTACTTAAAATTTAAAATAAACTGAAAAATTGACTTTCCTTTTATATTTATTTATTTTTAATACTTAAAAATTGTTTTATATGTAATTAATTATAATTTATCAAATTAAATAAAATAAAACTCAAGCATTATAAATTAACCCAGTAATTGAGAAAATAATCAAACAGAATGAAATACCATTGTTTTATTCCAGAATCCGTAATAAAAGATATAGCAAATTTCCAATCTGAATGACGTTTACCAGATTCAGATGGAATCAATAATGAAAATTGACAATTAAAAAATAGGTTGGCAATGTGGATTGTGAGTACTGCAAACTTCTTCAGACTGCTTGGACGTAATAAACAATAATTGAACGTAATGAAATTGTTGGCGGTGAATATGAAATTTTACAGAAACGTCAAAATTTGATTTCTCTTTCAATTACTGGGAAGTTATTCCCTGCTTAATAAAATTGCACACTTAAGACATGACTTATATACATTGTACCCTACTTATACTGTGTCCCAACTTCTAAAGGCCAGGCATTTTTTTCATGTGTTTTATGTTACTTTTGATGGTAGGTATGAATATTTTTTGTGACGTTTAACAAGATCGGTAGGAGGATCATGTTTGTTTTTTTTTAATAAAAATGCCCTAATACAATTTAAATATTATTATAATTCAGACACTACGGGACTTTTTCTTTGTCTAATAATAGATTAGAAAATAAAAAAAATTGTGTAGCAATGAAACAATTAACTAAATATGTTCCAACATTTTAAACAGAATGCGTTCGATACGAATAATCCAAGTGAAATTTTATAAGAAGTTGTATTCAGCTAAAATCAGTTCTGCAGTGATTTTTAAAAAAATTACCAGAGTGAAATATAAAAGAATGCAGTTAACTGTGTTGAACGGGACAACATATATTTATATGTTATTAAAAGTAGCATAAAATTTTTTGGAAATTAGTTTTTTTTTAAATCGCTAATTAAATAAAATTATTTTTGCATAAACTGCTTGGCCTTTAAAAGCTAGAATAGACAATAAATATTAATACTTATTTCATTAACAAATGCAAATTAACGCTAAATATCAACTTTAATTTCATCTTCTGATGTTACTATTTCACTTGAGTCAGATATTGCAGCTCCAAAAATTTGTTCTTCTGTAGTTTTCTTATGACTTTTTGTTACGATAATTTTCTTTTGCATATTTTCATATAATACTTCCCAGTTAACATCGATAGCATCACTGTCAGCTCTAAGCAATATTTTTACTTCTTTGTCTATTTCTAATTGATCTACATATTCCTTAGGTAATGTTTTGCGGAAACGTTGTTTACCAATATTTTTTAACGGCTGTGTGTATCCATGAGGTAACAAGAATTTTTTTGAACAGTTTACTTTACTTGTTTCAACGTTGATTTTTTCATCTGTGAAGCCATCTGTGCATATCATTATTTGACAAATGTCTGCAGTTTTAAAAAACATTTTCTTATCAATAGTTTTTAATGATTCAGTGATTGTTGGCAAATCATAAATAGTACCATGAAATAACCAATTATCAAGTTGAACTTCAACATGACGCATATCGTCTTGAACTGTGATGGTTAAGCGGTTTCGAAGTGACACGCCGACTTTAGTTAATGTTTTAAGAATTTGTGCTGCCTGTATGGGTAATCGGAGAATAAATTGATGTTCTAATTCAGTATATTTATCTTTATGTTCATTCTTGTGTGTAGGCTTCATTTTATTTTATTAACTAATGAACAATCGAATATTTCAAACTGCACACTGTTTCTGATGTTTTACAACAATTGTTTACATTACCAACATAACAAATTAAATAATTTTAGTTTTATCCCTAAAAGAGCCGGGTGGGTGCCGTCAGTGACGTGTTCGTATTTAAATGGTAATGTAAAAAAATAATTATAAAGACAAAAATTTTAAATTTGAAAATCATTTAATCCCAGAGGTGGATTAAATGTTTAGAGCGCCCTTCTAGAGGCCATATGAACATTCAGCTTGACATTCAACAATGAAATTTCCGAAATTCAAATATTTTCTTATTCTTGCGTCTATATTTTGTTTGTTAAAAATTATCACATCATCTTTTTATATTGTGTAAGTAGGTGCATAGGTACTTACTGACACAATTATTTTTTTATTTTTCAAAAATTTCGCACGCGCGCCTTTTTGTAACCTCGCGCCCTAGGCACGTGCCAAGTTTATTCTTTGATTGACTATGCAGGCGGCATGAGTGTCCCCAGAGGGACAAATTCTACTTTCTTTGGAAATTTTTCTGCGGATGCCCCTGACAGGCAACACAATTTCTTAAAACTAGTCCGTGTATCACTAAAAAAACATTTAAAGATTTGATTTTTATTAGAAATCGTCAAAAAAAAATCTCAGCGATGAAACACGGAAAAATTCGCTTTTGTCCAACTAATTATTTTGGTGTAAAATTTCGCCTCAGAATAGGAAAAAAAACTTTTCCGTATGAGAAAGCGTCGAAAAACCGCTATCTTAACTGAAGATGCAGGCTTCACAGAAGAGACGAGAGATAGCTGAGAAATCTCGAAAATTGTCGATTTTTTTTATAAACTTAATAATTATGTCATTATTAATTCTTTTTATCAATTGTGTATAAATAATAACAAATAACAGTATACAATAAAATAAGTAACAATAATAGTATTTTTATATACATATACCTACTACGTTTTTATGTCTTAAAACGTAATTGTAATAACAGTTATTGCACACCCCAAGCAGGCTCTGCTTGGGAGTGTGTTCTACTCTCGTCCTAAAATTTTTTTTCGTATATAAAATGATAAAATGAGTATTATATCTTAAATTTCTTCAGTAACCCACTTAAATTTTTACATTTTCTGATAGAAAACATTACAGTCTTCATTTTTACTTAGTTTAATATCGATCGGTTTTAATTTTCTGTTATAAAAATATAAATAAAGTTCAATTTGTCGATTTAACCCGCTTTTTTGATAGAAACGCCGAACTATAGGCAACAATTCGAAATAAATTTGCACCAATCTTTTTGAATTCACTTCATCTATTATCAGAATAGAACCCTATTAAAACTCAACAAAATTGGATAACTAGAAGTAACGAAATTTGCAGTTTATTTAAACAAAAATTCATATTTTGACAAGAATCTTTTTTACAAATAGAGTAGTTGCTATTTATAATTTATTAATAGTAGTAGGCGCTATTTCTTCATATGTCAATTCAAATTCCATAATTATTATATTGTGTTAATTAATATATAAATACACGTACATCGATACGTGCTGTATTTTAATTATTTTATTCAAAGCCAATCAATCTTTTTAATCAAGATAAAATCTGGTAAGTTTGCATTTTTAAAACAAATATATAATATACATATAACCTATAAACGTTACATTGTTGTTTCATTTTAAATGCTAGACATCAGGTGAACACAGCTGTTATCGCTGCAATATGTGGATGTATTTATCTTTTTAATTATTATTAGATATTAATTAATTTATTTACTTTATACATTTTACAAAAAAATATGTTATATAAAAATTGTAAATTAAAATGATTGTTGTTTTATTACAATACATCCTAAATTTAAATAAAAAAAGGTAATAATCGATTGATATCAAGATTCATTGTTGATTTTCTAAAAAATCTTAATGAGTGATAAACTTCATATTATATATTTATATAATATTAATTACCTCCAATCTTTTTTTCAAACATCCTTTTAAGTTTCACCAATTATATTGTACCTGTACCGTATTTATTTGATATTATAAGTTAAACCATTTTTTTATGTTTAAGGGGTGTGCATTTTATGGTCTAGCCATAGTATTTTCAATCTACTATAGGATTAGTCAACGCAAAAGTAGAGAAAAAGAAACTTGCTTTAACACAAAAACGCATGCCGATGTCACATTTAGGTTCATATAAGTGTAAATACACCTTAAGTGAAGCGGTTAAAAAACCTCAAATAACATTGTTTCAAGCTCTACTAAATCGCAAGCAGTGGATCTTGAGCTAGCGAACGTACATTGCCACTGGGCACACTAAATGAGCCCTAAACAGGTATAACTCTGTGCCGGATGACACTATTAAGTTAGTCCAATCTTTATATGAGTTTAATGAGATACGCCGTCAAACTCCAAATCAAAAAGATGCCATTCGAGTTAAAAATACATAAGGTGGTCTGAAAACTATTCCAAAAAACATTTGATCATGACCATCGCCGAAGTTTACGAATTGTTCAAACTGAAATACCCTGATGTGAAGGTAAAACGGTTCAAGTTTTTTGAACTAAGGCCGTTCCACGTGCGAGTCATGTTCGAAATTTTGTTAAAATCGAAGGCATAATGCAAATAGAAAATTATAAAACACTATTGGAGCAGAATGCGTTACCTTTCAGGCTACGTTTAGTTGGCAAAAAAAAGTATTTTTATGCACGATAGTGACCCAAAACACACGTCGTTGTTGTGTAAAAGTTACCTGAGGGAAGTAGAAGACGACGAAATATTAAAAGTAATGACGACCACCTCAGAATCTGGATTAAAACCAAATAGAACTACTTGCTTGACAGACGGATCCGAAGAGACTGTCCCAGGTCAAAAAAAGAAACTCTGGAATAAATAGGAAGAAGCATGGCATAATATTCTTTAAGATATACGGTGATGCGAAGGGCGGATTTTTTGACGTGAGAAAAATGACATATGTCAATTTGTAGAAACAGCAACAATAAATCAAGAATCAATTGCTCTTGAGATATCTGATGTTTTTTTTGATAATTTGAGAGCGTACGATTTCTTCCTCTGGGGTTTTGTGAAATCTCAGGTTTTTATCAATGCGCCATAGACTATTCCCGAGATTCAACGCGTCATCTGTGATCTGGATCTCTGTGAGAAAAGTCATCGCAAATTTCATGAAAAGAGTAAGGGTGTGTTTAGAGCCGCGGATATTTTATTCCATAATTAATCGGAACATGTCTACTTCACAATGCAATAAAAATAACACTACTCCACTCAATAAAATATGCGTTTTTTTTGGTTTTAATTAAATTCGGCACTCTTATTGAGTGAGACAACCTTTGCATATGTGCATTACAATATTTTTAGATTAATGTGATTTAATTCAGAAAAATTAATTTGGTACCACAAATCCTACAACATCGTCAGCAACTCTTGCATAACCAATTATTAATCAAAAAAGGTAATACTGCTTTTGGTGGAATAAAAAGAACCTTGTTCTAAATATAATTAAGAAAGACAGAACTCACGCCAGTCCCACTGTTCATTACCAGCATATATGTGTTTGTTCATTACCAGCATATATATGTGTGTTCATTACCAGCATATATCTGTGTGTTCTTTACCAGCATATATCTGTGTGTTCATTACCAGCATATATCTGTGTGTTCATTACCAGCATATACAGGGTGTCCAAGATAAGCGTGCAATGCATGGGGATATCCTAAACGGTAAGAGATACAGATGTGGTTAAATGAGATGAATTATTTGTAAGAAAGGGGTGAGTATTACAACATCAAAAAATATTAATAATTTTATGTGGTTCAGGCGGTATACCCAAAAAACTGAAAATTCAGAATTTCTTTAAATGACTATAACTTCTTTGGCAAAGTAGATAGGTACTTTTTGTTAGCGGTTTCTTTAAGCTCTTTTTTGTGTAGACTTGTTTGGTGAATTTAGAATTTTTATATCACTTTTAGTTTCCGAGTTACAAGCCCTAACTTTAGTTTTTCTTATGGGCCGCCAAGTTGGCTATATCATATTCGAACGTGTTTTTTACTATACTTTACAATGATATGTCACATATCATACTTATTATTAAAAAAAAAGTAAAAACCTTTTTTTTGTAATAGTTTATTGTTTTTAAATATGCATTTGTTATTTTCATTGTTGTTATTGCGATTTTTGTTTAACAATTTTTGTTTTTCATGGCTTACTTAAATGTTTGTAATAAAATACTTTATAAATATCACCAATATTTAGTACTTCGACTTATTTTCTATAATAAGTATGACATGTGATATATCGTTGTAAAGTAGAGTAAAAAACACGTTCAAATATGATATAGCCAACTTGGCGGCCCATAAGAAAAACTAAAGTTAGGGCTTGTAACTCGGAAACTAAAAGTGATATAAAAATTCTAAATTCACCAAACAAGTCTACACAAAAAAGAGCTTAAAGAAACCGCTAACAAAAAGTACCTATCTACTTTGCCAAAGAAGTTATAGTCATTTAAAGAAATTCTGAATTTTCAGTTTTTTGGGTATACCGCCTGAACCACATAAAATTATTAATATTTTTTGATGTTGTAATACTCACCCCTTTCTTACAAATAATTCATCTCATTTAACCACATCTGTATCTCTTACCGTTTAGGATATCCCCATGCATTGCACGCTTATCTTGGACACCCTGTATATGTGTGTTCATTACCAGCATATATCTGTGTGTTCATTACCAGCATATATCTGTGTGTCCGTTACCAAACAAAAACCAACCAACACGATTTATGGAAAATACTACTTTACCACTTATTTACACCTATCCAATTTTTTATTTATTTTTTCCCCAAAGAACTAAAAAGTTTTATTACTGAACAAACGAATCTATATTATTCAAAAAAATCCTAACCAATCTTTTCAAGTAACTGATACCGATATCCAGCAGTTTATCGAAGCAACTTATATGATGTCATTGATACAACTACCGAGAATAACCAGCCATTTTATCATATTGAAATATTATTTGTATAATCATATATCTGGCCAGACCCTACATTTTGTTCTATTTCAGCGGTCCCTACAACATTGAAGTTGAAGATTTACAAGTATTTTTTAAATGCCAGAGTATGCAGACATTATTTGTGTTTTTTATATTATCTGGTTTCTGAAAGATAGAAAAAGAATCAAAATGCTAGCAGAAGATCTAGATATATTCAGCATAGGCATCTCGTCAGTGGAAGAAATTCCGATTGACGAGGAGGCCGAGGCGAAACGATATAGGTATGCTAAAATGTGTGCACGGATCAAACGGCTAGATACTCCAAGTACGTCCAACATATCTCAAGAAATAGTGGAAAGTTCACTTAGTTCAAACACATCGACATCTGTTACCTTATCGAACCATTCGTTCACAGAATAAATTCCAAAGGCGATCGATGTAAAGGACTTCTTCGAGATGAACGTCAAACTCAACGGAGAAATAGTATGTATCTCCCGTTTTCCAGAAGCCAAACAAAATGAAAGAATGGAAATTTCCACGACGTGTTCCTAATCCAAGAGTGTTTACAAATACTCACAGAAGATTGCGAGAGACTGGAAAAACTGCATAAAATCGAGCGGAGTGGCATGCGGTAACTGCGAGAAATGTAGAATTAGATGAACGTATCCTAAATATGGTAACTGCAGAGCGATCAATTAGTACACGTAGACTGTCTATACGTCTAAATGTGTCGCGCGACGAATTTTCCAAGTTTTTCGAGCAGATAATTATCCTTATCATGCAACTCCAGTTCAGGAGTTATTACCAGCAGATCTACTTACACAGTTGGAATTTTGCAATTAGTTGCTAGAACAGCATTTTGATGATAATTTATTTATTCTATGGGCAGATGAGTCGCAATTCACTAAAGATGACATTACCAACTTTCATAACCTGCACACATGGGCTCCCGAAAATCCATATTCAATACAACAAACATTTCAACATCGATTCAGTGTAAACGTGTGGACTGGTGTAATTGCTGGTATACTAATTGGACCTTTCATACTTCCACATAGATTAAACAGTGAATCTTATTAGCATTTTTCACAAAATGAATTACCAGGACTGCTAAAAGATGTTTCCCTTGTACAAAGAAGAAATCATTTTTACCAACATGGTAGTGCTTCAAGTCACTATGACCCAATTGCGAAGGACTTCTTGGATGAAAAATTCCCAAATCGATGGATTGGAAGAAAAGGTCCAATACATTGTCCTGCAAGATCACCAGATTTGACAGTTTTGGACTTCTACGTATGGGGAACGATGAAGGAACAGGTATATTCATTCCAAATAACAACATTGGATTAATTGCAAGAACGGATAGAAGCGGCGGCAAAACATATCATAGAGACTTTACTATTAGTATTACAATAAATTTAAAAAAAACGAGCATTAGCTTGTATTCAGTCTCACGGTGGACACTTCGAGTACCTGTTATAGTTTCAATATTATGTTTACCGTAAACAATAAAAACAAATAAATTATATGACTTTTTCATTTAATAGGGCAAGTAGCAAAGTAGTCAAGTTGGGGATTAATTTATAACTGGAAAAAAGACCCAGGTCCAAACTTTGTACAATGAATTTGTAGGTAACATTATGACGTACCAAAATAATGATAAAAAATACCACATATTAGAGGTACTTTTGAAGAAAAATGTCATTTTCATAAAAATTTAAAAAAAATCTATTTTTCGACTTTGATGAGCTATAACTCTGAACTAACTAAATTGGCAACACTGTTTTCTGTGGCAGTCTATTTGACAGTTTTTTTAGTTTAGTTTGGTTTGGCAATTTATCATGAATAGACTCACGCCGGAACAACGTTTGCAAATTGTTCAAATTTATTATGAAAATCGTAGCTCAGTTTGCGAAACTCATCGGGCATACGTGCATTTTATCGCTCTGTTGGACGATTGTGAGCACCCAATCGTCCAACAGAGCGATTAATTCGAGAAACTATGGATCGTTCTCGAAATGCGTTTACTCTAAACGATAATACGCATCCCATAAGACGTCGTACGTTGATGCTGTGCAGCGTAATTTGTTTGATGATGCAAACGTGTCAATTCGTCATCGTGCTCAACAAATAAACACGTGTCCATCTACTTTATGCAAATTTTGCGTAAAGATCTTGGTTTACGTGCTTACAAAATTCAACTTCTACAAGAATTGAAGCCACACGATCATCATTCGTGCCGTACATTTGGTGAATGGGTCGAAGGAAACATTGCTATTGATCCACAATTTCATTTGAAAATTTTGTTGTGATAAAGTACATTTTTGGTTAAATGGCTATGTCAACAAACAGAATTGCCGCATTTGGAGCGATGATAATCCACAAGCCATTTTAGAAACACCATTACATCTACCAAAAAATCACCGTTTGGTGCGCTTTATGGGTCGGTGGAATCATTGGTCCATACATCTTTAGAAATGATTATGGTCAGAACGTAACAGTCAACAGTGAGCAGTACAGAGACATGATACTAATTTTTGTGTGCCTCAATTGGAAGGCATTAATGTTGCAGATATGTGGATAAGCAGAACGGCGCCACATGCCACACACCGCGCGATACAATTTATTTACTGAAAGAAACATTCAATGAACGATTAATTTCACGAAATCGACCTGTTAGCTAGTCACCTCGTTCGTGTGATTTGACGCCATAAGAATATTTTCTCTGGGAATATGTAGAGTCGCGTGTCTACGCCAATAAACCACAAACAATTGAGCACTTGGAAGCCAACATTCGACGAGTCATTGCCGAAGTACAGCCTGATTTACTGCGAACAGTGTGTGAAAAAAAACATATAGTCAAAATAAATATTTTTACAGCCAATATTGTTACTATTCCTAGTACCCAAACGAGAGTATAACAAAATATAGATTAATTGATAACACCGCCGATAAAGAAGCAGTTGTTAAAAAGATAAATGTCTTCAGGACTAATTTTATATTAAACATAGAAGAGAAAAGAAAACAAACGCCGTTACACCCACAAAAAATCACTATTTGGTGTGCTTTATGGGTTCATATTTCTTCAAAAAGATGATGCCGGTCAAAACGTTACGACTAATGAAGAACGCTATAATTCCATGATTATTGATTTTATCTTTCCCGAATTGAATGGTGTTAATGTGATAGATTTGTTTGATTATTTTTTGAGTCACATTCTATGTAACGTTAAGTTTCAGAAGTACCTACTATCAGCCAGAAAGAAGATGGAGGAAAGTATAGAAGAGACTATTACGCCATTATTATTCATTCAATTATAAAATTAAACTAACGTTTCAATGGCTATAGCCTAGCAGGCATGCAAAATCGACCTTTGCATAGATTTGGCTGATTATTTTTTTAATAGTCACATTCTTTGTAACTTTCAGCTAACTTATAACTATCAAAAACAATAAAAAAACAATTAATGTTTCAGACGTACTTAAAGCCAGTAAGAAGGATGTAAGAAAATATCGGAAAAACTATTATACCAATAGGCATAATTATTACTCTAGTAACTTTTTATTATAACTATATTCGCAATTATCTTTCTCAATTTCTCATTGAATGTTTTGGTGGTTTATCCATCCTGTACTATTAAGAGCAACAATAATTGATTAGCGATGAAGTACTAGAAATGTTGGCAAGTAACGGGAATCTAATTCTCGTAAATGTTTTTCATTGTTATAATATTACAGACAAAAGTCCGTATACTAATGAAAATGCAGTTTAGAAACAAAAGCCGCTTCAACAAAAGGCCTTTGGCGAACTTCTAAAGAGCTCATATAAAAAAAATACCTTTCTATGTTTACTTTCAATTGTAAATTTTGAAATATGTGTAAATGGTATCTTATTATGCTTATTATGCAATTGTGTTCAGGGTTCGAGGTGTATACTAAGATTTTAAGCAACATGAAGCCTTGGTATTTGCAGCGAAATATAGTCTTCGGTACTGGCCAGAGCTGTCAATACTTCAAGTAAAATACTTGAAAAAGTACTTCAAGTACCAAAAAGTACTTGAAGTACTTTACTTCAAGTACTTTTGAAAATTGCGCAATGTACTTGATACTTGAAGTAATTTTTTTAAAATACTTGAATTTAGTACTTGATTTTGCAAGTAAAATACTTCAAGTATTTTACTTCAAGTATATTTTTAAATACACCATGTCGTTTTTCAAGTACTTACTTTAATAAACTGATTTTCCATAAGAAAAGTTTTTT
This sequence comes from Sialis lutaria, assembly GCA_949319165.1. NCBI lineage: Eukaryota > Metazoa > Arthropoda > Insecta > Megaloptera > Sialidae > Sialis > Sialis lutaria. The sequence continues at coordinate 7,632,427 of OX439241.1, forward strand.
TAAACACAATAATTAATTTTATCACTTATAAAAACATGGAAAGAAATTTATAAAGCCTTTAAAAATATTTTAAAGATATCAAAGAGGTATATTCGTTGATTATTTACGATATACCTACTTACTACCTATAGTCTGTTTTATTTAAGTTTGCAGCGGTTGCCGGGGATTTGACGGTAGGAATCGTGACTCGGTATACACCCTCGCCCTTAAAACTTTTTTTTGTTATTCTCTCATTTATATACCTTTTAAGATGAAAATTGGGATAAATGACGTAGATTGATGGTCAAAGAACAGAAATTATGAGATTTAAAAAAAAATTTGATTGACGAAGTGTTCAAATTTTTTTAGTTACCCCATTGCATTGACCAGAATGTTATTAGATAGGTTTCCTAAAATGCAACAAAACATTTTTTTGGAACCTTTTGATTTTAACACTTCAGTCACGAGATATTTGCTTTCAAAGTCGTTATTCAAGCGCCCCCCTAGCCCTCTAATTTCTAATACGGATAATTCAAAATACACAACATAAATCTATAGATGGGTTCTAATAGGCCACATATGTTATTTTCTATTATAAAAAATAGTTTTAACAATTAAAATTTTTAATAGAGTGACATAAATAAAACAATATTTTAAAATTTTTATTTTTAAGAAACAATAAGAAATTAAAATCAGTTTCATACATTCTGAAATATCCAATACTTAAAAAACACATAATAAAAACATAATTTATTAATAATATGTGGCCGCGGCCCGCAAACAAAAGCTCAGCTGATTTTCACGTGTTTTTAAGTATTTTTTTTATCCGAATACTTGACACTACCCTTGTTAGGTAATGAAGATAATATGTATATAAATATTTAAAAGTACCATTTTTTTTTGTATTTTAATGGTTCTAACAATTAAAATTTAAAATGTACTTGAAATAAGTTACTTGAATTTTCAAGTACTTTTCGGTACTTGAAGTACTTTACTTCAAGTACTTTTAAATATTGTGCAATGTACTTGAAACTTGAAGTACTGTCACTAAATACTTGGTACTTGTACTTGAAGTACCTTGACTAAGTACTTTTGACAGCTCTGGTACTGGCATCTTTATTCAGAGACTCTAATTCATTTGTGTCTGAAATATTATGAACACTGATTAGGAAAACTTGTATAATAACTAAAACTGTTAAATATCATTCAGATCGGATTGAATAAATAGTGAAATTTTCTTGGAAGTATTAAAATAGGGGAGCGGAGGGCTTGTTTAAAGGGGGGTAGGTATTCAAGCCTCTAGCTACTAAACTATACACGACAAAGTGCCAATTTCGTTTTAACTTCGGGCGATGCTAATGAAAGAGTCACAGCATTTCAGTTGCCCGCCGTGTAGTGTAGATGTGGCACATTGGTGCAAAAATACAGGTAAGCGAATATGTATACGTCGTTTTTTTTTTTTAACTTTGATTCATTACTGTATGTGTTAGCGGTACAGTAGGCACTAAATTCTAATCGAAAATATAGGGATATTGCAACGGAGTTCAATATTTGCCACTTAACATTTTTTAATTACGTTAAAAAGACAAAAGCCAGCTTGAAATACAATGTAGGGTTTAATAAACCTAGACTGATTTTCAATAAACAACAAGAACGTTCTATTCCAGAAAAAAATGTGAAGTGTAGAGCAAAATTAAGAGAAACATTACAGAATTATAGACTTCCTCTTAGTATTTTCAACTATATCGACATTAGGCAATCTTATTATGAAGTGAATTATCGTTTTGGTTTCGTCATGCATGTGTTAGCCCTAGGCTTAGCTGAGCGTAATAAGTTTTGCGGTTTGATGGACTTAGCGGAGTCTTTCTTATCAAAACCAAGCTATAACACGCATATACAGAAGATACATACGGCTGTAAAAAATGTTGCGAAAAGATTTTTTGCTGCTGCTGTAAAAGAAGAGAAAGAGGAAACATGTAAAGCGAATAACGTACAAGATATTAACGAATTAACAGTATCAGGCGACGGAACGTGGATTCACTTCGCTATTCGGTGTCGCTTCTTTGATCGGTTACTACACGGGAAAGGTTTTTGATGTGTTTGTCAAGAGTTCTTACTGCTACCAATGTAAAACTTGAGAGAATAAGCTAGATACCGCCGAATTCGAAGAATGGAACGAAGAATACATCAACAGCGGAAACTGTAAAACAAATCATGTTGGTCCATCAGGCAACATGGAAGTAGACGCCATCATACAAATGTTTCAACGCTCCTTAGAATATTTTGGAGTGATGTTTACAAATTAAATAGGAAATGGTAAATGCTAAACCGTACGGTGAAGATTTCACGATGAATAAGAAAGAGTGCATAGGACATGTGCAGAAAAGAATGGGTACTCGTTTACGTGAACTAGTAAAAACAATTGCGGTCGATAGTGAAACTATAACAGGAAAAAAAATAAAAAGGAAAAGTCTCTCTGGAAAAGGTAAACACAGTGCAAAAATGATTGACAAATTGACCGTATATTATGGACTGGCCATCCGACGCAACCACGATTGTGTAAAAAAAATTAAAAATGCGATTTGGGCGACATACTATCACTACTGCTTGACAGACGAGAAACCACAGCACGACAAATGTCCGAGCGGTGAGGACTCTTGGTGTGAATGGCAAAAAGCGACAGCTGCAAACAGTCTGAATTCATTCAAACACAGCTACAGTGCTTTTCCTACAGATGTTACAGAAGCCATAAAGCCAATCTACGAAGATTTTAGCAAGGACGCACTTTTGTAGCGATGTCTTGGAGGTTTCACGCAGAATAATTCACGTAGATGTTTTCATTCTTATAGAAGACAAAAGATATTACAGATATTATTGAATTTGGCTTTCCAAGACTGAAGTATACTCGTTCATCAAATTATTTTAATGATATGGATGAATATAATTTCTATCGACGATTTCGTTTGATGAAACAAACAAGTTTAAGTGTGTTGAGGTTAATAGAAGATTATTTCCAAATGATTTGTGAATTGTGATTTAATAAAAAAATTGGAAACAGCATATTTTCTGTAATAAATGTATTTCATTTTTACAGAAATAACTGTGTTTCTCTAATGAATCAGTTATTAACAGTGATCGCAGATTTTTGTGGTATTCACACATCTACAACTTCCAGGATTACAAAAAGTGTGTATGAAGCAATTGTGGTATTACGACTTGCTTTTATTTAAATGTCGGAAACGGTTGATGAAATGCGAGATATAAAAAATGTTTTTTTAGCATTGCAGCTATGTGCTATCTATTGCACACACGCAAAAATGAATCATGCAAATGCGTAATTGCATCAAAAGATAGACAACCAACTATGACAACACCTGCTACCGAACACGAATCATGCGACGCCTAGGATGGGACAAAGGATTACTCTGAAGTCCAACCCGGAAGAATGGCACAATGCTATGGATCCAAATTCGCAGCCAATTTGATAACACCAATAGAGTTTAAAGATGGCTTGTTTAAGGCAATGCGTAAGACTCATACTGGCGACACTGGATCCTACTACTCAGTAGGTTTTCAAACCGGTAACAACGCTGGCGTAGTATTTGCTGAACAGGACATATACCAATTTAAGAGACAATTAAAACTGCCTCTATCAATCAGTCGGAGGAGAAGATGGAGAAGTATTTAGAAATAGAAAAGGCTATTATTCAATAAATGTACAGGTAGCATCAGATGTGTTGGCGCCACTGGCACCAATATGAAATATTGATATAATGGGGAGAATACTTTTCCGAAGCTCTATAACCCTCATTATATCTCACATCGGTTTCATAAAACTAAAAAGTTTTCACTTATATTTACATTTTTGCGTATAACATTTTTTTTTTCAAATGGAAATAAACATTTTTTTTACAGTATTATCAACATAATTAAAATATTAAAGATCTTGAGCTACAAAGGGATATAGAAAGGGAATTTTACACAAATAAATATTTAGCACATACAGTATGTACATGTACTATTTGAACAGTTAATTAGCGATGAAGTGTTAGAAATGTGGTCCAACAATGGAAATCTAATTCACATAGATGTTTCTCGTTCTTATAGAAGACAAAAGTCCGTATAATAATAAGAATATTTATTTCATATACTGTATTACAGTGTAAAATAAGTCAAATAAAAAATTTACTAATGGAAGTGCAGTTTAGAAACAAAAGTCGTTTCAACAAAGGACCTTTGGTGATCTTCTGAAGACAAGAGCTCACATCAAAAACACTCGGGCAGAACTAATGATTTGCTAATCAACCACTTGTGTTCATGGTTCAAGGTGTATACCAAGATTTTAAGCAACATGAAGCCTTAGTATTTGTAGTGAAATAAAAAGTCTTCGATATTGTCATCTTTATTTAGAGATTCTTTATAGTTCATTCATGTCTGAAATATAATGAACATCGATATGGAAATTTTCTTGTGTTTACACAGATTGTTTAATTTTTGTTGAACTTAATTAAACAGTTTTGCAGACTTTACAACACCACAGTAGAAATTAAGACATTGATTTCATTAACTACAGTCTACGCTTTACTTCTGATTAGAAGTCCAGCACAAGAACAGGAGAACAACCTGGCGCTGACCAACTGCGCCAAATACGATGAGCCCTGGTGCGTTTCACAATGCGCATCATCTTTATTCATGGACAGATTAATATCAGAACAGATGTACGCCGAATATTTAAAACTGGCCCTATGCAAACTTAAGGGAACTTCTACATTTTATGGAGGTTAGTGAAAAATTGTGAAATTTTCTTGTTTACATGGAAGAAAATCTCGAAGAAACTATTAAACCAAGAGGCATAATTATTACTCTAGAATTTTTTTTATTTTTTATTACAATTTTGATTGTCTATCTGAATTTCTTGTGAATGTCCATTTGTATCTTCTCGTCAACGTGCTACTCAATTTGGCATCTCCAGAACATTGTTACGACGCATTTTGAAACATTATCAGAATCTGAAGATGTTTCCATATAAAATTCAATTGGCCCAAGAATTATTCTTGAGGGATGCAGCACGACTACAATATGCCTATAAATTCATTCAGCTTGCAACCGATAATGCCAACAAGAACAGCCGAATTTGGGGTGTGGAGAATATGAGAGTTGCATCAGCATCAACTAGACCTTCTTAAATGCACTGTTTAGTGTGGAATTATCGCCGATAGAGTTATTGGTCCATATTTTTTTCGAAGACGATGAGCATCCACAAACCATCTCTGGGGCAGTGTACCAGACCAACAAAAAATCCTAGTAGTTGGTAATCATTTTTCTACTAAGAGACAATCTGGGTCAAAACTTCGTGTCAGGAACCGTAAAACGTAGTTTTCTTGAAAGTCAGAAACTCTACTAGTGACCCTCGTAAGCTTCTGTAAATAAAATAAATTAATAGTGTTTATATTGAAAACAATTGTTTTTATTTCATAATTATTATTAACAAATAATAAAAATATAGTTATTTGGCTAACAAGGGTGCAAAATGACATTTTACGCACGAGGTGCACACAATACTTTTTTCAACAACCCTATTATAATATTAACAATATTAGAATATAATTCATTTTAATACATATACTTTAAGAGCCTCCTTTTTTAGTACGTTCACGATAAGGTACACTAAAAAATTTCCACACACGTTTTAAGTTACACTGTGCATATCTCACCGAAAGAGTACCTTTTTTGTGTGTATACTGTTTATTTACATGATACAATAAATTTAATTAATTTACACCATTGTGTTAATATAAAATGCGCAGTCCATGGTTTGAACCGTTCATTTAAACTTTAAATAAACTCAAAATGATGGACCTGTATTATTTATTGATTTCTGGCGTTTTACGGTTTCCGTATTCTATGGCTATATATATAGGGTTGTCAGATTTCTTGTGAGTCAAAACGTCGTCCCGAAAGGTTTGTTCGGGACACCGGGACATGGGACCAAAAAACGGTGACAATCCCGATTAATCGAGACGTCTGACAACCCTATATATATAGCTTCTCATAACCCTGTCTATAGATATACATTTTGATATAACGAAATATACATACCTAATTGTTAATTGATACATATCTTGCACGTTTTACAATTTTTTTAAACTATATTATTATTTACAAATTATAATAAGGAAATAAGAAAACAAAATATGTACAACATACAACACCGCACAATGTCAAAATACGTTCTGTGAAAATTACAGAACGGAAACTGATTTCACGTCTGCGCACAAAACAGCAAATGGCTATAGCAGGATTGCCAACTCAAAATCTAATTTTTCAAAGGAGTTAAATTTTTCAGCTAAAATAATCCAGATAATGACCTAGGTATGATAAAAGCTAGGAATAATATTAAAGTCAATTTATAACACAAATCACACATAATATAATATAATATGTGTGATTTGTGATTTATATTAAAAAATAAATTGGTATTTCTTTTTAATCAAGGCATGTAAAGTACAATAGCCCCTTGACCAATCAGCGTTTGCGTGGGAAAACGTCACTATATTCAAATGCTCTAATTGTTGCAATTGCAAAAACATTTATTTATTATTATTTTTTTTTAATAGGCTGACAAATGATGTAAGATGTAAGGGAAGCAATAAAAATAATATAGTTTTATCATTTATTATATATATATATTCATATATTATAATTTAAAATATCATCTGACAGAACAAAAATACATAAAGAAATATCTTAAATTTAATACGTACAATAGATATATTTGTTTTTAAAATAGACTCTCTAATACAGAAAAACGTTCACACATATAAGACGATGACTTCGAATGATTACAAGCATATATGATGCAAACAACAAGCATACATAATATAATGTAATCTATGTTTTAAATATATAATACACATGATATTAATGACGTAATGCTTTCTAATCATTCGTGTTACTTATTGCAAATATTTTTAAACATTTACTGATTATTGTTGATTTTTTCCTGAAGGTAAGCGATCATACTTTATCACATCAAAACTCTCAATTAACTGATTATAATTTTTGTATATATTCCAAATTTTATTATTTAGGAACCAAAAGTATTACTGGCAGTATATTGATTAGAATTAATTAATTTTAAATATATATTTTATTTATAATTTAAACACATCAATAAAATTTCATAGAAAAATGTTACAATTATTAATAAATGACATTAAATACATATTTTCAACATGACTTTATAAAATTACAAATAAAATTGCGAAATATTTCAAAATAATATTTATGATTGAGATAATTTCTATTAAATACTCGTAAAATAAGCCACATTAGAACTTACAGGATAACGCAGCATAATTACGCTGTGAATCCAAGCTGGTGATGAGTTGTAAATTTGGCAAGAGCGTTCGTATCTGTGCATGAAGGCATCGCATCAGTTTCTCTTTCAATAATTATAAAGCAATCACATCTAACATTAACCGCAGCTGTGTTAAAAACTGCCACATCTTACCCAACGTAATAGTGCATTTTCTAATGTGGTTTAATTGCCAGGTTTTGAGATATTATGTACAGATTTTACAACTGCCAAAAATTCTAAACGCTAAAATTATTTTCGTTTGAAATATACCTATGAAATCAATTGAAAAGGTTTCAATTCCTAACAAGTTCAAAGTAAATGTTTTCTAGCACAACACTGAACACATTGTTTATATTGCACTTAAAGTATAGTATATCTATAATTAATGGCTCAAAATATAAATATAATATGTCATATAATAATGTTTCAATTTAACATTATATATCTTTAAATGCTGTAAGACTATGTAAGTGGGAAAATTATTTGAAAAAATATATACATCTTAATTAAATTTATGTTTAATGGCAGTTCCATATAGAAATGAAAACAAAACTCTGATTGTCAATATATGTACTCATTTTAATGTTTAATGATAGGTATAACCATAATTATCTGTAATAAAAAGAATTAAATTTTGCAAAAATGCACCAAGAACTGCCATATATAAAGTTTCAAATAATGAAGCATAACAATAAAAAATGATGAATAAAATATAATATGTGTAACGTTTGATAATGTTATTATAAAATCTATTGGCTCTTTTAATATAATACCGATAAAATAATAACAATGATTTATTATACTACATTAATAGATATATTATTTTATATATGTAACTCATAAAACGTTTAAATAAATATTTATATATATGTATATCCTTAAACATAACCTTTGGAAAAATAAGTTTCCAAAATATTTGAGTATTCCTTATTACTTCATAATAATTCATTTATACAATAAAAATATGTATTGAGATTAATATTTATATAAAATCTATAATTCACAATTCAAAATGTCCACTAGAGACAAGCAATACCAATCGGATAACTTTTAATATTCAACCAGTACCAAATGTGCTGCCATAATCTGTAAAGCTGACAGATTAATCAACACATAATGAGATCAATTACAAATCTAAATCAATCCATTTACTTTTATACATTTTTCAGACAAAGATTGTACACAGTAGCGGATTTACCACAAGGCATACTTAGTACGCTATAGCCAAAAGCAGCTTTTAGATAAATCCATTTTGTAACTAGAAAGAAAATAAAAAATTTGAATCTTAAATATTTATTAATGCTGGATCACATTAAGATTTTTTTATATTTCTGGCACACATATCAAATCAACAAGATATAATGAAAAATTTTTACTGGCAGAAAAAGAAAAACATAAATTTGATCTTTTCTTTGTTGGTAGGAATGATATAGATATATTATAAAGTTCTTCATACTCTTCTACAATTATAAGCTGAATGACACCCATGCTAGTTGGTTTAAAACCAAAAATGAATAAAGAAAAACCGAATGGGAATTTTGTAAATAGTGCGTTGTTTATGCAGAAATCATGGAATCCTGGTCGGTATTGCCGACATTCGGAATGTACGTTGCAGATAGATGAATACATTCTTATAAAAAACAATTTGCCAATAAATAAATACCTAAAAGGTAATTGAAAGATAGATGTCTACGAGACAAGTAGCAGTTAAAATTTTCTTTAAAAAGAAAGAAAGTAGTTATTTCATGTTTCTCATGTTATTAAGTATGTTCATGTTTTTTTATCAGTACATCTGAATATTTACAACGTTTCCAAGTTTTCCTTCAATCGAAAAAGAAGCGTTATAAGTTAATTGGTGTTTGTGCAACAATTAACAAATCCTCCATTATTTTTTTTCCTTATACAATCCAGCGTAAATGTATAATTTTTTCAACTGATTTATATACAAAAATTAGTAGAGCAGAAGAATTCTCTTTATACGCCGAAATGATAACTCCACCACTGATTGTACACAATACTTACTACAGGACTATTCAAATTGTATTGCTTGACCTTCTTATACAAATACAACATTGATAATACAAACTTTTTTTTTTAAAAACATGTCATGAAAATAAAATTTCTATAATTTGTCTTTTATACTGTAAAATATATACAATTTAAAGTGGTTTGCCTCCACAATTACATATAAAATAAATAAAGTCAAATAACAAATACAATGGGAACATAAAATATCGATATAACAATTTATAAACAAAATAGTACGAATATCTTGGAATTATATCATGGTTCTTTTCTCATTAATGTTTTTTATACAGTGAAACAAAACGCACATATTAAAATTGATGATTATTAAAATTGCATAAAATCTATTTTAATTTTGTTACATTAAAAAATTTAAATAAATACTGATATCAGTTTGATATGTGTATTATATGCTTTAAAACGATAATATAATTAAAAAAGGTAACTGAGCCCCGCATTGATCTGAACAATCACCATTAAAAATATAATAAATTGAAATATGTATAACTTTTTCCAGTTCTTGTTTTTTGTATAAAAAACATATATCATCAATAGCTTTGACAGCAATTCAAATCCATCACATACAATAGTAGAATGTCCATTGCTTTGCACATTTGTCTCATCATTTTATAGACCATTTTCCGATTCCGTTTGTTTTCCACTGTCAGATCCGTAAAGGTATGCATTACAATAATCATTCACATGTGAGCGCATTTTCACAATCTGTTTTGTCATAAAGCAATAAGTAAAATATTAATAACACTAAGATTAAATGAATACTAGAACACATTTAGTATATGAGTTACTTTTCAGTCAGTGTTTAAATAACATTGTGATGTTCATAAAATGTTTAAAACGAATAATGCTGCTATAAAGAAACGGGCCAATCAAATAAATCATTACAATGCAATGTTTTGTCTTTTTTATTGTGATGTATAATTAATTATTGTAATATGAACATCGATAACTCTTTGTCAACTAAATGTGTTATTAACCAGTTAGCGTTTTGTAAGGTACAGTGACTTTATAACAGTCTATATCACACTTTGTTTTACTATGAAATAGTCTAATCAGTAGTTGCCCTTCGGGTCTGTACAGTTTTGTTATTGAGATCAGATAATATTTTATTGATGACAGTCATTGTTTCAATTACTGGCATCGTTTTGTTTTTTTCTTTTTTTTTTTTTAATTTCTTTTTCGTATTTTTTATATTTATTGCTTCATCTCAAATTATATTTGACTGTGCTTGAATTTAATGATCGTTCAATCACAATCATTTCAGAATCGGAAATCAATATTGAACAAAAAGAAAAATGCAACTCGAAAAGTGTATTTTGAGTCTTTTCTCACACAATACTTTAATCACCAAATCGACTACATGCCTTTTTCCATTTGCACTGCGTACACCAAAGTTCTCTGTGTTCCATTCCGTACACTTTACGGCATTTCTTGTTCTCGCCCCTGAGTCTGCGTGATGGACTTGAAGGTAAAGCTCTATTCGGCGCACTTAACGATAATAATGCAGGTGGACTCGAAGGCGATGGATATGGGAACGCGCTTGCTGGTCTCGGACTTAACCTGTACAAATGCATTTATAAATTAATTGAAATTAAAAAATCACTTTATTTGAAATGTAAAAAAAGTAATCTTAAATAGGGGGAGGGGCCCCAAAATATTAACAGTTGAACACCACATTGAGTTAAACCAGTGGCGTAGATAGGGGGGGGATTAAGGGGATCAATCCCCCCCCCATGAGTCCAATTTTTATACTTTTCACCATATAAAAGATGATTTAATACTGTCATATCCCCCCCCTTCAATCGAAATCCCCCCCCATCGCAAAAAGCTATCTACGCCACTGAGTTAAACTAACACAACAACAAAGTATCATTGAAACTATTATTTTAAATAATGAAATACGTTAAAAAGATGCTAAAAAATGTATGTATTTTTTTATATTAAAAGCGAGATAATATAATTTTTGTTAAAATAAAAATGCAAAATACTTCAATCCGCCATGTTAAATGGAATACCAATCAGAGCGAATGACGTCACGCATCAGTAAATGTAAAAATTTTATTTATTTTAGACAAATATCAATTCCTCTAACAAGATTATTAGGTACATACCTTATTTAAGAACTTATATACTTTGGAATTCATTTTTAACAAACAAAATAATTAAATTATTGTCTAACTCTGAATGTTTGATTATTGTTGATAAGGAGTGTGACGTCACAACTCTGAAAGGTCACCTGCGAGCATTTTGGCGCCAAATTCAAAATTAGTTTTAAAAGAGTCAATTTTTGCGATTAAACCTTTATTTTCTGCAGAAATAAGTATTTTTTGGGAAATCATTACTCCAAAAATTAAGTTCAAGGCTTGCACTATATATTTGTCATTGTTATACCCGATTTTTTTCATTTGAATTTTCCAAAGACACAATTTTTTGGGGGGAGATATTTGATATAATTATTGTAATCACTTTATACTTAACAACATTGTATCCGAACTTCACAAAATGTATGCCTTTCTCATTTACAAATATTCATTTTTCATACTGTCTATTGTATCAAGTAATTAAGCAAATAAAAATACTAGGTTAGGTTAGGTGTTCAATTGTTAATAAAGTTAAAACATGTAATAAGCTACTGACCTATGATGTTTCATGGGAGCACTGTACGATGAAGAATGATGTGAATGTTGAATGTAGTGGCCACTCGACGTCGATGGTATTGTGATGGGTGCTGCCGTGTGTGTGGCGTGATTACCGAGTCCAAGGCCTAGTCGTATGCTACCGACAAGCTGGCGCTGGTATTCTGGATCTTCATGTGGAGGTCTGGCCATGTCTTGATGTGACATTGTTGGCGGTGATGAGTGGGGTTCTATTAATTCTACTTCATTGTAATAAAATTCTTCTTCGTGATCAGAGAGATCATCTGTTGTACTTGATTTGCGTGGGCTGTAAAAAAATATTGTCATTAGAAATCAATTGAATTAATAATACATTGTGATCGAATTACTACAAGCTATATAACATATTTATATTGAAGATATACTTATAGACTCGGTAACAAAGAGAAACTAGGGATACAGAATACAGTTATATCGGGTCCAGAATTTTGGAGACAATTATTTATATTAATTATGGTACTTACCCTAAATGTTGCGATCGTACATGATTTTCAATATCTGAATGGGTAAGAGTTCGATGTGAACAGCCACGCCATGTGCATTGGAAGACAGTGCAGTTTGCCTAAAATTAAAGAAAACACATATTAAATATAAATATTTTAATATAAGTGAAATAGAGAAATGGTACCTATGATGCTAAGTCCAGCTTTATAAATTTTAATAATAGTTCAACTATAATCATAAGCACATGTAATAATAGGTATATTGCCATTTAGTTCAGATATATTTCTGATAAATAATAAATACCTTTTTTTTACGCGGAAATTCTTCAACATAATCTACAACAATTCCTTCGTCAGAAGCACAAGATTGGTTTCTCCAATAGGCAACTACAGAACCCTCTTCACTGAGAGGTGGAGACGGTGTACCAGAACGCCACGAAGCTGAACTACTACTACCTTCTCCAGGGCTACGGTCACCAGTACCTGCTGAACACAATTGTTTTATATAAAAAAACATTCAGTAAAAATTATATTAAATATATTTAACAAACCAAAATTGAACCATCAAACATTATGATACATAATCTTTACGACTAAACACTAAACCGCTGAACCGATTTTGATGAAATTTGGCAGGGAGATAGCTTCCATCCTGAGGATGGACACAGACTATTTTGTCTCCCAAAAAATTGACTAAACTAAATAAAAAGTACTTTTGTACGTATGTATGTAGGTTATGTTAGTTACGTGACATCTAGCGTGCAAATGCGGAACTAAAAACCTGTTTTATCGACATTACCTAACCTGTATTCTACGCGGACGATGTCGCGGGTAACAATTAAACGAATGTTCATAAAATACCTGTATTCTGTACATTGTGTACATAGTAGGTACATAATATATTATGTAAAAGCATTGCAAGCGTAATCTCTATATACATATGTATGTATTAACAATGTTAAATTTATTGATTTTATTATGACAATATGAATATCATTACTCAGCCACAAGTTATAAGTATAAAGATTTTGAATGGAACTTCTTATAGTTTATTTTGTAATCAGATTTTTTTAAATTTTTGAAGAAATTACATGAGTCATATTTCTCATTGTTGCTTCATAAAAAATATTTATCATTTCTGAAATTGGTCATTATTATTAAAGTAGAAATAATTTTAGCACTATAATATGATAAATTAGATGCATATAATAAAGTAAATAAATAAGATTTTTTAAACTAGCTATGTAGTATTAAAATAAAAGAAAGATAACAACAATGAGTTTCTAAATATAGTAGCGCGAATAAATTTATGTTGGTGCACGTGTATGAGCGGTCACGTGGTACAGTATTCACGATAACAATACACACGTGCTCTATCTGATAATAATAATTATATGTTTGTTTGATTTTGCAATGCAGTTTGTTCTTGGGTACAGTGTAGTAGCTCAAACAAATTTATGGGGTCTACACATTTGTTTAAATTTAAATTACTTATCGCTTTGTTGGAATGAAACTTAAAAACATCGGCGTAACCAGGGGGCCACAAATAATGTGGTTACGCCACTGCTTAAAAACAGCTAAAATGGTTTAAATAATTTATTTTTTGTCATTAAAAATGCAATATCTACTTTTGACCTATGTAAAAATGCACTGCCTTTTGTGGCTAGTATACACGCGCCTATACGGGGTACGTACGCTTTTAGCGTATATAATTTTACGTATATAATTTTGTGTTTTAATGTTTTAAAAAAAATTACCAGTGCACCAACCCAATACGCTCCAGTCTGACGACACCACTGGTAATAGATTAATGGAAGTTATACATATACTCGTACATACTTTATCAATAAAAATCATTGATTATAGTATAGTGCATAATTAGGTACATTTTATTGTTTTTTACCCAACTCGTGTATTCCTTTACCGTTATTAGTTATATATACCCCTATTATAAATATTTTCATATTAAATAAGTGCGTACAAATTATAAAATTACATACAGTGGCGTCCTTTTACGTAACGCTAGGAGGGGGGGGGGGGTCAAAAGCATTACCTAGGGGCCGGTAGTCCACTATATACTGGCTGTTGTAATTGTTTTTTCGTATATATTTTTTAATCAATGTTCTTTGCTACAACTATAGACAATCAAACCTATTTAAAAAAATGTATCATGTGGGAGGGGGTTGTTAATAATTTCGAAAATGGCCTTTGAACAGAAGATGTTCACAGTTACATGTACCTATTTGACAATTATAAACGTAGTTCCTTAATTGGCAGCCTTAGCATGAGTATAAGTTACGAAATTCTGCAATAACCCAATTAGGTCTCAGGCAGTTTTCCTACTAACCTAAAATAAGTTATTTTTATCCAGTCTCACACAAATACATACTGACATCTGCGCACACGGATATCTATTTATATGATGGGCTTAACTTCAAGTCTCACCGTGTGCTATGTAACATTATATTTAATATTTGGTTAATATATTAATAACAAATATAAACGATAAAAGATTTGTGTAAAATTTCGTTTTACTTTAAAAAAATAATTATAATTTTCTACTTTACATTAATCTTAATATAGTAAAACTTCGATATAACGGTCCACAATGCAGTGGGTTTTGGATGTATCACACAGAAATATTTGATTTGTTTTTCGATTTTTTATTTTATTTAAAAACGAAGGGAACAAAAAATTCTGTCGATGAAATTATCATTTTCAGGAATCTATTTTAGTATTTATTATAGGGGGGGGGGGGATTATATCATTCAGGTACTGTGCCATAGATGTACACAAAAAAATCTTGTGTATATTTTGCCATTAAGGCAGGTAAAATAAATATCGAATTTCGACAATAAGAGCTCATACGAATTAATTTGTTATACCTACATATCGTAGTTCTACTATATAAAATAATTTTTGATAGGGAAAAACTTAACCATAATAATAATTGATGTTTTCTATGACGGAATTTGAAAAAAAATTTCAAAATTGCGATGAATCTATACAGGGTGATTCAGCACTGTCGTGCCAAACTTGAACAGTAGATTGAGAAAAATATTTTAAGCAAAAATCTTCCAATAAACATGTGTCCGGAAATTTTTCCTTAGGGAACTACAGGCCTCCAAAGATTTTACTAAAAATTAGTTTTAATTTAATATCCAGAGAACCCTTTGTGATAGAATTATGAAATTTAGTATTTGGTTTAGTAATAATATGTGTTATCGATTTCTAATATCAACTAATTATATTTTAGGCCAGGGCTGTATGGGGTCAGTGGGCCTATCGATTTTGATCTTGTAATTGTTTGTTCCTTAATTTTTTTCCTGAGTTGATACTTTTATAAGATTATATGACACAAAATACACAAAAACATACTTTGCTTGTTTATTATAGGATAAACCGTTTTCGAGAAATATCGATGGTAAAGAAAGCATGCAGAATTTAACTTAATACGGATGTTTGAAATTACAAAAAATAAATTTCTATTCTTTTTTAGTGATTAAAAGTAAGAATAAAGTTCATATAAATAAACCTCCTAATATGAATCCTGTAAGATCTATAGCCAGTTCTATTACTGTTTCATGAACTTTATTAACATGACTAAAAAAAACAAACTAAAAATGGCTATTTGTTGATATGGATGCATTTTCGGAGGTATATTTATATTAACTTTTTGTCTTATTTGTTATCATGAAATAAGAATATAAATTAATTTTTTTATAATTTCAAGTATCCGTATTAAGGTTAATTCTGCATACTTTCTTTTCCATCGATATTTCTCGAAAACGGTTTATCCTATGATAAACAAGCAAAGTATGTTTTTATGTATTTTGTGTCATATAATCTTATAAAAGTACCAAGTCTGGAAAAAAAATAAGGAACAAACAATTACAAGATCAAAATCGATGGGCCCACTGGCCCCATACAGCCCTGGCCTAAAATATAATTGGTTAATATTAGAAATCGATAACACATATTATTACTAAACCAAATACTAAATTTCATAATTCTATCACAAAGGGTTCTCTAGATATTAAATTAAAACTAATTTTTAGTAAAATCTTTGGAAGCCTGTAGTTCCCTAAGGATAAATTTACGGACACATGTTTATTGGAAGTTTTTTGCTTAAAATATTTTTATCAATCTACTGTTCAAGTTTGGCACGACAGTGCTGAATCACCCTGTATATAAATTTTGGTTGTGGTTATTTTTAATCAAAATACGTAAAAATTTCAATGAACTTCGTAATTTTCAAGTTTATAATTAAAGTATCTTACGATTTTAGTTATTTATATGTACTTATAATTTTGAATAAAAATTCACAAAAATTAAAGTGATTGCCAAGTTTGAAAACGTTATAGGTATTATTAGATTCATAAATAAATATCAATAAAGTAAAATATTTTTTTTTAATTTTTGTATGTTTGTATTTTAAGTATTAAAATGATAAAAATGAGAAAAATAAATAAAACGCTATTTGAAGAATTGATTTGTAAATATTATATTTATTTATTAAGATACTCCAGAGCCGGTGTTCTTGCCGATAAAATGGCAAACGCCGGTACACAAGTGCATTTAACTTGAACGATATAGTCACCTGTCAACGTTTGACATTTTAAAATATTTTTATTTTTATCACGAGCAAGACCTTGGCTAACTCCGCTACAAATGTATAAATAAACCAAGGCCTATCTGGCGAGTGCTATACATACGTGTATATGCAACAACAGTTATGAGTCAAAGCAATCTGTTCGATTGCCCAAACACATTAATTTTATACACCGGTTCCGGTATGCCAATATTGCCAATATAGTAGTTAATTAAGTAATTCTAGCTTCTCTTTAAGAAAATTTTTAAATAGTTTTGTGCACATCTTTATAAATGATAATATAATATGTAGAAAGTCGAGGGCGTTAACCTGACAATTAATTACTATTTTCCTGGTGGTATCTGTAAAAATTAGGATTTTTATATTTCTTTAATTCTATGACGAAAACCGACGAGATTTTTCTTGGTCTCGAAATGGATACTGTTTGTAAAACCTAATCTGATCTAACCTAAGGTAACCATCTGTCCTCTTTTGAAGAGGACAGTCCTCTATTTTGGCCAACTGTCCTCTATAAAAAAACTTGTCCTCTTTTTTTGTTATTTGATAAAATAAAAATGTTATCCATAAAATAACAAAAAAATAAATATTTAATTTTTCTCAAAAATAGTATCTAATGATTATTAATCATATATTAATATATTTAAACATACGAGCAAGTACATATTTACAAGAAAATTCCATTCAGTTTAAAAAAATTTAAACAAATTTTTATAAAATTTTCGAGGTCCAAAAATAAAATGACCTTTTCCGTGGCGTATTCTGAATGGTAGAGAGGGTACCCATATTTTGAAATTATGTCCTCTTTTTTATTTTTATAATTCTGGTTACCTTATCTAACCTAACTTAATCTAACATAACCTATATAGACAAATCAACTTTATTTATAACACTCTATAATGTAAAAAAAATCTGCGTCATTGTTATAACAGGGTGGTCAGTATTTCTCTGGAACAAATTTTTCCGGCTTTCCAGGAGAATTTTTAACGTTTTTCCCTGTTTTTTATAATTAAAATTTAAATAAAAAAGCTAAAAAAAGATCACATAGATAAAATTTAAATATTTTTGCAAAATTTGCATTTTTCCCTGACTTCCAACCAAATTCCCTGACTTTTCTCGGTACAGCAAAATTTCCTGACTTTTCCCGGTTTTCCAGAAACTGGCCACCCTGTATAATGTTTGATGGATCTTCTATGGATCTAATTATTATTATAGTCATGAATAATAGAAACAGGAGAGTTGAGGAGAGTTTACTCTGTATCTGTATAATACAATTTTTTTAGTTAAAATATTACCCCCGAAGTGGGTGGTCTCTCGTGCTTGAACCTCTGCGCAGTAGTATAGTTGTGTGCGTACCGCAATGTACAAAGTACATACCCCCTCCACTCGACTTTACTTTCCTGTTTCTAGTCTTCATGGTTATAGTTTATTTCATGTTTCACTTACCGTGTAAGTTGAAATGTACTGAAGACGATGACGAACTTTGAGGTGAACAAGACAGCGACATTAGAACTAAAGCTGCGTTACATTCGTCCATAAGGTCGTCATCTGGGTCTGCTTCACGGTATTGTGGATGGTGGTGCATTGGTAATGGAGTAGATTGTTCGATTAAAGATGCATCCATTTGAGTTCCGTTACTGCTTCCACTTGGACGCCGTTTTCTCGACCCACTATAGACATAAAAATTATTACGTTAATGAAACAGTAATCGACCCCTTAAAAATCCTATGTTTTCATTTCAGGAGCTACAAATATTTTTTGTTAGGGGTACCAACTATGTGATATTTATTTTGGAAATTAGATCAGTGGTAACTTATTTTAACACAGTTGGTGTACAAGATAATTTTCACATACGAGTATATCACCACTATTTTAACCCTTAACTGCTCCATTTCTTCACCTCGGGGTCACCTCGTACCCAGCAACTAAAATGCTAACTACTCGTAAGCTATTGAATATTTTAATTCAATAAAATTCCTCTATCATCTTCGAACGATATGCAATGCAATCTAATCGGTTATTTAAAAAAATATATAATATTTAATGTATTAAAAAATTGAAAACCTTGTAAAATTTAAATAGCTTACATTGAACTTGAGACAACGTGGGGCGCATGGTACCCCACAGTGGCAGCTAAGGGTTAATATTGTCGGTGTTGCAAAAATTGTCAAATTTAAAGAAAACTATCATATAGGTTTAGGATAGTTTATATAGTCTAATTCATAATAAAATAAGTAGCAAAAAAAGTTAATCTAATTTTCATAAATAATACACACATAATTGAAATAGTTTATAGAAAATAGGTTTAAGAGTCTCATAAACTCTCAAATAAGGTCTTTATTTTGTAATTTTGTGATAGTATCTACATACAGATTTGCTATGGAATTTAGAGCAGTGATACTTCAACGTATTGTAACACAGTAAGCGACTCTGACAGTACAGAATAATTTTCATAATATCACCACTGTTTTAATACCGTTGGTGTTTACATACAACGCTTGCGCGAAACTTGTCAAAGTCTTCATGAAACTCCAAGATAACTGTCTTATAAGTTTGCTACTTCATTTGAGTGCTTGTTAGCTAGTAAATTTGCTTGCTCCTTTTTTATACCGGACATCAGACAAATTAGCTTTTTACCCATATGATAAAGTGCCACTGCTTATCGATTTTAAAACAATAATTATTTATTTACCAATTGACAAACTGGTGGTGTTGATGATGAAGGGGTACGTCAATGTTGTGTGACTGTGCTAAGGACATCTGTTGCTGCTGTTGTCTTTTGCGTTCGACTCCCGCCATGTCTGCCAATCTGGCGAAGTCGGTATCCTGGTCCATTAGTCGAGCTGACTTTCTGGATTCCAACAGTCTCACTTCATCGAGCCTCTTTGTCACTTCAACGTCCATCTATAACAACAATAATATGGTTAATGTCAAAATGCCACGTAGAATTAATTAAATAATAAACATAATTCGACTTCCGGGGTTAATGCTCATTTTTACTGTTTATTTATTTTTATAATAATACTATCTACATTGGGAATTCTTTGTTTATGAACGAGTATACATAATATTATAATATAGAAAGAATAGGAAAAATAGGGTAAGTTCGGTGGAGATAATCATAGTTTTTAGTTTGCTCAATAAAACACTGAAAAGTTAAAATAACTATAGACCAATTTTCTATCTAGGCCAAGTATATAAACTTTTAAAAAAGTTTTTCTTTGTTGATAAAGGTTTTTGTATGAAGTAAAAGTCATAGAAGGAAAACACTTCGCTTTTCTTTAGTAATATTTTCTAGGTTATTTTGACCACTATAGGCAAACCTAAGCAGCTGCCTTAGGCGGCTAGAGCACCATATTTTTTAACAAAACAAAAAATAACATATTTTCAATACCTATACCTACACAGATTTTAGATGACAAAAAATATTTTTTATAACCATAAGAATTTTTTTTAATTTTCATTTTTTTATTGTTCTCGTTAAAGAGAGCCAATATAATCGTAGAATATATTTTATATGTTAAATTATTTATAATAACATCTTTTTTTGAGATGGAATCTTCACCTACAGTATTCTATAGCACAATTACTATTGAATGATAACAAAAAAAAAACGTTTTCTTCGAAAACTTTTACTGATTACACGTTATCATGAAAAGAAATCTACTCCGCACATACACACTCAAAACATGCGTGTACAAACACACACATACACAAACACATGTATCTATTCTGTGTAGACTCCTGCAAGGTCATTCACTCCTGTGTAACATTATGCGAGTTCATTGTAAATAAAAAACTCCCTAAACTTCACCTCCCCTTATTTTCACAATACGACATTATTTACATTTTTAAATTGAACTGTAGTTAATAAATATTATATTGTGTCACAGCACACAGTTTGGCAATCACTGGTCTAGACTAAAACTAAAACCCTATTAATATCATTTCGTGCGAACGTCCGTCCGTCTGTCTGTCTATCTGACAGGTAGAGTTCAAAAAAATACATCTTAATCAGTATACGTCAAAAACTAAAGCCAACAATATCATTTCAAAATAAGAAATTGAAATAGATTTTTTAGTCGTGAAATGTATGGAACACATAACAAATCCATATACACATTTTTTTATAAATGTGGCTATTTGCACATACTGTTTATGTACCTAATTAGGTTAGGTTGTTAAGTTAGGGTAGGTTAGTTAACGTTAAGTTAGTGGCATGTGCAAATAGCCAATTGCATGCACTCACAGTATGTGCAAATAGCCAATTGTATGCACATACAGTATGTGCAAATATCCCCATCCTTTTTTTAATACGGTTCTACATCTACACGTGTAACAATAAGTAATATTAACACAATGCCAATTTAATAAATTATGTACGTATTCAGAAAAAAATATAAATAGCTTAATTATTTTATTTATTGCGTAGTAATATGTTTTTTCCAAACTATAATACAATTTAAAATTACAATTATTAGCAAAATGATTGTATATAATAATATGTTTATTATATTATATTAATTTGAAAAATAATATGTATATAGGCATAATTAAAACAATGTTTTTGTTTTTATGATAATTCAAGTATTGAGTACCAAATAAACAAATACATGTATCTAAATATAGCTTGCAATAAAAAATACAGCACGTGTGAGCATAAAATTTTGGAATGTGCGTTACAAAAACAATGTGAGATAAACATATTTTGCGTTCATTTTTGATTTCTGACAAATATATTATAGCTAGGTACCACGTGCCGGTAACTTATTGCGACATAATAAAGTTTTAACATTTATTGTTATTATTAATTATATAAAAAAACTTCGGGAGGGGGGGGGGGTACATCATCAACACCAATATAAATCTATCTGTCAAATTACTAATGTAAAAAAATGTACCTACGTTATATAGGTATGTATAAAAGTTATCATAAAATACTATTATATGCTCATGTTATTATTTAACTTGGGGGGGGGGGGTGAACCCTCTTACGGACTATGGCTCTGATAGTACCAATTTACCAGTTTTTTTAAGATGCGTTTCACAATTTACGAATAATACAAGTATCATAGTATTTCTCAACCAAATCTGCATTCCTTTCAGAAAAATCCCGTTAATACAAAAACAACACTGGAAAATATGCTTATTTACAGTTGGTATACATATACATAAGCATTGAAGGTAAGGTTATATTCACTAATTTTAATTACGCAGATAGTGTATGATGAAAAATTAGTTTTTATAATATTTATAGTAACATGAACTAAATTTACTTCATGTTGATGCTAATTGTACATCTATACGCCAAGAGTTAAATGTATTTCATCACACTTATTTACTATTTGTTTGGCATCTCTTGCACAAAATGTATTTAACTCATTATTGCAATTATAATTATACGCGCATTAAGCGTATCATCTTTCTAACAATAAGTGCGAGTCTGCAATTATGATGAAAATTAGCAGTCCTTTATATAACCCCCACATCCTATTGTGGGGCTCCCTCTTGCTAAAAAAAAATGGATTCATCGAAAATTATATCATCAAAAGGTCCCAAAAGTCGAGGCTGGTTGAAAACCACTGTACTAGATACTCAGTTAACAAATAAATAGAGTTTTCAATTTTGCATACTTTTCTATAGGTATCTAATATAATATGTTGTTAAAATATATGTTTGTTATTTTAATTAAAATAAATGTTTAATAACATTATATTGATCCAAAAAATAATTGTTGAGTCAATGACCTTTATTTATCATACACAATATATGTATTTATAAATTACGCATGCTTATAAGTAAAACAAGTCGCTAAAAATTCCGCGTATAATTTGTAACAGATAAATAACGTATAACAAAAAGTAATATAAATAGTATTTACCGAAATATCATCTAATCAAACCGGTGTTTTTTAAGATGCAATTTAAAATCACAGTATAAATCGTATGACTTATTAAAAAAGAAGAAGTTCCATCAACAGGGTTGGACTTGAAATTTTTTTGATTCGCGAGAGCATGAGCGATTTCGAAATTTTGGATCGGGTGCAAATAAAATAGTTTGAATCGTGATCCTTATTTTTTTAAAGTCAGACGTAATCGGGTGCGAGTAAAAAAAATAAATTAATTCATGAGCGTGCACACAACTATCAAATATAAAAAAAATACTGAAAAAAAAAATTGATCGATTTGTAAAGTCAAATTGTTTCTCTAACATTTCAAAATTTTATCGCATATATATTTCTATATAATAATATGTTTATACATATCATAAGGAAATTAAAAAAACAAATTATTTAAATAATTACTATAGTATAATATGTAGTAATTTATTAACTATCAATCTTTATTAAAGACATTTAATTAATTTGATATAATGTCACTTTTATTACATTCTGCTTACATATAAAGATAACATATTATTATATAATTATAAGCAGCATATAACATTAACACATGTAAAATACTTATCAATTAATAAAAAATAATTTTTATTTTAGAAATGTCGAACAAATAATTCATTTAATCAATATTTTAAAATTACTAATTTTGATTATTTTTATATGTGTCAGTTTTTTTAGTGCAAACTTCTTCTTCTTATTCCCTCCCCCTCCCCCTCCCCCTGAAATACACCCAAGCATACTTAATTAATCAGGTATCCAAAACATCTTCACCCTTCTTTATAATAATTTAATTTAAAATAAATACGACAAATTTTGACAACTAAGTGTGGCCCTGAGCAGCAAGGACGCCACAAGCGGGGCGAAGAGGAACCACTAAATGACGCCGCAGTACAAGCACTGTCGCGGGGTGGGGGCACAGCTGATCGCAGAGCACGTTGACTCGTCTGTGTACGGTTTGTTTTTGTTTTGGCCGGCCGGCTTGCGCGGAGGATCACACAGTCGTAGGGCGCGTCACGTGATCTCGCGCGGTCAAACCGGCACCGGCAGCAAGGTCATTAGCGCCACACTGGACACGTGACCCACGTACGCACACGTATTATCTGCAAGTCATACTCGATGTACATTCTGAATAATTATTTATTATTGATACGATCCAACCAATTACTGTTCGATAACGAAAAATAAAATAATAGTAAAGAAAATCATTTCATATACATTTCTTTAAAACAATTGCGCATATTTCCAAAACCGCTTATCCCATTGGCAGTAAAATCAATTTACCTATATAGGGTGATTATAATATCTGCAAATACGCCGATAAAAATATAAAAAATAACTGTTTCGTCTTGTAAAATGATATTTATCATAACTTATATAATTTTAGCTTCGATTTTAGAGCAATAGTACCTAAGGCGGCCCATAGACGATCAATTTTATTGTGCAATATCACGGATTGTCCAATATTATTGACCGTTTATATAGGAATCATATTGAAGATTGCGCAATGATTTTACAAAAGTTTGAGTTATTTTTATTGCGCCATATTTTTTCATTGTGTCGTCTGTAGGGCTTATTGTACAATATTTTTTAGTCTACTGTTCGGAGCGGTCCCGTACGCACGCACGAATATTTATAAATTTATTTTAAAAGACGTTCATGAGTGTACACTGGCCTTCTTTGCAACCATTTTTTGACCCATATTCGTTTTTTTTTCGTTTCGCCGGCAAAATCAACAGCCCAATTGCGTCCAAATCTTCATCATCACACATGTTGCTCCGTCGAAAATATTGACACGAATAATTCAAGATTCAATATAATTGAACGTGTATAGGCGTAAAGTATATTTCAATAATATTGTGCAATAATAACATTGCACAATTATATTGTAGGTGTATGGGGGGCCTAATACATATTTATAATTTGTAAAGCTGTATCGTATTTATGGTGTACACTGTATACCCATCAACATTACTATTAAACCGTTGATTTCTACTTATTATCGCACATCTTAATGTACTTTATAAAACGCAACGTCTATCTATGTCCGTTAATGTGCTTATCACTCGAGAACCACTTATCTGATTTACGTGTTTTCTTTTTAATTCAGATACATTATCTGACCAGGTTTTAGTATATATTTTGTTACATTAGGTAACATATGGAATAAGTTGTGATGATAATAATAAATCAAGTCGAATAAATCGTAAATATCTCGGCTCCTATGCGAGATAGAGGGTTCTTTTTCTTCCTTCGTGGCATTTTTCCCGCGCAGTGACGATAATAATAAAACAAGTCGGAAAAAATTGTAAACATCTCGGCTTCTATGCGAGATAGGGGGTTGTTTTTCTTCCTTCGTGGTATTTTTCCCGCTAGATCTAATTAAACTAATCAGCATCCTCCATACGTGACAGGGGGTGAAATGTTAACTCCGTTTTAATCCGCTAATTATTAATAAATCATAAAACTAATATAAATATAATAAGTATACCTATACGAATTTTCATCTAATATAAATGATTAATATTACAAAAATAGCACTGTACTCCCTTCCATCAGATATGCGTTTGGATACGCATTATACCTTTATGTGTTTTATGTTCATCGATATATTCATTTTGAAGTTCAATATCAATTTTTAATTTATGATTATACCTCCATTATACATCTGCGCATAAATGCATATATACGTTGAGGTAATAATGTTTTTTTGCGACGCGCTTGTTAAAAATTATGTACTTACGTAAATAAATTGATATGATGATGTAATATCAGCTATTGTATAGTAGTATAGTGTACATAATAACAACAGCCTACTGCGTAATAAAGTATGTATTTCTAGGAAATCAAATCAAATGTTTATGGTTAGATGTTGATGTTTTTTTTTTACGTATACTGTTTTTGTTTGTGTGAAAATATTTACGTGATTCATTTTAATCGATCTAATGATGCATGTTATAAAAGTTACAGGTAAATATTGTTGTAAACAAATATCTCAAGTGGTATAGCATGTGTATGTATATGTTTTCTATTGGCACTATTGGAAATTGCAAATACTATTACCTTACCACTTCTATAGCGGACGCTCGGTCGTAAATTGAAAATCGGTTTTCTAATACCGTTATATAAACATATAATAGATAGATAAAAATTTAAATACACACGTTCCCTATTTGGTGACATAGTACTTTGGAACCATAGATCACATAAACTTCAGATTAATCTTAAAGTGTTTGATATATAGTTTATTTTGACGTATTAAAATTTCAAATTATTCTGACTATTACTTTACTAGTTCGGTCTTTCAATAAGAAAAGTAAGTTTCTAAAATTTTTTTAGTATGACAAATTGGATTTTAAAATAAATTTAGCAGAAGAAGGTGAGATAAAAACAAAAAAACGACGCAAATAATATAGCCACAGTACGGTAAAAAAATGCATAAAGAAATATTTATGTTTTTCATGTTTGCGACCCTCGACACCAACGCTTATATATTCACAGTAAGCACCTACGCGTTTTTAATAAATACAGCTATTGCTCTAGTCTATAGAATACTTTAGATCAGCGGTTCTTGAACTTCGTAGTTTATAGACCCTCATTTCATAAAAAAAATTTTGAGGATATTCATTCAATTATGAAAAAGTAATAATAAATGCTTACAATTTTAATGAAATTATACAAACTTAAAACCTGTCAATAGCTTCGCATACCTCACAGTTTCAGAAACACTGTTTTAGATCATTTCAGCAGTAAAATATAAAATATCTGTAAGTATTTTAAATTGGTTAATAGATTTCATTGTTGTCTAAAGTTCACTTTGTAAATATTTATCTATTATGACTGACTCATCAACGCACAACCAAAAATCTCTGATATTTTAAGGGTGGTGCAAAATAAGCACCCATTAAGAAGAGATTTTTCAAAATCAACCAACAAGGAGAAGGGTAATTATGTTGAATGGTATCTTAATGGCAGAGAAAGAGTTAAATGAAGAAGATTAAGTAATTATTATCAGTATTGGAGGTTGAGGACAGCAAACCTATAATGGGAAAAAACCAAGAGAAGAAGAAGAATATTCATTAAAACAACGCGGACGAAGCCGCGAGTGGACTGCTAGTAGGTACTGTATAAAAGTTATATAAATATTCGTATTTTCCTTATAAAAAAACGTATCCTGTTCAATTTAATTAATAGAGCAGGATAATAAAGAAAACACGACTTAAATCAAAAGCATTACTTTTTAATAAAGTATAGAAAACAATTGTTTGCATTTCAATAAAAGTTTATAACAAAATACGCGAGAATGAAACAAATTTGTATTGCACAACTTGTCTGTACTAGTCTAGCGTAGGGGTCACTGCCATATTAAAAAAATAATCGATTCAAAAAATCCTCAGCATAACCTTGCACCTCTATTCAATGACCTGACATGAATGAGTTTTGTTCAACCTTCACAATCGGTAGATACCGGTCTCTACCAAATAACTATAGATATAGGGGTACGAAAATTATTTGAATTTAACTTATCAACAATGATTTTTTAAAAGTTATCCAATATTTTTTGTTATGCGAAAAAGACAAAAGAGCAACACGGTATTTTAAAACATTAAAAAATGTATATGGGGTTTATTGCACTTTTGTAAAAAAGACACGATATTGCTGTTTTGTTTCTTCGGTATAAACACGGCATTATGAACACTGAAATTTACAATTAATTTTTTTTATTATAAAGCACATAAATTAAATAAAAATAAAACGGTACTTGACTATTATAGATGGGCGCCGGTCATCTAAATAAAAAATAAACTCAATGTATAGAATGCATATAGTATTTTATAATTCAGGATAAATATATGTAAAAATAAAATAAAATAGTAAAGCAATTTATACGATCAATTTAATTTTATAATGAAAACAAAATTAGTTAATGAGTAAAAAAATATTTACAAAGAAGTTCGTAGAAAATTTAGAAAAACAAAAACAACTCTTTGTTCAAAACATATGTTTCTGCTTATTGCTTATACATATGACACTATTTTCCCACGCAAATATAACGGAATATCAAAAATCAAAACAAAGGAATTACTTTTTGGTATATAGAAACGTAACAATACACTCAAGAAACAACTTTTACCAACAAAGCGTAATGTCTCTATTCAAATTCTATGATCTACGCATAGATAAAAACAACCGGCTTTATTTTATTTATAATCACAAACAAAGAAAACAAAAAAAACAACAGTGAATATGACGTATTTAATTACAAATAAAACGCAATATTTTACTTACAAACAAATTTTATCAGTCACTTTTCAATATAAGATAACAATTGAATATTCAAAAGTATATATTTTCACTATCAACACGTAAAACAAAACACGATATAGTTTTATAACAATAAATTCACGTTACAACAATACACGTTGTAGATACCTGTATGGGTAGAATGTGTATTGACTGCGCGCAATGCTGTCAGATACGGGGAAACACAACAACTGAAATCCGCGTCTGATTAAAGTCCTCGACAAGTGTGTTGTTGCGCCGAACGCTCTATTGCGTACATGTGTAAAGTCACAGAATGGACCGGCCGGTCTTATCGATATGCCCGCCTTTAACGCGGGGGTGGAAATAATACACGTGTGTATGGGGGTGTTATTGTGTATAGTATTTCAGCAGGATATGGACCACATCAGGGAAATGTATACATCAGGAAGTTGGGGTAGAAAGTAATTTTAGGCCCTATTTAAAATTATTATTTTTTAATATAAAAAAAGGAAAATTATTTATTTATAATATACATATTTTTTTTAAGGAAGGTTATACCTTATACCCCCTCATTATGGCAAAATTTCGCTATAACAATACCTGAAAACCTCTATGATGATCTTACGTGTCTCCTATTTCCAAAAAAATACTGCAGAAAATAAAGGTTTAATCTCAAAAATTGACTCTTTTAAAACTAATTGTAAAGACGCCAAAACGCTCCTTGTCAACAATAAACATTCGGAGTTAGACAATAATTTAATTATTTTGTGTGTTAAAAACGAAGTGTAGGAGGAATTGATATTTGTCTAAAATAAGTCATCTTTTGATGTTTACTGATGCGTGACGTCATTCGCTCTGATTGGTGTTCCAATTAACAGGCGGATTGCTGTATTTTGCATTTTTATTTTAACAGAAATTATAATAATCTCGTTTTAAATAGAAAAATATATACATTTTTTTAGAATCTTTTTAACCTTTTTTCATTATTACAATACCTGAAGACCTTTTTTTTGCTATTCACCATGCCATCCAGGGCACCTAGGGTCCTTTTTTCGCTACTGCATTTTGGAATTTTTACTACGAAAAAAATGCATAATGGGAATTTGAAGAAAATTAAAATAAAGATAACATATTTTACAATGTACTTATTGCATGCGAAATAAGAATGGTTATTAAAAATTTAATTGATTTTTTTTTTACTTTCGAATATATAATAAATATAAATTTAATTTTAATTAAAAAAATACATATTTTATTTTAATTAAAAAAATAAAATATGTACTTCATGTAAGTGTATCAAATTTTTTCGTAAAAGTATATTTTTTGGCCTTCAAAAATAATAAAATAAATTACTTCTCATTATAAAGAACATTAGGGTTAGGACATAGTAAAAATATAAGAGCTTTTTTCGTCTTCAAAAATGAGAAAAAATTTAAAGGTGCTAAGACCAAAAAGTCCAAAACTCGAAACTAAAAATAAGTACTTTAGGCAATATTATATAATTTTTTATATTTTTTTTAAAAAGAGTGCAAAAATATTTTAGATTACATCCCAAGAAAATCGTGTGTAAGTTTCCTGTCCCCCCCCCCCCTCTTTTCTGATGCCCATGCTATCACACAAGATGACTAAGCAATGAATAAATATTTTAATCAAATCGGAAGAATTTAAGCGCGTGACGCATGTATTTAAACTCGATACACTGGCTAATTTTTAATACATACATCAAAATTATGCATAGAAATTTTGTAGAGTTCAATTAGTTCTATATAAAAGTCCGCAACAGCATGTGTCTATCTTTAAAAGATAGCTCGCTACAATTTTTTAAATATTTTTAATTCGATAATTTTTAAATTAATAATTTAACACATACAGTTACGAGTTACGACAGCAAATGAAGTAATTAGTAAATACTCGCATATTTTTTTTAATTAAAATAAGTGTGTATCTGTTTTGAATTTCGTTGTATTACGTGCAGTATCGCGGGGGCAGATGAATAATCTGTCTCACTCCCACATCGTACTAGTGACGCAATCGAGAAAATGTAAACACCAGTAACCCGCGGGAGTTCCATGAATTCTCTGATGTGTTTTCTACGAATTACATCGATGTAATTTTTTTATCATTAATTTTCTTGTTGTCAGTTTCTGAAAAAAATACTATCATACATATTCAGTATTTTAAATATGTATAATACCTATATTTTGTTTAAATACAATGAGATCAAATAATTACCAATAGAATACATTAAATAAATAAATAAAGTGGAGATTGAAACTTTTCAAAAACAATTTTTATTTACCTATATCAAGATAATAAACTAATTTAAAAAAAAAATTCTATGATGATCTTACGTGTCTCCTATTTCCAAAAAAATACTTTATTTTTGCAGAAAATAAAGGTTTAATCGCAAAAATTGACTCTTTTAAAACTAATTTTGAATTTGACATCAAAACGCTTGCAGGTGATATTTCAGAGTTGTGACGTCACACTCCTTGTCAACAATAAACAAACATTCAGAGTTAGACAATAATTTAATTATTTTGTGTGTTAAAAACGAATTCCAAAAGGAATTGATATTTGTCTAAAATAAAAGTCAATCACTTTTGACGTTTACTGATGCGTGATGTCATTCGCTCTGATTGGTGTTCCATTTAACATGGCGGATTGCTATATTTTGCATTTTTATTTTAACAGAAATTATATTAATCTCGCTTTACATAGACAAATAAATACATTTTTTAGAATCTTTTTAACCTTTTTTCATTATTTAAAAACATAATTTCAATGATACTTTGTTATTGGCATCATGCCTATTTCGGAATTATATTTATTACTATTTGGGATCGATTTTCATACCTTTTCCCATTGGCTACTGGCCGATTTGGGTAGAAAAAAAATACGTTGTATATTTTCCCCAGTCTACTAGCGTTTCACAAACATTTTGCGAAAAATGCGGTGTAGCATTATGCTACAACAAACAAAATAATTGTTTCAAATCCTGCCATACTACATAAGTGTTTTTTACGATTAACTCACAGTAATGTTACTCCCAAAAGGCAAATAAATAATTAATAATAAATATTTTAAAATATCTGAAAAATACATATTTTCTATATGCCTAAATTTGTCTCATTATCAACATAATTTAAATTTTTAAGATCTTGAGCTACAAAGGGTTAACATAAAATTGCATAACGATAAGCACACAAAAGAGGGAGTAATATCCTGTTTGCCCCCATCTATTGACGCCCATGCTTTGATTTATTACAAATCTATTGAGATGTAAGTTATTTTACATTGACGATCCCACGCAACCATCCCGACGGGAGCGTAGTTAGAATCAAGCCCATCGGTTTGCAACGCCGCACCGCGCCGCCACATTTCGCCTACACAACATCCAAGGTTTACTGCGTTGCGACGACGGCAGCGTTGGCTATGGCAAACACGCGTGACGTCACGCCGGCCTACGTCAGAGCCGACCGAGATACTGCGATGACTACAAATGTTTACATGCATGTCAGTTAAACTTTACCGCCCCGCCCCCCAACCCCCCACGTTATATTCATCATGAATTTTATGTCTGGGATTTACAATTTTAATTACTGACTTATTTGTAATTAGCTCTAAGTTAGTTTTTTATTCCTGAATTGTTTCTACCAAAATGTGTTGTAATGTAATAATTTTATGATTGTAAAAAAACATTTTTTTTAAATTAAACTTGTATATTATTAAAAAATATTAATTATTTTAAAAGTTCGCATGTAGAACAGATATTTCATGAAATATTCCATCATATGTTAATTTGGTTGCATTTTTTCATGGAACTAAAACTGTTTAAAATAATTTGAATAAAATCTAAAAAATAAATATGTATTTACATATTTTTATAATTATTTTATTCAAGCAGTGGTCTTCAACCTTTTGCGTCCTATGGAACCTTTCTAGTATATAATATTGTTATAGAAATCTTAGTTTTTGAAAATGCGTTAATATAAATCAAATTTTATTTTATTTCAGTAAATATAGATCAAAATACATAAAATTAAGAGAAAAAGAGGATTCAATGATTATACGCCTGATCCATAAAAGAAATCGAGCACAAGTTTGTGTTTCAAGCACCAAGCGTCAAGAGTTGGGATCTGCAAGAGCATATGTCACCTTCTGCATCTAATTTATGTCTGTTTTTTTTGAGCCCTCTCCATACTCTTTCAGTTCAAAAATTTGAATTTATTTAATTTCTTACATCTTATTAATTAAAAAAAAGTATTAAACATTTCTTATTATTTTGCGAAATATCTTTCCTCCTACACGAAAAAAAGAAACCTGAAGAATTACAGTTTTTTCCTGTACACCCCGGATATATGCGGCAACCTACCATTATACAATATTTTTACAGTCTGAAACTGTAATAATATTTACAGATATATACTCAATGTATAAATTGATACATAAACTGCAAACATTACAGCCTAAAATTATGTTATTACAGTTTCAGAGAGTAAAAATATTTTATAATAATATAATAGGTTGTCGCTTACTATCCGGGATGTACAGGGAAAAACTGTAATTCTTTAGGTTTCTTTTTTTCCGTGTTCTTTAATGAATAGATACAAATACAAACTGTTTTTATACTTATTTAAATGTATTTTTAAGATATGCATAGTTTTTTGTAGAAAAACTCAAGTTGCTTTATATTTTTTTGATAAAAAAAAAAACAAAAAAAAAACACATTTGTAATTTTTCCTTAAAAAGTTAATCCTTTCTATTAAATATTTCTAATGACTATACTATTGTTGTGGTCACCATGACCGCCTCTGTACGATAAATGAAGAACGGTTAAACATACATATAATACTTATATTGACGTCAACCTGCATTAAAAAGTAATTTTCCAAGACACACAACAGAGACCTATGTTTTATATTTCACCTGACATATTATGTCGTATCTACTTATTGTTAGTAAATGTATTGTTTGAGGTATATGTAAGCACAAACAATATCTAGGTATGTATAATGGCGGTTATGTAATAGGTTTCTGTGGTCACAGCCACCTTCACCGTGCCCTAGATACTGCACTGCTTAGCTGGAAAAGTGGAACGCGTCATTGCTGTAATATCATAATTAACATTTGTAACAGAGGATTGGAAAATACTGGTTGTGTCCACATAATACGACTCTAACAACAACAAGTGTCTATTCTTATTTCTTATATTGATAAAGAAAGATATTGGTTGATTAACTATATCAAAGGACCCCGCAGAATCCTTATTGGAAAGGGGTTTCGGTCAAACTCTTTGAAACTTTGGATTATGGTAGTCTTTGATGAGTAGATTAAAAGTGTCAATGGGCACTAAGTCCTAAAAACTCAAATTTTTAAGATATAGCCCTCTGAAGTTGGGGATCATGATTGTCTTTAATTTGCAATAAACAAATTTGTAGAACCTTAATTTTCGCACAACTTTTTGTATGTGTTCCCAAAGACTTATATAATCGATTGCCACCATAAAAAAGTTAACTTTTCAATTCATTGAGAAATGACAACACTTCATTTCATTCATCTTATTGTTAAGTTTTTTTAATTATAAACAAATTCTTTAGAACAGCGGTTCTTAAACTGGGGTCCGCGGACCCCTGGGGGGCCGCCAAACTTTTACGGGGGTCCGTGAAACATTTTTGGCAAAAAATTAATTTACTAAAGTACTTTTATATTTCGATTTATCAGTGATTAATTAGTATCTAACGACCTTTTTTGTTTTTCTATCAGGGATGGGGGTCCCTGAAAAATAATTGTTCAAAAAGGGGGTCCCTAGACCATATAAGTTTAAGAACCACTGCTTTAGAACCTTAATTTTTGCACATCTTTTTGTATGTGTTCCCAAAGATATCTATAATCGATTGCCACCATAAAAAAGTCAACTTTTCAATTCATTGAGGAATGACAACACTTAAATCTTATTGTTACGTTTTTTTTTAATTATAAACAAATCCAATTGTTTATAATAAAAAATTGGTTTATAATAAAAAAAACGTAATAATAAGATTTAAGTACTGCCATAGACTAAAGAATTTAAAAGTTTACTTTTTTAGGGTGACAATCAATTATATAAGTCTTTGGGAACACATACAAATAGTTGTGCGAAAATTAAGGTTCTACAAATTTTTTTATTGCAAATTAAAGACAATCATGATCCCCAACTTCAGAGGGCTATATCTTAAAAGTTTGAGTTTTAGAACTTAGTTCCCATTGACACTTTTAATCTACTCATCAAGGACTAGCATAATCCAAAGTTTCAAAGAGTTTGACCGAAACCCCTTTCCCATAAGGATTCTGCGGGATCCTTTTACTGATTTTCTAATTCTGGGGAATTAAAACTTAAATTATTTATCCATCTATCAATAAAATATACAAATTATTAAAAAAAAATAAGGGGGGGGGTGGATTATTTATAATAATAAATAGAGAAAATTGACAATAATGAAAAAGAAATGGCTACAATATGTTGCATTTTATTTTAAGATAAAAAATAATATTAAAAATAGTATTCAACATTGTTTCATGTTTAGATGTATTTTATTTAATTTACTGCAAAAAATGGAATGGAAATTAATGCAAAAAAGCAATTCACTAGAAAAATAAAAAAAATATATATATATATTTAAATATAATGAACTTCATCTAAACAAAGGCGAATAATAAATTGCAACAAAATGCATATTCATAGACAAATGTTAACCACACGTGCAAGTGCATTATGTGAGAGAGAAATCAGTTAGAGTGAGAGGAGAGTATATGCGCAATACAAGTGCATTGACGTACGGCGTGTGCGTTTACAGGGCCAGTCACAGTATTTTTTAATTACAATTCCTATATCATTATAAATGATTTAAAAATTTGGTATTTTCTAAAATTAACATTTAAAAATTGTAACTAAATATTTTTTTAACAAAATCTTTATTTATTTCTCAGTTGCAAAAACGTAGGTTAAGGTTAAAATTAACGGAGAGTTAAAGGTAATTCTCCGTTAAGTATTTATTTATAAATCAATTGCCGAAAGGGACAAATATGCGAAAATTATTTTTTCTGTACAGTTTTACCCAGTTTTCTTTCCTTTATCGAATGGTATTTTTAAAATTTCGATATCTCTTCAAATTCGGGTTTTTACACCCTTTCTGGAGGCTTAAACATGATTTTTTTTAATAAAAAAAATGATAATCTTAGATTATAGATAAATGCGAATTTTAAATTAACATCAATCAAATGCAAATACAATCAAAACAGTTTTTTTTTAAGTGATTCATAATTTTTTTGCTCGCACTGTGTTTCTTACGTCAATTGTAATTTCAGCCATCGATTTTTTCTATAAAACGTCCGATTAACGTAACGGTACACAAATTGTCATTTAACTACTCGTTTCGCTCTATAAGCTTTCTAAAAAGAGATGGTGGACAAAATTATATTTTTTACGAAAATATAATATCTACTAAAGAAATAATTATTAACTATGTATTATGTCCAATAATATAAACACAATACTTAACTTATTAGCTAACAAGCACTTTCAAAAGAGGCATACATATTTTTGTCATGATAGTCAATAAAACAGATCGTAAGTACAAATATCACATACCCATTTTTTATCTGAAATAATTGTATAATTAATATGCCTTTCCTTAGAATACAAGTTACCTCCCTGCCAAATTTCATCAAGATCAGTTCAGCAGTTTAATCGTGAAAAGGTAACAAACAGACAGAGAGATAGACAGAAAAACAGATACACCTTCGAATTTTTAACATTACTTTGTATGAGATGTTATAAATATATTACTGCCTCACTGCCTCCATTTCCAATAATAGTATATAAATATTTGTTATCATTTGAAATCAGTGTAGGTTGTGTTAAGCCGACCCTGTTACATGAACAACCATAAACACATCCACGTGCAGTATTAAGGACAAACGCAAAATAAATGTATTCATGAGAAATGCGTAATAGCATACCGGAAGGTCAGTAGAATATTGATAATTATTAACAACACATCGAATCTATTTACTGTATTATATGCATTCAATATTATCTATAAACCCATCAAGGATTGAATAAATGAGAGATAATAAATTTAAAAATATATAAGGATACAGATAAAATTTCAATATGAATTGAAACATAATAATTTTTAATTTTTATAAAATGAAATAATTTTTATCTTTGTTTTTCTGATAAAAATAACAATAAAAAATTGCGTAAAATAATATTGTTTTAAAATTTACCAATTGTTTTGCTCAATATTTAAAAACAAGTCGTAAAAGGAAATTAAAAATATCTTTATATGACCATTAATGTTCAAATCGTTAAAAATAATCAATCATTTTTGGTAGAATAGAGTCATGTAGGTACCTAAGTACCTACATAGATATATTTTATCAAAAGTAATTTTAAATAAAATCATTTAGATGTCTACCATCTTTATTATTATTATATCGATAATAATATTCTATTAATGATATTTATAAAAGTAAATAGATATTGCCTTAAACAATATATGTCTATTATTTAAATTATATTTAGAATATTTATAGTAATTGATGTAGATAAACAATATGAAACAACACTTTTTTAATAGGTTTCTCGTACTTTTTTATCCTGATTAAATAAACTAACAACAATTCGTTGTTTTTTTAGATTAAATAATTCAATAACAATATAATGTATAAACAAAATAAGTAGAAAACAAGGTTAGTAAATACACAGGTTGTTTCATTAGCTTTTGACCAATCAACTTGGGCACCCCAAATGACGTATTTCCCTCCCTCACGCCGAGTAATGAATCTACCATAT
Source organism: Sialis lutaria (assembly GCA_949319165.1). Lineage (NCBI taxonomy): Eukaryota > Metazoa > Arthropoda > Insecta > Megaloptera > Sialidae > Sialis > Sialis lutaria. The sequence continues at coordinate 7,669,536 of OX439241.1, forward strand.
ACTTTACATACCTTGAGTAGAAAAATAAAACCTTTAATGTCAAAACAACGAATACATACTAACTATTTTACTTATATTTAACTTATTTTGGCTAACAATAAGTAACCATTTTTACTTTCATGTTACGAAGAAATGGAACTTTTGTGATAGGGTCGAAATATCGTATCTGTGATAAGGTCACAAGTTCTGATTGCACTACTTTCGAAGCATAAAGAAAATAAGTCTTAAGACCAATAAATTTTGGTGTCAATCAAAAACAACACCATTAAGTTAGGTTATGTGTAGATAATACAGATTTCTGTTATGATAGTCGTTACAATAGGTTTTTTGTTTTGATTTGCACAGTAGATATTACTACGCAAAATAAGTATAACTTCTAACGCGCGTACATAAGTACACACACCCATTTTGTTTATTGAAATTTATGGAAAATGATTATAGAAGATAATTATTGCTCTACATACCGATCTTTTTTTAATCTAAATCAATGCATACGAATGCTTATATATTTGTTTGTGCAAGCAATTACATAATATGTATTACTTTACATAATTCATATTTAGAGCAGTACAAAATCTTCCATCGTTTACAATTAAATTATTTAATAAAATTTATATACTTTGTACTTCATTAGATAAGCATTATACATACATGTGTACTAAACAAACATATCAACATTATATTACATAGACATATTGCTTGAATACTACTGATATTAATTAATTAATATACTATTCAATTAATAAGATAATTTATCGATTATTTATATGCATATTTTATCGTTAAATATTCAATAATATGCAGTGGCGTAGCTTGAAATCTATACCAACACCAGGATCAGCTTTAATAGCACGTTTACACATATCTAGTGATTTAGTGTTTTAGTCAAGTGACAAGTAATTTTATACGTGTAAACAGTAAGGTAAGTATTAAATCAAGTAAATTGTAACTATATAAACGATTTAGTGAATAAGTGGACAAGTAAAATAGAATCTGTTCTATTATTATTATTATCCGGTAAGCGTGGCTTTATTTGTTTCTTGCACTGAACAGGTATTATTGTTCAACAGAGAATTTCTGTCTCGGAATACACGACAAAATCTGAAGATGGATAAATATTTCACAAAATACTTGCCAAGGTGTATACTTAACAATTTAGTTGACTGCTTATCACTTTACTAAACCATTAAATACCTGGATACGTGTGTAAACGGACCTTAAAAAACTAAAACCGACATATAAGGACGAAAAAAGGTATTTACTAACACCTGTGACCTCTAGCTACGCCTTTACTAATAGGATATAGTAAAGGATATAATGACAATAACAAAAAATTATATATATGTATTGAAAAATATGGAAGGTTGATTTGTTTCATAAAAAATAACTGTAAATTAAATATTTGTTATTAATTAAATAACATTTTCAATTTATGAATGGTGCGTTGAAAGCTGAAACGTTAACTTTGTTATACCTAGAAACCCAGGTAAAATTTATCAATTCATATTTTTCAAATCAATACTTTAATTTTAAATTAAAAGTTGATAAGTTTATATTATATAACTTATAGTAAGCATAGTAATAATGATTATTAGTTGTTGTTATTATGATACACATACAAAATATACATATATCCTTGATAATTTTTATCAGTAAAAAATAAATACTAAGAAGAATATTGCGTTCCGTTTGTATATAATGATCAAAACATGAAATCAGCAGAAAACCTTGAGGCGGTATGGGTTTATACGTAAACAACCATAAAACCGGACTTTCTTCCATTGGAATTTCCCTAACTGTATGCGAGGTAGGTATAAAATTCTACATCTAATTAAAATTAAAAGTAAACAAAAATAAAAAAATTAAATAATAAACAAAAATTTTTTTTTATTTCTAAGTATGTCAAACTAATCTATTTCTCACAATTAAATACTATAAAACTGTCAGTAAAATCATATACGGCATATACTACATAAATAAATTAATTGCTTTTATGTTATAATAATCTTATACTATAACCTTACACACAAAAAAAATATCACCTTTAATCTCAATAATGGAATCTTATATATATTCGGTATTTTAAAGAATTTACTTTCGAGCAAGCTAAGCTAACGCTATCTGCGAGGTATTAAATATTAATGATAACTACAACCCACTGACAGTTCTAGTTTATATGAATGGCCTTGATGCATGCGCGTTAAGTAAATATTAGCGATCTACAAGCAGTAGTTACAATTGTACATTTGTACCCCATAAAATACTTTGCATTTTTTTAATACCTTTACATTAAAATCCTGAGGAAATTAATGCTAAATTGACACCTCATAGATAGTGTGAACAAATAAATAAATATGTGATTTTTTTTAGAATCTGTTATTTGATATAACTCTTTAAATTTTTAATATTCAAAAGTTCAATTGACTACTCAACTATTCATGATTTCTAGTTTCTATAAATACACAGGGTCGTATTTAATGAAGTGCAAATGAATAATTAAGCCCCCATTGATTTTTTTTCTGTTAAGAAATTCAATAAAAATTATTACATTACCATATTATTGTACGACTTTTTTTCTCTTCAGCAAGCAAACTGGTCAAGTTACCACTTCTTCGAGGGCTTTACCCCCTCTCCCCCTGTACCTAGGAAGTCTTAGATATTTGTATAATTCACCTAAGTTCGACTCTGTACACATATTTATTTACATACACATAATGTGACGTATTTGCGAGGATGAACACAATCCTTGAACATTTATTTTATGTTTAACCATTTAATTAGCATTTATCTATTTTAAAGTATGTACATACAACCGTTCAAATATATACAAACGTTAATATTAAAATCATTGATCCATACTGATACTAAATAATATTATAAATGCGAAAGTAACTCTGTCTGTCTGTCTGCCTGTTACCTTTTCATGGTTAAACCGATCTTGATGAAATTTGGCAGGGAGATAGTTGGTATTCTGATAAAGGGCATAGGCTACTCTGTTTCTCGAAAAATTGAACAGATAAAAAAATTTAAATGGCAATACGAGATCTCGCTGTTCAAGTAATACCTAAGTAAGTATTAATTATTACAACATATTTCCGATTTCCTTTCACCAGCAAAGCGGGGGCGCCATCAAGAGAGCGATGGAAACCACACACACACACACACTTTGTGACAATATATATAGTGTACTTTCTCTATCATCTATACACACACATACACACACACATACTGTACTATTACATAATCGTGTTATGTACTATTTCGTGAGTGACCTAAAAACGTCTAGTTGCAAAAAAAATAAACTCAATACATTTCACTTTAGATCAACTTCTTCTTCTTTTAATTGATGTACAAGGGTCAAAATTTGAGTTGTTATTAAAATGTTTTAATTTTAAATTAAATGCCATTGTATTATTTTAGCCCTGATATTAGGTATTTTATTAATGAATACAGTAAAATTTTATTAAGTTGGAAATCTTTATAACTAGAATTCAGACTGAGGCCCGTCACTTCTACATTTGTGCATCTATAACTGGGTAAATGGGACACCTCTTTAAGTGGGATAAAATAATTGGTCCCTTGAGATTCCAGTTGTTTAGGTTTGACTGTATAATATCTTTCAAGACATCTAATTTTTTTAAATTTAATTGGAAATGTATACACGTTTTAATTTTGAAATACATAGAATATGCTTACCTTGGCTCGAAAATGAATTACAAATTTAGAATAACGTCAACCAACATACCTGAAACAATAACAGAAATAATATTAAAGATTTATTAGTTAACAACACAATGCCTAGATAATAAATAATTCGGTAATTAAAAAAGTAATTATGTTAATAAAAAACACATGTTTTGTAATACTCATTATTACTGTGTTTTGCACTTATGTATCAATCCACATTTTTGAAATATTAAAAAATATTAAATATCAAAATAATATTTACATTATTACATAATATACATAGTTCATATGGCTATTAACTTTTTATTAAATTTTTCTTATTTTATTGGTATCGGGACAAAATAATACGATTTTTTATAGCATTTTGATGTTAAATGCACTAAAAAACTATCTAAGTATTGGTGAAAACCGCATTAAAATCGCTTTTCAGGTTTATATGTAACATGGAGAAAAATATAGATTCCTTTTATAGAGGTAGAGATGTATTTAATTAATCAACCAAATGCCTAATTACTTATTTCCAATAAAAAATAAATGTAATGTGTGTGGTTTAATACATTAGTGCATGACAGTTCACTTTTGCAATGAGTTTTTTTTCTTCAGATTTTATAAAAATGCACTCAGGCGATGAAGTGAAAGGATTTTATCAAATAGACCTTATAATTTATTATTATTATTAGTTTTAAAGTTATAATCCGATATTTGGGCTAAACCAAACTCTTACCGAATTTGGTTTAGTATTTAAATTAATAGTAAAAACTTTGTAATAATGTCAATTTTCTATCCCTTCAACGGTGTTAATCTTTGCTTACAATTAGTTACTGATTTCATACAACTGTCATTTAAATTTAACCTAACATTTAGTTAGGTTAAGTACTGAACTAAAATTCTTTGTAATAATTAGGTAAATGTATATCCTGTTATTTAATAAAATCACATCATTAAATGATGAAATAATTAAATAAATAATATCGATTACAAATAATTTGATAATTTATTGATAAACTATAACAATAGTAGTTAGCATATACTATATTAATAATATACTCTTATCTTTTTAATTCGCATGTAGATAGTGCATTATCTATAAAATAGATAGTAGATTTCTATTCCAAAGCCAACTTGTCTACAAAGCTCAATACACACCATTATACGAGTACAAGTACATTTATATCAGTATAAGATTAAATGGTGAATCAGACCCAGTACAAAGTCCATAGTTTTGTTGTTATATGAAATTCTAAAAATCAACATCAACAGGTCCGACCTAATTAAATCAAAGCCCCAATTTGAAAAAAAAAAAAACTGATTTTAATTTATTTAAATTGATTGAACATTATTTAATACGTGAATAAAAAAGATTGGGAACCACTGCTCTAAAGCAAATGTTTTATAAGTAAAACAAAAAACACTGGTTCCAATTAATTAATTTATATTTTGCGGTATAACTGTGAAATTAATTAAAACCATGATAAAAAAAAATTATTATATCCAGACAATTTTTTTAAATAGTATGTAAAGAACTTATTGATACGATAAAAAAATGCACATATTTGTTAATTTTATTTTCAATACAAAAATGGATAAAACAACAAGTGCTCTGGCTTTAACATGCATTACTCATTGGTATAAAAAGTATCCATAAATAAACGATCAAGTTCTTTTGTCCCTTGAAATGCAGGTGGTGACAAAAATGATGCATGGAAAATGAATTTAGTTCGTTCTTTCGTCATTGTTGTGCAATGTTTTTACTGTTACTAAAAAAAGTAGCGTTATTGAATTATAAATAACCATAACTGTTGGAAAAATCCACAATAACGATTTTCTTATAATGGGTTTTACTGACCATCATAAAAAATAAACAAAATTCTATTTATAAATATATAGAGTAAACAAATGTTCTTTAAATACAAGGTAAGGTCGAATGTTGAAAGGGGGAATATATAACAAATAAATGAAAAAATCGTTGAGAAATGTTTACGTAGAAGAAAATCATTTGTTCTTAATTTTTTATATATTTTTTTGTTTTTCTTAATTTAGTCGAGTCAATGAAGGTTTTTTAAAATTTGGGGAGAGTGGGGTTAATATCGACGACTGGAATGTTTCTAATTTCAAATAGTATGATATAACGAACATTTTTTTTTAAATTCCATCAAAATCGATGCTGTTTTTGAGGGTTCTGAAGTTTTGGCCATTTTGAGCTTCATTGACTCGACTAATTAGTTTCTAGAAGAATAAGTTCAATGGGTTCAATGGTAAAGAAAAAAAAAATAGTAATGCGATGTTTACACCGAAAAAACAAAACAGTAACATCGTGTCTTTAAAATACTTCGTATTTAAAAATGTATAGGGTTTATTACTTTTTTGTCAAAAAACACCGTGTTTCTGTTTTGTTTTTCGGTGTAAACACCGCATAATAATTAAGCTGCTCGCTTCGTATTTAATGTGTCTTCATATTTTTGTTAGTATCTACAGTAAAAATATTTTCAAAAAGTAAATTTACAGTACAGTTTTGATTTATTGAATTAATTATTAATAATAATAATCCGATTGATATATTCAGTGGCGTCGCTAGGAGAGTTGAGATAGGGGAAGGGGAAATTTTATAAAAAAAAAAGAAAAAACAAAAATATAATTGATATATAAAATAGCGTTTTCTTCAAATAATGTGTATAAAATGGCGCAACATAAGTGAATATAATATCTATACTATACAATACACATACATACAAACAGTGAAAGGGGGCCATTAACATGCTGGTTGCATACAGAAGTGAAAGGGTCGAATTCCTGAGAAGGTCGTACGTTTGGTCCGAATATCCCCGGCTGTCCGTCACTCTACACACATATACAACACCGGTCTTGGCGGCCGGCACAGCGCAGCGCGGTTCTAGGACAAAATGTCGCCGGACAAAATGTCGCGGACAAAATGGTGCGGACAAAATGTTGCGAGGACAAAATGTCGCCGGACAAAATGTCGCCGGACAAAATGTCGCGAGGACAAAATGTCGCGAGGACAAAATGTCGCCGGACAAAATGTCGCGAGGACAAAATGTCGCCGGACAAAATGTCGCCGGTCAAAATGTCGCCGGACAAAATGTCGCCGAACAAAATGTTACCGGAAAAATTTTGTGGAAAAAATCTCTGTAAATAATTCTTTTATTAAAGTACATTTTGTATATGTATATGTTACTGTAAAAGCCCGAACTGAGGTATTACTGGTAAAACCTAGGTTTTACCAACTGTTAATGGTGAAAGTCCGAATTGGTCTGTGATTATCGTTTATTTCGGACTTTTACCATCATACACTTGGTAAAACCTAGGTTTTACCAAGCTACACGGTAAATGTTGAAAAATAGCGTAGATATCAAAAATGTGTTAAAAAAATATATAGAAAATCACAAACATTAAATTTTGTTAACAAAATATTGGGGCAAATGGGGATTATTCTAGTATAAAATACGAAAATTCAATCTCCGCCTTTGTTAGGCTATAACCAAACCAGAGATTGAATCCCCGTTTTTTATACTAGAATAATCTTCTTTCGCCCCAATAGATTGCCCTAACCAAGGCGGAGATTGAATCCCCGTTTCTTATACTAGATTAATCCCCTTTCGCCCCAATAGATTGCCCTAACTAAGGCGGAGATTGAATCCCCGTATTTTATACTAGATTAATCCCCATTCGCCTCGATATTTTGTTAGCAAAATTTAATATTTGTGATTTTCTATATATTTTTAAACATATTTTTGATACCTAGGTACTCTATTTTTCAACATTTACCGTGTCTCTTGGTAAAACCTAGGTTTTACCGAGTGTATGATGGTAAAAGTTTCGAAAAAGTTATTCGAAATAACAGATTACAACAACCGAGATCCTGTCACATACCTAGGGGACATTTCCCGCATTCTCAATATTAATGTTGTTTGATTTTGAGGTTTATTAAAATTTTTGTTCATAAAAGAAAATTAATTTATGTTTAAAGTAAGTATTTGTTTGAAAGACAAAGTTGCATAAAAAACTCAAACTGTTACCATATAATATGTACTTTGATTACTATTTATTGATTACTATTTACAATGTTTTTTTCCACAAATCTTTGTTCGGCGACATTTTGTCCGGCGACATTTTGTCCGGCGACATTTTGACCGGCGACATTTTGTCCGGCGACATTTTGACCGGCGACATTTTGTCCGGCGACATTTTGTCCTCGCGACATTTTGTCCTCGCGACAATTTGTCCGGCGACATTTTGTCCGGCGACATTTTGTCCTCGCGACATTTTGTCCGCGCCATTTTGTCCGCGACATTTTGTCCGGCGACATTTTGTCCGGCCACCCGCAGCGCGGCTGTGAGAACACGCACACTGCACACCTCTAATTAAATACGTACATGGATGTCAACTATGTCCACCGAAAAAACCGGCACTTTTACAAGTAAACAATATAAATGGGTCTAATGTTTTATTATTTTAAAAGAATTTCTGTGTATGTATTACAAAAATGGTGAATGCCCGCGCAACTAACTGTTCTAATAATGTATACACACAAAAAAAACTGTATTGGACCAAGAAAATCTTGTTTTGTATACAACGAAAACAATATTTTCTTAATATAAGAAAAGTACTCTTAATCCAACTACATTATTTCTTCGTCCAAGAATACTATAGTTGGTTTAAGAATATATTTCTTATCTTAAGAAAATATTGTTTTCGTTATATACAAAACAAGGTTTACTTGACTCAAGTAAACCTTTATACCAGTGTACTCACTTGAACTGAATCAGTGAGAATAAATTCACTGATTTTTTCAGTGAACGTAAAAGTCACTTAAAAAATCAATGGTCTATCCAAGTTCTCACTGATCAATCAGTGATTTTGATTATATTATCTATAATCTATTGATTGGCAGTAGTTCATATAGTTCATAGTCACTGATAATAATCAGTGACTATTCACTGATTCAATTTTAAAGAGTAGACACTATATCTTGCTTGCTTGCTAGCAAGCACTTTCAAATGAGGTATCAAACTTAAATGACAGTTCTCTTGGAGTTTCATGAAGATTTTAACAAGTTTCGCGCACGCGTTGTATGTAAACACCAATGGTATTAAAACTGTGGTGATATTATGAAAATTATTTTGTACAGTCAGAGTCGCCAACTGTGTTACAATATGTTGAAGTATAACTGCTCTAAATTCAATAGCAAATCCATATATACTGACACAAAATCAATACCTCTAGCTAGCAAATTTTGTTAGTTCTTTTATGATACCGGGCATAAACATTACTATAAATAATAACCTTTACTTGTCTGTTAAGTAATGCAAAAAGTTAGGTTATATTAAGTTAGCTGCACAACTAAAAATAATAAGCAATTGAAATCACAAAATTAATACCTCATTTGAGAGTGCTTGCTAGTTAGCAAATGTTGCTAGACCATTTATGATACCTGATTTTTCTGATAGAATCGTGGGACTATGTTACCACTATCACAAAATTCATACGCGTAATATAACGGAAAACATTTTGTACGTAGGTACGTGTTAACCGCACTCGCTTATCACGTATCAATTATTTTTTTGTAATTATAATCAATTTTAAGTGCGAAGCGTTCAGATGGAACATATTGTGTTTTTAAGATGCAAGAAATTACATACGTATATCGTATTTACAAACATAAGTATCTAAAATAAGATAAAATCGAAATAAATCGTAAAGATACAAAGCATTTGCAAAAACTTAAATTTATCTTTTTTGGGGTACATTATTTTCATACCTAAAGCTATATAATAATTATTAGAAAAAATAAGTATGATTTTATTTCGATATAAACGCGGGTGAAGCCGCGTATATTTTTTCGTATAAAGTGTGTATATGCGCATATGGCTGATGGGTAAGTGGGCCATGGTTGATTTGCATAATCAAGTGAAATTACTCGTAAACAAAGTGTGCTATGGCATTCCATACATTGCAGCATACTTATAGTAAAACTGTAAACTTGTAAAAAATTATTACAACTGCAGACTGCAGTGAATGCATTTTAAGTAGATTTAAAACTGGCTTTTGGGGATTCATTGCAATTTGCATCTTTACCGTTTTAATTTTTAACATACTAAATAAATTGTCAGTTATTATAGTAACTTCATAAAAAGTAAAAATAATGTCTTAAGAAACAAATTGTAGAACACAACTTAACTTTCTATCAATTTTTAATACCATACTTTTTCTTTGTTACTTTTTTTTATTAGCTTCTGAAAAATATATTTGTACGACAATTATAATTAAAATTTAAAAAAAATCCCTTAAGGCTATTATGTCAAAATGACCTTTTAAATTCATAATTAATAAAGAAAGGCGCCAGCATTTTTTAATATATCATTTACATGTCGGACAAATTTTGACCTTGTATTATTGCATTGGTACGTCCCTGTAAGAACAGTTTCAACTATTTTCTGTCAAGTTTGTATTTCCTCAATTACTGGTAGCAACCAGAATAGAAAGTTTTATTTAAAAGATTTGTTATTAACTAATTTCATTCGCATTTTCAATTAAACAGTAGCGTTCGTGTCTATAATGTTTTAATTTCTTTAAACACGAATATCATATAATATATTGAAGTTGATACGCTTGTGTTTAATATGACCTTTTTTCAAGTATATAGTTGTTTATATGGCGCATCAAAATGTAGTTTTTATTTTAAATTAATTAAACAACTTTTTATCAAGATTTGAAAAAAAAAATCAGATAAGTGAAATATACGTTAAATGTCATTTTATCTTAATAAAATTAAAAACTAATTTTACTACATAGAAAAAAATCAGTATGATATTATTTCTCTTCAAAACAATCGGATGAAAACAATAATTTCTCTGATTTAAAATATATTTCGAATTTTTACCTACACAGAAAAAAACTGTATTGGACCAAGAAAACCTTGTTTTGTATATAACGAAAACAATATTTTCTTAATATAAGAAACATACTCTTAATCCAACTACGTTATTCCTTCGTTCAAGAATACTATAGTTGGTTTAAGAGATTATTGCTTATCTTAAGAAAATGTTGTTTTCGTTATATACAAAACTAGGTTTACTTGGTTTGAGAAATCCTTTTTACCAGTGTACTATATTTTTTATAAGCGTATTGTGCATTATCTGTCAAAAATTAGATTTATTAATATTAATGAATTTATATTATTATACTTTTTACGCAAATTTTTTTGCAAAAACATCGATTTAAATAGGGGTTCCCAACATTTTCCTTACATCGACCCCTTTTAAAAGAATGCATTTATTTATAGACCCTCTTACATTTTTAGATTTTATATAGAAGACATAAATACAAATACAAGTAGAAAGTAAAAAAAAATTATTACAATTATATAGGTATAAATATAGAAAAAATTATCATCAACCCCAAAAGACCCTTAGAATCCTATAGAGCCCCACCTGGACTCCGTTAGGAATCCCTGGATTAAATAATAATTGCTTCATTTAATGAAATAATTGGTTGAGCTATAAAAAATCACGCAAGTTTGTAAGATTAGTGACACTTATTATACCTATTAAGTTTTTTTAAATGTTTCATCATGTAAAGTTCCAGAAAATCATTACCAAGAAAATATTACTTTACTACCCAAAAATGATTAATCTTTTTAATAAAAAAAAATACGTACAAATTTTTAACAAAGAAATGTCCAGTTTTATTTTCCATAATTATAACTGACGCATATTTCGAATATCTGTAAAACTAGAATTTCAAGAAAATGCCATTCGAGACTAAAATCATTAAAAAGTAATTATGTACGATTGTATATACATGCATACATTCTTTGTTTCTTTTATTCAAGACTAGACTTTCCTTTTCATTAATGGAGATAAACATGTACCTATAACTTAACTTAGGATGTATGTACTTAATGCAATATTAAGTAATATTATCAGCATTAATATATTTCTGTAGACTCTCCATACAATGTGAACATTTTGATGTAGGTACAAGTGTTTAAGGGCAGACTAACGTATTTAAATTATTTTTTTCCAATTTTTTTTTATTCGATTTTCTGAATGAAAAACTTTTCAAGAATATTGTGTGAAAATTTTACACGGATCGGAGCAAAACTAACGAAGTTACAGCAGTTTAAAGTGAACCGAGCGCTTATGAATGGGCGCGATCAACTGACTCCATGCGTATAAGTAAAGCGGAAAAAAAAACTAAAGAAGGCAGAATTCGTCGGAGACAGGAGCAAAAAGATGCATTAGACATTATGGACGATAGCAACATCCTTTATGGACCTGGCATCGATGATTCAGTGTGAGGTAAGCCGAAAAAACTTATGAACGTTTTATTCTAAATTTTTTAGTGTTTAAAACTTTAAAGCGTTTTTCCCACAACTCACGTTTACTGCACCGATTCTTTTGAAATTTTGAAGACTATTTCTGTACATAATTTACGAGGTAACGCTGGAGAGTTTTTTTCAAATTTGTCAATATTTTTTATTTTATAATAAAAAATTACCCGATTTTTTTGGGCAAAAATCGCGATTTTCACTTCAAAGTGTTCCCAAAAATTAAAAAATTGAAATTTCGAAAAACCCCCCCCCAGCGTTACCTGGGGAAAACGATTAGCTAACGAACAATTTTTTATTTTTTTATTTCAGATGATCCAGGACCGAGTTATGAGGGGCACCGCAATTCAACTTTTTTTCGAGACGCCTCCAAATAATGGCCGCCATTGCTGTATTTTAAAAAAAAAAATTTATGAAAATTTTACAAAATATTCTTCGAATGTTATACTTTGATGTACCATTAGTTTAAATAAATAAATATTAACTGTGTTGTCGGAAAAAAATCATAAAAATGTACCTTTTTTTGTACGAATTAACGTTAGTCTGCCCTTAACTAGCAGTAAAATGCATTTTGATATTAATTAAGGTATTCATTCTTGTATATCTTTATGTTCTTATTTCACACAAAAACTATCGAGCCGATTTTGATGGAAATTTCTTAAGCCTAAATAAAATTAAAATTAGTTTATGTTCTTTCATAATTGATTTACGGTAGGTACGCCATAAGAAAGATTTAAAATTTGTACTATTTAATAAAAATGTGAATTTTAATATCATATATAATTCATGACATTAATAATAATGTATGAAAAAATATATTTTTCATATTGCAAGAAAACAAATTTAGTTTTAAAGTTGCTACATAAAGAAATTATTTGAAGTGAGTTAAAATTCTATTAACCAACTCGCATCTCTAAGTAGCATTTTTTTCGTTCCAGTGACTAAAATTATTGAAGCAAATAGCTCTATCAAGCTGGTGCAAACCCATAGTACTAGGAGTACACTCCAAAAGTTAATTTTACTTTATAGCTGTATGAAAGCATTTTTATTTATATAAATATTATTACCCAATAATAATTTATCAATCAATGTACTTATCATTCCTTAATCAGAAATTATAATGGAGAAATAATCTCTTCTATCTTAGTTAACTGAACTTTAAAGTAAGCTTTGTACCTTCATGACTGGTTTATTTTATTCATTAAATGATTTCATAATGATTAATATAATCGTATATATTTTCATATAACTGGAAATTAATTTAAGACTATACAGGGTGATTCAGCACTGTCGTGCCAAACTTGAACAGTAGATTGAGAAAAATATTTTAAGCAAAAAACTTCCAATAAACATGTGTCCGGAAATTTTTCCTTAGGGAACTACAGGTTCCCAAAGATTTGACTAAAGATGAGTTTTAATTTAATATTTAGAGAACCCTTTGTGATAGAATTATGAAATTTAGTATTTGGTTTAGTAATAATATGTTTTATCGATTTCTAATATTAACCAATTATATTTTAGACCAGGGCTGTATTTGGCCAGTGGGCCCATCGATTTTTATCTAGTATTTGTTTGTTCCTTAATTTTTTCTTAAGTTGGTACTTTTATAAGATTATATGGCACAAAATACACAAAAACATACTTTACTAGTTTATCATAGGATAAACCGTTTTCGAGAAATATCGATGGAAGAGAAAGTATGCAGAATTTAACTTAATACGGATGCTTGAAATTACAAAAAATAAATTTATATTCTTTTTTAATGATTAAAGGTAAGAATAAAGTTCAGATAAATAAACCTCCTAATATGAATCCTGTAAGATCTAAAGCCAGTTCTATTACTGTTACATGTACTTGATTAACATGACTAAAAAAACAAACTAAAAATGGCTATTTATTAATATGGATGCATTTTCGGAGGTATATGTATATTAACTTTTTGTCTTATTTTTTATCATGGAACAAGAACATAAAATTATTTTTTGTAATATCAAGCATCCGTATTAAGTTAAATTCTGCATGCTTTCTCTTCCATCGATATTTCTCGAAAACGGTTTATCCTATGATAAACAAGTAAAGTATGTTTTTGTGTATTTTGTGTCATATAATCTTATAAAAGTACCAACTTAGGAAAAAAATTAAGGAACAAACAAATACTAGATAAAAATCGATGGGCCCACTGGCCCTATACAGCCCTGGTCTAAAATATAATTGGTTAATATTATAAATCGATAACACATATTATTACTAAACCAAATACTAAATTTCATAAATCTATCACAAAGGGTTCTCTGGACATTAAATAAAAACTCATTTTTAGTAAAATCTTTGGAGGCCTGTAGTTCCCTAAGGAAAAATTTCCGGACACATGTTTATTAGAAGTTTTTTGCTTAAAGCATTTTTCTCAATCTACTGTATAAGTTTGGCACGACAGTGCTGAATCACCCTGTATATGTATAAATCAATTTCATTGTACTCTCTTTTTCATCCAGCTAAAGTAATTCCAAATAATATATCTGTCTGTCTACCAGGGTTGGCAAAAACCCGGGTTTTTTTAAAAAAGCCCAGCCCACCGGGTTTTATTGGGTTTTAAAACCGGGTTTTTTTGGGTTTTATTGGGTTTTTTTTTAAATTAAGTAAAGACATATAAAATATATATTTTTTACAGTGAAAAGATGTATTCGAATGATGTTGATTGATATAATTGAGTATAAAAAAGGAATATTTTCCTCAGTGTTTTCATTATATAAAAACGGTCCATCGAATTTCCAAATATAGTTTTCTATGTCTTTTTTGAATTGCCTAGTAACAAAATTAAAAAAATAATACTATTTTTAATATGTTAATTTTAATTAACTGTTCGAAATGGTTTCCGGTTTTTTCAAGACCTATTTTGAAACTAAACAAACATAATTAAATGTTTATCTGGTAATGTCCAGTATTATTGAATAAAAGATTTAGCAATAAATACGTAAAAATATTTAAATAATTTAATTTTAAATTAATATTCAAAGTGGATCTGGAAGACAAAAGATAATAAAATTAACAGAGAACCATACATAACTTTCCATAATATTTGTCTTATACTATTTAAAATATTTTTTAAAATATTAGTTTTCTGTATTATCCTCAATAACATAAAACAAAATGTAGAATAAGAATCTAAAAATTTGAATTAAGTTGCATTAGGAAACTTGAATTAGAAAACGTAATATTTTATTATTTAAAATTAAATTTTGAGCATGTTTTTCTCTCCTTTTAATAGTTGCTTTCGATCTATAAATAAATAAATATCCTTTAGGTTCGATTGAACCATCAGTTCAAAATTGGCGAGATACACCTCGCAAAGTTCTCTTTTTAGATGATATTAGGTACAAAATTTCAAATATTTCCAAAACCCCTAATCCGATAATCCCCAAAATCAATAGGTCTAAAGTACTTACTAAAACAAAAATTTTCCCCAAAAGTAATTCAAATATTTACAATATACTTATCGTGAAAATTCTTCACCCAGGCAGACACATGCATAGCCGCCATACGGAAAATATCAGTTTTTTACATTGAAGTTATATGTATAGTACAATCAGAATCTGCTTTTATTTCGAACACAATTTTTCGACGGTATTACAATACTAAGATTTCTTACAGCGTAAAAAATATTTTAATCCTTTATTCGAGAATGTGGGTTATTTCTAGAGAAATTATTTAAAAATTTTATTTATCATGAGTTTTAACACTGTTAATTTTTGAGAAATAATAGAAACCATTTTGAACATTTATCTTTACAGTTTTTTTTATTAATCCAAAATGGTCCATCCTAATTGTAGTAAAGGGGGTTAGTATTAAAAAAATTGAGGTTACCGTCATTCTAGATCTTCTCTCATATTGTCGAAACGAGTGATATTTGATAACTTTTTAGGTCTAGACAAAAAGTTATTTGTTTTAAACTTTTCAAATCACAGAGCCTGTATGTAAAGGTACAATTAGTACTATTACCACTGTTATTTTAATTATAAATAAAATATAAAGGTCTAGAATGATTGTATTATAATTATTTCGTTACAAAATAAAATATTTCATTCAAATATACCCTAAAATAATAATATTTTAAAAAACCCACTGGGTTTTTTTAAGTCAAGTTGCCCAAAAAAACCCGGGTGGGTTTTTTTGGGTTACCCAGTGGGGAGCCAACCCTGCTGTCTACACACGAAATTCCCCCAAAGTGAATATCACAAAATACATAAACTATGAATTTTATGATGAAATTTGTATACATGTCAAAAATAAAATCATGCAGGTCAAAATAAATATACACAATAACGGACAAAGATTTAATGATTTTCATAGAACATACATATATATTCTTTGTTCACATTCCGTAGGGTTATTGTACTGTGAAAGCATCTGTCAGCTGTTCAGGGTTTTTTCTTCCTTTCTTTTGCCTGTCTTGACATAAAATTTTATGTAGGATGATGATATACATATGATGACTTATAAGACATGCAGTTTAAAATTAATAACTCTAGCGTTTAGCAGCACTAATTTTCAATACAAACGAAAAAAACATTTCCATTAATTTTTATCTATTTTTGCCATTAAATTTATATTATGTACGTACAGTATGTACATGAGAAATAGATGGAGATTTAAGAGAGCCGTTATTGCGAAGCGCCGTTAAGCGAGTAGCCGTTACTGCGAAATGCAACTGTACATACAAATATCAGTTTAAGAATATATTAATTGGTTTATGTATCTATTTTTGCCTTTAAAATATTAAGTAAGTACGTATGTACATGAGAAGTAGACGGAGATTTATGAGAGCCGTTATTGCGAAGCGCCGTTAAACGAGTAGCCGTTACTGCGAAATGCAACTGTACATACAAATATCAGTTTAAGAATATATTAATTAGTTTATGTATCTATGTACTATTTTTATTTTTATTTTCTGCTTATTAGGTACCAAACTATTATTTACTTTGAAGCCCATTGTTTTACAAAACATAAAATCCTTATCTAAATTAATGTCCGATATATTCAATTGTTTACAGTACAAAACACAATATTATTAACATACCTTCAAAAGAAGGCCGCTAAATGACGGTTAATTAGCTTCAATGCCGAGTAAAATTCAAGAATATTAGCTCAATTTAAGGTAATAATTTCTAACGCTAAATATAAAATAAAATCATATCATGTTTGAAATCCAGGGAAGGTGTCGGGGGAAGTTTTTTTCCCAGTGAAGTAAATTGAATTATTTTTATATAATAATATTGATATTATGTCAATAATGTTCAGATTTTTTATATAATATACTTAATAGGGTTTCATGCGGTGCTGAAACACCGGATTAAATTACAATGTAAATAATCCCCGCAGTAAAAATGAAAATGATGAATCTCGTAACTAGTGTAATCACGCCCGCACGGGGTACGTACGTAATACGATCAAAATTTTTTATAAAGAATTCGCTCTCAAACAAAAGCTAATCTAATGCTATCTGTGTGGTATTAAATATAAATGACAGGTCACTGACATTTATTGTAATCGATGGTATAGCAAATTCACAACGAATCACATATCATACAGATGCTGTTTGTTTAACTCTTTCTTTAGTGAAAAATTACATGACAAATAATAAAATTTATTGTTTATATAGTTATTTATGATTTGCTTTTTTGTTTTCTTATGTTTAAGTTGATATTTCTATGATAAATTAAACTATGACACATAAAAAATTATTCAAAAACTTTGAATTTTAGATTTCATTAAAAGTTTGTTTATTATATAGAAAATGACGTGAAAAGATGAAATTTTCTAACCGCAGATCTGTATATCATACCGTTCTCGAGATATGACCTCTCAAAGTTTTAGTTTTTTTTTTAAATTTGGAAGAAAATGGCTGTAACTTTTGAACGTGTGGTTGGATTTTACTTTTGTTGACAGATTTCGAATCAGCGTATCAAAATCTATATGATGAGATGTATAATACTTCAAAACTCGATAAAAAAAAATTTCGTCAAAAAACAACATTTTTTAGAGTATACTAATTTTCTTGTATTATACATGTCATTATATAGATTTTGACGTGCTGATTTCAAATCTGTCAACAAAAATCAAATCCGACTGCACGTTCAAAAGTTACAGCCATTTTTCTACAAAATTTTGAAAAAACTAAAACTTTGAGAGGTCATATCTCGAGAACATTATAAGATACAGACCTGCGGTTTGAAAATTTCAACTTTTCACGTCATTTTCTATATAATAAACATATTTTTAACGAAATCTAAAATTAAAAATTTTGGAGTAAATTTTCATGCATTACACGTGATTTTGTCGGGATAGGTCAACTCGGTGCATCCAACTCTGCTCTAAAATCCCAAGCAAATTAATAACGATTTAACATCTCACATATAGCATTAGTTTAGCTTTTATTCTAAAGCAAATTCTTAAAAAATTCAAAAGAAAATTTTCTCGGTCTTGATCAAATAAATGAGGCGATATCGGCTTAAATTTTCCAAAACAATACCATCAATTACAAACCTAATCTCATCTCAAGTCATGTAAAGCCCACACAGTTAAATAATTCAATACTATTTAATTATATCAACGTGGAGTGGCTTTAAAGTTTTGGACGACAAAAAAAAATCGAAATGAATTTTTAAAATTTCTCGTTCCGGGGAATTTGACGGTACAATTCACAACTTATACCGTCAACCACTGCAAACTTAAATGAAACAGACTATAGATTCAACACTGTTACCAACTGTGTGCTATTCAGTTAGCGGGTTAAGGTTTATTTATATTTTTCCGGAAAAGAAAAGAACGTAAAACATAACATATGAAACATAACAATGCACGTCAATTTTGATAAGGCACGCTCTGTGTTCTCTTGCGATTGTTTTTATTTTGTTAAGAAGTTACCCGTTCTATTAATTTTATTAACTATATGTATATATACGTATTTTATACAATCTAAATTTAGAATTACTCAAGTTTCAACGAGCTTGGTAAATGTCACATTCTATGATAGCCCTGAAGCAACTTATTCTAATAAATAATAATATACCGGTACGTGGCATATTTGTATTTTGTCTTTTCTTCGGGAAGGAAAAAGTTTATTTAATAAGGAGATTGACATCATAGAAAAATAACACAGAGATTTTGATGAAACTGAAAATAACAAGATATTTATATTTAAAAAATCCTTGCAAAATTTTAAGGTCATTACGAGATTAGATATTAAATAAACAAATTAACATGCATTCTTATAAGAACTGCATAATTTTGCGATATGACAGGACTTTTCAAAGTGATGTGACAGAGAGAATTTGATGAAAATTTGAGCATACATTCTTTATTCATTTACAGAATGATAAGGGACCGCGTTTTTCAATTAAAAAAAATATGATAAGTGTGTGACAAAAAAGAGAGAGAGACGTGTTTATGTAATTTCGCATGCTCCAGAGAGAGACACAACTTGCCTTCACTCTATGCTTATCCACAGGCGCTTACCCGCACCATTCCCCGCCCCCAACAGTGTCAACTTCCTTAAGGTTTTGTTATTCTGTTTAGGTATTTTATATAATTTTTCTAAGCTGGTATTGCTGATAAAATCAAAGAAATTATTTAAAAAATTTACGTAGTGTAAAACGTTTAAAGCTTAACGCATTTTAAATACTTAAAAACAATGATAGGCTTGAGTGTACTACATACCTATATAGAACATCCTTAAGGTTTTGTTATTCTGTTTTTTGTATTTTTTATAATTTATCTAAGCTGGTATTGCTGATAAAATCAAAGAAATTGTTTAAAAAATGTACGTAGTGTATAACGTTTAAAGCTTAACAAAATTGACACATTTTAAATACTTAAAAAAATTATAGGCTTGAGTGTACTACATATATAGAACATATCTAATTGCAAGATAAAAACTTGGAATTCAACGCAGAAAAATGTTAAAACCCGTTACCTTCTTTAGATGTAATTGACCCTAGAAATTTGAAAAAATCAGCCCACCATAGAATGTTGCGTGCACGCAATAGTGTTATTTAGACGTCAGTAGTTTATATCAAAACCATTTGTAATCTCAACAAGTGTAATTTGAAGCAGTTACTATACTTAAGTGCAAACACACCATAATTTTAAGTAATCTAGAGAAATCAGTTGCATATTTACTGTTTCACTCAACTGAATGCAACGATTCGTGGAATGCATTATTTTATGTTTTACGTGCTTGTGCGGTTATTTGTTATTTATGTTTTTATTGTAATAAAAAAACATATTGCGTTAGTGCATACTCAATAATACACATAAAGTAATATTAAAATTAATTTCTCAATAGTGAGTATTAAAAAATATGAAAAAAATATATATAAAAATTTGAGTCTTGGCGATTCAAAATATTTTATAAACTTTTTTTGACCTACTGCACAATAGAAAAATATCCGCAATCCTAACAATCTAAATTCGGGAAGTTCCAAAGTGGCCTTAAGTAGTATTTGCTTAAAGATAAGCGACTGCCATTTAATGAAGGTTACATGACTTTTTCCGGCATTTGCTTATATGTGGCTTATTTAGCAATGCAAGGCCGGCTAAAAAAAACTTTTAGCTGAAAGCTAAGTAAGTAAGCCGTACCCGTGCATTTTAATGTCATCATGGTCAAATTTTGTTTTTATGTAATATTTAAAGTTGAAATAATTTAAATATAAATATTGGCTTAACATGTTAAACTAAAAATATCACAATTTTAATATAAATATAATATTATTAATGCATTAATCTTTATGTTATTCTCGTTCCAATTTACATAAATTAATATTTTGTTTTTATAGTGACCTTTCAATAGACATGCATAATATGTATGTACATAAAAAAACTAACATGCTATAAAAAACATTACAAAATATGTATATTATATTTATTAACTATTTTGTAATATAAAATATGCATCTATACCAAAATCAAGATCTGCTCTACATTATTTAAATCTATTTTGAAATTAAATACTTTTCATTTTATCTAAACTAATTATTCAATAAAAATTGTTAGTTTGGTTTAATTACACTGACATCAGAACTAATGTTGATGTTTCTTATCATTTTTATTTTTTGACTTAATTTTCATATAGCCTAAACTTATTCTTGGTCATAACAGTAAAATTCGCATCAAAATCAGTTTAGTAGTTTACGGTTTTAATTAAGAATAAACAAACATAGAAAAAAAGTGTCAAAATAAATTATATTAGGTTTAAAATTACTAAAAAAGTTACATAGTACCTACAGACATAGCCTGAATAAAATGTCAATAAATTAAAAAAATATGCTTGACACTTATTTTTACTTAATATCTATAAATTAACATATATAATACATCTATCTCCCCTTATTAACAAATCTTGAATACGTCATTCTAGTCTCCAGTCAATATTTAAGTGTCTGGATGACGCATGACAAATTATTATATTTAGTAATTTGTCTGATAAGATTTCGAACTCTAGGAATGCAAGGGAATGTCACTAATAGAGTTATTATATAGATAGTTACATTTCAGAAAGAATTAATTAGCTCTAAAGCAAAAGTTATGCTAACGCTATCTACGAGGTGTCAAATCTTCATGAATTTGTTCGGAATTTTGGATAATAAATGTATAATATTTATATAATAATAACTGCTTTTAGATCGCTAATTTCTATCTACGTACATAGTTCATATAAACCAGGGGTTCCCAAACTTTTTTGTACGTATACTCCTTTTGAAGGAATGATAAAGTTCATAGACCCCTCCTATAATTATTTGTGAATTAAAAATTGTAAATGACTTTTTTTTTGTTCGTGAAATTGTAAATTACTTTTTTTTTGCTTTTTGAACTGTTTTTAAACGCTTGCATCGCGCATAAAAAACATACAAAATTTCCCATAGACCCCTTTCAAACTTCCATAGACCACGTTGGGAAACCCTGATATAAACCATACCACTAATTAGATATGGCATTAATATTTAACACCTTGCAGACAGCGTGTGCTTAACTTTTCTTTATAATACCGGACATAAGAATTATAAATGAATAATTTTAAAAGTCGTAAAAAATATAAAATTTTAATATTAATTGTATTAATATTTATAATATAGCAGAGTGGGCAGTATTTCTTTGGAACATATTTCCCTGACTTTTCCCGGTTTTCCAGGAGAATTTTTACCGTTTTTCCCTGTTTTTTATAATTGATAAAAAACCTAAAAAAGGTCACATAGTAAAAATTTTAATATTTTTGCAGAATTTGCGTTTTTCCCTGACTTCCAACCAAATTCCCTGACTTTTCCCTGTATAACAAAATTCTTTGACTTTTCCCGGTTTTCCAGAAACTGGCCACCCTGTATAGTAACTTAAAACTAGGACTAACTTGTACATACATACTCGTACATTTCTAATAATTATTTTATAAAGTAATATCAGTAGGTACTATGTATAATAAATTCAAAGCTATATTCAACATCCACTGTAATTGCTATGTCCTTAATCTATTGATAGACATAGTGGGAACGGGGAGGGAATTTCACAACCATGCTATGTAGGAGTGCCACATCCTAGAGTTGCTCTGCATTCTAACTGTGCTGTAGTGGTTACAATCAATCACACACATGGGTATTCATAAGTGCAATGCATATATATTATATGTATATTCATATAATTATGTATACTCGATATATGCTTTATTCATTATTATTAGATTTTAATCTGATTTATTAATTGAAAATGTATTAAATTATTTAAAATTACATCAACTTAAGTTAATTAATAAGGTAGTACATATATTAATAGTATAAATAACTCAATACAAGTATTTAAAGTATAGCAACAACGACTATCTAAATAATGAAGATAGTTTAGATATATACATCCATAATTATAATAAAATATTTAAATATTTAGTTGTTGATCAACTTTAATTGTACGAAATAAATTATAAAAAATCATGACCTAAAATTTTTCGTGTATAGTGGTGATTTTTTTGAGAAAAATGTAAATAAAGATTATTATATTAATAAATAGAGAGAGAAAATGAAATGTTTTTTAAGCCCCTCTCCCTCCGTCCCAAAAAAGTAAATAATAATAGATTTTGGTCCATTTTTCTTTTTCAAGACAAAAAATTCATACCTGCCCTGTTTTTATAATTTATTTTGTGTAATAAACGCTATTGTTTGTTAAATATTTCAAGATTGAAAAATATTCTTATTATTTTTAAATTATATTTATCTCAATTATCAATTTTAATAGCTCAAAATCCATTTAAACATAATTTTTTGATTAAACGCGCTTAGTTTTCGTATTAACGATATCTTTTAATAAATTAGGTAAAATAAATTAGTTTTAAAAATTTTGAAATTTTTTATTAAAGGCACATTTTCAAACGGCTGTCTATTTTTCCACAAGGCCTATGGATGGGAACTAGTACTCATAATAGTACAGACGTACTATTATGAGTACTAAATTCCTAAAACAGGGCAATTTTTCCCTTCTTTGCCTGTACTATATCTAAAAAATACTGGAGATAAATATTTAAAAAAATAACACTGAACGCATTCTCAATAAAATTTTTAATTTTTCTGCATTACATATATCAGAAGGTATTTTTCATTCCTTTGCATTCCGAACATTTGTTTCCAAATAATTAAATTCTTACAACAAATATAAGAAAAAATAAATTCTTTGAAGATATTCACAACAAAGAATAAAATGACTCAACAAGTATACAAAAAAAGGCTACTAAGTAATATTAATTTTTAATAAAGTATACAATTAAAAAATATAACAGGTTTTTATTGCACAGGATCTGTAATAATATACCGTACATTGTACATACATACATACATACCATATGTTTGAACATTTGATGATTTTGTCTTATTGGCAACCAAGGTCGAGTTAGATACCCACCAGCGCATGACGGATATGTGCAACAAACACACACACACACACACAAATATTTCTAAGGTGTGTACCCTAGATATAAACACCAGAAATAGAACAAAAAAGTGAAAAAAATAACTAACATTATAAAATGATAGATTAGTCAATATAAATATATGAATAACACTTTTTATTACAACCGGAAATAAATGGAAAAATGATAACTGTTTTGTTCATATTGATTCATAATTACTCAACGAAGAATTTCAAATGTTATATACGATGGTATTTTACAACTTTGGGATTTTTTTTGCAAATGAACTTTGCTAATAAGTGATGTCATAATGTTGATGACATTTATGTTATTATATTGATAATTATTTCAATCAAGTTTTTTTTAAGTCAAATTATTAATTTATTGCTCATAAAGTATTAGAAGAGCAATCAATATTTTAAGTACAGTACATACTTGAAAAAGTACGTTTACATTATATGTACTTGAATTTAATATTAGATTTTAGGTCACCCAAAGTGCATTAAAAGGGACACAAGTTTGCATAGATAGACTATTTTAAAATCTAGAAAAAAAGAAATATAAATATTTCATTTAACCCTTAGCTGCCACTGTGGGGTACCAGGCGTCCACATTGTTTTAACTTCAATGTAAGCTGTTTAAATTTTACAAGGTTTTCAATTTTTTAAATATATTAAATGTTATATATTTTTTTAAATAACCGATTGGAGTGCATTTCGATCGTTTGAAGATGGTAGAGGAATTTTATTGAATTAAAATATTCAATAGCTTACGAGTAGTTAACATTTTAGTGTCTGGGGTACGAGGTGACCCCAGTGTGGCAAGTATGTTATTCTGAAGGGTTAAGAAAATAAAATGCATAAAAGAAGAAGAAGGTGTTTTGTACAATATTGTACAAACCCATCAATTAAAAAAACTAAGGTGAATTGCATCATATTTAACATTTAATTAAATTTCGGTACAATTCAAAATAATTTTTTTTATTAAAAAATATTTTTTACTTCAATTTTATTCGCCCAAATATCTTTTTAAGTTTTTTTTATAAATAAATAGAATTATATCAATGCATAAATAATTATAAAATGAATGCCATTGATAAAACATATCACATGAAGTATTTTCAAGAACTTGGTGAATAGCATGCAGACATGCATTGATTCTATTATACAAGATTTGTCCATTTAGCAGCTATTTAAAGATTGGCTGTGCGTTGCAGCTATGAAATTTCATCATGACCTAATTTTATCATTTTTATATTTAATATATAACAATCAAATACCAATAAAAGTATTGGTTATAAATTATTCAATTGGGCCCAGGCCAAATAACATTTTGGGACCCCCATACCCTCTAGTTATACATTTTTTGGTTTAAACATTTTTTACAAATAAACGATGGCTCTGAAATAAAATTCTGTAACACTTTAAATACCTCACCCTGTATATACATAATAAATATGTAAATATAAATCATTTTTAAAATGCATCCTTCCCCCCCCCCTCACCTCCATATGGGCCTGTATATATACATATGTGTATGTGTGTAAGTGAGAAACCGCAAAAGTCATGACCTTTACAGCATGGCCAATGACAGAAACTTAACCGAATTTCATACGATGATGAAAACTGTAATATGTAATGTCCCCGACCTTACTCTAGCCAATTACAGTTGGACGAAAAACGCTAGCACACATATACTCATACACGCTATAGACACATATGTATGTAAATGTAATTCATGCATATATGTGTGCGTGCTTTCAAAAGATACCTCTGTTTACCGATTCTATCATCACTCATTTATACATATACATATATGTATATCAGACATATGTGAAAAATAATATTCGAGGTTACTTAATATTTTTATAAATACACCAGTAGCGTATCTAAAAATTGGTAAAGTGGGGAACAAAAAATAAAATTGATTGTGAATAACATCATTTTTTAAAATATATACATATGTATATACTAGGGTGGCCCTTAATTTACACATTTTCGAATTTCTTTAAGGTCACCCCTCAAATTCTTTAAAGGTATGAAAAAAATAATGTATACAAAATTTTAAAGTGGTTAGATGTTATTAATCCGTGCCACTGATCGAATAATAACACGTAAAATGCATTTGATTTTTTCAATTTTTGGCTTTTTTCACTTTTCTGAAATCTCTGAAGGAGTAGTGGGAAGTGGGAAGCGATAAAAAAATCGAATCAAAGGTTCAAAAACTAGAAATTGTCAGCTTTAAAATGCGTTTTAGAACATCAAAATCCATTCAATTTTCACAAAGATACAGCTGTTTTAAAAAAATTGAAGAAATCAAATGCATTCTACGTGTTAATATTCGATCACTCGATGGCACTGGTTAATAATATCTTATCACTTTAAAATTTTGTATACAGTATTTTTTTCGTACCTTTAAGAAATTTAGAGGTGACCTTAAAGAAATTCGAAAATAAGTAAATTAAGGGCCACCCTAGTATATCGGGTGTCCCAGATAACTTTTCCGGCATGGGGATCTCAGTATCTATAAGAGATACAAGTTTGGTTAAATGAGATCAATTATTTGTAAGAAAGGGGTGAGTATTACTACGCCAAAAAATATTCATAATTCTATGTGGTTTAGGTGGTATACCCAAAAAACTGAAAATTCGGAATTTATTTAAATGGCTAGAAATTTTTTGTCAAAGTAGATAAGTACTTTTTGTTGGCGGTTTCTTAAAGCACTTTTTTGTGTAGAATTGATTGGTGTATTTAGATTTTTATATCACTTTTAGTTTCCGAGCTAGAACCCCTAACTTTAGTTTTTCTTAAGGATCACTTAGCTATAACTAACGTGTTTTTTTATTCTACTTTACAACAATATACCACTAAATGTGACAAGTGCCTGTATAGTTGTAAAATAGAACAAAACATATCTTGGACAACCTGTATACTATTCGAAATTTATAATTTATTTTTATTATTATTAATTATTCATAGTATTCCACTGCATAGTTAATTTTACTTACATTTAATTTTTCTGTAGATATGAAACATATATAGGTTATTGGTATTATTTATCACAATGTATTGTTATCTTCGAGTATAGCATTTTTTCTACAAATTTTTTCCATGCATACATTTTTGTAACATATTTCAATTGCTTATCTTAAGAATAAATCATGCATAAGTACAAAGGGTCACATGGAAATCATCACTTTTGTTAATCAATCACTTTGAAATGTAATTTAAAACGTATAAAATATAATTCAAAAATAAACTAATTTAGTATTTGAAATACGTAGGTATACTACGTGCTATTTTAACTGTATTTCTGTCCCTTATGAAACTGAGCCAAACGGTTTTTGCGTAAATAGATATAGATATTAATAGGGCTTCCAAAAATAGCAATGAACGAGAAAAGCGTGAACGTTTTTCACGTGCTAAAGAAGCACAATAAACACCTAGCAATCACGGTCCAGCCATCGCCAAGGTCGGGTGAAGGTTAAACACAACTAGGATTAAAAACATATATACTTATAGCTTATAGCTATCCCCTAATATGTATCACTATTACCTACAAAATAAATAAATACTACTAGAGAAGCCTTTTAATGCTCCATGCAAGAAAATATTATAAAATGCAGATACTTTATTTATACAAATTATAAAGATTCAGTTAAAGAAAATTTCCCTCAAGCTATGTCCAGATTTGAGCTATATTTTGTGTATAGAAAAATCATAGCTGTACAGGTTTTCAAAAATTGATAGCTGATTTTATCCCCATGTCATTTTCAACGAACGAAATTTTATTAGAACGTTCTAATTTTACGAAAGTAAATGTGGTTATAAAAATCGATGCAATAAAAACCAAGTAACTACCGATATCATTTTACAAGAATTTAATGAGTATTGTAATTAGGGCCGCTAACTTAATTCATCAGTTTTCTTACTTTATTTTAAGATATTTAACTTTAAAAAGATTATTAATAAAAGTTATAAATTCTAATTTACGAAAAAAAAATATTTAGGTTTGTAACAACCCATAGACGCCTTTTAAATTATACATTTGCTTAAAATTAACTACAGTTATGTTTGATATATCAGAGAAAGAGGTTGCTAATAAATTTTTAAAGTTATATCAATTAATTTTATAATTCAAAACATGTAAAATATAGTTTTTTTTCGCTCTACAAGAAAGGTTATGTATATTTTGCACGTAATATTTGTTGTTCGTGAAATTATTTGGATAAAACAACTCAATCTGGTTTTTTAGTTAGCCATAGGTCTAACATATCTTCTTCTAATATTTTCGGAATTGTGAAGAAATAAAATATTAATTATTTAGTTATCAAGTAATTCTAGCAGGAGGTATTATAAACGTTTCCTTAATTTATATTTAAGTAGCAGAATTTTTTTTTTCTAAAAATATCTAACACACGAATTAAAATAATATTAAGACCTTGAAAATAATGATAAAATAATAATAAGAAAAAAAGTAAAAATATTCTATTCAAGGAATTTTTTATAAATAAAATATATCTTAAATTTCTTAAATAATTGATTAGTATACGGGTATGGTTTTTAATAATTTATTTTGACTATATTTATACTACACATGTATGTATGATGTATGTATATTTATTTAAAAATAACTGCCTATAATTACAGATAAACGCAATCTAATATTATAAACATATCAGCAATTGTTATCATAATAAATATTTCAATAGTAGTATCATTTTATTATTAACACTTGATCGTCTGATATCTAACTATTATAATTTAATTATGTATTTCTGTACGTAGGTGGTTAACGTGTTTCAAATATTATAAAATTAAGGGGTTTACCCTTAGGTACTCTGCACCTCAACCATGTTTTTTTAATTATTTATTTATAGTAATGTTTATGTCCTGTATCATAAAAGGGCTAGCAAAATTTGTTAGCTTGCAAACACTCTCAAATGAGGTATTAATTTTGTTATAGTATCTATGTATTTGATATGGAATTTAGAGCAGTGATACTTCAACGTATTGTAACACGGTTACTCTGACCGTACAATTGTCATATACCACCACGGTTGTTTAAACTGCTGTAACTTCGTTATTTTTGCTCCGATCCGTCTAAAATTTTTACACAATATTCTTGAAAAGTTGTTCATTCAGAAAATTGAATAAAAAAATGGAAAAAAAATTAAATACGTTAGTCTGCCCTTAATACCATTGATGTTTACATACGACGCGTGAGTGAAACTTGTCTAAGTCTTCATGAAACTCCAAGATAACTGTCATATTTATAAGTTTGATACCGCATTTGAGAGAGCTTGTAAGCTTACTAGATCTTTCATGATACCGGATATTATACTAATAAATAATAAATACTGTATATTTATTTTATGCAAGTCTTTAATATATTAATATATATAATAATTAATATACAAAGTGTAACAGATAATTACCGTACTTAAGATTATACTCGTATACAGTTAGCTTACAAAGTGTTAAGCATTATTTATATAGTTATTGGAAGGTTTTGATTATAAAACTACAACACTTTTCTTATTTCTGTGACATGATACCAACACCAACCTACATTATGAAACTGGTATGCAAATGGTTTTCTTAAGACTTTGACATCTCACGACTTATTGTCAATTGGAGTCCATACTTATATGTATCTATGTACTATAATCTAAAGTAAATACTATACTTATTACATTATTTAATAAAGAAATAAAAATAAATCATATAAATTGTGAAACTTTATATGCATTCTAAAATTATTTCACAATCGTTTTAATTTTTAATCCAAATAATTATAAATGTATTTAAAAAAATATGATTGCGTCAATGTATTTAATGTACTTATTTTCCCCAATTTTTCGTAGAATGACGAATATTTATTACATAGAACAAACAACCATTATAATAATGACTGTTGCATGCATACACACATATACAATACACATATAATATACACCTTGACAGACAAGGACAGATGATGGTTATTCTAATATACATATAGATTTAGTAACATTTGAAACGCCAAGGTTGGCATGAGTGAATGGCGAAGGTCATTGCGTCATAATGGAACGTTTTTTATTATTTTATTTATTCATTTTGATATATGAGTACTGATTATTTGGGGTTGTTAATCGTAACATGCCATTAGGTTAGGCTAGGTTAGGTTAGATTTATTGTAATCGAAATAAACGCAATGCTGTAAAAAGAAAGCGATTGGAAACATATATTTTTTTAATTGCTGTTAGAAATGCGCCGACTAGCGAAAACTGTATCAATTGCTTTTTATATGTATGAAACAACCCTAAAAAATAATTATAATTATTAATTTTCAATAAACAAAACAAAAAAAAATTAATTCTAGACCAAATGTTTGTCGAAAAATATTCATAATATCGAAAAACTAATCGTTAGTACATAAGTAAAACCCATAGGTGGGCATTAACTCGTTAATCCGTTAATCGTTAATTAACGAAGTTAACAAAATGGTTAACGGATTAACTTTTAAGTTAACTCAAAAAAATGTTAACTTTTTAACGATTAACTTTAACTTTCGTTAAATTTTCGAATTTTCGGTTAACTGTAACTTCCGTTACTTTTTCGGAATTTTAACGCTTTAACGGTTAACGAAGTTAACTTTTTTATTAACGGATTAACGATTAACGAAGTTAACTTTTCGATTAACTGTGCCCATCTATGGTAATACCATTTTGGACCTATTGGTTAACTACAGTGAAACTTGGATAGCTGGAATCAAGGGATCAGTTATTTTATTCCACTTAAAGAGGTGTCCATTTACCCAGTTTATTCCCAGATGTGTCGAGACCTCAGTATGAATTCTGGTTATAGAAGTTTTCAACTTATCCAAGTCCCACTTAAACAAGTTTCACTGTATAAGAATCATCTCAAAAAAGTAAGAAAAATAATTAGAAAAACCAGGTTTTTTATTATTGACTTGTAATATTTATTATTAAAGTTGGAGCAATATAAAGAGCATTTTTAAGCTGTAAAAAAAGTTATATTTTCCACTTCTTGCAATTACTACCTGTTTGTCAATTTTCTAATTATGATACTGCAGTGATTTATTCAGCAAAATATTATTAAGAAGACAAAAAAAAACTGTACAATAAATCATTTGTAATTATTTTTGTATCTCACATTTATCTTCCAAAAGAATGTTTATGAAAACATTGATTTTTTGTTTGTTTGTTAAATGTAAGCAATCTTACAATTAGCTATGTAGGTAATATAATAAAAATATTAATTCGTAATGCTGTTTGGTATTGGTCAGGGCTACCAACTTGACCTTTACACCAATATTTAATCTTGTAAATCTGGTACAATCTTTAAAGCAATTAAGTTAGCAAAAATGCGATTATTTTCTTAGTTGGAAAAAAATATTTTATTAAATTTTTCTTTTCATATTTAGTTCTTAAAAGGATTATAAATATGTTTTTTAACCTTACATAAATATTTTACACACTATTTTTCGCTCTCAACAAAAATTCATATTGAAATATATAATATTTTAAGCAAAAGTAGATATTTTCATACCTTATAAAATTTCATACTTTATACAAAAATCTATAAAATTTCAAAATCTAAAAACAAGTAAAAAAAATATAAACTATACCCATTAATAAAAGCGATAATACATATAACAACATTTATAGTACACAGTACAAACTGTTAGGAACAATTAACGATAAAATTCCAAACCATTTAAGGTACTGAAACATTTTGATATAATTAAGTAAGGTCATTCAGGTTACAGGCCATTGTCCTTCATGTTTAAAAAAACACAAAGACAAATATGATTACTTAAACAATTCTCAAAACTATAATAAATTACTTATTCAGAAACACCATAAAGCAGATTTAATTATTGCTAATTTTATTGAGTTTGTTGTGAAATACATAAAATGTTTAAGTTTTTACAAAATGTACAAAAAACAAAACACGAAAGTTCAAAGTCTTTGAAAAATCAATGTTGTAAGTTTTATTACTATTTCTGTGAGTCAAAAGGTTATTTACCTGCACCCTGGTAGTTGTGTCATTTTAATAAACAGGGTTGTATTCAAGTTAATTGTTTGGAAAAAAAATATTACTTATCGAAAATTTTCGTATAATAATATGCATATTAAAATATAATTGATTTTATTTAATAAAACTAACATATGACTCATTAAGAAGGTAGAGTGATTAACTACATACAGTGGCGTAGATAACTTTTTGTGATAGGAAGGGGGGGGGGGGGTATAACCATCTTTTATGTGGTGCAAAGTACAAAAATTGGTTATATTCTTCACTAAGATGTATTCATTATTGAAAAAATGTTCGTATATTATAATCAAATAATCATAATTTTCATAGACTCATAGGGGGGGGGGAGGGATTGATCCCCTTAATCCCCCCTATTATGTATTAAATTTAGTTATAAATACAAAAAAATAAATAAGAGAGTTTAAACTTATTTATTTTAGAAAAAAAAAATTACTCTATTATAAGTAAAAGATTAGTTAAAAATTATATTGTCTATTGGTTATTGATAACAGATAAGCTAGTAAATACCCTAATAATATTTTAACAATATATTAATAATTCCTAGAATTCATAAAACAACATATATTTGGAACATATTTAACTACAGTAGTGATAAAAAAATTCAACGAAAAAACTGTTTATTGTAATATAAAGAGAAGAACATTACATAGAGATAAACAATTTAACAACGAGCTGTCAATTATATTATTAAAGAATGTTATGTGTATCAATTAAATTTTAATCTAAACAGTAAAGACTTTTAACAATAGATATTTGCTAGAAAAACTTAGTGCATTGCTGATAAATATTATTTAAGATATATAGGTAAAAAATTTACATAGATGTACATACATATGTGCATACAAATGTTCATAAATATATTTTTATTCAAATCTAGCTGACTTGGAGGTTAATTTCACTTCCTTGTTTGTTTTTGTAATTCGATATTTAGAATTATACAGTAGTGTAGCGTGCAAGTAGAGGTCATAATTTTAATAATAATATACAAGGGTTGCGCAACACCTCACGTGGAAAAAAACAACAGGAAACGCATTCTTTTATTAATCACTACCATATTTTAAAATTAAAATATATATTGAACATACCTTACATAATAATAATAATAAAATATTTAAATTAATTTTTATTCCATAAAATTAGAACGCCACTGGATATATTCAAAAAAACAATTTAAATTGTATTCGTTTGTGAGTTAATTCAAAGCCAAATCTTTAGCTACTTGAAATTTAGGAACAGGTTTCTATATATGAATATAATAAAATGAAAAAAACAGTGTTTTAATTTTTTAATAAATTTACATTTAAATCAAATTAAACAGAAAGGTAATAAAAAAAACACTATATTGTACCGTTATTTTAGCTCATCGTAGTGAAGATCCCGATTAAAAAGATACCGCTTGGCAAAAATTTGTCGATCTACCTTAATTATAGTAATTATTTTTTAGCAAACATGTCAATTAAATGGTCTACTTGTTATATTTTTCGTTGAAATACATACCATGTATATATTTAATTGAATGGTTGTGTTATAATAGTGTTTAGAGTTTAGGGTCGTTCAACTTTTGTAGACAAAACTATGTATGCTTTGATTGAATTACTTAATAGCGAAAAATTGAAACAATTACATTTGCAGAATATTTTTTTAAATTCATTATTTTATTTTATTTATTTCAGCATTTTTTCTACAATATGTTCTACATTGACTAATTCTAAAATACTCATTGTTTGAACACCCAAACCCTATGGGAGGGGGGAGGGGTAATTTTTGTTGCATAACTGTTTATATAATAATGGTGAGTTTCTGGCAAAATAATGATTTTTAACCCTAATAGAGGTATAAAAATTTATTTATATTATTATTATATAGTGGTATATATATTTATTTTTATTTTCGTTGAGTTAACTTTCTTTAAATATATTAGTATTTTAATACACACGATTACAAAATAATCAAATACCAACAGAAATAAGGTCAAAATAATTAATCATATATTGTTCACATAAAAATATTTGCAAATATATTTTAATATAGATACTTGATCTCATAAATGTATGCATATTTTATATATGTTAGCTTATCGCATCTGAAAATGCCATATTGCAAAATAAAATGAAAGTTTGATTCGGTATCAAACTTGTAGATCTATATTAAGTGTTATGTATCAAAAGTGTGTTACTAGTTAATATAAAATATATATATTCGCAGACGGTCGCTTACAACTACACAAACCTACTTAATTATTTATTATACTTGTCAATTTTTTCACCAATTTAAAGTCTCAATTTTAAATTGACAATTGAATATCGTATTTAGTGTAAGATTTTTACAGTATAAATAACTAATTGGCTGATTTTGGAGATTCTATACTAAAATAACATCATTTTTAACAATCAAAAAATAGCAAAAATCAAAAAAACATATCAATTTTGAGAGCCTCTACGAGTTGTAATGAATTTTTTTACCCAAATCCAATTAACTAATTTTGAAAACTAGAATGGAATTGGAAGGGTTCTAGCCTGGGTGCTCGGTGTGGCGAGACAATAATTTTTTTAGTCCTCATAAAAAAATATTTCTTAGTTAGAAGGGATTCGCACAAAAAAATTTAGCCCTTTGAGGGGGGGGGGCATGATTTACTTTTATTTGTATCATTGTATGCAACCATTTGTAACTGAACGTAAACACCCCAGTCAAAAAGGGTCGTACAGCAATTAAATCATTCATTAAATTTTTGTTATTTTTTGAAACAAGCAAACAATTTTGGAGGTCAGCGAGCTGACAAGTGTAAATCATGCTTTATATGTATACATGTGTCCGTGTGTGGTTGCCCTAACGTACATGGATTCGATAAAAATCGAAATGTAAACATATTTCGCAATAACTCAAACTGATTCGACGATAAAAGAAAGTTTCTATTGAAAAATGCACACACACACGATTACAATAGAAGAAAATGAATATTTATATTTTTTTTTATTAAATAACACAATTGACTACTGTAAGAACAAAGTCGAATTCAGGTGTTGGTGAATTACTTGGACTAAAGTCTATAAGAATGTGTTCACTTCATTTTATTAAGAGTAAATCAATAAAAGGCGAACATTAAGTTCCTTGTCAAAAACTTTAACAGGTAATTATAACTTGCAATATAGTATTTGTGTTAGGTATATTTATTAAAGGATACAGGTGTCGATAAGACGTTTATTGGACCATAGCAATATACTTATTTCAAATAAGTCCCATTCTTAATTTTTTATTTACAAAACTCATTTTGAGATTTAATACTGTTTTTTCTCGATAAAACATAGATACCTATTAATTATAAAAAAATATTATTTCGGAGGTGAATATGTGTATGCAATATTTGTCAAATAAATACATTTTTTTGTAGTCTAAAGAACGGTTGCTTATTTAAAAAAGGTTCAAATTTATAATATTCTCTTGAAATACTCAATTTTCAAGATTAAAATATTTTTTGTACGGCCATTTTTACCAAAATACATATCTTTGACTATTAAACTTTTGATTTCTTATTTATTTTTATTGAATGTATATTAATTAAAAAAAAAACGTTGAAAAGGGTCCACTCTTGTATCTTATTTTTGATTATTACCATTATTTTTTTTTTAATAAATTTTTAAAAATATTTTTAAACTTAAACATTTGACAGCACTGCTTTATATAGCGACAACAACAAAACCTATTTTTCCTATCAACCAAATCACGTGTTCTCTTCACGCCGCGCCTCCCAATCACTTCATCGTGTCCCCCCCTTTTCCCCGCACCCGTCTGCCCGGATTCACATGCGAAAGTGTTCCATAGCCACCTGCGAAACATAACTGTACCCAAACCGGAATTTTATTCCAACTACGTAGTTGTTAGTTTTTCATCTCGTTCTATTATTATCTATCTCTTACTACTGTAGTCTTAAGAGAAAAAAAAAGTTGAAATCGTGGTGATGGTAATGTAGCAACAGCTTCCGATTGTTTTTTTTTATGAAACATGAGCAGCTATGTGCCATTGAAATTTTTTAACAAATACAGATGATTTGAAGCAAAACTTATTTTTAAATTACATAAATGAAATTATAATTCATAGTGTGATTTTATTCTAGTTGAATAGATAATGTAAATAAATACATAGATTAAGGTAAATAGTTAATATTCACAAAGTTACCTCGTATATACGTAATAAATAAATACATTTATTGGCAATGATATTCAATTATGTACCAAGGATAACTATCGTATTTAATTGATAATATTGATTTTATTAAACCTGCACTGGTAGAAAGGATTTCTCAAACCAAGTAAACCTTGTTTGTATATAACGAAAACAATATTTTCTTAAGATAAGCAATAATCGATTAAACCAATTATAGTATTCTTGAACGAAGGAATAACGTAGTTGGATTAAGAGTATGTTTCTTATATTAAGAAAATATTGTTTTCGTTGTATACAAAACAAGGTTTTCTTGGTCCAATACAGTTTTTTTCTGTGTGTAAACCCATTGTTTAGATAGTGGTGAATACAAATAATACAGAAATTCTATTTTTGATATTTCCAATATCTTCATTCATTTATGTAAAATAAATTAACCAGATATGCTGCTTTTTAAATAAAAAATAAATAAAAACTTGTTTTTATTTATTATTAAAAAAAATAGCCAGTATTGTACGTTATATTGAGAAAAAGTTTAATCGAGTCAAATTAAGCTACAGTGAAACTTGATTAAGTGGGACTTGGATAAGTGGGAAACTTCTTTAGCTAGAATTTATATTGAGACCTCGTCACTTTTACACTTGCACCTCTATAACCGGATAAATGGGATACCTATTTTAATGAGATAAAATATCTGGTCCCTTGAGATTCCAGTTGTCCAGGTTTTATTGTATTTTATTTAATATAAATTACTTTATAACTGTACCAAGACGAAACTGGCTTAATTTCTTATTAGTCGAAACCGATATGATTTGATTTGAAAAAATGATTAGTGCCCTTTTATATAGGTAAATTTTAGTCTTATCATAGTGCAGACAATGTCGAGTTAGTTTAAAAATATATAATTATTTCACCTTAAAAAAATGCGATTATTTTATATATTATTATGTATAGGTAGGTAATACAATGTTTCTCTATACTTACACATTCAAAAGTAAAAACATTTTATACGTCGTATATATGAATGAGTTCTAGCACATTAATAAATTATGTAAATGAAATGATGACTTGACAATTATAGTAGTATACTACAAATCTATGACAGTTATATATACTTCCGGATACTTCAACATTCCAAAACGTTTTAATTTAAATGTATTTCACGCTTTTTAATTTTCTATAATAAATGGTTTTATATATACATATAGTTACAATAAATATTATATTACACATACATTATATCATATCCAATGGTTTCTGGGTGTAAGCTGCATTGATTTGGTCTTCAGGGTTCTTCTAACAGCCCTGAAGATGTATACTGTAATGTGTGACGAAACGTTGGCCGATAACACGATCAAATCGACGCGGCTTACACCCAAAAACCAAGATTTCAAGCTTCAAGATTTGAACTAAACGATAGTTTATATTTTTTATATAAATAGTGTTTATTAATTTTATAAAAGTTATGCCCGGCAAAATTTGCCAACTTGCAAGAAATTTCAAATAGAATATCAAACTTATATGACATTTCTCTTGAAGTTTTTACCGTTTTTACTCAAGGTTAGTAAATATACTTTACATACCTTGATTTTTACTTACCACGCATGTACCTATCACTGCCTATCAGTCAAAAACTTCAAGAGAACTGTCGATAAGTTTGATATCCCATTTGAAAGTGTTTGCAAGCTAGCAAATTTTATAACCTAGGCTGGAATACTGGTAATAGATAAATACAGTAGAAACCGGCTATAACGACATCGGTTAAAGGGTTAGGTGTAGTCAGAATTTTCAAGAAATCGATTTTTGTTTTTTGCATTTTTGGAAGCTGCTACAACGGCTGAAGAACTATTTTATGGCCCAGGAATAGTTGACTCGGTGTAAGTAATTAAATAATACGTATATTACTTTACGTAAATTGAGTGTAAAACTTTAAATGCGTTTTTCTCAAAACTATGTTTTTTGAACTGGTGACCACTGTAGCTCGAAAACCGCTCGGTAGATTTTAATGAAATTTATACAGCTTTTTGAAAACATGATAAACTAGTGCCTGGTCGAAGGATTTTTGTTTTGTTTTTAATTTCGATTTGTTATAAACAATTAACTGTTGGTTTTTTTCCCGAAAATCTGGAAAAAAATTTCCTGAGGCTGCCATTTTGTTAATTTAAGAATGAAAAAAAAGCTTCGATCAGACACTACATTATCTATTAATAAAACTATTTTTTTTTGTCCGATTGAATTTGGATGAATCTCCAAGGATAAGTGATGGTCACCGCAAGGAGCTTCGGTTGGAACTGGATCAACACAAACAGCCATTACTTTTAAAATTATTAATTTTTTTTCTAAAATTTCTGTCAAGTCAAGTCGAAACCTTATTTAATGATGCTATGTTTTTACATATATAAAATAAAATAATTTACTGGCAAAAAAAAATTATTTAAAATTGTCATTTTTTCATGTCTCTGACTAAACCTAACCCCTTAATACGACGTATCGGTTTTAACGACTCAAAATAAAAATCCAACTCAATCCCATATAATTATGCCTTTTACCGGTTTTTACAACTATCCGCTTTTACGACCTAATATGACCGATCCCTTCGATGCCGTTATAACCGGTTTCTACTGTACCGACATTAATTCACATAGAATTATTTCAGACTGTTACTAATTAAAGTATAGTAAAATAATTCAATTAATGAATGCAACATCAGAAAATTAATTAATACGACCAGGAAGTTATGCGCGAAAAACGACGAAAAAAATTTCGACACCAAGCTGCCTGCAATAATGGCTACGACCCAATTACCAAAGCCGTGAGAATACCATTCTGTACATATACAAGTACATGCGTGCAGGTATGTGTATTTATGCATACACATATGTGTTACTCTATGTGGCTGTGATTGTATTAACAATCGGATTCTTATATTGAAAATTTCGCTACAACTTTCTCTATATAGCCAGTTGCGATTGTTGTTCTAACTTGCAATGAATCCCTTCCTCTTTAATATGTTCCACTGCTTTATTAGTAAAGAAATACACGAAAGTAATCTTACGTAAAAAAGCAGACAGGGATGTCAAATAAAATTAGAACGATTTGAAAATAACTGGAATTATCGTATCGTTAACATTTTGAACAATACCTCAGTGTTGAACATACTGAATTAGAAATATTATAGTTGATATTTGATTACTGCTATTACTGTATATTAATCTATATACATTTAACTATCTTATAGTGTGATTTAATGATAATTGAGCATTTAATTTCAATACAGTGGACAAATAATTATCGCGGTTTGGCTTTACATTGTTTTACATTTTATGACTTTTGTGTTGAAGTAGGTACTTATCTTTATCAACATTTCATCACTGGTTATTCATTACTGGAGAAAAAACATACACAAAATAACAGGCTATTATTTAAAAAACAAATAATTTAGTAATTAAATTGATTTAATAAAAAGGCAGTTGTTTTATTAGTAACATGAGTTCAAA
Source organism: Sialis lutaria (assembly GCA_949319165.1). Lineage (NCBI taxonomy): Eukaryota > Metazoa > Arthropoda > Insecta > Megaloptera > Sialidae > Sialis > Sialis lutaria. The sequence continues at coordinate 7,709,226 of OX439241.1, forward strand.
AGAATTACAAAAAATAGCCCATTAATCCCAAAAAACAATGTACTTTGATCTTAAAGTGTTTAAGACCATAGGTGGGCATAATCCGTTAATCGTTAATTAACGAAGTTAACAAAACGGTTAACGGATTAACTTTTAAGTTAACTCAAAAAAATGTTAACGCTTTTGTTAACTTCCGTAAAATTTAACCTCCGTTAACTTTAGTCCGTTACATTGGTTGTTTGATGAAAAGTACATAAGAAAGTTGTCGAAATAGTAAAAAAAAGGTTTTCAAACATTTTTGATGGTTAACTTTTTAACGGATTAACTTTAACTTTCGTTAAATTTTCGAATTTTCGGTTAACTTTAACTTCCGTTACATTTTCGGAATTTTAACGCTTTAACGGTTAACGAAGTTAACTTTTTTATTAACGGATTAACGATTAACGAAGTTAACTTTACGATTAACTGTGCCCATCTATGTTTAAGACTGATGCCAGTACATTATATTTATCTTATCAAAGATTATTAACATAACTGGCAGACTAAAGCGTCGATTACATCAAACGAGTTTACAAGCTACAAGCCGACAAGTTTAGAAGCGGGCGAGTCAGCTAGTACGACAGTGATGATAACACAAAACATTCCACTCGCTCATTAGCCAACTAGCTAACGAGTTTAAACCACGTGTTGTGAATAAGAAACACCGAGATACTTGTAGTTAGTTCACTAGCAACTATGATGACACACGGCTAGTTTACTAGCTAACAAGCCCACACGCCAGCGAGTAAAGTAGCCCGACTTTCAACTTTTGTCGAAGATTGTTTACAATCTGCTTGTTAGCTAGTGAACTTGATTACACTGGGCGAGTTTACTAGCAGCTTCTAAACTCGCTGGATTATAGCTTGTAAATTCATTTAATGTAATCAACGCTTAAGGAATGTTGCCACCAAGCACAATGTACAAATTTTTAAAGCATCAAATTTTGATTCGTATACAATCAAAAGAAAAACTCCAAGAAGTACTATAGTTTCTTTACTTAAACTAAGTAAGTAAATATATACACCTTAACCACAATAAAACAATGTCACATGAGACGTGTTTCGACTTCACAAAAAGTCCTCATCAGGAGCCTTGTAGCCTTATATTTAATTTAACCATTTTCCATATTTTTACAATAAGAAATAAACAAAATTATAAATAAACTTTCATTTTAAATTCTGTAGGTGAAATCAGTGGCGTCACTAGGGTTGGTGTCACCCAGTGCGGTAAATCATGGTGTCACCCCCTGAGCAGTTCAATTCTGAACCTTTTTTTTTTAGTCATTACTAAAAATGGTGTCACCCCCTGAGCGCACAGTTAATTTTTTTTTTTGTCATTACCAAAAAAACATTATAGAATACTAGTACTAAAGTGATGTTTTACATTTGGGTGTCACCCCTTGTGATGGTGTCACCCGGTGCGGTCCGCACCCCCCGCACCCCCCTAGTGACGCCACTGGGTGAAATCTATAAGATTAAATAAATAATAACAAATGTTTTGGCATCCCTGACGCGTAACACAATCTAGTGGCCATTTTGTTGACACATAACCTATAAAAATGTAGTCGTCATTGAAGCATGACCTTACTTAGCAACTAGTGGTCCTTCGCGAATGCGGTAATATGTTATAATAAATACCGGCTGTTTTTTTTCTCTACATGTGTTTTACACGGAAAATTTCTGACAGCTCGCATGGAAGTAAAAAAAGAACCGGTATTTTCATTTTGTAGTATGACCCCGTAAATAATTAATAATTAAAAATAGATTTTTATGTTTTTTTAAATATTATATTGTTTATTTTAAGAAATATAATGTATACCATTACCTTCATGAAGGATTATCAATAGGTAAACTGTTTGAAGGAATGTCAACTCACCTGAAACAAAACAAGAATATATTAAAATAAAATTATAACTAGATAAATACATATAAAAAAATAAATCCTAATGATTTTTCACAACTGAAGATTTTAGACAAAATGTTATAAAAATGTAAACTAAAATACATTGAGCTACCACTTCTTAACCTTTGCTAAAGACTTTAATTTACGATACGGGACATCAATACGCGAGTCTTGACTCGCATTTGACAAATTATTTTTATTATGAATCTTACGAAAGTATGGAAATTTTGATGCTTCATTTAAGTATGTGCATTCGGAAATAAATTGCGACATAGAAAATTTTCTTATCGTTTATCTATATCTATAAAAGAGTTTGTCCTTAACCACTCACTCACTCACTCACTCATATATCAACGTACAGACGAAACCCCTGGACCTAGAAACGTGAAATATCGTAGGTGCCTTCCTTTTATGATGTAAGCACCCACTAAGAAAGGATTTTTCGAAATTCAACCCCTATGGGGTTAAAACATGGTGTCAAAGTTTATATAAAAACATTTTTTTTTGTTCGCATTTAATTGAAACTTATCAAACATACTCTACCAAAATTTAACTCCTAAGGTGTTAGGGAGGTGGAATTTTTTTTTTTTGTATTCACCGAATGAAACATGGTACAAGTAGGTACTCTACAAGACAAATATCAATTACGAAAATTCAACCCCTATGGGAATGGGGGGGGGGGGTGGGTAAAATTTTGATATCTTCATAATTGTTGATGATTTTAAAGTAAATTCGGACAAATGAATATTCAATTAAAAATTAAAGTTCGATATTCAAGCCCTAATAGCATGGGACGGGGACGAGGATGGATTTAGATATGTTTATCTGCATACCTGCTTTACTTTTAAGGGTAAAGTCGGGCAAAATAGTTATCTATTCAAATAAAAATTTCGACATTCAACCCCTAATGGCGGGGGTAGACAGAGTCTGGTCTGAGTTTCTGATATGTTTATCTGCATAGCTGCTTAAGTTATAATGGTAGAGTCGGGCAAAATAATCTGCAATAAAAAAATTCGATATTCAACCCATAATGGCGAGGGTAGATTAAGATCCGGGATATTTACGTTTTTTATAGGTAATGAATAAAAATCAATATAAAAAAATGTAATATATATGTCATTCCTTATCATGTATGGAGGGTTCTATTTCGTTTCGAAGTTTACGCGAGCGAAGCCGCGGGATTCCGCTATAGTAAATACATATATGCGCAATCATAGGCATATTAAAACAAAAAACAATGCATAAAACGATAAACTGGAAACAAATGTGAATTACACAAAACGCCCCTTTATCAGTGGCGTAACTATAGAAATGGGGGCCCCAGACAATTTTTTCAGAAAGAAGCCCTTGACAGGATTTTTTTACATTATTCCCCCTCCACAATAAAAATTATTGCTTAGAATTGTGAAGGGATGTAAATATTTGAGGTATGGATACGGAAACGTTCGAGAAAAATTGATTTATGTAAAAAAAAAAATTCAATACTAAAATGAAAACAGTCAATAAAACGCCAATTTTTCAAGTTTTTGAGATTTTGATATTTAATTTTAGAATTTTAAAATAAAATAACTGAAAAATCAGCTTTTTCACCAAAAACTTTATTGATCGTTTCGATTCTAAAAAAAAACACAGCAATTAAAAAAAAAATATTTCACCACTTTTGAGGGCCCCCTAGATGCTCGGGGCCCCGGACAATCTAACCGGCCAGACCGGCGGTAGTTACGCCACTGCCCTTTATATAACATTTACTCTAGAAACAATGCATTTGATTGGCATTCAAATAATCATTATATAAACACCAACCTTGACAATACATAAAGTTATAAAATTCATACTTATTTTGAATCATATTCATGACGTGCATACAGAACGTGATAATGCCACGATGACGTAGACAGAAGAAGGGGGTTCGATGACGTCACGAGGGTGATGTATCCAACGCACTTGTGTCACACAGCCTACTGGATGCCCATGTGTTGAGTATTTTTATATTTTTACGGGGAGTTTTTTTTTGTCAAGTTGCTGCTGTGATACATATGGTGGTACTTTATAGTTTTTTGTTTGTTTGGGTGGAACATAAAAGGCAATGACATTTAAATGCCACTACTCTTTAATGTTTTTTATTTATTTTATTAGAAACATTTGATGTTGAAAATTTTAAAAATGTATAAAAATTGAACTGTTTTCAAAATAAATAACGAAATTCATATGGGCATACGAGTGAACTGAAAAACTCCCCCTTTTAGAAGCCCGTTAAAAATATTGATAATATAATTGACTGTTAGGTTTAGGTGAGATTAGAGCACAGGTGGGCATTAACTCGAAGTTAACAAAATGGTTAACGGATTAACTTTTCAGCTAACTCAAAAAATGTTAACGCTTTTGTTAACTTCCGTTAACTTTAGTCCGTTACATTGATTGTTTGATGAAAAGTACATAACAAAGTTGTCGAAATAGCTAAAAAAAGGTCTACAAACATTTTGGATGGTTAACTTTTTAACGGATTAAATTTAACTTTCATTAAATTTTCAAATTTTCGGTTAACTTTAACTTCCGTTACATTTTCAGAATTTTAACGCTTTAACGGTTAACGAAGTTAACTTTTTTATTAACGAATTAACGATTAACGAAGTTAACTTTTCGATTAACTGTGCCCACCTATGGATTAGAGGCACAGTTTTATGAATAAAATTATGGAGTACCTACATTACGAGTTACTCACAGGAGATAAGTGGCAGTAGGAATTATCTTAACCTAGAATAATTTACATTATACCTAGGTACGTATTAATTCAAATCTTCCTATGTTTTATAATATTTAATTTATAGATCAATACATATTTGGTTTTTATAAATTTTCGATTATATCGCAACTCAAAAACTGGAGTTTTAAGGAAATAGGAATAAATGAAATTATAACAATTTAGGTAAATCAAAATTGTAAAGGTAGTATAGGATAAGGACTAATACACAGTATTTAATTTAAATATTTCAGTATTCTTGTGATTTTTGAAAAATACTAAAAACTATACAGGATGTCCCATTTTAATCTATCACCCCCCTAATTTTTTTATCTATCAATTAAATCAAAAAATGCTTCAAATAAAAGTTGTTTGGTTTTGAGGGGGACCCAAAATGGCGTTATTATTTTTTTATTTTTTGGACGTCTTCATGGTCAAATAGGCCCAACTTTTTTTTTTCAAATGGAAACCTATATTTTTTATTACAATATCTTATTGTTTGGAAAAAAACAAGTAGCTTTTGTTTCAAAAAAATTTTTGTATGACATCATTTTTTTTTAATATTCAACAAAATAATTTTAGATTTTAGAATTTTACTTATTTCAGATTTTTTATTTTATTTTTTATTTGCTTTAATATTTTGAAGAGCAAAAGTTAACAAAAAATCCTGATATAATTTTCCTAGTTATATCAGATTAAAATAAACATTTTTTGTTTTTACACTTTTCCTCTAAAGTTAATGGGTTTCGAGTAAAAAATTAGTAAAATTCTAAAATCTAAAATTATTTTGTTGAATATTAAAAAAAAATGATGTCATACAAAAATTTTTTTGAAACAAAAGCTACTTGTTTTTTTCCAAACAATAAGATATTGTAATAAAAAATATAGGTTTCCATTTGAAAAAAAAAAGTTGGGCCTATTTGACCATGAAGACGTCCAAAAAATAAAAAAATAATAACGCCATTTTGGGTCCCCCTCAAAACCAAACAACTTTTATTTGAAGCATTTTTTGATTTAATTGATAGATAAAAAAAATTAGGGGGGTGATAGATTAAAATGGGACACCCTGTATATTAAAACGCTTAGTGATTAAGTAAGTATTAAAAAAATATGACATTTTTTTAGAATATACTAGTTTTGACGGTAGGTAAACGAAGCACATTAATGACAATTTTTTAGTAGAAACAGTGCCGGATTTACTAATAAGCAAAAGAAGCAACTGCTTAGGGCAACCGATCCCTGAGGGCACCACAAAAGTGATTTCTGGGGGCATCAGCGTAAAATTGCAGTTAATAGGGAAAAATAATGAAAATTTTGGTGACGACTAAAAAAAAATTTTTTTTAATGAGGGCCTTTAGACGGTTACTGCTTAGGGCAGTGGTCCCCAACCCTATGCCCGCGGGCACCATTGTGCCCGCCGACCGTTTTACATGTGCCCGCCGCTGATTGTGAACGATAAAAAAATAAGTTTTCAGCAACATGTTATGTAATTTATATTACATTTTTAGTAACTAATTAGAGAAATATAAGCGTATTTATTTGAAAAAAATATTTGTTTATAAATATATTATATCATTTTACATTTATTTTCTCAAATTTAACGTATGTATACCGTAAAGTACAGCCAGAGAAATATGTAACAATTTAATCTTTTTCTGGCTGTATGCAATTACAAAAAATCACTTACATTAATTCTAAAGATAAATTAAAAATATTTTGTTGATGCAGATTTGTTAATAAAAAACATTTGTGCATACATCAAACATTGCTCAAATTCGTTCAACAATATATAAACAATGATCAAAGTTTTAAGAATAGCATGTTTTACCAGTCACGGCTTACGTAGTAACTAAGAAATATATGAAAAAATGCCTCTGAACCTTTTTGTAGATTACAAAATATTCCATCAAAAAGCGAGAGCATACATATGTCTGACTTTTTTAAGTTTAGGCGTGAGAAACGCCCGAGTCTCTAAATCAAAATCGCGATTTTGATTTAGGCACCTTGAAAAAATTAATGGTGCCCGCCGCCCAACCGGTATTCTAGAATGTGCTCTTAGGTACAAAAAGGTTGGGGACCACTGCCTTAGGGCATCACATCACTCTACATATTTATCTCAAATATGACATTTTTTGAGTTGTGACACTTTTTTGCGGGGGTACGAAATAAGCATATTTCAATACATAACCTATTATACATATGGTTATAATTTATAATCTTATTGTTCTGGTTAATAAAATGAATATTATAAAATGTCTCATAACGTATTACAGAAATGTAAAATAATGGTATTTTATAATTTTTATGAAAGTAAAATATGCAAGTAACTTTACGTTTATATAGAACAATAGGTATCTTTACATAGAATGAGTGATAATATCACTGACCTTGATTCACAGGTGTGACTGTATACTATATATGTATTTCTATGTGTGTATATATGTTTGAAAGAGAAAACATTGTAAAATATCTGTGAGCTAATATCGCCTGACTTTCTCCATTTTATCCATTCGAAACATTCAAATTTCATTAATCGGAACTACGTTTTGTTTTTCATTTTCACTTTTAAAATACCTACTTTTACTCGACTTGAATGTAACATGAATGTATTTATTTTATATCCGTCAGTTGAAATGTAAAACAACCAAATGTTATGTTTATATTAATAACATACATATAACTAAATCAATAATTCAGTAACGATAGATGTATGTTTTAGTAATTTAAATCCAACATGAAATCGATAATGTTTGATAATATACATTTCTAGTAATGCATACTTATACTGTCAACTTGTATTAAACATAATCTGAAACCCTGTTATAATTAATTAATAATAATATTGCAAGTATATGTATAAATATTATCTTACTAAATATTGATTTTTTATAAAAAAACTTATATTTTGTAATTATAATAGGGTAATATAAAGAATTTGATATAGCTAGCAGTGGTAATTTATATGATATGCATTTTATGGTGTACCACTACTGGTATCTACCTAACGCGCAAGCGTTAAGACCATTCATATAAACTATAAACCATACCGTTGATTAGAACTGCCAGCGGGCTGTCATTTATATTTAATACCTTGGTATAGCATTAGCTATATTTTTGCTCTAAAGTAATCTAGAGCGAATTTTTTAGAACGTTTATAGTCGGAGAGCTGATCGCCACCTCGACTAAGGTGCTCGTTACAAAGCTAATTTTTTTTATATCGTTTATTTAATGATAGTAAAGTATGAAAACCTACGTCTGCATGCCGGGGCTAGCGCAGTTGCATAAAACCGGAAACGGATGTTTACTAGAGAAATTTTGGAATTTTTCGAATTATTTTTGAAACGATGCACAGTAGAAAAAAATGTTTTAAATCAAAGTCGTAGAAGGTACTTTTATCTATAATTTATGGTCTATCCATTCCCCCCCCCCCAAATTTATTTTTAGAAAATAATCGATTTTTTTTTTTAAATATTTTTTTCTATTTATTTTTTAAACGGTAGGTATTAGAAAAAAAATTTTGAGATACAAGTTGTAGAGAATATTATTATCTATAAAATTTTTATTCTAATAATTTAAAAAAAATTGTGGAAGGAAAATTATTAGAACAAACATTATAGATAATAATATTCTCTACAACTTGTATCTCAAACATTTTTTTTCTAATACCTACCGTTTAAAAAATAAATCGAAAATTTCCAAAATTTCTCTAGTAAACATCCGTTTCCGGTTTTATGCAACTGCGCTAGCCCCGGCATGCAGACGTAGGTTTTCATACTTTACTATCATTAAATAAACGATATAAAAAAAATTAGCTTTGTAACGAGCACCTTAGTCGAGGTGGCGATCAGCTCTTGGACTATTATAACAATCTTTGAGATATAATTGAGTCTTTTAAACAGCTGCATTAACGAATTAAACTAGTTTTAGTAATATTAATCAAACATATTTTAATTGCTTTATAAAAACAAATATAAATAAATTAAATAATACTTACAAATGTTCATTAAAGAAGAGTGAAAGCTTATTATTATTATTATTATTATTATTATTATTATTATTATTATTATTATTATTACTATATACAGCCGTGAAATAATTAAACAAAGTAATCAATAGAGACATTAGTGAACAACTATATTACGTACAAGTGATAAATATAAAACAACACGGATTTCGAACCTAGGGCCTCAGGCACTGTAAATTAGTATCAGTCTACCGGATATGCATGTTTAGAAAGTGATGGGTGACAAAGGGCTCCTCTTAAACAACCATAGGTACATGGATAATGGATATATATGTCCAACCAATGAACTCATAACAAAGGTGGAAAATTTTGATGAAAAAAATATGAAAAAAGTAATAATTCTCAGAAACTTTTTTTTTATAATTTTTCATCAATTCAACCACCAAGGCTGTAATAACTGATCAAATATATTTTGAATTCATATAGTTAAATGTAAATACAGTAGAAACCGGTTATATTGGTCGTAAAAAGCGGATAGCCGTAATAACCGGTAAAAATGCAATTATATGGGATTCAATTGGACTTTTATTTTGAGTCGTTAAAACCGATACGTCGTATTAACCGACGTCGTTATAACCGGTTTCTACTGTTTATATTTTTATGTAAATTATAAAATGTGTTCAAATTCCATAATGTAAATAAAAATTGACAATTATTCAAACGTGTATATGAAATATGGAAGCAAAATATCATAAAAAATTATTGAATCTATACACATAAATTTACAAAATCTTTTAAAATCAACTTTTTCTTTAATCATATAAATAAACACCGGTCTTACGTTTCACAAAATGTAATTATATTTTTTGTGTAAAATATTCATTCATTAAATTATTTAAGAATCTAGCATTATAAAAAATATATTGTTTGATAATTGCATTAAACAATTTCTTCACATATGACCTAAATTTGAAACCTGATCTATAAATTATCTTTCCTACGCCTGTAGAAATATAAAAACATTAATTTATTTATTTAATTGGTATCACGGTAGCCAAGGCACTACAAATTTATTTGCTACTAGTTTCAAACTTTCTTAAGACATTGTAAATTATTGTCTATTTACGCTTTAAGGCTATGTCTAGTTATTTATGATTTTTAAACATATTGCAATACGATTTAGTTTAGTGGAATAAAAAAATACATTAGTTATTGAAACAGTATCGATTGACACCATAAAAAATAGCAAGAAATTTATATTTAAAAAATCCCGCAAAATTTCAAGGTAATTACACAGGTAGAAAGGTTTACTTGAGCCAAGTAAACCTTGTTTTGTATATAACGAAAACAATATTTTCTGTAGATAAGAAATATATTCTTAAACCAACTATAGTATTCTTGGATGAAGAAATAATGTAGCTTTGGATTAAGAGTACTTTTCTTATATTAACAAAAAATTAACATGCATTCTTATTATTAGAACTGCATAATTTTGAGATATGACAAGACTTTTCAAAGTGATGTGACAGAGAGAATTTGTTGAAAATTTTAGCATACATTCTTTATTCATTTACAAAGATATTTGTAAATTTTCAGAATGATTAGGAACCGCGTTTTTTGATTAAAAAATGATGTGTGTGAAAAAAAGAAAGATAGGGTGGGCCAGATATAAAATAATACTTTATACAAGTGTAATTTCAAAAATGTATACAAAAAGTAATGCGGTGGCCACTGCAATTAATAAAAACATACATACATACTTTTTTTTAATTTTAATTTTTAACCAGATATTTAATTTATGTTGCAAATAACGAAAAATGCTTTATAAATCATCCAAAATAAAAGTCCTAATATGGTAAAAATGATTAATTAACTTTAATGCGTATTATTGACAAAATTATTCATTATTTAATCTTGACCCGTTGTAGGCCTCTTGTCTTTGGCCTACAAATGCGAGTTAGAAGAATTTGGTGCTTCACTCATACACATACACACACACACACACACACACACACACACACACACACACACACACATACACGTACGAAGGTACCGTTCTTTCGCGTTTACCGGACATGTCCAATCGTGGACATTGTAATACGCACACACTTCTTGCATAACTGTAAAACCCGGCCTTTTAAAAATTGTCAAGATACCGGTCAACTAGCATTTATACATTATACGCATGTTGATGCATTTGCATATATGTATACAGGGTGTTCGCGGGAGTTTAATTAATTTATCTATTAAATTCAAAAATATTAAAAATGTGTGAACAAATTACATAAAAACCTTAAATATTTTATCATTTGTTTATATTTTATTAAATCTCCACAGCACACTATTTTTCGATATTTTCTATTAATAATATAACTTGTTTTCTATCAATTTTACCACCATGCATGTATTGCACTTTTATAAAGAGAACATTATCAGCTAAAAAAATCAATAATAATATACAGGATATTCCATTTAAAAAAAGTTATATTTCAATATATCTACTAAATTCGACATTCAATTTTTTTTTGACACTGCCATTATTCATCCTGGAAAAAATACTGATACTTTGTCCATTTAAACGATCTTCTAGCTCCAATAATAACAAAGTTAGCAATGATCACTCGGTTCACGCGAACATCCTGTAGATGTTTGTTAGAAACCGTATGTATACTTTTTAAATTATATACGAGTATATTATTTCATTTACTGTTACTTGTTTTAGCACATTATTATGTGACTAAAATAGATATTATCATGTAGAGAAAATGGTATAAATACTACATGTTTAACCAAGTTTTTAATAGAAATACAGAACTTGAGAAGTAAAATAACCATACATTTTTTTAAGATATGCAAATGTAGCATAGGAATTATATTCATGTGCAAGAAAAACATGAGTTACAGAAATTTAAATGAGGAGTAAAAATGTATTCTTTTCTAACTGAAGTACAATACAATAAAATTACAATAGATAGTTATTTTTAATGATATTTTTTAAAATTTATTTTAATTCAATTTTATGAAACTATTAAGAACATTTTTTTTCGTGTAGGCCTGCAAATCTTGAAGAAAAAGTTACTTTTCTTTTCTATTTTTATTTTAGTTATTACTATTGAAAGCTAAAACTGCCCTAATATTCGGTTCTGAGTTTTAAATTGTGGTTAAACCACTTTATAAAATGCTTTAGAACTTGTATTTTCAATGAATTACATTTTTCTCCCCCGAGGCGTATCCATGGACTCCCCCCCCCCCTTTAAAATCAATAACAAAATATTAACAAATATAATATGGATTCACCTAAAATTTGTAGAAGAATATATTTTATAAATCTAACTAAATAGGTTAAATATTTTTAAAAGACTATACCAAATATTCTGATTTTAATTATTAATAAACGGGAGTGAAAAATATAATAATCTCGATGGGCCAAAACTAAAAGAGACCATAAAAATGTATACTGTCGTATAAGAGAAAAATTAATATAATTAATTCAAATAAAATAAAATAGAAAAAAAATCATTGCATTTCGAGGGTTTCTCAAAACCTTTTCGGTCAAGGTTTTGTTACACATTTTCAGGATATTAACAATATTAACTTATGGCTAAAAAAAGAATGAAGAAAGTAAGGAAATCCCCAGTAGATATTTTCTTATTCACTCATTGTTATGCCAACTTTGCCCAGATTTCTTTATTGCGATATCTTTCTGCCGATGTAGATGATACACACGAAAAATGCAAATACAAATGAACAGATTGCACAACTCTAAGATCTCCATAATTGCACGTTCAACAATAGAGAACATAGGAGTAATAGGAGTCCATGAATAAGATAATATATCCTAGGATAGGCAATGATACAAAAGACAACTTGTATAATAGTAGGCCGGCTGATTATTGATTCATGCGAAGACAGTGTAGTGGTGTCAAGGTAACAAAAGCGGCACGATTTTTCCAAGGCTAACCTAGATGCAGCGGCAGCTCAACCTATGTTTGTGGGGGCTATGCAATACTACACAGATATTACACATAGTGTTTATGTAATATGCACATAGACGGGGATACTTGCTTACGAAATATACAAGAAAAAGAAGAAATTAACCTAAATTATTGAAAAAATGCCAAGCTCATGTATACGATGCACTTTATTATGAATAAATTACTTTATCTAAAGAAAATCTTATGAATTTGAATTCCAAAGCAAATATAAGAATTACAAGTATAGGGCTGCATGCTGACAATGAGACACAGACGAGATTAGCTTGAATTTGAAAGAGGCAAGACCAAGACAGTGACACTTGAGGTCGTCTTATGTTTTGGTGAGACGATATTTAAAAGTAAAAAATGTACTGTCTGATATTATTTTTCAAAATCAATAATAAATTGTCAACAAAAATGATTAGAACGTAATTAATGTTTTATAGAACTCTAATTTAAAACATTTTTCCCCTTATACGAGACTTAAATTTAAAAAAACGAGTATATTTAAAAAAAAAACACTGCTTCTCTTGTGTTAATTTGGCAATAAAAGAATAAAACTAAAATAGATTTTCACCTTGTTTCTAAAAATGGATATTCTGACCCCACAAATTTATTTAACACTAACAATACATTATTGATAGACAGCATGCTTCAAACGACACCAAAAATGTATTTGTGACCTATTTGACCATTTAATACGATATCCAAACCGTTGAAACCAAAATAAAATTTGCTGAAACTATAAAAGGAATGACACCGATTACCAATCATTAATTGTGAATCCTCTATTCATAGTCAACGTGGAAAACAGTTGAAAGTTATACAATTTAGAAGAATATATAAATTATATATTGTGTATTTAACACATGAATTTGAAGCAGTCAATTCTTTTAATTGGTAATTTGGTAGCTCGGGTTCTACTCTACCCAAATTAATATTTGATTTAAATTATATTCTTGAAAAACTTTTTTTATATACAGTATAACCTCGTTAGTATGTTTTTCGTCATGGCACTTTTTTTAAGCCCTGGATTTTTTTTCATAAGGCCCCATGTTCATTATGACCTACATATTTTCCTCTCAGTTCCTTCAAAAACGTATTAACGAGGTTCCACTGTATAAATAAGTTCTTTAAAAGTTATCTATGATTGCATATAAAAAGTTTTATCCCCAGTTTTATCGAAATTTGCTATTGGCAATCAGAACCAAGCATTTGGTAGTTAACTATCAACATAAACAAGCTGGTAACATAGATAGAAGAAATCGGACACTAGTTACGTATAGCCATGATAGTGTATTAAAGCAATATACAATTTTCTGTGCTCCTGATCCAATTTCAAGTTCTAAACGTAAATTTTGATTTCTTAAAAAAAATTTCTCTCATGATACTATTTCTTCGTCCCCTACATGAGTACCTAGTACCTACCATATTGACTTGTGAAGCATACTAAGATCTACCTGTTACATTTCAAACAACTGTTCTCTATGATTTATCTATGTATGCACTATAAACATAAACTGCTGACACAATTATTCAACACTAGTCTTATAAATAAAAACATGAGAAACATGTACGAAATATAAATTATATGCTGTATTTGTAATTAAAATAGCGAATCAGTCTGTTACTAATGAGAAACTATACCACACACACACACACACACACACATGATACATACACATACATAAGAGAGTGTTTTTTTGTATGCGTGTTCCATTTTACTGTATTGCTTCATTTGTTGCATAGATTTTTGTGCATGTATGTCAGAGAAAAGTAACAGTTATTTGTAGAATTGGAACTTCGTTTTCGTCTGTATGTAAGATATTATTTTTTCTGTGACTCACTTCACTGTTTGGCCACGAGTCTTGTACATATTTGTATCTGTCATCATCTTTAACAGTTATTTAACAGAGAATCAGTCAGTCAAGTAACATACTGACCGAAATACTTCAGTAAACAATGATTAAACTTTTTATAATTGAATAACGTTTACTTTTAAAAGAAGTTCAATTAATTCTTTATTATCAGATAATTATTTAGAATGGGTCTGATTAATGAAAGTAATTAATTCTTATACTTTTTAACCTACTACAAAAAATAAGGAAGTTCTCAATTTGACTATATATTTTTTTTATGTTCGGGCAAAACTTTGACAATTATACGTCGACCAGGACGATTTCTTTAAAGAGTACTCTAAGGTGGTCCCATATAAATTTTATCAGAATCTGACCATGGACTTCGAAGAATCGCCACTGAAAAGTTCGTGACAAGCCAATATAAAACTTTTAAATTAAGAAAAAAGAAAACTGACTTCAAAAACTGTTAAATTTAATTATTAGGTATATTTTTCAGTGTTTCTACGTTTTTTTAAGTCGGTTTTATTCTCATTAAGTTTTTAATCTTCTTTAAAATCTACAAGAAACATAATTTTATAACTTATTTAAAACCAAAAAAATGCACAAAATAAAACTATTGTTGAAGACTATATCATAATAATTAACTATGAAAAACGTTGATCGAATTTCCTGCATTGTGTCAAACGCAGACAGTCGAGGAAATCCCGTAATAGCTGAGTAACATTATTAGTCAAGTTTTTTTACTGCTAAAATTTTAAAATATTTTTTTATTATCAAGATAATTATCAAAATTAATTATCATTTCGCGTCCTGTATTTTTTCTTACAAAAGTATAAAAATAGAGCCATGAAATAGAAATTACATTCATTTTAAAAATAGAAAACTCGATATCATGTGAACTGAATTTGAAAGAAGGATTAGTAGTTATGGAAACTTGAAAAACCATTAAGAGTAGGTATAAAATATGTCCCGGATCGACAAAATGGCTGTTCTATAAAAAAAGATGCTCTCTTTTGATAAAAATAATATTTATAGCACAATACATGAAGAAATATCAACATCATAAGAAATAAGAATATATTTGTATCAGGGTTGCATACCAATACGATCTTTTTAAATATTTCCAATGGAAAAGTGGGTTGTATTGCTAAAATTAAAAAAAAAAGAGAATATTAATCTTGTACATAAATTAAAACAATTTTCAATATTTTCTTTATTATACCCCCCCCCTCACCCCGAAACAAAATAACATTTTTATGCTTTTTTCTAGATATTAACTGCATCAATATAAATGGACCACCTGTATATATTATTGTAAATGTTTTATCTAAAGTGAGAGAACGTTTTCCAAACTCGACAGTTTCTAATGATTCGAATTGCAGAAATACTGCACATGTAAATATGTCACACGTACTTCACGATTTCTATACGTGATTAAGATTTTTCATTTCTAGCTCTTTATCTCCAATTAGAACAAAACGCCATTTGATATTGTGTAATGATAATTTGTATAATTTTTAAACTGAATTAGTACTTATTTCACTAATTGTATTAGTCACTTTAAATTAACTAAAAGAATTATGATTTCAAATCGAAAGTGCATTTATTCTTACTACGATTTGTCAACGTATACAAATCAACTGCTTTTGAGTAAGTTATTAACATAAATTAAAAATCTATTCATTATTAATTTTTAGTGTGTTTGCAATAAACATTTTTTATTAATTTTGATTCTTTCATAAATTAGCTTATGATAATTATTAACATATCCATAGCTGAGATTATTGTCATGCGTGATGATTTTCTATTTATTTATGCTTATTAAATAATAAATTCAGTTTTTTAGATTTCTCCAGTTTTTTTACATAAAAAATAAATAAAATAAAAATCTCAGATTCTGTCATAGCTTAAAAAGGGACTGTTCATTAATTCAAGTAGTGAATAGTCGCTAATTCAGTTTTAAATAGTTTATTAGGAAAATTTATGAATGCGCATAACAAGCAACTTAGTCCGTTATACAAAAAACTGTTACCAAAACTTGATGACAAACATTTTTGTTTGAATGCAATTAATTTAAGATTTTAATTACAATTGATTATGGTCTGTAAAATGGTTTCAAATAGGCGTTTCTCTGTTAATAAGTTTTAAGTGAAATACTTTTAAAGGTAATATAAAACATTTATTATTAATTTATATTATAATATCTTATTTACTTTAAAAGCTGAATGCTACACCACAGACTTTGCGGAGTACATTTTACGGAGCACAAAGGTAACAATGTTAGGTAGTTATTTATTTCTTTGTCTAATTTAAATTATTTACAATAATAATTTAATATTTAAGTACAAGTTTAATGACCTTTCTTACAATCACAAATATTTTCTTAACTTGTCCTTGCTTCATATAAATATTTTGTTATTTTTTTTTATATATGTCAGCATAAACAAAAAAATACAAAGGGATAATATTTCTAAGAAAAAAAAAACACGTTTTTATCAGTACATAGATACAATACTATCGATAAGATCCCGGGTAGTTTGTGGTTTTAAAATAAAACTAAAACTACAAATATTTTAGAACATATTGATAATAATTATATAGATAAAAAACACACGTATTTATTTGAAACCACAATATTATAAAAGTATACAGGGTGTTCGCAGGAACCGAGTGATCATTGCTAACATTGTTATTATTGGAGTTAGAAGATCGGTTAAATGGGCAAAGTATCAGTATTTTTTCCGGGATGAATAATGACGGTGTCAAAAAAACAATAGAATGTCGAATTTCAGAGATATATTGAAATATAACATTTTTTTAAATGGAAACCCCTGTATATTATTATTGGATTTTATAGTTGAGAATGTTCTCTTTATAAAAGTGTTGTACATGTATGATGGTAAAGTTGATAGAAAACAAGTTATAACAATTATAAAATTAATAGAAAATATTTAAAATAGTGTGCTATGCAGATTTAATAAAATGCAAACAAATGATTAAATTATTTAAAACAATAGTTTCAGGTTTTTATGTCATTTGTTCGCAAATTTTTCATGTTTTTGAATTTAATTGACAAATAAAAAAATATTTATTATAATTTATTACTTTTCTTATGAATAATGCTCAAAAATGTTAAGAATCTGCGGAATAAGGCACAAATACCTGAAATTAATGTTTTAAAATTTTTTTATCTTTTGTTTGTATTTTATTAAATCTACATAGTGCACACTATTTTTCAATATTTTCTATTAATTTTATACTTGTTATAACTTGTTTTCTATCAATTTTACCATCATACATGTACAACACTTTTATAAAGAGAACATTCTCAGCTATAATATCCAATAATATTATACAGGGGGTTTCCATTTAAAAAAATGTTATATTTCAATATATCTCTGAAATTCGACATTCAATTGTTTTTTTGACATCGCCATTATTCATCCCGGAAAAAATACTGATACTTTGCCCATTTAACCGATCTTCTAGTTCCAATAATAACAAAGTTAGCAATAATCACTCGGTTCCCGCGAACACCCTGTATACTAACCCAATTTCGATATAAAATCAATGTTCCGTTTTTTATATATTAGGAATTATATATTGTGTATACATTGTTCCACCTTGTTATTTCTAACGGATAATTAATTACTGCGGAATTTAATATATGTACATTTTATTATAAATTAATTAAATAAATATATCACATATGTACAGAATGTACACATATTCTGTATTAATTACTTATTTTTCCTACATACTCACCTGCATAAACAATAAAGACAATAGGTTATTACAATGTTATAACATACCGTCAGTGAAAATTATTAATAATTCACTTTCAGTTAACGGTAGACATTAAAATTAAAACGTTCTGGATTTCCTACTTTCTTTCTGATATTCTATAGAATATATCAACTATGTAATATTTAAATAATACCTTAGATACTATAATATAATATTAGTATTCTAGATGTGAAGAGAAATCTCTAGTCTATGGTCCATTAAATTCTGAAAGTTCGGAAAGTATAATTCTGTTATTTGATTAACTGTAAAGTTTTTTGTTGCTAAAGAATAAAAGATGAAGTAAGGTTTTTAACAGTATTGGTAAATTTATCGATCGGTTGATAAAAATGGTGAATTTTTGTAATAGATAAAAATACATATTTCATGCGAAATGTTAGAAAAATATTTTTAAAGAAATAATACTATTTGACGTAGTTATTTTGAAACGGTCCAAAATATTGTAATTCTTGCTACGCCACATGTTACAATACTAAAGTTACAATACGAATAGTAAATTTTGCGAGCAGGATCTAAATCTATATTATTGGTATAGTTTAATTTGTTATACCAATAAAAAATATACTATTAATATTATTAACATGACACAATAGTATCGAATAGAAAAATTTGTGAAATAATTTGTATAGGTATCACTTAACAAATAATTTAACTTAACCCTTAATTACTCGCGCTGGTGTTTTCTGCGATTACTAAATGCATAAATTTTTGTGGAACTGTACACCCCCATCTAACCTTTGTTTAGTCATTCTAGAGTGTGATAGGAATCAGGCAGTCAAAATTTGAGGATTGTAGCAGTTTGTATTAATTTTTTACCAACTAAATGTAGGTGGTATTAACGCACAAATAGCAGCATCCTAAGCGAAGGACCGCGTTTTTGAAGACATTAGTGATGCTGCTGATGGAAGACATCTTATCAAACGAGAAAAATTAAAAAAATTACCAACAAAAATCAAATTTTTGTTGTCCGATTTATTGCAAAATGAATACCTATTGAACAGTTTTGTGTACTTTTTTAAATTTATTTTGGTTAGTTTTTCTTTCTAATCTTTAATTTTTAGTTGGGTTAATTTTAAGAAAATTTTTCTTAGTTCCTCAAAAATAAATAGTTCATAACATGAATTGGGCAAAAAATGTAATATAATACCTTCAAAATTCCCCAAAACTAGCTTTTTTATGTGGTGTATAAATAGTATAAAATACACCGCGCGAGTAACTGTGTTATGATATTTCACGCGAGTAATTAAGGGTTAAGAATAATTAGTTGAATAAATCATGTAAATGATATTTACGAATATAGTAAAAATTGAGTATTATAAAAAAACTCAATGGAGATTGTAGTATTTTTGATATAAAACTAAATTTTTAATCGGCAACTATAATAATTATTAAAAAAATCGACTTAATTGTTCTTCAACTCGCTTCAAAACTGAGAAAAGTCTCCTCTCAGTGTACGACTTTAGACGAGATATGCCTTAATCTCGTCTCATGAGCAACCCGATTCTGTCATTACTTTTTTAAAATATCAATATAAAACAGTTCCATTCATTTCTACTAATCAAAAAACATTCTAGTTCAATTCTTGTTTGAGTATTAAAATTTGTATCTATTTTCATTAACCATTACATAATAAGGTAACAATTTTACTACAAATTGCCTGTCCCTACCCAAAACAATACAAAAACCATTGTAATAATCAATAGAAGGTACAGTAAAAACCCTTTTTATTAACGGTAATTGGGTTAATTGTAACGTACTTGTCGTATCTAGGTCATTCTGATAAACGAAACCTTAGGACATGTATTATTTACTTGGTTGAGAAAATAACGATGTTATCGATAAAATAAACTTACTTTTAGGTATGTGTAATAATACAATATAATACGTTGACACATATTGTAAAAGTAAATAACGTTATGTAGACGGATGTTTATAAAATCAAATGAAAGGAAAAAAGTAGAACTGTCACCGTTTACTTCTTTATAACTTGGTTTTCTTATTGACTATTCAGCATCTCTAAAGTCTCAGTGGTGTAGTAAGAAAAAATTTCGAGGGGGGGATATATAAATATGTGTATATTTAATTGTAAGATATATAAAAAGTTCAACATTCAAGCCCTAATAGCATGGAACGAGGACGAGGATGGATTTAGATATGTTTATCTCATGCATACCTGCTTTACTTATAAAGGTAAATTCGAGCAAAATAGTCATCTATTAAAATAAAAATTTCGACATTCAACTCATAATGGCGGAGGTTGACAGGGTGTGTATTTTTATCTTTTAATAAATTGTATTTGTATTATAGCTGCTCAAGTTATAATGATGGAGTCAGGCAAAATAATCTACAATAAAATAAATTCGATATTCAACCCCTAATGGCAGAGGTAGACAGGGGTGGGTTTTTGCAATTTTTAACTAAGATATATTTATAACCAAGATATTTACGTTTTTTTATAGGTAATGAAATCAATATAAAAAATGTAAAATGTAATCCCCTTTTTTTAGAACACTGAACATTACTACGCCACTGTGTAAAGAAGTATTAGAAAATCAGTATATCTAAGTACTAATTAAACGATAGAATGACTCGTTAATTTCTTAATGCAATTATTATTTTTATTAAGTAATATAGGTATGAAAGTACTGACATTTTTAAATTTTGTCAAAAATAAGAATAGCAATTAAAATTTTATTTTATGTACTTGATGTCGATCGAAATGGTGGTCATTGAAAACGTACGTAAATGCGAAGCGACGTAAATCGAATAACCGTAGTTTAGAATAAAATTGTATGCACTATTTTCTAATTTCAATTATTTATTTGCATTAGTACCTATATAAGTAAGTATTGAGAAAGGTCGCAGATTTTTCTGTCTCGTTTCGATCTTGTTACGAGAACAAAACGAAATTTGGTTTAAATTAAAAAAAATCTTGTTGGGAGTCTTGCCGAGAATCTCATTACATAAGAACAGATAGAAAAAATATAATTTTTTTAAAACACGATATACCAAAAAAAATGTACGACTTCAATTTCCGCAATACGGGCCTGCCAGTTACAAAAACCAAGACGAGACATACCTAAATCTGTTCTCGTCTTATTTATAGTCCTATTACTGAGGCAGTATTTATAAAAAAATAACTACAGTTAGTAACTGTATGCATTTTTCAGATTTCTAAAATTTGGGTTAAAAAATTACGCAGTGCATTTTGCAAATGTATTAAGAAGCAACGGAAACCCAGATTGTGTCTGCCACATCCGGTACAGAAGTGTTTGTATGCGGTTTTTTTCTCTGGTAGATAACTCGTTTCTACTCACGCCGAGCTAACGGTCCGGTGATGTGAAAACTGCTGTGGGCTGATGAAATACTAGGAAATTATTTTCTTCTGCAGACAAACTTGAAGATGATTTAACCTTTCGGATGCATGTACTATATAATTTTATGTACGGTGTGTTTGTTCAATAATTACTCAATAATTATACTACTTTTTTATTTTATCCTTTGATATTTATCTTATACAAGTGCCTAGCTCAGGAAAAATTAAAAAACGAAAAATTAATGGATAAAAATAGGGTTGTATGGCTACATACAACCCTGGTCAAAATTAGTATTGATTGATACTGCAAAACGATAAGACTTATTAATACTAAACCCTGTATCAAATTTCATAACTGTAGTATAATGAATTCTTAAGATATTAAATAAAAACTAATTTTGAGAAGAATCTTTGGGGGACTGTAGCCTGTACCCCTCCACAAAAAAAAATCGGATAAAATGTTGATATAATATTT
This sequence comes from Sialis lutaria, assembly GCA_949319165.1. Taxonomy (NCBI): domain Eukaryota; kingdom Metazoa; phylum Arthropoda; class Insecta; order Megaloptera; family Sialidae; genus Sialis; species Sialis lutaria. Next base: position 7,731,278 of record OX439241.1, read on the forward strand.
TTTGCTTAAAATATTTTTCTCAATTTACTGTAAAACTTTGCCACGGCATTCCTGTATAATAAATACATAGTTACTTTTTACAAATATTTATTTCTTCGATTTTAATTTTATGAAATTATTAATCAGTAATATGTATCTAAAAAAAATCTTAATAAAGTCTATTAAAATTCATAACAAACATTTTATTTAATAAATTATAAACTGGCGGAATTAGGAACAAGGTAATGTTCTACTTCATAAAGGAACGTGCCTTTTACTGTATAAAAATGCAGTTATTAAAAAAAACACATAAAATAATTATTTTAATATAAATTTTAATTACAATACCATCTTCCTAGTTTCACTTTCTCTCTTACAATTAGATACGAAATAACAATCTTCGATTTTTATTTTTACCCAATGCGGAAATTTGAAATTATGCTGGTCTGATTTATTTAAAGAATATTGTTTACTTTCTCAATATAATACACTTTATAATATACAAAAAATGTATATTAGTATAGTATAAACATCTATTCAGCACATTGAAATATAAATAAATAATTTAATTTATAGTCTATTTTCAAAACAAACGTGCCAAATATGCAAAACTAAACATCAAGTATGTACATAAAAATGCACAACAATTAAATTCATAATAATAATTTACATTTAAAAAACAACATGGCCGCAACGATCAGCTGATAGCCTTGACAGATCGCCAAAAACGGAAGGGCAAGCAAGATCAACTGATCAAGTAGTCGTTGTTATAATAAACGAAAGAGGATCGTAGGGCGTTGTTTACGAAACGTGACGTAATGATCAAGGCAGCCCGGATAAAACATATAACAAACAACACTACTATCCATAAACAGCTGTGCACTAACAGCTGAATGTATGAGCCACCTAGGCGTCGACATTTGCTATTACAACAATGGTAATTTTGCGTTGGCGCGTCAGTGTTATTGAAACCAGGGGCTGCCAAACAATTATTTTTACACATTTTGCTTCGTTTTAAAATGAGAAAAAAATGTGTTCTCTGATTTTTTAAATTTTACTTGATTTATCAGTTTTGGTCAAGACAAACACTTTTTATTCCGTGTCTGTCCCCCAATCCTTGTCATACGCATAACTCATGAACCACTGAACCGATATTGATTAAACTTGGTTGGTTGATTGGGTCTGGCTTGAGAACGGTCTCTTTTCAAAATTATTAAAATCGTGTGTAAGGGAAAGAAAGACTTATTTTTTAAAGATATCTCAAGAAAGACACATGTTACGTAAAAATTTATAGAACCTTTTTTGTAGAGCATCCAATTTCCTATAATATAGATTACCTACGTTTGTTGTAAAATATTCCCTTACACAGATTTATCTCAATTTGCTTTAAAAAATCGTCATTTGTTTTTTAAAATTGCTATTAACTTTGACATTAAATGTCATTTTGACATTTGTATAGCAGAAAAATAATGATTTTGACTGAAACTGTCAAAAAATTAAAAATATACGACATAATAACGAGGATCGTATAAAGAAAAATGTCAAATTAATATTTTTTATTAAAATTGTATGAACATTAAATGGTTACCCATGACAGGCAGTTCATCTGAATACTTTATCGGTTTTTATTTAAATTGTTCAATTATTAACTACCTTTGATGAATTTAGCACGAGGAAGCACTGTACATTTACTTGGTAGATGTTTTTTTTTATATATCAAGTTTTACCTTGATATATTTACCTACACACACATCATGAAATATATTCAAAATGGATATTTCCTTTAAAATCCTGATTTCAACAATTTTCAGTATTACTATATCTAAGTACTTTACATACAGTATAAGAAATGAAAACTAACTACGTGCCGATTACAGTTTTGTTGAAGTATGTACTAAAAAATATATATCTTAATAAACATAACATTTTTACAACCTCTTATTGCAATAACCATTGTGCTGTACATACACACACATACACCACAAATTGTGGGTGTGTATCAACAAGGCACGTTTACAAATAACTAACATGCAGTGTAGGTAAGTTATTCTTGGAATATGTGCACACATTCTGAGAACTGTTTGACAAACCTCCACTACTACACAGCCACCTATCGTGTGTTTCACTAATAATGTTCGACCCACACTCCTGATCGTAAATTATACTTTATTAAAGTTGTGGCAGAACTTGTATATTATGTAGTATGACCTAACTCAAAGTTTTTAATTATTTATGCGAAACTGTAGATACACAACACTGATAAATATTAAATAGGATGTATTGATTAATAAAGATTCTTAGAAAAGAATTTGTTGTAGGTTTTTTAATAGGGTTGTACACAAGATTTTGGTTATCATATGTTAATTTATTTTAAAAATCAATTTCTGTTATAAAAATTACAGTATCGAATTAATTTAAATTAAATTTCATTGCATTTAAGGTAGTTGGTCCGTAAACATGTTTTCGTCAGATTTTGTTTAAATTGCACAGGAATATTCCCTAGATTAATATTTGAAAAATAGCCCATTTTTTATTAAAATTGACCATCTCAAAGTCATGAAAAACGATCTCAAAGATTATATTTTTAACACAGCTTATATGGACTAACCGTACACTAACGTAACGTTTTATTAGATAAAATTTAAACGTAGCGTCAGTTTTTCATAAAAAACTGACATGTTGTATATTTATATGAAAGAAAACAGTATACAAAAAATTGGAATTATTGACCATTCCGTTATTAAGATTTAACCAGATTTAACTACCAAACCATCACATAAATTACAGTATTGTTGACAATGTGGCAACAATGTATTCATTTGATTATAGTAAAAAATACAGGAAATAATGAAATAATTTTTTACAAAATATGATAAGTGGATTGAAGGGAATTATAATCGATTTCATTAATTATTAATATATTCTGTGGTAGTTTAGATGATAAAATATAATCATTTGACAAGTAGTTAATAGTAGATAATGTACAGCGTTGCCATGATCATTTCTCTAAATTAAAAATATGTACTCATGGCCTAATGTGATCACATTATGATGGACCAACTACCTTAACACACATAAATTTCACAGCATAAAACTGTTTCGAAAAAAAAATAATAATAAATAAAAGCTTGTATTTAAATGAACTTTTTAAAAATAATAAACACTTAAAACAAATATACTACACAAATATATTGAACTTAAAACAAATTATATCACTTTAAATAAATAATTTCCACTAAAAATAAATATTTTGCACTAAAAATAAATACTTTGCACTAAAAAATAATACTTTGCACTTGACCTCAATTTGCATTTGTCAATTTTAAATATTACATATATTTGATGTATTTATTATGAATTTTGTGATTTTTCTATATTTTAAAACGATTATGTTCGCATGTGTACACAGGTAGAAAGGTTACTTGAGCCAAGTAAACCTTGTTTTGTATATAACGAAAATAATATTTTCTTAAGATAAGAAATATATTCTTAAACCAACTATAGCAGTGGTTCTTAAACTGGGGTCTGCGGACCCCCGGGGGGCCGCCAAACTTTTACGGGGGGCCGTGAAACATTTTTGGCAACAATTAATTTACATAAAGTACTTTTATATTTCAATTTATCAGTGATTACTTAGTATCTGACGACCTTTTTTGTTTTTCTATGAGGGATGGGGGTCCCTGAAAAATAATTGTTCAAAAAAGGGGTCCCCAGACCACATAAGTTTAAGAACCGCTGAACTATAGTATTCTTGGACGAAGAAATAATGTAGTTGGATTAAGAGTACTTTCTTATATTAAGAAAATATTGTTGTCGTTATATACAAAACAAGATTTTCTTGGTCCAATACAGTTTTTTTTTTGTGTGTAGTGCATACTATAAAATTTTAATTGAAAAGTATTAAAATTTATATTCGATGTACAAAGTGAACACTACTTATATGTAGTGCAATTAATTTTACCCTTTCATAAATATACAACCAATTATTAAATTTTTACTATGTATTTTAATTTTTATCAAAATAATAGGTTCTTTTATATTAAAAAATAGGAAATAAAACTATTTTCTTTTGTTTTAACATGCCCCTCATATTGTATTAATAAGTATATACTCATATATATGTATATACAAACATATTTCCGTTGAAATCAATGTTGTTTCCCTGAATAATATAATATGCATACTTCCGCATTTATCGGACGTCAGATCTGATTGTTACAGGAAAGTATAAGTTTACCAGTTCTTGTCCCCCTCTTTTTATATCGCACCTACATATGTGTAAAGGTGATATTATCAGGACACGTGTAAATTAAATATGACAAGTTTTTAAATATCATTATTCACTGCAATTCAGTATTGACACCAAAAAGACAATACCTACAGTGTTTTTAAATACTTTGTTTTTAAAAATGTATATGATCTGTGCCATTTTGTGTTGCTATTTTGTATTTTCGGTAAAAACAAATAGACTGATGCCCAGTATCATAAAGGAGCTAGTAAAATATGCTAGCTTGGAAGCACTCTCAAATGTGGTATTAATTTTGTGATAGTATCTATGGATTTGCTATGGACTTTATTTCATTGATACTTCAATGTATATATTGTAACACAGTTGACGACTGACCGTACAAAAATATTTTTAATATCACCAATGTTTTAATAACGTTTGTTTTTACATACAACGCGTACGCGAAACTTGTCAAAGTCTTCATGAAACTTCAAGAGAACTGTCATATAAGTTTGATACCTCATTTGAGAGTGTTTGCTAACTGATCCTTCATGATACCGGACATAATAATATTTTAATATAAAGCTGCTATCATGCACACTGTGTACCAATCATCTCTACTTTTAGACTGCTTATTTATTAATATTAATAAATACTATATGACTGTTATATTATTTATATATTTGATACTCTGCAGAAATCATTTGGCTAGGTTTTGGTCTAGAATCTAGAAGTCTAGACGAAAATAATGCGGTATAAAGTTTATATGTTATGACAATTTCGTATACGTTTAATATAAATTTATGATATAACTTTTCTCTTCTAAATTTTGTTATTCATAAAATAATTATTATTTCAATAAAAATAAACAAATGTTTAAGTACCTACTGTAAAACATAATTTTATAAATACAGTGGTAAAATAACATAACAAGAGTATATACATACTACAATATTCTATACAACACTACAATTTTTTTATTAAATAATTTGTAAAAATATCTTATAAAAAAAACAAAAAAAAAATTATACCTCCTGACGAAAAAAATCAAACTAATACAAACACAATTTTTTTTCAGTACATGAAATAATGACATACATATAATTACATTATCATCTGAAAATATAACAAATCATTTTTTAAAACAAACAGTGCCCGAGGGTTACAATACAATACCTAATTACGGCACTGATAAAATTACTGCACTGAAAGTTGAAACACACAGTTTTAATAATGTAAATGGATATTGTTATTTTCATTAATTACATACATGTATAATATAATACGTAGTACAAGTAAAATTATTGATTAACTAGGACATCCTTTGTTGTGTTGCAGCGTTCGAATCCTGCATTATGCACTATAATAAAGATAGAAATGCAGTGCGCCACAACTGCGCACTACTCGTTCGCTACTGGCAAGGGGTGCTAAATATCTAACCCAATTTTATATACGAAATATAAACATTGTTTTTTTTATTATAATTACAGTCGAAACAAGTTATAACGACATCGGTTAACGACTCAAAATAAAATCCGACTGTATCTTAATATAATTGCAGGGTGGCCAGTATTTCTCTGGAAAAATTTCCCTGACTTTTCCCGGTATTCCAGGAGAATTTTTACCGTTTATCCCTGTTTTTTATATTTAAAATTTAGATAAAAAACCTAAATATTTGCGAGAATTTGTGTGGTTTTTGCATTTTTATAAAAAATTTCCTGACTTCTAACCAAATTCCCTGACTTTTCCCTGTATAGCAAAATTCCCTGACTTTTCCTGGTTTTCCAGAAACTGGCCACCCTGAATTGCCTTTTTACCGGTTTTTACGACTGGTTCCCTCGATGTCGTTATAACCGATTTTCACTATAAAAAAAATTAAGTTAGAATGAGGCCATACTTACACCTGTTCAGTTTATGAAATTTTAATTTTAGTAAGATAAATAGAGCAGGTATATATGTGTGTAGCCTCAGCCTTAATTAATTACTAACATAAGTAGCTTTAATATTTTTACAGCTTCAATCATAGAATTTATATAATTAAAATATACTTTTATTATTATTTAATTATAAAATATTTTTAATTCGAATTTACCGAATAAATCACTTATCATATAGTCTTAAATAGTTCTAGGGTCTTTGGCTTTCTATACAATGAAAACCTTGTAAAAATCGGTTCAATAGTTCTTAAATCGGAGAAAACATCAGACACAAATTCTTAAAAAACATTAAAATAGTTTATATGTATAGCCTATAAAATGGGGTGTGACTAAAAAATCAAAATGATTACTTTTTTCAGAGACAGAGCCCACAAATTTATCTATATATTAGTATAGGGGTTCCCAACCTTTTTCCTACATAGACCTCTTTGAAAAAAATGATTTTCTTCATACAAAAAAATTGCAATTATCTGTAGATTCAATTGCAATGACCTTTTTTACTTTTAAACTATATTTATCTATAATTTAGATAGTTGAATGGCAAAAAAGGAAAATTTTAAAACAGAAAAATTTATCATATACCCCCATTAGACCCCTGAAATACTGTATTAGTACATGATATGACTAATTATTTTATAATTATTTTAAATAATGTTTAAGTAAGGGAACAAATAACCATTTTAAATTCATGTGTAGTACTTAAAATAAAATCATGTATTCACGTCTATATTTTATTTTTAAGTAAGTATACTTTTATTATAAAATTTTAACAGCAATGCCAAACCGCCTTCACCATTATGTCTGTCTCTGGACCACGTCGCTTTCTTAATATTATAAATAAATGAGGTAATTTATATCACTATTAACACTTGTACATTCTGTTTAGTGACATTTGTATTTTGAGAAAGTTGCAACATGAATTTTACGTAATTTCAAACACAGCACAGGTAAATTAATTTCAGTTTGTGGGCGGTCAATAGCAGATAAGAAAAATATCTAAAAATAAATTACAATTGATGTATTTATGTAGCAATATTTTTTAATGTATACCAATATTCTTATACGGATATTAAAAACAAATAAAAATATTAATCATAAGCTTTGTTAATAAAAAAGTAAAAAATCAAAATTTATAATATTATAAATATTATATTCAACTTACTATAATTTTTTTATATCCAATACTTTTACCAACCTATTTTATTATGTTTAAATGGAATAGATTATATAGTTTAGTAATAAAATAATGTTAAAGAAAAGGTTGAAAAAAAAATTAAATAAATAATTATTTGGATTTAATGGACACCCTTGCGTTTGTAAGGAAACAAAGGAGAGCCAAGGGCGCAGGACTCGTGGCATTGGCCGCTTTGTTCTACAACAGGTATAGACCTGGATACGATTTGATTGTAGGTGGGTAAAAAAATATATCACAAATTTCTTACGTGCTTTAAAAATGATAAAAACATTATCTAGTAAAAAAACAGTAGTTTTACAAAAAATGTTTGTGTAGATAAAAAAATCAAAATAGATTTTTTTTTCTTATGTAATAATAAAAATAAAATTGCTTTATTTATAATATATTATGTAAAATACTGTTTATATGTAAATAGGTATTTATGTACATATGCTGAAAAAACATCAATACGGATTTAGTAAACTATTTGGCAAAAAGTCAAAATGTAGGTACTTCTGAATCAAAAACAACAACAAACATTATTTCATTCGTGATTTAAAAAATGAAAATCAAAACTAAATCACTTTCTAAAAATATTTACACTAATGGATACTCGCTTGAGTAAATATTGACGTAACTTCTTGAGATAAATGTTCTAGAAATAAATATACACTATTATACAATAATAATAATAAAAATAATCAACTTAAGAATAACAATAACGTATACGCTTATCTATTTTAAATAATTTTTAATTACATTAAAATCAGCTAATGGGTATAAAAACATATACATGCTATAGCAGTTCCCACATTATATTTTATTTTAATTTTTTTCGATTTACTAAAAAGTTATTATTGGATTTTAAATTAATCTGGAGCACATATATTCATGAATTTTAAAATTTAGCTACTTTTATCACTGATTGTCTTACAAGATTATATTCCAATATACAAAATAATTTAACTAAAAAAAATTGTAGTATGATTTTATGTTAAATATAGTTTAATTTAATATCCCCGGGTAACACCGGGTCCTATGGCTAGTATATTATATCACTATATATTTTAAAATATTAATTTGTAAATTTTCCTAAATACGGGCCTGTCCTAATTTAATTATCATATAGATTTTGAATAGTGAATGTCTCACCTAATCATTTAAGCCCCCCTCCTTTCCCTAAAAACTGTCTTATTGTTTAAAATATTAATATTTAGTATATAGTATATTTAAAAACAAAAAAAATATTTTTAAGAAATATATAGGTGTTTCATAATCATAATCAAAAATAAAAATAAATTTCATGCTAACAGCCATGTTGCAAGATGTAATAAATGTAAAAAATAAATAAACTATTTTAATTTTAATAGCATAATTAATAAACAGAAATGCTTTCAAAATAATTAAAACTGCAGTATTATAAAAAAATTGGTCTAGACATTTTATATAGACTAAACGTTTTTTTTTGCAGAATATCGAATTAAAATGACAGTTATATGGTATTTATGAATGATTATAGGAATGAAATTAACTGTCTAAAAGTAGTGGTAGAAACCGTTTTGATCTAGACTTAATTCTTTATTATACTGTGCATTACCAATATTACCATCACTTAAACTAAAAATACACCTTAACCACAAAATTTATGTCACTCGACACGTGTTTCGACTTCACAAGAAGTCCTCATCAGGAGCCTAACGATTCCAGACTCAAGTAAGAATATTACCATCACCAAACCTTACATACGTATAAGAAGGTAAAACTTACGTTAAAGTTTATAAATAAAAAATATAAAAAAAATGTACAAAGTGAAAATAATTAATTCAAAATTGATTAGTAAAAGCATGATTTAATTTTATTCTGAAATCCACATTGTGCCAGTTGATTGGTTAAATAGGGCATACATTTATCTGCTTTGTTGATTGTGACGCAAAAATCACTTATCAATATTATAAAAGCTATTGCAACCCACATAGATAAATAGTGACAGTACAAAATACAAGGGTACAATCACACTGTTATTCTTGTGATTAGTTTATTTACTAAATTAAAAAATTATTTACTAAAATAAAAACAGACCTAGAATTGAATTGACGTCACAAAAAAAACTATTAAAATATAATATTCGTATAATCGCTTACTATTTTTATTATTTAGTTAATCTTTGCTTCATCCGCGTTAATACGGGCCTGACCAAAATCAATTATTGTATAGCGTATGTATACTAGTTTTACGGTCTTAGATTTTCTAACTGCGAAAGTCTCATTAAAATCAGTTAAGTAGTTTTGTGTCAAGTTGGAATAACTAAAAATATTTTATTTATATTGATATGTACATATTTGATTATCATTCTTAGAAAATAAATGTGATATTTGTGAAGCTGTGAAAGCATCAATAGAAAATATTTCTTATACGTGAAAGTTTTGAATACGTTATCAAAATTGAAAGTTTTTGATAAAAAATATTTTGAGCAAAATGAGATAAACATGTCAAAAATAATACAATAAAAAAATTTTTATTTGAATACAATATGCCAAAATTATACACCAATTTTTCTTCATTATGTGCATACATTTTATACACGCACGCACGCACACATCCTCACACACATTCACACCCACAAACATGACCAAGGGCATTAACCCATGCGTGTATAAGCGCTACTATAGTACATAATAATATAAACACTACATGTTTATATATAAGGATGAATTGTTCACATCATAATATTCAAGGTACAGATAAGCATAACATTACAGAAGGTAAAAACTATTACCTACAATCAATGTTTTCAGGCCAAGTTTAAGATAAATACAAGAATTGTAAAAAATAATTAAAAACGTAACCTTATTGGTTTCTTTGTTCGCAACGATGCGCGATACACTTCTGCGCATTTTTATCAACTGTCGCAATGGCAGTTACATATTATGTGATATGCGACAATGGAAATTTGTTTATTATTCACGAATACATAGGTCGTTCAATCAATGTTTCTGATTTATTGTATTAATTGATAATTTGATTATGTAGTATCCAATACTGCATTTTGTAATACATATTTGTGTTATTGTTGTTTTAAAAAATAAATTATATAATTTGTAAATATAGGTATTGTAATTCATTTTTCAATTGCAATTTGCAATAATATATATAAGTCATACGAAATATCATTAATACAACTCAAGGTATTGACAATTAACCTGAAAAGTCAGATAGAATCAATGTTTTCAGGCCAAGTGTAAACATTGCGTTGTTCTAAAAACATCAACAATACCATTGAAAAACAGAAACATTGATGGCCATGCGCAGAATACGTGTGCGCATCTTTCTGTTTATGCATGTGACGTCACGAACTGCCAACGATCGCCGAGTTGTTCTACGTTCGCTACGGTGGGTGGTGCAGTGGAGGGGGAACGGCAGTGTCTCGCGGCGGGGTACTGAGGGACGCGAGGGGACGACACGAGCGATTCCGTACATGCGCAGAACGTTTGTTATTGTCCGTATACGTACAGCGGTCCAGTAGAAAGTTTTCACTTGACGCAAGATAAAAACGAAACTGATTAAATATCTGGCCGGACGTAAATAAACCAACTCTCAGCTGGGTTGAAAAACAACATACACAGCAGTGTTTATGTCAATTAGAAAATGCATAAATACGGATAATTATCAATTTAAATCATGTATAGCTACTTCACAGATGTTTTTATGATTTATATAAAATCAATTTCTACTCTTGTCATGTTATTTTAGAACACGTAATATACAAAAACTTAGACTACTGTGACATAAAAGATCCAAACAAAATGGATGCACATTCAAATGATATTATATTAAATTCATTACTTTGAGTGAATATACCGTGATGTTTTATTCATGCACAATGATTCTGATAACAAATTAATTATGTATCTCATAAATATAGATAAAATCAAATTAATCTATAGCAGTTTTGCATCAACCCTTTGTTCAGCTACGTCATTCAATAAAGGGAGCATAACAACTGTGATGGAATGTAGAAAAACTTTCTATCTTTTTACTAATTATAAAATCACGAAAGTTACAATTCGTCGTATTATAAAACACTATCATATTTTCAAACTGATGATAATCTCTAGTTTTTCTTTGTGTGACTGATAAGCTCATACAAATGACAAAACATTGATATAAAAATAGCTTTGTATAATAAATGATAAAAGTAAATGTACACAACGAAATTCTTAATTTAAACACTGTTGAATTATTTCAAAACAATCGTTTTTATTATACAAATACTTCATTTACTTTCATGAAATGAAGGTATAGTGTTTATAATAAATAAATTTAAATTCTCATTTGAAAGTTAATATCGTTATAATTCCATTTACTTTTGGTAATACATGATGCTTACCTCTTGCCCTGGTGGAGAAATAGAGATGACCACCTCGTCTAAATCAACGTCGTGTTGCATCACTTCACCAGAGGTTTCTCGTCCGTTATATGTGATGAACACTTTTTGACCACTAGCCAGCTTAAGACTGGTTACTGACCCGAAGCCGGGCCCTATCAGTTCGCACTCCCGATACTCTTTGCAGGCTCTTTTACCCACAGCCAACTTTGAATCAAATCTGACAGAATAACGAGTATTCACTGTCAGATTGATACAATTATTGTTCTCAGATGCAGGTGTCTTCACTGCATGTATAACACCTGCATAGAATTTACCGTCTTCTCCGGGAGCACATACCCTTGTCCCTATTATAGAACGTTTAGCTAACCTTTTGCCAGTCGACATTTTATAATATTATTAAAACAGAAATCACACAGACACAAGTTCTTTTCTAATATGTAGTTATTTATCAAACAGGAGTCAAAACACTGTTCACAGGACGACACAATCCGCAAAATTCAAAACGAATTTAATTTTTTCAAAGACACAACACTTTTTTGATAGATCATTGATATATAAAACAAGAAACATACTATGGTTTAACATAATAGTTGAAACAAAGAAATAGTCTGACAGACAGTACGTACTTACGCTGAGACAGTCAGTGAAAGACTGACGAATGTAGATAGAACGAACACAATGCCGGCCGGTTTGGAAACAGCTGATAGTTGAAGTCGCCTTCACTAGGAGCTGCCGTCTTCGTCAGCGTCGGTGGGTTAGAGCGAGCTAGGCGACGCAGCGTACGCGGAAGATAGCTCGCTGTCGCACCGTTAACACAGCTGACGATAACAACAAAGGCACGTGACCGGTAGCGTGCACGCTATTGGCTGCAGAGTTTTGTGACCTATTTTACAAATACATTAGCCAATGTATGATGAAAATATGTTGTGCTCAAGACTTAATTCTAATACACTGCAATTATTTCGTCAGTACTGTGCCGATTACGTAACTCTGCGGGGGCGAGCGGGGACGTAATCAATCTCTATCTCTGTCTCCCATGGAATTCCAGTCGATTTTTATAGAAGACGACGTACAAATACATAATTGTACGCGCGTATGAAAACGTCAGGAAAAATTTAAACTTGTGAATTAAAATTGGAAGCGACACAATCATTTCACTAAAATAACTCATATATCTGTCTCAGTCTTACACACATCTATAGTCTATAGATATTATATGATGTGTATTACAGGTGCATTTAATTTATTTTCTTCACATTTTTATTTTTTATTGATTTTTTTAATAATCTAATAATTAGTATTAATATTATAATCAATAAAGTAGACTGTTGATTATCCTAACTAATTGGGGTAGAGGGTAAGCTCGGATTTTAGATAATCAAACATATTGTTGAACCTGATAAAAACTTCGAAAAATGTTTCGATTTTCGATTTAAAATATCATTTTTATATTATTTTTAAATGTCGATTTATTTTAATAGATACCACTGTACAAGAACTATACAAAATGGCTGTATCGAAAATCGGTTCAAATGTTACGATACAAAAAAAGTATCTATCATAGACATAAAGAAATGGACAGCGCATCTGACTCGTAAAAAGAGCCGTGTCAAATGAGAGAGACAGAAGATGTTTGGAAATCATATATGTTATTTTCCAAACGACATGCATCTCTCTCTCACTTACAGAACATATGTTACACCCATATTACACCATTATGTTAAATACGAATGCGCTGTCCATTTCTCTATGTCTATGGTATCTATTGAAAATGCGACATAACGTGTAATATTTAAAGTAAATAGAATTCATTCGGTGAAGAAGAACCAGAGACAAATTTTATTGATAGATTTTTTTATAATCATTTAGAATTTGAACTTGAAAATTTAGAACCTACACGGAAAAATATTGTAATAAAAATTACTATGTTATTATGGTACTGGAAGGACGGTTCAGTATTATGGTAAAAATTGCAATGTTCATTAAAATTTTTATTAGAATATTAGTAAAATTGTAGAGATTACAAAAATTACATTTTACTCATATTAATAACAATTTTAATGAACATTGCAATTTTTACCATAATACTGAACTGTCCTTCCAGTACCATAATAACATAGTAATTTTTATAACAATATTTTTTATGTGTACATGACTGCCAATCGATTTAAAAGTTACATATATTTTTACACACATATGTATAACACAGGCCCTGAGAGACTTTCAATGGGATCCGGGCCAAATTAGGTTTTGGAGGTTTTTCTAAAAAAAAAAAAAAAATCCGTACTACTTTAAAAAATTTCAGAGCCCCTGAAATTCAGGGGCCCGGGCCATATGGATCTCCTAGCCCTCCCTTCTCTCTATTTGGACCTGTCAGTATAAGTATTTAAGATTATACTACAAAATATAAACAGTTTTTAAAATAATATCAAATATAAATATGTAACGAAGATATCAAATAAAATTTAATAAAAGAATAAAAAGAAATGTTGTTATACAAAAATTCAGTCAAACCTGGCATAGACAAATACTTATCAAAAGTACAAAGGGTAGCTATTGTATTGCTATTTACTTAAATAAATGTATATAATAATTTATCATCTGAACCAATGTATATATATAAAACTCTTTAAAATTTAATATTTTCTGATATAAAAAATAACCATTACTTTTTATTAATTTTGGAACAGTGAAGTATTTAAGCATTTAAAAACAAAGAGTTAATTATAAAATATACTTACAAAAGGGGGTTTCATTACAATATATTAATAAAAGTGTCTTAATTGAAGATAACAAATTTTTTGTTGGTAAGTATTATATTAATTATAATATTCAAAATTGAAATTTGGGAAAAATCATTTGTTTCAACGCCCTTGGTAATTACCATGATGACAAGCCATCCCTACGTACTGGTGGTATCAGTATAGTATCTTTTGTTTGCTCAAATATGAATATTCACATTTTTAAAATACCTATACGTAGGTGTAAAGATAACCCCTATCTTAAGCTTCTTAAAATATATGAGTAATTGATTAATGATTCAAAAATTACATTAATATTATTATTTGATATACCTATGTAGATTGTATTAAGTACTACAGTGGCGTCCCCATATTTTTTTCCATGGGGGTTTAATTTTGTTATGTTGAAATTATAATTTTCCTACATTTGATTTTTATGATAAATACTGAAAATTCGGAGGAAGGGGGTCTTATACGTAGGGCCCCGAGCAGAGGGAAAATAAAAATAAGATTTCGAATCGGTATAAGAACATTTATCTGAAAGCGTGTGCCAGATATTTAAAGAGAGAAAACAAGAACACCTATATCTAATAAAACTCTAAAAGAATGGTATTTGTGGAATTTCGCTACACTGTGTCGTGTTACATTGTTACCCAATTCAACGTTTGTAGGCGTGGTTGGTTGGCTTAAAAACCGAAGTAAAAGTTCACTAAAATAATTATTTATGGTAGGATATCTAATTGTGAAAGTAAAAGTCAATTAAAAATTTGTTGCTTATTTACCGGAAAAATGAAAGGGTTTCCGCGTTTATTATCTTGATAATTTTTCAGTTGTCATCAATTAAAACAAAAATTTAAATTGAACAGTTATTAATTTATAAGAATCCGGAACAAATTTGTATTTTTTGTTTCGCATTTTTTTCTGTTCTTTGTTATAATTGATCCAACAAATTCATTTTAATATTTGTAATCTCTACTTTCCAATGATTTTTTTATATTATACATTAATTTGTAAGCATTTCCTATAGAATTATAAGTTTACTAAACAGCAAAAAAGGAAACACGAGTTTCGAAAAAATATAGACAACACCCCAAGCAGAAATTTGTTAGGGCTGGAATCCGGGCCGTATCCGGCTAGCCCTAGTTATGACCAGGCCCAAGTCAGGCAAACCTGAAATACCTTAAGAGGGTGGAAATACAATCCTCCTTATCCGAACCTGATTGGGAATGCCCTAATGGGGTTTTCCATATCCGAACCTGATCAGGTCCACATCTGAATACCTGAATAGGGCATTCCGTATTAGATCCTGATCCGGCCCTGACTGTAATCCGGTTTGCCCTAGCAAATTTCTACTCGGGACCTTGTAAAGTCATTTGAAAATAGAGGATTCCAGCTTCGAATTTAACCATTTCCATCTAAATTTCGAATACAACAAATGGTTTAATAAAAATGTTACTTTGTAAGCTAAAACGTACACTTAAAAATAAATTAAATGTCAATCATATGTGGGTAATCAATTAATTTTTTTTTTACAGAACCCAAAAAATTACAAACAAATTATGGAATTTCGTATCAGAAACTGGAATAAAAATATGTCTCATATAAATGTTTGTATGTATAAAAACCTTTGTTAGTTAGGTATTTTCAGGATATCTTATAAGATACCCTGAAAATGCCTACAATTACCTACCCTGTTCGATAAAACCTGCTATGACCGATCCATCATCAAATCCTTGTACCTTTCTTGTGTCCCTGTACGCCCTACAAACACCCAAAACCATATATACAAAACAAATATTCAATAATACGAAAGATCTATCATCAAAGGATCTAGTTGAATGTAAAATCATGAAAAAAAGAAGAATTAAATTTTTTTATATAAGATAAAAAAAAATTAATGGGGCATAAATTATAAACGCCAAAATTATCTACAACTTTTATTTAAAGCACATTTACTGTCTTCACCATTCAATGCCTAAATTGCTCTTTTACATTAGTTTTTAATACTAACCAATTTGAAATTGATTAAAGTCTTCATGAAACTCCAAGAGAACTGTCATATAAGTTTGATATCTCATTTGAGAGTGCTTGCTAGCTCATACCGGACATTAAACTACTTATTAAGACGAAATCGTCCATAAAGTTTTGTATTACATACAATTATTTGATAAATTGTATAACCTTTTAGACTAGACTATATTTCGCTGTTGTCTTAGATATGCATGTTATTTAGATCAATATTTTGTTATTAAATGAAATAAATAATGAGTAAAGGTCATTATTTATTACTATGTTATACATTTATTATTTGTCAATATTGGAAGTGGTTGCTTAAGAAAAAGAAAACTGGTATTTGATAAAAAGTATCGCCCTCTGATTTTAAACGCCCCGCCTAGGATTTTTTTAAAAGAAAGGCCAAACATTCACTTTTGACTTACATTTGTTCTATATTTATGTCGTTTAATGTTAAAGTCATTGTATAAATGTGCAAAGGGAAGGAAGTTGGTACTTTTAAACTCCATGCGGTTTTTTTTGTATAATTTAGAAAGTATTACAATACAACTATAATGTATAAAAAATATCTATATAAAATATAGTTAATATACAATGTATGAAATATAAATATACTTAAGTAGGACGATCATGTAGCACGTATTATGCTATATAATTAAAAATATAAAAAAAATCAGGCTTAAGAGTAGATTTTATAAAATAAAAAGTCATGAACCCCACATCTTCTCGCGGGCCCCCAGACTAGAATATTCGGCGGGTTCCTTCTCACTTAGGATAAAAAATCTAAGCATTTTTATTTACGATGACCAAAAAAGGTGGTTGATTCACTATCGAAAAAAAAATTCGTTCAAAAACGACTGCACTTTTTAAAATCAATTTTCGAGACAATCCTACACCCTTCACATCGTTTAAGCATATGTGTTAAGAATTTTTTTTTCCAAATAAAAGATTTCGACCTATATGAGTACGAGTACGGCCAAGAAGGTCATAAAAGACGCCATTTTGTTTTTAAATAAGTACAATAATGTATAAAAAAATTAATTCAATAAATTTTTATACTTTTAAAAATTTCGACCTGTAGTAGTACGGTCAAGAAGGTCATAAAAGAGTAAAAGACGCCATTTTGTTTTTAAATAAGTTCAATAATGTATAAAAAATTTAATAAATTTTTATACTTTTAAAAAATCAAGAAAATGAACCATGATTTTGCCTTCATAAGGTAGTACCCCCCTTAATATGATTTTATTAATGATGTATTATATCTTCGGAGCTTTTTAAACAAAAAATCTTAATTCAATATTAATTTTGAAGAAAAAAAGACAGTTCACTTTTTGGATGCATTATATTTATTATATTTTTATCACAGTAAATGAAAATGAATACCTTTTTTGAACTATATTTTAATTTAGTATTGCGCCCTCCGTTGATCTTTTTTTTAGTTCTCATAATTTTTACTAAACCCGGAGAAATAACGAAACCCGGATTCCGGAGAAACAGTATACAAACCCTAAGACTCCACGTAAAAACCTGAGATCTGGTCACCCTAAGTGTAGATAACGTTGAATAAAAATTTTGAAAAAAATGTCATCTTCATAAAATATGATCACATAAAAATTTAGTTTCAGGATTTAATCTTATCCGACTATACCTAAGCTTAAAAAGTTATATTTTAAACAGTCATGTCAGATGCATGTACCTGATTTTTAAATAAATAATACTCTGTTTAATAGATTCATTTATCTACAAATATAATAGCATTCCCAACTTATTATCGCAGGATATGAATCCACAACATTGCAAGCGTCTGTTCTATACATAAGACTTATTTTTAAATATAACTATTACACAAGCGGCCTATGCGATACGATGTACGAATTAACCTAACAGATCTAAATTAATACTAAAAATCATGTCACACAGCAGGCTGTGCTACTGCATCGGCGCGGCGTTTACGTCGTATGGGTTTGTATGAGTGCGCACTGTGACCTAGTTTTGGCTAGAGCGGTGTACACGTGGTGACCTACAGCGGTGCCGGCGTGAAGTAGCGTCGTCATGGCCTGCTTCGTACCGGCTAACTGTGATTTACTGCAGGTGAATTTCAATTCTACGTATATGTGTATGCAGTGTGTATGTATGTATATGCGCGCGCAATTGGGTGCGCGTATTTATTTTCATTTTTAAGGTTTCGGTTAAAATATGATACTATCGATTGTTGATGATTTTAGTAGTATTTTATGTTGCTGTTTACCCCTAACCCTAGAAGGCAAGTCATATTTTTCATTAGTCGATTCGACTAACATGAGTTATTATCCTCGTTAGTTATTACTGTTTATTTTTAAATATTTGCTCTGTAACGAACGAAAATTATAGTAGACATCTTAACATAATGCTGTAACATTTCTCCAAAATAGTGAGAGAGATGCGGTAGTTTTGAGATATATCTATCTCTTTTTCTAAGAAGAATGAAATATACACTCCTGTTTAAACAAGGATAAGTATATCCCAACCCATTTTTTATTTCTTTCTTTTGACACGACTATGTTTTCGAGTCATATGCGCTATGCCATGAAATTCATACTTTTTTGGAAATAAAAGGTTGGTAAAATTTGAATCTAAAATGTAACTCCTGTTACACTTAGGGGACAGTAGCCATAATTGTACTACCGCCTAAATCGTACCATAGCTATTTTAAAGAAAACTGTTATATACATATTAACCATCTATTATGGGTAATAGAAACTAAAGCGTATTTCATGTGCGCATAACAATTTTTTGACATGTAGAAGATACGATATTAAAGCGACAATCATTTTAAAAAAATGTGTTGATTGATGTAATATTATAGAACATTTTGTAAGAATGTAATAATTACCAACTCCAGTTTTACTTTGTTCAGTTAAGGTTATAATTAAAATTTGTTTATTAAAAGAGTTTCAAATATCGTACCATGCACTGTTGCCTAAATCGTACTAATATCACTAAAACATTCATATGATTTTTATGTTTCCTGTTGAAAGACCTAAAAAGGTACCTAATTAAAATTTAGCAAAAAAACTAGTCGAACAAACTTTTCTGTGTATTATTTTGAAACAGCAGGTACGAATTAGGAAACTTGACTCCGTTTTAAAAGCTTCAGAAAAACGTTAATATTATGTATTCGTGATCAATTTATCTCTCCTAAAAAAATAATTTGGTTACATAAAGAATGAAATTACATGAAACAATACACATTTTGCCAATAATCTATAAATTGAGACTGCTAGAAGGAAAAAAAACGAAAAAGTGGTACGGTATTGGCAACCTTACCTTACAAAAATGATTTCGGAACACTCTCAAACTATTCTAAAAATTAAAATATATTTATACAATGAGAATTTCAATTTCAAATAAATGCACTTTATCACAGTGACTGTATCAAGTGGCGTAGATAACTTTTTGTGATGGGGGAATATGACAGTATTAAATCTCATAGTTACATTTTTCATTATGAAAATCATCTTTTATGTGGTGCAAAGTACAATAGTTGGTTATATTATAATCATCTTATAATTTTCGTAGACTCATGGGGGGGGGGGGATTGATCCCTTTAATCCTCCTTAACTACGCCACTGACTGTATCCATATGTAATATCCGCTCAAACAATCAACATAAAGGAGAGGAATTATTTCAATTTGCCTCGGGTGTTAATATCGATAGTTGCGGTACTTAATAAGATATTATCAGTCCAAATACATATGGATAACATAACAAAACCATAAAAATGCAATACGCACAATAACTATCGCACCTGTGGTGACCTACTTCCAACAGCCTTGACATAAATTATACAGTTTGCAGTTTTTTTGCATATCTATTTTAACTATTTTCTGATATGTAGTTTCCTTAATTGCCTTAACGATTGTTTTAATTAATACTAATCATTTGTATTTTGCATTATTCATTTTGAATCAATAAATTAACGATGAAAACTATAACACTTCTAATTAATTTACTAGATAAAACTACATTTGTTCATGTAAAAAAGTATACTATCGTAATATTTTGTGCTCTTAAACCTAATGTATTAGTCTGTAATTTGTATATATTTGTATCATTTTAAGGGGTAATTTGAATATTGTAAAATCTGGGGAGATAGCCCACAAAACAGGACTTCAGTGCTAGTGAAGATATTGTGTGGAATAAGATGTTTCCCAACTAATTATTTTAACAAAAACGTCATACGTCTAGTAAAAGTAAAAAATATGGTCATTTCCCTCGGAGTTACCTTAATTTATATTGTCAAATTAAAAAAAAAAAAAAAACATTCTTTTTCATTCTGATTTTTTTCTTCAGTTAGCTAGGTACATATTTGATTTCAATATGCCTACAAATAGTAAAAAATAAGTGTTAAAAATAATTATATATTCATTAGTGAACTGTCTGTAGTTACTGTTATATGAAAATGTGTATATATTTGTAAATTACTGACCTTCCAAATTATTATTCGTAAATATTAGAATCATGAGTTCATGGATTACAGTTTCACATGACGTAATTTTGGAAACAATTCAATTGTATAGTATTTTCAATGATGAAGCAAAAATACTTAAAAAAAATAAAAAGTATCTATGCAAACGTTGTATTGACTTTGAAAACTTTGAGAATACTACAAGAGCTAATTTTATGGGTTAAAATAAAAATAAAACACGAAGAGACCTTACAGCCATTTTATAAAAAAGATTAACACCTTTGAATTCGATAAAAATGTCGAGTACAAAGAAATAAAAAAAAATAATCCTTATCCTTAAAATAGCACCGCTTATGTGAAAAGCATAACTGTAATTTAGACAATGAAAATATTAACGAAGACGGCATAAGCCGACCCCAATTAGTCGTGGACAGTGGCGTACGCAGGATTGTGTCATGGGAGGGGGGGGGGGGTTCAAAGAGAAAAAAAATTTTTTTTTCTCTTTGAAATTGGTAATGACTAAAAAAAAAAAAGGTCTCCAAAGTAAATGTTGCAAATATTGCTTTAAAAATAAAGATCACAGATGTCATGGGGGGGGGGGTTCTAACCCCCCCTAAACACCCCCCTGCGTACGCCACTGGTCGTGGACCATTTTTCAATTTTTATTCATAATATTGTCCCGCAGTCAGATAAGCTTTAAAAATGACAAGGACAAAATATACAATAAATAAATTTCAA
Organism: Sialis lutaria; assembly: GCA_949319165.1. Taxonomy (NCBI): domain Eukaryota; kingdom Metazoa; phylum Arthropoda; class Insecta; order Megaloptera; family Sialidae; genus Sialis; species Sialis lutaria. The sequence continues at coordinate 7,752,923 of OX439241.1, forward strand.
AGATACTCATTTATATCATTTTCCAGGATTAGTAAAAGATTTAAAATGTTTATTTTGTCAGTTTCCTTTGTGAATTAAAGCAATGAAAAATCATTATGATACGGAACATTTTCCGTATCATAATGATTTTTCATTGCTTTAATTATGGCTGTTTCAACAAGATCGGAGAATATGATAAATTCTTTGGTTAACATTAACGGTCTATTGATAATAGTAATAATAAAGATGAGATAGAAAATTGTATTGACAATTAAAAACAAAAGAAAAATGAACCACCCAATGAGGTCGTAGAAACAATATAAGGAAAATTTAAATACCAATGAAAAATGGCGAAATCAGACATAAATTTTAAGTGATTCGTTTAGTTCTGAAATCTTACCAATTATAAATCAATCTGAAAATTTGATAAAATCTATTCAAACAGATATTTAACCTATCTTCTGATTCAAAAATTATATTTCATTCAATACCTTCAAACTCAGATCATATAAATATGATTAAAAATTCAAAATATGATACTTGCACAACAATAGAATCGTTCGAAGATATTGTAGTTAAAAAAGAGGACAACCACACCCATCTGTCTTCATTTAAGTCGAAAAAAATCAGAGCACGCATTGAAAATGGGAAAAAAGGAAACATCAATTCCCATCAATCTTCTGAAAAGCGAAAAATTAGATCTATTAAAGATAAAAAATAAGAAAGTATACTTATTTTCACTGATTTCCAGCGAAAAACAAGAAAAATACGTGAGTCTATGTTGCGATGTTAAAATACTTCACCAAAAATCATCAGGAAATAAAAAATCTAAAGAACTAATCAAGAATCTTATTCTTGCTCAAAACAACATACTTTCGTATCACATGCCCTTTTGACTTAATAAAAAAAGTTATTACGACATCGAAAACTTTAGAGTTGTAGTAAAATCGCAGTCAAGGTAGTTTTTTTTAATCTGTTATAAATTGTATAAATCTGATTTTTACAAGCATTATAGAGTGCCATTATTGTACTAAATATATTCTCCTAAAGATTACAGAATTTTCTATCAAGATAATGTATAACATTGTTTGATAAACTGATGCGCAATTATATTGACTCAACAATTGTTGAAACTACAAATTGCATAAACGAATCTTGTCGGAACTACTTCAGAAAATTATTCATCTGGAAGATAGGAATCCAGGGGTTGGAAAATTGTATTAGAAATGCTGTAAGAAACCGATTTATTCACTACTTGGTTTGTAAAAATATATCAGCAAAAAAGACAACTACAATTGCGTGAATACTTAGCATTTCTACTTCTACGACTAATTAATATTTTCATCTAGAAGCGAAATTCCATAAAAATAAAAAATTCTCGACACGTAACATTGGGAAGATTCCTGCGAATATCAACATTTAAAATAAAAATAAATATCTTTCATAATTTGCACCACACAAAAATATGATTTTCATAATGAAAAATATAACTTAATGAGATTTAATACTGTTATATTCCCCCCTCCCCCCAATCGCAAAAAGCTATCTACGCCACTGAGCAAAATCCTAGCCAGGGTTTACATCCTATATGTCCAGTATTATCAACCAATTTAATGCTCATTTAGCGCTAAATGCTCCTTTAAAGTGAATTTGGTGCATTACAAATGTGATTTAAATCAATGAAAAATGTACGTGTTATGCATTGTAAAAACATGCATAAAAAGTGCAGAAAATTAAGAATCCATTTAATTAAAAGTATTTTGCTTGTATCTTTTGATAATTATAATACGACAGTTAGTTACAGGAGCATTTAGTTAAACTTAATAATACCGGGCAATATTCAGAAAAATAGTTTATTTTACTATCTTTTATAGGGTGATTTTTTATCTTGCGTTCCCGGCGATGACAAGTTTCGCTAACCTCTCTACTTAAAATTGCAATAAAAAAATTATTATTTTGATTAAATTAAAAGAAAGCTCTTACAATAATTAAATATTTAATTTCTTTAAAAAAATATTTTAAATAAAACTTAACAGTTTTTTTCGTCTTATTACTGTAAAATTCGGCACATGCCGCTTATTTGATTTTAGCTTTCCACCATCGAACTAGTGTTAATATTTTTTTCTGATGACATTAAACAAAAATCCGGATTTCGAAAAAAATTGCCTTGACAATACTTACCTACTTATATTATAATATGTAAAATATATTTCCTATACATGTGTATAAGAAAGTAAAAAACATACATGTGCAGGAACGAAATAAATAATCTCTTGGGTTACATGTTCTCCTGTTATTATAAGGCGCGTGGTCGTGGTGATGGGCAAGTCTGTGACTCGCGCATACTCCTGCCCATACATACACACATGCTCCCAGCAACAAAGATGCATACTTACCCCTATTACAACCTGTTGTCCGTGGAACAATTACCATCAGTTATGTTGTGGGTAGATGAACCGCAATAAATGAATCGATCAAAACGCAAAGTGACTAATTTTATATATGCCTTCGATTTCCTAATTTTGATAGGAGGTTAAGGGTAGAGAACAAAATCATTAAAAAAATAACAAATAATTTTGTAAAGATAGTTTCTTACTACAGATTAAAAAAAATCGTTTTCATGTGCAAAATATGCATTTTTTTCCATACTTTAGAAAAAGACTATAGTTTTTAGGTATAATTTAATATTTTTTACTAATGTAGGAATATAAAGGGAATTTCTATTAGAATTGGTTCAACTAACAAAGGATATACATAGTATACTTTGTGATGATATTGCAAAAGATTGAAAAAGTGCTACCCACATATTAAATAAGATATTTTTACTTCGGTACAGGACTACAGCAAAGTAAAAAGGTAGAGTCTTCAGTGCATGAATATTGACATTTTAAACTATAAATTGTAATACTATACGGGTGTTCAAACTAAAATGTATCTCAGCAAAAAGATAACCACAGATAGATGGTTCTTTTATTTGTATGCATATTTAACATATCTACGATGTAGATATTAATACTTTCATCTAGAAGTGAAATTCCACAAAAGTCAATCTTGGAAGAGATTCCAACCGGAAAGGAGTAATACTTACTTCAGTAAGTATTACTCCTTTCGGTAATCTCTGTTAGGTGGAGGTTTGTGACGTAAATATAAATGTGAAAAATATTTGAGACTTAAACAAATGTATTCTGTTGAATATTTTCCGAGTAATAATAAAGCTCTCAGAATTAGTTGCCAATAATTATTTACTAATAGTATCATTTAATAGTAAGTAAGATGCAGTGGCGTAGTGGGGGATTCAGGGGATCTATCCCCCCATGAGTCTACAATTTTCAATAATGAATACATCTAAGTAAAGAATATAACCAATTTTTGTACTTTGCTTTGCGCCACATAAAAGGTGATTTTCATAATAAAAAATATAACTTTATGAGATTTAATACTGTCATATCCCCTCCCATCGCAAAAAGCTATTTACGCCACTGGTTAGATGTATAATTATTTTACTGATTTTAAATTAATTTCGCACAACAAATTCATGATTTTAGGCTTTGCAGCTTCTGAGCCGCACTACTTGCCTTGGTGTTATATAAATTAAATAGATTCTATAAACATCGTAATTGCCGATGTATAAATAAACACAGATAACTCGCAATATCATTATTATAAATGTACATACACCAGAGAGCACGTTGCAAACAAACCGGGGTGTGGGCCAAACAATGTGCAGCAATGCAGAACACAGAATTAGCCTGACCTGCGACTGTCACAAGGATTGCTTAAATGTTAATAGAGTGTGCATTTGTGAACAGGGAGGGCTTTATGTATTCACACTGTTATAAGGTTATATAATTTCGTTGAATTAATAGAATTATTGATTGTTGTTCAGTTGCAAACGTAATTAACTTCTCTGTTGTCCGGTATTATAAAGAACCTAGCAAATTTGCAAGCTAGCAAGCACTCTCAAATGAGATATCAAACTTATATGACAGTTCTCTTTGAGTTTTTAACAGATAATTGCAGGCGCAGTAAGTTGGTTTTTACCATTTTTTACGCAAGATAAGTAAATACACTTTAGTAAATATACTTTACATACCTTTTTTTACTTCCTATGTATGAAACTATCTGTCAAAAACTTCAAGAGAACTGGCATATAAGTTTTATACCCCATTTGAGAGAGCTTGCAAGCTTACAAATTTGCTAGGTCCTTTATAATACCGGACATATATGATTTAAATATACCTACTACTATAATTTGGTTACAATTATTTGTTGTAGAGCCAGCCCTTGCCAACACATTAAACTCTTCCCATTTTTTTTTAAATATTCAAAAAAATTGTATTGGTAATTATTTATTTTTAAATATTCTACCTATCTTTGCCCTTAGGGCGACCTAAATAAAAAAATGACTAAAAGACAAACTATTCTTGAGACGTTCCCCTTTCCAATTTGGAAACAAATATAACCCCATATTTTTAAACTACGATCATATCAAGCAATCTTGAAGCAAACCTATACAAAAAATATAAATAGAGTGATATTACAAGACCATCTAAAATGTCACTTTAAGTGGACTGTAGAATAAAAAAATATTGAACCTATATTTCTAACATCACCAATAAGAAAAGTTTAACATTACATTTATTACAATATACAGACACGAACATAAAACATAAATTATCATTTTATTTGTTTATTGAATTTTATTATTTTGATAGGGAAGTGGTATAGGGGCTTAAATCGGTCCCTTCGTACGCACTGCAGTACTTTTATCACCAAATAACAGCTTATGAGATCGTACATGGTTCACATTACATACGTGAAAAACTTTAAAATGTAAAAAATAAGAATTTTTATCAATTTTGATTGTTAGATTAGACTAGGGGTTCACAACCTTTTTCTTACATAGATCCATTTTAAAAGAATGATTTTCTTTATAGACCCTTACATTTTTAGATAATTTATGATTTTCCTTTTTATTTTCTTATCTTAAAGTTGATATTTCTATGACAAATTGATATTTGGTGCATGATAATTAATTTTTGAATTTTAGATTTCGTTTATATTATGTTTATTTTATAGAAAATGACGTGAAAAGTTGAAATTTTCAAACCCCAGTTCTGTATCTCAACCCGTTCTCGAGATATGGTATTTTAAAGTTTTCGATTTTTGAAAATTTTGGAGAAAAATGACCGTAACTTTTGAACGTGTGGTCGGATTTGATTTTTGTTGACGAATTTGCAATCAGCGTGTCAAAATTTATACAATAACATGTATAACACTTTAAAATTCGACAAAAAAAATTTCGCGAAAAATCGAAAAAATTCCAAGGGGTATACCTTAAAAAAATATCGATTTTTGACAAAATTTTTTTTTTCGAATTTTTAAGTACTATACATGTCATCGGATAGATTTTGATACACTGATTTCAAATCTGTCGACAAAAATCAAATCCGACCACACGTTCAAAAGATACGGTAATTTTTCTCAAAAATCGAAAACTTTAAAAGACCATATCTCGAAAACGTTTTGAGATACAGAACTGCGGTTTGAAAATTTCAACATTTCACGTCATTTTCTATAAAATAAACAATATCAACGAAATCTAAATTTCAAAATTTTATAGTAATTTTCATGCACCAAATTTCAATTTATCATAGAAATATCGACTTTAAGATAAGAAAATAAAAAGTAAAATCATAAATTACTATATAAATCAGGGGTTCCTAATCTTTTTCCTACATAGACCCCATTAAAAATGGTTTTCTTTTGTAGACTCCCTTACAGTTTTAGATATACTTCAATCTTGTTAAAAAATACAAGCAATTACATATCGATAAATATAAATGAAATACTGAGGAATTTTGAAGCACCTAACTAGTATTTTTGATAATAACTATAGTTAATAATAAATTAAATGACAGAGGAAAACTCTTCGACTTTTCTTCGATCCTCCAAAATATAAATTGTAACTGTTTATATCAATTAAGCACTAAAGAAGAAGTATTGTTAAAAAACTGTTTAATCCCCTCCTATTTTGTTACAATTGTAAGGTATATATAGATTGAAAAAGTAATTATTGGATAGTTTTCATTGTTTAAGATTAGATACAGTTTGTAGAAATCTATTTATATTTGTTTATAGTTTTTATATAGGACTGGAATTATGCCCACTTGCCAAACAATCTAGAATATTAATATTTTATAAAAAGACAATAATGATTGGGTTATATAAAAGTTTATTTTTAAAATTTATTCATAATAAAATAAACTGTCAAATTATTTGTTTTTGTTCTCTAGTAGTTTTTATTGAGATGAAGAAATATCGTTTACTAAAGAATTCTATCTAAGAAATAGTGCTTCCAAATTCCTAGGAATTTTTCATTTTCGGGGGTGGGAAATAGGAAATGATTTCCCAGAATTTCTTATTGTATGTCATCTTCAGACTGCTTTCAATTTATGTTTTTTGTATTTTACATGTTTTGTTTTTAACATTATTTAAACGAAATTTTACAGCTACATAATTTGAGGAAAAAAGTTATATTATAGAAAGGAATATAGCGATTACTAAAAAAAACTGTCTGCAGACTTTACTTTATATATGTAATTTGAATAAAAAATTCTCAATGAAAAAATAAACATTATTGAACCGTCAACGTAGCCCATTATAAGCCGAAGAATTTTGCACATTATTTCGAATTTGTGGAATACAGTTGGGTCTCTTATGAAATTCGAGTGAGGTATCAAATTTCAAATGAAAGCTGCCAATTCAAGGAAATGAAATATGTAAACGTTTTGTATTATTAAAATTAAAAAAAATGTAAAAATATTTTGCTTCCTGCCCTTATCTCTGAAAGTAATAGTGAACAAATCTTAAAAAAAATGAGAATGTGCAGCATATTCATCGCAGTTTTTAAATTTAATTTTAGTAAAGTTTTAAATCCAATTTAACATATTTATTTATTTTTTATTATTTATAAGACTAAAAATGACTCCTTTTCAATAAAATTAAATACATTTTTATATTTTGTATCAATTTCTTCCGGATTTTCAAACCAATTTTATATTTTTTTCTACATGTCATTTTCTTGAATTTTCATAAACTTTTGTGTGCGAACATGGTTAATTTTAACTCATTGCCTTGGGTTTTATGCGTTTTTAGAAAATTACGGAATGTATCCCTAATTTTATAATAAATGTAATATTTTTTTCGTGCAATTTATTTTATATGCGGTTTTCTACAGAACGTGTTACTGCATAAAAATGCTTTACTGCATACAATTTCTATATAGATCGGATGAATGTAAATGTAAAAAAACTATTCCCATTCTTGTCCATAAAGTAGTTTAGAAAACAAAATGATTGTATAATTATTGAAGATCATGAAGATGCAGTTCTTATCGGCTGGATTGCTACTTTTCCAACAGCTCAGTGCAGTAGGGTTCATTAACAGGGATACAAGGGAGTTTGCTGATGGGCCAATCATAGCAGGTTCAGACGTATTAGGGGCCTGATACATAGGATTTGAGGAGTAGGTTCATTTTGAGATAGGGATACATAAAATATGTGTATCATTCTGCTAGATGTTATTTTTTCAGTTATATATTTTTTTTCTCTTTCATTCTTGTCTTAATCGCCAAAAAGGAAATGTGTTTTTTTACCAACCCGGTATATTTACTAACACAAAGCCAACGTTTGTTATGTAACAACGATGGCCGCAGTTTTATTAACAAAGTAGCGCTATATTTATAAGTGTATACGATGTACCACCACAAACACGGATGCTTGCACCGGCCGGCGTAGGGCAACCAGCGCGGCGTCGCGGGCATCCCGGCGCTCACTCTGCCCCGACCTGACCTGATTCAGCTGCTGAGAGTAAATAGGTCACTGGGACGACGCAGCCGCCATTAGATCGATACGGTTTGTACCAGCGGTCTACAAACGGTGTGACCCACTTGTATGCACCGTGACCTAAATAAAGAAACCTTATACGTAGTGTTATTGTGTCGCGGTTGTTATGGTTGGGTGCCGATCAAAATCCCGACAGTCAAAATCTCTACAAGACAAAATTCTGACAGTTATAATTTTTTATTTAAAATATGGTTTTATATATTAACATAATAACATGATATAGATTTACAGCGTAAGAAATATCATAAATATCAATATACTTTACAAATATATAACATTAAGGCCTTAATATCTTTGAATGCCGCGACGCGTCACAGCGTCGCTCTAAAATGCTAAGTCTTAAGAGGTTCAGAAAAACACAAAAAAATATAATGGGGGGGGGGTCTACAAAAATTCACTATTATTTAGAAAATATTTTAACTATGTGCTTGATAGAATAAGATATTTCTGGAATGTTTCCTAGAAATATCTTGCACATCGACACAATGTTTATAAAAATGGGTTTGTTGCTATTTTGCCAAAAAACACGGTTTGCTGTTTTGTCTCTTTGGTCTAAACAGGGCATTAACATCGATGATTGGCACGTTTTATTTGAGAAATAATATTTTGAAATTTTCGTTGCAAAAACTAGCATGTATGATACTTCGCAGTGAAAAGTAGCATATTTTATTTTTCACCACGTTTACTTTACAGCATTTATAATAAAAACATGTTTATCTTTTTAAAAATCGTCGTTATTGGAAAACTCAAATACACGTTTTATTAACAGTTCTGTTAATTAGTAAGAATCAGTTTAAAGCGGGAACTCAATCTCCACCACAATTACCTGGTTTTTATTTTTTTTAAATAGTCTTGACAATATTGGTAACAAATAATGATATTTCAAATAATTTTCGGTTTATTGTTTCATCAGGATTTTCACTTGTCGAGATTTTTACTTTCGGGATTATGACCCGGACCCGTTATTGTCATCATTTCTTATCGTTTCGTTTATGTTTAGTTCGTATAATTTGCCCTCATTTGGCGGAAATCTTTCTTTATGAGGGAAAATATTTTATTCAAGTTTAACTTATTGATTTACAACAACAAAAACGGAAAAGCTGTGGTTTCTTAATATTTAAACTAAAAATATGCACATCTTAACCACAATAAAACAATGTCACTAGACATGTGTTTCGACTTCACAAGAAGTCCTCATCAGAAACCTAACAGTTCCAGTCTGTTTTTTTTAAATAAACACAGGATGATTTCTAAATAAGTTTATTAAAATAATAGCTATGCACTACTCATATCCTTTTTGTTTATATGTAAAACAATAAAAACTAATTATCTTTTTAAATATAAAAGGGCGCAAAATAAATAAAACGTTTTCAAATGTGAGTTGAACCCTGCGTTTTAGTACCCATAAATCAGAACCTTTAGCAAAGTTAAGAACCAATTAAAATTCCCAACACAGATTTCAATTAAGAATGACGAAAAATATTCATGGTGTTTGAATAATTTTTTGATATTTAAAACATAAAAAAAACAAGTTATAAAATACAAATTGATGCTAGTATCGTTGAGTGAGATTTAATTTAAAGGTGAACAGAAATAATAGGTATTCAATAGGTGTATGTTGCAGTTATATTTAGAGTATGTATGTACGTAGTTGGAATGACGACGAATACCTGAGTACCTGATTGCAAAATGCATTCCGAGTCCAGAACTGTTACTCGAATAGCTCACTGCGAAAAACTTTCAAATATTTATTAAAGCAACGTAATATGCGTTTTCTAAATAAACCTTTTAATAATACATACAGTATTAATAGCAAAATTTAAATTTATATATCTACCTATTTAAAACAATCAGTTTCTTGATTTTTACTTTCTTATACCAATGTATATGAAATATACATATAGTATAAGTAAGTATAGTAAACGCGATTTTTTTCGAAATCCGGTTTTTGATGGAATTATCAATTTTGACCTTCCCTGATCCATTCTGACTATTTTCGCCATGATGTCTGTGTGTCTGTCTGTCGGTCGGTCTGTCTGTAGACGCTGTAACTCAAATACGACAAATCGTAGAAAGGTGGAATTTTATACTTAAGATTGATTTTTGCCTGGGAAGAAAACCTCCTATTTTTGAAAACGATCATTCAACCGGAAACGGATGTTTACCTACATCGATTTTTGAATTTTTCGAATTACACTGAAACAGTGCGAATTAGAGAAAAATTGCCAAGTTGAAAATTGTAGGTAATATTATTATCTATAATTTATGTTCTATTCATTTTTTTCGAAAAAACAAATTTAATTTTTTTTTTCTTACCAAGTATTTGTTTTTAAGTACATTTCTAATGGTTCATAATAGAGAAGAAATATCTGCCATGAGTGTCATGGGACTTTCTTATACGTATTACAGAGACTGTACGTGTTTGCCATATGTACCATGGGTCTTTCTTATACGTAATACTGAGAATAAACACTGTATACTCTATTTCATTTAGTTTGCAGTGGTCATCGTTTTGAATTTTTCGAATTACACTGAAACAGTGCGAATTAGAGAAAAATGACAATGTTGAAAATTGTAGGTAATATTATTATCTATAATTTTATCACGCACACTGTTTACTGTCATTATTATGTATAAGAAAGTCCTGTGGCACACGGCAGATTATTTTAAGTAAGATTTGCAAAATGATTTTCGAAATTTTTGACTCTCTGACTCCAGCCCCCTTTTTTAAACAATTAATTAAAAAGAAAAAAACGTACGTAAATCACGCTTTGAACCCCTTCCACCCAGTGGCGTATAAAGAAGATACCCCCCCCCCCCCCATGAGTCTATGAAAATTATAAGATTATTACAATATGCGAGCATTTTTTCAATAATGAAGAATATAACCAATTTTTGTACTTTGCACCACATAAAAGATGATTTTCATAATGAAAAATGTGACTATGAGATTTAATACTATGTCATATCCCCCCCCCACATCGCAAAAAGCTATCTACGCCATTGCTTCCATCTAATTTCAATATGCAAATCGTGTAACGGGCGTGAACCATCGTGCGTGAGTAACAAAATGAATTTATGAGCGTGAGTGAGATGAAAATCACCCACGAGTACATTTTATATTAATAGAAATAACAAAATAAATATGCATTAGAAGGAAATGTAGAAGGATAAAGAAGAAAACCGATAGCTCTTAAATTTACAATTAGGAAATAAGTTTGTTTCTTGGTTTGAACTAACTTTGAATTGGAAGAAGTAAGAAGCGTTGTTTTTTTTCTAATATGTTAAATTATTTAGATTATGTATTCGTTTATCTTTGTATTTTAATGATTCAATTGAACTCTACATATTTCTTCTACTGACCTACATAGAGGTGGTCGATACTGAAATGGGTCATGACCTATTTGTTATGGGTAACATATATTACTTTTCAACATTTGACAAACGTGAGTAACTATTTTTGGTTATTCTATCAAATTTTAATACATTATTTTTAAACTATAATATTACATAGTATAAATCAACAAAAAACCGTTATAGTTTCGGTCAGTCCTTACGTCCGTCTGTCACTTAAACCATTGAATGGAGTTTCATTAGATAGGACTTCTAAAATGCAGCAAAAATGTCTTAAGATCTTTTGATTTTAACCTTTCAGTCACAAGATATTTGTTTTCCAAGTCGTTATTAGAATGTCCTCCGCCTCTAATTTCTAAACTATCAATGCAAAAAATCTGAAAACAATCCAGAATGTAGCTTTTAATAAGTACTTTCAATGAAAATTATAACGAACACTGAAGAAAATTTTTGGACCCCCCTCTTATAGATTTAAAAGTATACTCTTTTTTTCTCTTATACCATTGAATTGTTTTTTTTTTCGATAGGTCTCTAAAAATTGTAAGTAATATGTTAACTTTTCAGTAACCAGAATAACTATCTACACATAACATTAAAAAAAATATAAAAGCAGATCAAATTAACGGTATGGAGAACCATACATGGTTTCCATATTCTATAATATCTTTGTAAAATAATTTTTAATTTATAAGAAAAAAATCAATAAGATTTGTCAGATATAAATAAACAAATTTATAAGTATTTAAAATTAAAATTTTGAAGGTAATTTTCACCTTATCAATGTCTGTTTTGGCCTCTTAGATTTGATTGAACTACAAGTGTACCAAGTCTTATCAAAATTGGTGAGATAAAATTGGTTCAAAATTTCGAATATTTCCAAAACCCCTAATCCAAATAGCACCAAAACCAATAGGTCTGCAGTACTCACTGAGACAAACATTTTCTCAAAAAATAATTCAAATCGGTGCATATTTACACTAGTTATCGTGAACAAAAGAAAAGTCTTAATCCAGACACAGACACTCGTACAACCTATACGGAAATCAACTTTTCTTTACGTTTTTAAGTACAATCAGAATCTGCTCTTCGACGGTATAACAATACTTCAATTTCCTTCGGAACATGGAAGTAAAATGCAAATGAAAGCTACAAAATATTTTATCTAAAAACAAAATCAAATACTCCACAAAAACCGATCTAAATTCCAGATATTTACCCATCTCGTTGACTTGAGAACGGCTTACATGTACTTATGTACGTATTGTATTTTTGCAGGGCTCTCTACACAAGGCGATTATTAGAAAACCGTGTTCGGAAGCAGTAGCGGCAACCGGGTTTATATAGAAAATAGGACACGGCGTGCAACACAAACTAGGTCATTGTGGAGACCGGCGCGTTGCAAAACCCTTGCAACTGTCGCTATGAAAGTCGTGGTCATGGAGAATTGATTTTAGGAAGAATACAGCAAAATCATATGCGCGATAGAGAATGCTTTGTTGTGTTCTCAGTATAGTACGTATGTGTTTATGGTAGGTTTTTCAGTGCTGTAGTACGAACTTTGTGAGCCCTAGGTCACAGTTGTGCAAGTTTTGGTATACATGGTCAAAATCTATTTTGGTTTCTAGTTTAATAATATTTGTTTTTTGTAATTAAGACTTTGGTCAGGTGCCATGAATTTTGGAGTAGAAAAAATTCAGACAAGATATATTTTTCTGTTTCATATAATGGTACATTAGGGCAGGGCTGGTGTATGGCGAACGCAAGTTTGATCGTTACGCAGGCGTCAAGGGGAAAAAATCATAGAAGATCGATTTGAAGCTTTTTTCAATATAGAATTGAACCATTAAAATTTTTATTTGATTTCAAAAAGCTCTCTTCGATTCTGGATGAGGATTTTAAAAAAATATTGCGACAGATTGGAAACTAAAAAGATTAAAGGTGTTAAAAAGGCTACTTCAAGAGCAGAATTACACTTTGAACTAATTTTTTTTCTCGTTTTCCCGATACATTTAAAAAAATGTATGAAAATAATTTAAACGAAATAGGGTCTCTGTGTGAGGGGAAACATTTTTCGGACATTAGAATTTCTTGTTCTGTCATTTCCTACCGGGGTGGGGGCAATTTCCCACTACGTCGAGATGGGACAAAAAAGCATCGCTGATGATTCTCGGAAGTTTTTGGGAGGAAAAATCGATATTTTCGAGAAAATAACATGGTGTATTTACAAAATGTAGGAGTGGGGGGCAAACATTTTTTATTTTGACTGTTTTCGGAGTATTTTGGGCCAGGGAATCGAAATCTGTTAAAATAGGGGGTTCCAATTTGAAAAATACGAAGGGGGGAGCTTTCCCCAGGGGGCAAATCTTCCCCCACAACTAGCATCGCCGTGTAATAGCTGGGAATAACATTTTTTCTGGATCATTTTTCCTGATAATTCCTCCCTGTCGACTTATGCAGGTGTATCCATCGTTTTTTCAACACCCTGTATGTAATCTGAAAATGTTACAAATATGCGAGTATCAATACTATTTATTAAGGAGAAAGAGAGGGGGCAGATCAGATTTTTATTGTTTCATTAAATAATAATTTGAATTGTGTAAAACATATTTATTTTCAATAAAACGCATTTAAAAATATGTATGTATGTATACAATAAATTTTATTTTACAATTGGTTTTTTGTATAACTATAAAATCAAATAATCTAAAAATAACATTAATAACAAACAACGTTTTAATATAAATAATAATTTTTACTATATGGTATATAACCAGTGGCATAACTTAAAAAAATGTGTGTTCATATTATTTGTAGGTAATATACATAGATTCATATTCAGAAACCTAACAGAAAATTTTGTTAAAATTACAATTGATATGTTACATTTATAGACAAATCAATAAATGGGTTATTATTTTCTTCAAAAAGTGGTTGTAGTTCTTAACCATTTCTGAGTTGCGGAATACTTTTATTTATTAAAACAAAAAATGCGAAACTAAAAATTAAAGGGACTCAAGAGTCCAAAAACAATACAAATTTAAAACGTTATTTGATATGTTGGAAGCCGATCAGGTAGCACATTCGTGCAACTAAAGAGATGTAAATGCAAATCAAGAGCCGCAACTTCGGGGATTATAAGTTCAGAGTTCAGACATAACTTGGGGTATGATTGTATATATTATGAAATTATAAACATTAGAAACACTAATATAACAATAAAATGGGGGATACTAAAAATTTTAACAAAATACTTTTTTAGTGGCATAACTATGTAGTATTTAAGAGCACATTTTAGGGCCGAATTTATATTTATAAAGGGTGTAAGCAGTAGTTAAAGGAAGGGCCCTTAACCTCAGAAATAATTCAACCTAAGTTAATCAAATCCTTTTTAGGTCGAATTTACTTACAAAATTCGCAAGGTTTCGGTGAATCGGGGCTCCCCACTAAACTAGAACCCTAAGCTACTGTTTATTTTGTTTATGGATAAATCCGGCCCAGACCCATTTGCATATTTTGTTTAATAAACTAAAATTCCTAGTTACACCACTGTACCTGTTATTATTTTTATAATTTCGCGGAACACCGATTAAGAACCACTGTTATAAACATTTAAGCTAGTCTCGTGCCAATCTTTAAAAAGTGGATTTGGTTACAGAATATTATACATGAAATGTGCATTATGTATTTTATGTTTGAGGTTTGATTTTTCTCAAAGTCTTTGACAATTAATTACTCCAATGAATATAGGATACAAAATCGAGGTTTTTAAGGAGAATACTACATTATTTTCAAAATAGGCACTAGAAATAAAGTATAATAACATCAATTCAAACTATTATATTAAAATGGCAAATTAGGTATATATTATTTATATAAATATGTATATAATATATGAAAAATACAAACATCTATTTATTATAAAAATAAGTTATTAAAATTATAGCTGTGGCTTTAAAACTGTTAAAAAATTGATATTTAATTTGTACACATTTCTCAAAAAATATTATTTTCATCTCGATTCAAGAAATTAACAATTATCTACAACTAAAAATTATTATTATGATATTTAATTAGATATCTAATAAAAATGCAGTCTAGAAATTAATTATAACATTCCTTTTTACACTAATTTGAGCATTGTTTAATATCAAGGCAAACATTCTGAAGGGGTATTTTATCCACACTTATATCTGGTATCATAAAGAGGCTAGTAAAATTTGCCAGCTAGCAAGCACTCTCAAATGAGGTATTCATTTTGTGATAGTATCTATGGGAAATATAACTGATACTTCAACGTATTGTAACACAGTTAGCGACTCTGACCGTACAAAATAATTATCATAATATCACCACTATTTTAATACCGTTGGTGTTTACATACAACACGTGCGTGAAACTTATCAAAGTCTTCATGAAACTCCAAGAGAACTGTCATATAAGTTTGATACGTCAATTGAGAGTGCTTACTAACTAGCAAATTTATTTTAGCTCCTTTATAATACCTACCGGACATTAGGGTTACCATTTGCCACATATCCAGCTTTAAGTTGGATAGTTTTACCCTAAATGGCAAGCCGGACTCCTATTTGTCAGGGTTTCGATATTAAATTAACCCAACAGTGCATATTTTTTTTTAATATTTAATTTCACACCGTGACGTAATAAAATAAATAAATCTTTTAAAAAGGTACATTATGCACTAATGGGTTGATAAAAAATAAATAAATTTTCCTAATTCGACCCTTACATCTGACGAAAAATAGTATCTTCTGATAATTTTAGGTCTCACATGCAATTATAGTTTTTTTTAATTACGAAAGTTCTTGATTTTTAATATAATCTTTATTTTTAATTTTTAAAATTTTGCAACCCTACTCAGATACAGATTTAAGATGCAATTTTATTTAACTACCTGGAACGTGATGGTGGGTTGAAGGTTAACCATATAAATTCTTCAACAATAGTAATTGTTAGTCACGATCCATAAACTCCAAGGGTTAAAATACTGTGGCTCAATTTCGTTCTAATCTCAAAGAAAAATGTTAGGTGAATATCATCTCCCTTATCGTTAAAAAATTAGAGGGATTTCTTTCTAATAAAAATTTGCAAAATTAAAATCAACACATAAAAGTAGTTTCTTTTTTGTAAATTTTTATTTAATTTTGTGGATATTCATTTACGAATTAAGAATTTTGTTGCGAAAAAAATACAAGTGAAGTTTTTTCACCGGAATTATCTTTAGTTAGGCATAAGAAATAATGTGTGAAAAGTCATTACAAAATCGTGTGCGCAAAAAAGTTATCCAAGGTCAAAGGTCGCGAAAATCGTTTTTTCCAAATATCTCGTAAACTATTGGTTTTAGGGCAATTTTAGTTATTATGAAATTTGTTCTTTAGCTAATTTTAAATAAAAAGATCCTGTACGAAATATCCGTAGGACTAATAGTTTTCGAGATATCGATTTCCTATCTAGTGAATTTGAATTTTACCAATATTTTTTATTTTTAGAGGGTAAGGAACCGTTCATGAAAGTCTTATTCATAATATCCTCCTACCATCTATGTAAAATTTACATCTTGATGAATTTGATAAAAAATCATATTAATAGATAATTAAATAATTGATATTCTCCATTTCTCCCAGACCAATTTTCACTAGGATATTTGTTTGAATTAATTGACTTTTCTGTATAATAAATTTATAGAATGAGAAAAGTAATTCAACAGTTTTGTTTGGTATTAATTATAATTTAATACCAGCTAGTAAATATAGGTATAAAATAAATTATATATTTTTTGTTCTAAACTCGAGCCTTAATAACATTTCATTTAATTAATATACATTTGTTTTTCATATAATAAAAGTATGAAGAACTATTTATAAAAGGCACTATATAGATTAATTGTGATTTAAGATATTTAACCAAATTAATCATAGTTCTTCATACATTAAATAATAAATAAAGGAATTAAAAAATATATTATCCTTTTTTTACTAATAATTATAATAATTAGTTAATATATTATTTATAAGTCAAAATATCTAACTCCATAAAACAAAGCTACTACCAACAATGAAATTATGTCATGTATAAACTTAACTAATTAGCCAACCTTATAATAAAATCATGTCTAGGAATCATCTTGGTGCAAATATTGTCATTATTGGCATTATTAAGTACAAATGAGCATCAAGAATAAATTATTCATTAATACAGGTTAAATGTAAGCAGAACTGTCTTAAGTACTTTCACTGAGTACTTGAAGTATAAGTACCAAGTACTTGAAATACAAATACTAAGTACTTGAAATACAAATACCAAGTACTTAGTGAATGTTCTTGAAATACAAGTACCAAGTACTTAGCAAAGGTACTTGAAGTACAAGTACTAATACTTACAAAATATTTAATGAAAGTACTTGAAGTATGAAGTACCAAGAACTTTGTAAAAATACTTGAAGTATCAAGTATATTATTGCTCTTTTCAAATATATTTGAAGTAAGTACTTTAGTTGTTAAAATCATGTATTATGAAAAAGTACTGGAAGTATTAAGTACTTCAAGTTCTTGACTTGTTAAATTTAAGTATTGCGTTAAAAAAATACTAGAAGTTTCAAGTACTTTTTACATTTTGAAATGTACTTAAAGTACTTTTTCAAGTATTTTACAGACAGCTCTGATTGTAAGTACCAAAATTATTTCACTATCATCGGCTTCTGCAGATTGCAGATTAATGGTATGTATAGTCGGTGATCATTTTATAATACCCACCTTAGAATAAAACAAACTAGATGAAATACATGTTAATATTAACCAGCGCCAACGCTAGACTTTTGATCGCCAAAGGCTAGATTGTATTTTCCTGCCCTAGTGGTAAAACTCAAATACAGATTTATTGTATGTACTACTGCCCCCAAAAATTTGGCGTGCTACAAAAGACACATACATTCTTGCATGGAATTCTTTGGAACTAATTTACCACTTAACAAGTAGGTTTTATACTGTTTTATAAAAATATCAGATATAGCTTATTGATCAGATATTATTTATTATCACTACTTATAAGTAGGATTACCAACCAAACTTTATAATAAAGTATCCTGTTTTATTTTTGTATGAACTATAAAGTATAAAAGATGGCAATTATATTTGTAAGCAATAAAGTATTTTATGTTGAATTAATTAAAAACTCCATTAACACCAACCAGATCTAAAAAGTAATCTTTTCATATAATTTTGTAAAAAAATTACAGATTATTGTAAGATCAAAAAGATTCAGAAAAAAGTATATAATTAACAATTACATGTAGAAATTGTTTTGTGTTATTTAAAATTAAAATTTATATACATATTAGATCTAAATATGCCTCTATCAGGGACGAGGGACGTCCGCAGAGGGGACCAACAAAGCACATTGTCTCTTCCCTGAAAATTTTTTATTATTCAATCTCAATTTAAAAAAAAAATTAAACCAACTAATGTTAATCAACACTTTTGAATATCTCAGAGCTTTGTACACTAAATTTCCCTTAAAGTATACTCCCTAAACGTTTTAATCTCTTTAAAAGTATACAATTTACCTTATTTACCTCCATATATATTATTTGAGGCTTTGAGGTTATGTTTAACATTGCAATGATTGCAACAATGACTTTAACTGTTTAATTATTTTTAAAGGAAATATCACACTTATACTGTTAATATAATATAAACCAAAAATAGTTAAATTTAAAACTATTTCATAGTTTAATTTTATGTGGAATGAGTTTTTATCAAGTATGTGGGGGTAGAAAAGATATATACTTTTAAAGATGTCGTTAGAGGTTTAAGTGCAATAAACAAAAATGTTTCAACAAAAGTTGCTCAGTCACTTAAAAGGGAAAAATGCCCATTAAAAATTTAGTAGATACGTCCATTTTATTTTTAAAGCGACAAATTGATCAACATAGCATTAAAAAAAACTGTCTGCTATTGCACCCATCTAATATATTTGGTACGGCAATATAAAATATTATTTTTGTTCTTTGGCATAATTTTTTAAATTCTATATAAATGTCTTTCCAAACAGTAACATGTACACCACAAATATAAAAACCATTAAAACCTATATAATAATTGTACAGTGTGTCCTCAGATTGACGTTTGAATAGATGTACTAAACAAAACATTTTCAAGATGATTTTTATCCTTTGAGAGTTCAATGAGCAAATTTTAAAAAGGTAAAAGAAATAATTTATTTCACATTTTTTAAATTTGCAGGCCAACGAAAAAAATTCTTATTTTTTAACTAATACATTAACTATATTAAATTTTTCTTTTTATTAAGCACATGATATTTGTTTGTCTTCTATACCTATTTATGTGTCAAACTAGGGACACACTGTATTTAATTTAAAATATATTAAATCATTGAATTAAAATTTTTCATAACACTAAAACCTATAATCATTACACATCAACAATTACACTCTTTGATTTCGTCCACGTAACAATTCCCATAATAACGAAAACAGATCCTAACACAATATGTAAGACTCCATAAACAATATATTGACTATAAACTCCTAGTGAAAAACCACTTGTCGATACAATAGCGAGTGTCAAAAGCGTCTGTAAAATTAATGCTAAAAGAGTATTCATACCAAATATAAGGCCGTAACAATCATCAGGTAATTTTTTAGCTACTTCAGAACTAGCTACTGTTATTAAAAATTGATACAACATTCCAAAAAATACATAGGCCGTATAACTAACCCATATATTAAATATTACTGTAGACCCGTAAATAGCCAAACCTTGCGCGACCGAGCAAATACCTAAAACCAACTCTCCCTTAACAGACCAGTTGACTTTGATAGCTCCTGCCGCTAGAGATCCTAAAGCACCTAGCAGTGTAAGTAGCGCTTCAACAGCCCCGTTGTACAGCTGGTGACCTCCTTTGCCGACGATTTCACCCCATAAAGTCTGCATGTAGACACAAACTTGGATGTAGCCACACGTGGCAAGAGCCCACCATAAAGACCATTTGATTACGTGTGAACTCGAGTACGATGTCTTGAAGTGTTCCCAAAGAAGCGCAAAAGCATTTTTCAGTTTTGTAACAACTGAATTCGTTTCTGTGGTCTCTTGATGGAAATATATGCTTTTGGGAACGGATGGTAGCATAAGAGCCCATATTGTTGCCAATATATGAGCTAGAAAATTAAAATACAATTCATAACAATTTCATTTATAAATATTGCTTCACTATCATATTGTATTGGTTTGAGAAAATATAAAAAGGTAATCTTATTTTATGATGCCAAAATTTGAGAAAAATATTAAATAATTATAATAGTCCTTACATGATAGTGTAAAATAATTGAGATCTCTGTAATTCATCAGTTCATAAGAAATAACTAATTGCGCTATAGTAGCAGCCAGAAATCTTCCAATTAATGTTGCTGATCGAGCATGTGAAGTTACTTGTGTATAATGTTCACGAGAAACTTTTGCATACATGTATGTGTAATATGCTACTTCGGTAGCATTTGCTAGACCGTAGAAAATCTGAAATTACAAAACGTTTATGAGTTTCAAATGTTTCGATATTAACAAAGAATAAATAGTTGTATACATACCTCCATGATTTGAATAGCAAAAAGCGTTTTCGTCCATAATAACATTGACCATATAATCATTCCACATACTCCTAATAATACAATTAATGGTTTATACCGACATAAATCAGTAATAAGAAATACAAAGACAAGGCTGACTAAGTAACTGTACGTTCCTATAGGAAAAATCTCTTTGTTTACTTGTTCGCTTGTGAAATTTTTCCATGGTCCAGTTAGGAATTCATAAATAAATGGTTCTGAAGGTCGAAATTCTTTTAAAAACCCAAAAATTGATAGAAGTAACGAAATTTTTAACCAAGTTTGCATTTTTAAAGATATCTTTTTGCAATTTCAATAAATATAATTTATATCACTTTATACAATTCATCACCTATTAAATTAAACTATTTTTTTTATAATCAATTACTTTATATATATGCAGTGTGTATAAATTAAACACATTTCATCAACTACATGCTTCATTTTTAAGGCTATGTATGTACAATTAGACATCACAGTTCATAGTTCTGTGTAACAGCTGATTTGTTTTCATAACCTACAAATATTAAGATAAGTAATAATAATATCATTTAGTTCAGATAAATAGTTTTTTATATCTTGCGATAATATGCCACCTAAAAAAAATTCCGGAAAAGCAGCAGCAAAACCGTCTAAATCTGATGATAAGGGGGATAAAGGTATGTAAAATTAAAATATACACACTTGTTGACTTTTATTTTTTAAATATTTATGTTTTCATTCATTTTATTAAATTAAATGTTAATTCTTAGGCGGTGCTAAAGAAAAGAAAGGTGGTACAGCCGTTAAAGTACGACATATTCTTTGTGAAAAAGAAAGTAAGGCACTCGAAGCATTGGAAAAAATTCAATCAGGTATGAATTTTGGTGACGTAGCAAGAACTTATAGTGAAGATAAGGCACGGCATGGAGGTGATTTAGGATGGATGACTCGAGGATCAATGGTTGGTCCTTTCCAAGACGCAGCTTTTGCTTTACCTGTATCGAGTTTAAATAGCCCTGTATACACTAACCCTCCCGTCAAGACTAAATTTGGATATCACATAATAATGGTTGAAGGCAAAAAATAAATGCTCGTTTAATAATTGTAAGTTTGTATAAAGTTTTTTTTTAAATATATAAAATACATTTTTTAAATATTTAATTTTTATTTATGTTTAGTTCCTTATAATCAGGGTGGCCAGTTTCTGGAAAACCGGGAAAAGTCAGGGAATTTTGCTATATAGGGAAAAGTGAAGGAATTTGGTTGGAAGTCGGGGAATTTTGGTATATAGGGAAAAGTCAAGGAATTTGGTTGGAAGTCAGGGAATTTTGCTATATAGGGCAAAGTCAAGGAATTTGGTTGGAAGTCAGGGAATTTTGCTATATAGGGGAAAGTGAAGGAATTTGGTTGGAAGTCAGGGAATTTTGCTATAGGTATAGGGAAAAGTCAAGGAATTTGGTTGGAAGTCAGGGAATTTTGCTATATAGGGCAAAGTCAAGGAATTTGGTTGGAAGTCAGGGAATTTTGCTATATAGGGGAAAGTGAAGGAATTTGGTTGGAAGTCAGGGAATTTTGCTATAGGTATAGGGAAAAGTCAAGGAATTTGGTTGGAAGTCAGGGAATTTCGCTATATAGGGCAAAGTCAAGGAATTTGGTTGGAAGTCAGGGAATTTTTTATAAAGATGCAAATTCTCACAAATAAATAAATTTGTTCCAGATAAATACTGGCCAACCTGTATAATGCAGCGTTTTGTAAGCAACATGTAAATTAAGATTCTGTATAAGATTAGGATACCTATATTTTTCTATTTATATATTTTAAAAACTAAAAAAAATTAAAAAAGGGTCAAATAAATACACATATATTAAAAATATACTTTTATTTTCACAAAACATACAATATTATTTAAAAATAAATATGAATAATTTATCAAAATCTACAGAGATAGTGTTTTAACATTCATAACTAATTAACTAAAATAAGTTTAAAAAAAATTAACATAATCTATTAAATAAAAAAACAATCATAATAAATTACAAACTGCAAAATTAAATTTGTTTTATAATAACTCCACTAGAGGTCACTAAGTGTTAACGATGTCAATGTATCATATATGTTTTCTCAAATGGATGGAGTATATTATAAAATTACTTAATACAATCAGACTCAACAAAAAAAGAAATAAAATAATAAAAGCGACACTACTATCACTTATACGTTTGGACTTTAATTTTCTCTTAAAATATATCTAAACTCTGAGATTAGGATTTGTGTAACGGACGTACTTCAAAAGAGCATCGTTCTCTTCGCAGACCCATGGTTTCTTGTGATGACAAGCAACGTCGTGCCAGTGAATACCATCGTTGTAAAAGTTATTTAAGATAGCTAAGCAGTTTTCTTGAGCACCGTTTTGTTGGATAACCTCCTATAATAAAAAAAAAATTTAAATAGCTATACAGACATATTTTGAAATAACTTTTCTAACAATTCCTGCACCATGCTGGTATTTGATATTATATTTATGATGTAATTCCATGTAATTGCTACATACATCGTATACATAATGTTTGATAAACAATTATTAGAGATTATTTTTCGTCATGAAATTTTTTTCATAAATAAATAGTTTATGTTATTATAATTTGTAGATTAATTTTCACAGATAATGTCCTTGTATATTGTCCATAAAAAGTATAGTGGAGCATAGAAATTTTTATTTCTTAAAATAAATGTGATGAAATTTTGACAGTTTTTACTTTTTACTCATTATTGATTTTTTTGTATAAAATTTTTAGTATCGCAGTGTCGAAAAAAAACTACAATTAAAAAAAAGTCCCTCTATATTTATAGATTATTTAATAAGTTTACAGAACTTTTATGAATGAATTACAAAGAAACTGATTTTTATTTTTGTTATCCCACTAATAGAACTGGAGATATTTTGAAAAAAATACAGAGAAACAAAAAGTGCATTTATGTTTAAAAAAAAGGTTAAAAATACTTCTAGTCATTGAAATATGTTAATAAAGAAAATGCACCTTCCAGTTTCTTATTTCAAAAAACAAAATCGCTAAATATTACTTCATTTAAAAAATGTTTTCTTCACTTTTTTGAAATTAAAAAATCGCCACGGATTAAAGAACAAATTCAACAAAAGAGTCGTATTTTTCCATGTAGAATCTGACCATTAAAAAAATAGATAAATAAAAAACTCCCACAAATAAAAAAAAAGTAAGTAGGTACTAAGTTTTTATGTAAGAATTTTAAAAATAATTTAAAAAATAAAAATAAAACCGACTTAAAAAACGCTAAAAACAACCCTGAAAAGTATATCATAATTAAATTTAACAGTTTTTGAAGTTCACAACCGAATTGATATTCCCCTCCTTTTTGAAGTCCATGATGAGATTCTGATAAAATTTATATGGGACCACCTCGGTAGTATTTTATTTCAAACAAACAAAAATCGTTAAAATCAGTGCATATTTGTCGGAGTTATACTCGAACATACATAAAAAAATATATATCCCATTCCTTTCTTGAAGTCGGTTAAAAATTCATTACATTTTATTTTGAACACTCGGTATATTATTATTACAATATATTTATAATTTATTTATTTACCCTGTTATCTGGCTGAGGTTTGCCGATACCGCCACCTTCAGACCAATCATTTTGATCTCTGATGCTGACTGGAGCTAGTTTTTGGAGTTCAGCTGTCCAGAACCATCCGTTGATACGACGTGGTTGTAAATCGGGCCTTTCACATCCTTGGAAGTCACAGACACGTCCGCTGGTCCAGATGTATTTAATCTAATTAAAAAAAGGATTACACATTTAGGGTCTGTTTAAAATTAATATAATTTGACAGATGTTTTTAATATTGATTGAAAACAATATAGATATTGATATTAGTAACATATCGGGGAGGGGGGGGGCTAAGCTCTTAGAAATAACTAAATTTCGAATATTCCCAAAACCCCTAATCCAAGACAAAAATTTTTCCCAAAAATAATTCAATTTGGTGCTTTTTGTAGTAGTTATCTTGAATGAAAAACAATTCTACATCCAAAAAATCCAGACGGACACACAGACAGACACACGCACAGCTGCCATGCGGAAAACATCTTTTCTTTATGTTTTGAAGTTAGTACAATCAGAATCATCTTTTATCTCGGACACAAATTTTCTACGATATTACAATACTTCCATTTCTTCCAGAATATAGAAGTAACAAAAAAATTGTACCTACAGTTAATTTCTCACAACTCAAAATAAAAAACAAATCGACAAAAAATTGAACCAGTCGCATTGATTTCTGAACGCCCCATATTTAAAACAAAACACAACAGTTAATTTTCACACAAAAGAAATTAAAAAACAAATATGAAAAAATAATTAATAATACATAATTACATCGAATGCAAATTAACCTTGACTTCATGAATTCGAAAATTTGCTACTTTGAAAACAATACAGCTGTAATTGGGTGTATTTTGCATAAATATAAACCCCTCCTTCACTCACCTTGTCTTGAACAATGCGTTCTTTAACCCACTCATTCTCAGCACGTGTTTCCAAAGATACAAGGTCCATACAACGTTGGCGACAATAGTTCCTGCCTGCTAACCAGTCCTCCTCAACACCACGCAGTGAAGGTTCACGCCAACTGAACATGTAACCCTTACCTGCAACAATAAGCAAAATTGAATATTTGTAACTCAACGTTATTCTGAAAACTATATATTTAAATACAACCTATTAAAAAAGTTTCAGAATTTTTAAGAGCGTCAAGACAAACTAGAATTTCACAACTTGATAAAGAACCGATTTTTAATAACTTATTCATTTTGACGAAGCTGACAAATCGCACATATATACACTGCCGTGCAAAAGTCTTTGGACACTCATTTTTTGCGTATATTGTAAATATAAAACTGCAAACATGGTTCACAAAAAATCTTAAATGTTGATAAGAGTATACTTAATTACAACTTTTGTAATAATCCTAGCATATCTAAACTACGACATTTATAATTTTCCATGTTAAGGAAAATTTTTGAATTATATTCCTGAAAGGTCAGAATTACTCAAGTTGAAAGTATAGACGCACAGTGTCTTTCAAGCTAACAAGAAATCGTTTTTTTTTTTTTTACTATTTTGACTGCGAGTAAACATATTCTTTTCGCAATTTTGGAGATTTTTATTGACTGAAATCTCTATATTTACATTCAAAATTGCACAGCAATGTATAAAATAGTTGATTAGGTTATATTTTAGTTAGTAAGTACTAAATGTTCTTAAAATTCGGATAATTTTTTAACATCCTGTATAAACAATTATTTTTAATAATGCTAAATTATCTAGAAAATTTACTAGTTGAGTAGAAACAGTTACTTGAAATTAAAAAAAATCACCATTAAACCTAATGTAAGTATAGCCAGTCACGCTGTATGATTGTAATTCTTGATTGCTGAATTGATAAGTGATTAATAGAGTAAAAAATTGAATTTTGTATCAAACCTGGTATTAGTAATTATTCACCATACTTTAAAATACTGTAAGTATGATATTTTATAATTTAATTTAAAGATTATTAAAGGTATTCTAATTTATGAATGTACCTAAAGCTGATCAGAACCAGGGTCCCTATTTTAGATTACTAAACTAAAACTAAAAGTCACTAAGTTATTTACTAGAATCTCGATTGTGTAAATTATACCGTATTCTCGAATCTCGATGCTACTGTTTTTTCTTTTTTTTTTCAATAGAAATAGCGAATGAAAAATCTCGACTGCTCCTGGGCATGCGAGATTTAAAATCTCGAACAAAAAACTCGTATTCATAAGAAATATTCATTATAGGCTTTTTGTAGTTTAAGGGCAAATCTTTCGACGTTTTTTAGACTCTTTATTTGGGATAAAATGGTTGAAATTGTAGGTATATAGTCCATTTTCAAGTAAAAATTCGTGGCAAGTTAGGTAACTTTAAAATAAAAACGACGCAAAAATTTGGTCAAACCCTGTAATGCACGTGTTAAGGAAAGACAAATGAAGGGCTGATATAACTTTAGCAAAAACTTTTCTTTTGGTCGTGGCCAAAAAAAATTCTTAAATTTCTTAGTTGGAAAGGGCCCACTGAAAATTCTAGCCTGTGACTCGTGATAGGATGGAGTCGTGATAGTCGGAGCGATGATCAGTTTTTTTATGGACACATCCGACACAAAGTAGAGTTATGCATACAATTTTCTTCTGTAGGCTTTCGTGGCCGTCTTCCATAAGAGGTAACTTTTCGGGCTGTTGTCCACGTTGTCGTACTGTTTTCCTTGACGTTTCGACTCTCATGTCGAAGTCTTCTTCAGAAGTGTTTCTGCGGATTGATGACACCAGTTTCAGAAACACTTCTGAAGAAGAGAGTCGAAACGTCAAGTAAGAAAATACGACAACGTGGACAACAGCCCGAAAAGGTACCTCTTATTATGCATACAATATTTAAAATAACTCAAGCAGGGTGACCAGTATTTCTCTGAAACAAATTTCCCTGACTGTTCCCGGTTTTCCAGGAGAATTTTTACCGTTTTTCCCTGTTTTTTATTTAAAATTTAGATAAAAAACCTAAAAAAAAACTAAAAAAGGTCACTGTTTAAATATTTGCGAGAATTTGTGTGGTTTTGCATCTTTATAAAAAAAAACCTGACTTCCAACCAAATTCTCTGACATTTCCCTGTACAGCTTCCCAGTACAGGTTTTCCAGACCCTGTACAGCTTCCCAGTATAGGTTTTCCAGAAACTGGCCACCCTGTCAAGTAAACTTGAACACTTTAACATCCAAACGACCCAGATATCAGGATGTTTAATTTTAAAAATTATAACCATAATCCCTTCATGTATTATAAATGACTAAATTCCTGTTTTTAAAGAACAGGTTTCCCAGATGAAATATTTTTATAGCTGTATTTAAAGTATATTAAATACATGAACACACATATGTTTTACATCGTCACTTTACTGACCTCAAACCTACCCGTATAACATGTCATTACGTGTTAGTACGTAAATGACTTTCTCACATATCCTTGGCATGTTTGATTTCTATTTCTTTCAACGATAATTATAAAAAAAATTAAATGCATCTTGTGTTTATCACGTGACCCTATTCCATAATTTCCGTGACACGTTATAAATGTAAACATATGTATGTAGGGTCTATGCAAGTGCATAACAATGCAATTGCTTTGTCTGGAGTCTAGACTAATTAGTTTATTAAGTATAGGTACCAGGTACCTACCTTTTAGGTAGATCTATTATTAAAAGATGTAAAAGGTAATATTTCATGAAATCACCGAAATTCTTAAGTTAATGAATCTTTAGAAGCCAGCAAACAAATAAGACCCTGTTTTGCACTCAAAAGAGCAAAAAAGGTGTTATGAAATGAAACCTCCTTTAATGTTAGCATTATTATTTTTTAACTGACAAAAAAATTGGGGCCTTGAAAATTTGTTCTGTCTGAGGCCTAGGACTATGAATTGAAATGCAATAAAATTTTAAAATTTATTTATTGATAAATAAATAAACATTAAGCGATTGTATTATTTTTCTGAGAATAAGAATGCAAATGGCATTTCCGGTATGATGCGAAGATTTTTATTGCGTTATTATTATAAATATACAAATTGATGAAATAAATATCTTTTAAATAGTATATTATTATTTTTATTTGATTATAATTACTAACAAATTAACGTTGTAAATGTAATGTGTACAAACAATGCTTAAAGTTTTTTATTTTAATGCATTTGCTTATTTTCTTGTAGTAGCATTTTTATAAATATTGTTAAATACAATATAAAATCGGGAACCAAAAAAACTATATTAATTGAGGAATGCCAAAACGCCGAAACTCAACTTCGGCCGAAATAAAATTTGAATTTTGTTTGAAACAGGTTTATTTATTTAGTTAAGTGTCTGCTTATTTTTTCGTAAGGAAGAAAAATTGTGTATACAGTTGAAGAAAATTGTAATTTGAATATTGAAGTGTTCTGTTTAAATAAATTTGAGTAAAATGGTTTACATGAAAAATGTTGTTTATTTAGTGATTTAAGGTTTTTATTCTCAATTTCTTGTATTTTAGTTGATATTACTTTTGGTAAATTGAAGTTTGATGCGTGAAATTTGACAAAAAAAATTTGAATTTTAGATTTGGTTAAAAGTATGTTTTTTATATAGAAAATGACGTGAAAAGTTGACATTTTCAAACCGCAGATTTGTATCTCATAACGTTCTTGAGATATGGGCTCTCAAAGTTTTCATTTTTTCTAAATTTGTGAGAAAAATGGTCGTAACTTTTGAACGTGTGGTTGGATTTGATTTTTGTTGACAGATATGATATCAGCGCGTCAAAATATATATAATGACATTATAATACTGCGAAATTCGACAAAAAAAAATTTCGTGAAAAATCGAAAAATTCCAAGGGGTATACCTTAAAAAAATGTCGATTTTCGACCAATTTTTTTGTTGTTTAATTTTGAAGTATTATACATGTCATTATATAAATTTTGACACGCTGATTCCAAATCTGCCAACAAAAATCAAATCCGACCACACGTTCAAAAGTTACGACCATTTTTCTCAAAAATTTTGAAAAAACTGAAACTTTGAGAGCCCATATCTCGAGAACATATCTCCGTACAGACCTGCGGTTTGAAATTTTCAACTTTTCACGTTATTTTCTATATAAAAAACATACTTTTAACCAAATCTAAAATTCGAAAAAAAATTCTAAAATTTCATGCATCAAACTTCTAAATCAGTAAATAAACAGCAATTTTCATTATTTTTCATGCAAACCTATTCACTCACATTTATTTAAACAGAACACTTCAATATTTTAATTATAACTACATTTATATAAATATACTTGTAGTAGTAATTTGTAGGTGTAATATAAAAATAATTATGTACCTACATTGATGTAGGTACTTAATTAAGTACTCTAAAGTAAAATTTGCTAATATAATATACATCAGAATTTTAAATGTGATAATTAATATTAAAACTACGATTGCTCTCTAACTTGCTTTAGGTAGTTATCATACACAAATAATGCAATAATATGTTATATCTAGAAAATTATTCTGAATTAAAATAAAAATCCTAATTTACTAATAACGAACTATACGGCTAATCATAAAAAAGCTCACTTACCGTCCGGTCTCCTTTCGTGGACAGTCCTTGTGGCACAAAGTTCAGGTACAGGTGGCTCCAGAATACGTCCATTAGGGAACTGAGCAAGAGTGACGCCGAACATCAACGCAAGCAGTATTAGCTTCATTGTTACTAAACAATCAACAAAATATTGTTACAGCTTTGAAGTACCAGGATATTTTTGATGATAGGTATGAATATTTTTTGACGTTTACAGGATTAACAATAGGATCAATTATACTAAATTCTTTATTAATTAATATTATGTACCTTATCAAATATATAAGTTCCGTTGGTAGGAAATTATTGTTATTTTTTATAACTTTTTTATTAGGCAAAGGAAATATTCCATTGTGACTGAACTATGCAAATTTGATAAAAAAACTTTTTCAGAAAAAAATAAAACACTACAAAATACACTCAAAAACATAGAAAAGTATATTATACATTTTTCAGTACTTTAAGGTTTTTTTTGGAAGTCGGTTATTATTTTTATTAAAAAGTTTTTTTTTTTGAGTGGCGTATTTTCGAAATCTTTGGTCAGATTCTGATACAATTTATATGGGACCACCTCGAGAGTATATTATTTCAAATAAACTGTTAATCGTTAAAACAGTATTAATATCTGTTATCAAAAATAGGCAAAGAAACCATGAAAAATGATCTTTCATTCAAATCTTTAAATAAAGCAGTTTTCGAAAAAAAAATCCTGATCCCTGAACATCATGAATCCAGACAGTAAAAAAATTTAAAATGTTATCATTTTTAAATATATCAAAAAAATCTTTTTGTCTAGGGAAATTACGTAAAAATTTAAAAAATAGTTTTCCCAAAACTGATAAAATTAAAATTGGGGTATACGGGTACCCCAAGACTACATACAAATATTTTTCACAACAATACCAAGCTTACATGAAGATATATTAAATAAATAAATACAAATATTTACCTAATAAGTTCATGCACACTTAAAATTAAAGAACACAAAACTTGAACTTCAATATCCGAAACAAGAAATAGTAACAAACAAATTACACACTACCAGACCAATATCAATGTCAACCAAGCCAGTCAAGTAGTTTAGGAGTATCTGAACAATTTAGATGAGCCGGCTGTATTTAAAAACTCACAGTGAAAGTTCAAACAATGGGAAGAATACACAGTTCGAGGCTATTTTCTGTAATCTCTTAAACAGAGACAGACTCGCCCACCCATTATATACTTCTTATACGACCATCTTTGTCTAATAACTGACATAACCTTAAAATTGTAACTGACACAAAAATCATTTTAAATTCTTATCGTGTAACATGAGGATTAGCTTCTAGTAACATTTTTCTTTTGGGCTTTTGGGGAATGCAATTTTAAGTGATAATTATATTGTTGAAGACAGATTTTAGATTATTGCAAATTATGACGAATTCCCAAAGTGCCGATAACCAAATAACGGGATTGAAATATTTTTGCAGTAATGGGGATAAGCAAATATTTATGTAGCTGGAAAATATTGATTAACTCGAAGATAGTTTATGGTGTTATATAAAGTATTTTAATGGCTAATAACGGAACCATTTTTTCACGAATCATTCGTTAGGTATGATAGATTAGGTTCTTATTTTCTGTAGGAGTAAGAAACATTCCAGAAGGCATTATGAAACTTTGAGTTGAATATTAAGCGTTACAAAAATTATCCTGGTCTTACCATGTCCTATAATCAAGAGTCAAAAATGGCTTTTAGGTTTGAAATCTTCGATATTTTAATGTTTTCACAGATTTGGCCAAACGGCAATTAGGGAGAAGTTAGTCTATTACCTGCTTAAGGAACACGTCCGATTATATTCGGGGAAGAAAATCCCAGTCCCGAGTATTTTCGGATGAAAAAAAATACGATTTATCCCCTTATCTTGTTGAACACATTTAACTTAAATGTACTGAATTATAAACATTTGTTGATATTTGATTACTGCCATTGCTGGATATCTATATCTATAAAATAATTTGTCCTTAACCACTCACTCATATATCAACGTATAGCCCAAACCCCTGGACCTAGAAACGTGAAATTTCGTAGGTGCCTTCGGGGTTAAACAGGGTGTCATTGTTCAAATTTAATTGTAACTTATCGAATATACAATATAAATAATGAAACAATTATTTCAGCATTTCCCAAAATTTAACCCCTAAGGTGTTACAGGTTGGACAAATTTGTAAAATATTTTTTTTTTGTATTCACCGAATGAAATATGGCACAAGCAGGTATTCTACAAGACAAATATCAGTTATTTATTTTAGATATGTTTATCTGCATACCTGCTTTACTTATAAAGATAAATTCGGGAAAAGTAGTCATCTATTAAAATAAAAAAAATGACATTCAACCCCTAATGGCGGGGGTAGACAGGGTCTGTGTTTTTGATATGTTTATTTGCATAGCTGCTTACGTTATAATGGTGGAGTCAGGCAAAATAATCTGCAATAAAAAAAATTGATATTCAACCCCTAATGGCGAGGGTAGACAGGGGGTTATTTTTACAATTTTTAACTGAGATCCGAGATATTTACGTTTTTTTATAGGTAATGAATAAAAATCAATATAAAAAAATGTAATATGTCATCCCCTATCACGTATGGAGGATTCTTATTAGTTTCGCAGCTCATGCGAGCGAAGCCGCGGGATTCCGCTAGTTAATCTATATACCATACATTTAACTGTCTTACAGCATGATTTGATGATAATTGATCATTTTGCTTAAAGACAGTAGACAAATAATTATCGCGGTTCGACACACTATCAAGAAAAGTGTATTTTCTTACAATTAGTAACTGCTTTGCATTGTTTTAAATTTTACGACTCTTTATTTTATAACGTTTGTGTAGTATAGTACTAATCATTTTATAATCATTATCAAGTATTCATAACTGGTTTTACTTTATCCATTACTGGAGTAATATATATATAATATTAAGAAATAAACTATATTTGCGGATTTTTGTAATTGAATTGATTTAATAAAGAGGTAGTTGTTTTATTTGTAACATACATAAGTTCATGCGAATTACAAAAAAGTAGTCCACCAATCCCAAAAAACAACATGCTTTACGCTTAACGCGTTCAAGATGGTGCCAGTACCTTATAATTCCCAAAACAACTTTTAATATATTACAAAAATTAAAATAAAAAATTGCAAAATAAGTATTAGATAACATATCATTAATAATTTTTAAATTAAATATTTTATTGCTTGTTTTAAAAGGGCCCAACTGACATTTCCAATTGGAATCAATAATCCTTTCGTAATATTATAATCACATTGTAATAAAAAGTTGATGCATTAATAACTAGGCATTTTATAGTGAAAACTTATTTGTACATAACCTTCAAATATTACCTTTGATATGGGAAGATGATGATATGATCAGATCTAATAAATTTAAATGCTATTTGAAATTTTTATAGCATCACGTTTCTTTATTTTGAATAATTTAGATTTATTGCGTATTTATATGTTTGTTAATTAAAAAATAAGTGGTTTTCACAATCAATGATTTTTTTGTACTCTACTCGCACCTAGTTATTAGTAGATAGCATGAAGAAATAATTGAAGAAAAGTCGTAAGTAAATAACATTTTCTTTTGTGATGCCTTACTTTACGTATCAACTTTCAAGTTTACACAAAAATGTTTTCTTTTTTTGTTAGGACTTATCAGTTGATTGAAAATAAAAGTAAATAATGGAATAATACGCTAGCGCGCATAAAAAGAGCAAAAGCTTTATATTACAAAAAAAAATGGTATTTTAAAAACAAGTCATTTGTGAAAATTTAAGCCATCTTGTTTCATATTCGTTAATAATAAGCCGTTCTTGTCACTTACATGTGACTAAAACTGAGATCGAGACCAAAAATGTTTTATTATATGAGAAAAAAATATATAAAATAAAGATAAGCTTTTGAAACTGAGAATCTGGGTGATATTTCCAGCGAAACTTATTATTTATGTGGTTTCATCTCGCCCGAAACCGAACTAGTTTCGGTTTTGATCTCGAGAAAAGTTTTGTGTCAGTTTTAGTCCTAAAAACCGTGGAAATTTCAACGCTTGTACAAGAAAAAAAGAATATAGTGTAGCTTATATAGTGTGGCCTGGCATGGGACAATATATTTATAGTTGCATAGATTTTATTATTTTTAGTAATAAGAAAATAAACAGCAATTTAATAAAAAAAGTGCAAGACTCGTCCCGGTTTTAGTCCTATAATAATCGTGTAAATTTCAACGCTCGTACAGGAAAAAAATACTAGTGAAGCTTGCAATAGTGTGGCTAGCATGAGACAGTAGTTACATGGATTTTATGATTTTTTGTAACAAGAAAATATTTAATAAAAAAGTGCATGAAACCTGAATAGTATCTACAATAAGTAATACATCGTATACTGAAAATTATATACTAGCCGGACTTTAAACAGGAAATATTCTTCCTTAGCGCCTAAACAATGTTGTAACTAACAATAGGGTAGGTATATGCAAAATATGCGGGCCTTGGAAGCTACACAGCACGCCTACAAAAACTATTCACTTTTACTTGATGATAAATATATATTTATCATCTAAAGACGGTGACCGCCCCTTATACAATTAGAATGTTTACAGAAATATAAATGTACACATTACCATTATATTTATACAGAGTGTCCCGGAAAACATACCGACAAATTTTCAGAAGTTGTCGAGGACATCAAAACAATTGATTTTTGTCGACAAACCTATGTTGACAAAACGAGCAAAAGAAAAAGACCCTGCATGAAAGCAATGGATATTTTAAGTTTAGTAAATGTTTTTTTTGTATCTTGAAAAAATGGTAGTTCAAAGTATGCGAAATTCTTAATTTCTGCTCCAAGGGGCACACAAACAAAGGAGCTATAGCACGTTTGCTAGTTAGCAAGCACTCTCTATTGAGGTTTCAAACTTATATGACAGTTCTCTTGGAGTTTCATGAAGACTTTGACA
Organism: Sialis lutaria; assembly: GCA_949319165.1. Taxonomy (NCBI): domain Eukaryota; kingdom Metazoa; phylum Arthropoda; class Insecta; order Megaloptera; family Sialidae; genus Sialis; species Sialis lutaria. The sequence goes on from OX439241.1 coordinate 7,787,992, forward strand.
AGTTTCACGCACGCGTTGTATGTTTACATCAACGGTATTAAAAGAGTGGTGACATTATGAAAATTATTTTGTACGGTCAGAGTCGCCAACTGTGTTACAATACGTTGACGTATCACTGCTCTAAATTACATACCAAATCCATAGATACTATCACAAAATCAATACCTCATTTGAGAGTGCTTGCTAGCTAGCAAATTTGCTAGTCCCTTTATGATATCGGACTTTAATGTCACTGATTTGGATTTAGCTTTCCAGCATCGATATTTTAGTATGATACTAACATTCTATTAATTCATAGTATGTTTTTTGTTAGAACTTTGTGACTACGTTTATTTCGAAAAAGTTCCATCAAATTAAATTTTACAATAAGACTTGTTATATGTTTTATGTAGTAATAGAATTTTAAAGAAAATAATTTTAAATGAAATTATAAAAAAGACTAGCTGTTACCTGCGACTTCGCCTGCGTGAAATACAGGTTAGGTAATGCAGATTTCTATTATTATAGTCGATAATAAGGGTTTTTAGTTTAACATTTGCACGCTAGATGTCACTAAACTATTGCGCGTACACCAATCAATCTCAAGATATAAGATATCTCCCTGCATAATTTCATCCAGATCGGTTCAGCAGTTTAGTCGTGAAAAGGTAACAAATAAAAGAAGAGACAGACACTTTTGCATTTGTAATATTAGTATGGATAAACTTAATTGAACTTTGATTGAAATGATTTTGTTTTGTTTAAAAATCCCACAACTTCATAATAACATAATTATATAACGTAACAGTTATATCGTTTACATGCGTGTGTGTGTACAATGTACATAATCATCTGAATATTCTACATTTCCCTTTCATGGTGCTGATCATTTTGAATATAATGACTGCGTAACATTGCCTATCGCAATGTATTATCATTGTTATTATATACCCACTTTAAAATACATATATAATATACTTTAATGGCATTTCATTAAGTTGAATATTTTGTTTCTACTATTATAATAATTGTAATAATAGTAATCATTACAAGGCAGCAGGCAGTAAAGGATCCTTAAGTTAACAATACTAGCGCCCAGTATTATCAAGTTTAACTAAATGCTCCTTTTCCTTTAGCCTTTAACTAACTGTCGTATTATCAACAGATCCAAGCATAACATAATACATTTAATTAAATAGATTTTAAATTTTCTGCAGTATTTCTTTATTACGTATATGTAAATTTTTCATCGGGAGCCTAAATATTGATTTAAATCACGTTTGTAATACACCAAATTTACTTTAAAGGGGCATTTAGCGCTAAAGGAGCTTTAAATTGGTTGATAATACCGGGCATAGATCTTTGAAATTATATTTTTCGTAGATGAATAAACAATTTTAGTTAAATAATTGACAAAATCGACGTTTTTTTTTAAGATTCCGTAACTTAAAATGACAAACGGAACTCTTATTTATTGGATCACTGTCTGTCTGTCCGTCAGGACCCTTTTTCTCAGGAACGACAAGAGGTATCAAGTTAAAATTAATATCAAATACTATTGGTCCTGTAAAAAAAACTCAAAGCAATAAAAAAGATACAGCATTTCAAAGCGTATTTTGATACATACAGATCCCGTTGTCCTAGAATCTTAAAAATTGGTACAAAGGAAGGTCTTATAGCACAAGTAAATGAAATAATCCAAAAAGTATTAATTTCTAATTCTATATCGAATTATTACGTGACAAAGATCATTTTGCGGTTTCTTTCATTCAGCGTCTAACTAAACAATAAGCAAACACGCCTATACATAAAAAATACGCCTTGGGAATCGAGACCATTATCTACGTAATTAACCTACCTATCGTCAATAATTATGTTTTATGTATAGTAACAGTGCGGAAGAAGAATATACCTAAAAATTCTTAATTTACAAAAAAAAAGAAAACTAATCCATCTTTAATATGTCTTGTTTACATGGAATGAGTAAAGTACTCGGCCGAGTGAAATGAACGAACGAATGAATAGAAACTGGCGCTCGGCCGAGCAGCATAACGAGTACCTCGGCCGAGTACTCGTCCCATGTAAACAAGGCATAACATTTCGGCATAGGTGGGCATTAACTCGTTAATCCGTTAATCGAAGTTAACAAAATGGTTATCGGATTAACTTTTAAGTTAACTCAAAAAAATGTTAACGCTTTTGTTAACTTCCGTTAAATTCAACTTCCATTAACTTTAGTCCGTTACATTGGTTGTTTGATGAAAAGTACATAACAAAGTTGTCGAAATAGCTAAAAAAAGGTCTACAAACATTTTGGATGGTTAACTTTTTAACGGACTAACTTTAACTTTCGTTAAATTTTCGAATTTTCGGTTAACTTTAACTTCCGTTACATTTTCGGAATTTTAACGCTTTAACGGTTAACGAAGTTAATTTTTTTATTAACGGATTAACGATTAACGAAGTTAACTTTTTGACTAACTGTGCCCACCTATGAATTTCGGGCACCTAACATTTTATACTAAACGGTCCATAAGTACAGTTTTATTTGTATAGATATGATTATGTTCATAACAAATATATGAATATGTAAATTTAAAAATAAATTATTAATTAATATGTACATTGAACCTATGTATGCATAATGCATCTGTATGTTTTGGAAAAATATGACATTGTAAACGTTTTATTTTTATTTTATTATTTACTCAATAACGCAATAATGTAATGACATTTGTTATAACAAATATGTATGTATAAACAAAAGATTCAATTAAATTTATTTTTAAACTTTATTGCTTCCTTGTCATAGCAAAAGGATAGGCGGAAGCATTGTGTTTATTTTTGAAAGCAGACGCATTTTTCGTCTCCGTTTTTAACTTGATCTTTCAATTTCAGGTCCCTAAATCCTTGTCGCATGTATTACTTAGTCACTAATTACTTAAATCAATGGTCTCAAAATTATTTCGACTCACGGAACCCTAAGAATTATAAGGTTTTTTTTAGCGAACCCTTCTACATCCTCATTAAAAAAAGAATGTGGCTATTTGAACATACCGTATGTGTATGCAATTGGCTATTTGCATATACTGTATGTGTACCTAATTAGGTTAGGTTATTGGTATGTGCAAATAACCAATTTGGTACACATAAAGTATCTTTAAATAGCCAATTGCATACACATACGGTATGTTCAAATAGCCCCATCCTAAAAAAAATACTGGTGGCTCGACGAGAATTGGTTACTATTAGTAGTGTCCGACCGAAGGTCAGTTTTTGGCCGAAGCCGAAGCCGAAGCCGAAGGTTTTTTTTTCGTCTTTAATAATATTTTTTTTTCACAATTTGTTTTTAAATGAATAATGAATGATCTTTTTTTACTCTTCACTTCTTAAGGATAATAAAATTTTCAATAAATGATTCAAAAACTAGAACGTTCAAGCTTTAAAATATTTTTTTTTAAACTCTTCTACGACCATTTTTCGCGGAGATCCAGCTATTTAAAAACACCTAAAAATATTTGAAAAATTTATTGATTCGTTAATTTTGCATTTTAGTGTATTTATGTATCTACCTCTAACTTTATAATGTGCGCTATGTCTTTTTTGTGTAATTTTTTATATACGGTTTTCTGTGGAACGTACCTACCGCATATAAAAAGACTTTACTGTACAATATTATACTATATAGTTCAACCTTCGGCTTCGGCGAAACCTTCGGCCCAAATTTGGCCGAAGCCGATTATTCAGCCTAAGGTGAAATTTTGGCCGAAGGTGGCCGAAGCCGAAGCCGAATGTTCGGTCGGACACTAACTATTAGGATTAGCTATATAAAAGCAGAAAAAATCTTACATAGCCATGTTTGTAATCAGGCTCGGATTTAGAAATTTGCCGCCTCTAGGCAGTTGCGAAAATTGCCGCCCTTTCCGCGTGGTACTAGAAGTTTTTAAAAAAATTTTGATTGAATAAAAATAAAAAAAGTTAAGGTTTTTGATATCGATGACCTTTTTTAGGTTTTCATGTAAAAAGATTATCAATTATTATTAAAAAGAAAGTGTTAAGACCATGAAGGTCTTCATGGTGAAGACCTTTCTTTCAAATTTGCCGCTCTAGGCACGTGCCTACACTACCTGCATGGTAAATCCGGGCCTGGCTGTAATGGCTACCCCGGTGTACCTTTTCATTTCCTTGATTCGCAAATACAGTATTTTTAAAAATGTCCTCGTATAAAATAAAATAAAAAATATCAAATATAAATTTTAGATTAAGATCCTAATTATATAAAACCTTCATTGAAAAATGTGAAATATTTGTTTTGAATAAATGCAAATATCATTTGACACGTTTTTATTAAATATTTTTATTAATCGGTAATAATGCACAAGGTTTGTTTTAATGATAAACTATAAATTCGTGAACCTTGTTAATAATATTTTCGATCATTATTCAGATTTATTGAAAATAGCAGTGTATTTGCACGGCTTATCAATGCCAGCTATTTATATGTTGTACATATATAAATAAACAATGTACATTAGTTGAAAACCTCAGTTGAATATTAATAGGGTAAAATTTTAGAAATGATTCCAATAGGTATCCATTTCACATTCTGTTAATATTTCAGTGAAAGTTTTAAAGCAATGTCACTTTTAACAATTACTAATGTCAACAACTGTTAAGTGTATTATCGCCAATACTTGTTTGTGTTCTCCTTCCGGTCTCGAAACCACAGAAATTTAACAAAAATACGAATATATCAATACGTTAATTGGTTCTGAAAGTTATTTGTTGATAAAAGAGGATGTTAGTAGATAAAATGTCTTACCTTACGTAAATGAAGCACATTCAGTCCCCGATCAAAAACAGGAAAACTACAAAAGTTTTTAAAAAGGTGTTTGCAATTTACGAAGAATCTGGACTGTCTTAATCCACGTTAAAAAAGAGGAATCCATTGTTTCAACAAGTAAGAGAATAAATTGAAGACGATCATGAGGTAGAAGGGATTGCCAATGCAGGCTTTTAAGGGGTAACATCACTCTAGTGGCCGAAAAAAGGTCTAGTTTTGACGATGAGTATAATAAAAGGTTAAAGGAATGGGAATTCTTTTAGATTTTAGAGGGTACAGTAAAAATAGTAAAAAATATATAAACAAAACACAAAAATTCCTTGATTAACGAAAATTGGTACATACGTAGTTTTATACATAAACTTTAAGAAATCGTGGTAGGGGGTGATAGGGGTGAAAAGCTCATATTTTCATAAATAACATCAAAGTGGCTTATTTTGTAGCTCTGTTTTAGACCTTTAATTTGTTTTTTATTTTCTTCCAATACAATAAAAATGGACCGAGATACGGCCGTTACAATCTGACCTGTTTATGTGCGAAGCGTGTTAACTCAATTTTTGTCTCGGTTCCCGTTTATAATTAGCGCTGTTTTGTACTGATCTATCAAAAAAGGATTTTTCTATTTTTCGCATCTAAATTAAATTCTCTTTACGTTGGTATCAAGAAAATTATAAAAAACATGAAAATTAAGAAAGTTATAACGGTTTAAAGATAAACAAAAAACACAATAATTATGAAAAATTCACATTAAGTTTTGACAACCTTTGAGTTGAGATAAAAACAAATTATATTGATGAATCCATAAGATATGGAATTTTGTTTATTTCAATTATTATTCAAATTATGAGCAATCAAAGATATATGCGCATATCTTCAACCGCGCATAGAAGGAAAATGTTATACATCTTACATCTTACAATTAGGATATTCATAACTCAAAAAATAATTAAGATTTAAAAAAATCTGTTGGGAAACCTATAGGATATAATAGATTCTTCACAAATTTCTTTAGAATTTTTTTTATTCAGCATTTTACAGTGGAATAAGAAGACCCAGTTTCTCCATAAATAACATACATCTGAAAAAATTCTTAATACCTTCATTTTCATAACAATAAACATATTATTGCTACTTAAACTAAAATTGCACCTTAACCACAAAAGTTATGTCACTCGACACGTGTTTCGACTTCACAAGAAGTCCTCATCAGGAGCCTAACGATTCCAGACTGATGAGGACTTCTTGTGAAGTCGAAACACGTGTCGAGTGACATAACTTTTGTGGTTAAGGTGCAATTTTAGTTTAAGTGACTAAGAAACCACAGTTTCTCCGTTTTTCAAGTGAAAGAAATTTTATTGCTAAAGCAAAAAATATTACTTTTTCTATCTTGAAAAAATGTCTCTAACAATTTTTATCACGTATAAAATCAAATCCTTTCAATGAAAATTAGACCAAATGGCAAACAAAAATTATCTATACATATTATTGACATAGGAAACAAGTATCATCTGCCCATATAAGGAATAAGGAATAAGTTTAATGTAAATCTTATTTTCTTGGAATCACGAGATCAATTTTATTCAATATCCGCGTTATTGTTGTACTTAATTTTAAAAATTGTATACACACCTTACTTTGTTTATTTGTAGGTACATATATTATCAATTGTTTTTATTAAATACAACCACAATTCCTTCGCTTTGCCTTGAACTTATTCGTGGGTGTTAATGTTGAATTTTGTATTTAATAATAAATTATAATTATAAAACATCCGTTTAAATACATTATGATGTAATTATTTATATAAACAAATAAAATTACGCGAGGCATTTTGAAAACATTGATATTTCTTCTATATTATTTTAAAAATCAATAATAAGGTTTGAAGCTTAAGTAATAAATAAAAAGGGATCAACATTTTCTTGATCTGGTAGAGTGGTCTATAAATTACGACCCGAATCCTGCTCGGAAACCGGAATTTTGTATTACCATATCATGAAAAGTCTTGCCTAGTTATCGAGTAAAAAATTACATTTTTACTAGTGCATTTTTTACTGAACTATTGTAAAAACTTTTTTTTTTTCAAATATTTTCTTTAATCTAATATCACTCTATTTTTTATATTTTATATTCTTTTTCCCAAGTCAACTAAACCTACCTACATTTCAAAATTGTATATGTGGCCTTCTTCTGATAAATGTTGGTGACCGCTGATCTAAGGAGATATTTTTTTAAAGTCTTGTTGTAATGAAGTGATCAAAAATCATTTAAAGAATGTTTAACGTAGAATTTTTCAATCTATAATTTTTGTATGTTAATTTCGAATATCTTTTTTCAAGAGAATGACAAAAAATAATAAATAAATAAAACTTCAAGGAAGGACACATTTTTAGAGAAGGGAATCTAAATAATAATTTCTAAATGAGGGCATTTAGCTTTCTTAACAATGACAATCGATAAAAGATGGTGATTTAATTTTTTTATTATTTTAAGATATTAAGTATAAGTCAATATAAAATAGTAATTAATAAAAATTGTAAAAACTTCAACAATTTTGTGTACACTTTCGTTTAAGAAACAAAGAAAACTGAAGTTCTTAAAGCATGTGGCATAATTTTTTTTATTTTAGTGAAACATATTTCAATGAAGCAGATTTTATATAAATATATAAATGTTATGATTAATAAACTTATATAAGTATAATATGATAGCAATAAATAATGCATTTGCTTTAATGTTTTATGAAAGTGTATTAATAGGATGTTACAGATTATAGCTTATAGCTAATATTAGCTAATGATATGCTAATCAATAATTATTAGTTAGCTTTATAAAAGCTATAGAAATTATTTATAGTAAAACTAACTTTGATAAATTATTATCAAACAAATAAATAAAATATCGACAGTTACAAAGCATTTTTTCTTAATGTTTGGCCTCATAAATCTATTCCATGATAAAAAAATGTCACATAGCAGGTTTTACACGTACAACAACAATATGTAGTAGTCTTGAGAATCAATTAAACATGAGATGAGCACTCGGCCGAGCTTACTGTCTCGGTCGAGTGCTCGCCCCATATAAACTAGGCTTAAAAGTAGATTTTGTGTATTTCCAACGTAATTTAAATAAAAATTTAGGCTCTCAATGGAAAATGTACATATAAATTAAATGTATTATGCCTGATTCTGTTGATAATACGACAGTTAGTTAATGGACCATTTAATTATTGGCAATATCGAGCGCTAATAGAAATTTAAAATAAGTACACCCATACCTCGCTTTGCGTCGTTTCGTTTTGCGTTTTTTTCGAAGTTGCGTCGCTGCTGAATTAGTACTAATTTTCACTGTGCGTCGTTAAATTTTCGAAGTTGCGTTGTTTTGGGTTCGAGTCTTTATTTTTTTTTTAATTAAAACGAGAGTAACTATAAAATGTTTATTATAGGTATGTATTATTATATTTAGTTATGTCGTTTTTACGATGCATCGACATGTATCAACTACACTGTTTGACTAATGTTACCAGTGGCGTAACTATAGAAATGGGGGCCCAAGACAATTTTTCAGAAGGGGGCCCTTGACAGATTTTTTTTTACTTTCTTTTAACATTGACAAATTCAAAATTTCATTGTTGAATTAAAATTGTCAATTTCTGTTGTGATTTTAATTTTAATAGGATCGATGTTTAATTAAAACTAGAGTAACTATGAATTTATAGTTAACTATGAATCAACGCAATTTTAATACAGTTTTATTTTCATATTTCATATTTTTTTTTGTTTTTTGTATGTATGTATAATAATTTTTTTTATTATTTTTGTTTTTTAAATGTTTACTTTGTTCAATTTTCTTTTTAAAAAGTAGTATTTTTGTTACCCTGGAACCTATCTTCGATCTTTACATGGTTTGCTATAGAAAATCATAATTCACTTTGCGTCGTTTCCATTTGCGTCGTGTTTTTTTGGAACGTAACCACGACGTAAAGTGAGGTATGGGTGTAAATGATTTATTTGTTATTTGTTAGTACCTGCATATACGTATATTATTAAATCAGTACATTGTATATTGTATTGTGTATTACCTATTACAAACTAGCCTATGGGCATCAAATAAAAACGTGCCGGTCCTTGATTTTAAAGAGTCACTATTACACGTGTACAATCAATAGTATTTCCAATATCTAAAACTGTACCTTCCGGCAATGTCTACAACAAAAAAACAAACAAGTTTTGAATAAACCGTAAGAAGATACTACAAAAATAGCAGTTTGAGTTCATTCATATAGTTTTTATACGCGAAATTATGTCAGACAATTCGTTGAACTTGATTATCTCCATTCTCTACATATAACATACCTATATGTATTATGTATATGTACACATATACATATAGAATATGGGGGTATGTTTAGTGATTGATTTTACTTTTCACCATGCACCTGCATCAATAGATTAAAAATATGAGGTTACTTATATTAAGTAATTTTAGAATAACTGTTTTAAAATTCATCAGTACATTCTTTGTTAACTCAATTTTCGTTAAAAATGTTAAAATATTTTCATATAAGCCTTACATGGCCCCCACATCCTATCGTGGGCCCACATGCCAAGATTTCTAGTGTGCCCCTTATCGTACCGTTAAGTCGCTAAGGAATCAAAAAAATTACGACGAAAAAAAGTTTTATCATTTAGATCAGTGGTTCCCAAACTCTTTTGGCCCACGGACCCTGGGTGAAAAACTACTAAATTATGACACGCGCAGTTGATTTTAGTACCACTTCGCCAATTTTTATTCGATTACGTTGAAATTTTAACTCAATAAAGAAGATAGATAAAGCTACTAATTTAGGGAATAACATTAAAATTGGACAAAAATTGTTTGTGTTAATGCGCTTTGAATTTTGAAAATTGCCGAATTTTTGCTAAAAAATAGATTTTTTTTCGTTTAAAAAATGATTTTCGAATGGAATAACTTTATGAATGTATATAATTTAAGGCTTTTTAGTTCAATTAGGACCCATAGCTTCATTCTGAATGATCTTTGGTTGAAGTCATTGATTCAAAAAATATATATACGAATTTGAATGTTTGCATATCGAAAAAAACATTTTTTTGCAATATTGCAAAAATTGCATTTGATTGAGCAAAATGGTGGTCATTTTTGGATTCAGCGTGTCCAAATTACCCTTAAAAAGTTGTTGTATGCCCTGCAGCAAAATGGCTGTCGGCCAGTGTAATTTATTCATTGTTATTTATTTTAACTTCCATATTAATAAAAATGTACGCGGACCCCCTGACGTTGTTCAGGGACCCCCAAATCGATTTTATTTTTCCACGGACCCCCTGAACGATGCCAGGGACCCCTTGGGGTCCGTAGGAACCACTTTGAGAACCACTGATTTAGATGATCCCCTCCTAAACATCTATAGTACCGCGTCATTAAGGTAGAGCTTTGCGCTTTGCCCCCCCCCCCCCCCCCCGGTGGTTGTAAAAATCATAAATCCTGATTTTCCTATTCAATTTAAATCCATGCTAGATCCTTCCCAACTTAATGGCAACTTTATTATTTTATGTAAGTACATATTGTAGAATTAATTAATTTAACTATATTTCATTTAACAACATACATTAAGAACTTAAAAAAAAGAATTATTTTTAATTATATATGATTATATTCCAAAAAATTGTTTTGACTACTTTAAAAGGGTATATTATTTTATTTGTTTATAAATAAATACGCAGGTAGAAAATTGATTTGGGCCAAGAAATCTTTGTTTTAATACAAATACAATATAACGAAAATATATAAAACAGGGATTTCTTGGCCCAAGTCAACGTTTCTACCAATATATAATAGAGTTAAATAGAGCTATATGAAATGCAATTTAATTTTCTTATAAGTATTTAAATAAAAACTAATGGTCTGCACAAAATTCTTAACGAGGTACGTAAGAAGATTATTAACTTTCTTAAGACCATTTTAAAATATAAATAGAAATGTAATAACTAATATCTTATTAATTATTTAGTTAATATAGCTATCAAGTATTTAATATATTAATTAATTTAATTTATTATCTGTATAACACATATGTCACAAAGTCACAAAAGTACTTCTAAACTTTTAAATCATAAGTGTCTTACTTACATAAATAAAATAAGATACTCTCACTTTCTTATGATTGTTCTGAAGTATTCTTTAATATTATAAATAGAATTATAAACTCATTAAGTAATCAGCTGTATAAATAATTGTATATTGTGTTTTAATTCGCGTGTTTTCTGAATACATAGTACAATTACTTCAATCTTAAATTCGATTTCGATATTAAAAAAAAATGATAGCAAAGCAATGTTAATAATTATTTGATTATTTTATTTTAAATTGCATTTTTGGCCACTAGCATTGACACTGTACTTATAGATAGGGTTGCCAGAAGCTTAAGGTGCGAAAAGAAGATTAGTTCATTAAAAAAATAGGACAAATTGAAAAAAATAAATAAGTGTAATGTCGAATGAAATTTTTAGTTCTTGAAGACCTTTTTTAGTAATTTTGACGACCATTTTTACGTAGGTGGAGTTCCTAAAAACCCTTACTGGACACATTTAAAAAATCTCTCCGGACGCCCATAAAAAGAGGACAGTGTCCGGGGAAAAGAAGACGGATGGCAACCCTACTTATAGATAACATAAACATTACATGTTTTATAACTACTTATTTTTTACAGTTTAATTATAGTAGTGGGGTAACGACTATAGAAAAAGTGGCAGCGCAATGTATTTTTCATTCAGGTAAAAATACATATTATGTACATTGAGTGCTGATAATTTTCTTTTGATCTCATTTTAATACATATTTCTAATTTTTTCAGATTTTTCTCACTATTTCTTTCTGAATAAAATATTTTTTACGATTTTTTAAAATTTGTTGAATGAAGATTTCAATATGAACAAAACGTTTACATATTTAAATTATTTGAATTATCAACAATCCTTTGTTATCCTATGTGCCGGAATTGAATAAAAAAAATCCGATTTTCAAAAAATAATTATTGCAGCTTGTTATTTAAAATTATATCTATTAAATGGAATAGTAATAATAGTTTTCCAGTTTCACCCCCTCCTGCCTTTCTAATATTTACATATACAGTAAAACCTGTATAAGTGGAATCTTAAAGGATCAGTTACTTTATCCCATTTAAATAGGTGTCCCATTTACTCGTATGAGTTATAGTTCTAATTATATAGAAGTTTTCCACTTATCCAAGTCCCACTTAATCAAGTTTCACTGTAACACCGTAAGTTGTGAAGTGTGTCATCTTCATCTTTAATATGATGATTTTTATTTTGGTATTTTTTTGTAGCGGAAATCTTCAAAAGTATCAATAAAAGGTCAATGTCGAGAATATTTCCACTCAACAATATTGTAAAAATATAAATTACATCATAGTTGTATACATATTGATCAAAAATATCTACAAAATTATTAAGCCGCAAAAGATTCCAAGTAGATACTCCATCTTTGCGAATAATTATAATTATTAATTAGGTTACTATGAAATAGAACAAAATATTTTGTATTTTTTGCTCAATTTTTAAAGGACGGAAACAAACAATCAAATTACATGTTATTACTCCGGTTTATAGAATCACAATGCCGATTTTTATCATCAAAAATTCTCATCAAATTCATATTTTGAAACTTGCTTACGACATAACAGTCTGCAAAACTTCTAAGGTCCTGAAACTACATCCTGTCTGGAAAATTTAATTACGTTATCTTGGGTTTTTCCAATGTTTGTGGGCAACATACATACATAATTAATTATTTTTATCATTGAATTTAATATTACAAACAATTTTATCAATTGATAAAATCAAATTCGATAAATAAGAAAATTAGATTTTCTCGGTAACTACTAAACCGATTTTATTCCGGTTTTTACTAATAGATAGAGTATTTCACGAGGAAGGTTTAGGCGTATAATTTGTTGATATTTTGTGTAAAGGAAAAGTCGCAGAGATATCTTCGCGTGTGCTGCGTAAATAGTTAACGATAAGTGACAATAATAGCTTTACTAAAATTTATTTATTTGAAAATTGAATCGATTTGTGAATTCCCAGTAATTGAGAAAAGAATTAAACGGAATTAAATACCATTCTGTTTTATTCCGGAATCTGAACGTAAATATATAGCAAATCAAATTTTCAATCTGAATGACGTTTATCGGATTCAGACGGAATCAATAATAAAAGTTGACAACTAAAAAAATAGGTTGGCAGCACTGCAAAACTTTTTCAGACTGATTGGACGTAATAAACAACAATTGAACGTAATGAAATTATTGGCGGTGAATACGGAATTTTACAGAAACCGAAATGAAATGTCAAAATTTGATTCCTTTTGATTACTTTTTCAATTACTAGGTTACTAATATGCTTATTACAAAATATAAGAAAAAAACCACTTTGATTCTAATGTATAGGTTTATATAGTAAATTAAATATTAATGTAATACGTGTATTACCTACAATTGATGTAGGTACGTACGTAAAAAAGTAATTTAAAATAGGGGTCAATATCTCGTCAGGTGCCCTTGGAAGGATTAAACACATTCTTAGCGTAATTTAGAAGTTATTTGGGCGTGACAGTGTTATTGTATGTGTGTGTAAATCATCCCAGCTCACGTCAGCTTTCTCTGAACAGGTGACTCAACGTGGAGGCAAATATTTTCGGAATATTTAATAGGGCACTTTCTTTCAGTACAAATAACACATTATTTTCGTAGTATTGTTATATAGCGTATGTGTGTGTCTGTGCGTACGTGCGTGCATTTATTATGTACATTATGAATATAATACATACCTAGTATGACTCATAATGTATTTATTTTTATTTTAATGATTTAATATTTAAATAATACCGCGATCTTTAAAAGAATAACTTAGAAAATATGATTACAATAAATATATTTTCGACTAGCTAACTAATTCGATATGTTCAATGTTCCTTCTATAAGGCTAGAAATTAATTGTAGCCTTTAGTCTGCCCACTACGTGAAAAATATTTTAGAGGAAGATTGAAATTTTTATGAAAATTGTTTTTTTTTTGCTCTATAACTCTCGAAACAATAAAATCTGATACGTATGTTGTTGTAGAATCCAACCAGGGTCGTACTTACACATTTTGAGGCTCGAGGTGACTATAAATTGTTACTTCATGAAATGTTTTTTTTTTCATTTCCCAAAAACAAAAGAAAAAAATTTATTAAAACCTCTGTTAGGTTATGTTACCTTCTTTTTAAAAAACATACCTTACCATCTGTTTGCCCCCGCCCCCTCCTATACTTCGGAGCTTTAAGCATTTGCCTGTTATGTAACATAAATCTTTTCATAAATACGGCTCTGTACACAGACATAAGCAAATGACCCGAGTAATTTTTTTGGCTCACGATGAAATTGTGATTTTTATGAATTTAAAACACATGAAAAATAAAACTTTAAATACATTTTATTAATTGTTCCCTCTGGAATATATCCTCGCTGCGCTCATGCATTGTTATTTCTTAGTATGTATTTATATTTTGCAACCATATGCACAATGCAATTATTTTGAAGCGATTTCAATAAATCCCAGGAACCTCACTTGAGAGAATTTCAATAAGCTACATAAATCAATATAATTGTATGATAGGAAAATGCTTTTCATACAATAATTCTAGTTTTTCTCAAGCCATAATGCTCAGTGCTTACCAATATTTATAATGATGAAATATTAATTTATGTATATAGTATATTACTATTACCTATTACTTATATCAGGTATTATCGCAGCATACAATTATTTTTTTTATAAAATTATAACAAATCTTTCATTCAAATTGATTGGTTTAAAAATGGTAGTGCGTATTGTTTAATAATTGATAATAGCGTACGTCGTTTTCTATTGGGAAAGATGTTTTGTGATCTATGTTTTACTACCAGTGTAAAACGTGTAACCCATATTGAACATACTTTCATCTTCCTTGCGTAGGCTATCTATGTCGAGAACTGTCAATTTTGTCAAATTATATGAGAAGACGTTTTGCAGATAGACATGGCGTCTATTAATTAAAAGTTTAAATTCATTATAATTCGTTATTAATTAATTTATTATGTACAAAATTAAATATAGTTAACACTTCGTTTTTCTTTTGTGGTTGTATATATTGTATGATAACCAGTAATTAGTTTTAATTTAGAAAACATGTTAGTGTCGTATTTCATAATTTGCTGACATGTAGTTAATAAAACAATGCATAAATGCATTGAAAAATACATTATAATAGTATTATAACACAACGTTCTTAGGTCAGCACTAAATATCTGGCAAACATCCAGAGAACAATATCTTTTTTATTTTTATCTTATATGTAAAGTGTTTCAAATCTGTGTTGCAATTAGTTATTTTTAATGTTACATAAACTTAATTATTTTTTTTAATTAAAATGACTACACAAATCATGGCTAACGGTTCGAATATAAATTTAGATCCAGGTAATAACATACTACCCTTTTTTATTGGAACATAAATGTACCAGATTTCTGTTGCATGCTATTTTGTATTTTTATGATACCTTCACAATGTTTTTTTGATTATTTTATGCTATAGTTAGATTAAGCATGATATTTTCATTGAATTAAATAAACTCAATACACGCAATATTTATAATGAAAAAATAAATAAATACATTTTTATTTTTAATCGGTAATCTTTTTGCATACTTTCGAATATGTGTATATACATTAAATTTAAGTTATTTTTACAAAAAATGTTTACAAATTTTTTAATGTATATTTACTTTTTCATTATATGTTATAGTATCCTTAATACTAAATTATTTTTTCATTCAATTACAGTAACATGATATTTTTATTTATTTTATTTGTTATTAAAGTATAAAGTTAGCTTCAGTAAAATAATTTTGTATTAAGTAAACGATACTTTGAGCTTATCTTTATCAAATTTTATTTTTATTTAATGTGTTTTATTTTGTGCATTTCTACAGATTATTGTAGTTTTTATGTGATTTCTTTATGATTAATAAAGCTAGTTAAATGTTTATTTTTGTTTTGTGTTGTGCTAACAAAAGAACCTATTCCCACTAACAGTAATTATTATAATCTCCTATATACTCAATATGATATGAACTAAATTCTGTGAATGCTACAAATCACTTAATTTGATTATATAATTTGTTTTTAATCAGTATATTTTTTGGGTAAATATTTGATAAAAGTACTTCTGTCGAGAGTAAAAAACAGCTACTTTGGAAATATCAGTAATAATAAAAATGAGTAGCATTAAATTAAAATCAAATTTTTAATTTCGTAATCGTTATTTTAAACTTGTTAAATAATTTTCTTTTCAAATGGAGTTTATATCAAATGCATCAGAATTTTCAGCGATAAAATAGTTTTTGAGATTTGGTAGAACCAGGATTAAGAAGAGGCACATTTAGATTTAACTGCGCACTAGCATATTTTTTATAATGTATTTAAATCCGACTATGGAAACAAGTGTCCTTCAGGTAAGTTTTTATTTGCAGCCCTTATCTTGCTATATTACCTACACATTTCTTCTATTTTCTTTGGGCAACTTTACTAATACATAAATATATTTTATTTATTTAAAATAAGTAACAATCAGTGTTGGGCAAAAAATTTTCTGAATAGCAAATAAAATATTTATAGTGATTGAATTTTCAATCGTATACAAAATTTGTTAAAAAGGAATAGCGACAGATTATTTGTTACTCAGGATAAATTTTGTCCAACTTTCATAGAAATGTATTAATTATGTACGTATCGGTAAGTTTAACTATACATTTTTCAATGTTTAAAATTACGATTTCAATTTTCATTTAGGTATGTAAATAGTAATACCTAATAATTAAAAAAACGTACCGATATTTTTATTAGAATATATGTTACATTAAATTCTTCAACTATTGCTTCAATATTGCCCGTACCATAGATTAATAGCAATAGTTATAATCATGATATACGGTAAACCTCATATATAATAAGAGTACAAGAAAATTGTAGTTATTGTCGCAGTAATCTTTAGAGCAAATATGGGCTCATATAATACGATTGGTTATACATAGAATAATATATATACAAATAGGAAACTTTCAGTAAGATCAAAGGTAAGAAATAAATTAAATTTTATTTTTATAAATATTGCATACTGATAGGTATAAAATATGTCAATTGTATTAATGTAAATACAGAAATAAAATATCTTTCAGGAAGTCTGAACCTTATGTGCATTCTTAAAATCTAAATATGAAATTTTTGTATAATTTATTATATAATATAACTAATAACATACACTAATTTTTATTTTGGATAGCACTCTCTCGACTCTTGACGTCTTTACAAGATGCAAGTAGCTTACCTTCAACTGAAGACGAGCTTAACTTCTTAAGCGATCTTCTGAAATCAAAAGAGTTACATGCATTAGTGAGTGCTCACAACAAAATTCTAAGCAGCGGAGCAAGTGAAAAGTTTTTCCCACTCTTGTCAACTTCTATGCAAGTTATGATCGATGTTCTTGAAGTTTTAGCTCCAAGAACACACATTTCTGAAGATTGTAAGGAGTTATTCTTTTTACTTCAGAAACCTCACATTCAAGTAAGTATAGTGATTCTATTTTTTTTTTAATTTACACCTTCCTAAAATGATCAGGCTGATTTTTGAGTTTGCGGTTTGAGCAACTCTCAACAAACATGAATTTACTTTTCAGGGAATATTATGTGCTCATGATTCAATAGCACAGAAAGATTACTATCCTCATTTACCAGACATTCCTTTGGAGGTGGATGAAGATGAAGAAACAATAAAAATTGTTCAGCTTGTTAAAAGCAACGAACCTCTTGTAAGTAATGTTATTTCTTTTTTTTTTTATTATGTTACATAAAAGAATTTAGTGTCACTTATTTGAAATATAAAGTATATTATATCTGAATCTTTTATTTTGATTAATTAATTAAGTAAAAACATTAAATCTCATTTTATCATTACATAAAGAAATTAATATGAAATCTTGAACTATATTACTTTTAATATAATATGCAAATACTACTATAATTTTTTGATTTATTAAAAATAAAGTAGCAAGATGTACTAAAGAATAAATTCATCATTTCGAGGGTCTTTAGTGTTTACTAATACAAATTTCAGTATATACCGTAACACCCTTTTTTGTGTCTGCTTAATTAATTTCTAATTAAAACATTGACTACACATTATAATATTATTGCAAGACACTAAATACTTCTTATGTGGTTAAAATAGTTGTATTATAAGGTATTTTCATGCCTTTTTTTATTACTTTGCTTGCAAAGACTTGTGCGCAAAGTGCAGAACCAATAGTGGTAAGTGTCAGTTACAATATTGCTTTTCAGTTGCTTTGACTGACTGTTGCTTTTTCTAAATTATATTTCTTTATTCAGTTATAATAAACAAATAATTTATTTGACATATTTTATTACTATTTATAAATATAATTATTATTATATTGTTTAAATTATACGTTGTAAAAAAATGTGTTAAATAAATTAAGTTTACGTTTTTGTTTAATCCAATCTTAAAGACTTTTATTAAATGTATTCACTATTTCTGAATGTCAATACCTTTTTTTTTCTATCCTATCAATAGGGCTGCTGCTAGACTTTTTAGCACTATAGAAAAAATATTTTTGTGTCCTCGCTAGGGCAATAGGACCTTTATAGTAATTTTTTTTTTCTAGTAATAAAAAGAATAATAAAATTAATTGAAAATAGAAAGTAAAACTAATCAAATAAAAATTTAACTGGCGTTATTTTACTTAAAAAAAATGTTCTTTTCAATTTCTCCAAGATTTAAAATATTATTTACTTGAGCCTTATAATTTTTTTAGATTTTTTGATAAAAAGGAGGTACATAGAAAATAATTCTACTGATTAAGGCCTATACTTTGAAACCCCAAATGCCTTTATTCAGAAAATTTACATTTTTAATTTTTACAATTTGTTAGCCGGAAGGAGTCTGAGAAAAATTCTGACCTGGGGGCTCGTAATAGGATGTGAAGGCAAAGGCCCTGTACATCAACCATTTCTATTTTTCTTAAATGACAAGTTTATTTTATTTATGTACCTATTTTAATAGTATTCTTAAATATTACAAAATAATATTTATTTCCTAAATGAAAAATGACAAACCATATTAAAAATTAGTATGTTTCATCATTTACATATAATTAGCTAAAAGCAACTACATTATTGACCAAGTGTAAAAAGAGCGCTATTTATTTCACCTTAGTATGTTCTATATATTAGCACTGAAATATTTTGTTTACCTTTCAACATTTTACTAGTAAAATTATTTTTTATGTTTTACAATATTATAATTTTTATTTGATATTGTTAGGGTGCTACTATAAAAACAGACGAAGAGACAGGAAAAATAGTGATAGCTAGAATTATGCATGGCGGCGCTGCCGATCGATCTGGATTAATTCACGTTGGAGATGAAGTTGTAGAAGTGAATAATATAAACGTCGAAGGAAAAACACCTACCGACGTATTGACCATATTGGTATGTGATATCACATATCTATAATATTATTACATTGTTAATATTACGTTTATAAACTTTTAGCAAAACTCTGAAGGTACAATAACATTTAAACTTGTACCAGCTGATAGTAAAATGGGTATTCGGGAAAGTAAAGTTCGAGTACGTGCACGTTTTGATTATAACGCATCTACTGATCCTTATATTCCTTGTAAGGAAGCTGGACTTGATTTTGTTAAAGGAGATGTATTACACATTGTTTCTCAAGATGACGCTTATTGGTAATTTATAATTTTTATTTTACCTACTTTGGATACCAGTGTTTTTGATGTACTTTACATTTATTTTTAAAGGTGGCAAGCAAGGAAAGAAGGTGATCGTAATATGAGAGCTGGTTTGATACCCAGTAGAGCATTACAAGAACGGCGTATCATCCACGAGCGTACTCAGATGCAGAAGGATGGTAAAGATGAAGGTAATATTTTGTTTATGTATTATAATTTGAAACGAGCATTATAAGATTATAAATTTAAGATTAATAACAAAGATTATAGATTTGACAGTATGATGAAATTATTTTATTTTGTAGAAAATTTTAGAAAAATTTATTTAATACAAACTACTTTTATTATATCAATGGTGTTAGATCATAAAATGATAACTGCAAACATGTGATTTCATGTTATGACGTAAGACTATGTATAATTTTTGTATACATCATATTTTAGAATTAAAAAAGTATTTTTCTAATACAAAATTATAAATATGTGACTTGCTAATGACCCAGGAAGAAAACAATCAGATTCAATTGGATCTAAATTTCATTGGATCTGATCGGATCCAATCAGATTTGATAATAGTGGGTAATTTTCAGATCTTATTAGATCTGATTGGATCCAATTTGATCTGATCAAATCCAATTGGATCTGAAATTGGTTGCTTATATCAGATCTGATTGGATCCAATTAGATCTAACCAGATCTGAATTAGAGAATAATTTGTTGTTTCTACTGAACAACTCATCATTTAATATTTATAAGAAAATATTATAACATTACCTTCCTATTTTTATACAAACTGGAAACATGCTTCTCTGGCGAGAGGTAATTTGCGATTTTTTGGATCCAATCAGATCAGATTAGATCCAATTGGATATAAAAAATTTTGATCAAAAATGGCATCAGATCTGATCAGATCTAATTGTATCAAATTTCGGATCTGCACTGATCCAATTAGATCTGATCGCTTTTTCCTGAGAACCTTAATGCTTTTTATTTGTATAATTGCATGTTTATTAATAATATACAAATATATTTTTTTGTGAACTGATATAATTTAGTACTAGGTATATTTTGTTTTTATTATTATATGAGAGTGACTCAATAATTATCTGCTATCATTTAATTTAAAACAGAAAACATATATAGTTTATAATTATTGAATCACCCTCATAAATAAAAATGACTAGGTAATATATTATTATATTTTGGATACTAACGATTTGCTTAGCTAACAATTAACAAACTAACAACCCTGTGCAGGGTTATGCTCTATTACAGCCGCTACTGTTCAGTGTACAATGGAGTCTCCTCAATCTCCTCGATGTGCCAGTAAACCTAAAACTAAAAAAATTATGTATGACACAGCTGAAAATGATGACTTTGATCGTGAGCTTATTGCGACATATGAAGAAGTGGCAAAACTTTATCCTCGTCCAGGAATATACAGACCGTTAGTGTTAGTCGGCGCTCCTGGAGTTGGTAGAAATGAACTTCGCAGGCGACTTGTGGCAACCGATCCTGAAAAATATCGGTCTCCGGTACCATGTATGTATTTACTTAACAGTATTTAGACAGTTTTCTTGTTATTTTAATAATTTTCTTCGATTATAGACACTACACGTCCAATACGTCCCGGAGAAGTGAATGGAAAGGATTACCATTTTGTGAGCAGAGAAAAAATGGAGCAAGATATAAATGCTGGAAGATTTATTGAGCATGGAGAATATAAAGGAAATCTGTATGGTAGTTCAGCAGACAGCGTCAGAGCTTTGGTTAATGCAGGTATGAAATATAATAGCTTTGTACAAATCTATACATATTTTTTAATTTATATTATTTTTATATAGGCCATGTATGCGTATTGGCACCACATTATCAAGCTCTTAAGATGCTCAGAACACCACAGTTGAAACCTTATATAATATACATTAAACCTCCCCCGTTAGAGTCTTTGAAGGATACAAGAACTTCGTTACATGCCCGATCTACATTCGATGCAGACAGTTCAAGAGGATTCACTGTAAGTAAACATTTAATTTTTTTAGTAAGATGCAATAGTTATTTATATTATTTTATCTATGGATTGAAAATCTAATCGTTTTGTATCTAGTATATAAATGAATTAGTATTTAATTATTTATTTGAAATTCAAAAGATTTTATAATAGATTAATATAATTTTTGTTAAATTAAAAATGCAAAATACAGCAATCTACCATGTTAAATGGAACACCAATCAGTGCGAATGATGTCACTCATCAGTAAACATCAAAAGTGATTGACTTTTATTTTAGTCAAATATCAATTCCTCTTACAAGATTATTAGGTACATACCTTATTTAAGAACTTATATACTTTGGAATTCATTTTTAACACACAAAATAATTAAATTATTGTCTAACTCTGAATGTTTGATTGTTGTTGACAAGGAGTGTGACGTCACAACTCTGAAATGTCACCTGCCAGCATTTTAGCTTCAAATTCAAAATTAGTTTTAAAAGAGTCAATTTTTGTGATTAAACCTTTATTTTCTGCAGAACTAAGTATTTTTTTGGAAATAGGAGACACGTAAGATTGTTATAGAATAGTTTTATTAAAATTAGTCATCATGCCTATTTAATTCAATTCAAATGATAAATTTTAACATAAACGTAGTTATTAATGGAGAAGCGTAATAATTATATAACACATGTCATTGTTATAACAGAAATAAATGTCGTATAAGTATGTAATGGGCCTAAGTATGTAGATAATTTGAGTACCTGTTTCTATTTGATTTTTGTCGGTGCTTTGACCATATTAGTACATTAAAAAAGGTAAAACAAAAGAAATATAATTACAGGATGAAGAGTTTGGTGAAATAATTCACGCAGCAAAAAGGATTGAATTTTTATACGAACACTTATTTGATGAACAGATTGTGAATGCAGATCTTGCCTCAGCCTTTGAACAATTAGTTCTAGCAGCTCAAAGAGTTGAAACGGAACCTCTGTGGGTTCCAGCGTCATGGGTTCAGTAATTGTTTCAATGTTAGAATTAATTGAAAAGCCTTGTCATTATTGCTACCTTCTTATTTTTATATAAAGTTCAAAGTTTGACAAAGGATATTTATTAAATTCTGTAGAATATAGGCTATCTTCTAATATACAAAAAAGTATAATTATTTATGTCAGAGATATATCTTTTCATATTTCAAATATTACACTTTTGTATTTAACGCTTACTATTTTTAAAAGTACTTATCTTTATTTAGAAACCTTATATGTCTGAACATTTTAAATACTGCTTTTAAGTATTAAAAAAACTATATTAATGAATTAGTGCTTCTATAGATAATGAAACATTTAAACATAATTACTGTTATTGCCTCCTAAACGATGTTTAATTTGATATAAAAGGTTTTTAAAGATAATCAGTGTTCATAAAATCGTTAAAACTTATATTATTTTGTGTTCATATACCTGAGTAAAATAAAAAGATAAAGGGAGTTTATTTGTTATTAAATTAAGAAAAGGAAAATACAACTGATTTAAATCTAATGAAACCTCGATCAAATACGGAGACCTGTAACTGAGTTTTGATTTTGCACACAAATTACCTTTATTTTTTATTTGCTCTTGTATTATTATAATTATCTTTCTTAATTATCGTGTTATAGTATGTAATTCCCTTATATTCAAGTTATATTTTTTAATTAAAACACAGTTATGTAATTTAAAAGGTTATATTTTTGTATTAAGATTTGCTAGTTTTATATTTTTAGTTGATATTATTTAATAGTTTATATTTGGTTTAAAATCAAACAAATATCATTGAATAAAATAAGATATGCAACAACAATTGAAATGATGAATATTGAAAATTATTTTCAAATCATTAAATGGCCCCCCAATTAACAATCGTGAACTGTTTATGTTTAAATCATCGATACTACAACTACAAAAATGACTTAAGACAGAACAAAAATAGACAGGAATATAAAACCTATAAGAAAGGTATGTATCTAAAACTAAAAGTTTAAAAATTGGAGTTGCAAGATCAAAATATATTAACGATTAATAAAAATTGTCAAAAAACCAGTTTAAAATTAGACTTCACATTTTTAATTACATCCGGGACCAAATATGTAATTTCTATTTAATTTTATTAATGTTAATTTAATTTATTTATATATAATTTTTAAAATGTGCCAATTATATTGTTATTATAATATTTGTGCAATATTTTATTGCTGCATATATGAATTTTATTTTTATTAACTGATATTTGAATACTTTTGTTTATTTTAATAATTTATTTAGTGAATATAATGTAGTATATTGTGCTCCCCAATTATACATATGCGCTCTTACTCTCCGTGCGGTTTATCAAAATCATTGGTATAACTGGGAAGCACTATTTGATATACTTATGCCCAGTATTATCAAAAATTATCATAAGCAAAAAATCAGGTATTGAATTCTATTTTACTATCTATGGAAATTCATTGAATCGAAACTATTTGTTTAACCTTTAATCACTTAAATGCATTTTTTAATTACTTAATGTTGGATATAGTGACCGCAATGTTATTATATAACAAACATTTACTTAATTTTTGGTAAAAAACGGTGTTTTGTTTTATAACGACAAAAATAATTACTGTGACTATGTACATGCTATTTTAACTTATCCATGCTTGTCTACATTCGAATAAATATGCATGTTTGTAAAGTAGACGAGAGCATAAAATTTTACAACAATAAAAACAAATAATGATCGCACCTAGGTGATTAAGGGTTAAAATTCATAGATGACAAGATTATGATTTGACCTAGCCTGCAAGCAATATTTTTATAATACCGAGCATTACCTTTGACAAATAATAAGTCATTCCTCAGAGTTACGTCACCAGAAATGTACGCAAGTCAAACACTGCCTTTTTTCACCTACTAACGACAGTAAAGTTTATGTGATGTTGGCAAATAGAATTGAAAAAAATGTATGTAAGAGTGAAGCGTTGTAACATGGGGTATGACTGTATTTATTCATTTTATGATATTTTTAAGATGTAATATGTGTTCTATTTCATTTTATGCACACACAATTTCTGAAAATACTTAAATATTATAGTATAAGAATATTTTAAAACAGGACTTCTAAAGTTTAATATATATGTCTATACATTGAAGAGCATGATCTAATTTTCCTCACACAGATTCCTCAATGAAAAATGTAAATATGTTGTATTATTATCTGTTACAAAAACATTTTTTTTATAAAAAATCATCGTAAGAACAATAATGCTTATTCATTCACTCGTTTAAAAATCATGCAAGTTGTTCTGCAATAGCTGGTAGCTTAATAAATATATTAAAAAATAATCTTCATACTACGTTCGTTAATATATAGACTATATTTGTTTGTATTATTGTTACAAATAAAAGTTATTTTTGTTTGTAATAAACAGATGGTTGACAAAGTATTTTTCTATTACTAGTGCTTTGTACCAAAGCTCTATTCTAAAAAAATTCACTATGTAAAAACATTAATTTGCAAACAAAAAAATGATCGTAAACGAGGTATTGTTTTTCAAGATTTGTATTTTACTTGTATGATTATATTCTAATGCAAATTTTTGTTTTCATTTACACAAAAAAATAGCGCTATGAACTATACTATGTAAAAAAATTATACTCTAACAGTGATTTTATTACAAACCGTTTAAATAAAATTGTTAATAGCGTACTATAATACAAAATACATTATATACTTGTTGCTTCTTACATTTTAATTTAACTATCATTATATTTTTATATGTAGGTATATCTACATACAAACTTTTCACGACTGCACTCTTGTTCTATTGATTGTCTAGTTAAACATGTAAATATTCTGTGTTAAATTTATTAACACATTGCGGACCATAGGATTTATAAGGGGCCATTCAAGTATGTGTGGGGGGGGGGGGGGGGGGTCTTGATTTTTCTTATTTTTGGTGACAAGAAGACATTTAACGTAACTATCATTGCAAAAAGTTTAAAGGGGTAATAGGCAGGGGTTGATGATATTCTTATCTGTCTTGCATATAAAGTGGCGGGTTCATATTTAATAAAAAAGTTTTTCATAATGCTTGATTGGCCATAATAAAACAATGTGAATTGACTTTTACAATGTGTTATAATTATTTTTGTCTAATGACTGCTCTAAAGAATTGAATTCACATTTCTGGTCTACAATACGTTAATATAGAAAACAATTATAGGATGTTCCAAAAAATAACATTCGTTCTCGTTACAAAAGATCATTGTGTAAGGAATACTCTCTAGTAAAATTTGAAGATATATCACAAGGCCCGGTGGTGGAGAATTTTTTTTCTTATTTTGTAACAAGAGTAAAGAAAAAATAATGTTATTTCTTTTTGGAATATCTTAATATAAATTAAATATATTATGCTATTATTAAATTAGTTCTTTTGAACTATCAACTAATATGAATTACTCATTTTTTTTTAGGAAATAATTTAACCAGATAATCAATTTTTAATTAACAGTTGATTACACTAAAACTTTAAAGTATGTTGTTACCATATAATATACTGATAAATTCAAATTATAGTTGTTATTTGCAAATATAATAATTGTAAAAATGGTTTAAAGAAAATATAAATATTATTACTTATTGATTGTCTTATTACTAATTCATTTAGTTACATTATTATCAGTGGCGTTTTATACAGTAGGCACTTTACGCAATTGCATAAGACCCCAAAAAGAAGTAACTTCTACCCAATTTTTTTTTAATGGGGCTCTAACACACCACTGACTATTATTAAATTAATGTCATTTTATTCATTTGTTATTAGGGATTAGAAATGCCAAATTTCAAGTTGACAGATTCAAAATAAACACTAAAAATGTAATTGAATAATTTGTGTTCGTGAAGTCAAATTAAAATTAGGATGTATTTATTATGAGTTGGTCAGCACATCGCCCTTTTGTAAATGGAGGAATATCTGCTGTAATTGCTGAAATTAGTAAATAATTCAATTGTAATTTATTAATCTGTAATTAATTATTTTATCTTATAACAGGTACATATCCACTTGATACCGTTAAAACTCGACTGCAAGTGCAAGGTCAGATGTATGATTCTCGTTACATAAAATTAAAATATACTGGCGTATTGGATACATTTACAAAAATAGTGAGAAAGGAAGGGATGACAGCTTTATATTTTGGGTATTTTTTATTTGAATTATTCAGAAACCAAAGAAATTATCTTTAAATTTTATTATTTAAGTAGACATCAGTTTTCTTACAAATTATTTATGGTTTTATTATTATTTTGGTATACCGGGTGAGTTTTTTAACTTGAGACTGCTTAATATCTGGAAAACTATGGATTTTTACGGAAAATGTTTGGTACAAAAGTTTCAGGATTTGGAGGGGCAAAACCAATGGAGGTAACAATTTTGATCTTAAGTGGGGGTTTTAAGGTCATTTTGGGGTCAGCTAATTTTTTTCAAATGGGAACCTATTTATTTTTTTGCAGATTCGTACTTTGCAGAAATAAGGGAACAACTTTTGTCTAAAAAGTTTTTTAAAAAACTTCAATTTTAAGGTCATTTATTTTTCCTTTTTTACATTAAAAAAAATATATTTTTTTGCCTTTGAAAATTTTGAAATAATTATACAAAATGTTTAAAGAAAATACAGATTTAAAAAAATAATTTTGTATAATTTCAGTGTTTTTCAAAGAAAAAAATATTTTTTTTTTATAAAAAATGATAAAAAAACATTCAAATTAATTTTTTTAATCTGCATTTTTTCTTAAACATCTTGTATAATTATTTCAAAATTTTCGAAGGCAAAAAAAATTTTTTTTTAATGTAAAAAGGAAAAATAAATGACCTTAAAATTGAAACAAAAGTTGTTCCCTTATTTCTGAAAAGTACGAATTTGCAAAAAAATAAATAGGTTCCCATTTGAAAAAAATTAGTTGACCCCAAAATGACCTTAAAACCTCCACTCAAGATCAAAATTGTTACCTCCATTGGTTTTGCCCCTCCAAATCCTAAAACTTTTGTACCAAACATTTTCCGTAAAAATCCATAGTTTTCCAGATATTAAGCAGTCTCAAGTTAAAAAACTCACCCGGTATATTAGGTAATTGTTGGACACGGTTGATCAAATTTTGAAATAAATAATACGTAGGTATAAAATATAATTTAAAATTAATTCATTTGCAATTATTATATAGGATTGGACCAGCAGTAATGCGACAAGCATTTCAAGGTATGTTACGGACTGGTACTTATTATTCTCTTAAAAGAAGCTTTGCTAAATCAAACCAAGAGATATTTCATGTCAATTTTATTTCTGCTATAGTAGCAGGCTGTGCATCAGCGGTTACTGTTAATCCAATAGAATTAATCAAAATACGAATGCAAGTTGGTACTCAAAATCATCCGGAATCAGTATTAGAGCATGTTAAAATAATTTATAAGAGCGAAGGGTTATTGGGATTTTATAAGGTATTAAAATAAATAAAATAAAATAAATAAAGAACATAACATTGCCTCGGAGAAAGAGTGGCACAACTCAAAAGTTCTGAGTTTTGGGAAATCACGCTACTTTATTTTGATGATTTAGAAAAGCGCTAGTGAATCCAACTTTTTTCACCATCCTACCAACCAGAGCCGGCCTTTGCAATCCCGGTGCCCCGGGCGAATTTTTCTTTCCCAACAAAAAAACTGATATTTTTTTTCGTTGTTATCTCTTCCGTGCGCCGCCCCTGTTAGCTTGGCGCCCCGGGCGGTTGCCTTGGTTCGCCCCCCCCTAAAGTCGGCACTGCTACCACCCTTTAAAGTCCTTAAGGGTAAGGTTAATTCGGTGAAAAAAGGCATGTGTGTAAGAATTTTTTTTGGCGATACAGATAGTTTTTTCAGTAAATTTACATATAATAATGCAACATTTGAACAATATTTTCCTAAATTTTCATTGCGAAATATTGAAAATTGAGCGAGTGACAGTGAATCTCCGGAGGCGCCTCGAAAAAAAGTTGTTTTGCGGTGTACATCATAACTCGCAACAGAATCATTTGAAACAAAAATTTGCAATTTTTCGTAGCACTTGGAAGCCAAAAAAACGATTTTCGCTAAAAAAAATCGGCTTATTTGTAATTAAAAAATGAATAATTATTTAAAAAAAAAAAACTCCCAGGGATACCTGCTGAATGAAGTGAGGAAGTAGTGTGCAAAATTTCAAAACGGTTGGTCCAGTAGATTTTCAGTTTTTCAGATAACAAGTTTCAGAAAAACGCTTTGAAGTTTTGCAGCTATAGAAAACCGTCTTGGAGCAACGGACGCTCAAATACTCATAACTTCTTCAATTTTGCTCCGATCAACTTGAAATTTTGACACAATATTCTTGAGGTATTATGCATTCATTTAGAAAAATAAAACA
Organism: Sialis lutaria; assembly: GCA_949319165.1. Lineage (NCBI taxonomy): Eukaryota > Metazoa > Arthropoda > Insecta > Megaloptera > Sialidae > Sialis > Sialis lutaria. The sequence goes on from OX439241.1 coordinate 7,817,140, forward strand.
AGAATAAATAAAAAATTAAAATACAGAAAAACGCTTTAAAGTTTTGCAGCTATAGAAAACCGGCCTGGAGCAACGGACGCTCAAATACTCATAACTTCGTCAATTTTGCTCCGATCGATTTGAAATTTTGACACAATATTCTTGAGATACTATGCATTCATTTAAAAAAAAATTCAAAAAAAATACATTACCCCCCCCCCCCTCTTTAAAGGCTTTGATTTGTGACAGTTTTTCATAAAAAAAGTTGATCAAATTTTGGAATTAACAGTTATGAGATTCTTGCATAAAAATCTATACCATCTTACTATTCTTCTAATGAGTTTAGTACAAATTCGATATTTTTTGAGTTGTGCCACTCTTGCTCCAAGGTGACAATATCTAAGTAGATCCAATTGGATTAAAAATTGGATCTATTACTTATAAAATTAACAAATTTGGCAACGCTGGGTCTACAACTTTTACCACTTTTGACTACTTATAATTGTAAACTGCTTCTATATTTGCTATAATTTGTACAGGGTGGAACAGCTTCTATGCAACGTGCCATAGTGCTAAGTGTTATCGGACTGCCAAGCTACGATTACATCAAATACCTTCTAATCGAACCCCTTGGCAATAACATATACAACCATTGTACTGCAAGTTTCTTATCAAGTTTTAACCTAGCCGTAGCTCTGTGTCCGGTTGATGTAGTGAAGACGCGCATAATGAACCAAGACAAATATAAACATTATAAAATGACCAATATTCCGAATATTCACTTCTACACTGGCCCCATTGATTGTTTAGTGAGATGCGTGAGGACGGAAGGTGTATCGAGCTTGTACAGAGGTTTTTTTGCGCTTTGGATGAGATTGTGTCCGTGGAATATAATATCGTCTGTTGTTTATGAAATGTTGCCGAAATAATGCAGTTGTTATTAATTGTTGTTGTTTTAAAAATATATTTTGTGTTTTAATAATAATTATGCCCGATATTATAAAGAAATTGCATGCAAGCAATTTGTTTCCATGCAAATTTGCGATTTGCAAACGCTATCTACTAGGAGTCAAATTGTCTTGATATTTTAAAGCTATAATCTGTGATTGGTTGTCATTTACATTTGACTCCTAGTAGATAGCGATTGCAAATCGCAAATTTGCATGGAAACAAATTTGCTTGCATGCAATTTCTTTATAATACCGGGCATTAGACTTTTATTTTCATACATTTTTTGTAGAATCACTTCGGTATTCGTCCGTCCGTCCGTCTGTCACGGGCGATTTTCTTTGAAACTATTCGACGTAAAAGTTTGATTCTGGGGGTTAATATCTGGGGGTAGATTGGGAAATTGGAAAAAAAATTGGGTCTCAAATGAAAGTTTATTGAAGCGCGAATATAAATAATAATAAAATATACATTTTTTTAAACATTTTTCGGGAAAAATCCTGAAAAAAGGCTGCCCCTCATTGATAATTAGGCAGTGACGTAATGAGAAAATTTTTCAATATTATATTTTCGAATTTACTATACATATGTGTTAAATTTTGGTAGATATTTTGAACTGATGTTTTCTCAAAACGTACGTTTTTTTTAGAACACTGAACATTCCGTTAATACGTCACTGTAATTAGGTGTAGATTGAGCCATAATCGTCAAATTTGAAAAATTCTAGTGCGATCAATTGTTATAAACAATTAAATAGTTTATTTACTTTTAATTCATGATCTAACAACTTTAGTCCCTAAGTGGTCCCTACACGTTTTTCAAAATCTTCGATAATTTAAATGGGGGTGGGTGATGGCAGGGGAACACTAACTTTGCAAGTATATATATTGTACTTAATGTCTTATTTTTTTAAAGTTATTTTAGTATATTTAATAAGTATTAGGTACTCTATTCTATTGGATTTAATTTTAAAAGTTTGAGGGGGGGGGGGATCATGTAATTGAATTTTTCGCTTTTTTAAAAAAATTTCATACAAGTATATCTCGCTTTCTCTCCTCGAAGAAATTTTCCCGTGAAATATATTAAAAATAATATTAAAAAAAACTATGAAAATTACCTACTTTGCCTTATAATGTTACTGTTAACATAATATCCCTGTATACGTACTCACGAATTCCCCCCCCCTCCCCCCTCCCAATCTTTTGTCTGTAAAATGTCTAAAGCCAATATCTACGACGATTTATGACGATAATAATGCATCAATATTTTATTTTTGTAAATCTGAATACAAACTAAATACCTCTTTACCTAGTAAATGTTTTGTAGTAATTACCTAAATAACAAATAAAAACTGATTTCAAATCTATGTGCAATTAATTTTGAATATTCTATTTGAGTAAATGGATATTTTGCAGTTTGAACAGTTTGATATCAGCATGAATTTAAACCAATATTAAATAAATATAATTCATTTTGAAGTATTATAAAATAATAACAAACAAATCTGCAAAAATTATCGGTAACGAAAATGTCACCCTAATCCTGACTTGAAGAGGATGGTGAGATGGAGAACTAAAGCAATCAGGAGGGGGACTGCTTGTAGATGAAATAGACCCTCAAACGTTATACAGCGGTTTTATCGACATCTTGAAAAGATTGGGTTTTTGAAGCGCACGGTGACGGAGTTTTAAAACGTCGGGAAATTACATTTGATATGACGAAAAAGAGGAATTTAATGATATTTGATTCTTCGTTTTAATTGACTACTGGTTTATCTTTACACTGCCAGGGGTAGATGAAATGAAGGCGCCTACAACCTACAACATTTCATAATGGGGTAATACCAGTCTGTTCAACTGTAATGAGTTGACTCGGTTTGCGATGCGATTGTATACAGTATTTATTGTATGTATTTGTACAGGTACACAAGTAATTAAAAGTAAATTGATTAATCTATCTAATGCGTTTTTTATATATAGTTTTGAGGTTTCTTTGAAATAATGGTTGTATAGATCATTTTTGAATTTAAGGATTACAAAATTTAAGGTGAATTTTAGAAGTGTTTGGAACAAGACAAGGAAAATATGCAGGCCTCTGTATTTGAGTATGTGTATCTAGTCTATTCGAATTCCTGTAAAATTATCGTTTACCAGAATCGGGAACAGAACATTGTATAAGTATTTTCGTAGGTATATAATTGTCATTTACAATTTAGAAGATTCGAGAAGATGCATGATTTTTTTTTCAAGATTCTTTCCCAATCTTGCCCTGTACTCCACCTAAGACTTCTACGTGAAACACTCTATCATTTTAGTGAAAACCGGAATAAAATCCGTCCAGTAGTTACTGAGAAAATCGTGCACAGACAGACAGACACGATAAAAAAATATTACTACTGTTCTAAAATTTCGAGAAAAATCATAATAATTTAACACATCGCAGAAAGTGTTTGATTTACCTTTGGTTTAGAATAAATTCTTTATAATCTGAATATATGTGAGGAGTACATCCTTCAATTTGAGATATTCCATGCTTAAAAAATTGCATTACTATAGGATCTCTTTTTACACGAAAACGATTCCATGCAAGTTCAGGAATTCTTCGTTTTGGTGACTGGGGTATCTAAGGAAAGCTGGCAATTAAAAAAAATTAAATATGTAAACGTTTTGTTATTGTTGCAATATTCGTTTAACAAGATTTCGCACCAGTGCCGAGTTGTATTTTCAAATTATTATTATAATTCTAATGAAAAAATATAAAAAAATATTGTTACTTTTCAATAAAATCAAATAATTAAAATTTAAAAACTAACTTTTAAGTTTCATATCAATTTCTAACTAATTTTCTTTGTGTTTTTTAGACATTCATATTTTTGTGAAATTTCATAAACTTCTTTACGCGATTTTTGGCCTATTAACTGATTGATTTGATTTAACGCGGTTTTAGAAAATTATAGAATCTATCCCTTTTTTATAATTTAAACAATGTATTTTTTAAACGATTTTTTTGTATGTGATTTTCTGTAGAATTTATCTAATGCGTAAAATTAGATCCTATTGTATTTCAATCATTATTATAGTAATCTTTTGATAATTAAGAAAATCTTATGTCTGCTTGGTATCATATCAAATTTACTGACTAGCAAGCACTCTCAATGGGGTATCAAACTTACATGACAGTTTTCTTGGAGTTTTTGACAGATAGTTTCATGCATAGTAAGTAAAAACAAAGATATATAAAGTATATTTACTCAAGTGTATTTACTAACCTTGAGTAAAAATGGTAAAAAACTAACTAACTGTGCATGGAAATATCTATTAAAAACTCAAAGAGAACTGTCATCATAGATTGGCACAGTTAATCGAAAAGTTAACTTCGTTAATCGTTAATCCGTTAATAAAAAAGTTACCTTCGTTAACCGTTAAACCGTTAAAATTCCGAAAATGTAACCGAAAATTTGAAAATTTAACGAAAGTTAAAGTTAATCGTTAAAAAGTTAACCATCCAAAATGTTTGAAGACCTTTTTTTTGCTATTTCGACAACTTTCTTATGTATACTTTTCATCAAACAACCAATGTAACAGACTAAAGTTAACGGAAGTTAACAAAAGCGTTAACATTTTTTTAGTTAACTTAAAAGGTAATTCGTTAACCATTTTGTTAACTTCGTTAATTAACGATTAACGGATTAACGAGTTAATGCCCACCTATGACTATCATATATGTTTGATACCTCATTTGAGAGTGCTTGCTAGCTACTTTATAATACCGGCCATTAGTGTAAGTCGTAAGTCGTGTAAGTACTTATTGAATGTAAAAATGATTTTAAAATTAATAAAATATCAAACAATCCTAATATTAAAATAGGTAGGTATTTATATTAATTGTTCAATGTTCCTATCTAGTAAACAATAAAATTAAGTTACTATTTTAAATTCTATAAAAAATAATGTTGAAGTCCAGTTCGAATTTATGAATGGAATAAAAATATTTCACACTACAATAAAAACTAATTACGAAATAATAACGTACATATAATATAATAATGACAATAATAACTATACAGCGTTCTAGAAACATACAATTGATTTTTAATCACACTACAGCAGAAAGGGATATTAAATCTGCAACGCATATTTTTATCTTTATTTAGTAAATTGTGTTTCGAACATTTACACAAATTGAACATGTATAAATATTATAATAGGTACAGAGAGATAAAATACAATAGATACTATTAGCGCAGGTAATTCATGCACATCCTGAACTATTGTCCATTGATAATACACCAACAGTTACCATTTATTTTCCACATTTTATTTGATTTATTTTAATTCAGTTTCAATCAAAATATCTCAACCTACCACATCACAACTGTTTATTGTCTTCGTTTATTAAATTAAAATAGAAATGTTAATCATGAATATGTTTGGTGCCTGATTTGTGAGTGAATATTGGTTTAGTGAATTTTGGTATTATTATTGCGATAATATTTTTAGTGGCGTATAATTTAGTGATGTTTTTGTATAAATTGTTTCACTGATTTTAAGTATTTGGCATTTTTTAACAATTTTACTTAAAAAGATTCTGTGATAATCTTTATATAAATCTAATCGTTAAATTTATAATAACAACTTTTGCTTATAATTTAATATACATTATTATTGACCTCCTCTATTTTTTTGTACGAATAACCATTTGCGAGATAAATAAGAAAAACTAAACCCGAGGAGACATTTTTGCCCCTAAAATGGGAACCACACGCGTTTTTGAAATGTCGCCGTTTCTAGTTTTGTAGAGGAAGGTTTAATATACAACCATATTTCATGCTTCTATCAAAAAGTGCAGAGGAAAAGTTCTTAACGTCCGGACTATTTTGGGTTAAAGCTGCATCAAATTGGTCATTTTATCAACGTTTCATTGTACATTGCAGTGAACAACAGTGGACATACCTACTGGACATGTTGACAATTTTCTTGTTAAAAAAAATAATAAGTCATTAATAACTAACACAAACCTAGGGTTGCATAAAGCAAAATTAACCATGATTAGTTAATCAGTTGTTTTCAATCCATGATTAATGTTAATTCTAAACTTAATCTCAATTTGTAAACGAACAATTTACTAAATATGATAATTTTTTAACCTTATAAAATGTATCATAACTGTGATTGTTTTTTTAGAATTAATGTAATAATGCTTTTAAAACAACTGATTAACTAATCGTGATTAATTTTGCTTTGTGCAACCCGAGAAAAGTCTTCCAAATCAACATTTATCTTGAATCAGTTGTCAAAAAATATTTTTTTACAGTCGAAATACGTTATAACGACATCGAAGGGATCAGTCATGTTAGGTCGTAAAAGCCGATAGTCGTAAAAATTCAGTCGAAATTTTATTTTGAGTCGTTAAAACCGATATGTTGTATTAACCGATGACGGTATAATCGGTTTTAGCTGTATTATCTTAATAAAAACTCCCCCTAGGCTGAATTTTTGTATGAAGCTTGTTTTTTCGACATTATAAAAAAAAATATCAAAAGTCCCCAAGAATATTATTGGAGCGTTAGGTGAACAAAAACAGTTTTTTGCAAATATCTCTGAAAATATTGGTTTTATGACAAAAATATTAATAATCAATATTGTAGCTTACAAAATTTATTACAAAAAAGATCACATATATTTTTTCATAGGAATGATATTTTATAAGAAAAAAGGCCTACAAAAAATGTATGCATAAACCTAAAAAAATCCAGAATGTAGCTTTTAATTAATACTTTCAATGAATTTTTTTTTATAAATCGTAGTGAGAATGGCTACGGAACCCGATCATATGCGTGCCCAACACGCACTTGACCGTTTTTTAAGTTAGCTTGATGTATAGGATGAAAATATGAGTAATATAATGTTTATTTTTCTTATTCAGTCCAGAGACTTCAAAATTATTGGCTTCTTTAGTTACAATTTTTTTTAAATGGAAAACATGTGCAGTGTTATTAATAAAGACAAATAAATAAAACCAATAATTTACCACGGTTTTTAAATACACATTATAAAGCATGTATAGTATAAGTTCTACATCTCTCAACATCCCCAAGTCAAGCCAGCATATCAAGCGACCTATGAACGCTTTCATGGTATGGTCGAGAATACAACGTAGGAAGATAGCTTTGGAAAACCCGAAGATGCACAACTCGGAGATATCTAAACGGCTTGGTGTGGAGTGGAAAGCGCTTAAGGAGGTTGAGAAGAGGCCATTTATTGACGAGGCAAAGAGGCTTCGTGTGCAGCATATGCGGGATCATCCGGATTACAAGTATAGGCCGAGGAGGAAACATAAAGTTGCTATTGTGACTGCGGGAGATGCTGTTGGAAATGAAGGTTTGTGTTTTACTTTCTTTTTCAGCATGGGTATCTCGGTATCTATAAGAGATACAGGTTTGGTTAAATTAGTTATTTGTAAGAAAGGGGTCAGTATTACTACACCAAAAAATATTCATTATTCAATGTAGTTAAGGCGGTATACCCAAAAAATTTAAAATTTGGAATTTCTTTAAATGGCTATAACTTTTTTGTTCAAGAAGATAAATACTTTTTGTTTGTAGTTTCTTAAGGTACTTTTTGTGTAGAATTGATTGGTGTATATAGATTTTTTATATCGCTTTTAGTTTTCGAGTTACAAGCTCTAACTTTAGTTTTTCTTATGGGCCACTAAGTTGACTATTGCATATATGAACGTGTTTTTTTCTCTACTTTACAATGATATGTCGGAAAAGTTATCTGGGACACCCGGTATACGGGCCATAAAAGCCGATTTTTTTTCTTATTCGAGATTTTGATGGATATATCCATTTTGACCTTTCCTGAATCCATTCTTACTATTTTTACTAAGATGTCTGTGTGTCCGTCTGTAAAATACTGAAAAATATAGAAGGATGAAATTTTATATTAAAGATTTATTTTTGTCATCTTTTGAATTTTCAAATTATTTAGGAAATTAGAAAAAAATGTTTAAAATAAAGGTTGTAGTGAATATAATTATATGTCATTTATGTCTCATTTTGGATTTATTAAAAATTAAAATTAATATAGGTACGTTATTAAAAAAATTGTTTATGCTGCACAGAAAACAAAAATTTTGTCTATTTGTAAAAAAAGGTGTTAATGTAAAAAATCCGTGATCGATTTGGCTTCGATAGAGGTTGTTTGTTAATATGATAATTTTTTACCAATATGGAAATATCCACGTTTATCTTATTGATAAATGTATCTCATCACGGTGACAATTTTGTTTCGTATTGAAAACATATATTTTAAATACAAAAAATACTTTATAAATGATATGATATCACTGATTTTACCATATCGCAAATTGCACTTTCACTAGTTGAGTGGTGTAAAAAATATTTACATTGATAAATATTTAATAATACAACCATTATATTTAATCTATTTAAAAGTTCCGTTAGTAGATGTAATAAATTATTTATTAATTTGACAAACGAAAATATCCTCAATAAGATTTTTTATTATTATTATATAGAGAAAATATTGTTACATTAAAAAGATAATTTTATTAAGCATTTTTTCATCTCAAATTTTCAATTAGATCGAGTTTTTTTTCTGTGTGGTATTCAATAAAATATTTAATTTAACACATTTAAATTTGCTTATAAATAATATAAAATTGAATTGTCATTCAAATTAAAACACATACCTTAAATAACTGAAAATTCTGAACAACTTGTATAAATAACAACCCATACATATAATAATGTGTAGACATGTTTTAATTAATTAAATTAATTAATAAAAATATACCGTGTTAAAACTGTCAATAAACACCTCCGGTATTGTATTTGTTATGCTTTCGTAATTTTTTTAATTGGCAAATTTCCTCCCGATTATATAAAAATTATTTGTTAAAATTGTAAAATAACAAATTTCCTGTTTTTTGTTATTTATTTACTGTATTATCAATTAAAGTACTTTAATTGCAAATCAACTGAAAATAAAACATTCAATACAAATGAAATTTACGGCTATTTGCACTATAAATTATTATGATCCACAATTGATAATAGGCAAATAAATAATAGCTCATTTTATTATGTCAATTGATTACTGTTGAATTGTCCGTTTTCGAACTTGTATTAATGGTAACCTATAATAGGTCACGTGCCGTCTGTGACACTGGTAATTTTAGAGACAGAAATAAAATATATAAGAAATTTGTTATAAAATTTTTTTTATTGAAACCGGCCTTAATGTCCGGTATCATAAAGAATTTAAGCTACCACAATTAGCTAGAGGTATTACTTTTAAGATATTATCTATAGATTTGCTATGGAATTTACATAGATCAATGATACTTCAACATATTGTTATACAGTTGACCGTACAAAATAATTTTCATAATATCACCACTGTTTTAATACCGTTGTTAGTGTTTACATACAACGCGTGCGTGAAACTTGTCAAAATCTTCATGAAACTTAAAGATAACTGTCATATATGTTTGATACTTCATTTGTGAGTGCTTGCTAGGACATAAGTGGGCTTTCACACCGGAGCAATATAGCAATACTAGCGGAATCCCGCGGCTTCGCTCGCTTAAACTTAATTAGAAATTAGAACCCTCCATACGTGATAGGGAATGACATATTACGTAAATATCTCGAATTTTAGTTAAAAATTGTAAAAACTAACCCCCTGTCTACCCTCGCAATTAGGGGTTGAATGTCAAAATTTTTATTTTAACAGATAACTATTTTTTCTGAATTTATCTTTATTATTAGAGCAGGTATGCATGCAGATAAACATATCTAAATCCATCCTCGCCCCCGTACCATGCTATTGGGGTTTGAATATCGAACTTTCATTTTTAATTGAATATTAATTTATTTGAATTTACTTTAATATCAAGAACAATTATGAAGATAAATAAATCAAAATTTTACCCCTCCCCCATTCCCATAGGGGTTGAATTTTCCTAACTGATATTTGTCTTGTAAAGTACCTACTTGTGCCATGTTTCATTCGGTGAAAAAAAAAAAAATATTTTACAAATTTTTCCACCCCCCTAACACCTTAGGGGTTAAATTTTGGGAAATGCTGAAATAATTGTTTCATTATTTATATTGTAGAGTATGTTCGGTTGTAAGTTTCAATTAAATGCGAACAAAAAAAATTTTTTTAAAATAAACTTTGACACCCTGTTTTAGCCCCTTAGGGGTTGAATTCCGAAAAATCCTTTCTTAGTGGGTGCTTACATTATAAAAGGAAGGCACCTACGAAATTTCACGTTTCTAGGTCCAGGGGTTTGGGCTGTACGTTGATATATGAGTGAGTGAGTGAGTGAGTGAATGAGTGACTGAGTGGTTAAGGACAAACTCTTTTATAGATATAGATAGCAACAAGCAACTTATAACTAGCGATATTATTGTTACCGGTCAATATACATACATTGAATCGGACATATTGTCTCACACCAAAGCAATATGATATCGCTATAATTGCTAGTTTCTAATTGGTTGTTACCATAGGTGGGCACAGTTAATCGAAAAGTTAACTTCGTTAATCGTTAATCCGTTAATAAAAAAGTTAACTTCGTTAACCTTTAAAGCGTTAAAATTCCGAAAAAGTATAACGGAAGTTACAGTTAACCGAAAATTCGAAAATTTAACGAAAGTTAAAGTTAATCGTTAAAAAGTTAACCATCCAAAATGTTTGAAGACCTTTTTTTTTGCTTTTTCGACAACTTTCTTATGTATTTTTCATATCAAACAACCATTGTAACGGACTAAGTTAACGGAATTTGAATTTAACGGAAGTTAACAAAAGTGTTAACATTTTTTTGAGTTAACTTAAAAGTTAATCCGTTAACCATTTTGTTAACTTCGTTAATTAACGATTAACGGATTAACGAGTTAATGCCCACCTATGGTTGTTACTTTATTGCTATATTGCTATATTGCTCCGGCGTGAGAGCCCACTAAGAATTGCTTTTTTATGTTGCAGTAACTGATGTACCTTCGTTGAAATTCCCGATGTCATCCGATGGATTGCAACAGTTAAGTCAACAAAACACGAACTCTGTTGGTACAGGGACTAATTATGGATTGCCAACTTTCTCTTACGTTGACCCCATTGGAGCTTTTACGAGAACTTTTTATGTTAATCCTAATTCAAGTGAGTTATTGTATTTTACTTTTAATTTTTAATAAAAATGGTGTTTATGATAGACTGAATTAGTATAATACTTGACAGTGGTGCATCCAGAAAATAGATTCGGGGGAGGGGTAATTTTTTGGTGTGTAATTATTAATTAACCAAGGTATTTTTTATGTATAACAGTTGTTAAATTAAACAATGCATATTGACAAATTCAGGGGCGGTTTTAACCCCTACCCTCCTTCTTGTCTTGTCACTGATCATTGAGTTAAATCAGTGATCAAACTTTTTTTCAGTTTGAGGTACTATAAATTATTATAAAACTATTCTGTGAAAAAATATCTAGTTTGGATTTTTTTTAAAGCCCAAAATGCTAGACTACGGTTCCTTTAAAGCAGTGGTTCCCATCCGGTGGTCCGCAAGGGGTAAAATATGGTCCCTGTAAAAGATTTCAAACTTTGAATGAACTTTTTTTTTAGGTTTTTGAATCTACAAAAAACATAAAAATGAAATGTGAATACCTTTTTTAGGTCTTTTATTTCAAATCTATAAAAAATATAAAAATGAACTTTTATTTTTTATCATTGTGGTCCTTGCTAATAATAATTAAATCAAAGTGGTCCCTGGTCAAATAAAGGCTGGAAACCACTGCTTTAAAGGATTGGAAACTTTTGATATATTGACTGGCCGTATTTAAAAATGATTATTTTTTCTTTTAATAAATAATAATTTATAAGATACATTTTTTTTGGTTTTGCAATTAGAATTTCAAATAAAAAATCTGTTGGGTAATGATTCATTTTTATTATAATGTATTATATTTATTAATAAAGCAAGCTGTTAAACTTATTTATTAAATAAATAAGTAAATGTCAATTTCTTATTTTTTAAACCAACTAAACTGAAACAGAAATCATAATAAGAATTAAATTGAAATAATAAAAACTATACCAGCATAATTTATTTACACATATTGAATTCTCAAATTCGATGCGGTGGCGTTACAGCGATATCTTATTTGCCAAAATTTAAAACCGATCCAGAATTTTTATTTTATTAAGATGAAACATTTTTTAAACCCTATATAAAAATTAATTGGTAGAATATAATAAATTTAATTTGCTCTAGTTATAATTAAATAAATATTTTCTTAGCTACATCTCAATATCAATCAACAACCTCCACATCGTATCTACAGGAACCGGTAAAACCCGTAGCGTCGAGTGGCACGCTACCTCCGTACGCGAGTCTGGCGGGCCAGCACGCGGGTATGTTCGCACAACCTCCACCGGTGCAACAACACCAGGCGGCTATGTTAAGAGCTGTGTACGCTAACGCGTATCACCAGGATATAGCCACGTCAACTACGGGAGGTATACAACCGTTAGAGAATGCACGATATAATAATTTATATTTTTAAAGTTATTGTTGTATTTATTGTATTTTTGTTTGATATTAAAATATCTATTTAAACGTTTGATATTTGTGATGATTGGTAGTACCACAATAAAAAAAAAGAAACCTAAATAATTACAGTTTTTCGTTGTATACCCCAGATAGTAAATGACAATCTATTATTATAGGTGAACTATTTTTTACTCTAATAATAATATAATTTTCGGCTGTAATGTTTGCAGTTTATTCATTAATTTATATTGAGTATCTGCAAACAAAATTACAGTTTCAGACTATTTTATATTGATATATAGGTTGTCGCTTACTATCTGATGGGATGTACACAGGAAAAAAACTGTAATTCTTCAGGTTTATTTTTTTCCGTACAATAATAGCAGAAGAAAGAAGGATTAATTATTTGATAGATTTGAATTTGAAAATTTATTTTGACTACATTTTACACCAAACCCTCGTTAATTTCTCGACTTTTTTAGCGAAATATTGAATTCGACTTTTCCCCACTTCCAAAGGTAATACTGATTTCATTAGGAGGGGGGGGTCTTCAGGATCTTAGGGAAACCATAAATAACTATTCTATGAAAAAATATCTAGTCTGATTTTTTGTAAAGCCTAGAACGAAAAAAATCTGTTTTTAATTCGGGAACCGCCTGTATATCCTTATATACCGCCTTGATATTCCCGGAATTTCGAGAAATTATTGATCAGGATCCCAGAATCTTAATATAAAAATACTAAAAATATTGAAATGAACATTTAAAAGCAATGTCATAGTGTGTGTACAGTTGTACATGAATTCTAATTATTGAAATGCTGCCTATAAATCAGTGGTGTAGATAGCTTTTTGCGATGGGAGGGGGGGTATGACTTAGTATTGAAAATCATCTTTTATATGGTGCAAAGTACAAAAATTGGTTACATTCTTCACTTAGGTGTATTCATTATTGAAAAATGTTTATAATCATCTTATAATTTTTGTAGACTCATAGGGGGGGATTTATCTCCTTAATCCCCTCCCCTAACTACGCCACTTCTATAAATATTGGGGTCGTGCAACTTATAACTAACTCGAGTTGAGAAAAAAAATAACATGGCCCACACAAAGAAAGGATAGAACAGGGCTGTAACCTGGCATGGCAAGTCAACGAGCTTATATTTTTGGTCGTCGTCAAAAGAAATGTTATAATTTTCTTAGCAGGAGGGGGTCCATCGAAAATCATGTCCCGGGGGGCCGCGATAGCATGTGTAGTAGGGTGGGCCGAAAACGGCAAAACAAATTTTTTTTTAGAATTTCAAATGGGGGTAGTGGGGAAAAGTTGTCTTATCTAAACAGTGTATTATACAAAAAATTTGAATTTAAAAAAAAATATCTAGCCGGGCCCATTAGGGTCCAAATAATAAAAAAAATGCATTTTTTTTTTCATATGATGTCGCAAAAAATACTACCACTGTGTTTAATATACATGTAAACAAATGTGTTAATACATTTCAGCATTTAACAAGGGCCTTTAGCACCCAAATAGATAAAAAATATGTTGTTTTACTATCTAATAATTTACAATGTGTTGTTATTGTGCAGCTCTTTGCTTGCTTAAGTATGTTTAAGTGATCAGGTACGCGGTAAAAAGTTGAAATATATCAGTAATAATTTTTGTACATATGTAATAGATACAGTAGTACTGTTTTTTGTCCTCAAAAAAAATTAAAAGAATAAATAAAAAAAATGGACCCGGCTAGATATTTTTCAAAAAAATTAATATTTTTTGTGTAATACACTGTTCACATGTGACAACTTTTCCCCACTACCCCCACTTGAAATTAAAAAAAAAAATTTTTCGGCCCACCCTAATGTGTAGGCCTAGATATAAAATATTCTGAATTTTTTCTACTCCTTTCAAGCCTGGCTTATATAATTATGTAAATTATTAATTTCCTAAAATAATTATACAAATGTGTCTTTATTATTAATTCTGATGAAAAAACACAAAACGCTTTAAGGATAATATAAAGCTTTAATTATTAAGATAAATAAGGTAAATATGGTTTACCCTCCAATGTAAAGTGCGTATACTTATTTAACAAAATAGAACAATATATGTATAAATATATAGAGTATGAACTATACAATACCTATTACAATGTGTTGTTGCTAACAGCTGTATTGTAGAATACAAGGATTTATACATGTATATAAACATTACATACGTAGGTGTATTGTTGGCAGGATAATTATCAGAATATATCGTATGTACTGTACAAAGGACGCCGGATATGTTTAGACTTTCATATGTTGTATGTGTGCGTGATGAAAATGCAGAGTTGGAATTGCAGATTTCATCCCCTGGGTATAAACTTGTACAAAACCGGTTCCATACATCTTACCACGGGCCAACAGACTGAAATTATTGCCCCTCCCTCAACCCTATGAATTTTTTTTGACCGTTTCAATTATTCTTCATTCAATAGGGAAAATGTTACCTATCAAATTGTTTCTCCTCTCCCATTTAGCCCCAGGACTATAGTCTTGCCAGCACCCCCTAAGTTGGGCCCTGGCATAACGTAAAAAATGTAAAGCAGTTACAAGCTAAAGGGCGAAATAATTTTTTTTTCACTTGAGGTAATTTTTTTTAGATTTAATATAAAATATTGTATTTTTTCTTCTTGTTGAATTAATTGCATCTTGTATCTTTCAAAATATATATAAAATAAGGTATAAAATATTCATTAGTTTATAGGGGTGTATTTAAAGTAGAGAACGATGTATCGTTAATGTACAAGTGAAATGTTGAAATAGGTATTGGTTAATACAAAAATTGTAATAAAAAAAAAATGTTGCTAAATTTTGGCTGAGATTGTTGCGCTCCTTATTCAAATGGGTGCTTAGACAGTGCCCAGTCCTGCCCATGTTCATGTGTGTGTGTACATACATTGTATATATGTGTGAGCTTATTGTGAACGAACACTGTTATGAAATCGTCAATAAAGGTACGATAGTGGTGACACCTACGAGCGTATTGTTGGATTCCCTAACAGCCATTGTCATTACAGTTTGCACATGTATTACTAAAGCTTATTATGCTTGCTGAATGTGGGCCAGTATTAGTAACAAATAATCTAGCTATTGTCTTCTTTATGCAATAAATAGAACATTGGGTGCGACAGTGGTCAGTTTTAGCGTATTATTTAGTTTTTGGTTTGGAGTTAGTGTGAAGTTATCCCCAGGGCCGGATTTACAAATTCGCCGCCCCTAGGCAGTTACGGAAATTGCCGCCCTTTTCATTGAATAAAAATTAAAAAAGTGAATATTTTTCATAAATTACCTTTTTTTTTTCGTTGTCGAAGTCAAATATTTTTTTCAGGTTTTTTTTGGATAAATTTTACCAAAACTTTTTTTCACGCTCAAATCTGCCGCCCCTAAATTTTTGCCGCTATAGGCACGTGCCTACACTGCCTGCATGGTAAATCCGGGCCTGGTTATCCCACCCCCCTATTCTTGAAATTCAAATTTTTGAATCCTGTGCCAAATTGTGCTATACTTTTGCTACATTGTCCCAAAATATCTTCCTCATAAATTAAAAACAACACTAAAAAACCTAGATTTTTTCAGTAGCCCCCCACCCTTTGTTGAAATTAAAAATTTTAAAAGTTGTGCTAAATTATGCTAGTTATTCCTAACATTTTTCCAAAATATCAATACTATAATATAATTTTTCGGTATTACCTCAATTATTACGCATAAAAAAATCCGTACTTGAAAAAATGTTACTACATTTATTTATTGTAAGTATCATGAAAAAAGACCAGTGCGGTAAGGGTAGGAAATCCAAACTGACGTCAGTCCATAGACGTAGTCAAACACAAATACATTTATAGAATATATGAATGTTAGATTACCATTAAAAATTAAAAATAATTATTGAACTATCCGTCACTGGTTTGATTCAGTGGACTCGTCCAGTTCATTACTCAATAGAAAATCGCACATCTAACACAACAACTTAAGCGGTAGAATATAGCATTTAGTATAAAGAGAGCGGCACACAGAAATACTCTATATTTTAACAAACTATGTAACATTTCGAGTAAGAAGCTTCATATGCATAGTGACATGTGATTACATTCCTAAGCCTGGTCTTATAAGCGCTACCACTTCGTGGGTTGCGCTTATACGCTCGATTTTTTGTCCGTCCGTCCGTCTGTCTGTCTTCCACCGCGAGATCTTGATCCCCTGACCACCTAGAGACCTCGGGTTTTCGCTAAATGGTAGGTCTGTGGTTCTAATTAAGTCCTTTAGGAACTTTTCCGGTCATGACCCCCTCCCTTCTCAAAATTTTTCATATATGGCTTCATGTATCTCGTCGGACTCGGGATTGATTCACGAATCGATTGGCAAAGGTATTTTTTGAGTTGTGTCAAGCGGCAACACCCACGTGTGGGTTTTGATAAATTTTTTCATTATATTAAAATTAATGTCCGGTATTATACACGACTTAGCAAAATTTGCAAGCTAGCAAGCACTCGATACATACTAGTTGGCGACTCTGACCGTATAAAATAATTTTTATAACAGCACAACTGTTGTAATACCGTTGGTTTTTACATACAACGCTTGCGTGAAATCCGTCAAAGTCATCAAAAAACTTCAACAGAACTGTCATATAAGTTTGGTATCTCATTTGAGAGTGTTAGCAAGTTAGCAAATTTGCAAGGTCGTTTATAATACCGGACATAAATCTTGCTATTCGTATGAATCCTAGAACAGTATTGAGTATAATAATGTAACAAATATTTTGTGCAAAGGGATTCGGGTTTGATCTTGAACAAGAGCTATAAGCAGAGCGCACATGTTTGATTATGTCAATGTTTTTGCACAATGCTCGAATACCTATGATGCTGTATGAATAGCTATCAATACGAGCCGTTTTGCATTGAACCCATTGATTAGCGACAAAAGTGGGTGTGTATGTATATATGTGTGTGCAATACTGTATTATTTCAACAATGGTGAATGTCATTGTGTAAGTTGGGACCATGGAAATGTAATCTGTGTTACCAAACAATAATTCATAATGCAATACATGTGTTGAATATAACACCACATTTATTATAACGTGTAGGTAGGTATATATTAATATTATACAATATTGAATGGAAAGAACTTTTATTTGCTAATGACGATTTTTTTTTTTGATAATCAGTATTGCCGTTTGCCGTTCTTTATGTTTGATATTATTAACTAAAATATTTCATATTTTTTCTCTATTAATAGTTTGACGTCATTTTTCAAATTTTATTATTGCTTTAAACTTCAGATTTCGAATTAGGGTTTATTGTTAATCGCCTAAAACGCGGCAAGGTATCAAATAACCCATATGAGAAGCCAGTGTTTAGTGGCTTATTTGGTACCTCTTATTTTCCAGCAGGGCTTTGTTATTATTTTTTATGATTTTAACCTCGAGTTGTACAAAGCATAATTCTCGATTAGTTAATCAGTTGTTTTCAAAGCATTATTACGCCAATTCTAAAAAACAATCACGGTTATGATTAGAGATGAAACGGATATCCGGTAACTATCCGGTATCCGGCCTATCCGGCCTTATTTTGTTATCCGGTTTAGTACCGGATAGTAACGCATTATTCGGCCGGATACCGGATATTTAAAAATTACATTTTTTGATTTAAAAACTGCAAGAAAAAAATATTTGTGAAGCAAATAATAAGAAATTGATTTGTAAAATAACGAAATTTATTAAAATAAGAAATTCAATCACAACCAAATTTCAATTTTCTTCCCTTGATAGAAGAAAAAGAAGAGAAATAATTAACATCTCATTAATTTTGATTATTAATTAATACTTCACAACACAACTATCTATACTCTATTTCAGGCTTGTCCAACCCGCGGCCCGCACTAGATTTAAAAAAAAGTGAAATATGAAAATCAGATTTTTCAAAGTATAGAAATATAATATTTCTAATAAATCTATAAAATATAAATTATAGATACAGAGATATAAATAGTTATATAAATTAATTAAGTAAACAACGAAAAAAAGATCTTCAAATTTTTTTGCGGCCCTTAACAAATTGTTTCGTTATTTTTTTGCGCTCTGCGGCCCACATAGCTCAAAAGGTTGGACACCTATGCTCTATTTCATTTAAGAATGCAGTGGTTGCCGGGGTTTTGACGGTACGAATCGTGAATTTTACCGTCAAAACAGGCCGGATATTCGGCCGCCGAATATCCGGCCATCCGGCCTTACAGCTCACCGGATATTCGGTATCCGGCCAAAACACTATCCGTTTCATCTCTAGTTATGATACATATTTTAAGGTAAAAAATATCATATTTATAGCCCAGGCAATAGACTCAAAAAAACGGTCAAACTAAGAAAAAATTCCGACCAAGCTGAATTTTGGTGGAGACTTTTATTTTGATGTCCTAAACATACTCTAAAAAGTCCCCATAATTTGGATGGCGGGTTTTTATTTTTTAGGGGGTAAAGAGGGGCTGATTCTAGCTTTTTGCAAATATCTCAAAAATGATCAATTTTTCAAGAAAAATTGTTTTGAAGAAAATTATAGCTTATAAAATTCAACACAAAAAAGGTTTTAATACTTTTCTCGTAAAATCAATACTTTTTAAGTAAACGGTTAACTTAGTTAAGGGTGCATTGAAAAGTGTCAAAAATTGAACTTTTAGGGGCAAGCAGTTTTATTATAGATTTTGGGGCGTAGAATTCGAAAAAAATAGCCCGGACTGGCAAAAAGTAGTGCAACACCCTTAAAAAAGGGGTTGAAAGGTGAAAACCCCGTTTTCAAGATTTTTTCCAATTTTTCTCAAAATCTAAATCGATGACGGGGTATTTTTATGGTTGATATTTATTAGGGACACTTAGTCGAATCGATCGGGACCACAAATATTGAATTTGACAGAAAAATACTCTTTCTAGACGGTTTAAAAAAACGTAAAAATGTTTATTTCGAGGAAAAAATTTAAAAACTAATAATTTTTGTTCAAATCAAAATTGATCTCAAATTGTTCCTTAAGTTCTAAAGAATACTGATCAACCATAATTTAAAAAAATATTAATATTTTAACCAATGAAAATCGCTAATGTTTAAGGGTAGGCAACGTAATTTTTTTTTATCAATTTTCATTGATTAAAATATTATTATTTTTTTAAATTATGGTTGATCAGTATTCTTTAGAACTTCAGGAACAATTTGAGACCAATTTTGATTTGAACAAAAATTATTAATTTTTAAATTTTTTCCTCGAAATAAACATTTTTACGTTTTTTTAAACCGTCTAGAAAGAGTATTTTTCTGTCAAATTCAATATTTGTGGTCCCGATCGATTCGTCTAAGTGTCCCTAATAAATATCAACCATAAAAATACCCCGTCATCGATTTAGATTTTGAGAAAAATTGGAAAAAATCTTGAAAACGGGGTTTTCACCTTTCAACCCCTTTTTTAAGGGTGTTGCACTACTTTTCGCCAGTCCGGGCTATTTTTTTCGAATTCTACGCCCCAAAATCTATAATAATCAACCATAAAATTGCTTGCCCCTAAAAGTTCAGTTTTTGGCACTTTTCAATGCACCCTTAACTAAGTTAACCGTTTACTTAAAAAGTATTAATTATACGAGAAAAGTATAAAAACCTTTTTTGTGTAGAATTTTATATACTACAATTTTCTTCATAACAATTTTCCTCGAAAAATTGATCATTTTTGAGATATTTGCAAAAAACTAGAATCAGCCCCGCTTTACCCCCTAAAAAATAAAAACCCGCCATCCAAATTATGGGGACTTTTTAGGGTATGTTTAGGACATCAAAATAAAAGTCTCCACCAAATTCCAGCTTGGTCGGAATTTTTTCTTAGTAAAAACCTTTATTTCCTGGGTTATTAGTGAATAGTTCATTTACAAATTAAGAATAAGTTTAGAATAAACATTAATCATGGATTGAAAACAACTAATTAACTAATCGTGGATTATTTTGCTTTCTGCAACCCGAGGTAAGTGTACATATCCAAATAAGGAAGACATTTTATGATTGACTTACATATATATTTGTATGAATATATAATTAACGGTTACTCGCGACTATATTCGCGTGGATTTTTTTATATAATCTATTTTTCGGGATATAAAATGGTATATGTCCTTACTCAGGATGCAAATTATCTCCGTGCCAAATTTCATCATAATCGGTTCAGCGATTTAGCTGTAAAAAGGTAACAATAGACAGATAGATCGTCGCCGAGTTGAATGCACTTATCCCGATAAAATCATGTGTGATGTATGAAATTTTACCTAAAATTTTTGAATTTTAGATTTCGTTAATATTAGTGTTTTTATATAGAAAATAACGTGAAAAGTTGAAAATTTTCAAACCACAGGTCTGTATCTCATAACGTTCTCGAAATATGGCCTCTCAAAGTTTTATTTTTTTCAAAATTTTGGAGAAAAATGACTTTAACTTTTGAATGTGTAGTCGGATTTGATTTTTGTCGACGGATTTGAAATCAACATGTTAAAATCTATATGATGACATGTATAATACTTAAAACCTCGATAAAAAACTACCCCTTGGAAAATTTTCGATTTTCAGCAAAAATTTTCTTTTTGAATTATCAAGTATTATACATGTTATTATATAGATTTTGGCACGTTGATTTCAAATCCATCAACAAAAATCAAATCCAACCACACGTTCAAAAGTTACAGCCATTTTTCTCAAAAATTTTGAAAAAAAATTAAATTTTAAAAAGCCATATCTCAAGAACGTTATAAGATACAGACCTGCGGTTTGAAAATTTCAACTTTTCACGTCATTTTCTATATATTAAACATACCTACTTTTAACGAAATCTAAAATTCAAAATTTTTGAGCATTATTTTATGTGTTAAACTTCAATTTATCATAGAAATGTCAACTAAAAGATAAGAATACAAAAAATAAAGTTATAAATAACTAGAATTACGTATGGTATTATTTTTTGGGGGGGCTCGACAAACATTCAAGAGCTATTCTTGATGCAAAAGAGATGTTTAAGAGCAATGATGAACGTACCACCTACAACATCCTGCCGTACAATTTTTAAAGAAATGAGAATTTTAACAATCTATGATTTATATATATATATATGAGTGTTCTTGTTTCCTAAACAAAAACAAACAGTTATTTCAAGATAATAATTTGAAACATGATTACGCAACAAGAAATAAAGATATTTTTATATGCAATTTTTCAACATTAAGTGTCGTGAAAAATGGCCCTTTAAACCAAATCATAAAAATTTATAATCACTTACCAAATTATTTAAAAATGTTAAATGAAATAGACTTTAAAAAACAATTAAAAGAATTATTATTAAGAATGAATAATTACAATATGGGAGAATATTTTGATTGTAAAATTATTTAGTATTTATTTTGTGAATTATTATTTTTTTTTCTCTCCTCTTTTTTTAAATATCTATGCTAGCGTTGTAATTTTTTTTTTGACTTATTTCACACTGTAACACAGTAAATGAAATAAATATTATTACTATTATTATTATTATTATTATAAACAATACATTTTATTATAATTTGCCATGTAACTTCATTTAATCAACATATTAAGTTTTTACAAAAAATGACCAGCAAACAAAACCGAAAAAAGTATTATATTTAAAAGTTTTTTAACTATTAAGTACTCATCTATTTTTTTAAATAAATTCCCGTAAATAATTAGGTAATATTTGTGTATGAATCTTTTGCATTAAACTCCACAGTTCCAGAAAACACAGTTTAAGAAAGGTATTTCAGAAAAACAATAAACCTGTTAAACGCAGAACAATTTCGTAGAAAATTAGAAAATGACATAAATTAATAAGAACAATAGTTTCAGGTCGTGTTTTGAATGTAAGCGACTTAAAACAATACATACCTGCAAATCAATAATACAAGTACCGCGTGGAGACATTGTCCGCTATATAAAAATGTCCTTACGTAACGAAGTCTGAGCGTTTGCAATCCTTGTGCCAGATAATTGATTTGGGGCGTAGGGGGTCGGTGACGGAAGGATTGTTGGTTATTAATTTGATTGAAGAACTAATTTATTTCGAGTGTGGTTTAATTAATATTTCTTGAGAAGTGGAACAAGGAAATATAATAATAATGCAGCCTTATCAAATACTCAGAAGCTCGACGGTGTTAAATGTAAAATAACTTTTCACGTTTTCAGTCGCACTGTTTTTTCTTATTGTGAAAAATGTGTTTGGTGCATGCAATTTACTTCTTTAATTAATTAATGCAATACTTGTTTTCGAAATGGTGTATTGCGGAAATAATATAATAGCTGTTAGGCCGCGTGGAATTTGTATTTTTTTTATATTTAATCAATTTTTGGGACACAAAGTAACGTATGTCCTTCCTCAGGATGCAAACTATCTCCTTGCCAAATTTCATCAAGATCGGTTCAGTGGTTTAGCCGTGAAAATGTAACAAACAGATATAAAGAATTGTTTTCGCATTTTTAATATTATTACAGTCGACTTTCGATAATTTGAAGTTTTTTTCCGGTCCCTTGAAAAATAAAATTGAAAAAATATACAATATAAACTGAAAAAAACCATGTATTATCGTCTTCTTGGTATTTTGAAGTTGTAGTAACGACATTTTGCTCGCCAACACTCTATAATTAAAAGTCTTTTGAATCAATTCTGTAATTCATTTAATCAGATTTGTCTTTTGTTTACGTACATTGTTACGTCAAACTCTTGTTTTATTATTTTTACCTAACTTCCTCTTGGTTATTTGAACTCTTATTATTTTGAACTCTCGGTAATTCGAACGTTTTCTCTAATCTCTTGAGTTTTAAATTAACGAGAGTCGACTGTATATGGATTAAGGGGGACCATATGAGTAGACGACGGGAAAAAGGCGAATTTTGATAATTATTATTACAAAAACTATTTGTTCGATTTCATCCAGGTTTGTTTTATTCTAAAGTATATATGTATTGATGTATGTATACAATTTTTTATGAACATATTATATCGAATAGGGGAACTGCTGTCATGGCCGGCGTAAAACATGTCCCTTGATGTGGTTCCCAGGATAACTATAGCAGTCGGTTGATCCGAAACAAAAATTGCAAAATGATTTTTTAAAGTTAATGATGCCCTTCGCTACGTAAAATTTAAAAATATTTTTTTTTCACGAATTGGTGTTTGATTGAGCATTATATTAATTTTGAATAATGGTTTCCGATCCTTCTGTAAAATTCCAATTATTGAACCAATCAGAATCTAGTATTTGGTACTTAACAGATGTGTACCAAGTTGTTAACACAAACATACTGGTAACAAAGATTGATTAAATTGAACTTTAGTGTTATTTTGATAGGAAAAGATACAGGGCCGTAGCTAGAAACTCGGGGGTCCGAGGCAGAGTGTGTGAAGGGCTCCCCCTCCGCTATATGCAAAATAAAAAATGAAGACCTTTTTTTTCGTTGTTGCCTCAGTATTTTGAAGTGCTATTAATTTTAATGATCCTTTTTTTCATTGACACCTAACTATTTTTGGATTTTATTAATTGTAACCATTTTTACGTTGCTGTGGGGACCCCCTTTGCTCGGGGGCCCCGGTGGTAGTTACGGCGTTGGAAATATAATTATATTTTTATATTTCTTGGTAACATTGGATTAAATCCGCTAGTAATTCATACATTTATTTGTTTTATAATATTTTCTATTGGTTCACCCCTGATTCTCGATGATTCATATACCATTTTTCAAAAGCACGCTAATTATTAAAGAGTGGAAATTATTTATTATAGTTATCGTAAAAAAAACACTTGTTCAGTACCCACGTATCGAGTGTGCACTGGGTTTATTTTTTTCAATTATTATTAAATTACGATTTTAACAGTGTATGGATTCACGTCAAGTACTTCACTCAATGTTCGCAGACAAAAGAGTCATTTAGTTCGTTCATCGATGGATAGATGACAGCAGCAGTTAGCAGTATGTAGCAGCAATAGCGCAGTCAACAAGGCAGGCACCTGTACATTTAATCTTACTCCGCCGGTAATACAGACTGCGTGCTGCCGTCTCTATGTAGTATAACGTTGGGTGACAATAACTCGCAACACTTGAAATTGCTAATTAACGGGTGAATTCAGTGTGAAATATCCCACAATGCGTTCGCTTCAATGAGTAATATTGTGAAGGTTTATTGTTATTTACATGTACACCTTAGTACCGGTGTGGTGTACGTAAGCGTTGAAATTTAACAAGCAAAGCTATATGTATATGTTTTGTAGGTACATATATTTATGTAAAATAGAATCTTTTTTTTTTAATTTTATTGATATAAATAAATTATTAAATAAATAGGAAATAATATTATTAATACGAGAAGTAGCGAAATATTTTTTGAAAAAAGGTTCAAATTTTGCCTTTTTGAGGTCACCTAATGTAAAGATTTCTGTTAGTAAAAAATTGCTTCTTCCAGAGATTATTTTAAGGAAATTTAAGAAATTGCATAATTTGAGGTAAAGCATATAAAGCAAATAAAAATTGCTTTCTTTTCTTGGTCTTTCAATTAAATAAAAACAAGGTTTCCATGCAATTGTATGACCTTTGTTTTGGTCTTAAGTTTATCACTGTACAAATTATCTTTTACAACTGGAAAAAATTGCCAATAATACATGAAATAAATCTTATTTAGCTAATATAATTTACCTATTTTAAACCCTCTAGAGGGGTAATATTTGTCAAATTCAGTATATGTGAACTCAATCGCGCGATTTGTCTCAGTATCCCCAACAAATATCAACCATAAAAATATCCCATTATTACTTCAAATATTGAGATAAATTGAAAATACACTTGGAAACTGGGTTTTCATCCTTCAATCCCATTTTTAAGGGTGTTGCACCACTTTTCGCTTGTGCGGGTTATTTTGTTCGAATAAAAATAAAAATATTCCATTATTACTTCAAATATTGAGATAAATTGAAAATACACTTGGAAACCGGGTTTTCATCCTTCAATCCCATTTTTAAAGGTGTTGCACAATTTTTCGCCAGTTCGGGTAGTTTTTTGTTCGAAATCTCTGCACCAAAATCTATATTAATCAACTATAACATTGCTTGCCCCTAAATGTTCGGATTTTGGAATTTTTTTACTGCTTCGTTTAGTGGACTATTATTGATTTTAAGATCAAATAGTACATTTTTACTAATTATTTTCAAAATAGGTTAAAATGTCCGTACAATAAAAAAAAAACAAAAAAAATCTAATCTACAAAAGTGATTAATTAGCTTTTGCCAAAAAATTTATCAAGGCCCAAATTGGTATACATTTTCTATATGTTTTCATAATTTTTTGACAGTAGCAAAAAAACTGAGGTAACGTTTTTTGTTGTCAAATTTGTTTTCAACACCAAGCATAGTAGAATTCAAGGCCTCTTTTTTTGGATGGTGTTCTCTTAAACTATTATAAAGCCTCGAACGACTTCAGGCAATTAATCTAGTATAAACATAAATGGACAATTCACTTACAATAACTACCATATTTTTTTACAAAGTTTCAAATTACACTCACTCTTAAGCCATAATAACAAAAACCCAAGCATACACTGTGTAAAAACATGCCGCAATAGAAAATTAATCAACACAGAGTACTTTTAAATACACAATTGCATTGATGACACACAAAAACCCCTTCTTCTTTATTTAGATCTGCGTGGTGATTTAGAAACGACGCCCTTTGAGACGTCGGGTGCTATACCATTGGAGACGTGGGAGGGGGTATGTTGATGGCGTCGCAGCGCTAATCTCAGTAAAAGCCTCCACTGGTATGTCGGGAATATATCACACAACGCCTTATGGCCCTCTGGGACGTAGCTCTTTATCAGAAGGAGTTGTAATGGAAAAATAATTATTTATATTTATTTTACTGTTTAAGATGGAATTTAAATTAATGTATTTCAGAATATAAATTTTGCAATTTTTCAAATATTTGTCTACAAATTTCATTTTGAATGCAATTAAAAGTACAACACATTTTCGTATGCGGTCTACAGTAGAGGTACTCATATATGCCTAGTAAAATAACGCCACCATTTTAAATCAAACTGGCGGTGCAAAGGCACTTATTATTAAAAAAATTGTCTGTGAGTCTATTATTTTTTGCAATTATACAGGGTCCTCCAATAGTGCGTCCGGCATTGTTTTACGCCCAAACTATTGAAGATAGAGAGTTAGGATAAAAATTTTACTATATCTATCGACCCTAAAGAATTTCAGGAAAATATTTTCAACCCCCTAAAACCGCTCCTTGGGGGGTAGTTTGAGGGGTACATGGCCGTTTCTCAGTAAAATCAAATGGAATGGTATATCAAAAAGTACATATTTGTAAAGATAATGAAAAAATAAGAAACTTTCGTAAAACAAAAATTTTCATACTTTCAATTGTTTAAAAAATATGGCGACTTGTTATCAAACTTTAGAGTTTTACTCAAAGTGCTCTAATTTCGTTAAATATTTATGGAATTTTATTATTATTTTAAATTTAGAAAGTAGAAATAATGAACTTTGTAAAGATGTATGATTATTTTAGATTTTAATAGTTTAAAGTGTCATACTCGACATACCAAAAATTGAAAAGTTCAACTAGGGATAATTCAAAATTTTTAAATACAATGGTATATCAATTAGTAATTTTTCTTAAAGAAGATATGTAAATAAACAGTTTTTGATAAAAAAAATTAAAATTAAAAATTTGAATTTTCAGTTTTCAATTTTAAAATTATAATTTTAAATTTTAAATTTTCTTAACAAAAGTTGTTTATTTACATATCCTTTTTAAGAAAAAGTACTAATTGATACACCGTTGTATTTGAAAATTTCGAATTATCCCTAGTTGAACTTTTCAAGTTTTGATATATCGCGTATGACACTTTAAACTATCAAAATCACAAATAGTCATACATCTTTACAAAGTTCATTATTTCTACTTTCTAAATTTGAAAAAATAATAATATTCCATTAATTTTTAACGAAATTATAGCACTTTTAGTGAAACCCTAAAATTTGAACAAGTCGCCATATTTTTTAAACAATTGAAAGTATGAAATTTTTTGTTTTACGAAAGTTTCTTATTTTTTATGATCTTTACAAATATGTACTTTTTGATATACCATTCCATTTGATTTAACTGAGAAACGGGTATGTACCCCTCAAACTACCCCCAAGGAGCGGTTTTAGGGGTTTGAAATATTTTCCTGAAATTTATTGGGGTCAATATATACAATAAATTTTTTATCCTAAAACTCTATCTTCAATAGTTTGGGCGTAAAACAATGCCGGACACACTATTGGAGGACCCTGTATAAAAAATCAATTAAATTAAAAGTGAACATAATATAATCAGATAATGGGGAGGCTCAGGCGCGTGTACAAGGGGGAGTCTAGGGGCTATGACCCCCCCCCCAAGAATTAAAAAGGTACACTAGATATTATGAGGGAATCTGAAATTTATAAGTAGTCAGATGAACACTGTTTGAGTGTTATTAATAAATTTTCAACTACAAAATCATTTGAATAAAATTTTTATATTATGGTAATTAGCTGCTTAACACGTAAACATGAAAATTGGCATATTATTTTTAATGTCATTAATTTTGAGCATCACTAAAATAATTATTTTATATGAGTTATATAGGGAATTGATTTGACTTCATTTCTATTTGCCATATTGTGCATCTCTCTCTACTACCTTTTATTACAATATTCGAATTTTTAAGTTATTAAAATTTAAATTAAAGAATTTGCAGTCAAGAAAATATGCGTTTGTTAACTAATATCTCGCAAATAATAGCTCTAAATAATTTTTTTATTAACAGATTATTAATAAGCGAATTTTTCTGAATTAGTGAAATCCTGTTTTGGAATAGGCTGTTCCATTATTATTATTTTTCGGGATTATGACTGGCAGACATACAGACGGGCGACAAAGTGAAATTAAAAGGATTCTAATCGTAGATCTACGAAACTCTAAAATTGTATCAGTTTGTATCTAAAACTACCATGTCGAGTATTATAAAGAGTTAGATACAGGGAAAAATCTAAACTAAAGATATTAGCGGGATGTCAAATTAACATTGATTTGCTTGCGATATTAGAGCAGTGGTAATAAATATATAATAATGTACATAAATACTATGCATTGTATGAGGTACAATTGTCACTACTGCTTCTAGACCGCTGATTTTACATTTAACGCGCATGCATCAAGGTTATTCATATAAACTTTATAATATAAAGTTTATATACCATTCATTAGAACTGTCAGTGGGTTGTCATTTATATTTAATACCCCGTTAGCTTTAATACCGGATATAACTTAAGTATTTAATCAACATTGAACACTACGTTCAAAAATAAAAATACATTTTTTATTTTTTATTTTTTTCTCTCTATTCTATACTTTCATGAATACTTCATTAAACCGGACTAAAATAAAAAGGATTAAAGATATAAGTTTAATAGACACATTCACTTATATGTGAATAATATTACGACACAAAGCTTTATTCATTGTGAACACGAGCAGGTAGACAATAGAGCATTGTCATTGGCATTCCACTGATCGCAAAAAGTTGCGAAACAATGCAATTGGTTCTTCCGAGACACTGGTTCGATTTCAGACGCAAGCGCAATGTTTGCTAAACAATGTAGGCGTGTGTTTATCAATATATACATATGTACTTCTGTATTCAATAAAGACGACCTATATATTATATACAGTTTATATGAATTGTATTTACTTTATACATATAATACATATTATATGTTTCTATGTATAAAAATGTACATACAGTCGAAACCGGTTATAACGACATAGGTATTTACAACTTATCGGCTTTAACGACTCAAAATAAAAGTCTGACTGAATGAATAGTTAGGGGGGGGGGGGGTAAGGGGATCACCCTCCTCCCAATGACACTATGAAAATTAAGAGATAATTATATCTATAATATGTGAGCACTTTTTCAAGAATGAATATGTAGATACATCTTAAAGTAGAATATAACCAATTTTTGAACTTTCTACCACATAAAAGATGGTTTTCATAATGAAAAATGTAATTATAATGCGGTGTTTACACAGAAAAAGACAAAACAGCAACACGGTGTTTTAAAATTAAAAATGTATGGGGTTTATTGTATTTTTGTAAAAAAGACACAATGTTGCTGTTTTGTTTCTTCGGTGTAAACAAGGCATAAGATTTAATACTAAGTTATATCCTCCATTGTAAAAAGCTATCTACGCCACTGTTTACGACTGTATATCGGCTTTTACGACATAATATAACTGATCCTCACGATGTCGTTATTACCGATTTTGACTGTATTTATAATACAAAATCTACATTATTTTAAATTACATTATTATTACAATTATTTTGCATGTAAAGAGTGAAATGTTTTTTTGAATAGGCTCATAATTATTTAGTAACTAATATGAGTAAAAATAATGTTTTTTTTTAAATAATATTTTTAAATCACGGGCAATCTGGAATTTTCACATTTTTCAATGTTATTATTGCTAAACTTAGTATTTTTTGGTTTTTAACTAGCAAAAAATTGCACGCGGGGTAAAACTCAAAAATAGTAATTGAAATTATTTAAGTAATTGAAAACCGCGGAAAGTTTACCTTTATTTTTTTTTAATATCATTATATAATAAATTAGTTTTTTTGTGTATTTCAGGAAAAAAAAATACTTTATATCATTATTGAATGATACTGGAAATCGATAATACTTATAACCGGATATCAAATTTCATAATTGTTTCACTAAGGGTTCTCTATAGATATTAAATAAAAATACATTTTTAACAATACTTTGGAGGTCTGTAGCTCCATCACGAAGAATTTCCGAACACATGTTCATATGAACTTTTTGCTTGAAACATTTTTCTTGATCAACTGTTCAAGTTTGTTCCACCTGATATGACTCATCCTGTATATAAAACAAGGATTTCTTGATTACTTTAAATGCGTGTCTCAATCAACTGTACAAGTTATTAAAAAAAACATAATTGCATAATAAAATAGTATGGCAGAAAATTATTTACAAAATATTTTTCAAATAAATTTTATTTTCACATGTACTAAAAAATTAACTTTTACAGTGCCCCACTGAGAACGCAAAACTATTTTACCTGTAACACCAAATCGTCAAACAACGCCCCTGATAAAAAAAAACTACAACCACATAGAGACAAGTTTACATATAATTTAATGCTTACTCATAATTTTCACTGGATGCACAATTTAATAAAATCCTTTTCAAAAACAACTAACAATAAGTAACACAAGTGCAATTATTATTTTATATAAACAACCTACAATAAAATTAAATATAAAATATAATATACGTTCATAAGGAATTCATACGCATGTGTGAATATTATATATAATAAAAATATAAAAATGACAAGCAAATGTCATACAAAAACGCAAGCTTCACTTCAAGTACAAGGGCTCCTTTAGAAATATGTCATTGTTGCGTGTACATCTTAAAAATAAAATTCTTGTTGACAAATATAGTGGAAAATATATTTCTATATATTAATCTGTACACTGTCATATGATTTTTATTTAAAATGTCAAAGCAAATATACTAATATGCTTGTTGTTCCATACATACACGTATTTATACTTTAGAAAATATCATAATTTCATCAAATATAGAAGTGCTTATTCTTCTGCAAGAGTGGGTTTGTAACGTAATATTCTTTGTATTTTTTTGTATGAAAAGCTGCTCTTTATGTATACATGTATGTACGTAAATACTTTTTATTACTTAATTTTTATAATCTTATTTTATTACAGAAATAAATATTGTTTTTTTTTTAATATATTTTTTCATATCGTATATAGACAGTACATATATTATTTATTATGTGTTATTGCAGTTGACTTGCTCATATTTACTTACAGGGTTGCAATTATATTTGTTTTAATTGTTTATAGTGAGTAGGTACTATACCGAGACTTTTCTACGGTTTTGGTGTAAAAATCAGTATTTCGGTACAGCGCAAAAAAATATCGTGAACAAGAAACTAGACCTCACCTATTCTATGGTTAGTTGACCTGCTGATTATGAATCTGAAGGCCGTTTTTATCAAATTTATAGATAACCTCGAAAATTTCGAATTTTGGTGATTTTCATTTTTTTTCGAGTCATACAATTTTTCGAATTAAAATCAGGCAAAGAGCATAGCTAATCATGTTTCTGCAAGAAATATTTGTTTATGGCGCTGAATAATTATTATTAAATTACGTATAAGGTAAACTATTTGTGGTGTTATTATAATGTAGAATGTAGAACATTGGCGTTAATTAGGAGGGGGGATACATTTTAAATATGCTATTTGAAAACAGATACTCAGCTTTTTATTTTTTTTATGTTTTTTTTCACAAAATTACTGACATGGTCGTTTTCACTTCATGAGCCTCTGTAAATTGAAAAAATTATCGTAAAAAAATTATTTCAAAACTTTAAGAGACAATTATTTTAGGCAATTGATCGATTTTTAGCAAAGCTACAATGCGAATAATGAATTGTATTCACGACGATTTTTGCTGCAAACTAATTATTTTGTGAAAAAAAAACGTAGATTAAATATTTTTTTACATTCGACGAACGCTACCGAAATTGTATTTTTTAAATTTATTGGTGCATTTTATTGACATAACTTTTTAAGGCGTAAACGAAGCATTTTTTTGAAATAATGTTAAGAGTTTTCAAGCTTTTAGAAAATTTCTATCGTAATCATTAATACCTAATATAATTATTACCCAAGTTATAGCTATTTGAAAATTACTTAATTTTTTACCTCCGCCCCCTTCTTTATGAAAATCTTCCCACCCCTCTTACCAGGTAAAATGAAAAGTCGATGCCTATGGTGTAGAATTATCATATTAATTTTTTGATATGTGTATACATTTTCTTAGGAAACAGGAAAACATATATTTAAAAGATAGTGAAAATCATTTTAAAGTATTTTTATTCATTTATGAAAATCAAGGCTCTGAAATATAACGTGAGTTAATACTTAGATTTGTATAAATGTATATAGAGATACTTATGTAATATTACGTCGGTAGTATACTTTTATTCACAACATTATAATATGTTTTCATCAGTTGATAAAATTTATATTAAAAAAAGTATTCGCAATGGGTATTGTTACATGAATAAAATAATTTTCTATTGAGAAAATTATTTTGAAAGTAGTTGTGCAAAACATGTGCTATACATTATAAAACATCGTTCTAAAGAATCCCTCGACGCAAAGAGAAGAAAAAGAAGAATAGAACGCCTGTGGGACGTCGCCCGTTTTTACAATGAAAAAGCTCTGCAGTAGGTAGGTGCTGTGTAGAGCTTTTGTGCTTTCCTATACACTATAAGCTTTTCTATCTGTCTATAGTCAAAGGCATCCTTGTTGCATTACTTTCCATTTTTTTCATTTCTTTTCTCAGTCGAGTTGGCTAGAACAATTATTTTAAAATAATGATACTTTGTATTTTTACTCAACCAACGCTATCTTCGTTTAACGTTAGTAATACAATATACTCTATCTTTTATATTGGTTTATATGGTAATGTAACAATCCGAGGATGTATATTAACAGTGGAGTTATTAATAATAGGATGATATATATCTATCTTCTTCGTTGTACAGTTAGCGAGTATATACATGTTTTTTTTTCTTTGTACAGTTGGATTTGAATGCGTGTATTCGTTTTTTGTAATTTTCTATCCTTTCATATTTATCTGTGTTTCTCAATAAGAGAGAACTGAAGGAGTATTTTTCCTTTCACGAACATTCCTTCACAAGGATACAATGGTTATTTTGGTTTTTGTTATCATGTATAATTATTTTTTTCTTTCTGCTTTTACATTTATTTTAAATTGTATTGTGTGGTAATGTGGAACAGGCATTGTTGTGTTCGTTTATAAAGTCTAATGGTATCTTTTGTTGATACATTTTTGAATTATTTCTGTTTTAGTTTACAAAACGAAACTATGTTATTGTTCAATTTATATGTGTTATTATTACTAATTAATAACTTTTGTTTATTTCTTAGATATATGAAATATAAGTAATCAATACTATATGGCATCTAATTTTTGGAATTTTTGTCTGTTTGAATGTTTATACCAAGTTGATACAAAAACTACTGAACCGATTTTAATGGGATTTTCACTGTTCGAAAGTATATAATCCTATACTTCATTATAAAAATGTATTATAATCCAACCTTCCTTTGAAAACAAAGACACATACAAGTGACATAACCATGATTTTTTCTAGGGGTGGAAGGGGGGAACTATTTTTATGGGGGGCCATTGACATATAATATATATTTTAAATTAATTTAAAGTTGAAATCGGTGATAACGACATCGAAGGGATCAGTCGTATTAGGTCGAACTTTTATTTTGAGTCGTTGTTTTTTCTGTGTTCTGCTCTCTTTATACTAAATGCTATAGTCGACCGCTTAAGTTGTAGTGTTAGATGTGCGGGGTTCTATTGAGTAATGCACTGGATGAGGCCACAGAATCAAGTCAGTAGCGGATAGTCCAGTAATTATTTTTAATTTTTATTCTTAATTTTTTATGGTAATCTAACATTCATATATTCTATAAATGAATTTGTGTTTGACTACGCCAATGGACTGACGTCAATTCGGATTTCCTTCCCTTACCGCTCCGGTCATTTTTCATGATATGGACAATTCACACACACACAAACATATGATCAATTTTTTGTGTAGTGGATACAAATAAATCAGTTAATATGATTTTTTTTATAATAAGTCTGAAAATTATATTTTAACTAAAACATACTACCTAAGAAATAACATTTCGATAATAAGAATAAATATTTGAAATTCAACTGTAAGAGCATTGGTTTCTAACAACGTTCAAAATCCTGTCAATCACTCCTTCAATTTATTCAACAAGAAAATCACGTCGTTTCTAATATACGTGCTTTGTATTTGCATAATGGAGAGTTTTGCGTCATTTAATATTCTCTAATAATGACATCAAACATTAAAGGAAATAAACCAATAATTTACGATACTTAACAAATTATTTCCATTCATAAATTATATAGATTTGTAAATTATGAATATGTGTATAGGTAGAATATGTGTATCATAAATTATATAGATTTGTAAATTATGAATATGTGTATAGGTAGAATATGTGTATTATAATTATTAACACTGAAATTTCCGTAGTGTTAAGTGAAGCCATACTAATTAGATATGTATTTTATATATGTATAAATGTATATATATCTTTGTTGTACTGAATTTTAAATAAAGAGGCACACGATTTGAGTAATATTGGTAAAGAAACTAACATACAAATTATGTCATGGCACGTGGTCTAGTGTAATTAACGTTTAAATTGATTTTCAATGTTTAGAATAAAATGTCAAATAAAATTAAAGAACCTAGAATAAAATCATGTAATTGGGGTTTAGTCAAATTTGCTGAAATTGAAGTATGATGTAATTCGTGACTTGCTGATAAAAAGGTTCTAAAGGTCCGAAAATGGACAGTTTTTTTTAGTTTTTCATTGTTAAAGCCTTGGCATCTTAACCCATTTAGACCTGAAACTTTTTTTTCAAATTTTTGCATTTTTTCGTGTTTTAATGTGATTTAGTGGGTAAGTACTTGAAAATTAATAAAAAAATATTTGTTTGTCTGGTGTACCATATGTGGTTCTGGTACGGTAGGTCTAAATGGGTTAAGACTAATCTTAACACTTTTGCGTTACGACTTTGTAAATTATATGTGATTCAATACAAATGGCATTTTACCTTCGTCGAACTTTTTTGCACATTCTGCATATAAAAACTGAATTACTTAAAATATTTTATAAAGTTTGAAAAATAACAATTTTTGGACATCTATTAAAAAACCAAATTTCATTAACATCAGTTCAGTGTGATAAGGTTCAGGAGAGCAGACAGACAGACATGGAATAAAAAGTGTTTGTCTTTACCTGAAATGGAACGATTAAGTGGACATTTTGAAATCGGCGAGCAATTTTCTTTGTGAAGAAATGATCAAAGCAAAAAATGATTCTAGCAAAAAAGTTTATACGAACATGTGTCCAAAAACTCTTTATGAGGGAGCTATACACTTATATATTAAGTCTATTTATACAAGCGTCTCTTGGCCTAGCGGTTATGAAAATAGACCTGTATCCAATACACCCGTGGTTCGAGTCCTCTTAAGTTTTTATTTTTATTTTTAATTGCAAACAGTGATATTATTTAAATTTATTATTCTCCTGTAAAATATCTTATGAATTTATTTGTTTTCAATGTTTGTTTTTTTAAATGTGCAATTTAATTTAGTTTTTTAAATTTTGTTGATAAACAATCCAAAACTGGGATTGTAAATAACAAAATATATAATTTATACTCAAGTAACTTATTTATTTATGAACAGTTGACAATATTTTGGAAGGTATCTATCGTAAATATACTATACATAAAAACATATTAAGTACACCAAGAACATTTTATAAATGATTGAATATTTAAACAATTTATATATTTATTTATTAATAATTCTTATGGCATAATCGTCCATATAACCACTAGCAACAATAATGGTTACCGGTCTATTATCATAACCGCTAGGCCAACATACGCTTGTATAAATAGACTTAACATATATAGGTATACAGTATACATGCAATATCAAAATATATTTTGGGTCATAATTTTTAAACTATTACCCGTCTGCGCCCAAAACCGGGTATAGGTGTTATCAGGGGACCCCCTTTCACAACATATTTCAATATGAAGAAAATCGAAAGCGGCCCTCAGAAGGGTTCCCCTTGTAAGCGAGATCCCAATGACGCTATACTCATAGTATATAACATAGAGCGATGATTACGGCAGAGAGCTACGTGGCAGACACCCCAACGACCCTCGCAGTGTCTCGAGAGGCCAAACCCGCGCAGTTTAATCCCCTGTTAATTATCACCTCGTGCGTGTGCCATTGTGCGCAAACAAAACACCCCACACCCGCGCACTGATTACATGTGCCTAGTTCCAGTATAGTTGGGAGGCCAAGATACTGCCTCTTGCACAATCATCGTCAATGTTAACCCTTCGTTTCTCTCTCTGTTTTTTTGTTATTATTATTATCGAAATGTATGTTTGCCGATATTCGTTATGTCGAATACAAAAGGGATGATTACAATGTAAGTGGACTATTTAGATAAATTCAAGTAACTTTGGCGGACCCCTTCTCTTCCCCGAAAAGCTTTACGTAATTGATGGATGCGAAGAATTTGTAAGTAATTATTTTTGTTTAATAAAAATTTTGTGTTCTTCAAAAAAAATGATACTTTGGGGATAAGTGCTACCCCCTTTAGTGATTCGTGAGTTATTCATGTGTCAAACATTTAAAAGATAGACACGAAAATCAAAACAAATTTTTGTTTTCAGATATGATTATATAGCTGTCCTCTTGTTTTTTAAATGGGGTGAGTACACAATATTGTACTGATTTTAAATAATTTTAATAAGGTATTTTGTACTTGGATGTATCAGGTCTCATACACAAAAAAAACTGTATTGGACCAAGAAAATCTTGTTTTGTATATAACGAAAACAATATTTTCTTAATATAAGAAAAGTACCCTTAATCTAACTACATTATTTCTTCGTTCAAGAATATTGTTTTCGTTATATACAAAACAAGGTTTACTTGGCTCAAGTAAACTGTTATACCTGTGTACTAGTATCAAAAAAGTTAATACCTTAAATTTTGAAAAATCTCTTCGTGTTGGTTGCTTACGTTATAAAAGAAAGGTAACCCTAAAATGTCACGTTCTATAGGTCTAATGGTTTGGGCTGGGCGTTGATGAGTCAGCCAATCTAGATATAGGTAATATACAGAACAGAAATACGCACGTGAATACTTTCATATTTAAAGTATTTTGAGTCGATAGGTTATTTGTTCCAAGCAAACTACTGAACCTATTTTGGTGGGATTTTTATTGTTAAAAAGTTAGAAAGTTTAAGATCCATTAAGAGGGATGCGGTGCTTATGTATTTTGAGCAGCCGATTACGCAAGTATTCACATATTTAGAAAAACAAGCGAGCAAGTCTTTACTCAAAACTTATTAACTAATGAATTTTTTAACAAATATTATTTTTTGTGTGTGAATAATTATTAACCGCGCGAATTTGTTCGCATGGTATTACAGATTTCTGTTTAGTTTCTATTTTAGTTTCGCATTTACACGCTAGATGTCTACGCCAAAAAAGTATAACCTATAATACGTACAAATATCTCACACCCATTTTTTTATCTAATAAATTTTCATGATAAAAATTAGCCTATGTCCTTCATTAAAATGTAAGCTATATCCCTGCAAAATTTCATCAAGATCGGTACAGTAGTTTAGCCGTAAAAAGGTAAGAAACAGACAGACATACACACTTTCGCATTTAACTATAATATAAGTTTGTATATTAATAACATAGTTAATAATGATATTTTATTTAATTTAAAGTAGTTTTGAAACTTGTTAAGTATATTTTCATATAAAATATACTATGTATCTGGTCAATTGATCAAATGTTCATTGATTGTTTTGATCCAATAAATCAAAGTTTCTATAAAACCATACAAGCGCTGATATAGAAGATGAACAAGAGGTTGACCGGAGATGAGCAGATAGAAAGTTGTTGGTGCCGGATCGGCGGATGCGCGAGAAACTATGGGGTGGGGTTAGAGGGGGTTGTTACGTACTAGGTAATGGGGGTGGCGGGTGACTGATTGAAGCGATTGAGTAGGCCAAATACGGACGATGAGTTGAGAGTATGCGATTCGATATGTGGAATTAAATGTCAGTCGTTCAGAATAAGCGCATTGTTCGTAGGAGCGCGCGCCCGAAGATTGAACCATTGTCATCTGCAGGATAATGTGGCAGCGGAGGAGAAATACGCGCCCATCTCAGTGGCGTTACATATGATATTTTTGTTTAGTAATTTATACATTTATTGAATATACAATTACAAAAACTGACCTGCTATGACTTCATGACGAATAGTATGACGAGACCATCAATACTACTTATTAGATTACTAGCGGAATCCCGCGGTTTCGCTCGCGTAAACTTCGAAACTAATTAGAACCCCTCATACGTGATAGGGGATGACATCTTTTTTATATTGATTTCTATTCATTACCTATAAAAGAACGTAAATATCTCGGATTTTAGTTAAAAATTGTAAAAACTAACCCCCTGTCTACCCTCGCCATTAGGGATTGAATGTCGAAATTTTTATTTTAATAGATGACTATTTTGCCCGAATTTACCTTTATAAGTAAAGCAGGTATATAGACAAACATATCTAAATCCATCCTTGTCCCCGTCTCATGCTATTAGGGCTTGAAAACCGGTAAATACAAAAACAAAATTACAAATTTTTTCACCCCCCTAACACCTTAGGGGTTAAATTTTGGGAAATGCTGAAATAATTGTGTCATTATTTATATTGTAGAGTATGTTCGGTAAGTTTCAATTAAATGCGAACAAAAAAAATATTTTTTTATATAAAATTTGACACCCTGTTTTAACTCTAAGGGTTGAATTTCGAATAATCCTTTCTTAGTGGGTGCCTACATCATAAAAGGAAGGTACCTACGAAATTTCACGTTTCTAGATCCAGGGGTTTGGGCTGTACGTTGATATATGAGTGAGTGGTTAAGGACAAACTCTTTTATAGATATAGATTAAATAACCAAGAGAAAAAAATGACGTTTTATGACGCGTGATAACATGTTATGACGTCACATGACATATGGACGTTTCAGAAACATGATAATATATTTCAATCAATTTTCAAACCTCTCTTAACCACTATAACTTAAAAAAGGAGGCAACTTTAACCCAAATGAATGCATCTAAAATACGCACGATAATTCTTACTTCAGCCAACTTAATCTCAAAATCCTGAAGCTTTGGGAGTTTCTGCCCATTGAGACATTTGATCAGAGGAACAAAATACGCAACATATCAAAAATTCAATCAATTTAGTGGAAGTTTATTTCCCATAAAGATATTGCAGGGTCTTTTATGTACTACCTATATTTTTT
This sequence comes from Sialis lutaria, assembly GCA_949319165.1. Taxonomy (NCBI): domain Eukaryota; kingdom Metazoa; phylum Arthropoda; class Insecta; order Megaloptera; family Sialidae; genus Sialis; species Sialis lutaria. The sequence continues at coordinate 7,856,873 of OX439241.1, forward strand.
CGAGTAACTTTCCAATTACACCAACATATCTAAATATCTATTTTTATTTCCAAGTGCATTTTTTCAGGATACTATTATATTATTAAATGTAAATAATGGAACAACTGATAAATTGTTGGTTTAGACGAGCCGCTACTGATGTCTATTCTGTGCTGCTTTTTCTCTTGTGCAGTGTTTGTTGTTTGATGAATTTTATAGTTTGTTGGGGTTGATTGCTCGATCGAGTGGGCCACGATCACCGTCGCCGCCGCAGATCTCTGCCTCACGATCAGACGGCTCTGACAGTTTTGTATTTGACTTCTGAGAATTAATTTATCGTATATTATTATTGTCTTTAAACATTGCTATTTTCGTTTAAAATAGTAATTTAACAACGTTAGTTACATAATTATAAGAAATTTATTAACATCTGATACGGAAAAATGCAACATATTAATTTATTAGGGTACGATATGATTATTATCAATATTATCAATGATAATAATTATCTTTATATTACAAAAAGTATGTTAATATAATATATAGTATGTTATGATAATTTTATCATTTTGTTAACTCGGTTATTACGGGATTTCCCCGACCTTCTGTCTATTATATGCCTACCTTTTAAAAGATATTATTACATATATGTATATATAAGATTAAAGAATCCGTGTCATGCTGGATAATTATCGTAGATTACAATTATCTTGATAATTTTTCACTCTGATATTAATTGTTTTAATTACAAACAATACAATGAACGAAATAAAACGGACAAGTGCTTGTTGGGCACGCACATGATAGGGTTCCGTAGTCATTCTCACTACGATTTATAAAAAAATAGTTTTTTTACAAAATTTTTTAGTAACCTACGTTGCACAGCAAATCCCATATAAAAATCGATAAAACAGATATTGCTTACATTTTAAAATTGGGGAAACGGTCCATAATTTTCTAAAACTACGTTAAACCAAATCAATCAAATAAAATTAAAATTGTCAGCTTTAATTAGATACCTCATTCGCCGAAACAGGGAATCTTAAAATTTTCATGAAAATTTACTTAAAATTCGCGTAAGAAAAGGCCCTACTTATAATTCAACTAAAGTTTTTAATAGCATCCTCCATTTTTACTTTTTCAATTGTTAGAAACATAAAAGCCCTCATCCTGTGTACGCCTCTGTATAATATATTTCGCAATACTAACAATACTTTTGTGATATTTATTTACTTTTCGATATAAAGAGTAAATATATATATCCCAAATGAAATTATTTGCAATTATATTCGCAAGAAGTGTTCATAATACTGTAAATTAACTCAATCGAATCATAAAAAAATAAATAAATCAAATACGTACAATCGAACTCGCCGAATATAACAAACAATCCTCTTCACGAGTCACAAAGGCTCCCTTCTCTGACGAGTCTTTTATCCAAAGAAGCACAACAACAAAAATATATTATATAAAGTGGAGGAAAAGCTTATAATAGAGCCGGAAAAAACGACGCAAAGAATGAAAAGTGGCCGAAGTGACAGTGGCAAAAAAACCTCTCTCGCTATGGTTCGTTTATCCTGACTTTTTCTATATCCTGTTCCCTTACAAGTGACCAAATCTGGATACTTAAGGACTAAACAAATAGCTTTATGGAACGCCCAGTTATAATAATACGTCTAATAGCTACACAACATATTGTGTTCATAGGGATCATATTCATAACTTGCTGCAAAACTTTCGTAAAATGCATTTCTTTTCTGCATTTATGTAGAAACTTCGCAGCATATGCATGTTCACACATTAATTTAAAAAATCGTTGCATTGTTTGTTATTTTTTTTAAGAATTGTTGAAAAATGACAGCACCTACACCATTTCCAATTTATTTTCGTAAATTTTAGCTTATAATAAAAAAAATGAAAAACATAAGCTTGTATCAGTCTTTACTTATTAAATTTATTTATTTATTTAATAATTAGTGTTGAATAACCCCCCCCCCCTACCCTATTTTCCCACAAGAACTAAAATGGGCACCGCCTAATATTTTTTAGAAAGAATACTTTATAGATTAACACAAATGTTAAAGAGAGATTTCTATTTATTTAAAATATTTCGGAAAAAGGGTGAAGAGTTTTCCAAATTATATGTGTATAATATACTTATCATATAGAAAGAAATTTCTTCTTGCTTTACTAGTGTAAAATGTTTTTAAAAATTGAAATGCGTGTTTTGAAATATAAAAAAAAATAATAAAAAATAAAGTTTATTTTAATTTTTAATTTATTGTTAATACCTAACTAAAATAGTATTTATTTAGGTCACACTATTACTAACAATATAAAATTTAATACAGGTTGATATGATTAGTTTTAGTACTTAAATTTTAATTATTTAACTGAAAAAGAAAGTATAGTCTCAATTTTATAAACACACAATTTTTATAAGGATAAAGTTAATAATCACAGTCTTGTGTTGCATCATAACAATAAAATAAATTATATAACTGATACAGGGGCAGCACCGTCTGGTTGGTGGCCATTTAGTGAACTTCCGCCATAACCGGAAACATTAACTGAGCGTCGGGATGGTCGCAGACGTTCTGTATACCCATCTCACTTGCACGCGTCATTATTGCATTACTAAATGGAAGAATATAAATGGATTTTTTTACTATATCGTCAGTAATTTATTGCACTATGCTCTAAGTGACAAATTAATTAATTATGGGGATGCGATCTAGTATGTAGTTTTTGGTTAAATAGTTGTCTTTTGTAAAAAAAAAAACTTTAATCAATACCTATGTATTTTTATTTTATACTAGCATTTTCGGGATACAAAGAAACCTACATCTTTCCTCAAGATGCAATCTATCTCCCTGCCAAATTTCATCAAGATCGGTTCAATTTATGACGCAAAAATTCCAAAGGGGGTGGAATTTTTATCTTTAATATAAAAATTTAAAAATATTACACTAAAATGCAAAATTAACGGATCACTAAATTTTTCAAATATTTTTAGGTGTTTTTAAATAGCTGGATCTCCGCGAAAAATGGTCGAAGAAGAGTTTTTAAAAAACTGTTCTAAAGCTTGAACAATCTTGTTTTTGAATCATATATTGAAAATTTTATTGTCTTTCAGGATAATCTGCTTTTTTAAGATGAAACGCCAAAAAAATTATATTAATTTTGAGAGGCTTTACAGGACATACATTTTTTTTTTAAATCAAATACATAATTATTGTATAGATCAGACTTTTTTCTTCAATTTACTTTTTTTATTTATTGCTGTACGATTTTTTTTACTATGTTATGTGCAATCAAAGCAAAAATCATATTTTGCTTAAAAACTCTTCTACAAAAATTTTTGGCGGAGATCCAGCTATTTAAAAACACCTAAAACATTAATTAATGATCCGTTAATTTTGCATTTTAATGTATTTTTTGGTAGCCAAGGGTATTAAAATGTTTAAAAACGGTCGTGGATGCAATGTTAAAAGTATAGAATAAATCGATTTTTACATCTAAACATTTATTTGATCTGTTTTGAATTAAAAAAATATATCATTTATACGGATACGATGCTTAGAAAGTATAGTTAGTCTCTTTGGCAATTGAAACTCCATTTATTGCCTAGTGTTACATTTCACCTGTTTTATATTCAAAAATTAGTGATCGTCGGTACCAGTAGGTGGCAGTGGTTCGGCCGGAAGCGATGCGTAAGAGCTTAACGACAGCGCTCGGTTCCCATAACAACAAACTAACTCATCAACTGTGAGTGACACTGCAGTATTGCCACGCAGGTAATCATTAATCTTTACATTGTTGATCAGTATGCGTGCAATGAATATGTGCATTCGGTAGATGCGTTCTATCTACAACGTGTATTGTTAGGTGTTATTGTCAACCGTGTATGATGGATTTAGTGAAAATTCATATTGTTTAAATTGAAATGTATGATTCAAGATATCTTCATGGAAAATTAATGTAGAGAGAAAAATGTACGATGATAGCTAATATTTAATGATTTAATAAAAAAACACTTTTCAGTCTATAGGAGGGGGTTTAAAAAAATGCTATAGTTTTCATTAAAGTTATCAATTAAAAACTATACATTCTGAATTTTTTTCAGGTTTTTTGAATTGATACTTAAGAAATTAGAGGGAGGATGCCTAAGGCGGCTATTACACTATCAAAGAAATGTGATAACATTTCTTTGATCAAAGAAATATGACAGTGTAATATGTCAACTTTTATAATATTTACGTAATATTTACCTTCATAATATTTCTTTTATCATAGATAATGGCAATCTCTTATATTTGATCAAAGTTTTTTGACGGATAAATCAAAATGGCGACTGGAAAGTGTTCGTGGACGGTTTCGGCTACGAAATTACTTATAATCTTAATATCTATAAATTACGTGTCACATTGTTTTCTCCGCGATGGACTCCTAAACTACTTAACCGATTTTAATCAAATTTGTACACCGTGTGCAGTTTGATCCAACTTGAAAGATAGGATAGCTTACATCTCAATTTATGATCGCAATATTATTTTATTGCAAATTATTTGTCTTTATCTGTTAGCTCCAAACGATTCTAACAGATGGTGACATCTGTTGACTGGATTGAGTAAGTATTCAATAGATGGCGCTATGTCAAACTTCCAAACGTTTCATATAACCTACAATTTAATAGCATAACCACCACATGTTGCTAAAGTATAGGTTAACCACAGCAACGCGTGGCCGGGTCAGCTAGTTTAATATATGATCAAATCTTTGTCAAAGATCTTTGACATATTTATTTGATAGTGTAATAGCCGCCTTAATAACGACTTTGAAAGTAAATATATCGTAGCTGAAGGGTTAAAATCAAATAATCTTAATACATTTTTGTTGCTTTTTAGCAGATCAATGGGGTAAGTGAATAAACAATTTTGACTGCACTTTTTAGTCTATGAGAGGGGGGTTAAAAAACATTTTTTTTAAATCTCATAATTTCAGTTTTTCGTTTGAAATCCATACTAATATTATAAATACGAAAGTTTGTCTGTCTGTTTGTTACCCTTTTATGGCTATATAAACTGTTGAACCGATCTTGATGATATTTGGCAGGGTGATAGGTTGCATCCTGAGAAAAGATATTTGTGTGACATTTGTACGCGCGACCAATTTTATCGACTATTATAACAGAAATCTGTATTACCTAACCTTCTTCTTCTTCTTCATGGGTGACAGCTCCTACCTCACCTAAACTCCACGTGAACTATATACTACATCTTATTATGGGTATATATGACCCGCGATGACGACAACGGACTCGCGTGTAGCAGCTAGTAAATGACAATAAGAAAATGGAAGGGGCTGTGATATACATACATACATACATACATACAGACAGACAGACAGACAGACAGATAGACGGACGGACAGATCAAAACCAGAAAGCGTCCTAGTTTTTTTCGTAATCCTAAAAACGATTTCCTATTTAATTTATGATATTCATAAATTCAAGAATAGTTACACAAATAAAAGCAAATAGAAAAAAGAAAATATTAAATAATTTTTTTATGTAGAAGTACATCATCCCCGACGATTGTAGGGGGTAACCTCAATAACATGAATGCAATTTCTGTTTATTACCTACATAAGAATAAATTCACAAAGTCGAGATTTTTCTCGGTTTCTATCTCAACTCAGTCACGTGTACGAAACGAGACTATCATTTATAAGACGAGACGAGATTCACCTACTCTCGTCTCGTTTTGTCTCTTGTACAGCCCTATTTAGTTAGAATATATTATTGCCGCGAAGAACAAGTTGAATACCTATCGTTGTTATTTGTTACATGATTTAATACACAGGCGGAACAAACATGGTCGTGGAGGTGTTGTTGGTCGCTGATCGCGGTAGGCGTGGTCAACCCCATCCTCTCACTATTGGCTCATTCATCACAACTAACACCTGTCGGGTGCCACGGACTGGCCATTGTTTTCTGTTAAACGTGTACGTTTAAATATTTCATAAGTAGCATATATTATTTTCTTGTATAATTAAACAAAAAATAAAAATATCAATTCACAGTATTTTTGTTCATCAAAATGACTTTTTTTTTAAATTATTGATTTTAATTTGTATTTAACTATTTTTACTTGAAAAAAGAAACATACATAAAACCTAAAATACATAAATAATCGAAAAAAGTTAATAGAAAAATAATGATGTAAGTTTTTGGTTAATCATATTTTAAGATCAAAGAAAGATCAAAGAAACATTAACGGTAACATGTTTTTTTTTCTAACAAAAAAAATGTTTTAAATATATCGTGTTGCTGTTTTGTCTTTTTGGTCTAAACACATTTTTTGTAATTTAACCCATTAACGCCCAAAAGAAAACAAAAACATGCAAAAGATTTTTTTTAATGAAATTAAGTGTACATAAGTATATTTAACGAAATATATGTAGTACATACACAAACTTTTTTTTAATATTTAGGAAAAAAAATAACAGTGTGTACTCAAGTGAGTAAATTGGGCAGATGTAGTCTATTTTGTGTGAGACTGCTTTTCTTATATAATTTTTATTTAGATTAATTTCATTTAAAAGTCATGTTATATGTATATTTAATATTTATTTTATGATTTGAACAAAATTCGAAATCACATGCTCTAGTTAGATAAAATATATTAGCATTCCACGTACCTATCTTTTCATATAAAAATTATTCAGAACAATTAAAACACGTTTAAACACTTATGAAACTAGGTATATAACGTTAACAGATTTTGTTTGTTGTACTTTTACCAACTGATTTTTAAGGAAATATTGTGAATTAATATCCATAGACAGCAGCACTAATTATAAAATGAGGTGTACACAAATGTGTATACGGCGGGCGTTAATGAGTTAAAATAGTTGGAATATAGACAGAGCCAATTAGTACAAATTATTTGCATATAAATCATGAAACCAGTTCTAGATAGAGGTCTATGCTTTCCATGTAAGATCATAGAGGCAAATAAGGCCTACCTTAATTAGAAATGCTACATTTTGGGTAATAAATCTATTAGTAAATAAAAATAACATGCCAGTCTAGAACAAAACTGTAATAATTATTAAAAAGTCGGTCTTAAATTTGGTGGGCCTTATTGTCCCTTAAGTATTACGGTAAAAAAATTATTTTATTAAGCAAAAACTTATAAAACAAAAGAAATCAACTTGCAGCATAAATTTTATAGATCGAACTATTATCTGAACAAATAAGAAATAGAAAATATATATTTTTTGAACAAAACTTTTTTTTTTATTAAAAAAATCATCCCTCGCAACAAATGCAGAGGTACCGAAAAGTTAGCGTGGCGAGAGACTACACAGGTAGAAAGGTTTACTTGAGCTAAGTAAACCTTGTTTTGTATATAACGAAAACAATATTTTCTTAAGATAAGAAATACATATATTCTTAAACCAACTATAGTATTCTTGGACGAAGAAATAATGTAGTTGGATTAAGAGTACTTTTCTTATATTAAGAAAATATTGTTTTCGTTATTTTCAAAACAAGATTTTCTTGGTCCAATGCAGTTTTTTTTCTGTGTAGTCGATAGGTACACACAAAAAAAATTGTATTGGATCAAGAAAATCTTGTTTTGTATATAACGAAAACAATATTTTCTTATTATAAGAAAAGTACTCTTAATCCAACTACATTATATCTTCGTTCAAGAATACTATAGTTGGTTTAAGAATATATTTCTTATCTTAAGAAAATATTGTTTTCGTTATATACAGAACAAGGTTTACTTGGCTCAAGTAAACCTTTCTACCTGTGTAGTTAGTTTTGTATAAGTATCTTCTATATGTATATACTGTACCTACATAAAAACCCAGACCAATCCAACTATTATAAATATGTTTTTTACATGGGCATTATTACACCTTGGGCTTTATTTTCCTCAAGTACCTTATATTAAAAACACTTATTAAAATCAATGGTCGAATACATAATACATTTTCATTTTTAAATAAATGCATGGGAAACTTATTGTCTTTATTTATTTGAAATTACACCTAAATGCATGCAAGTATGCGACATAAAAAAAATCTCAATCCTTAAAGGACTACTTGAGTTCAAATCAAGTATGTATGGAGTTATAACAAAGGAATGCCTTTACTTCTTTATAGTGTGTATGGTTAATCCGACTATTTATTTGACAGGTTTTTTTGAATACGATAAATATATCATAGCATTCATTATTATTGGACTTGTAGTTTTTTTTGTTATACAATAGAGTATTTTTTATTGTAAAAGCGGGAATATTTGTACAAGTTAAATATTAAAGAAATTAAAGTAATATATAGTTTTTTTTATTCTTTGTGTTTGATTGTACATACAATTTTCTAGTACATTTATCATTTGGAATATCTTCGTTTATCCTTATTTATTATTATATTAATTTATATAATAGTTTTGAATGATTTAATGTATATACAATTATCACATTCATAGCTCATAGAGTAAATGATTATACGATTATATACTTTATTATAATTTAGTACTATATACCTTTAATACAACGAAATGTACGAGCATTGTTTATTTATTATTAAATAAAAGTGTCTAATTTTAAATAATCTTCGTACACATGTATTTAAAATTAAGTGAATATCAATGCGATTGAATGATCTAGACGAGATTGGCTTATATATAGTTAAGACCCAGACGAGATCATTTGAAATTTTGACGAGACGAGACTAAGAAAATACTAACTTTATTTAAGAGTTTCGATTTAAAAAGACTGTCAATATCTAATTACTTAAACTTGACTATTTAATATTAAAGTAAAATATACAAGATCCGTTTAATTTTGAAATCTATTTCTTTATTATCATAACAATAAATGGAAAAATATTTTTTAGAAAACAAAAATTCAAGCAAGACAGATTTTGCTTGGTTTCGATCAATATTATACAGTGAGACGAGACAAAACGAGACTACCCGGACTTTAAATTACCATACACTGGTAGAAAGGATTTCTCAAACCAAGTAAAACTTGTTTTGTATATTTTGTATATTTTGTTTTGTATATTTTGTATATTTTTCTTAAGATAAGCAATAATCTTTTAAACCAACTATAGTATTCTTGAACGAAGGAATAACGTACTTGGATTAAGAGTATGTTTCTTATATTAAGAAAATATTGTTTTCGTTATATAAAAAACAAGAATTTCTTGATCCAATACAGTTTTTTTTTCTGTGTAGACCAAGACAATACTAACTTTATTTAAGAGTTTCGAATTAAAAAGACTGTTAATACCTAATTACTTAAACTTTACTATTTAATATTAGTATTTTAATCATAATATTTGAAGTAAAAAATACAAAGTTCGTTTTATTCCCAAATTTATTTCTTTATTACTATAACAATAAATGGAAAAAAAATTTTTTACAAAAAAAAATAATCAACTTTCAATTACCATACATATAGCATAAACTAATTTTAGGTCCTTAAATATTCTACTAGTCCCATTTAAATCAATTCCTTGTTTTCATATCAAGTAAATAAATACTTATAAAATGACTATATTAGACTCAAAAAAAGGTTTTTATGAACATATTTTTATTGTACATAGAGCCTTTTATATGGTACGCGTTACACAAGCAAATTAGGACGGGGGGGGGGGGGGGGGGTAATTGGTTAAGATTTATAAGACGTGTTATTAATGTATGATAGCAAAAAAATAGCCACCACATTATCATGGTAACCAAACCTATTTTTTTTAATATTTAAAAAAAATATGTTATGAGGACCCCAAATTTTTATTTTGCTTAGTCCCCAACTGACATAAAGCGCCATTGTATATTGTTTCTATCAGCATTAATAATTTTAGGGGGAATTAAGTATGAACGCCTAATTTAACACATTATTATGAAAATCGTTTCAGTAGATCTTTTCCAAATAAGTAAAAAAAAAACTATTGATAGCTGAACACTTTGTAGTTTGGATTTTATACAATATTGAATAAATCGATCAATGCATTCTTAATTTTTTATTTTTAACAACAGTAAATGTGTAGGTATATTCGGTTTAAATGGTATCACAAACTGTATTTATCGAACATCTATCAAACATATAGTATAGGTACATAATCCGCCTTTAGTCAACAGATGCTTGAGATCACTAAACTGATATACCTAGATAACACGCGTATGTTCATTAAATATAAACGTTTCTTTACCTTTTTCTATAACTTTACAGTCATGTATTTAAAAAATTTGGTTCAATTAAAATTGTTTGATTATTTAAATATTATAAAAATATTAACGCACTTTGTATGAACCTTAGACAAGGAAATAACATATTACCTAGCGTTGTTACCATATCGCTCCACGAATCATTGGCGTATCATTCGGATTTTAAAATAAATACCAATTGTTTTGAACTATAAAATAAAATAATATAATAATATAAATTATTATCTCTCATACATACCAAATTCAATTGTAATTTAAAACATATTTGTTTATTATAAATTTTCAATCGGCGCCTCTGGTATATATCCATAGAAATGACGAAAGTGACATTAAATTAAAGATGGCCGCCATAACCTTGGGCCGCCATCAAGGTTATTAAATGACTATACTCTATTTCATTTAAGTTTGCAGTGGTTACCGGGTGATTTGACTGTACGAGTCGTGATCCGTACGGTCAAATCACCCGGTATAACCACTGCAAACTTAAATGAAATAGAGTATAGGTTCGGTTACTTGTGACGTCACCATGAAGTTCTTCTCTACCTTCTTGATTTTTTTATTTATCTATGATTTTAACTGTCATAATATTAAACACAATTCACAAACAATTATAATTAATATCATATGTGAATTTTCACTATAGCAATAAATGAATAGCACAAACACAGAACACAATAATAAATCAATCACGATCAAATTTATATTATGACAGTTTGACAGCGTTGGCGACCATTTGAAATCTAGAAGCTTAAAAAGAACTTCATGGTGACGTCACAGGCAAGTAAGCATACCTAGTCATTTACTTACCTTGGGCCGCCATCCAGTTTTGGTAAATATATGGATTAGCATTGGTTGGTATGTATCCATAGTCTTTCTTATATAATCTAAGTGCTTGCACTCCGGGAAAAATTGTAAATCTGCAGAGATCTATTCAGATCTCGATAGATCTTTATTTTGAGACATCATATTTTTCACTGGTTTTTGATCTGTGGAGACTTGCAAAGATCTACAACGGTCTACAAAGATCTGAAACGATCTACAAAGATCTAAAACGATCTATAAAGATCTCTGAAGATCATTAATTTTCAACGTTTTAATCTCTATCACGATCTACAACGATCTTTAGAGATCTTTGTAGGTCTCCACAGATAAAAAACCAGTGAAAAATATGATTTCTCAAAATAGAGATCTATCGAGATCTGATTAGATCTCTGCAGATTTACGATTTTTTCCGGGACTTAATAATTTTTTTAAGTGAGAAACTTAGTTATTTTTCTTTAATCTACTTTAGGACTAAAGCTATAAATCCTCCCCTTGAGTACACCCCTGATATTTAGTATCATCATTTCTATGTAAAAAGCTGGTAAACTGAAAGATCAAAATAAATTGTTATTAAAAGCATTAGCTGTCTTCTTATTCTTTTTAATCCAGGTGTATAATGTATAACATTTAAATTCCCAGAAATCACTAAAGTGAGATAGAAAATAGTTGTAGTATACTAGTCGATATTTATGTCTTTCTTGTTTACAATATGTTGAACAGTTATCGGCAGATGTGTTTCACAAAGTAGCCCGTCATGTCCTGACCACTACTTTGGTACAATAGTGTTAAATAAAGAAAAATGATCATTATCAAAAAGACATATGTATTATTCGATTAATATCATTAATTTCACTTTATGACTATTTAATTTTTTAATTGAGTATTTTGTTATTTTGTTTACAAAGCTTTGAACTTTTTCTAAAATATTCAATAACTTTCTTAATTGATTATTCGTGCCCTGTTAAGTTAATTAGGTGTTTTGAATAAAAAAAATATTTAACCTATGTAACAGAAATAAATTTAACCCTCCGTCTTTCTTAACCCTTGATTACGCACGCATATTTTCTGGGATGACAATTTATTTGGTAGGTGTAACCGTGAATTAATCAGCACTTGATCTTCTAACAGTGAAAGTTTAATCAAAATCAGTTCAGTAGTTTTTGTGTCAAGTCAAGGGTAACATAATCAGACCCACAAATTTTAAAATCTATAAAAATGGATTATATTTCTTATAAAACGACGTAATAGACTTAAAAATTACAAAATATTTTATTCTAAAAATAATAAGGTTGAACACTTGTTTAATTAAATGTACAAAATTAGAAATATTCGTTGATATTTGATTATTGTCATTACTGAATCATAATCTTTAGACACTTAACTGTAAAACGGCTTAATTTGAAGATAATCGGTGAATGGGTGTCAAAATGGTGGACATTTAAAATTATTATTAGTATTTATTATTATCCTTTAATTTTTTTCAAAATGATTCTTTATTTTATAACTTTTGTTTCTCAGTAGGTACTTATCATTTTGTAATCATTAGCAAATGTCCATCACTGGGTGCCCATTATCGGTTTTACTTTGTTCATTTCTGAAGAAAAAAATAAAAATAAGAAATGACTATAATTAAAAAAAAACTATATGGTATAATTAAAGTGATTTAATAACAAAGTACTTGTTTTATTAGTAATGGGTCGATTATATTGAGCGAGTTTACTAGCTACTAGCCGGCGAATTCACTATGTTAGCTGCAAGAAAACTCGCCTTGTAAACAATTTGCTACAAAAGTTGAAAGCCGGACTACTTTACTCGCTACTCGCTGGTGTGTGGGCTTGTTAACTAGTAAACTAGCCATGTGTCATCATAGTTACTAGTGAACTAGCTGCTAGCATCCCGGTGATTCCTAATCACAACACGTGGCTTAAACTCGATAGCTAGTTACTATTGAGCGAGTGGAATGTTTTGTGTATCACCATCATTACTATCGTACTAGCTGACTCGCTCGATTCTAAACTCGCCGTCTTATAGCTAGTAAACTCGCTCAATGTAATCGACCCTTAACATGAGTTCATAAGAAATGCAAATAATCAGGCCCACCAACCTAAAAAAAACACAGGATACCTTTCTCTTAAAGTGTGATGCCAGTATCTTACATAAGAATATCATATAGAAAATGTTTAATTACGTAAATAAAATAAATCCAATTGTTAAACAGTTCTGAGATGTAAACAATATTAAAAAGGTATAATAAAACTGAATTTAATGTTAAGAGTGTAACAAAATTACATCAAATATAATTAAAATGAATCGAAATGTGTTCTGATAAATATTTACCTAAGAAATAAATCAGCTTGCGTGAGATAAAATACAGTTTTATAGCTCTTCTGCGTTCAGCTCAGTGTCTACAATACATTGTATATATACATACAGGTCAGGTTTAGCTTTCTTATACTGCATATAATACGTATTATAACAAAAAATTGTAGTTTTTTTTTTTTAATCTTTAACAATTAGTTAATTTCAATAATACAGAAAGTGTATTTAGATTATATATTATAAATAATAAAAATGTTTGGTTAGTTATTTATTAATTAATTGTTATAGAGAAACAATTAGTGATTTGTTGTCATGTACAATTTCTGGGCATAATCTGAATCGTTTGGTTGCTTTGGCTGATATTTTAGAGCTCTGATGTCCGATATCATAAAATTTGCTAGCTAGCAAGGACTTTCAAATGAGGTATTAAATTTGTTTAGATTTGCTATGGAATTTAGATCAGTGATGCTTAAACGTATTGTAACACAGTTGGCGACTCTGACCGTACAAAATAATGTTCATAATATCACCACTGTTTTAATACCGTTGGTGTTTACATACAACACGTGCGTGAAACTTATCAAAGTCTTCATGAAACTCAAAGAGAACTGTCATATAAGTTTGATGCCTTATTTGAGAGTGCTTGCTAACTAGCAAATTTGCTAACTCATTTATGATACCGGATATAAGATAATAGATATTTGTATATAATCAAATAATGAATAGCTTAAAGCATTTGGAAGCTGGTCCTTAATTTAAAAAAAAAATAACCAGTATTTTTATCAAAATTATGAAACCTGGAACTAAATAATCATAAATTCAATTAATAATTTAAAATATTAGATGGATTAATAGATATCTTCATCAATTTAAAGTCGTTTAGGTTAAATTATGCTTGGTATTATAAAAATTTGAATTAATTTTATTAACTAATATAATTACGGGGTATTAAACTTATATATGATAGTTTTATGATATTCAAATAATGTTTAAGCCTAAATGCTATACATTTACTCATTGCTCTTTTCCTTAGCTTTTCATGTTGTTATTTGAAAATAACGTTTCGATTTTGATTTTTTGATTAAAGTGTCGAGATCATTCCAATCCATAAGAATTCTAAAAAATAATTAAAACGTATTATATTGTTTGAAAATGTTGTTTTTTATAATATAGTACCTATACAGGTTGAGTTTTTTATATTGAGACTGCTTAATATCTGGGAAACTATGGATTTTTACGGAAAATGTTAGGTACAAAAGTTTCAGGATTTTGAGGGGCAAATCCAATCGAGGTAACAATTGATCTTGAATGGATGTTTTAAGGTCATTTTGGGGTCAACTAATTTTTTTCAAATGGAAACCTATTTATTTTTTTGCAGATTCATACTTTGCAAAAAATAGAAACAACTTTTGTTTAAAAAGTTTAAAAAAAACTTCCTTTTTTACATAATCTTTTTTTTGCATGCTATACATTACACATCGCTCTCTTCCTTAGCGTTTCATGTTGTTATTTGAAAATAACGTGTCGTATTTGATTTTTTCATTAAAAGTGTCGAGATCATTCCAATCTACAAGAATTCTAAAAAAATATCAAAACGGATTATATTGCTTGTATTTTTTTTTTTAATAAAATATTTGTATAGTATATATCTTCGTGATAATGTAAATAAAATCCAGTCCTGTGGTTGAGGGCGGCACCGTTCCACAGGGCTGGGACAGTTTTAATTAATTGGAGAGCGCGAGTTCGTGCCCGCACATCATCTATTTGGATTGAAACGATGCCTTTGTTAAATAAATGAGTCTGTAAATTACAAAAATATTTAGATTAGACAACACATTACGTAATTCCCTAGCGGATATCCACAACAGTCGCATTTTATCTTATTTCATTTAAAAACTTTTAACTACCACAAATTTAATGATTTTGTTCTGTTGAGTTGAGTTATTTTAAAGCTAGCGAATAAATAAACGCTATTTGCACTTCATTTCTGCAATTGGATCGCGTTTATATGTTTTAGTTTAATGTTTATTTGTGTATATAGTAGAATTTTATTTAGATTTGTTGTCGGAAATTGTATTTTTATATTTGACTAGCATAGGATATGATTTTCGTTTACAATCATGCATGCTGACAATTTAAATGATTTTACTCATGCACGATCAGGCACGTATACAAGGGGGGTTAAGGGGTTATGACCCCCCCCCAAGAATTAAAGAGATACACTATATAGATATTATGAGAAAATTTGAAAGATATTTATTGTTTGAGTTTAAATCACTATCTATTAATAAATTTTCAACTACGATTACAAAATTATTTGAATAAAAATTTTATATTATGATAATTAGCTGCCTAACACGTATAAATGGAATATATAAACATAATATTTTTAATATAATTAATTTTGAACATCGCTAAAATAATTATTTTATATGAGTTATAGAAAATAAATTTTACTTCATTTCTAGTTGCCATATTGTGCATCTCTCTCTACTACCTTTTGTTGCAAACGAAGTTTTAACTTATTAAAATTTAGTAAAATCCTGTTCTGGAACAGCTTGTACATTTTTTTTGCAAAAACTAAACGAGAAAATATTTGAGATTTATTATACGTTTATTTCAAATAAATATTATATGCACAAAAAAAACTGTATTGGACCAAGAAAATCTTGTTTTGTATATAACGAAAACAATATTTTCTTAATATAAGAAAGTACTCTTAATCCAACTACATTATTTCTTCGTCCGCAAGAATACTATAGTCGGTTTAAGAATATATTTCTTATCTTAAGAAAATATTGTTTTCGTTATATACAAAACAAGGTTTACTTGGCTCAAGTAACCTTTCTACTTGTGTGCTGATATTAAAAAGTTTTTTTTTCTAAAAGTTGTTTTTATAAAAAAAATTCTGCATAACCCCCTCCGAGAAGTTAGGCTGTATACGTGCATGTTTACGCTCACGCTCATGTCTCAATTTTCTATAGGTATTAATAAATAATAATAAATATTACAAATTTAAAAATATTGATTTTTTTAGTTTCTTATACAGTATAGGTAAGTATTTATTTATTTTTTCGAATTCGAGATTTTAATGGAAGTACACATTTTTTCTTCCCCTGAATACTTTTGCACCCTCCTGCAGTTTGTGAGGACTTTTTTTAATCCTCGTATCAATTTTTAAACCTCATCAAGCTCTGCTACACACAAAAAAAACTGTATTGGACCAAGAAATATAAGAAAAGTACTCGTAATCCAACTATGGTTGGTTTAAGAATATAATTCTTATCTTAAGAAAATATTGTTTTCGTTATATACAAAACAAGGTTTACTTGACTCAAGTAAACCTTTCTACCTGTGTTCCTCATTTTAGCACCCGTGGCGCCACTGGTTTTCAAACTTATTTAAATTGTCTCTAATCTCATAATTTTGGCGTACAGCCATACATTTCTCTGATAAAACTGAATGAAAAAGTATCAATAGATGTTGCAATTTTTAAAATTGAATATTCTAAAACCTTCACATCACCGTATATTGTTTTCAATGTAACAGAACATTAAACCTAGACAAATTTACTTTCGTTATGCAATGTTGTATTTTTCCATAATGTTTATTTTGAATAGCGTTCATCGCTTCAAAATGAAATTGACAAAAACATGGGTGATTAATAACCGATTGGATTTTGTAAGAGTCGGTGGCGTTGACAATACACAGCGACCATTATAACCAGCTCCGTATTTGTGCGGAGTCACTTCCTGCTCAATGTTGAGCGCAAAAACCACGCGTCGGATCAATCAACGTGATTCCATTAGCTTTGAGGTGCTTCGGATATTAATTTGTGTGAACATGCTTGCTTATAATGCGTTACACTTTAAATTCATTCTTACCTACTATCAAATATAAAATTATTTCAAAGAGTATGTTTATTTATATGTATATAGGTTACTTTCTATAAAAACAACTAAAAAACAATATTTAAACCTAATCTAACTCATTCAAATATTATTTTTGTGTTATGAATGCAGTTTTATTGAAAACTAGTTGATATTCGCGACTAATATGTATTATACATATAATAAAATACATATATACTTATATGGTTCGCGTATTGGCGTGGAATTTAGGTTAGGTAGGAGATGTACCCATGAAGAAGAAAAAGAAAATGAAGGGTAGATAATACAGATTTCTGTTATGATAGCCGATAAAACAGATCGCACGTAAAAATGTGGCACTTTTTTTTCTTATCTTATACATTTTTCGGGATATAAAGTACCCTATGTCTTTCCTCAGGATGCCAGTTATCTTCCTGATATCTTCATTTTCATCTGGGAAAAAAACTATTTTTGAAAATGATCCTAGAACCGAAAACAGATATTTATTCTTGTCGTTTTTTGAATTTTTCTACTTATCTTTGAATCGGCGTATTAGATAAATGTATTTTTGAAGGGACAAGGGATATTTTAAAATATTTTTAAATATTATTATAAGTATACTATACTCTAAATACAGCGTATAAGAATGTCTCGTAGCACCCATAGTAACTGTTTTTTTAAGGAGGTTAGAACGTTACACAGTCTAGGAAAAATAGACGTACAACAAGGAAAAAATTGTATGTCTATTTTGCCTGGACTATACAATTTTACAACCCCATTGTAACTTAAAGATTTCGATATAAAATATTATTGTTTTAGGCGGCTATTACACTATCAAATAAATGACATATTTCTTTGATTAAAGAAATTTTATCACATTTATTTCTTAGTGTAATATCCGCCTATGTTAAATATGATAAAATTTCTTAAATTAAAAAAATATGACAGTGTAATAAGTCATCTTTTATAATATTCATAATATTTCTCTGATCATAGATAATGACAATCTCAATATTTGATAAAATCTTTGTCAAAGATCTTTGACATATATATTTGATAGTGTAATAGCCGTATTAGGAACTCGAAATGATAAAGCAGCATTTTGAAGAATAAATTGAAAAGATTAAGTTAAGAAAGCTTAAATAAAAATCAAAAAGAGAAATCCAGCGAATATGTATGTATATTGTAATTCGCGGGATAAAGCATTAATTTCAATTAACAATATATTTATTATTTTGTATACTAATAAACAAAATCGTTATTTCAACAACAAAAAACAGAGCTACGTTATTTATACACGATACGTTTTTTGCAGCATTACTCCGTGTAAAACAATTGTTAGTAAAATACCTACGTATAATAAGACAGAGATGAACGGATACGGAACACAATAGGTCCGCTATTGTCTAACATCCACTTAATGTAATCATACCTTGGATCACTTGTAATTGAAGCACTTCATATTGGGTTTTTAACTTGTGTGCGACTTTTTGTATATTGATCAGACCCCCTTAGAGTTTGTTTCCCAATCCCACGGTCGGGGTTCAATTACCGTTAAAACACTTCATATTTAATTCTCAATGAATTAAAAATGTTGTGATCGATTTTTTGTAGTGTTAGATTCATATCTTTAAGTACATTTTGTGTTTATTTATAAAGAGTATATGGCTTGTATTATAAAGAAATAAACTGACTTAATATACTTACCGATACTTAGGGTTGCTCGAGTGCTGAAAAAATCTTATATGGGCTCCTCCAGTTAGATTTTTGGTTCTATACCGCAATGCTGTATTTCACAAATGCTTAATATAGGGTAGTTAATGAAGAATTAAGGGTAATTATTCATTAAATATGTGTTTTTCTGATGCATAAAACATTTTTACTTTATGTGTCGTCAAATAACAATGAGTCATAATTGTAACGCAAGATAACTCTCGCTAGAGAAGTGTGTTTCTGATTTAATATAAGCTACGGACTGGTCAGTTTCAGGTAAGATCATACTTCACAGGATCATTTCTGTAGTATGTTTCTTCACTCTTCCACTCTATATCAGAGTTCGGATAGCCATGATGAAGAGTTGTAGCATCATCTTCAGAGCGTGAGGCGGATGTTTTCAGTTGTGTAAACTACTGAAAATGTTAACGATGACCGTTTGAAGATGATGCATTCTGAGTGATCTTTTAATACAATTCAAAAAAAAATGTTTATAATTAATTACTAAAATAAACGATGTTATCATATAAATTGTTTTTGGCTGAATTTTATAATATTTTTATATATTTATTTACAGCATTCAGAGTCGTTTTATTCAATTAAATAAAACTCAACCGTAATATAAATAATGAAAACAAACTACCTCAACTGATAATTATTAAAGTACTTATTTACTTAATTTTTTTATAGAGTATTTTTAAGAAAGATATACCAAACAGTTTTAATACCGCTACATAAATAATTCAGATAAAAACAAAATTAGTTGAGTAAAGTACCCAGATACAAAATCGATTTATTTCTTAAATAAATTTTAATTCTTTTTATAGATATACTGCATGAGTTCCGCTAAATGTAAAACGATAAGAAATTTTTTATTTAATTTAAGAGTTACGTTACAGTACCATAAAGTAAAATAACGTTATTTTATTACAGTGCAGTAACATTTTGTTATATTTATAGAATAAACGTTTGAGACAGAATGAACTAACATTTCTCAATTTGTGAAATAAATTTTATTTAATGTTCTTCAGTGCCTATAGTCTAGCCAGACAAATATATTATTAGTACAGTCAAAGCGTCGTAAAAAATAAGGCAACCGTGCATTTTGGGTAGGCAACAATTTTTTTAGGTAGGTTCGTAGAGGGATCATCCGTGACTCTAAAACTCATTTTTCGGGTCTCTGAAAGAAATTGTTTTTCCGCCATCTTGAAAATAAGGGTGCAATTAGTTTTTTTATTTATCTCCGTAACAGTCAGCTTGACAAAAAAAATTTAAGAAGCATTTTTGAAGGTAATCAAAGTATCTATAACTTTTATTTTTAACTTTTTGGCGTAACATTAAAAATAAAAATGTTATGAGCAAAAAAGGATAAAAAAATAGGGGATGAAAATCTTTAAGGCAAGATAACTATTGTATTTTTAGTCCTACAAAAAAAGTAATTCTAACCTTTTTTGTAGAACTTTTCTTAACAAACAATTTAATCTATTCATTTTTTTATTTGGTTTATTTTTATTGATGTTTCAGCGTTGTTAAGGGAGGTAAATTGAAAGTATAAGAGTTACGTAGGTACAACAAATTGTTGATACATTAAAAGTTTCAAATAAAAGTTGTTCGCTGTAATATTTCCTACAACTTCTATTTTGAAAAAAATATTAAAATTTCATTTGTTTATCCGCTACGCTAACAAAAGTGGCTAAAACACACTTTATTAAGTTTTAATATCTAATTAATTATAATGATTTTTTTAAGTTGTTACCCCCGGAAAAGGATCATTTTATAGTTAAGCACATTCATTGTAAATTTGGGATTGATATCTTGAACTGTTATTGTTTTATTAAACTGTTAATAAATTGTCTTTTGATTAACAGTAAAAAATTTTCTATAAACTTTTTTTTGCACAATTGTTTATATGGGTTCCTGGAAACTTATATAAGTGATTTCCACCATAAAAAAGTCAATTATTCATTTGTTTGAGAAATGGTGACGCTTTAATATTATTGTAAGATATTTTACAACAATAAGATTTAAGCATCACCATTTTCAAAACTATTGATTAATTGACTTTTTTATGGTGGCAACCACTTATATAAGTTTCCAGGAACCCATATAAACAATTGTGCAAAAAAAAAGTTTATAGAAATTTTTTTACTGTTAATCAAAAGACAATTTATTAACAGTTTAATAAAACAATAACAGTTCAAGATATCAATCCCAAATTTACAATGAATGTGCTTAACTATAAAATGATCCTTTTCCGGGGGTAACAACTTAAAAAAAATCATTATAATTAATTAGATATTAAAACTTAATAAAGTGTGTTTTAGCCACTTTTGTTAGCGTGGCTGATAAACAAATGAAATTTTAATATTTTTTTCAAAATAGAAGTTGTAGGAAATATTACAGCGAACAACTTTTATTTGAAACTTTTAATGTATCAACAATTTGTTGTACCTACGTAACTCTTATACTTTCAATTTACCTCCCTTAACAACGCTGAAACATCAATAAAAATAAACCAAATAAAAAAATGAATAGATTAAATTGTTTGTTAAGAAAAGTTCTACAACAAAGGTTAGAATTACTTTTTTTGTAGGACTAAAAATACAATAGTTATCTTGCCTTAAAGATTTTCATCCCCTATTTTTTTATCCTTTTTTGCTCATAACATTTTTATTTTTAATGTTACGCCAAAAAGTTAAAAATAAAAGTTATAGATACTTTGATTACCTTCAAAAATGCTTCTTAAATTTTTTTTGTCAAGCTGACTGTTACGGAGATAAATAAAAAAACTAATTGCACCCTTATTTTCAAGATGGCGGAAAAACAATTTCTTTCAGAAACCCGAAAAATGAGTTTTAGAGTCACGGATGATCCCTCTACGAACCTACCTAAAAAAATTGTTGCCTACCCAAAATGCACGGTTAAATGACGCTTTGACTGTACTATATATTATGTCAAAAAATTGACTTGTAAGTATTAGGTAACATACAATATTAATTGAAATTTTTATATTTTTCAACTATTTAATAGTATCAGATCATTTAGTTAAAGCCTGGTTTACACGCTACAATAAATCGTAACAATTTATCGTAACGATCGAATTGTTACGATTTATCGTTACATGTAAACAGGATATTGTAGCGATTTATTGGAATTGGAATTGGATTGGATGGTTGATGCCGGCATCAATTTCTGCGAATCGTAACGACAAGTTGGAATGTGCAAACAAGTAGCAGTCATTCAATGCTACGATTTGGCTCAGTTTGCATTAGAAACTAACCTTAACAATCCAACATAAGTCCCTTCATCCATTCTTAAATAATTCCGCCAGTCATTGGGTTCATTTCGCAATTCTTTCAATAATTTTATATGAGAAAATACCCTTTTCTTTAGTAACCACTGACGGTTCCACTTTCTTCTTGGTCTTCGTGACCTTTTTCACTTTTCTTGCTAAACAAACGACCACAACAGTACTTCCTCCATGGCAAAAGCTAACTGAGTGTACCGTAGTCTACAATGAATATTGGACAAGAAATCATTGCATGTAAACAGTACACACTCTTTCGATTTATCGTAACAATTTATCGTAACGATCGAATTGATACGATAAATCGTAGCGTGTAAACCAGCCTTAACATTCCGATTGTTCATTTATTAATTATTGTTTATTGACTGTGAATTTAATATTATATTCTCATTTTCCTTAGTTATTTTTCATCTATTGATGATAATATAAATAAATGAATACATATTTAAATATTTATCATCAAATACATAACACAACAATTAATTTTTGTTTGTAAAATATTAAATATATAAATATTACTCATATTAATGAGGTTATTAAAGTATTTGTTAATTATACCCATGATATATTTAAATTACGAGTATACATTTTAACAATTACCACTGCAATTCAACATTTATATAACGAATTACAAACGGTAGCTATTGTCTTTAAATTAATTGATATGAAAACATATCAGTTGATTGTGTAACGCAATAATATTGATACGTACACACTAATTACCTATATAAAATAATAATCATATAACAAAATCAAATATGAAATCTCACGGCTATGTATAAAGTACATATATACAGGCTGTTAGAAAAGTCTGTATCCCTAAGACGGGTTTCTGGTACATTTTTGATAATACGTAAATTTTAAAGCTCAGACGATTCTTAACAAAAATAGGTAGTGTTCCATTTAAAAAAAATCATGTTGGCCTTGACTTTGCTTTGACCCTTCATCTCAAGGTTAAATGGATATGATCAGGGAATAGAACTCTTAAAATCCTGCAATTTGGTTCGAAACATTTTTCTCAGAAATTTTCCGTTTTCGAGATATTTGACCATTTCTAGATTTTTCTAACACCCTGTATATTATTTTATATTTTAAACATTGGTAATGTAAAAGCTGGTTTTGTAATACTATTATTTAATCAACTGATCTTTTGTTATTACGTCAGCTTTATTACAGATTAATTTTATTTAATTTTGTTGTGATACAATAACTAACAATTCTGTTTGAATATATTTATAATGTAACATAATTTATACAAGTGATTCGAGGAAAATGATTTGTTTGTATTAGGTTTTAGCAAATATGTTGATAATGAAATATTGTTGTTTTTGGTAAGAAATTAATCATTACGTAGTATTTTGTATTGTTTATTGTTTCGAATTTAGAAATGTATTGGTATTTATATTTTATTTGTATATGTTAGAGTGTATTGACCCAGAAAGTATAATATTTTATTAATGTTTATACGGAAAAAGTTGTATTTATAATAAATAAAGGCTTGTACTTAAATATATATTTTTTATATTGAACGTAAAACAAATTATATCACTTTAAATAAATAAAATAATATAAAATAAAAATAAAATAAATTCCACTAAAAATAAATAGCGAGAGAGAGATGCAGTATAGTTTGGAAAATATCCATATCTTTTTCTAAGCATCTGATTGTTAGTTTACTACAGTTCAGGGTAGTATTTCTGTCGTATATTTATTTATTTACGTACAGTCAATATTTGTAATGCTAAAAATATAGGTAACGAAAATCATCGCGTAATTATTTCATATGAACACGAATACAATATTCCGAGTATTTTGAAGGCATTAATTATGATTACATTATTGAAATAATTAGTTATATGTCAGGATTTGTAGCAAGGGAAATACCAAAAACAAACAAATGTTTTAATTGCAACTAATTGCTTATTTCGTAGCAATCATCTTTTTTACTAAATATAAAAAATCGAGGCAATTTGTAAAATTAGTGAACGGATATTCCGAGAAAGTAATATTTTTGATAGTGCAAATATTAAATGTTTATTAATAAAAAAATTAGAAAAAAAAACTTTTTTAAAAAACAAGCTTTTATATACATATAATATACATGTGCACTAAAAAGTAAAAAATAAATTTTCAAACTATCCCTTTATTTTTTAGCTCACAAAGTCTTCCAGAATTATTATGACTAAAAAAGCTTGTGGCGTTCATTTAATATTTAATGTAATATTTAGAAATAGAAAAAGTTATTAAAAGATCAACAAAGGAAAACTTGCATTTTCTACTGTAAATTAATAATATATTAAATTGTACTTATTTATATTATGTCAAATTGTACATTATATTAATATTTGGAATTCTTAATTCAAATTATAAATTTTAGAAAGAAAAAATACCTTTAGCTACATTAAATTACTGTTTCAAATATTACATTAAATTCCAGGTTTCACTAACAATCAGTAAAAAAATATTTAAAATTCGCTTGATTCAACATAGGAAAAAGTGTAGGAGTTAAAAAAGTATATTATCTACCTTCAATTAATATTTCAAAATATTACATTAAATCATCAAATGTTAAATTGGTGCATTACATTAATATTTGGAATTCTAGATTCAAAATAAAATTAAGTGCTAAAAGTTTCTCAAAGAAAAACTACATTTACATGGACAGTTACCGAAAACAAACTACCTTATATATTTTCAATTAATTTGTCAAAATATTACATTAAGTTCCATTTTGATTTTCTACATTACCTACATACTTAGTATACTAGATATTTCTAAATATTAAATGAACGCCACAAGCTTTTTTAGTCATAATAATTCTGGAAGACTTTGTGAGCTAAAAAATAAAGGGATAGTTTGAAAATTTATTTTTTACTTTTTAGTGCACATGTATATTATATGTATATAAAAGCTTGTTTTTTAAAAAAGTTTTTTTTTCTAATTTTTTATTTTGGGTATTCATTTTTAGCCATAGGTCATTTAATTCTTTTAATTATACTTATTACATATTCATTACATCAGAAGACTAAAAACCATATTTTGTTTTTAAAACCTCATCGGAATAAATTCATTGAAATATAATAAAAATTACATTTTGATGAAAATTAAAATATCAAAGTTTATAATGATTACTATTTACTTATTAATTTTTCTTATTTTAAGAATCTTTTTAATTTCAAACAAATAAATATTTTTAACGTCACTAACAATAAATCATTATTTATATATTTGCATAAGCATCAGGTTTTAAATACATGAACATCGTTTACGTAAATTAAAATATAATTTGTGAGTTTTAAATCAATTTTCATTGAAAATAAAGTTTACAACATTATAGAAAATAGTTATGAATATTAAAATTTTAATAAAATTATTAATATCTAACAAAAATACTTTCTGCGAAAAACAAAGTGATTTAATTGAAGAGAAAATTATTATAAAAAACAATATTTTATACAGAACTATCTAATTAACCAACCAAACGACTAAAAAAATAAGAATTACTTATTTAAAAAAAAAAAAATTCAAAATTACAAATAAAGAATGAATTAGAACTATAGTTAAAGAAGTTCTTAACAGTGGATTGAGGATGTTATTTTAAGCAAAAAACTTCATATGAATATGTTTCCGAAAATTCTTCGTGAAAGAGCTACAGCCTTCCAAAAATTGTACCAAAAATGTATGTTTAATATCTAGAGAACCCATTGTCATATAGTTATGAAATTTAAATTTTTTTGCTTAAAATAACATTCTCAATCTACTGTTGAATTTTTTTACGTTAGTTATTAATCCCGTACATTTTTCTTTGCGAACATTAAAAACGTTGATATCGAAATCAGCTATAACTGTAAAAGTGTCTATGAATACATAAAAATCTTACCTTACAATAAATTTCCAATGTTTCATTCCCTCGTATGTGGATTTCTTTTAATACAAGTGTTATTTTGTCAAATTTTTATTTTAACTACACTAAAAATTGACATTATGGAACTCAGTCGTAAATTGAGTATTTATATTTTTTAGCACTTCATAAAGTAACTTTTAAATTTAAATTTTAGAACTACACAAACAACTTAGGGCTACAAACTAAAATAACCGCTACTTTTAAATTCTATTTGACATTCGACATAATTATTTTTATTATAAAAAGTAACCATGGCTACGAAAAATTATAAACGCAAGCATATTATTGGATGTATTAGATACATAAAAATAGTATATTATACCACGAGTCAATAATGATAGCTATTATTACCGAGGAATAGTTTTCGAACCGAGCCGCGTAGCGGCGAGGGAGAAAAAAAAATTCCGAGGTAATAATAGCCATTATTGCGAGTAGTATACTGTACTTTATCTACGACTATTTTAATTACTTTAATAAAATACAACTGAATACAAGGAATGCAAGTTTCAACACAAGCATTTTTGTTCTAATCTCAAATTAATATAAATTAAATAATACCATGGAAACAAAATACACAAACTCTGTGGTGTATTTAAAAATATTAAAATTATTAATATTACAGTTAATAAACTGAACAAGTTTTGTACTATCAACAACTTTACTAGAGTTTTTATCCATCTCAATACAAATACACAAACACTAGGTGTTTTATTTGACAGTCGTAAATAAATTTTTTAGACTTAAAGTTTGTGTATCTTGTTTCCATGGTATTATTTAATTTGAGGAATTTTCTGATTGGTGCATTGGAGGGCAATAATGACTTAGAGGGCAATAATGACCATTATTGCCCTCTAATGCACCAATCAGAAAATTTCTCTTTCGTCATAGTTCCCTCTGGGATTAATATATCGCATTATATAGTAAAAACTACGTATGTAATGTATGTATTATATATAAGTCGTGGATAAAAGACCTTATTGGGATCCGTCAAATGAACGTACACCATCTGGTGGCAAAATTTGTAACTAGACTGGGGGTACAGTTTCTATGGTAATAGAATTTAATAATGAAAAAATAAATAATCTCAAGCATAAAACTGACAGATGAATCTACGGTTTATAGTAAAACTTACGATTAAATCACAATATTATGTTTTAAATCACCCAAAAATAAAATGAATGAAAGAACAGTAAGTACCAAGAAAGAATTTTACAAGTTTTCCTATATATAATTGATTTATTATAATATAAATATGTATTTAAAAGATTTGTTTGTTGAAAAATTGTAAACAATCAAAAATAAATAACGTATGCGTATTGTATTTGATGTTATTGCGTGATATTATCTGTAATTATAATGAGTGAATTTAAAATATGTGTACATTATAATACTTATATATACTATTGACACTGTCTTGTAATTTTTTAAAATTAAACTAAACCCTTAGCTGCGCCATGTTTTTTAAGCTCCTCCCATCTGACGGATCCCAATAATAAAATAACATAGCTATAAAAATGATAAAAAAGTGCATTGTCACGGAGAATACACCATATTTGAAAATTTGACGAAAATCGTACGACGGGAAGTTCGTTAAAAATCGGTCGCAAGATTTGTACCACGGGACATACATGTGAAGTTAAGTAAAAGCTTGTAAAAATAATTTTAAAGCGATTCCCATGTGGTTGTTAAAAAATGATGAGTTGAATTGCACTAACAATCACAAACAAGATTTAATTAATAATATTTTTTTTTTTTTTATATTAGGCTACACTATGAAGCAGCAAAAAAAGATGAACAAGAAATTAGAGTTAGGTCAAAAAATACCAAACCGATATTATTGAAAAATTAGTTATCATTTTTAATAAATAAAATATTTTAAACGCTAGTTATTTTTTGTTATTTAAGCCAAACATGAATAAGTAAGGACAAGTATATTACCAAACTACTTTCTATCTCTTTCTTTTGACACAGCTCTGTCTTCGAGTCAGATGCGCAGTCCATGTCTCTATGTCTATGGTTTGATTATTTATTTAACAATCGTTTACATTATTTATTTTATTCGCATGGTTAATAAAAACAAAATATGTTATGTGAATGAAGCACACACCACTTTTTAGGGTTCCGTAGAAAACTAGGAACCCTTATAGTTTCTCCATGTCCGTCCAACCGTCCGTCCGTTCGTCTTCAAAAAGTTTGAGATAATAAGATGAAATTTGGTATACGGTCGTAGATTAATGACCGAAAAACAGAAATGATAAGATTTTATCCATAAAATGAAAATTGTTTTAAAAAAAAATTTCACCTACCCTATTGAATGGTGTGTCGTTAGAAAGGTCTCCTAAAATGCAACAAAAAATGTATTAGAACTTTTTGATTTTAACCCTTTAATCACGATGTATTTACTCTCCAAAGTCGTTAAAAAAGTGTCTCCTCTCCTTTATTTTCTAAACTATCAATTTAAAAAATCTGAAAAAATTCCAGAATGTAGCTTTTAATTAGTACTTTCACTGAAAATTATAACGAACATTGTCAAAAATATTTTGGACCCCCCTTCTATAGACTGAAAAGTGAACTCTCATTTTTTCCCCACTTACCCCATTGAGTGGGGTGTCATTTAATAGGTCTCCTAAAATGCAATAAAAAATGTCAGATAACTTTTTGATTTCAACCCTTCAGTCACGAAATATTTGCTTTTTAATGTCGCTGTCAGAGCGTCCCCCCCTCTATTTTCTAAACTATCGATTCGAAAAATTTGAAAAAAATTCAGAATGTAGCTTTTAATTAGTACTTTCACTGGAAATTATAACGAACATTGCCAAAAATATTTTGGACCCCCTATCATAGATTGAAAAGTTAACTTACATTTTTTTCATTTACCCCATTGAGTGGGATGTCATTTGATAGGTCTCCTAATGCAAAAATAACTTTTTGATTTCAACCCTTCGGTCACGAAAATTTTGAAAAAACTATTTTTTTATAAATCGTAGTGAGAATGACTACGGAATGACTATCATGTGCGTGCCCAACTCGCACTTGCCCGTTTTATTTTATATAATATTTTCCGCGTGAACAAAACAATATCGCGTTCGATCAATCAATAAACAATTAGCTGTGATAACAACGACAATAATTATTATCATAAATTATAAAACATGCTTATTCCCTCTCTCTGTCTCTCTATTTCTCTCAAGTCCATTTAAAATGTAATCGAAATTACATTGTGGACAATAAATCATCCCGTGCCGACGTACATTGTCCGAGATCGAACCCAGGACAAGAAAACCCAACAACGAGCTTGATGTACGCACAATTGATGAATGTTTTTCTTCCTCGTTACATAATGCCATTGTGTGCTTCGTCGAGCGAAAGAGTATCGCGAGGGAACAGATTACGTAACTGGCTGGTTCCTGCTTGTGTAAATTTTAAACACAGCTCAAGAGAGCAACTCAGCAGCGGATTATTATTATAGATGATGGTATTATTACTGGTGAAGGATTTGTAGTTCTTTATATAAATTAAAATGTACATTTTACTGAAATCAAATAGAAATGTTATGGTTTTTACTTTCTTATACGTATGAAATACATATTATTTAAGTATTGTAAGACCAACTCAGTGGATTATTATAGCTGATGGTATTATTACTGATTCTGAAAGATTTGTAGTTATTATTTAAATTAAAATGTATATAAGTACACAGTGCCGTACGCAGGATTGTGTCATGGAGGGGGGTTCTCAAAAAAAATTTTTTTTTTAAAAAAGGTCATCAGAATAAAAAAGTGATTTGGTAATGACTAAAAAAAAAGGCCATCAGAATAAAAAAGTTTACGGTAATGACTAAAAAGAAAAAAAAGCTCTCCAAATATTAATATTGATTTAAAAAAATGATCACAGATGTCATGGGGGGGGGGGGGTCTGACTTCCAAATTTTCTCACTATAAATTTCGGAAATATCAGCAGTGGATAAAATATTTTTATTGATGTATTTTTACTTTTTATAATGTAATTAAAGAGAGAGGCATTTATATCTATTATTTTAATATATCTTAATTTTTCATTCCCCCATTTGTGGTATATCACATCTACACTTCTCTAACTGGAATAAATATGTATCAATAATTAAATAAATAAATAAACTATACATATTTGTACTAAATCCAATATAACTTAATATTCTGATACTATACCTTATTTATTATCGTCATGGATGAAATGAATTTTGCGCAAGATAACTCTCGCTAGGGTAGTGTGTTTCCCACATAATATAACCTACGGATTGGGTCGTTTCAGGTAAGATCATACTTCACAGGATAGCCATGATGAGGAGTTGTAGCATCATCTTCAGAGCGTGAGGCGGATGTTTTCAGTTTGTAAAAATTTCTGAAAATGTTAACGATGACCGTTTGAAGATGATGCATTCTGAGTGATCTTTTAATACAATTCAAAAAAAAATGTTTATAATTAATTACTAAAATAAACGATGTTATCATATAAATTGTTTTTGGCTGAATTTTATAATATTTTTATATATTTATTTACAGCATTCAGAGTCGTTTTATTCAATTAAATAAAACTCAACCGTAATATAAATAAGAATTATTTTTCTACCGACGTATATACAATAAAATATGTAAAATATAATTTGATTAAATATAAAAATTAGAGCATGACCGTGACTTGGTTTCAATTGTACATAATTTGTTAATTTTTTTGGCTTATCTAAGAGTAAATAGTAAACACGCATTCATAAAATTATAGTTACTATTTTTTTGTCTTTTTCGTATCCTACATTATGACCTAATAACGTGTATATTTAAGATGGAATTCAGTATGTTTATCTTATTTTATATGTCAAATAATAATGTTTTGACTTCTCTAAAATTCAATGTCATTATAATCATATATAAATGAATCAATGATTTTTTTTATTATATACGTATGTTTGAAAGCTTAAAATAGAATTTTCAAAATTGGAATTAAAATGTATTTAATGTTTTTTACAACAATTTTGTTAAGTGTATCATTCACCAATGGAAATGTTTATGTAAGTTTTATTCGTATGTCAAATTCAATGTTAATTAATAACAATTTAAAAATTTACTGATTTTGTTGATTATAATGTAAATTTTATTTATTAGATAACAGTGAACAATCATTGTTCCAATGATACCAACCAAAATTACTTTAACCAAGAAATCCCTAGCAGTGGAGCCAGTATTATTGTCAACTCTTATTCAAGTATGTACATTGTACATACATAATATATTTTATAAATACATACATTACTATACAACTGTTAATCGTAATGGTGTCACATCGTAAAGAAATTTGAACGTTGATGTTAATAAATAACAGGCATATTTTTGATTAAAATATCTCGATTAATATATGGTCATTAGTCAAGTTATCAAGGAGTTTTTCCAATAAAACAGTCGTATAAAGGGCTGCGCACGAGGCGAGAGACGGACAAATCTCGTCTCGATTTCGTGTCAAAAAAAATTCACTCTCGACTCGTACAAGGCTAAAAAAAGTATCGGTCTGTGATTTTTTTTATGAACAAAATATTATTTCCAATTAAAAATTTGAAGTATAGTATCTTATATATTTTTCTTTAATTATTTTTACTACGTAATTACTAATTATTATTCTTTTTTTAAACTGAGACTTTCGACAAGACTTATTAATAAAGTTAATAATGTTTTGGTCTCTCGTCCGAACGTAAGTCAATGTCGTTTCTTTTTTTTGTCTCGTTCAAATCTAGGCACTGTGCTCAACATGCAGCTTTAATCGTACAAAAATTTTAATGTGACCAAAATTAGAGTTGGTGTTTCACAATAATTTAATAATTTATATTTTTTATACAGATAACAATGAAGCAAAACTTTTAAATAAAGAATTCATTTTAAAACCAAGAGCAGATTACAAATTTTACCCTGGGTTTGGCTACTATAAATTTCACATCGAACCAGGAACATGGCATTCTGCAAAGTACATCTGCGAATTAGAGGGTGGTCATTTAGTTGTCATAAATTCTCAAGCGGAGGCCGATCTCATGGTCTCCATATTTGCTTCGTTTCCCTTAGCTGATGTTAAATATAATCAATATATCTATGTTGGTATACAAGATTTTCAAGTAGAAGGGCAATTTCATACTGTGACAGGTAAAAATTATATAAATAAATATAATTTAACATAATAATTTTATTGAACTATAATACTTTTTCAATGCGAATTTTATTATTTATTATTTTTGGCAGTCAATAGGCATGATGCCAGTAACAATGTATCATTGAAATTATGATTTTAAATAATGAAATAGGTTAAAAAGAATCTAAAAAATGTATTTATTTTTATATTAAAAGCGAGATTAATATAATTTTTGTTAAAATAAAAATACAAAAAAAAGCAATCTGCCATATTCAATGGAACACCAATCAGAGCGAATGACGTCACGCAGTAAATGTTAAAAGTGATTGACTCTTATTTTAGACAAATATCAATTCCTCTTACAAGATTATTAGGTACATACCTTATTTAAGAACGTATATACTTTTGAATTTATTTTTAACACGCAAAATAATTAAACTACTATCTAACTCTGAATGTTTGATTAGTGTTGACAAGGAGTGTGACGTCACAACTCTGAAATGTCACCTGCGAGCGTTTTGGCGTTGAATTCAAAATTAGTTTTAAAAGAGTCAATTTTTGCGATTAAACTTTTATTTTCTGCAGAAATAAATATGTTTTTGGAAATAAGATCATCATAGAATAGTTTTTTTTTAAATTATTCATCATGCCTATTACCTGATACATATAAATATCGTACAAGTTTGCAAACTAGCAAATTTTGTTAGCTAAATACACGCAAATAAATCACCACAGTTGCTTACTTTTATCTAACCCTAAATATTCAATTTTAGGAGTTCCACTGAAAGACTCTGGTTATGCGAAATGGGTTACTGGACAACCCGAAGGAGGAAGAGTTGAAAACTGTGTATGCATGTACCTCAATGGTTTATATTGTGATATCAGTTGTACAATTCCCATGACATTTATATGTGAACATAAGTCAAAATAAATAATTTTAATTAATAAATGTAGGTTTTGTCTAAATATTTTGTTAAAAAAACATATTTGAACTGATAGGTACAATCAGGCCCAGATAGAGGAGGGGGGGGGGCTAGGAGGGCCATATAGCCTAGACCCCCTATGTCTCAGGGGCCCCGGCGTCCTGGAAATTATATATATTTTACATATTTTTTGATACTTATACTATTTTTAACAGAGGTTATATAAAAAACAAAAAATATACTACAAAAAGATACATCTTGTGGAATAAGTACAAGTGCATAGAAAGCATAAAATAGGATTTTTTTCTTTAAAAAAACCCTGATTTTTAATACTAAAATAATATCAGAAAATTATTAGAATTTTACTAGTACGAAATTTGTTTGGAATGTCCATACTCTCGGTAGGGGGGGGGGGGGGGGAGGTATGGGCTCCCTAAAATGTGGGTTGGCCCGAGCCCCGTTGAAGCTCTCTCAGGACCTGGTACAATGAAATGTATATGCATAGAAGAAAGATTAAGAAATATGTATCATTTACTGCATTTTTTTAAATGGTGCAATTGCTACAAATTTTAGTATTGACTGTTAACCTCCTAATGAGTGACTCCTTAAGTCGAAACACTTGTCGAGTAACATTTTTATTTTATGGTTAAGGTTTATTTGTTTAGTTCTAGTGACAAATTATAGAGTAAAATATGAATAATAATTTAAATATGTACCTGAAAGTATTTCAGTCCTTCAAAAATGGTTCAATTAGCAAAATTCCAATTTATTTTGTTTCGATTGTAAGTGCGTGTAACAAAAAAAATAAATTATAAATTTATATTTATACTATAATTGATTTTAATTTTTGAGGCAATAAAATTTTTAATGTATTTTACGCAAGATAACTAATTTGGGTCATTATCCAATCGACAAAACGTCTTATCAATGAGTCATAATTGTAACGCAAGATAACTCTCGCTAGAGACGTGTGTTTTCGATATAATATAACCTACGGATTGGGTCGTTTCAGATAAGATCATACTTCACAGGATCATTTCTGTAGTATGTTTCTTCACTCTTCCACTCTATATCAGAGTTCGGATAGCCATGATGAGGAGTTGTAGTATCATCTTCAGAGCGTGAGGCGGATGTTTTCAGTTGTGTAAACTTCTGAAAACATTAACGATGACCGTTTGAAGATGATGCATTCTGAGTGGTTTTTATTTAAATTAAAAGATATATCTACTATCATACACATTGAGGTATGCGATTTAAAACGAATGTTGTTTACCAATTTTATAGTAAAAAAAGTTTGTAAAATACCTACAATTAATATGTTATTAAATTAAATTATTGTGCATAAGAATATAATTGTACTTATGCCTTTTTTTCTCTTATGACATATATACTTATAATATATTATTTATAATTTTTACTTTCTAATATATTATTATTTATTTTTTGATAAAATTATAAAACGTACACTGTTTACTGTAATTATTACGTATAAGAAAGTCCCGTGATATTTAGTATATAATTTTTTTAATAATAATTTAATGCATAACTATTTTTAATTAATTTCGACTTTCCCGAAAAGATAAAAACGATGTGACTTATCTGTTTTTGATATTATAGTAAACATTAATTCATATAATAACCGTTTTTAATTAATCGTAGTTATAAATACTGTGTATTATAAATTATAATAAACTCATGACCTCAGAGCACGTATTTAAATAGAAATCAGTGTTTTATCAAATTTTATGTCAGTTTTTATTGTATTTTTATTTTCAAAAATAATTTTTGTTATTAACAATTTATATATAAATGAATTAACGGAATTTTTATTTTATAGTTATGAGCACAAATTTACAATATAGTTGTTTAAAACTGAAACAAAAATGAATACTGTATTACTTTGTACAACAATTTTGTTCAGTGTAACATACGTTAATGCGAATGTATATCATGTAAGTGTTTATCATAGTAAATAAAATATAAAAAAAATTATTTATCAAAAGTACATATTTTGTTGATAATAGTGTAATTTTTTTAATAAGATAACAGTGAACAATCATTGTTCCAATGATACCAACCAAAACTATTTTAACCAAGAAATCCCTACCAGTGGAGCCAGTATTGTTATCAACACTTGTCCAAGTACGTATATATGTAATAGATTTTTTAAATATTTGTAAGTAAGTCAATATTTTTTACAAATATCACACCAAAAATATATATGTTAAAAATAGACTATGATTCTTACCTATAGTATTAATTTTTATAATTTTTTATATGTATTATGAATAGTATAGAAAATCATGAGGCGTTAGCTGGAGGCTTAGTGAAAATAGAGGCCTTTGTTCTTTTATTTATTTTAAATATCTAATTACGGCCCTGATTAATTTATAAAATAAATGTGTATTCTAAACATTTTTATAAAATTAAATTTTCATTTGATTTTATACAGATAACAATGAAGCGAAACTTCCAGCAAAAGAATGCGTTTCAAAACAAAGATCAGATTACACATATTACCCTAAATTTGGCTACTATAAATTTCACACTCAACCAGCAACATGGTATACTGCAAAGTATATCTGCGAATTGGAGGGCGGTCATTTAGTTGTTATTAATTCACAAGCTGAGGCCGATCTCATGGTCTCCATATTTGGTTCCTTTCCTTTAGCTGATGTACCAAATAATCAATATACTTTTGTTGGTTTACAAGATTTTCAAGTAGAAGGACAATTTCGTACTGTGACAGGTAAAAATTATGTTATTGTATTTTTTTTCATACGCCTTGAGGATTTTTATTTTAAATCAAAATTGAAGAAAGTGCGCTATGGGTTCAAATTTATTTTAAATTTAAGGAGTTCTGCTAAAAGATACTGGTTATACAGAATGGAGTTCTGGACAACCTGGTGGAGGAAAATCTGAAAACTGTGTATGTATGTACGTCAATGGTTTATATTGTGATATCAGCTGTACAGTCAATATAACATTTATATGTGAAATGTGAAAAAGTTTGTTTGTAGCTGAAAATTCGTCAAAATAAAGGATATTTTAGAATTTAGTTTATCATTATTTTAAAAAGATTTTATATTTGTTTTGTTAGTATTAGTTAGCAAATTGTTTTTAAGGTTATACGTCTAGCACACTGTAAAAAAGATTTAGTTTCGAAAAATGTTGTATTTAATTTATATTCAAAACACATGTATCTACATTTAATGGATTATTTTACTTTATTAATTATTAAAAGTATAAAAAAGTTTAATTTAATTTGAAAATTGAAATATACAGAACTGTATGTAAAAGTAACATGTACTAATTTGCTGTAATGGCAGACCTAGTTTTTCATTATTTTTAATAAATTACACGTGAATATATTTGTTTTTTTATTTGTATAGTATTTAAAAGGGTTGAACTTTCAAACAATCAGTTTTTAAAACGTTTCTCTATAGCTAATTTCGTAGAATTTCTATAAATAACACTTTCGGTAAATTTTCTCATTTACTGTGTTAAAACTCTATTTTTAATATCCAATTACTCAAAAATCATACATTAAATATTAAAAAAAATTAGTATAAAATACTATATATGAGCTATCCATAAATAACATATTAAAATTTGAGACTTTTATCTATACATTGCTCTAATGATCGAATATCCTTAATTAACAGGAATATTAAATCCACGTCGTTAAAATAAAAAAACTAATAATAATACCTATATTATTTATTATTATAATTCAATTATGTTTACACAGATAATCTTTTAAAACTTAAATATACTTTTAATTACACTATACATATACATTAGACAAAACATGTTAATTTTATCAAACAGTTGAAAAAACTAATGTTTTCAATGTTTTCATAATAAGTAGTCTTATCAAAGAGTCATAATTGTAACACAAGATAACTCTCGCTAGGGAAGTGTGTTTCTGATTTAATATAACCTACGGACTGGTCAGTTTTAAGTAAGATCATACTTCACAGGATCATTTCTGTAGTATGTTTCTTCACTCTTCCACTCTATATCAGAGTTCGGATAGCCATGATGAAGAGTTGTAGCATCATCTTCAGAGCGTGAGGCGGATGTTTTCAGTTGTTTTTCTAAACTTCTGAAAATGTTAACGATGACCGTTTGAAGATGATGCATTCTGAGTGGTCTTTCATATAATTTAAAGAAAATCATGAATAAATTCAAATTATTATTTGAATGTATATATTTTTATAATTTATTATTTTAAATTTTGTTATGTCCGGTATTATAAAGGACCTAGCTTTGCAAGCACTCGATGTTTGAGGTATTAATTTTTTGATAGTATCTATGGAATTTAGAGCAGTGACACTTCAACGTATTGTAACACAGTTGGCGACTCTGACCGTATAAAATAATTTTCATAATAGCACAACTGTTTTAATACGATTGGTTTTTATATACAACGCTTGCGCGAAATTTGTCAAAGTCATCAAAAAACTTCAACAGAACTGTCATATAAGTTTGGTATCTCATTTGAGAGTGTTAGCAAGCTTGCAAATTTGCTAGGTTGTTTATAATACCGGGCGTTAGTGACAAATTTTACTATAAAGTATGAATAATAATTGAAATATATACTTGAAAGTATTTCAGTCCTTAAAAAATTGTTCAATTAGCAAAATTCCAATTTATTTTGTTTCGATTTTAAGTGCGTGTAACAAAAAATATAAATTAACTTTTTTCTGACAGTAGAATTAATTTTTTTCTATAATTGATTTTAATTTTTGAGGCAATAAAATTTTAAATGTATTTTACGCAAGATAACTCATTTGGGTCATTATCCATTAAATATGTGTTTTTCTGATGCATAAAACTTTTTTACTTCATGTGTAGGTATAGCAAATCGACAAGTCGTCTTATCAATGAGTCATAATTGTAACGCAAGATAACTCTCGCTAGAGAAGTGTGTTTTCGATATAATATAACCTACGGACTGGTCAGTTTTAGGTAAGATCATACTTCACAGGATCATTTCTGTAGTATGTTTCTTCACTCTTCCACTCTATATCAGAGTTCGGATAGCCATGATGAAGAGTTGTAGCATCATCTTCAGAGCGTGAGGCGGATGTTTTCAGTTGTTTTTCTAAACTTCTGAAAATGTTAACGATGACCGTTTGAAGATGATGCATTCTGAGTGGTCTTTCATATAATTTAAAGAAAATTTCATATACTTATAGAGATGGGCTTAATAGTGATTTTTAGATAGCAGTGATCACAGAGAGCAGTTAAGACAAATAGCAGTTAACAGTAGCAGTGATATAATCACAGTTTGTTTAGAACAAAGTTTTTTTTTGTTTAAATCTATAGGCGTTTCGAGTACTCAAATTTATTTACATAAGGCAGTGGCGTAGTAATGGGGGGGGATACCCCCCCCGAAATGTTCAGTGTTCTAAGAAAAACGTATGTTTTGAGAAAACATCATTTCAAAATCCCTTCCAAAATTTAATACGTATTTATAAAAATCCCCCCCCCCGAAAAATATTACCCCCCCCCCCGAAAAATATTACCCCCCCCCCCCGAAAATGTTTCCACTGACATAAGAGTTAGTCTAAATAGCACGTAAGAGTGAAATATTACCCCCCCCCCGGAAAAATATTACCCCCCCCCCCCGAAAATTTTTCCACTGACATAAGGGGTAGTCTAAATAGCACGTAAAGGTGAAATACATAAATATTAATTAAAGCCAAATTATGAAATTAGCTTTAATAACTTTAAAAAAATTTAAATAGTTTTTTAGTTTCTTTAAAATAAAAATTAAACGTTTACAGAGAAAATAAGATTTACATAAATAGCTAGTACCTAATTATTATACTTTAAAAATAACGTGGGACTGCTATTGCGATAGCTGCTATTTGAAAGAACAGTGTTCTTTAAAAGAACACTGTTCTACGGAATAGCAGTGATCGCAGTAGCAGTAGCATTATCGATATGTCTATCTTTGTTTGGTGCACGGAAAATGTTTTAAAATGGGAAAATAAAAAAAGTAATGTCTCTTTTTTGTCCAAAACAATATTTTTGATAAATAAATAAGCTTAAGAATGTTGAAATCAAAAATTTTTTGTTTATTTCTTAGATTAAAAAAAACAAAAACAATCAAGAACAGGATAGCAGTGATAGCAGGTGTGTTAAATAGCAGAGCAGTCTGCTCCCTGCTCAGTACAAATAACAGTGTTCTCAGTAGCAGCTATCGCAATAGCAGTCTCATCTCTATATACTTATTATTACTGGTTTGAATAATGTATGAATAAATATTTTTATAATTTATTTGTATTTATAAATAACATTTGAAAATAAAATGTTTTTTATGATATTTTCAGCAAAAACCCAATACAAATGGATACTTAAATCCATACATATTTATTTTATATGAATAATGTATTATTAAGCTGACAGTCGTAAAGAATAATAATATTTTGGTATAACAATTTCACCAAAAACATATCAAACATCTATACAATACAACTTAGAATTAAATTCATTCTTATAGCAAAGAAATAAAACTACATTTCCGAATATAAAAGTTCAACTGAATTTAATCTCAATCGCTATTCAGAAAGTAAATAAAACCAATTTTATTGTGTTGACAAAGCCGGCTCTCATATAAACATGTTGTGGGTTCGGCTGCTATACTAAATGATATACGGAACTGAAAACTAATTCTACAATCGCTCAGATAAATTGGATTTCTTCTTAGAAGTAAACAGTCGTAATGGTAATCTATATTCTACTCGACCTGAATGCATTTTACATTTTTGTATAAACACTACATAACACATATATATACAGTATAATACATATAATAAATCATACACTTAATGAAATTCAATTCAATTTTTATAACGTTTCAAATTACTTTAAATTAAAGTTACAAATAACTTTAATGGATTCTATAATTTACAAACATATTGTTATCATTAAAATTTAACATTATATTATATTCAAATATTAATATTAAGATCTGCATTACCTGCATGTATGCGACATTTCACGTCAATATATTTTTATATTTTAATTTTTTTTTATATTACAAATATTACAATACATGATTGAAAATATAAAATTTAATGTTGACGTAGAAAGCTTATATTTTACTATTAAATAAGTTTCACTATTTTCTCCCCCCCCCCCTCTTTCATTGTTACAATCTATAGAACACCCTTTCATCTAGATTATGTTACATTATCATGCCCCCTCACTAATTTATATTTTTTAGTATTTTTGTTTCAAAAAAATGCCTTTACACGAAAAAAAATGAATTAAAGTTTTTTCCTGTACACAGAAAAAAAACTGTATTGGACCAAGTAAACCTTGTTTTGTATATAACGAAAACAATATTTTCTTAATATAAGAAACATACTCTTAATCCAACTCAGTTATTCCTTCGTTCAAGAATACTATAGTTGGTTTAAGAGATTATTGCTTATCTTAAAAAAATATTGTTTTCGTTATATACAAAACAAGGTTTACTTAGTTTGAGAAATCCTTTCTACCAGTGTACATCCTGGATAGTAAGTGACAACCTATTAATATATTTTTTTTACTCTCTGAAACTGTAATAATATAATTTAAGACTGTAATGTTTGCAGTTTTTATCCATCAATTTATATTGAGTATCTGCATGCAAATATTATTACAGTTTCAGACTGTAAAAAATATTTTATAATGATGTTGTCGATTACTAAATCAGTACAGGAAAAGCTGTAATTCTTCAGGTTTCTTTTTTTCGTGTAAGTGAATTCAACACTTTTACATTTATTTTTATATTTTATTTTAAATACAATCTTCCACTAATTATCGTATTAAGAGAATACAGGGTGATTCAGCACTGTCGTGCCAAACTTGAACAGTAGATTGAGAAAAATATTTTAAGCAAAAAACTTCCAATAAACATGTGTCCGGAAATGTTTCCTTAGAGAACTACAGGCCTCCAAAGATTTTACTAAAAATGAGTTTTAATTTAATATCTAGAGAACCCTTTGTGATAGAATTATGAAATTTAGTATTTGGTTTAGTAATAATATGTGTTATCGATTTCTAATATTAACCAATTATATTTTAGGCCAGGGCTGTATGGGACCAGTGGGCCCATCGATTTTGATCTAGTAATTGTTTGTTCCTTAATTTTTGTCCTGAGTTGGTACTTTTATAAAATTATATAACACAAAATACACAAAAACATACTTTGCTTGTTTATCATAGGATGAACCGTTTTCGAGAAATATCGATGGAAAAGAAAGCATGCAGAATTTAACTTAATACGGATGCTTGAAATTACATATTAAATTAAAACTAATTTTAAGTAAAATCTTTGGAGACCTGTAGTTCCCTAAAGAAACATTTCCGGACACATGTTTATTGGAAGTTTTTTGCTTAAAATATTTTTCTCAATCTACTGTTCAAGTTTGGCACGACAGTGCTGAATCATCCTGTATAATAAGGATAATTTTGTGACAGTCCATTTCAAGTGTCCTAAAATAGACATGTAAAGTATCATTTAAAAGGTTACCCCTATCCGATTCAGAATCTACCATTACAAAAATATATAAAAATTGGATAATTTTAGCTCATTTTTCATGGGATTAAATAAACATGTTTTAAAAATCAGTTTATTTTAGATTTATTCAAAAATAAATTGCAAATGTCCAATTTTTGCGGACTGCCCCTATGAAAATGTTTGAAGTTTGGAGCCACAGACTTTTTAGGTACAATTAATTATTAAAAATAAAAAAAAATATTTTATAAGTTTTAAATAATTAAATATATTTTTTTATAACTTTTTTTGGGGTGTCAATATTTTTTCTATTTTCAGAAAAATATGAATTTAAAAAATATTTGGTTAGAAAATTTTTTTTTTTCGTAATTTACACAAAGTATGTAGGTACTATAAACTTCAAAATTGCAGATTTTCGTATTGAACTTGGGGGTAGAGGGGTAGTCCACGGAGTTCCCTCGTTATAGTATTTTCTTTAAATAATTACAGATCCCACAATGATGCAATAATAGTGCGAGTGGCGGGTTGATAATTGTAATAGGTAGGCGATCACACCATCACCACAATGTGGTGTGGTGCTGACATCTGACGGCACGCCCACGCACTTAACGCACACGTGACACGTACTGACGTGTGCCGAAACGTCGCTGGGGTCCGTGCGATTTGTTATTTAGATTTGCAATTTCTATATAAATAGCTTTAAGCGTTGACGGAAGTTAATAATCCTATTTTTTTATGGGAAGAATAAAATAAGAAAAAAATATGCTTTAACATATTATTTTTTAACAGGTTTCATTTTAGTTTTGTACAAGTCTTGATATGAACATATACGTATTTGTTTTACATTAATAACAA
Organism: Sialis lutaria; assembly: GCA_949319165.1. Taxonomy (NCBI): domain Eukaryota; kingdom Metazoa; phylum Arthropoda; class Insecta; order Megaloptera; family Sialidae; genus Sialis; species Sialis lutaria. The sequence goes on from OX439241.1 coordinate 7,899,481, forward strand.
TAAAATGAATAATAATTAATAATAAAAATAATAATTAATAATAATAAGCTGATATCATTTTTGTTGTTTCTATTTGAATTGGTGGTTTTGGAGGTTTTTGGCGTTTTGAAACCGAATCCTTTGACCAAATTGCACTCGCCGCTCTATACAACGATGGCATCAATTTTTCAACCGCTCTATATAACGATACGTCGTTGCCCTGCTCACCGTGCCAACTTAAACGTCAATTGGTGAATTTAAATTTCGCTCTAGGAAGACAGACGCTATATAGAACATCGTTATATCAAGCAGTCGTTAGCAAGAAAGTCGTTATATAGAGCAGTGAGTGTACTTTGTGTCAGGATTTTGAGATAAACTAACCAAAAGTGCTAAAATGACGATTTTGACAATGTTTAAAAATTTATTACCAACTATAAGTAATTTTTTTCTAAAATGTTCATTCATGGTAAAAAAACATTACCATCTTTCCTCGTTAAAATGAATTTTTATTTTTTACTGCACGCCGAGATATGCTAATTTGAATATATGATATTTTTATTAATATACATAATTGAATATATCTTCAAACTAGTATATTTCTGTGAAAAAAAATTGTACAGTAAAAATTAAAAATTCATTTCAAAGAATATTCGAAAGATGGTACTATATTTCTTACTATGAACGAAAAGTTTAGAAAAAAATATTTATTTTGTAATCAATTCTTAAAAATTGCCAAAATTGTCAATTTAACAACACTTTTAGATTAGGTTATCTCAAAAACCTGACGTGATGGAGCAATTTGAGCAAATGATTCGGTTGAAGCAGGTCAAAAACTTTTGAAAATACTTATTCAAGAAAAACAACAGAGAAAACAAATTTTTTTGTTGGCCTGTGTAATTTTATAATGATCTTTATAAATATGCTGTTTTTCTCATATTTTATCAAAAATATTAAACACCCCCACACGAAAATCTAGTGTAGCGTATATATACGCGAAATAAAAAAGAATTTATAGTGTAAACACACATAGCGAAAAGTAATATAAATGCATACAAACTCCCGTACATAAAGATGTCAAAGAAAGCATTTCACAAAAAATCATTATTATGTAAAAATTCACACAATATAAGTTTTGCCCGAGATGCGAGCGTCAATGGTGAAAGAAGCATTGTGTACGTGTGGGGTATTTTTATTTTTCGTGCACAGTATTCAAGAAATTATTAAAGTTTTATAAATTCTAGAATGCAATCAGTATCACCATTGTACGGGCACGTTCAAGAAAGAGATGGGTTTTAATTTTATTTTTATATTTAAAAAACGAATTAAAGAGTAATTATATATTGACGTATAGAATGGGAAAAAGGTGTGTGAGAGAGACAGAGAGAAAGAATGTAACTAGTAGAAGATGTAAATACTTCGCCTTAAATTAATTTAGATATACAGGTATTACAAAAAAGGTCTTTTAGTCACCGGATAATGTTTTCTTCTTACATAATTTTGGGTATTGGAAATAAATCTGATTTTAAAAATACTCGCATTCAAAACATTAATTTTTACTGCCCCCACGGGCCATGATAAATATTTTTGACAAAATCTAATGAAATACTTTTATGGATCAAAATTTTTTCTTCAATTTATTTTTTTATATCGTTTTACGACAATTTTTGACCAAGTTATTTGAGATCAAAGTAAACACCACATTTCTAACTTTGAATGGTGCATGTCTCAAACAAGGAAACAAAACGATTATAAAAAAAATCAGATAGGTATACAAAGTTCAACGTATTTTCTTCTTAATCTTAATATAATATATAGGGGTATAATTGTCTTTCGCCATTTTTTTGTCTATAGCAAATTTTTTTGTACGGGAGTTGTTAAATTTGATTTCAGCGCCCATAAATACGAAGAAAATGGGAAGTTTTGGATTGTTAAATGACATTTAATTAACAATTATAATAGGTACTCAATAGACGCATTTTAAATGCTGTAGGTATAACTGTAAAAATTATTTTTTTATTGATATTTTAGAATTTAGTTTATCATTAATTTAAAAATATTTCGTATGTATTTGTTTTATTAGTATTAGCTAGCAAAAATATTTTTAAGGTTATACGCCTAACACATTGTAAAAAAGATTCGGTTTCGAAAAATTTTGTTTTTAATTTATATTCAGAACACATGTACCTACATTTAATGGAATATTTTACTTTGTTGATTATTAAAAGTAAACAAAGATTAATTTAATTTGAAAATTGAAATAGACAGACTAATTTGCTGTAATGGCAGAACTAGTTTTTCATTATTTTGAATAAATTAAACGTCACGTTAAAAATTATCAAAATCAAAGATGGATTTTAAAACTAATGATTTTGGATTATACTTCAAATTAACATTAAATGTTAATTTGAAGTATTTTTTTAATTTAAAAAAAATACTAAAAAAGGAGTGCACATTCTAGAACACAGTAAATAGTTCTGTGTATCTGCAGATAGCTTGTGAGTAGCGCCTCTATCGGCCGATATATAAAGTACACGCGACAGGCAGTGTCAACAGTACTGCCATCTGCATTTGAAAGCAAGTGTCAGATCTGCCGAAGTGGATTTTATTTTTAAATATAATCGCTATGCAGGCGCGTCTATAATACGCGCAAAAGCGAACTAGAGATTAGTCTGTAGATAATTGTGTGCTTGAGAATAATAATCGCTTTCTGTGCGTCACGCGTGGAATTCGTTTTTTGATGAATATTTGATTGCTTTGCTTATTGTTGTTGAAGGGGTTAATTCTATTTCGTGTATAATGGTTTGAATTATCACATATTCATTATATTTATAATTCAATCATAATTAGTAGGCATACTACCTACATTATTTTTTAAATGTCATATAATAGCGTATTTGACACTATTAATAATAAAGACTAAAATGTTCTTAATAGTATTGTATATATTACCAGAGCCGGATTTTTTTACCCCCCCCCCCCACTATAAAAAATGGCGAATGACAAAAAAATCTGCTGGACAAAAAAATATGATAATTAAAAAAAAAATATATATATATTTACTAAAATAGCGCAAAAAAATTCTGAATGTAGGTAGGTACTATGTTTCTCGAAAATTCTAATGACCTTTTTTTACGCTCACTAAAGAAGAAAATTATTGGATTTCAAACTTATTTGAAGAAGCTGCATTTATCTGTTCTGGCCGTTCGCCGCCCCTCCTCATCTGGTGCCCCGGGCGGTTGTCCTAGTTCGCCCCCTCCCTAAAGCCGGAACTGTATATTACTATAATTTAAAATTGAGTGTTTTTTATGTGAAATAAGTCAGTATTTTAATAATAAACCTGATTTTAAAATGTATATTTAACCTATTTGTCACGTGATCGCAAACGTATCTAGCAGAACTGCCACATATATCACATAGTACTTACTAAAAACGTCAAAATACTCGATCCCTATTGGTTGATTTTAGTTTGTTTGAGTAAACAATTACGTCACACATACCACGTAACTTTGAACGCGCGTTTTGGCGGGATTTTTTCCATTTAAATAGAAAATAAGTATATATATTATATACATACGCACAATTTACAATATATTTTAAAATTTAGTCAAATACCCGCATTCTGAATAATATTCGGGTGTTCCATTTGAAAAAAAATCGTCAAATAAAAAAAATAAAAAATTTATAATAAAATATGTTTGTTTTGTTATCATAATACCTGAAGACTTTTAGATATAGATAGAGCATGGACCGCATATTCTGTGTTAACATAATGATGCAACATTCGTTCAAAAAGTATGAGAGAGAGATGCAGTGTAGTTTGGGATATATCTATCTTCTTTTCTAAGAAGAATGAAAAAGACACTCCTGTTTCATTTTCCAAATCATTTTCTTTTTTTTTCTTTTGACGCGGCTCTGGTTTCGAGTCAGATTCACAATCCATTCTTTATGTCTATATGAGAGAGAGAGAGAGATGCAGTGGAGTTTGGGATATATCTATCTTCTTTTCTAAGAAGAATGAAAAAGACACTCCTGTTTGAATTAGGACAATTATTTACTAAATCATTTTCTATCTTTTTCTTTTAACACGGCTCTATGGTTTCGAGTCAGATGCACAATCCATTCTTTATGTCTATGGTTTGAATTTAAGGATTATTAGGAGGTTGTCATATTTTTTTCATATTACGTAAGTATTTATACTGGTTATGCAAGGGGATTGGAGAGAGTATGGTTTATTTAATAAATTAATACAGTAGATATAACTTGTTAAGAAAATATACATACATAAGTTATGAATGTACCTTTTTAAAAGCTTTATTTCTGGAAATATATTTCCATATAAACTTACAACAAAAGCACAATACAAATGTATTTCATTAAATGGTATAATTATAATGCGTCTTATTTTTGTTATATTTGTATGAATGAACAGCATAATAAATATGATTTTGCAAAAAGTATTATACAAAAGATATGTTTAAAGTTAACAAGGGGAAAACTTGAAAATATAATACCGAATCTGTTTTATGTATCTTTTTATCCCCTATATATATTATACAATACGAATGTTTTGTGTATATACAGAAATGACAACTGCACAAAACTTTATTATAAATGAAAATACATAACAAATTCATTTTCCGTACTTTTCATGAAAATGGCGCTTGTTAAAAAGCAACTTTTTGCTTTTCCCACCACACTTTTCCTCGCTTCTATTTATTTACATACTTATTCGACATTCATAACACATATACCAACAATATGTTACACACAAATGTATAGAATACTTTATATAGAAAGAATTCCCTCTGTGTTAAGCATTCAATCTATACATGTTTAGTGTAGGTGAAATGTACAGTCTGTCTGATAGATAATGATCTATTGTTATCGTCTATTTAATCATTAACTATCGCTATGTACTTCACGCGTTATTACTTCTAATGAGTTACAGCTATGACTTTTGTGCACAGAAAAAATAATATTATATATGAAGAGCCAGGCCTTGAGGGAGCTTCAACAGGGCCCAGACCAACTGACATTCTGGGGGCCCCATGTCTCCCTCCCCTAAGGAGCGTATGGACATTCCAAACAAATTTCGTACTGGGTAAAATTCAAATAATTTTCTGATATTATTTTAGTAATAAAAATCAGAGGGTTTTTAAAGAAAAATTTACTTTTTTTGTACCTTTTCCACAAGGTGCACCTTTTTGCAGTATATTATGTTTTTTAAATAACCTCTGTTAAAAATAGTTCAAGTATCAAAAAATATGTAAATTATCAATATTTTTCAGGGCGCCAGACCCCTGAGACACAAGGGACCCAGGCCATATGGCCCTCCTAGCCCCCCCCCTCTATCTGGGCCTGTGGAGAGCTATAAACGTTGGTGTCCTGCATGTATTGTAACTAGAATAGGCATGATGCAAGTACATAGTATCACTGAAATTATAATTTTAAGTAATGAAATAGGTTAAAAAGATTCTAAAAAAATGTATTTATTTTTATATTAAAAGCGAGATTAATATAATTTTAGTTTAAAAAAATGCAAAATACAGTAATCCGCCATGTTAAACGGAACACCAATCAGAGCGAATGACGTCACGTATCAGTAAACGTCAAAAGTGATTGACTTTTATTTTACAAAATTATTAGGTACATACCTTATTTAAGAACATGTATACTTTGGAAAATTCATTTATAACACACAAAATAATTAAATTATTGTCTAACTGTGAATGTTTGATTATTGTTGACAAGGAGTGTGACGTCACAACTCTGAAATGTCGTTTTGGCGTCAAATTCAAAATTAGTTTTAAAACAGTCAATTTTTGCGATTAAACCTTTATTTTCTGCAGAAATAAGTATTTTTTTGGAAATAGGAGACACGTAAGATCATCATTGAATAGTTTTTTTTTTTTAAATTAGTAATCATGCCTATTGCATAAGTTTCAAATCGATATGACAGTTAAAACTGAGTTTTAAGATTTGCTTGCAGGTCAAGCTAATAAAAACGTGTTAAAAATGATGATGTATTACCAGCATTTTTTATATAAGTTAAAAAAACCTCAAGTATTTCAAGATAACTTAATAAGATATAATTAATAAATAACACAATAATAGTATAGTATATATTTATTTATTGGAAAATGTCCTTGTATCATCTGCCATTTTTGGAAAATACTATTCATTTATCATATATGAACAAAAGTTAATGTAAATATTTTTTTTATTGTTTTATTTTTATTTTTTAATGAACATTTTAAATACCTAACCATGAACGTAAAAAGGTACATAGATAATATATAATTTCTGAATCCTTATTGAATAAAAAAGTAAATTGATTATTAACAGTTGAAAATTATATATTTAAAAAAAATTGACAGGGATAAAAAGGGAGATATAGAAGGGATAAAAACAATTTAATGTAAAATTATATCCCAAGCATATCCCCCTTTTTACTACGTACCTGTATGTATAGAACTCTTACCACTTGACCTTAAGTTTATGATGTTTAGTTATTGTATGTTCTTGTAGATGGCTCTCATATTAAATTAATAATGAATTATCATTTGACGTTTGAATAACGTATAGTGGGTTCTGACATGTTGGCCTTTAGCATATGTACTTAAGATTTATAACTAAATTAAAACTAATAAAAAGCGAAACTAAAATCTCGCGACAAGGGATTGTTGTGACCATAATTTGAAAATACAAAACAAAAATATATATATTCTAGGTGAGGGAATGATTTCAAGTATTGTTGTTAAATCGACTTTTTTTAATTTTAATATTATTGGTTAGTACAGAGTACCTAATGAGATTTTAAAATAGGTAATCTTGTAACTTTTAAGTACCGCAGGTATGTCTCAAGTTTATAAGTTTCACGATTATTTACATATTAAAAAAAAACGTTTAGGGATGTTAAAAAAGTATATAAAAGCATATTTTTGAATGACATAAAAGTACTACTAATGCTTTGACCTGTCAAATGTTTAAGGACCACTGGGTTAGATTATCCTTGTTTGCAGATTAATCCTAAATTAAATATATATAATTTAATTACTTAATAACTAATTGATTTGTATTTGAATCATAGGTATCCGATGTCAGTGGTCGTAGGAAAATTAAGTTATCAGACAATGGGCTAAATAAAAAGAACGCGTGAAAGAGGAGGTCTTTTTGGAAAATAAAATCTTCAGAGACACCTTAAATTAATCTCGAAACAAAAATACTTACACTTCTGTTAATTTTAAGATAAACTGATAATTACATTTTTCTTGTTTTGACGCTTGTACCAAAATTTCTATTATCTCGAAAATTTGTACTCTATAATTAGACCATAACCATTAGCAGAATGTATGTGTATCTTTGATTGAAATACAATAATCCCTTCATTTACGCGGTTTTTTGGTTCCGTGAAAACAGCGCGTAAAAAAAGGATTGTGTGGTTTTATGAAACCACGGTAAAAGTGAAACTTTTGAACAACAATATTATATTTTATCATATATTACTATATGATTTTATGTTATTTAGCATAATATTGAATATTTTATCAATTAAGTATTACGTTATTATTCTTATGCCCGGTATTATCAACTAATTTAAAGCTCCTTTAGCTCAAATGCTCCTTTAAAGTAAATTTGGTGTATTACAAACGTGATTTAAACCAATATTTAAGCTCTCAATGAAAAATAGACATAATATACTTTGTAAAGAAATACTGCAGATAATTTAAAATCTATTTATTTAAATGTATTATGCTTGGATCTGTTGATAATATGACAGTTAGTTAAAGGAGCATTTAGTTAAAGTTGATAATACTGGGCGTTAATCTTCAATATCTATTTTATGTTGTATTTTTTCATATTATATATTGATTCCATTCTAATATAATTTTTCGCCTATACATAGTACCTACATACTCATTTTCATTTTCCTGAACATTCCATTTGTGTATTGTACCATTTTACTTCATATTTTAAATTTTCTTAATACTGAGTTCTAATAGGTAATAGGAATTTCAATTTAATATAGAACCGCGTAATGATATAATTTGTAATTTGTTATAAACTCCACATTCTAGGAGTGGGGGGGGATATCGCCTAGGGCGTCAAATTTCGGCCCAGCGGATATTATTTAAAAGGATATGATTTTTTGGCCTCACTACAGTCATTTTACACGCACCGCCACTGTATGTAATACAGTATTACATATATGATATTTCTAACCAAACAATTTCTGCCTCTTTCATTTGACACGGCTCTTTTTTCGAGTCAGATGCACTGTCCATTTCTTTATGTCTATGGCTCTGACGTATTTATCCCTACTCCGCGGCCGAGCGTCACGCGACATGCAACACACAGACGAAAAAGTTTGAGACGATGTAATAAAAGTTTCAAACATTTTCAACCGCGTAAAAGTGAAGGCGTGTAAATAGAAGGATTATCACAATTTAAAAATGATTTTTTTTGTGAAGATTATTTGAGAGATTTCAAGAGAGAGGGTAATTTTAATTTATGACCTATAATGTTTTAGGACGTATTAACTATTTATATAGAATCTATTAATACAGAACATTTTCAACGAAGCCTATGATCTTTGAATTCTTAATATCACATACTTCTATAGTCTTTAGGTATAAATAAACTATTTTTATAGCGTTTAGTATACTATGACACTAACATAAGAAAGACCAAAAATGTAATCAGCATATGGCGTTTGTTAAGTGTCTATCTACACACACTCAAAATACAAATATAGATATATATTATGCATAAAGTAAATGGGCTTCATGTCACATCTGACGCACTGTACACATCCCGCGTCGACGATGTGGGTCGATGGCTAGGGGGGAGGGGGTGGCTGTATATAAGTTTGAATTGAAAAATCCTTTTCAATTGCTGTGTCAATGCAGACCGCATAAATGGATACAAGCCCAGTGTACACATACACACACACACACACACACACACACACACACACACACACACACACACACACACACACACACACACGTGCAGGATCGGCGCTATGAATTCTGGCATCTCCTTGTTATCTAAAGAAATCCACGCCCTGCTCCTCCAATATTAGTACACACAAAAAAAGCTGTACTTGACCAAGAAAATCTTGTTTTGTATACATATAACGAAAACAATATTTTCTTAATATAAGAAAAGTACTCTTAATCCAACTACATTATTTCTTCGTCCAAGAATACTATAGTTGGTTTAAGAAAATATTGTTTTCGTTATATACAAAACAAGGTTTATTTGGTTCAAGTAAACCTTTCTACCTGTGTATTTACCACAGATATTTGTCTAGAAAACAGAGTCGTGTCAAAGAAAGAGATATAAGTTAGTTTGGGATACTTGTCCTTATTTAAGCTGGAGTGCCAATTTGATTTTTCTTATATAGAGATAGATATATCCCAAAGCTACCGCATCTCTCTCACTGCTTTGAATATAAAATTATATTAATAAACATAATGCGCGGTCCATGATTAATGTTTATGGTATTTACCAATTTTGTGAAAATCTGGCAAAAAAAACGCAAATAATAAAATGTATGAACGAAAATTTTCGATAATATACAAATAGCTATAACTGCAGTACAGAAACAACAATTTTCAGATAAAAAATGTTTAATTATAAAAAAGATTAAACATAAAACTTTTTACAAATATGCAACAGAAATTATAATGTTCGTTCAGTATAGTCTTTAAGATGCAAATATTTTAATGTTAAAATATAAAATTCGATAATACAGTTGACATCGGGTATAACGAAATCGAGAGAACCAGTCATATTGCGCCGTAAAAGCCTACAGTCTTTTGCAATTATATAGGATTCAGTAGAACTTTTATTTTGAGTCGTTAACGATATGCTATATTAACCGATGTCGTTATAACCGGTTTCGACTGTATTTAAATCTATTTCTTATCAGTTATTAATTTAACTGCCTTATTAATAATATAGTTAGGTATAGATTAGTTAATCAGTTGTTATCAATCCATAATTAATGTTAATTCTAAACTTAATCTCAACTTGTAAATGAACAATTCACTAAATAAAAGATATATATTTTTTTACCTCATAAAATGTATCATAACCGTTATTGTTTTTTTATTAGAATTTACGTAATAATGCTTTTAAAACAACTGATTAACTAATCGTGATTAATATTACTTTATATAAACCAAGGTTAATTTGTAAAAATAATCGTAAGTTAGGTAAATTTTTCGTTAAATATTTACATTTTTTTCCATCACGGACTTACCCATTTCGTATTTGAGATAAGCAGTGCCAAAATCATCTAGAAAAAAAAAACAAAGATAAGTTTAATATTTCGGTATTTCTTTTATACCTCTCATGTTATTGATTATATAGCGCACTCACTCTACCAACACATGTAAATATTTATACAGTAAAAACCGGTTATAATGACATCGGTTAATACGACATATCGGTTTTAACGAATCAAAATAATTTTACCGATTATTTCGACTATATCCGCTTTTTACGACTGGTCCCTTCGATGTCGTTATAACTAGTTTCTACTGTATTGTCAAATTTTCATTTTTCAATTTTGCATTTTGTAATTCGAATGCAATTCGGCGCCCCAATACATCGGCACCCACTGAAATGTTCACCCCTGCTCTATCACACACACACACATACAAACATACACACATATACACACGAGTTGGCAACATCGCGCGCCCAATACACACAGCACCACTTTTTGTGTAATTGTATTTACATTTTTGTCGCATGTTCAATTCTCTGCAATTTATGTTTACTTCGCAACAAATCGCGACTCGGGTTTTGTGGAGCGGTTCTTAATCGAATTACGCAGACTGAATTGTAATGATGAAAACGAAATTTCATAAATACATCGTCTCTTCTGTTCGCCGGCAAAAATTAAATTCATGTATTATACATATAACATATACACACACTTGTTATGTTATATGTACGGGTATAGTCGCATTTTTCTTTTAAGTATTTGATAAATAGAATGATATTTAAAGTGCTTTTTTATTTCATTATTTTAATTTCATTTGATCTTAAACTATGATCCAATAAAACAAGGTCTGCTGGAGATATTTTGACAGTTCCCATTTTATATCAATTTCTTGTCGATGATGTATTACATCGACATGAAATTTATGTGTGTTGTACTTCAAAATAATTGAGCGATAATTAAATCAAAGAAAAAAATTAAATAAAACTTTTATGTAAACAGTATTGGTCGAATATTTTTTTATTTTCCGATTGTGACAAATTCCTTCCTAGAAAATTTTATTGCCGATGACGGCACAGAATAAAACAAATGAACTGTCCAGAAGATCTTCTATTATACCGGGTGTCCCAGATAACTTTTCCAGCATGGGGATCTCAGTATCTATAAGAGATACAGGTTTGGTTAAATGAGATGAATTATATGTATGAAAGGGGCGAGTATTATTACACCAAAAAATATTCATAATTCTATGTGGTTTAGGCGGTATACCCAAAAAACTGAAAATTCGGAATTTCTTTAAATGGCTATAACTTTTTTGTTAAAGTAGATAGGTACTTTTTGTTTGCGGTTTCTTTAAGCACTTTTTTGTGTAGAATTGATTGGTGTATTTAGATTTTTTATATCACTTTTAGTTTCTGAGATACAAGCCCTAACTTTAGTTTTTCTTATGGGCCGCTAAGTTGGCTATGGCATATTTGAACGTGTTTTTTAATCTACATACTTTACAACGATGTGTCACTTGCCATATTTATTATCGAAAAAAAAATATAATATATTTTTTCAAATAGTTCATTGTTTCAAATATTCATTTGTTATTTTGATTGTTGCTATTGTGATTTTTGTTTACAATTTTTGTTTTTCATGGCTCACTTAAAAGATAGTAATAAAATACTTCATAAATATCACTGATATTTAGTATTTCGACTTTTTTTCGATTATAAATATGGCAAGTTGGCAAGTGACATATCGTTGTAAAGTAGATTAAAAAACACGTTCAAATATGATATATTCAACTAAGTGGCCCATAAGAAAAACTAAAGTTAGGACTTGTATCTCAGAAACTAAAAGTGATATAAAAAATCTAAATACACCAATCAATTCTACACAAAAAAGTGCTTAAAGAAACCGCAAACAAAAAGTACCTATCTACTTTAACAAACAAGTTATAGCCATTTAAAGAAATTCTGAATTTTCAGTTTTTTGGGTATACCGCCTAAACCACATAGAATTATGAATATTTTTTGTGTAATAATACTCACCCCTTTCATACAGATAATTCATCTCATTTAACCAAACCTGTATCTCTTATAGATACTGAGATCCCCATGCTGGAAAAGTTATTTGGGACACCCGGTATATTATTAATGGATCATAAAAATCATAATCTTAAATCACTTTTTTCATCTTGCCGTGGTGTGATGATGTTTATAAAGAAATATTATTATAAAGCGCATTGTTTTTCCTTTCTCGTCTTTTTGCGAGAATTCTTAAAAAATTTATAAATTTTAAGATAATTAAAGATATTCGTAATTTTTGGCCACGTCTTGTTTACGAGAACGAGATGAAGTGGTTGATTGTAAAATCTGAGATGACGAAACATATCTAAACCTAGTCTCGTCTCTTTATTCTCATCTCGTATGAAGTCTTATTATTAATATCAATAGTCTAGGACACCCTAGGAAATTAATTTTTATTTTATATTTAAAACAGAAAAAATAATACATAAATTATTATTTAATAATTTTTTTCTTTTTCTGCATATATAAAATAAAAATAAAGTAAAATTAATCGTTTTAGAACTGAGCTCTTCAGTTCTTTAAGGACTATAAGTATACCTACCTAACAATAAGTAATGTTGCCAAATAGAAAAATTAGATGGCATTACCTACAGTCACAGCCTGAAAAAATAGTTACTCTGAACACCAATAGATGGATAGGTAATCCCTATAACTTATTGATGTAAAACTGACCTGTGCAGTATTATTTGTTCAAGGGTCAGTCAGTATCAGAGAATGTAGGTACATATAATATGTAGGTCGGAACGAAACCCTTACCAATGTGTTCCATAGGGTGAAATGGGTATATATATTTAACAGGCATAATCTTATTTAAGTCATCTATTTAACTTTAAATATTAAATTAAAAGTATAATATACAGGTATACCTATACATAAATATTAATTATTTGTAAGAATCAAGAATTTATATGCATAAATAATAATAATATTTATTTTGTTAATTATTTTAAATCGAGTGTAGAACATGTGAAAAAATTATACAACATAATAATGCATACTCAAATTATATTTTGTAAATGATTGATATTTTTGTAAAGAAAATTTAAAAATTTAATAATAAGTAAATATAAGTATGTGCTTATGTATTGTAAATGGTACTTATAAACAAAATTAGTGATGATTTAAAAAATATATCATTATATTAAATAAGGTAGTTGTTTATGATAATGTGCCGAGTTTACTAATTAATCAGATTAATATAGGTATGTATGTAGGTACTTTATTGTAAATGTTCTTGGAAGTAAGTGCCTATAGATACTTATTACAATATTTAGTTCAGTTCAATGTTGATATTTAGGGATTCAAATTATTTTTATTTTTAATTAATATAAAAATATATTTTTTGATAGGGACTATGGGTATCAAAAAAAAATGAATATTTATAAATCCGCATAGCTTATACTGAAGAAGTACCTATAAAAAAATTAAGAACGTAAAACGATCACATCTGCGTATATACTTATAGTTATTGGCATTATTAGAGATTAAAATCTGAAAAAATAAATTATGATACCTACCTAATTGTTATGTTAAAATAAATAAATAATTCATTTTTCATTTCATTTCATTTACGTTAATTTATTTATTAATCGATAATATCAAAAACTGACACAAAATACCAAAAAAATATCCCCAACAGTCTCTTCTAAATTAATTAATTTAATCTCACATATTTTATTAGAAAATATAGAAGAATTGTATTTTTTTCTTGAAACGTGTTTGACATATTTATTCAATATAAATTGTTAAATAAATTAGCTTAATTTAAACATCAACATTAATTTTTCTTGAAATATTTTTAATAGAAAATAATAACTATAAATTTTCCTTAATACAGGTCTGCGTAATTAATAAAGTAGTTTTTATGTAAGTTGAAATAAGTAATAAGAAAAAATTATAAAAACAATAAAAATAGATTAGGTACATTACCTGATGTAAAATAAACTTTTTAGACTATAAAAATAATAATATTTACAATATCTATAGCAGAGGCTATATTATTAATATAATAATATTTAAAAATTTATAATTACGAATTATAAAATTTTATATTTAAATCGTCATTACAATATAAAGATATACAGTTTTAAAATTTAATATACTTATACTCCTACAAATTTACCCTATTTTATTAAACCATTGTACCTACTCTTCCCTATAAAATACCCCTAAATATAAAAAGAGGATTCGGAATTTATTTTAAGGTTGACTAACTTATGCTACTTACTCATATTTGATAAAATTATACAAATTTATGAATTATTAAAAATTATTAAGAATTATTAAAAACAATAAACATAAGTAAACTGTATGTAAATATTTATTTTTAACGTCTAGAACAATTTTTAAATATTATATAAAATAACAAATAAGAAACATCTTTAATTTTACCTAATCTTATCAAAATAAGCAACAGGACAAAAACAGTTAGGTAGGGGTACAACAAAACATGAAAATAAACCACAACATTCAGTCAATTGTCTCCAACCAATGAACAATAGGGGGTGCGGCATACTAACTGCTGGTATCCCATTGGTTGAGCTACGTCGCGCCCATCGACAGCGGTGAGGGGCAACGCACGGCCGTCAAAAGAGGTTCACTTGAACACGACAACTACATCATCAGTTCATCTGTAACCAGTGTTCGGTGAACATCTCTTGCTAATGTCTTATATTTCTCAAAATAATAACAATATGTCAACGTTAAGTCATCCGTACGGATTTCCATCCATGCTGGACATGCAACACCATGCTGCTACCATGGAATACCATCATCAACATCAAAATCACCATCAACAGAATCCATCGAATTCACCAACGAACTCTCCTGGTGAGGGCCACATCAAAAGACCAATGAACGCGTTCATGGTTTGGTCGAGGATTCAAAGAAGGAAGATAGCTCTTGATAATCCCAAGATGCACAATTCAGAAATATCTAAAAGGCTTGGAGCCGAGTGGAAGTTGCTGACGGAATCTGAGAAGAGACCATTTATCGATGAAGCTAAACGTTTGAGGGCGCTACACATGAAGGAACATCCCGATTACAAATATCGTCCAAGAAGAAAACCAAAAGGACCATTGCAAACACAAGGACTCGTGAAACCTGGATCAGTGTCACAGTTTCCGAGTTTTCCATTGCCACCTTATTTCGCGCCGACGGGTTCGTTGGATCCTTTAGGCGGATCTTACCCGACATACTTCAGTCCTGCTTTTGATCTTTCGAGGATGGTGAGCCAAGCTAACGAAGTACCCAAGAGTTCCAATGCGGTGGTGAGTTCGTTCTACTCGTCGCTATACTCGAACGCCGGGAAGAGTTACCCTGGGCCTCATATGGCACCGTTGTTCCCGACTCCGCCACCGATCATGTTCAACTCCGGTAGTTCCAGTCCTGGATCTAGTCCGGGAACGACGGGAAGCGCAACATCTACAACACCGTCGGATCTTGAGATCAGGAGGCCGGTCCCCGTGATCTATTAGTGATTCGATTATATTATTTTGTGATTATTTTTTTGTTTGTTTGCTCAATTTTTGTTTTGTGTTTGGTTATGTCTGTATATTACAGATATGTTACAATTTATTCTTCATAATATGGTTTTGTTTTCAAAACGGTAAGAATTATTCTTATGTCAGATATATTTATTACAATTTTCTATCATCTTTGGTGGAAACAGTTGTAATAGCTAATTATATTTTGGTATATTGCTTTACATATATTTTTTTTACTCTTTTATACAGAAGATAAAATGAATGAATTGTATTATATTTTATTTCAAATTGTATTTTTTTCTGACTGTGACATAGATTTTTTTTAAAACACTTTATTGCATATTTAGTTCCTCGCAAAGTGTACATATTATATATTTAAATACATATGACGCGTGTAAGACGTTAAATATTTGTTGATGTATATTATTTATTATAACTGTAAAATATTATATAAGTAATCTATATAAACCGACTGTATATAAATTATTATTTCGTAAACATTATATTGTAAGTTTGTACGTTTATTCTGTTATTATTCAAAATAAAAAATGTTACATGTACAACAGTATATATTGTAGAATTCTTTATTCCCATTTTCCAGTCATTTCTTGTGAAGAAATATATTTGAATCGGTGAGTGAAAGAACAATATATCTCCAAAATGACCATTTTGAGAAAAACGAAAAAAACTGTTTTAAAGGAGAACTATGGGTTATTTGGTCTAATTATGAATTGTGACATTATAGAACTTCTGTTAACCGATAATAATACGTATATAAATAAATTAAAAAAAAATTGCAAAAAAGATATTTAAAAAAACATGACCTGCAGTTATACTGTTCTTTCACTCAATTAAAAAAATGCCAATTTTTTTTTATTGCTTTATTTTCGGCTTTATTATTTTATTTTTTATTATTTTACAAAAAAAATATTTGTAATTTTTACTCAGAATCTTCATTTTTCACTTTCCAAGAAATAATATGGTAGTAAAATTCGAGGATTTCGTCAGAAAAGTAAGGTAAAAGTAATTGTAAAAAAAATTGAACTACCCCCCGTCGCACGTACGATGTTGGTCGATGTATTATTATTTTGCTATGTGATAGAGCTATGAATTTTAAACATTTTGCCTATCTCAGTTAAAATTGCAATTTTTGGCACTTGTATTGTTCTTTCACTCACCGATTCATTTCCTTTATAGACATACACAGAAAAAAATAATTTGTCTGTGTTAAAAAATGTGATCAATGTAAAAAATCCGTTATCGATTTGGCTCTGATAGAGGTTGTTTGTTAATATGATAATTTTTTACCAATAGGGAAATATCCACGTTTATCTTATTGATAAATGTATATTATTACTATAACAATGTTCTTATCACGATGAAAATTTTGTTTCGTATTGGAAACATATATTTTAAATACAAAAATGTACTTTATAAATGACATCACTATGAATTTACCATATCGAAAATTGTACTTGTTGGGTGATGTATGAAATATTTACACTGATAAATATTTATTAATACAACCATTATGTTTAATCTATTTGAGAGTTTCGTTAGTATGTGTAATAAATTATTTATTAATTTGACAAATGAAAAGATTTTTAGATAAACATGAAGATATATTTTTCAACTTAATAAAATATCCTCAATAAGATTTTTTTAATTATTATATTGAGGAAATATTGTTATATTAACAAGTTAAATTTATTAAACATTTTTTCATCTCAAATTTTAATTAAGATCGAGTTTTTTTTCTGTGTAATGAAACAAATCGGTGTTATATTTCATATCAATTGGATAAGACTATCTTATATTCTTTGAGTGGTGAACAAGAATGCACGATATGTTACAACCACCCTTATTATAGAAGTTAACCCCTTAACGCACCAGTTAAAAAATAAAAAATGGTTGTTTTTTCACTAATTATTTTATTCTTTATTTTCATTGTACCTACATAACAGTTGCAATACGCACGGAACTGATTAGCATGTATACTAGGTTGAAACCTATGTGTGAAAATTAAATTCCGTTTGCACGACTTTATTCGGGTACGCGGAAAATATTTAATTTCTCGAAACCGAGTTAACCCGGCTGAGTGCATTGAGGGGTTAAATTCGGCATAAATTGATAGATACCTGATTTTTTTCTAATTAATATCAATTTATACCGCATTTACAAAGCGCAATAAATATTTTTGTATTCTGGGGCTCTACAAAGATTTTAATGCCTTTCTGAAGATTGGCATATTTCCATAAAAAATAATTTCTGGCAACTTATTGTATATAAGAAATTACAATTCTGTACCTATATCTGGATAATATCACAGGTTTATTTGAAGAAACATAAAAGAAAATGAATCTTAATATTTCTTTGAAGTAGCTATTTATCATACACTTACACTTCTTACCCTTTATTTAATCATCTTAATTTGATGTAAGGAAGATTAATATATTTCTTAAAATTTTGGTTTGTTGGTATTTAAAGAAGGTATAATAGTTTCTCTGATTTAAATTGTTACAGCACGTACTTACGGAGTTAAAAGGGAGGATTACCATTGCTAAGGAATAAAGAGCCGTTTTATTGGATAAATATAGACATTTCATAACTGATTAACTTTGATACCTATACAAATAATAAAATGAAAAAAATAATTTTCGTATGAAGTCAATAGTTTTTTTTTGCCGTTTTATAAAATCATTTTGGGCGTAAAAGCATCGTAAAATTTATGTCTGTTTACAGATTTAAAAATTATATATTTTCCTTATTACTGTTCCTTTTTTAAAAGAATTACTTGAAATTTTAATAATGATATTTTCGATATTATACGTATCGTATATAGGTAGGTCTGTACTTCTTTATTATGCATTATTTTTGTGGAGTTATTTACTTTTTAGGGTTATTTCATGTCTCATTTAACAAATTGTATTTTAGAATGAGAATAATTACTATATGCTTAAGATTAAATTAAAGAAAATACTTCTTTTTGTATCGATAATAATTAATTAATCGTATAACTATATCGCCCCTCGACAAAAAAAGTGTCACAACTCAAAAAAATGTAGTTTTGAGAAAATAGGAATAAATGAAAATATAACAATTTAGGTAAAACAAAATTGTAAAGGTATAGTAAAGGAAAAGGACTGATACACAGTATTTAATTTAAATATTTCAGTATTCCTGCGTGATGTTTGAAAAATAGTAACTATATTAAAACGCTTAAGTGATTAAGTATATTTAAGAAATAAATAAAAAAATGTGACATTTTTTTTAAATATGCTAGTTTTGACTGTAGGTACACGTAGTACATTAATGACAATTTTTAGTAGAAATATATAGTAATTTGGAATCATTCTATATATTTATCTCAAATATGACATTTTTTGAGTTGTGACACTTTTTTTGCGGAGGTGCATTAGTAAGTATGAATACTTAAATTTTTTGACATTTGATAAATTTATCTTTAACAATAAATTTGTAGGTACATACTTCTGAAAGGCTTAATTAATATTACCTTTCCCCGTTTATTAAAAATATTTTCAAATTTCAATATCCTATAAGGCTCTAAAATTTTATTCATCTGAAGTGGAACATCCTGTATAAGTAACTTGTCGAATATCAGAGCAGGTATTCAAATTTAAAATATAAAACACATGTGATTAGTAAAAGGATTTGTTGAATATGTGGTTCAATAAAGTGGTTGATTCTTACATTATTTATGCATATAGGATACTTTCTACTTGTACTTGCATATTGTTATTAAATTTATTAGGTATACGATTCTTATTAAATATAATTTAAGACTTAAGTAAAGGTTAACGTACATAATAAATTCTGATGAGATACAAACACTAAATTTATATCTAGTTAGACTGTATCAATCTTCCATAACAATTTCAAAGAAAAAAACAGTCATAAACTGTAATTTTTTGTATGTTGCATCAGTCAGGACAACTCTCTTAAATTAAATATTTATTGCACTGCAAACACAAAATATACCCATTGTAACAACAAATAAGGTTGCTATTCTTTCTCTCTAATTTCACCCCATGAAAAGTGCCATCGCTTCGAATAAAAAACAGAGGTGGATTTGGAATAAATATATTTTCATGTGTATATAGGTATGTTTTATTACGAAGTTTTAAAAATAATTTTTTATCATACATCTTTGTAAATTAAGTGGAAACTATTTTAGATATTTTGAAAATAATTTAACATTTATAATCATACACTCTTTAGCGCTATTAAAAATATATTTAAAAATCATGATTAGTTACTTATGAAATTTTTAAATTAAATGTTAAGATTATCGTTTGTTTTTTGGACCCTTGTTGGTATTTTTAGGCAACTTTTTTACTTAAATATTTAATTTTTTAACTACCCGAGGGCCGTGGGTAGTCAAAAAATATGGTTACAGCGAAAACTACAAATTAAAAATAATTCACTAAAATTAAAATATTAGTCAAAAATACTGAAATATTTTAATGTTAGGTACTGTGTTACAAATATTGTTATTATAAAATTTTGTTATTACGTTATAGTATCGTAACAGAAAAATAGCTTTACTTCGTTGCGGTATATAGTAACGTTATACAACAATAAAATGAATAACTTTTTTAGGAGACTATAAGAAATGAAACATTTAAATTTAAAGGACCCCGTATAAAAGCAATAGATTTTGAGTTTTGGTTGAAATTTTCGTAATTTTGAGAAATAAATAATAATTCAAAGTACCTATGCTAATCAAAAGTTGCAATGAACACAACCTTTAAAAATCTATAATTTCTGCTTCAGGGGTTACCGAAAGGTTTATGTTCATTTTTATTTTTTTAGAAAGAAGTGCTAACACTAAAATGTGTTTAGAATTAACCAAATAATACAAATAAATTTTTATAATATCTCAAAAAAATTTTTTTACCTATACTTATGAGTACTTTTCAAATTTTTTTAAAAGTTGACCTGAAGCAGAAATAATAGATTTTCATAGATTGTGCCCATGACAACTTTTGATAAGTACACTTTGAACTATCATTTCCTCAAGTTATAAAAATTTTCAACTAAAGTTCAAAATTAAGGAGTCCTGTAAAATATAAGTTTATATGTGACATTTAATTAGTAAAAACATCCTTGTTGCACCTCTGTTAGTCGTAAATTAAATTAAAACCACTACTGTTTTACACCCCTGTGTGTGGAGTCCTTATCACAGTGCCATAACTTGTTTCATTTGCCACTTTCAATGGACATTTTCGCATTGGGAGAAGCAATTGTAATTGTTAGGGCTTGTATTCAACTGAAAATGACAATAGGCCAAGTTTTAAAGAGAATTCCCATTGTACAAATACGTATATATATTCTTTCGAAAAAAAACTTCTTTTCAATTATTGTTTTGCGCCCTGCGCTTGCCTTTTGTCATATTCAAAAGGGTGTGTGTGCGTATAAATTTTAGAAAATGACCTTTTCCAAAGTGGAAGGCTTAGACTCACGTTTCGGAAGCATTGCGATGTCTGTCAATTAAATGTTGTCTATTGTGTTTGTAGATAATAAATAAGTAATTATGAAGAAATATTTAAAATGACAGTTTTATGGCATGTAAAAATTTTAAGTAGAATTTATATATCGTTGGTTTCTTGAAACTACATTTCAGTATAGGTAAATGTTTTCTTTGAATGTTTTTAGAATATGTATACAATATACATATGTGTATTTGGTTTGTTAAAACATAGATGATTTATTGTATTTTTAAATTATATAAAAAAATAATGGAAATCGAATTTTTATTAAATCTTTGTGAGGTATATATTTGGTTATTTTTTCTGTCATAAAAATCGACCAACCTTTAGTCGAAAAAAAACTAAAGAATTATATACCTCATAGACATAGAGAAATGGACAGCGCATTCGTATTTAACATAATGGTGTAACATTTGTTCTGTAAGTGAAAGAGAGATGCAAGTTGTTTGGAACATATATGTAATACAGTATTATGTACATATATGATATTTCCAAACGATTTCTGTCTCTTTCATTTGACACGGCTCTTTTTTCGAGTCAGATGCACTGTCCATTTCTTTATGTCTATGATATACCTACAGTTTTTCCCTGTAAGAGTATATTCCAGATAGTAAGTGACACCTATAATTGTAAAATATTTTTTACTCTTTGAAACTGTAATAATCTAATTTTTGGCTGTATTGTTTGCAGTTTATCCATCAACTTATATTGAGTGTATGCAAACATTATTACAGTTTCAGACTGTAAAAAAATATTTTGTATTGATAGGCTGTCGCTTGCTGTCCGGAATGTACAGGAAATTTTTTTAATTCTTCTGGTTCCTTCTTTTCGTGTAGTGAACCAAAGAATTGAAGAAAATTTCATAGATTTGTTGTAAAAAAATAATAGTTTATCAATAAATTATGCATATATTTATAAAACAATAATAATACTGAGACGATAAACTAGCAGGTAATAAAGAATAATTTTTTAATTAAATTATTAATTAAAAGCCTTCGATTTATAAAATCGAGAAAGATGTTAGGTATATACCTGTATGTACCTACCCAGTAATTATTTTCGAGATATTTACATTTTTCTCGTTTTTATTTTGTATTTTAACACAATGAAGATTATTTTATAAATCGAAAGCTAAATTCATTTATAAAAATTTTGACGTTCATATCATATAAATAAAATTTTACTTTAATAAATAAAATAAATATATCTTATTGTTAATCATTTTGCCTCCTATCTCGACTCATGTACTTTATATTCTTTCAGCTATTGTTAATATTCAGGGCTCGGAATGTACCGGAGAAAACCGGAATGGTATTTTAATATTTTTTCATTAATTGTTCAAGCCTATAACAAAAGCTATCAATACATATTATAAATGCGAAAATAAGTATATCTGTTTGTTATTTTCTGCACGGCTAAACCGCTATACCAATCTTAATGAAATTTCATAGAGAAATAGCTTATATCCTAAGGGAGGAAATAGGCTACTTTATATTCAAAAATTGATTAAATAAAGAATAAATACAAATTTCATGCGGACGATGTCGCGGATTGCAGCTAATTACTTATATAGTGGTTAAAATAGAGTCTCGGGGGCCATGGGGCAGCAAGTGAACCTCCCACCCACTGAAGAACCTTTTTTTCGTTGCTACTTCATTACTATTGCATGTTATTGATTATAATAACCTTTTTTTACGCGGCTGCGGGAGCCCTTTAGCCTCGGGGGGAGGGGCACTGTTCCGGTTGTCCCGGTGGTAGTTACGGCTATGGGTTAAACTTTGATCTGATAAGTCATTTTCTCTGATTAATCTATCATGTATTTCAGTTAAATGTTAGATTTTCCATATTTATTGAATACAAAATAATAAAGCAATATAAGTTTTTTTGTGAACAAAGAAATATTTCAACTAGTTACAAATAAGTCATATATTTTTTTGTTTAAAAAATTAATTATAGTTAATAAAATATGGAACAAATAGCAATGATTCGTAACAAGTTAATTTTGAAATTGAAATTAAATGAAAAATTCTTATAAACATTAAAATACAATAGCATTGAAAAGAATAATAATTTCTACCGTTCTTGTTTCATATAAAACAATGTCTAACTGTAATTGAAATTTTCAAATAAAGAAATACGTTTCTCTTGAATAATTGGTATTTCCTAAACAAGGAGAACAAATTATTGTAACCTTTAAAATAACATTTCACTCTTTATCTGTTAAATCTTGTACAAGTAATCAAATATGTTTAAGTGTCCGAGTGAAAATAACCTATAAAAATATATAAGATTTGTATATGACCATCTCTGTCGGACAACTTAATCTGAAGAACTTATCCTAACTTCTTGACTTTTTCAATAATGGAGTGTAGTCCATTGAATTGTTATTTGTTTCATTTCAAAAGGAAAGGGTTGACTCTTTTCAAGGCTTTCTGCGATGAAAGACGTTATTGTTAATTGTTTAAATGTATACCGTAATTTTGAGTTGAGTTTTATTGTTGCACGTAACAACAAAGTTTTCAATAATACCTACAACGCTATTGTACCACAGCGTATATAATGATGCAGTCTTTCAGCTCGCTTATAATTATTACTTTTTTTGTAAAACTTCCACCATTTTATTATATATTTTCTTATATTTCTGCACGTAATAATTAATTTGTATAGCATAAAAGATGTATAGTTTCTTAAATAACTCAATTTTCAATTATTATACGGTTTGTATCTATTACCGTTTTTATGTAATGTATCGAAATTTTTATTAATATATTTCCTATAAAATTTGTATTGATACTGATAAATTTCATATAGACATAGAGCATGGACAGCGATCTAACTCGAAAACAGTCATGTCAAAAGAAAGAGATGGAACATAGTTTAGGATATACTTGTCCTTGTCTATTTTATTCTTCTTAGAAAAACATGTAGATATTTCCTAAACACCACCGCATTTTACTTACAGTTTTGAAGAAATGTTGCACCGCATTATCTTAATATATATAAATTACCTACGTGTCACGTTGCTCCTCCGCGATGGACTCCTAAACTACTTAACCGATTTTAATCAAATTTGTACACCGTGTGTAGTTTGATCCAACTTGAAAGATAGGATACCTTACATCTCAATTTATGATCGCAATATTATTTTATTGCAAATTATTTGTCTTTATCTGTTAGCTCCAAACGATTCTAACAGATGGTGACATCTGTTGACTGGATTGAGTAAGTATTCAATAGATGGCGCTATGTCAAACTTCCAAACGTTTCATATAACCTACAATTTAAAGTTAACCACAGCAACGTGTGGCCGGGGCAGCTAGTGTTAATATAGAATACGCGGTCTATATGCTTTATGTCTATGAAAAATTATATTTTTTACACAATAAGTTATTCAGTACAATATTAGATTGTATTAAACAATTGAAGGGTACACAGAAAAAAAACTGTATTAGACCAAGAAAACCTTGTTTTGTATATAACGAAAACAATATTTTCTTAATATAAGAAACATACTCTGAATCCAACTACGTTATTCCTTCGTTCAAGAATACTATAGTTGGTTTAAGAGATTATTGCTTATCTTAAGAAAATATTGTTTTCGTTATATACAAAACAAGGTTTACTTGGTTTGATAAATCTTTTCTATCATTGTATACGGGAAAAAGAGGCCAAGTCAAAATTTTTTGTTTTGTGTTATCGCTGTTTTAAGGTTGGTATCTTGGATAGTTTTATTTCAAAAATGATATCTTTTAAATTTTAATTTACGGAATTTAACATGTTTTTCCCCTTAATACATATGTGGCTCGAAAAGTACCTAGATTTTCCATTAAATGGCGCTGTCATCTTAATTCGACTAAAAATTGACTTATTGTTAGTCTTTTTTTACTAAAAATGAGAAAGCGTAGCAATTTTTCGGAATTTTGAAAATTTCTATTTTTTATAATCTATTGAATAAACGAAAAATAAAAAAAAACATTTTTTTTCAAGTGCTGCTATTTTCTCCAATATCAATTCAGAAAAAAACCTATTATAAGGTATAGGTATTCTTACGATAGCTATATACATTTATACAGATTATGAAAAAAATAAAAAAAAAATGTCATGAGAATTTATACCACATGTATCACACGGAGCCTTTTTTATGGATCATCATTTTCTATTTTATAATTTACAATTTTTAAATATTTTACAATAAAAAAACTGCATGCTTAATTCTTAATAACATATCCTTCCGTTAATCCGAAAATAATTAGTTTAACAACAAAAAATATGTAATTCATCAGGACTCCAGCTATGTCCCTGCCAAATTTCATCAAGATCGGTTCAGAGGTTCAGCTGTGAAAAAGTAACAAACAGACTGAATTAAAATATTATTTATTTAAACTTTTTATCTGATGTGGGCCATAATAGCTTGTCGTTCTAAAATTTCCATACCACAAGCATTAAAAATTGATATTTTCTTAATTTTCCCAATATTTAAAAAAAATACAAATATAAACCAATCCAACATATGTATATACATTGTATAGTTTGAAATCAAAAGTTTATGTGCATATTTTGAAGAAATATTTGTTGTTTTTCTTGCTCCATCGTTCATTGGCTGTCTTCCACACATTATGTGTGCACGTTCACGTAAAATGAGTTATGGCACATTGTTGTCGCCTGAGAAAGAGTTTAATATTATGCATGACGTCATATATCACGTGGTTTAAAAACACGAAATAATCGATTTGGCCGCGTGTACCACACTATAGCATATTTGTACATGTGTTGAACGCGCCTGCGTGTACGTACATATATTTTATGTGTGTGTATGTGTGAATATACAGGTTCAATAAATTAAGGAATAACCGCCGTTCAAACTATTGTAATCGTCATTTGTTCAAAATACTCGCTCAAAGATCTTTTGTAAAAGACGCGTACTACATTATTTATGGCGACTTGTGTAACAAGATTGTTTCGTGATGAGAATATTTGGGAAGAAATGCTTACCTACTATAAGTAGCTATATATTTATAGGCTGTTATAGTATCATAGTAAATACATTGTACTTACATGTATACAAATGATATATGTATGTTGGTCTGTATAAAGTATAACCAAAGAAGTTAAATTATATATAGGAATTTAAGAATTTATTTATATATTTAAACATTTAAAATTTTTTCTCTAACAATTGCAATGATCTATTTTGGACACATGAATTCATCAAGCAAAAATTATTCAATTAACAATGTGTACCAAAATTGGGAAAGGCACAATACTGTATCAGTCTCCTACACTGGTAGAAAGTGTTTCTCAAACCAAGTAAACCTTGTTTTGTATATAACGAAAACAATATTTGCTTAAGATAAGCAATAATCTCTTAAACCAAATATAGTGTTCTTGAACGAAGGAATAACGTAGTTGGATTAAGAGTATGTTTCATATAAAGAAAATATTGTTTTCGTTATATACAAAACAAGGTTTTCTTGGTCCAATACAGTTTTTTTTTTCTGTTTTGCTTAGTTACTGAGCCGCTTGATATTTGAAAAAGAGCTTATTTTTGAAAAATATAGCATTTAAAAAAAAGTTTGTCTTTTGAGATCTGAAAGATCTCTTTTATACAATGAAAAAAAATATAGTAAAGGGTGGACTAATAATAGACCTAAGTTATCAAAATAAAAAGAACGCCAATACATGAAGGAGAAAAATAAGAAGAGAGAAAATGGGTTAACAATTTAATCCCAGCTAGTGGGGTATCAAATAAAAGCTGACAATTCAACAAAATTTAATATGTGAATTTTTATATTATTATTAAAATCTTTTATTAAAAAAAAAATTTATAAAAAATCGTATAAAATATTTTGCCCCCTTGCCCATTTCTACGAAAATATTAAAGATATAACAATGAAATTATCAGTACTCACCGTACTTACGTATTTTTTCAAATTTTTTTAAAATTATCTGTCTTATGCGGCGTTTACACCGAGAAAACAAAACAGAAACACGATGTTTTTATGACCAAAAAGCAATAAACCCTATACATTTTTAAATACGAAGTATTTTAAAGACACGATGTTTCTGTTTTGTTTTTCGCCGCATTATAGATCCATGGTGATCTTTTTAGATAGATTTTGTATTTTTTTTTAAATAATTCAATATTATAATACAATACAAATAGAAAAATGTATATGTATAATCATTATATGAACATTAAAATACTAGCTTCGTCTAATCATCTCAGTGTATAGTAAAGCCTTCTTTTTATATAATTTAATATAAACGTTACTTGTTACTTTTTATAAAGAGTATACCTAAAGATATAGATGAAGATCATGTAATGTACACTGTCGTGTAAAAGTCTTTGGACACTCATTTCTTTTGCGTATTGTAAATATAAAACTGCAAAAATGTTTGATAAAAAATCTTAAATGTTGATAAGAGTACCTACATACTTGATTACAATTTTTGTAATAATCCCTACACATCTAAAATGTAGCATTTATAATTTTTCATTTTAAGAAAAATTTTTGGAATTATCTACTTGATAGGCCAGGTTTATTCAAGTTTAAAGTATTAACGCACAGTGTCTTTCAAGCTAACAAGAAATTATTATTTTTTACTATTTTGACTGCGAGTAAACATATTCTTTTCGCTATTTTGGGGATTTTTATTGACTGAAATCTGTATATTTACATTCAAAATCACAGGTGTTCAAAGACTTTTGCACGGCAATGCATGTATTATAAAAAAATGACTAAAAAAGGACTACATTTCAGGACTATCATTTAAAAAAAATCAAAAGTAAAGAGATTGTATCTCTTATACAAACAACAGTAACAATAAACGAATATAACCGCAAATTAAAAATCACAAATAATCATTCATGCTCGTACAATATGTCAAATTAAAAAATGTGACCACTCGAAAAACAGTCATTTGTAGCGTAATATTATAACACACATACATATAGAGTGAAGGGCTAAGTGCGGTGGTACACTAACGACCACTTTCATCCCCTATTTAGCTGGTTAACCCAAGAGCTGATGGCTTTTTAAGTGATTAATGCGAGATTGTCAAGCTCCGCGAGGAATATTCAACTGGCGTGGTCAGTTCAAGCATAAAGATAAACATAATGCGTGAGATATGTTCCACAAGAGTTATACGATTTGTGTTCTAAGCACTAGTTCACTGGGGGTCATATAAGGTCGCTACATCTAATTCAACTAACTGGAATTTCTCTCTAATCAAAATTTATAACGTTTACTTACCGCCGGTCGTGTTGGGTACAGATATTTTGTCTAGTTTTAAAAGGAGGGTGAAATATTGAAATAATACATTTTTGATAAAATATATCAAGGTATGATGTATGGCGGAATTAGTACTTTGAAAATATAGGAGGGAGCATTTAACGTATACAAATTGCGCGAGAAGAGCTTAGAAAACTTATATGTTTATTTAAGTTTAGAATTAGGGGATATATTTTCTAAAATATTTTCTATATATTAAATATTGTAAAAAAATACCTATATACAATTTTATCAGCTATTGTTTTATTGTGTCAATAATTGTGAAAAATAAAATACAGTGATGCCTCGCATAACGTACGTTATTCGTTCCAGGAGCAAGTTCGTTAAGCGAAAAGTTCGTTAAGTGAAACGCGTTAAGTTCGGGCGATTTCGTGATACGCAGAAGCATTCAGGCGGCAAGATGAAATACGATGCAGTCCATTGTGTGAAGCTAGGTTCGTTGTGTGAGTCGCGTAATGTACGAACAGAAAGTTCGTTGTGCGCAGCGTTCGTTATGCGAGGCGTTCGTTGTGCGAAGCATCACTGTACTTACTATAGGATTTTCATACGAGACAAGAATAAGATAAGTCTCGTCTCGGATTGTGACAGATACCGAAACCGAAAATTATCAGTCTCGTATATAAACTATCATATATTTGCATACAAAAACTCAATTTTGTACATTATAGTTTTTTTGAAAACCATTGTAGTAATAATTTTAGCATTTCATTTAAATTAGATAAAAAAAGTCAAAAAATTTTAAAACCTAGACTCCTGAGTAACTGACTTATCAACGCACAGCCCAAAATCTCGGATCTAAAAACGTGGAATTTTAGTGTATTTTTCTTTATAAAATGTACCTATACTCACCAAAAGTTTATATGTGTTATTTTCACATTAATTAATAAAATATTCTGATATATTAAAATAATAAATTCGAACAGTTTGTTTATCATTAATCTGTAAGTTACTTCCCTCTTAATTGATTTTTAGTTACGCCACTGTATCCATACAAAACAAAATGTTTTCAATTATTCATTCTGAACAATTCTAATAAAACAATAAAGTATTTTTATAATTAAAAATGGACTTTTATAGTAACTGTACAAAGGGTTTATTCAAATAATTACAATAGCACACTTGATATTGAATTAGCGAAAAAAATTACAAAAGAAAAGCACTTTATTATTTGAAAAATATATACTGAATATTTTTACTTCAATAATATGCGTTTAGTACGCGTCCATACATATTATAACATCTGGCTTTTTGAAACAACTCTTTTGTTTAATATAAATAAATTGTATTGTTACAAATATATACTTAACAATAAGTATATTTAAACAGTAATAAAAAAAATTATTTTTTTTATAGATTTAGTTACGGTACATAAGAAAATCAATGTTACTGAAGACACATACAAATATTTATTCTTGTGTTCTATATTATGGTGAAAATAAGTTCTTGCAGATAATAATGATTGTCCATATTCCAAAATGTTTCGAAACTACAAAAAAATGTTGCTGTATTCTAAAAAGATACCTACGCTTTGAACTTTTATTAGATTTTCAAACTCCATTTTTTATAGTTCTTAGGATATATTGAACGAATTTTTTTTAATAATAGTCGCAAGGAGCCTTATAGTTGCCAAAACAAAAACAAAAGGTTAAATCGAAAAAATGGACAAAAGATGTTTTGAAATTCCACTTCTCAATTGTCTTGAACTATTTTAATTTCATTTATAATCCAAAGATTGTTGTTTTCTGTAATTTATAAATTATTTATAAGGACAAAATTTCGATCTGATATCAAATTTCGATCAACCTGAGAAAATAATGTACTTACAGAGCGTCCAGTTAATTACGTAAGATTTTAGGGGGAGGTTTCGGCTTTAATATTTTTTCCTATAGGTATTGAGTCTAATTTTTTAATCAATGTAATTTGCTACTTCGCTAATACGTTATATTAAAAAAACTTACATAAATATTGGAGGGGGGGGTCGTCATATACCTTTACAGGATTAAATAGGAGGTTGAAAATTTAGATAAAATCATTTTTACGTTATTTATTTCACAATATTGAAAATATTTACACATTTTGAAATTATGTACATTGATTTTTGTATTTGCAGTAAAAAAATACTTAATTAAGTTTTACACCCTTATTTTTTATCTACAAAATTGATAAGTTAGAAAGTTACTTTTTAATATATATTTAAGTATTTTGAAACTAAAATATATAGTAAGGTTTTCTTCATATGACAAAATATATAAAGTGTACCTTGTTTTTACATTATTTCATATATAATGTTGGTATTTTAGTTTAATATATATTGTAAAGTGTAAAATGATTCTATTTTGACTAATTTAAACCAACTTTTAATTAAAACATTTTTCATATCAAAACACAAACAAGTGGTGTGCAAAACTGAACTGAAATACAAATTAAAAACAGTATCTAATAACTTTTCATTAAATCTAATAAAAAAGCAAAGTATCTGCATTGAAAAATAAATAATTAAAAAATGTGTTCTTCTCTCCAGTGATTATTTTCACGGGAATGATTATATAAAATAATTAATTTGACGTACACGCTTGACTTAGCATCAGCGGTGATTATGAGGTTATATTACATGCGCAGGGAGGATTAATAAACAGTATGTACACACTTGATCCTATAACCCACTACTGCTGTACGGTGCTCTTAACGCTTTTTTATAATTGGAGAGCATATTAAAAACTCTTTACGTAGCCACTGAGCTGTGTGTGCAGTGCAAGATAAAAAATCAGACACTCTCTGTTCTCTTATAACGTCTTTTAATATTTACATTGATGCTATATTGTAATTATTATTTATTTATATGAACGTGCGGTGAGTTTTGAAATATTTCATAATATGAAAAACGAAAGAATATAAGTGTTAACATTATTAGGAAGCGATATTTAAGGAGGGGTATTACTTTGTGAGCGTAAAGTCAAATGTCATTTTTTCATTTTTTTTTAAGAAAGGTTTTAAAATTTTTTATTTATTCATTATTTAAAAACAAATTGGCGTCGCTATAATATAATCTAATTTTTTAATGACTTCGTTGGTTGTACTCCTATATATTGGTGGAATTTTTTATTTGGAATAAAAAACATAGAGGATTCTTAGAATACAGTAGAATCCGGTATAACGACCTCGAAGGGACCGGTCAAATTACTTGGACTTTTATTTTGAGTCGTTAAAACCGGTACGTCGTATTAACCGGAGTCGTTATAACCGGTTTCTACTGTATACACAAAAATAAGTGAAGATGTGGGATTTTTTCGAAATATTGATTTAAAAACAATGACGTCGTTTTTAACGAAATTTTTATTATTTTTTTCGAAAAATACTATCAAAAATCGGATATAAAATCGGTTACATTAAATCAATCGAAAAAATCGTACGTTCTTCACTAGAAAATATTATTGTGAAACTACAGCTCAAATTTCAAGTTAATCCCATGAAAACTGAAGGCGCTAGGAGTACGGCCAGCTCAAAAAACATGGTTTCGAGAAAAACGCTATTTAAGTTTGAAAACCGCACTCGAACGCCTTCGAATCACTCGCAAAACAGCGCTAACATTGAAAATTGATTTTTTGGACCCTTTAAAAAATTGTCTTCCACATAAGACCTTTTGTACATTTTTCTTGAATAAGTTATATGGGATCGCTTAAACCAATAAGAAAAAAATATAGTATTTTTTTTGTACCCCTCCCCCCTTAAAATATGTTTTATAATACAATTGTTAAGAACCTGATTCAATGAAATATTATTTTTATTTGTCTATTGCCCGGTATTATCAACCAATTTAAATCTCCTTTAGCGCTAAATGCTCATTTAAAGTAAATTTGGTATATTACAAACGTGATTTAAATCAATATTTAAGATCTCAATGAAAAATTTACATAATACACGTTGTAAAGAAATACTGCAAACAATTTCAAATCTATTGAATTAAATGTATTATACTTGGATCTGTTGATAATACAACAGTTAGTTAAATGAGCATTTAGTTAAACTTGATAATATTGGGCGTATGTCTATGGTTACTACTCAAAAATCCATAAAAGCGGCCACCAATAAAACCTTTGCCTGAAAAGTTTTTCTGTAAACGTCATAATTTTCGAAATAAACATTATCAACGTATTATTTTGAATATCCACGATATATACAATATTTATTTCGAAGTTCGACTCACCTAAGCTTCACTATACGTATAAATATCTGACAGACACATGTCTGACAGATACGCATGTGTAATGTATAATGCCCGACACAAAGATCGCAGCACAAAAGGCAAGCAACGCGCGATTCCTTATCAAGTAATGAAGTCCTAACATGATCCATTATCGAGCTCGCCAATCGATTGTTGTCCGTCTGGTTGCGAGGGTCCCAGCGCATACACACACACTCAATGTTCGATTGATTTTATTTGAATATATTCGACAGAGCTTCTCTGAATTACATTACTGCTCGATTCTTGTATATTCGAATAAAAGTATTGTTAGATATATATCTATATATTTGTAAGACTGCATAATGTGAGTGTTTCAACTGTTTTTGTACACTGAAGTTTTTTTAGGTAAATATTCAAATAATACATTTTTATTTAAATTTGATTTTTTTAGTATTTCGTGAAACTATATTCTACTTAAAAATGTTTAATTTAGTATAAGGATGGCCCAATTATAGACAAAAGTTGAATTTTGATTCTGGGGGTTGCTTTCAATGGGTAAATTAGGAAATGAAAAAATATTAAAGGGTTAAATGAAAGTTGATGGAAATACAAATTTTACAATGTAATTTATGTATGGTGAAAAACGCTTAATAATTGTTGTCTCCACCCTTATCACCTAAATATCCTTTAAAAAATCAGAAAAAAATCATTGAGAATTAAGTGTAAATTGAGCCAAAATCAGGATTTCAAAATTCTAGCGCGATTCATCATTATAAACAATTTAATTGTTTTACAAGTCTTGGGGCTTTCGCGGTGATCGAAATATGGGTCATGGCTTCTGGGTGTTAGCCGCGTCAATTTAAAGAGCCTTGAATATGTACACTGCAATGTGTGATGAAACATTGGCCGATAACACGACCAAATCAACGTATTAATTTCTTATAACTGCTGAACCATTAGTTTTAGAGAAAAAGTTTTTCAACAAAAAATACTTCTCACGATGGAAACAACAACTCTTGTTATTACATGTTTTTCAAAATTTTGAATAATTTAAGTGGCATGACACATTAATTGTATAAATAAATATAAAGTATATATAGCTTCCACTTGTCTTATTTTTACTTTCTTATACACATTTATATTGTATATGAATAAGTGATAAGTGGGACTTTCTTATACGTATTACAGAGATTAAACAGTGTACGTGTTTGCCATATGTATCATAGGACTTTCTTATACGTAATACTGAGAGTAAACAGTGTGTGTGTGTGATTCTAATTAATTATTAAAAAAAATATTTCTGGCTAAATCATGAATGTTGGAAAAAAATGTATGAAAATAAATTATAGAAAATAAAATACTTGACATTTTTTATTAAAAACATTTTATTCTTCCTTTTTTTTGGCCTTCCATCTATGATGATTTAGCCAGGACTGATTCTATTCTTATTTCATAAAAAATTCGAAAATTACAAAACTACCAAGAGTAAACATCCATTTCCGGTTTAGTAATTACGTTAAACAAAATTCATTCAATACATAATGTATAAAATAGTATTTCTATAATTTATGTATCATTCATTTTATTAGTTTGTCAGAAATATGTTTCAATAAAATAAGAATCATGTACACTGTTCACTGTCAGTATTACGTATAAGAAAGTCCCGTGGCACCCATGACAGCTATTTTTTATCGTCCTCATTATACAGTTTTATTTCTTTTCATTGTATATTTTGTAAAGAATCTCGGGACTCCCTTTAAAACTTATATATACTTTTTTTATGAAATTACAGTTCAAATATACTTATATAATTTTATATTATAGATTCAATATTTGATTCACGTGAATAGACCAAACATTATAAAATATTTACAACGGAAACATTATTACCTATGTACACCACATTCACATATCACTTATTATTATTATATCTATATAAAAGAACTTTAAGTCCACTTGTGTAGGGTAGTTTTACGAATATTATACTAATAATAAACACAAGTAGATTTTGGCCAACGTAAGTGGTTTTAGAATCGAAGGAAATCCGGTTAAACTGCACCACCAGATGCTACTAACCGCAATATATATAAATCTCAAGTACTCTTCAAGCAGATTGATAAAGTTGCAGTTGATGTATATGCATTATATAATATTAAATGCTCTTTATGTAATGCATTAGCTACATTTAACTTTCATAATAAGGTTATAATGTTTAATATAAAATCATGCGAGTATTAAATTATGTGTTATATTATTTAGGTGCATGCTCATATATCATGTATTAATTCATTGTGTTATAATTTATGCGACAGAAGTGGGGGGAGGGATAGTACCCATGATGGATGTATACTGTATACTATGACCACTTAATAAAACAGGAATATTATCTATTCATTTTTAATTCAAAAAAATTATTTCGAATATTATTGTTCTGTGGCCTACATATGACTTATTTATACATTATTATACGAGTGCATAATCTTAAATTTTGAAAACAGTTTATTATCTCAAATCAAGATCGAGACAAGAGTGTTTTTAATCCGGATGAGACGGATCGAGACGAGCGATTGACTTAAATTCGATAAGGTATTATTAATATTAATTATAAGTCTCGATAAAGATCAATAATTTTACAAACAACTACGATGGAGCTGTCTGAATAGGTCGATACTGTGACAAAAAATCATGAAGAAGAAGAAAAAGAATCAATAATTAGTAAAAATTCATTATTATTATTATAATATTATAAATTACTAACAATAAAAAAATTACTTCAATTTATTTTTATATTTTGAATGGCATTTGACATAAAAATCTAATTTGAGGTACAACATACATTTTTTATTTGTCTTCTTTTTAATGAACTAGTCCTCTTTCCAGACCTTGAGCTTCTGGTAACCCTACATATACATATGACTTATTTATACATTATTATACGAGTATATAACCTTAATTTTACAAAGAAATACGAATGTAAAGGCCAAGCTAGTGACAAAAAATCATGAAGAAAGAGAAAAGAAGAAGAAGAAATAAGAAAAAAAGAATCAATAATTAGTAAAAAATATCTGATATTAATCTTTAAATGAATAACTAAAGTAAAAAATTTAAGATTCGTTATAGTTAAAAACTTCTTTACATACGAGCAGTTAATTAGGATTATTAGAATTACAGAAAAAATATTTACAAAAATCGCGCGAGACTGAGATGGAAATGATACCGTTAATTGTAAAAAACGAGATCGACGCGAGAGTTACCCGAAAAAAACATTTAAAATATATTATTTAAATTAAAATTTTTACAAGAATTATAAATCTGTTAAACATCAATTTCCGGTTTAGTTATGTTCTTCAAAAACATGGCTATATAGAGAGTATAGATAGAGCACTTATAGACCGACAGACAGACCAATAAAAATCATTAATATAATGGTCGTACGTGTTAAAGTATATACCTAAGTAAGGTAAACTTACGTAAAAATAGATACAGGGAAACTAAAATCTTATATATGGAGGAGGAGGGAATTTTCAAAAATCATCTTTACATATATTAAAGGACGTTCCTTAATATGTTTATCTAATGTTAATATTTATTTAACATAAAGTAAATTAAGTGTAGATTGAGCCAAAATTATCAGGATTTAAAAATTCATCATTATAAACAATTTAATTTTTTTTACAAGTTATTTAACATTACGGGATATTTTTTAATAAAACGCATCCATATATATACATTATTCCCGCGACATCGCCAAAAGTCACTCAATCAAGTAACGGGGGAGGAGACAACAACATATTGTTATTTGTCAAAACTTCTGCTTGCTCAAGATAAATCGGTGACAATGGGTGTCGGAGTATCTAGAATAGACCTATTTTCTTCTCCCCCAGACGTATTTATCGTTATCAAATCATCCCCTTGTTGCGCCGGCTTGTTCGTGTGCGGGTGAAATGTTTGTGCTTGTCAATTGGTAGTTAGTAGGTAACCTTAATGGTATATGTATGTATGTTGGTAAACTTTAAAATACCGTTTTCTGTACATCATATTCTATAAAATATAATTGAACTATGTTATACTCAATAATGTATCGACCAACCCATACAAATATCATATTCATTTTTGAGTTATAGATGCAGTTTTGTTCAGAATAATGCTAACAATGAGTCGAAACCGTTTATAACGATGTCGTTTAATACAACATATCGGTTATTACGACTCAAAATAAAAGTCCGACTGAATCCCATATACAGGGTGGGTCATTTATCTTGAGACAAATTAATATTGACCGGAATTCACTTTTTTTAAATGGGAATGCCCATTTTTTACCACGGATTTCGATTGAAAAATGAAAAATAAATACTTTTTGTTCTTAACATTTTTTCGATTTAACTCATATTTTGGTCATAAACAGCATCTCATTTAACGTAGGATTCTAATTATTTAGATTAAAAATCAACACCCCACAAAAAAGTAGTCTGTATTTTACATGTGACATATGCTACCCAAAGTGTTTTGGCCTCTTGAACATGAATCCGGGGTCAGAATCACTCCTACATTCTTAAGTCTTCAGCAAATCATAAAAATCTTCAAAAATTTAAAGAAATTTCATTTCATTTTATGGGTTAAATATGGGTTAAATCGAAAAATGATAAGAACAAAAAGTATTTTTTGTTTGTTTTTCAATCGAAATCCGTGGTAAAAAATGGATGTTTCCATTAAAAAAATAATCCGGTCAAAAAACACCTTCCGGTATAGACCGGAAGTCGTAATATAGACCATTCAATGGCCCCTTTGGTGCCCTATAATTTTTGTCTGAAACTTTTTTCGAAATAATCGAGTCCAACCGAGATATTAATTTGTCTCAAGATAAATGCCC
Organism: Sialis lutaria; assembly: GCA_949319165.1. Classification (NCBI taxonomy): domain Eukaryota; kingdom Metazoa; phylum Arthropoda; class Insecta; order Megaloptera; family Sialidae; genus Sialis; species Sialis lutaria. Next base: position 7,937,115 of record OX439241.1, read on the forward strand.
CATCCTGTATATGTATTTTTATCGGTTTTTACGACTTAATATGACTGGTCCCTTCGATGTTGTTATAATCGATTTCAACTGTACTACACTGGTAGAAATGATTTCTCAAACCAAGTAAACCTTGTTTTGTATATAACCTTCCTTAAGATAAGCAATAATCTCTTAAACCAACTATAGCATTTTTGAACGAAGGAATAACGTAGATAGATTAAGAGTATGTTTCTTATATTAAGAAAATATTGTTTTCGTTATATATAAAACAAGGTTTTCTTGGTCCAATACAGATTTTTTTTTGTGTATGTACAATTTTTATTAAAATAATAGTTCAACAAAAATATGTAGTTTCATTTGATTTATAATAAATGCTTAGTACAATATGCGTAAAATTACAATTTTACTTCCATGTTCGATGAAATGGAAGTATTGTAATATCGTCGGAAATCGTGTCCGAGATAAGAGCAAAGTCTGATTGTACTACCTTTAAAACGTAAAGAAAAGTTGATTTCCGCATGGCGGATGTGCATGTGGCTGTGTGTGTCTGGATGTAGAATTTTCTTCCGTTCACGATAACTACTGTAAATATGCACCGATTTAAATTATTTTTGGGGAAAATGCTTGTCTAAATGAGTACTCAAGACCTGTCGTTTTTGGTGCTAATAGGATTAGGGGTTTCGAAAATATTCGAAATTTTGTACCAATTGTCGTCTAAAAAGTAAGTATTATCTCATCAATTGTGATAATACTTGGTACACTTGCAGTTCAATCCAATCTAAGGGGTACTTATTTCACAAACGTGCCGAAATATCCACTGAAGGGGTGAAAACCACCCTCAAAATTTAGTTAAATTCAAAAGTCAGATAAATATTATTCAACAAAAATGTATATTTTATACAACTGAAATTATTAGAATACCTATTTGAAATACAAAGGTGAGTTTTATATTAAAAATTATTATAAAAGATATTATAGAACATGGAAGTTATGTATGGTTCTCCAAACCGTTTTTTTTTATTTGTAAGAGTAAATATGTAAAATTAATTTTATAATTTTAAAGCAATTGATATTTAATTTAAGTTCAGAATGATACGCTACTGACTTTACGGAGCACATTTTCGCGGAGTACATTAGCTTCAATGTTATGAGTCCTACACCTTTCATAGTGTAAGATAATTGTAGTATATGCCAATTGCATATTTATATGTAGCTACATATTTAACATATAGTTACTATTTAATATGACACATCGTCGCTAATCGTGAGATATCAGACATGCCAAATTAAACACAGCAGTATATTACCAGTTATAAGTTATACATGAGAATGCGTTATGCTCGCATGGCTGTGTTGTCATTTAAAGAGTAAGATGTATGAGCTATTATTGTCGTTACTTATATGTATAGGAATTGTTTATTATGTTTGACGATGCCATAATAATAGCACACTGATGAATAACAGTTCTGTTACATTCAACGCCAGAACTCACGATTGTTTGGAGTGGATTTTAAATTATTATCTCTGCGTTTGTGGAAATAATAGACGAGCTTATGAATGATGTCTGCTTGTATTACAGATATAATATAGCATCATCAGTGAAGTGACAATACCATCCAATTTTACAAAAGGTATAAGAATAAATGTATGCATCACATTTTTAGATAGATTTAATATATTGATATAGCAAACATTCTCAAATGAGGCATCAAATTTATATGACAGTTCTCTTGGAGTTTCATGAAGACTATGACAAGTTTAGTGCACGCATTGTATGTAAACACCAACGGTATGAAAGCAGTGGTGATACTATGAAAATTATTTTGTACGGTCAGAGTCGCCAACTGTGTAATATGTTGAAGTATCACTGCTCTAAATACCATAGCAAATCTATAGATACTACTAGCTGACTCGGCCACGCGTTGCTGTGGCTAACGTTTTTGTCATATTACATTGTTGTAAACTATTTAAAGGGGGGGTGGGTTCGCCCCCCCCATTTCCCAAAGGAGGCTTTACAGTCCCCCACCACCATCACCGTAAAAAAGTGGGAACTCTATTTTTAAAAAAGGGGGGGGGCGAAAAAGGGGGGGGGCACCCCCTCCTTTTTCCATAGGAAGCTTTACAGCCCCCCACCACCACCACCGTAAAAAAATGGGAACTCTCTTTAAAAAAGGGGGGGGGGCAAATCCCCCCCCATTTCTCATAGGAGGCGTCCTATGTTTCAAGTTGGATCAAACTGCACACGGTTTACAAATTTGATTAAAATCGGTTAAGTAGTTTAGGAGTCCATAGCGGAGGAACATGTGACACGTAATTTATATACCGGGTGTCCAAGATAAGCGTGCAATGCATGGGGATATCCTAAACGGTAAGAGATACAGATGTGGTTAAATGAGATGAATTATTTGCAAGAAAGGGGTGAGTATTACAACATCAAAAAATATTAATAATTTTATGTGGTTCAGGCGGTATACCCAAAAAACTGAAAATTCGGAATTTCTTTAAATGACTATAACTTTTTTGGCAAAGTAGATAGGTACTTTTTATTTGCGGTTTCTTAAAGCACTTTTTTGAGTAGAATTGTTTGGTGTATTTAGAATTTTTATATCACTTTTAGTTTCCGAGTTACAAGCCCTAACTTTAGTTTTTCTTATGGGCCGCCAAGTTGGCTATATCATATTTGAACGTGTTTTTTACTCTACTCTACAACGATATGTCACATGACATACTTATTATAGAAAATAAGTCGAAGTACTAAATACTGGTGATATTTATAAAGTATTTTATTACAAACATTTAAGTATGCCATGAAAAACAAAAATTGTTAAACAAAAATCGCAATAACAACAATGAAAATAACAAATGCATATTTAAAAACAATAAACTATTACAAAAAAAAGGTTTTTACTTTTTTTTAATAATAAGTATGACATGTGACATATCATTGTAAAGTAGAGTAAAAAACACGTTCGAATATGATATAGCCAAAATATAAGAAATATAAGAAAAACTAAAGTTAGGGCTTGTAACTCGGAAACTAAAAGTGATATAGAAATTCTAAATACACCAAACAATTCTACTCAAAAAAGTGCTTTGAGAAACCGCAAACAAAAAGTACGTATCTACTTTGCCAAAAAAGTTATAGTCATTTAAAGAAATTCTGAATTTTCAGTTTTTTGGGTATACCGCCTGAACCACATAAAATTATTAATATTTTTTGATGTTGTAATACTCACCCCTTTCTTACAAACAATTCATCTCATTTAACCACATCTGTATCTCTTACCGTTTAGGATATCCCCATGCATTGCACGCTTATCTTGGACACCCTGTATATTAAGAATTAAGATAACAAAATTAATACCTCATTTGTGAGTGGTTGCTAGCTAGCAAATTTTGTTAGCCCCTTTATGATACCAGACATGAGTATAGTGCTTAGAGAAATAAATGCATAAGATTTGATACAGTGATTTTTCGTGCTAATTTCTGATTTATCTTTACAAGGGAATATTTTATTACAAAAATTGTTTTAATCTTTTTACAGAAAATTTAATGCTTTACAAAAAAAATTATATGATTTAATTTTTATGTAAATAACATGCGTCTTTTTTGAGATATTTCGATTTTAGTGATTTTGGGATCATCTACTAGTTGAACTCACCAAATTCAACAAACTAAGTTTCATTAAAAACTGTTCAGTGGTATTCGACAATAGTTGAAAGCAGACAGAGATACAAAAAAAATCACATAGAAAAAGTAAAAAAATTAAACTTTATTTGCAAAAATAGTCAGTCTAAAGGTCATTATACATTACCCAATCTTCAGGGCCGATTTGTAGGAGTAGGGTACTGCAGATTGGGTCATGTATAGAAAAATCAGCCCAGCATATTGGGAGGTGTATTAAGGCCTTTAGCGAGTTCAGCGAGAGTTTTTTCATCGTCTTGTATTATTACTTAAAAACTAAAAACCTGTTTTATCGACTTTCATAATAATTATTTAATTAAATACCATGTGAATGAAGCTATGTGCAAAAATCAAATATTAAAAAATGCAATAATTATTATTCAATAAAAATATTTTGTTGAAAATAAAACAAACAATATGACTCATAATTGATTATTAAATAACTACATATTCATGTGAACTAAAATTGAATTGAACTGAACGTTTCCTTATCATTGCTATTTCATATGCTAAAATCATTATTGAATCAAGGATAATCTGGAATTGTCTAAACAAGGGTAAGTTAGCGTTCACTTTATTTTCAATAACACTTCATATACTATAACATAAATGTGTATTCAAGTATATGTACAAATTTAACTAATAATAGACAGTGTATTTGCTCCAGGCTTTCGAGGTTACAATCAGTGTGAATCTGACTGTAGTAAATGAAGTTAGTATAAAATATTGTAGTTTATAATATTGTGAAATAATTTAAGTATAGTTTTTATTCAATATATTTAGATCAGTGATTCTTTTATATTATTCTATCTTACATATCAAAGAACCTCTAATATTGAATTTGTAAAGTTTTGAGAGCTTTATTAGTCTTCTTATGTAGGCTTTCATGGCCGTTGTCCATAAGATCTAACATTTCGCACGTTGTCGTATTGTCTTACTTGACAATTTTCAGAAAAACTTTTGAAGAAGACTCCGTCCGACATGAGAGTCGATATGTCAAAGAAAACTTTACGATAACGTGGGCAACAGCCCGAAAAGTTAAATCTTTACAGCTTAATTAGAACTCAAATCATATAAATAGATAACGAATACAATTTTTTTTATTAGGGTGTTTCTATTTATAAAAGTTTAATAATCAGAGTCTAGAAAATAATGTTTAACAAAAAATTCATAATTTTCATTAATTTTTTTTTCCAGAAATGATCTACTACCTACTACTTTGTACTTGTATACAATATACATAAATTAATTTCTTCATTAATTTCCACACATGCCAATCAGTCAATCTTCCTATCTTGATTGTTAGTTACAGTAAACCTTCCTTACTGTGAACCCCGCCAAGTAGGTATCAGTTTTGTTATAAATGAGAACTGTACTAATATATAGGGATTTTGAGGAGTTAGTTGGGATCCGCACTATGGAAGGTATCGTGTCCAACCGGGTTTACACTTGGGAACGTCTATTCTGTATTAGAAGATTTTTCATTTTAACCTTCAAACGACTCAAATAAGATATCACAAGAGGTAGTATAGACCCCATCCTTCTTTAGAAATAAGTGCATTCTATACGTGTATGTCATTGTTAATTTTGTCATTATACAAGATGGCGTCAATATTTGCAAGCGATCTGATCTTGAGCGCGTTTTCTTCCCTCCTGTATACATCTTTCACACATATGCTTTTTGTTCATTGTCATCTTATGATTAATACATATATTCTTGTACGATTATACATCATCTGCACGCGTCGCAACATCAGTGCTGTATCCAGACTCCAAAGAAACACCCTGGATTTTATTTGAACAGACATTTACGAAAATAAAATTCAAATGATCTAATAATATGAAATTTTAGATTACTTTCTCATTACTTATAGTTTATGTATTAGTTTTTTAGCTTAACTTTTAAAGAGATATGTCCCCCAACATCTTATCGTGGGTTCGGGCTACGATTTTTGACGGGCCTCTTTCTGCTAAAAATCCTTTTTTTACGACGACCAAAAAGAAAATCTTGTTGACTCAGGCTAGAGCCCTATCAGCCCCTCCCTTGCAAAGAAATGTCTATCGTTTATGGACCTTTTTCTTGTTTGTTTGTAGAAGTATTAAATCGGCAAGGAATTTTGGATCGCCAGTTTTTTTCTTCTAATGTTGGTATGCTTGAGCCAAGTTAATACCATGGACTAAGCATTCTCTATCTAACTGTGAAGTAAATACTGACGAAAAAGTGTGACAGAGACAAAGCGAATATGTAGCCAATACCAGTCTCTTTCTAGAATTCTAATTGATCACGTCACAGGTTTGCAGTCATTGCAGACCTACAAAAAAGAGACAAACATTGGCTACTTTATCGCTGTGTTTCTTAAAAGAGAATGGTCAATTTTGTGAGGCTATTGCTCAGTCCATTCTATAAGTCTATGGTTAATACCGTCGTTAATTTATGTACAGGTTTATAATATGAACGTATTTTCTGCTAATCAACCAAACATAGCAGGTCTGTACGTATATTCGATATACACTCATAAAAAAATTAAATGATAATTTTTAATAAGCAATTTTTTACCAATTTTCAAACAGTTATATTTCCGCGAAAAATGATTGAAGTTGCATGATCTAAAGCTCATTCGAAAGCTTTTACTTTCTAGTTTTTGAATCAAGAGCCCAATTGTTTTTATCATCCCCTGCCGCTCTGGGCCAAGGGTTAAAACAGTTCAAAAAATTATCACTTAATTTTTTTGATGAGTGTATATTTTGCAGACACATTATTGTTAATAGTAAAAGACATAAACATATACCCCAAGTCTTCAAGATCGTTAGAATAAATGTAAAAGCTCCTGGTTACGTATCTGCGTTGGTGGCGGCGCTCTATTCACGCGCACGCCTTTGTTGTCGCGCTTTGCACCGCGTCAAACATCGCACGTCGACAACGGGATTATTACATTTCAGATTAATTTGCATAATCATGCTGTTGTAGCTCGCACCCACAACACCCGTGTCTGTTGTAATCACTCACTCGCGGAATCTATAATGCTTGCCTCGATTCTTTCACTCCATATAATTGGAATCACATCTATGTACATATCGCACCCCCGCAAAAAAGTATCACAACTCAAAAAATGTCATATTTGAGGTAAATATGTAAAATGATTCCAAATTACTATTATATTTCTACTAAAAATTGTCATTAATGTACTTCTTGTACCTACAGTATTATAAATATAGCATATTCTAAAAAAAGGTAACATTTTTAATTTATTTTTTAAAATACTTAATCACTAAGCGTTTTAATAGTTACTATTTTTCAAACATCACAGGATTTCTCTTCCTATACCTACTACCTTTACAATTTTGATTTACCTAAATTGTTATAATTTCATTTATACCTATTTTCTCAAAACTACATTTTTTAAGTTGACACTTTTTTGCGGGGATGCGATATCAGAAGTTGGGTAAGGGAGACTTAGTTTGGTTGTCGCACAGTTACGTTGTCACAAACGTTGATATATAATAGTTATTGAGTGTAAAGATGTTCCACAGATATAAAAAATTAAGATGTATTTGTTATCTTATAAAAAAGAGTATTTTTCCCCTGAAACTGTCATTACACATTTTGTAGGTTTTATTATAGTTTTTGAAATATAATGAAAAAATGTGTTTTTGCAATGCTTTGCACGCAAACTATCGATTTTGAAAAATGGCATCTAATAACAAAAATATTTCAAATTAAGAGTTCTAAAAGATTGTGATTTAAATTTTTTCAATACAATCGCTTCTTTACGAAATAAATGCAAAAAATCATTTTTTACAATATATCTCGTCATCAACTGACAATAGAGAATTGAGCCTGTGAATAAAATTGTAGATTCAACCCTGGTGAATAAGAAAGGTAATGACAAATTTTATCGTAGAATAAGCGGTTTACGAGATAATTACGTTTAAAGTTTTCGTGCTTATGGTGGACAACGCTCAAGGTCATAGACCACGCCAACTTAATGTAGTACTCAGAATACACCCCTTAACAATTTGAATTAAAAAAAAATGACTCTGTAGAACAATGTCTTACGAACTACATTTTTTTGATAATTTGATTGGACTATACTAGTAAATTAAATTTTTACATTGTTACATTTTTAAAACTAATTGGAAAAAAATACTAATTATTTTACAAAATTTCTCTCTACGGATAGTAAGGGTAAATTTGACGGTATTTGAGTACAGTGTCCTTTAAGGAGGTTGTCACAAGATGCGGGGCTGAAGATGCGGTCAAGCGCTTGTGGATAAGCATAGAGTGAAGACAAGGTAAGTTTCTCTCTGGAGCATGCGAAATCGCATAGATGCGTCTCTCTCTCTTTTTTTTACACACATCATTTTTTAATTAAAAAATGCGATTTCTTATCATTCTAAAAATTAACAGATATCTTTGTAAATGAATAATGAAAAGTCCTGTCATGTTTTGAAACTATTCAGTTATTATAAGAATGTATTTAATTTGTTTATTTAATATCTCTTAAACTATTCTCCTTATGACCTTGAAATTTTGCAAGGATTTTTTAAATATAGATGTCTTGTTATTTTCAAAGATTCATTGAAATCAACCCCCTAAAATAAATAAAACAATTTATTTTTCAATTTTGATTTCTTTGAATCTTATCATAAGACTTATAATTTACGTTTTCTTTAATATTTAACTTTGTGAAAACTAGTCCTAATATAGCTAGATTGTTACAAAATTCTTTTTTAGAGTAATTTTAATTTTGGTGTAATACTTGTATTAAAGATATGTATAGAAAATAATCTAAATTATCTATTAGACAAAAGAATTAACTGGCACATACAGCATACATACTTACAATGTACCTACTTTAAGAAGTAATTGTACGTGTACATATTTCTTTATGTAAGCAAATGTACAGATAACAAATAAATAGAAATTACCGTCAATAAAACCAAAAGTTTAGACAACGAAAAGAGAATCATAAATATGTATCCTTTAGAACCGTAATTTTAAGAAGAAAATTGTCGGCAAAAATGAAAAGGTCCTGTCCCAGGAGGGATCCTGAACGGGTCTTCAGCTTTTATGGTTATTCCTACACAGTACCAAGAATAGCAACCATTTAGTGTATAATGCAAAAGTCAATATCACTAAATAAGACATAAACATGTCAGCGCATTTCAACATGTTTTCGTTTCGGTTACTTCTTGTTTTATAAAAATTATACATAAAACAACTTTTTTTTACCTTTTATAATCTGCTCTTATTTCCAATACGGTGTTACAATACTTCCATTTCCTTGAGAACAGGGAAGAAAAATCGTTGGTAGTTTAAAAATTGATGTAATTAAACCAACAATTTATAGAGAAAAGAGAATAATTAGGTCAAGCACGTATTAAAAAAATTATAATTTGTAGGTATTTTTTTTAAATAATGAAAAATATATAATGAGTTAGGAGGTTGTCACTATAAGGTGCGGGGCTGGTTTTGCGGGGAACAGTGCGGGTAAGCGCCTTGGGATAAGCATAGAATGAAGGCAAGGCATGTCTCTCTCTCATTTTTTTCACACATTTATCATTTTTTAATTCAAAAACGCGGTTCCGAATCATTATAAAAATTTACAGAAATCTTTGTAAATGAATAAAAAATCTATGCTCAAATTTTCTCTGTCACATCACTTTGAAAAGTCCTCTCCCTCTCATGTCTTGAAATTATGCAGTTCTCATAAGAATGCATGTTAATTTGTTTATTTGATATATCTTAAATTATTTTCCTAATGATCTTGAAATTTTGCAAGGATTTTTTTAAATATAAATATCTTGTATTTTCAAATTTTTATCAAAATATCTCTGTAATTTTTTATGATGTCAATCTCCTTAAGAAAAATATATTACTGCTAAAAAATGTATAGAAATGAAAAATAATCAAAAAATCATACATTAATATTGGTGATAAATTATTGTTCGAATTTTGTATACATTTTATTTATTTTTATAATTTCGCATTAAAATTTCAGAACCTGAAATGAATTTTTAGGAATTTTCAAACCCTGGCCTCAAAGCTCTATAGTTTTATTTATTAATAATATTCAAACAATTAATAAAACAAATAGATTAATTTATAACGATTATATTTAAGGGTCGATTCACACTATCGAGCCAGTCTCGGTCTGGTCTCGTTCTAATAAAATATTCAGTATTTGAGATACTGTATCGGAGGATGATTGAACCGAGGTCCGAATCACCTATACACTGGTAGAAAGGATTTCTCAAACCAAGTAAACCTTGTTTTTTTATTTAACGAAAAAAATATTTTCTTAAGATAAGCAATAATCTCTTAAACCATCTATATTATTCTTGAACGAATGAATAACGTAGTTGGATTAAGAGTATGTTTCTTATATTAAGAAAAAATTGTTTTCATTATATACAAAACAAGGTTTTCTTGGTCCAATACAGTTTTTTTTCTGTGTAGTGTGAACAATTTAATTGTTTATTTATATTTGATTGGAGCGAGACCTGCTCAATAATATGGATCGACCCAAACTGTGAAAAGTTTGAGACCACTGTCGAAGGTTAAACCGATAAGATTATTAAATAACTGTAGTTTTGAATCTGAGACTTATTACAAAAGGTAAATATTTAAAATCGTATTAACTTTTATTGTCCTAAAAGAATTACGTTGGGTTTTCTTGTCAATCTGTATAAGATATTGACCAGTATGTTGTATGTACTGCACGCCAGTTTACTGTTTATTATTATTGTACCATAGAGAACCAGCAGTCGGTATATTACAGGCAGTCTGCCGACACTTACCTACAATAAGTCTACCTTGTTTTAATTCTAATATTTGAATATTAACATGAGATTCACACATTTAATTTACTAGTTATGAGTCAGTGGGTGTTGTCTGGGATTTGGATTTATTTGGTGACTCTATACTTAAATTTTATTTTACAGTTTTAATCGTATGATAAGATATTTGTATGATTGGAAAATTTAAAATTTAAATTCACATGCCCGGTTTTATCAAGTTTAAATAAATGCTCCTGTAACTAACTGTCGTATTATGAAAAGAATCAAGTACAATACATTTGATTAAATGGATTTTTAATTTTCTACACTATGATTTTACAACGCATACAACGTACATTTTTTATTGAGAACCTAAATATTGATTTAAATCACATTTGTAATACAGCAAATTTACTTTAACGGGGCATTTAGCGCTAAATCAGTTTTAATAGCTTTTAATGAGCTTTGATAATACTGGACAACACTATTTTAAATAAAATGAGAAAAGATGAAGAACATTACAAAAAATTCAAGCTCGCAAAAAATTATCATTTCTAAAAATTTATAGTGAGTAGGTACTATTTTTTTTGTTGTGTTTTGCAATAGTAATAAAAAACTAGTATTAATTTTATTTTCAGTAAGAAATATAAAAAAATATAAAAAAATACTAGCTGCTTAAAATGATAAATCAAACTGTTGTTTGTTTCGATTGAATATAAGGCGAGATTTTCCGTCATTTTGAAGGGGGGGTAAGGTATGTGTAATCCGTTAAAAGGCAAGATTTTTTTAAATTTTGTTCTATACCCTCTTCCTGAAAATAACTAAAACTTATATTATTATAACAAATTAAATAAAAACAACATCATGAAAAATATGAAAAAAAGAATATAAATAAAATAAAGATGGAAAGTTTTTCTGATTTTATAAATGATCTCATAGCTCTTTCTAGCTCTCGAGATAAAATACACTGAATTTCGTAGCGAGTATAGACGCGCCTGCACGGGGTACATACACTTTTACGCGCCCACAATAGACATGCATCTTTTATATTTTTAAAAGACCGTCAAATGCATCCATTCAAAATGACAGTCGAATACAAAAATTTTATTTAATTCGAACGCCATTAAATGAAAGGTATAAAATCATATTTTTTAAATAATAATAAAAAAAGATTGTAGAAAGTTAAATTTCATGTTTAAAATGCGAAAGACAGGGTTGATAAAGATATTCCTTTTATTAGATACAATATGTTTACAAAATCCATGTAAATCAAAACTTCCAGCCCTTGGAATATGGTGTTTCAAACATATCTTGCTAAAGAGTTTTCCGAAAAAAATCATTTCTACACGGTCTAACCACTGTCAAAAACCATCTCATACATTTTTCCTATTTCTACACCAATAAAAATGATTGAATGTGGCTATTTGCACAAACTGTATGTATATGGTAATTAGGTTAGGTTGTTAAGTTAGGGTAGGTTAGTTTACGTTAAGTTAGTTGTATGTGCAAATACCTCCATCCTAAAAAAAATCTACGTTGCTTGGACTATTATCACGAATCCAAATACTATTAATATATAATATCGCACAAATTCCAAAGACAGTGTTAATTAACTCCAGTATATAACCGGAGTATCTGCAATACTCACACACACACATACACACAGTTATATTAACCATGCAACGCCAACCAATTGAAGCAACAACAAAGGATCCTGAACAGGACATGACCCCGTATTGTGTCGCATAAACAAGATTACCGAGTGTACACATAGCACAAACAGGACGAGGGATCTATATAGCGTATTGTCTAATCCTTCATGCTCCGCGGAACTTATATACATCAACTATTATTTCAATCACAACGTAAACAAATAGTTTGTTGGGTTTTGGCTGAATGTCGTGAAAATAGAATCTCATAAGAGAAATGCATATGTATATAAAGACAATTGAGGACATACAAGATACGAGACGAAATTTAAGTATGATAGTCTCGTGTTAAATCTATCTCGCCTTGAGTTTTTTAGTTTGAAGTGATTTTTTTTCTAATTGAGTTCAGCCAGTTTTCCCATAAAAAAATAATAAAAAAAAAATACAATTTATTTTTGATTTAAAATTTAATTTCAATTTTTTAATATTCTGAAGAGTTGGTCTTCCTTAACACTTAGGGACTCGCGCCTTGATTTTTAACATAAATACTCGCTACCGGGTGCGCTGGACCCAGTTTAATATCAAATGTTTATTTCAAAACTGCTGAATAAAAGTGCACATTTACTTTCTTATAAAGATAATTTGTCAATAAAGAAAGATAATATTCAATCATATACTAATATTTATTGTTTTTACTTACTCAAACAGTCATTACAAAAATAAAAGGAATTTTTCCATACTTTTATGACAAGATTTAGAGTAATTGTTGAAATTTCTGTAATGACTTATTTTAAACAAAATATTCTATATTTTCTTACACTACTATAATGTACTTATATGAATTAACAATGAGAGATCAATCATTATAAAAAAAAACAACAACAACTTTGAAAATTAAAAAAATTAAAATATCTTCTTTGGGATAAAATCACATCTCAGTCGCTTTCTGTATCAAATTTAGCTATGACAATTTGAACAGACTGATGACTATGACCGTCATCTGCCGTGCTATTCTATCATTGAACGATACTGAAAGCGGCAATGTCGCACACTTCAAACTTTAAAAGATTTTAACCAAAATACGAAGGACTGGGTCCGTCAGACCCAATAGCGAGTTTCTAAATGTTAATAACGTTAGCACCCTTTAATAAATGATTTTCCAATTTATCCCCTAATGGGGACAAGGGCGTGTAGGTATAAACGTTTATCTGCATAACTAATAAAATAGTATAAAATAAGTGAATTTGAGGCGAATTACGCAAGTTTATTGTGATATTATTTCAAATTTTAACTCTATAATAAAGGTAAAGAATTGTTACCGACGAATAGTACAAATCGGATAAGATTTTAAAAATTAAAGTAGAACCACCTCAATATCTTATTTTATTTTTGTCCCACTCGAATACGAATACGAATACATATGCGCGTTTACATGCGCAAAATACACATAAAAACGAGAAGTTTTTATCACAAATTGTCACTCCTGAATGCAGAATAAAACGGGTAAGTGCGGGCTCGACGAATTATGATTAATTCACAAAAAATATCAGGTGGTAAACAATTGGACAATAAAATAAACTAATTCTACGCGGCCGAAGTCGCGGTCGAGCTGCTAGTATAATATATTATTGTATATTCAATAATAAATAAATAAAAGTATATGTATACACATACAGTGGTGCCTCGCATAACGAACTTAATTCGTTCCGAAACCAAGTTCTTTATGCGAAAAGTTCGTTACATGAAATGCGTTTTTCCATAATATACATGTTAAAAATTTTTATTCGTTCTGTAGCATAAAATATGACACTGTAACATAAAAAAGATTGTACACACGTTTTTTTATTTTTTAGTTAGACTCAGATTTAGGAGAGTCTACCGAGGCTTGCAAGGTCAAATCCTCTTTCTAATTATTTCTTGTTTCATTTCAACAGAAATCACCTACCTGCGTTTTTTAGTACTCATAATATAGACACACAAAATTACATTTATTAAAACAAACAGGTGTGTGAGTTAAGCGCAGAAAAGAACTACTGACGCGCGTTTATTCGTGCAAGTTTGAGCATCGACTGCATGCGACCTTGGAAGTTCGGGTACTTCGTGATACGTAGGAGCATTCGGGCGGCAAAATGAAATGCGATACAGTTCGTTAAGTGAGACGCGTAATGAAAGAACAGAAAGTTCGTTGAGCGCAGCATCACTGTAATAATAAGTTAATTAAAATACGTATATAATATTAAAAATGTAACAAAGGTAATTAATAATTCAAAAGTATATAACAATTCTCAATTAAGTGAGAGCCAGCCGTGCTATCAAGCTGGGCCACTCGTTGTATCAAATACAAACACACACACACACTATCTATGCGATAGTTTTGTATATCCACTAAACGATTTTGACACAATCTCCACTTAATACTGTATAAAACATCTGCTCTATAAAAAGGGACAAAAGGGAGGATTAAAAATCAAATAGTTGTACCATCGTCCCTTACACATAATCAAATTGTGTAAAAAAATAATCGCTACCCCCTTTGTCAATGCATAATTGTTGAATAGTGCGTGTATTATCCGCTATGAATAGCGATCAGGGGCCCGTCACAATGCGGCGATGGACATCGCAGATACTCTATGGGGCTCACCTTCCATATTAAATATTTGATCCACACAATAAAAATAATTATTAACGTCTATTGTTGAATTAACTAATTCAGCATACGCATGAACCAAAAGTAATTTTACCATTATGATATGTATATGTTACAGGCGTATATGTAACGCTCTCATATTGCTATATTATATTGCATAATAAAATATATTTGAGTTTATATCGACAGTTTATGTAAAATAAGATTAGCGCCTTTAAATTCGTACTATGTGATTTTGTATTAGTGTTTTTTTCCCATTCGTTAAGGAAGTTAATACCATAAAAAAGTAATAGAGATTTCGATGAAATTTTGAAAGTAACAAGACATTTATATTTAAAAAATCCTTGCAAAATTTCAAGGTCATTAGGAAAATAGTTTAAGAGATATTAAATAAACAAATTAACATGCATTCTTGTGAGAATTGAAACAAATTATACCAAAATAAAAATAAATTTGTAACAATCTAGCCCATATTAGGACTATTTTTCACAAAATTAGATGTTAAAAAAAAAGTAAAATAAGTCATATATATGATAAGATTCAAAGAGATCAAAATCAAAAAAATATTTTTTTCTATTCATTGAAAGGGGTTGATGCCATAGAAAAGTTTAAGAAATATTAAATAAAGAAATTAACATGCATTCTTTTGAGAACTACATAATTTCGAGAAATGACAGTGATGTAGAAAGAATTTGATGAAAATTTGAGCATAAATTCTTAATTCATTTACAAAGATATCCGAACATTGTAGATCTGCAGAGATCTACTCAGATTTCGACAGATCTGCATTTTGAGACAACATTATATTTTTCACTGTTTTTTGATCTGTGGAGACTTGCAAAGATCTAAAACGATCTACAAAGATTTAAAATGATCTACAAAGATTTAAAATGATCTACAAAGATTTAAAATGATCTACAAAGAT
Source organism: Sialis lutaria (assembly GCA_949319165.1). Lineage (NCBI taxonomy): Eukaryota > Metazoa > Arthropoda > Insecta > Megaloptera > Sialidae > Sialis > Sialis lutaria. Next base: position 7,952,791 of record OX439241.1, read on the forward strand.
CTACAACAATCTACAAAGATCTCTGAAGATCATTGTAACGTTGAAAATTCATGAATTTTCAAAGTTTTAATCTTTATCACGATCTACAATGATTCTTAGAAATCTTTGTAGATTGTTTTAGACCGTTGTAAGTCATTGTATATCTTTGCAACTCTCCATAAATTAAAAACCATTGAAAAATATGATGTTGTCCTAAAATACAGATCTGTCAAGATCTGAGTAGATCTCTGCAGATCTACAATTTTTTTCCGAGTTGCCATCACTCTATGCTGATCCACATACGCTTACCCTAACCGTTCCCCACAAATCAAGCCCCGCACCCTATAATGTCAACCTCCTTAAGTATATTTTTTCAAACTCAATGCATTAAATTCAGCAAATTTAACACACATTTATCAAACACTATTAAGTTGTCAGAATTAGCATAGACCGACCGAAATAGATACTATAATAATTAAAGAAGAGAAAAGGTACGTTTATAAAAGTGTATTTATACGTTATAGCTTCTGAACTATTCAATTGAATTTAAAATGAAGTCGAAGCACCATACCAGTTGAGTAGACACCAGCGACAGCGACTAATCCTATATATAAGACCAGCCCTGTCTGTACATAACACATGTAAATTCGACTATTAAAGCTTGTTTTAATATTTTCATTGTTAGTGATGTTATTGTGTGCTACATCCGACCCGGTATTCGTTAATTGATATATAGTTTCTGAAACTAGTCATAATAAAACATTTTAATGTTACTTTTGTCGAGGAATCGAGTTAAACAAAAGTAAATTCCAAGAGCAGGTGTGGCATTTTTTAAATTTATTACATTTAAATATTTGTGTGTAATTTTGTTTGAATTTTTTATTGAATGTAATTTAGTTTAATAGTCGAGTTTTAAAATTAATGTATTTTTTATAGCCATTAGAATTACTGTATGTATTATATTATTTGTGTTATATTATATGATACTGTATTACCCATAGACATAGAGCATGGACAGCGCATCTGATTCGAAAACAGGATCGTGTCAAAAGAAAGAGATGGAAAATAGTTTAGGATATACTTGTCCTTATTTAAATAGGAGTGTATATTTCATTCTTCTCGAAAAAAAAGAGGTAGATATATCCTTAACGCCGCTGCATCTCTCTCACTGTTTTGAAGAAATGTTCCATCACTATACATTTTTAAACATTTTTAATTACCATCAATCCCCGAAGTTGCGGCACTTGCTTCAAAGTAACATCTCTTTTGAGGTATAAATCAAAGCTTGATCAGTTTCCATCGCATATGAAGTAACTTTGCTTCGACTATTGAACATTTTCGAGTGAAGCATATACGTTAAGAAATGAATATGACGTATTTTTAGCGCAACCCACCTAAGGTGGTAGCACTTATATACCGGGTGTCCCAGATAACTTTTCCAGCATAGGGATCTCAGTATCTATAAGAGATGCAGGTTTGGTTAAATGAGATGAATTATTTGTAAGTAAGGGGTGAGTATTATCACACAAAAAAAGATTCATAATTATATGTGGTTTAGACGGTATACCCAAAAAACTGAAAATTCGGAATTTTTTTAAATGGCTATAACTTTTTTGTTCAAGTAGATAGGTACTTTTTGTTTGCGGTTTCTTAAAGCACTTTTTTGTGGAGAATTGATTGGTGTATTTAGAATTATATCACTTTTAGTTTCCGAGTTACAAGCTTTAACTAAAGTTTTTCTTATGGGCCACTTAGTTGAATATATCATATTTGAACGTGTTTTTTTACTCTACTTTACAACGATATGTCACTTGTCATATTTGTTATCGAAAAAAAGTCGAAATACTAAATACCAGTGATATTTATGAAGTATTTTATTACTAACTTTTAAGTGAGCCATGAAAAACGAAAAATTGTCAACAAAAATCACAATAACAACAATCAAAATAACAAATGAATATTTGAAACAATGAACTATTTGAAAAAATATATTATAATTTTTTTTTTCGATAATAAATATGGCAAGTGACACATCGTTGTAAAGCAGAGTAAAAAACACGTTCAAATATACCATAGCCAACTTAGCGACCTATAATAAAAACTGAAGTTAGGGCTTGTATCTCGGAAACTAAAAGTGATGTAAAAAATCTAAATACACCAATCAATTCTACACAAAAAATTGCTTAAAGAAACCACAAATAAAAAGTACCTATCTACTTTAACAAAAAGTTATAGCCATTTAAAGAAATTCCGAATTTTCAGTTTTTTGGGTATACCGCCTACACCACATATAATTATGAATATTTTTTGGTGTAATAATACTCACCCCTTTCATACATATAATTCATCTCATTTAACCAAACCTGTATCTCTTATAGATACTGAGATCCCCATGCTGGAAAAGTTATCTGGGACACCCGGTATATGCTCGATTTTCCGTCCGTCCGTCCGTCTGTCTTCCACCGTGAGATCTCAGCCCCCTGACCACCTAGAGACCTCAGAGTTTCGCTAAATGGTAGGTCTGTGACTCTAGTTTAGCATATTTTAGGAATTTTTCCGGTCATGACCCTCCATCCGATCACGGACAGGCATAATGTCCATTTTTGATACAACATTTTTCATACATATATGGCTTCATGTACCTCATTGGATTCGGGATTGATTCACGAATCGATTGGCAAGGGTATTTTGAGTTGTGTCCATAAAGTGGGTTGCACGGCAAAAATTAAAAATTATTTAAAAATATTAACAGAAAGCAACTTTCGAATTAACATTCAATATTTCAAGGATTAAATCATTCTTAAAGTATTGTTAAATCCACTGGCGTACGCAGGGGGGTGTTAGGGGGGTCAGACCCCCCCCATGACATATGTGATCTTTTTTTTTAAATCGATAATGACCTTTTTTTAGTCATTACCAATCACTTTTTTATTCTGATTACCTTTTTTTTCATACATTTTTTCTCTTTTCACCCCTTCCCCCCATGATACAATCCTGCGTACGCCACTGGTTAAATCAAATGTATTTGACTAAAACTATATAAAAATTATTCAGGTGGTTTCTATAAAATCTTCTTATTAAATTTTAAAAAAATATCAGATTTCGAATAAATATTATTCTTAAACTTCACCCAAATAATAATAAAAAACTTAATAATTGAATTGAAAGTTTATATTACCTGTACATTACATTAGATAATAAAAACGTTGATATAAGTGTATAATTCTGTAGAATATATCATCTCAAAGTGGTTATCACAAGCCGTCATTGACAGTCTGGCTGTGTGTATGTGTTTGTTCATCAAATATAAGAGTTTTCATACAAAAAAGTATCTAAAAATACAACCAGTAGCTGGTACGTAGGTGTGGGTAGCACATTACATTGTTTGCTTAGTTCTATCACATGTCAGATACCAGGAATCCTAAGTAAACAATCGAACAAACTTGATAAATATTGAGGATACTTCTAGAAATAGTGGATGTTGGTTTTATAATTGGCATAACTGCATTTGTTCTTAAGAATAGACTTTGTTGTTTGGAGATGCAAGTGTGGTTTGTAAAATATGTAGTATAAAACAGTAAAAATGTACAAAGAAAAAAACAATAATTCCTTCATCAACGAAAATTGGTACATACATACGTATAGTTTTATACCTTAACTTTAAGAAAACGTTGAGCGTAGTCGACTAAGGGGTGTAGGAGTAGTTTTGTAGGGGGTAAAAGAGTGAAAAGGTGTTTTTTTTTTTCATAAATGACATCAAAACGGCTTATTTTACTGAAAAATATCTGGCATATTTGTTGTTGCTTTGTTTTAGACCTTTAATTTGTTTTTTATTTTATTCCAAAATAATAAAAATTGACCGAGATACGACCGTTACAATCTGACCTGTTTATGTGTGAAGATTGATAACTCAATAATTTTTGTCTCGATTCTCGTTTTATTTGCACTGACATTGCACTGATCTATCAATTTTAAAGAATATATATTTTTTTTCGCATCTAAATTAAATTCTCTTTATATGTATTATTATATAGGTTATGTTATACACCCATGTTTGTATCGTATACATTTTTAGGGGGGCAAAGTAGCAAAATGTTCTTCTTCAGGATGGAAACTATCTCCCTGTCAAATTTCATCAAAATCGGTTCGGCGATTTAGCCGTGAAAAGGTAACAAACAGGTGAAAAATTCTGGTCACCAGAAAAAGTCATACTATACAGGAAAAATTTATTAAAACTCACACGTGGGTGTTGCAGCGCAATCCACTTGGACACAACTCAAAAAATACCCTTGTCAATCGATTCATGAATCAATTCCGAGTCCTACGAGGTACATGAAATCATATATGAAATTTTTTAAAAAAAGGGCTAAATTAGAACCACAGATCTACCATTTATTGAAAATCCGAGGTCTCTAGGTGGTCAGGGGTTCGAAATCTCGCGGTGGAAGATGGACGGACGGAAAATCGTGGGTTGCGCTAAAAATGGGAAAATTCAACAGAAATGTAGTGTCTTCAGAAATTTATGAAAATTGCTTTTTAACTACACGTGAAATTTAAGGTATATATTGAGCATAGCTTAAATATTATTTGTTAGTCAGTTTGTGGTTACTTTATTTTTTGGTTACAAAGAATTTTGATTGAGGGGGTGTCCCATTAAAATTTAAATTTGAATGGTCACCCTAAATGAAAGTTGGATAAATTTATTTCTACGTTGAGTTAAATATTAATGTCTATAGCATAGTTCATTATAAAGATGAAAGATAAATATTTTTTTAAAATGAATACAAATAAAATACTATTTTTGAACACTTATATAAACAGTTGAATAACTTATAGATATTATAATCTTGATATTTTGCATTTCATGCACCTGCAAGATTCCGTTAGATATATCTTATGCAATTAGTAAAAGCTTTGTCAGGATTAATTATGTCGTCTATAGTATATATACTAATATATAGTTGAAGCCATGTGCACTGGTGGCTAATCAACTTAGCTGCTGAAGCGAATGTACATTAGACACGGCCTTGGCTAGATTGAAAAGCGTATCACTTGGCTTTAATCGAACAATAACCCATATCTGACAATATTATAAAAATCACATAATATTGTTGTAAAAACTAGTTTACACGTTTTGTTATACCTGAAAATATCGCAAAACTATTGATGATATAATTAAGTTTTAAATTTTACCTGAAAAAAAAACAACTCGTGTTTCTATAAATAAAGTTAACAAAAGATTTGGTTTGTAGATGAAAAAAACTATGTAATATTAACTATTAATTATACTTGTAATGAATAAACTCGCCTGTAACTATGAAAATACAAAATTAACGAGAAAGGTGTAGGTAGGCACCTATTATAAAACATTTTATTACGTTATTATAATTATAATCGTTAATAATAATAAAAAAAATTCATTAAGACGTGTAAAACGAGTCCAAACTCGATGAACTTTAGTAGCCATTGGGGAGTTCCTCTGACCACCTCCTTATGACCCAGGATGGCGTCCGGGGGGTATTTTAGTCGGTAGTCCACACAAGTGGGAGTCCGATATTGGAGACTGCTTATAGTCACAAAAAATGACCATCTCATTGATGGTACCATATTATTGTATTGTCAGCAGAATTGCATAAGTTTACAAAGCTTCAAATCGATACGACATAGTTAAAAGTGGGTGAAAAGTGAGCAAGAAAAGATTTGCGCTTACAGCGATGTTAATAAAAGTCTGTGAAAAATATAAAATACATTTTCAAAACTTCGTAAAATATAAGTATTTGTTTTTTTACCAAAATATACCAAATTACTAACAGTGGATGACTAAAGAAGGTTGGTACCCGTGCGAAATGTTAGTTATGCAACCCTCTTCAAGCAATTGAATGACATTTTTTTGTCATGTCAAATTTGGGCCCCCCTAAAATTACTTTTGCACCCTAATGCAATTTAAGACGATTTTTTTAGTACCTACTCAAGCATTTTTTTTATTTCCTCATCAAACTCATTTTGGCACTCAAGGTGCCCCCAACTCCTTAATTCTCTGCTGATAACTAGTTAAAACATTTTTTTTTAATTTCTAATTTTAAATTTGTAAATAATACATTTTTTGTTTGCAGATATTGCACACCCAAGCAGGCTCTGCTTGGAAGTGTGTTCTATTATCGTGCTAAAAATTTTTTTCGTATATAAATTGATAAAATGAGCATTATATCTTAAATTTCTTCAGTATTCCACTTACATTTTTACATTTTCTGATAGAAAACATTACAGTCTGCATTTATACTTATAGTTTAATATCGATCGGTTTTAATTTTCTGTTATAAAAATATAAATAAAGTTCAATTTGTCGATTTAACCCGCTTTTTCATAGAAACGCCGAACTACAGGTTACAATTCGAAATAAATTTGCACCAATCCTTTTGAATTCACTTCATCTATTATCAGAATAGAACCCTATTAAAACTCAACAAAATTGGATAACTAGAAGTAACGAAATTTGCATTTATTTAAACAAAAATTCATATTTTGACAAGAAATTTTTTTACAAATAGAGTAGTTGCTATTTATAATTTATTAATAGTAGTAGGCGCTATTTCTTCATATGTCACTTCAAATTCCATAATTATTATATTGTGTTAATTAATATATAAATACATGTACATTGTACATCGATACGTGCTGTATTTTAATTATTTTATTCAAAGCCAATCAATCTTTTTAATCAAGGTAAAATCTGGTAAGTTTGCATTTTTAAAACAAATATATTATATACGTCATATAACCTATAAACGTTACATTGTTGTTTCATTTTAAATGCTAGACATCAGGTGAACACAGCTGTTATCGCTGCAATATGTGGATGTATTTATCTTTTTAATTATTATTAGATATTAATTAATTTATTTACTTTATACATTTTACAAAAAAAAATATGTTATATAAAAAATTGTAAATTAAAATGATTGTTGTTTTATTACAATACATCCTAAATTTAAATAAAAAAAGGTAATAATCGATTGATATCAAGATTCATTGTTGATTTTCTAAAAAATCTTAATGAGTGATAAACTTCATATTATATATTTATATAATATTAATTACCTCCAATATTTTTTTCAAACATCCTTTTAAGTTTCACCAATTATATTGTATCGTATTTATTTGATATTATAAATTAATACATTTTTTTATGTTTAAGGGGTGTGCATTTTATGGCCTAGCCATAGTATTTTCCCCTTTTCACCTACTCGTAAAATAAATTAAATGACATACGGATTTTTCCTGCCTTTACAAGTTATTTGGATCATATAGTAGTGCATTAACTCATAAAGTGAAAAACAGTATCATTGCTGTATTTATAACAAAAATTGCCTTATTTCTACAATATTTAATAATATTATTGAGCCGACACACTTCCACATCATAAAAGTCAAAGTGAATAAAAACGTTCTGTAAATATGTACATTATTTTTTCAATCATAACTGATTTTATCAGTTAAAAATCGACATTCCACAAATCACGCAACACACAATAGAAATACAGTCTTCATGCAAATCAAAAATCGCGTCAAATTCTAACGTTTCTACCAAAAATAATTAAATTTCTCGTTCCTATTCTATGGCAAGTTTCATTAAAAACATCACAATACATGCATTGAGTGAAGCGATATTAAAAACGTATTGGAGCTGACAGTATAATAGAATGGGAAGCATGTATCCAACAATGAATCTAAAATGGGTACTCTCTTTTTTGTAAACATTCAGTTAGTCAATGATCAATGGACTGACGTTTTCCAATCTATTCAAGCCGCAAAATCACTGAATTTTCATCGGTTGTTCCAATATTTTGATGATGATGATGATGATATGCTTGTGTACAAATAGTTATTTTTTAAATTCACATTTACGTACAATAAAAATTGTTTAATGTATAAGCAAGGTAGCTCATTGTATCAAATGTATTATCGATATTATTAATTAATAAATTAAAAGCTTAGTTTTATATTCAAAATGCTAAGAATAATATTAAATGCCCCGTGGGTGATACAGCAAAATTATACATACAATACTTTCAATAAAAGAAGAAATAAAAAATTTTAGTGTAAAGTATCAACAGAAAGTAATAAAAGTAAACATCTGAATCAACTGATAAAAAAGGCCAAAATCAAAATATGCAACCAGAAAAAATCGGGGTGGTGTTATTTTTATTATTTTTTATGTATCATAGTTGTTAAATTAAACAATGCATATCGACAAATTCGGTGGGGGGGGGGGGGTAACATCTACCGCCTCCTTAATGGATGCGTCATTATATGCAACTATTGTTTTGTTAAATACATTAAGTGACTGAATTTTGTGACTTGTAAAAAAAATGTATCCAACGATTTAAATAAAATTTAAATATGTATATTGTTTTTGATTAAAAATAGATCTCCCATTAACAATTTTCCAAAATTTTGTATTATTTGAATAAAAAATAGATTTAAAAAAGTTATTATTGCAAATATATTTTTTAAATGACTTGCGATGATAGTGAATTCAAAAATAGATACAAAAATAGCAGTGTGAGATAAACCAATAAATTTTCAGGCGGTAAAATACAAATTTTTGTATTTGTTTTAGAACATTTATCCACCAAAATTGTAAGAAATATGTAAAAATAAGAGAAAATTAATTATGGTTGTTTCTATAGTACACACACAAAAAACTGTATTGGACCAAGAAAATCTTGTTTTGTATACCGCGTGGTCTATTTAAATTGAGACAAGCAAATATCTCGAAAATTAAGGTTTTTCAGGGATAATGTTTGGTACAAAAGTTTCAGGGTTCGAAGGGGGAAAACCGATGGAGGTAATTTTTTTTACTTTGAGTGGAGGTTTTAAGGTCATTTTGGGGTCAACTTCATTTTTTTAAATGGAAACCTATTTCTTTTTTTACATATACGTATTTTGCAGATAAAAAGAAACAACTTTTGTCTGAGAAGTTTTTTCAAAATCCTCAATTTTAATCTATTTTTTTTTAGTAAAAATTTTCAAAATATAAAAAAAAAATTTTTTTTAAATCCTAAAATTAAAAAAAATCATTTTTTATATTTAATTGTTACTTAAACATGCATAGTTAATAATTATAAATAATAATTTCGAATTTTTTTAATAAAAACAAACAAAAAAATAATTAAATAGATTAAAAAAATGCCCCTGAATTTGAGGATTTTGAAAAAACTTATTAGACAAAAGTTGTTTCTTTTTTTCTGCAAAATACGAATATGTAAAAAAAGAAATAGGTTTCCATTTAAAAAAATGAAGTTGACCCCAAAATGACCTTAAAACTTCCACTCAAAGTCAAAAATTTTGCCTTCATTGGTTTTCCCCCTTTGAACCCTGAAACTTTTGTACCAAACATTATCCCTGAAAAACCTTAATTTTCGAGATATTTGCTCGTCTCAATTTAAATAGACCACCCGGTATAACAAAAACAATATTTTTTTAATATAAGAAAAGTACTCTTAATCCAACTACATTATTTCTTCGTCCAAGAATACTATAGTTGGTTTAAGAATATATTTCTTATCTAAAGAAAATATTGTTTTCGTTATATACAAAACAAGGTTTACTTAGCTCAAGTAAACCTTTCTACCTGCGTAACCGTCAAATTTTTATGTTTAAAAAATTAATTTTCTGCGGAGATGGAATTTCTAAACGAACTAAAAAAATCATGAGCTTCTTTAAAAACTAGCCAGCTACCAGGAAAAGTGATAATATACAAGAAAAAAATGGGAAAAATTGAGAGAATAGTAGTATTTTCAGAAAAAAATTAAAATTGCTATTTAAAACACACGTTAAATTTAAAATGCATTAAGTAATGAGCATAACTTAAATATTAATTGTGAACGTTGAGTTTGTGGCTACCTTATTTTTTGGTCTCAAACAATAGACTGAGGGGGCGTCCCGTTAATATATAAATTTGTACAGACACCCTGCCCTAATGTATACGCGCTATAATTGATTGCATTCCAATAGCTTAAACATATTTATAATGCAAGTTAAACACAGAACCTTTTGACAATGGTCTACTAAACAGTTATGTAAACAAGAAATACTCAACGTTATAATCACGTCATAATATGTATTTTTTAATAATTAACGGCCTCCAAAACATCTCATACTAACCTCGTTAGAACTTTATATCGGTCTAGACTGTGCTTGTTAGATCGTTCCTAGTTTTTATTTGGTTTTGAAAAACTATGTACACAAAACATTCAAGTTGTTACAATAAATTCCAATCCGTGCGTTTTACTTAATATTTTCTATAAATGGAAACTAAAAATAAAAACAAAAATTTACATAAGTAAATAAATAAAAATATTTTCTCTTTTTTATGGGAGGTAGCAGTTGATTTGGATTTCGATAAAATGATGGATAAATATCTTAATGCTAAACTTTTTTAGTCAAAACGTGACATCGAAGTGATCCATGGAATCTTTTGATATATTTAACAGACTAATTTGAGCGAGGGGTTGTCTTGAAGTACAAGTTAGCCCTACCATATTTACTAAAAATTTACAGCTTCATTTTAATGTAACCAATCTACTAACGGAGCTCTTTCCTATAAGTATTTTAGTAAAAGCTTGTACTCTAAAAATTATATTAGGCTACCAATTTTATAATAATGAATTTTTCGAAGCAATACATTTAAAAAAAAGTCCTAAAAAAGCAGGGCTAAGTTACCGTATTATAAGCAGTTGCATTTTCGATGAAAAAATATAATATGAAGTATTAATATGTATATGTAAAAGAATTAAATTAACAATTCTAGTAAAAAATACCTAATTGAGGAAAAAACTGTCTTTCTGTAAATACGTCTAATTTTAAATTCCATTGAACGTTAAATTGATGTCAAAATATTGATATTGTTTTACAGTCAGTACAAAGATATGATATTACAAAACAAATAACATGTGTTAATCATTATACAAATGCCATTTATACATATTATGTAGATATTCTTCTTCTTCTTCTTTCTCTTTGGCTTCCTTTTCAATTAATCAGCCACCTTTATTTTTAATTTATCTCTTTTGATTTTAGTTTAATTTCACTTATTTTAATTTTTATGGTTTGTCCACTCTACTTTTAATTATCACTTCTTTCGCTTCTCTTTTTTTTTTAACTTTACACTTTTATTTATTTTTATTTTTCGATCACTCTACTTTAATTTTCTCACTTCTTTTTAATTGTTTTTTCTTGTTCACTCTTTATTTCTTGTTATAATTGTCCACTCAGCTTTATTTTATTTTATTTATCACTACTTATATTTGTGTCGTCATGTTTCTGTTTTTATATATGGTAGATAGTTTCTTCCTCTCTACTTTTACTATCACACTTCTTTTTAATTAATTTTTTGCTGTCTGCTCTTTTTTTATAGTTTGTTATTATTGTTTAGGGTTTAAAGTTGAATTTTCTGCTTTGTTTATTTATTATTTTTAACTATTTTTTATGTCATATTATATTATATTCTTTTATAGTTTAAGATCTGTTTTTTTTAAAAAGTCTGTTATTAATTTTAATATTTTATCGTTATTTGTGCTTATTAAGTTGTTTATTGATGTTGGTAGGTTTATTTTTAGTTTAATGAGATCTCTGTAGAATTGTTTATGTTGTGTTATATATTTTTTGCAGGAAAAAAAGATGTGATTAATATCACCGATGGACTTATTATCGCATGAGCATATGGGTGATTGTACTATATTTATTTTGTGTAGGTGTTGTGGATATGATGCATGGCCGAACTTTATTCTTATTATGCTAGCGATTTCTAGTCTATTGAAAGTGATTTTCTTATTATCTAACCAGCATTTTTTAGGTATACTGGGGTTTATTTCCGCATAATTTCTACCTTTGCTTATAGATGATGTTTGCCAAATTTTGTTCCAGTTTTGCCTTAGATTTTCTTTTATTGTCGCGTTCATATCTGAGAATGGAACTTTAATATTTTCCGTTTCTCCATCCTCGGTTGCTCTTTTGGCTAGGTCGTCTACTTTAATGTTATATATTATACCTGCATGACTCTTTGCCCATATGAATGTTATTTTATTTTGTTTTTGTATATTTATTTTATGATTTTCATAAATTTCATACATGAGGTAATTTGTTGGGGGTGTACTGCTTTCTAATTGTTGTAATACGGATTTTGAATCAGTTATTATATATATATTGCTCTTACTGAATTTGTTAGCATATTTTAAAGCTTCTATTATGGCTCCAGCTTCAGAGGAGAATATGGAGAGATGGCTAGGTGTCTTCTTCTTAATTTCAATGTTATTTATCGAATCGTATATTGCATAACCTGTTTTTTCTGCGATTTTTGATGCGTCTGTGTATATTGTTATTGTTTTTTCATTCTTTGTTATGTGTTCTTGTAATATGTGTTCGTTGATTACTGTATCTTCTGTATATATGATATCACTTATTATATCTAGCGATTCATTTCTTAACTCGTAATTATATGAGAAAAGCGGTGTATGACTGTTTGTATATATTTCTCTCTTGTAATCTTCGATCTTGATGTTGCTATCTATTAATATTGGGGGTGTTTTTCCCACCCAAAATTTTTTTCCTTCCTGATATAAAGTTGTTATGTGATTGGTTTGTGTTACTATCGGATCATTGGTGACTTGGTTTTTTTTAATTAAATACTTTTTGCACAGATATTCTCTTCTGAGCGCCAAAGGTGGTTCGTTAGCTTCTATAATCAGTGCATTAGTGGGTGTAGATGACATGGCGCCTAGACAAATTCTTATTGCCTTATATTGGCATCTGTCTAATTTTTGCAGCAGATTTTTTGAAGCGTTTCCGTAAAGAATCGAGGCATAATCCATCTGTGATCTAATTATTGCCCTGTATAGTATTAATAAAATCTTGGGTTCTGCCCCCCACCACGTAGTTGTGAGTGATCTTATTATATTTAATCCTTTTTCACATTTAATTATTGTATTTTCTATGTGTCTTTTCCAGTTCAATTTTTCGTCGAGCGTTATCCCTAAGTATTTTATTTCTTTTTTAAATTTTATTTTGTAGTTCTCATGACTGATGTGAGTGTTTGCGTGTTTTATTCGATGTCTTGAAAAGGTGCAGATCGCTGATTTTTCTTCTGATATATCTAGGCCATTGTCATAAAGCCACGATGATAGTTTTGTTATATTTGCTTTGATGTTATCGATAGATTGCTGATATGTCTTGTCCTCTGAATATATACATAGGTCGTCTGCGTATTGGAGGCATTTTATTGGTGTTTGGAATTTGATATGTAGATCTATTGTGTACAGGTTAAATATTAGCGGGCTCAGTATCGATCCTTGGCATATACCTTGACAGGATGTTCTTGGGCCTTCATATCGGGTCTTAGTTTTTATGTATGTTATTCTGTTGGTCAGGTGCGCGGTAATTGATTTGATGAATGAATTTGGGATGTTTAGTTGTTGTAATTTATTTGCGAGTATTGAAATATCTACATGTTCATATGCTTTGTTTATGTCTGTAAATAAGGCCGATATATAAGTATTGTTGCAGTATGATTCTTGAATGTCTGTATATAAGTGAGCTAGTACGTCGATCGTACTTTTTCCTTTTCGAAAACCCATTTGTGTGTAAGGCAGGATGTTGAAATGTTCACACCACCATTCTAGGCGATTTTTGACCATTCTCTCGAGAGTTTTAGTGACACACGAGAGAAGGGCAATTGGTCTATATGATTGTGCCTCATCCGGATTCTTCCGGGGTTTCAATATGGGCACTATCTTTACTGTTTTCATTGCTGGTATATCTATGCATTTCGTCCATATTTCGTAAAGTGTGTGCAGTAGAATTTCTTTGCCGTATGTTGGCATGTTGTGTAGCATGGAGTAGTGGATATTGTCCAGGCCCGGCGCAGTGTTATTTGAATTTTTTAACGCTATTTGAAGTTCTTGAATGGTGAATGGCGTTGTTAACATGTGGTTATTATTCGGATCTTCCTCTTCATCTTCTTCGATGTATATTTTATTGTTGACGGAAGTAGGGACTACTTCATTTGCAAATTTTTCCACCCAGGTGTCAGTAGTATATGTAAGGGTACCTTCGCTTGTTCCTTTCTTGAAATGTTTTATTTGTTTCCATATATCTGTCATACTGTTTTCCCTATTGAGCTGTTCACAATATTTTTTCCATGCCTCTCTTTTTTTTGTTTTCAGGAATCTTTTTGTAGACGCATCTATGTGCTTGTGGTTTATATAATTTTCATATGTTGACATATTTTTATATTTTGTTAATGATGTCTTGCGAAGTTGGATTTGCTTTGTGCATTCGTAGTCCCACCAAATAGGATTTTTATTTTTTGATTTGAAGGGCGTGCTTTTTGGGATACTTTTTTCAGCTGCTAGATTGATTGTGTTTATAATAAAATCATATTTTTCTTGTATGTTGGTGTCTGATATAACTTGAGAATTTATGATGGTCGTGACTTCTTTATTGTATGATTCCCAATCTGCTCTTTTAACGTTCCATTTGTACGAGGGGTGTATTATGGTTGAAGTTTGATTCTGACAATTGTTTTCTATGTTGAATTCTACTATGTAATGGTCTGATCCTAGCGTTTCTTCTATGGTCGACCACGTGGACTTTATTGCTATTTCCGGTGAGACGATTGTTAGGTCCACGGCTGATGGTTGTTGGTTTGGGCGAGGTAGTCTCGTCGGTGATTTGTCATTTAAGATCACTAAATTGCACTCATCTGCCACATCTAATATGGTTCTGCCAGCCCTATCCGAGTAATGACACCCCCATATTTGGTGATGAGCGTTGAAATCTCCTGCTAGAATAAGCGGGGATTTTATTTGTTTTATTATATATATCAAATCTTGATTAGAGTATTTTTTTCCTGGGGGGCAATATGTTGAGATAATAACTGTGGGTTCTCCAGTGAAAAAAATTTCCGCGGCGCATATTTCTATTTCTCTGTTATAGTTATTTAGTTTAATTTCCTTATAACGAATACTTTTTTTTACAAGTAAAGCCACTCCGCCATGATTATCTTGACGATCAGTGCGGATAGAGTTATATCCCGATACTTGCAAAAAGTCGAACGGGGACAGCCATGTTTCTGATATGATTACTACGTCGATGCTTTTATTCGTAGACAAATATTGTTCTAGAAATATTTTATTTGATTTGATTGAACGTGCGTTCCACTGAATGATTTTAGTATACATTGTTATTGTTGAGCGAGAAAGACTTACATATATCGAAGAGTTGATCTTTAATTGAAGTTAGTGAGGGTGTAGCTTGGTTTACGTTGCTTTTTACTATGTTTTCAATCAGTGTATATATGTTATTTATTAAATGCTCTATGGTATTATTAGTGTTGTAGTAAGGTCTGTGAGGGTTTGCTGTCATCGGTTGCCCCTGTGGAGATCTATTTGGGTTGTATTCCCATTCTGATCGTGGAAATTTATTTAATATAGGGCTTTTCTGGGCGGATTTTTTTTTGTCTTCTTTAAAGCTGGCCGGGCTTCTTCGAGTGGACATGCCAGGTGACGATGTGAAAATATGTGGAATTAAATTTGCCGTTGGTGCTGTTGCATCGATTGAATTTGACTTGTTCTTGTTTAGATGAGGGAAATCAGAGGTACTGTTGATTTGTATTCCACTTTGTGCAGTTATGTTGGCATACGTACCTTTTCTTTCTAATTCTAATGCTTGGTCTAAAGTGATGTTATGTAGTGCCATGTTTTCCCTAACTCTTCTTTGTTTCTCATATTCTGGACAATTTTTCCTGTCTATGCTTAAGTGGTTACCCTTACAATGAATACATTTAGGTTCTTCTGTCGAGTCGCAGTTGTGAACCATGTGCTCTTCTGAGCACTTTGCACATCTTATCTTACCTTTGCATATCTTGCTTGAATGCCCATATCGTAGACACTTAAGGCATTGAATTACGGGACTAATATATGGCTCAACTGTACATATGACGCTGTGTATGACGACATATTTTGGTAACTTTTGTCCTGAGAAAGTTAATACAACTACTTGTCTTGGAATGAATGAGGCCTCTCCATTTTCTACTATTTTTCTTTTGATTCTTCTAACTTCGCTTACCTTAAATTCTGAGACAATTTCTTTAAGTATTTCTTCTTCTGATATTTTAGTGTCAACCGCTTTTATCACCCCTTGTTTAACAGTTAGAAATCTTGGGATGTAAAACTCTATGTTATTTAGCTCAGATTTGGCTAATTGATTAGCGGCTGCGGCGGTTTTCAGGTGAATTTTTGCACGATTAATTCCTGCAGAACTCGTGTGTAGAATATCTTTTTTAATTTCAGGAAAGTTAGAAAAAATTAATTTTCCTAGTGCCATTGGGTGAAGTCTCCCTATATTTTTATCATCTTTGTTTTCAGCGTGTACAATAAAGGGCCCTAAATCATCTTCTTTAAAAAAGTACTTTTTCTTATTCGTGTCATCATTATACAAATTTTGTAAGCCCTGTGCATGCACGGAACTATTATCTCCCGTTTGCGTAACGCTTGCAGTTTTAATATTGTCATTGCAAGGTCGGCCTTGAGGTTGTTCGCTACTACAGTTCATTGAATTATTCTTTTTGCATGCAGTTTTTTTGTTATCTTGGGTTGAAATATCGTAGTTAGAATCTAATGTGCTACTTATAGTATTATTCAAATTTTCACTGACCTTCTGTGTGATGATTTGTCCCTCTATTATCTTTACCTTTGTCTTGCCTGTATTCGATATTGGTGATAATCGTCTCTTCCCTCGTTCAATTTCCGCTATTTCCATGTCCGATATGCTTGAATCTGATCCATATACATTGCTAATTTCTTCATCGTTTAAGACATTAAGTGCTTTTGCCACGGTATGACCAATGTCCATTTTCTTGATTGACCGTGACCCGGAGTCACGGCCCGGACTGTTGACACTCATACACTGTAGAGATTAATCGCTTTTCTTTAACTTGTCGATTTATATAAAGAAAATTTTAAACTATGTATACTTTTAACATATACAAAATGACTGGTGAACCACCTTAACACAATTTGTTGCACTGACTGACACTCAACACGTCTATACAGAGCGATATCCAAATTGAACTGTATGTAGATATTATTGATGCAAAATCTAAACTTGTGTTAACTAAATATAAGATGATTTACATTAAAAAAATTTGGTTGTTATATTTTAAAAGAGTTTCAAAACTCTTTTGTTTACACGCGAATGAAAAACAAAATTAACGAGGTTTTTTTAATTTAAATGAATTGATACAAAAAGGCATGTATAGGTGTCCCATAATTCGTTACTTATTTCAGTTAATTATTTTTGAAGTTATTCATAAATTTTCAACGTTCAAGAATCATTAATTTTCAACGTTTCAATAATCTTCAGAAACTTTTGTAGATCGTTGTGGAACTTTGTAGATCTTTGTAGATCTTTGTAGATCCGTTTTTATATCTTTGTAGACCGTTGTAGATCTTTGCAAGTCTCCGCAGATAAAAAAAACAGTGAAAAATATAATGTTGTCTCAAAATGCAGATCTATCAATTTTTTCCCGGGTAGTATAAGAAAATATTAAGAAAAAAGGGTATAGCCGGATAAGCATGTAAAAACTGCCCCCTGCGATTTTTGAAAAACTATATGGCTAGTCGATTTCTAGTTGAAAAATATAAATTTCCTGAAAATTAGAGCTTGCCAACCTAAAGATTTATGGTATAATATGGAAAAACGTGTTTTTCGGTTTTTATTTTATTGTGACTGTTACACTTAATATTTTTTTATGAAATTTTTTTTGAGAAGACATATCGATAGAACACACGAAAAAAATTTTTTTTTCAGAGATTTTCAACCAACTGTTTTTTTACAAAAAAATTGAATATTTTTGGCGCCATATTTAAATATGTTTCCTTCGAGTGTCAACTACTAAATTTTAAGAGAATACTTCTTATTTGTGCCTATATATGTGGTAAAATTTTCAATTTGATACATTTGGTGCAACATAGTAAAAAAAAATTTTTTTTATTTTTTTTAATATATCATATAAGTGATTTGACCGTACAGATCACGACTCGTACCGTCGAATCACCAGGCAACCACTGCAAACTTAAATGAAATAGAGTATACATATATTGATTTGTATGGGACACTATAGTTTTTTACCTAAAATTCCATAAAAAATATTAAGTGTAACAGTCACAATAAAATAAAAACCGAAAAACACGTTTTTCCATATCTCTTAAATCTTTAGGTTGGCAAGCTCTAATTTTCAGGAAATTTTTCTTTTTCAACTAGAAATCAATCAGCCATATAGATTTTCAAAAATCGCTGGGTGCAGTTTTTACATGCTTATCCGGCTATACCCTTTATTACATTTTGTTTTTGATTTTCTTACGTATATTATTTTTATAAGTAACAATCCACAGTTTTCAAAGGTAATCCAAAGCGAGGAAAATGCATCTAGAAATGTAAACAAAAATTTTACGTGCAAGAATCTAAAATCCTATGTACATGGTTAGATGCGATGTGTTTACTTATATATTAGTTATTAATATCCTTGTTTTGCAAATAAATCTATTCGAGTATAGTATACATATAAAATTGATTTATGAAATATTAGATAGCCCTGTAATGGCACATTCACTCACGAAACAATGTTATTCAACGTCAGTGTTCAATACAACACTGTGTTTAGTTGTCCGAACTGGACAATGGTCAGTTGACAATGGCCCCTTTGTGTTGTCAATCGAACCACCATATTTGTTTGACGTAACTAACTATGTATAATATGCAATGTATAATCGTATACACTGGTTCGTGTATAAAGTATTTCTGTTGTATATAGTCATGGGCGCGTATGAAAGGGGTGCAATGGGTCTCGACTTATATATAATTCTTTCAAAATTATTGTTATAGAAAAATTGTTATGGATAGACTTGTTATCGTGATCTCGAAACAACATCGAAATCGAAAGGAGAGTGCCTTAAAATCGAACAAGACAAGATTTACATGGCCCCCGCCTCATCTCGTCTTAAATGCAGCCTTAGTTATGGATAGAGCTGTTGTCTTGGTCTCAAAACAATATCGAGACTGAGACGAGAGTGCCTTAAAATCGAACGAGATATGACTTACCTGGCCCCCGCTTCATCTCGTCTTAAATGCAGCCTTAGTTATGGATAAAACTGAGAACAATTATAATTAAAATTTATATTAATGTTGTTTCTACTTTTTTATACAAAATTTCATGAAATTTACTGTACAAATTAAAGTACAGTTATCATGAAAAAAATTTGGTTTATTTACAGAATTCACATTTTGAAAGTCTTTGAAACAAGATGACCATTTTCTTGGAGACGTTTGTACTTCTATCTGTCTACCTGTGAACGTTCTTCAACTAAAATTATGAAAATTAGAACATAAAGTTTTCTTTTTTTTTCTTCTTCATGGTTTTAATGTCAAGTGGAAGTTTTAAGTTTAAGGTTCTTGTATACCTCCTAATTTTTGAATTTTTATTATTTTAGCTGTACAGTGTACATAATAGATAATAATGTTCTAAATTAAAGTAACAGATAATGTTACTATTTATAATAAAAAAACAATGTTATTCGTCATGTGTTTCGACTTCATAGAAGTCCTCATCATACATTCATATTTCCAAATAAATGTATTTTTTTTAATAATAATACAAAAATAATCTAAAATGAAAATCATTTCTAATTTACTTCAAATAATTGGAATGTAAAATAGGGTAAAAAAATGGGCATCCCTTTACAAGTTCTCTGTGTGCGCCTATGTCTATATATAATCATGTACAGCAGAACATTGGTAAAGTATTTTTTGTACCTATGTGTTTATTGAATACATAATGAAAATTGAAATTGAAAATCTGGAACCAATTTTTATCCGACTTCTTACTCTGACCGTGTCGAGATGATGAATAAAATTTTACTGCGTAATGTGTACGTACTAAAATAGAAATGTAAATTAATTTTTGTATATTACATTTTGCATTAACATAAATACAATACTTAAAATATTAGCAGTAAAAACTACATTGTGAATACAGAAGTTTGTATTTTTTACAAATAAACCTTAGCCTTCAAAGGTTCTATAACATTAACTTCTTTATATTGATGTTTTGTCTCCAAGTACAACGAGAATCTATAGCAATTTTGTTCGGTTATGAATACGAAAAATAAAAATAAATTATTTTTTTAAATATTAAAAAATAAGCTTTATACCTACAATTATTAAATTTATTAAATTACTAAAACTTTTGTCCGTGATTTTGTTCGTATGTATTTCACAATTGGTTAATGCCTGCACAAACAGCTGTTCTTAACATGTAACATAGTATCTAAACACTATCTACACTGGTTTGATATTGTATAACAATGAAATTTCCATTAAAATCTATTCAGTATAATAATTCACGAACTATCCATATCTACTTAATATTGCTACTCAGCTCCTTGATAAAGTACCGTGATAATTAATAGCTCAGATTAATTCTATTTCTTTAGTAAAAATCTCATCAACATCGGTTCAGTAATATTTGTGAACAAATAAATAGGTAAATAATTCCAAAAATGCAACAATGCAAGTCTTGAGGCTTTCACGGTAATTTTGACATGGATCTTGGTTTCTGGGTGTAAGCCGCGTTGATAAAAATGATTGTAGAAACGATGCAAATTGAGTCCAACTGTTTTAAAACATTTAAACATTAATTTATATTGTAAAGGCTGTACATTAGATAAGAAAAGACACATGACTTTTATCATATTACTTTGCGTTGTTACCATATCGCTCCACGAATCATTTGAATTTATAAAAATCAATTGTTTAGAATTATAAAAATAATTAATAATAAATGTTTTATATTGTCTTTAAAAGTATTTCAGTGATAACTGATTAACAGATAATAATTTATTTGAAACTATTATCTCTCATACATATCAAATTCAACTGTAACATGTAATGTATATAGTTATTAAATTGTATTTACTAACCTTAAGTATATATAATAACGATAAAAAACTGTCATATAAGTTTGATACTCCGTTTGACAATACTTGTGAGCTAGCAAATTTTGTTAACTAATCTGTAATATCGGACATTAGACACCTGGGAAAAAATTGTAGATCTACAGTGATTTACTTAGATCTCGACAGATCTGCATTTTGAGACATCATATTTTTCACTGGTTTTTGATCTGTGGAAACTTTAAAAAATCTACAATTGTCTACAAAAATCTCTGTAAGATCATTGTAACGTTGAAAATTAATGATTTCTTACTGTTAAAAATTCATTAATTTTCAATGTTTTAATCTCTATCACGATCTATAATGATATTTAGAGATCTTTGTAGATCCTTTTAGATCTTTGTAGGTCATTGTAGATCTTTGCAAGTCTCCACAGATCAAAAACCATGCTGTCTCAAAATGCGGATCTGTCAAGATCTAAGTAGATCTCTGCAGATCTATAATTTTTTCCCGGGTAGTTAAAATGTTAAAAACTGGTTCATAAACATACAAAGTTTGATAAACACTGCTGCTAAAACGACCAAAATATTGATAAAATTAATCGTACCTACACTGCAGCAGCTGAATCAACTAGATCCGGTGCAGTGTACCGAGGCCGAACAATGTCCGCGCGTGATTGCAACAAAAGATCTGAACATTTTCGCACAATAAAGCGCACAACAACTACTACCTGAGCCAACCTATTGTGCCAAACAAACATAATCAGATAGAAGTGTGAAATGGTGTATTGTTTGCTAACGAAATACTTTCAGCTATCGAAGAAATTCTCTAAAAATGTGAGGACTTAATGTATTGTTTACGCACTATTAAATGGTGTTCTTTATTTTTATGGATGTATTGATAGTGTCATTTTACAATTGTGTTCAACAGCAGGCAGAAGAATGTATGTATTTTGTAAAAGAACAAATGGTTATGTTTTTATATACAACCAATAACATATATATAAAAGATATTTGAAACTTTTTTATTAACAGAAAAAAAGATATGGTATATATTCTTAGATATAGATAGGGGTAGAAAGTTTAAATTAGAAGCTTAATGTTTAAACTAATTGTAAATAATTAATATGACTAAAATTATACACCTTACCCACAATAAAATTATGTTTTTTGTTTGAAAAAAACGTGTTTCGATTTCACAAGAAGTTCTTATCAAAAAGTTAATGCCCCGTTTCATAAAAGAGGCTAGTAGAATTGATTACTGCCGTTATTGTATCATACAGTATAGACAGTTAACTGTAAAACAGCTTAATTTGATGATAATCGGCCAATGGGTGTCAAAATGGTGGACATTTAAACTAATTATTAGTGTATTTTAGTTATTAATTATCATATTATATGTAGCATCTGTATTTACATTCCCAGGAAAAAAATGTAGATCTGTAAATAGAGATCTACTCCCATTTCGACAAATCTGCATTTTGAGAAATCATATTTTTTACTGGTTTTTGATCGGTGAAGACTTGGAAAGATCTACAATGACCTACAAAAATCTAAAAGGATCTACAAAGATCTCTTAAGATCGTTGTAGATTGTGATAGAGATTAAAGCGTTAAAATGATCTTCAAAGATCTTTGTAGATCTATGTAAATCGTTTTAGATCTTTGTAGACCATTGTAGATTTTTGAAAATCTCCACAGATAAAAAACCAGTAACAAATATGATGCCTCAAAATGCAGATCTATCGAGATCTGAGTAGATCTCTGCAGATCTACAATTTTTCCCGGATTGTTTCTAATTTTACGATTTTTTATTTTATAACTTCTGTGTCGTAGTACTTTAAATTTGTAATCATTAGCAAGTGTCCATCACTAGGTACCCATTACTGGTTTTACTTTATCCATTACTGGAGAAAAAACATAAAAAAATAAAACAATGTATATTTGCAGATTTTGGTTATTAAATTGATTTAATAAAGAGGTATTTGTTTTATTAGTAACTAGCGGCATCCCGCGGCTTCGCTCGCGTAAACTTCGAAACTAATTAGAACCCTCCATACGTGATAGGGGATGACATATCACATTTTTTTATAGTAATAGTATTTACCTTTGTAGTGATCGCGTATCACAGCTGACTATTTATAAGTATTTAACTTTATAATTAAGTAAAGCAAGTATGCAGATAAACATATCTAAATCTATCCTCGTCCCCGTCCCATGCTATTAGGGCTTAAATATCAAACTTTCATTTTTAACTGAATATTAATTTGTCAAAATTTATTTTAATATCATGAACAATTATGAAGATAAATATATCAAAATTGTACCCCCCTTCCCCGCACCATTTCCATAGGGGTTGAATTTTCGTAACTGCTATTTGTCTTGTAGAGTAACTACATTTGCCACGTTTCATTCGTTGAATACAAAAAAAAAATATTTTATAAATTCCCCCCCCCCCTAACACCTTAAGGGTTAAATTCTGGGAAATGCTGAAATAATTGTTTCATTATTTATATTGTAGAGTACGTTCGATAAGTTTCAATTAAATGCGAACAAAAAAAATATTTTGTTATATAAACTTTGACACCCTCTTTTAATCCCGTAGGGGTTGAATTTCGAAAAATCCTTTCTTAGTGGGTGCTTACATCATAAAAGGAAGACACCTACGAAATTTCACGTTTCTAGGTCCAGGGGTTTGGGCTGTACGTTGATATATGAGTGAGTGAGTGAGTGAGTGAGTGAATGAGTGAGTGGTTAAGGACAAACTCTTTTATATATATAGATAATAATAATTTATTAGAGAATCCCAAAAAATCTTGCTCTTAAAAAGACCAAAACTGGTGCTAATATCTAACATCATTTTTAATAAATAATATTTTATGTATTTTTTAAATCTGTATTTTTTATTATGTACCTACTGTACCTACGTATGTGCATTTTTTATTAAACGGATAAATATGTGAAATGTTGTGATACATTGTATGTATTTATTTTTAAAAGATTATAATTTTTAAATAAAATACGTTCATTTCTATGACCATCCTTAATTAAAGTTATTTAAAAAAGACCTTTGGAAAATATGTATACATTTCTACATATATTTCAAATGGAGACGTTTAAATATTACATGTATGTGAAACTTGAATACAAACATATAGAAAAAGACCAAAAGCCGGCCATGAGCCTTGTCTATAATTATTATTTTATAATTATGACATCGGCTTTGATGTCGGTGCAATTAAATATTATGATATTAAATAAAAATTTCATAATAGTCGACTGAATATTCACTTGCAGTTTGAAACGATTTAAAGAAATTTATTCATTAGAGATTTCCTGGATGGAGTTTTCAGCAGACCTTTATGAATGGCTTGTTTTATATTGACGGGGTTAGTTGGTATAGTCGAGGGTAGTATAAACAGTTCCATTTGTAAGCGTCAGATGGACTAATTTTTCACAGCCAACCTTAATTAATTACGTCATGAAAAACAGAAGAATAGCTCAATGTGAAAATTCTTCCTACTTCTCTGTTGTACCAGTTTTGCTGCCTTTTTCAGATATCACATTTATAACGCCATGATTTCATTTTTTTACCTACAACATAGTAAATTAAATAGTTTGTATGTATGTATGCTTTACTATTTATTTATTAATTAAATAATATTATTATTTTTACTTATACATACACAACACAGATATAATAATTTTTTTTTCGAATGCCGGATTTTGATGGAATTATCCATTTTGACCTTCCCTGAATCCATTCTGACTATTTTCGCTATGATGTCTGTGTGTCTGTCTGTCTGTCTATCTGTAGACGATGTAACTCAAATACGACAAATTATAGAAGGGTAAAATTTTATATTTAGATAAGATTAATTTTTATCTGGACTGAAAACTTAATATTTTTGAAAACGATATTTTAACCGGAAACGTATGTTTACTATTGTTTACTGAAGTCAGTTTATGAAATTTTCGATTTTTTTTAAACAGTGTGAATTAGAAACAAATGGTCAAATTAAAAATTATAGGTAATATTATTAATTATAAATTAATAATTTATGTTCTATTCATTATTTCAGAAAAAAACGATTTAAAAAATTATATTTCAAATGGTTCATAACAGAGGAGAAATATCTGGCATGAGTGTCATGGGACTTTCTTATACGTAATATTCAGGGTGAACAGTGTGAGTGATTCTAATTAGTTATGTAAAAAAATATTATTTATTCTATCTTTTATTAGTTTGTCAGAAATATTATTAAATAAAATTAGAATCTCGTACACTGTTCACTCTCAGTATTACGTATAAGAAAGTCCCGTGGCTCCCATGGTAGATATTTTAAATATTGAAGCATATTTGTTATTTTATTATCAGGTACTAGGTGACCCGACAGACGTTGTCATGTCTTAACTATATTATATATATATAACTAGCTGACCCGGCCACGCGTTGCTGTGGTTAACCTATACTTTAGCAACATGTGGTGGTTATGCTATTAAATTGTAGGTTATATGAAACGTTTGGAAGTTTGACATAGCGCCATCTATTGAATACTTACTCAATCCAGTCAACAGATGTCACCATCTGTTAGAATCGTTTGGAGCTAACAGATAAAGACAAATAATTTGCAATAAAATAATATTGCGATCATAAATTGAGATGTAAGCTATCCTATCTTTCAAGTTGGATCAAATTGCACACGGTGTACAAATTTGATTAAAATCGGTTAAGTAGTTTAGGAGTCCATCGCGGACAAACATGTGACACGTAAGTTATATATATTAAGAAAGATAAGAGATATTATATGGTGGTTAAGTATTTTTAAATTTTCTAATTTTCCGCGCAATTTTTTTAATTTTTTCATTCATAAGAACCTTCTGACAATAACAAACACAACAAAAAAAATAGTGAAATCGGTCCAGCCGTTCACGCGTGATGGCGTGACCAAGGGAAATAGGGATTCATTTATATATATATAGATTATTGGATAAAATATTCATATAACAACCAATAACAAATTATTTATTGTTTTCTCAGTAAAGTTTAAAAAAATCTGTAGACAGAAAAAACAACCAAACATACATAAAATAATAAAAGTCAATAAAATACTGAATCTGTTACCTACAAATTAATTTACGAGTTTTAAAATATAAATTTCTGCAAATTACGTCGTAAAATTGAAATGGTGCGAAATTATAAAAAAATAAACCGGATTATAGAGGGCGTAGAGACCAACAGTGGCAGAGGTCTTTGTTTCGAGCAGCCAGCGGCGGTACTCGAGCCAACCAAGCCTCGGCGCCTTTTCTCAATGCCAATTACTATATTACGCGAGAGTCTTTGAAAAATTAACCACATTAGTCGACCCTCTTCGCCGCGCGCAGTGCAGCCGCTGAAAGAGCTACTGCCATATTCAACGCTTGCTTATTTTCAAAAGATCAACGGATATGCAAAGGTTACTCCACACTGTCAGGGTTCACGTCGTTTCTATTGTTCTTTAATTATTAGTTACCAGTAATAAGGCACTACTTATTGTTAAGTTTATTCAATTTGCATTAATTGATTTAAATGAGGTACTATTTAATATTTAAGCGTGCATTATTTTATACACTTTAAGCATCAAAAAACACAATTTTGGTCTAAAAAAACTAAAAGAGAAATGTACTTTTTTTTTATAAATTTCGAGTCGTTGAATGCAAGGGTAAAGCTGGAATTTTTTAAAAATTTTGAGAACGATGTGAACTTTTTTATTTGAAGTAATAATTTTTCAGAAAAATGTCAGATTTATTATTGTTGGAATCAAAATCAAGAAATGTTTATTATATTTAAAATTATTGTAAGGTACCAGAGGCAAATAAGGCCCAGGGTGTAATAATGGGTTTTTATGTACATACACATTGAAAATATTTATACAAAGCTAACTACACACCGACTATAGTCACTCGCCGCGCTAACTTTTTAGTACCTCTGTTTTTGTTGTGAGAGATGGTGACGAATGCTCAATTGTTGTTAATTTTTTTGTGTATTTTCTGTTTCTTATTTGTTCACGTAGGTAATAGTTCGATCCTTAAAGTTTATGGTGCAAGTTGATCTCCATTGTTTTATAATTATAAAATGTTTTTCTGTAATTAATATTAGCACAAATTAAATATCTTTTTTTAACTGGATTTATAATAGATACATTCAAAAACAATTTAACGTTTTGCTTAAAAAAGATGCCTTAATCGACAGTTGAAAAATTTATTAATTATTTAATTATCCCATAATTGCATATTCCTTTAATATAAAAAAACGTCCGTCTTTTTAAACGATATTGTTTTTTTTCGATAATTCATTAAAGGTATAATATTACCTTATAACTTCAAAGATTCCATTAAGGAGGTTGTCACTATATATAGGGTACGGGGCTGACGTTGCGGAGAACGGTGCAGATGAGCGCTTGTGGATAATCATAGAGTGAAGCATGTGAAATCACATAGATGCGTCTCTCTCTCTTTTTTTCACATATACATCATTTTTTTAATTTAAGAAAAAAAAGTTCTCAATCATTCTGAAAATTTACAGATATATCTTTGTTAATAAATAAAGAATGTACCTATGCCCAAATTTTCATCAAATTCTCTATGTCACATCATTTTGAAAAGTCCTGTCATGTCTCGAAATTATGCAGTTATCATATAAGAACACATATTAATTTGTTTATTTAATATCTCTTAAACAATTCTAATAAGACCTTGAAATTTTGTAAGGATTTTTTTTAAATATATGAATGTCTTGTTATTTTCAAAGTTTTATCGATATCTCTGTAATTTTTTTATTTTATAGAATGGACTGAGCAATAGCCTCACAAAATTGACCACTCTCTTTAAAGAGACAAAACGATAAAGTAGCTAATACCTGTCTCTTTTCTGTAGGTCTGTTTTGACTGCAAACCTGTGACGTGACCAATTAGAATTCCAGAAAGAGACAGATATTGGCTTCTTTATCGCTTTGTCTCTTCGCCAGTATTTACTTCACACACTGGTAGAAAGGATTTCTCAAACCAAGTGAACCTTGTTTTGTATATAACGAAAACAATATTTTCTTAAGATAAGCAATAATCTCTTAAACCAACTATAGTATTCTTAAACGAAGGAATAACGTAGTTGGATAAAGAGCATGTTTCTTATATTAAGAAAATATTATTTTCGTTATATAGATTCAAAACAAGGTTTTCTTGGTCCAATACAGTTTTTTTTCTGTGTAGTTGGATAGGGAAATTTCAGTTCTTCTATAAGTCTATGGTGTCTACCTCCTTAACATCTAACAACATTTATATTTATTTCTAACTATAAACAACCGAATGCAGTTAATTAAAAGCTGCATGCAAACACAAACAACAAACGGTTCAATTAAAACTATTAATTACATAATTGACACGGGCAATATCAAAACAAATTACAACAGCAGCGATAATAATAATAATGCAGTATACCTTACACACACATAAATGTGTATATATGTATAAGTCAGTAGTAATTTACATTTAGCTTTTGAGATTCTCTAGCCTTTGTGCCACAAACCGAGCGCACAAAAACTAAGAATTATTTACATTTCTGCGTTAACGCCTTGCGGAGACACGTCGACGCTCCCTTCCCTTCTCCATCGCCGCCGACACCTGCATTAGCGACGGCACATTGCAAGGTTTCACACCTGTACAATTATGACTACTCACATAGTCTTTTATATTAATTAATAGGCAGGTAATTGGAATCTACACGCCTCCGAGTGCACACAGCTATAGCATGTACTGTGTATACCCATTGCTATTGTACTGTTTTAAGAATGTGCATATTTTTGAATCTAGCAAGCTTTTTATGATTCCGGGAATAGTTCAATGGTAGGTATGTCTGGAGGTATGGGTTGGAAAGCATTTTAATGATCTTTGATCTATTAGGAGCTGCAATAAGGAATTCAAAAGAATTATTTTAACATGCTTTAAAAAAAAGTTTTTTTTTAATTATTCTTAATTTAGGCTAGTTTTAAAATTATATTATCATTCTAATTCCTTAGTTAATTGTGTTCAAGTTTGTGTTAATTTATTAAATATTCCTTAAGAGGTAATTTTTATTATTTAAAAAAAAAAAAATTTCGTTTACTCAAATGACAAGTTTGCACACAAAAATATTTTCTAATGTTTTAATTCTATTTTTTATCTAATTTTTTTGCCACTCTTCCAAAAATTGTCTTAAAATAATAATATTAATCAGTATAAAAAACTGTAGAATGTCACAGAGGAATTTTTTTCAATGAAAATTAACAAAATGGTGGTCATTTCAAAATTAAGAGTCGAATTGACCCTTTTTTCGGCAGTTTATTCTTAGAAAAAAATTTGTTTAGAAAAAAACGTTAAAGAATGGCGTAAAGATTGATGTGGTAAAACTTGAGACGAATAGTTTTTCGTTTAAAATCTTCCACCGTTTTGAAAAACGATGTTTCGCGAAAAATGCGTTTAAAGTTATAGCATGTGATATGCACTCTGCCTTATATTTTGCAAACAGATGGTTAATCTCTTTTTCTAAGAAATGCTGTAGCGACCGGAATAATACAAATGTCGCGACCAAAATTTAACAGCATATTTATGAAAGTCCATATATTTCGATAGTTTTTATCTAGTTTATATATTCAAAAAAATTAACAGTCGAATAGTCCCTTATTTTATTTTTTATAATTTTTGGCACTGACAATTAGTTTTTTATTTTCTATTTACCATTACATGATGATTCGTTCACTATTTTTACTCGGAAACTACTAATTTGACATCGAAAATAATAAGAAACGTATATTTTGATCAAATAAAACTTGAAAAATTAAGCAGCCATCTGCAAAAAAGTGTGAAAACTTTTTTTGAGACCATTGTATTCCTATATGTATTTTTAAACGCTGAATCCGAATTTGAGGTCAAAATAAATAAAATAAGGTGCTTTTTGACCTCAAATTCAGATTCAGCGTCTAAAAATACAATGGTCTCCAAAAAGTTGTTTACTTTTTTTTTGTTTAATTTCCTAATTAAACATTCTGAATGTCTAAAAATCATTAAATATTTTGTTAATAATAATAATATAATAATAATTCAAAAACTGTCCATAGGGTTAAGTCATGAAAATCATAATAATTTGATCAGCATCATACAAGTATTATTTTCAACATTTTTGAGTGAAATCCAAATTTCACAATAAAAATGCGTATTCCTCTGACAGATAATTGAAGAAATCGTTTTGGCAATGCAACCTTCAATTAGCGTCTTAATAAATCATAAAAAAGGCTACACCTTATAAAAATCAAACTAATTACAGTTTTTATATAGGTACTATTTCTAAAAGTTTTCTAAACATATAATAAACGGCAAACATTTGTAAAGGTATATAAAAACCAAACGAAAATGCAATCAGTCCGCGATGTATTCATTAATTTTACAATCCTTGCGAACACACAATACGGTCTGGACAGTATATATGTTGAACAACATCGGACAAGAAGTATTATATGGTATCCCTGTAAAACTTTCTCTTTAGAATTCCTTGAACAAAAAGCTTGTGTTGCACACAACCGATGTTTTGGAAACATTATTGTTTAGCTAGGATTTTACTAGTTTCAATAGTGATGCCATTTGGTCAGTTCAGGATTGCTTCTTTTGTACAGGAAGGTTACGCTTAACTTTCCAACAATAGTTTGTATGAAACCATTAATCAACCATTTTAAAACAGAATTCGTATACTCTTAAATTCTACATCTGTTTTGTGAATGTTTGTGATCAAATAATATATGTAAATTATACATGAACAATTGTATTTTATCAAAACAATACAAATACTACAAACATTATAGCTCATATATATATGTATAACGTAGTTTTGTAAAGTAACTTCTGGAAAATATTACTATATGTATAAAACTTTAGTTGAGTTGTGAGTTGATTATATCTTATTGTTATGTAACATCGAAGGTAATAATGTTTTTATTATGTTCTATGATATGACCTACATATAATATGCAATTGCTACCTCGCCGTTTCCATATCTAAAACCAGAAGAAATGATATTTCCATTTCAGCCCAGTATTTGAGAAAATAATCAAGCAGAATAAAATATCGTTCTGTTTTATTTCGGAATCTGAATGACGTTTATCGGATTCAGACGGAATCAATAATGAAAATTGACAACTAAAAAATTGGTTGGCAGAACTGCAAACTTTTTTAGACTGCTTGGACGTAATAAATAATAATTGAACGTAAATAAATTACTGGCGGTGAATACGGAATTTTACAGAAACTGGAATGAAACGAAAATTTGATTACTTTTTCAATTACTGGAACGTCAAAATAAAGATTAGTTATGGAATTTAGATCACTGATACTTCTACTTATTATAACACAGTTGGCGACTCTGATCGTACAAAATAATTTTCATTACACTCACCGCTTGATAAACCGACGAAGTTGGTAATTGAACCGCTTGATAAACCGACGTCGAGAGGGGCCCCCACCACCGTGCCAACCTCAACGTTGATTGGCGAATTTAAATTACACGCAGAGATAGCAATCACGGTAGTATTATGGAGGGGATTGGAGAAAGTCGGCATATCGCGCGTTTGGTCCGCCGGTCATCCAAGCTGCCGGTTAATCAAAGGTCGGTTTATCAAGCGATGAGTGTATATCACCACTGTTTTAATACCGTTGGTGTTTATTTACTACAAGTGCGCGAATTTTGTCAAATACTTCATGAAATTTCAACAAAACTGTCAGAGGTTTAAAACCTCATTTGAAAGTACCTACTTGCAAATTGTATTAACTTGTTTATAATACCAAACATAAAAAGTGCAAGTGTGCAAAATTCTTATGACAGGGATATCATTTTAAGTTACCAATATGTTACAACATATGTACACTATTGTACACTGCCGTTCAAAAGTTTTTGGACACCTATGATTTTCAGGGTAAATATACAGATTTCAGTCAATAAAAATCCCCAAAATAGAAAAGATAATATTTTTACTCGCATTCAAAATAATAAAAAAATAATTTCTCGTTAGCTTGAAAGACACTGTGCGTCAATACTTCCAACTTGAGTAAACCTAACCTTTCAGGCATACAATTCAAAAATTACCCTCAACATGGAAAATTATATATGCTTATTATTACAAAAGTTTTAATTAAGTACTCTTATCAACATTTAAGATTTTCTATCAACCATTTTTATAGTTTTGTATTTATAATGCGCAAAAAATTGAGTGTCCAAAGACTTTTGCACGACCGTGTACTAGTAAAAAAAATCATATTTTTAGATTAGTTTCTAATAATTTAATTTGTTTAAAATGTGTAAACACTGCATATCTTTATAATACATATATAAATAGGGTATACATTATACATAGGTACCTATTAAATACAAAAGTGTTATATTACTTATATTAATAAAGCAATTGACTCTCACATTTTCTTTTCTACCTCAAATAGGTTTGTGTAGACAAATATAGATTTAGTTATTTTCTGAAAGCCATTTTCTGCAATAACAAACAAAGAAAAGATTTTAAAAGTCAAGGTTTACCACCATAAAATATAAATTGCCGTATACTAAGCCATATCCTAATACATGTGATTTATTTTTATTGACTACAATTAACTCGTATAGATAAAAATACCTATAATTGTTATTTATATTATTTCTCAAGGTATTACAAATGGTAAATACGTATGTATGTATGTACAAACTAGCTTAAAAGTTAAATCTATAGAAGTTGAAATATTTTTTTATGTAGGTACAAAATAATTATAATTTTTTCATACCAATAATATTCCCTTTACTACTTAAATACTAGGAACCTCTATGATCGCCCTGTCCATCCGCCCATCCGTTCGATCTCCTAAAACACATCAAAAATGTTTTAAAATATTTTGATTTTAATTATTTAGTCACGAAATATTTTCTTTCAAAGCCGTTTTTAAAGTGTCTCCCTCCATCTAATTTCTAAACTATCGATGCAAAAAATCTATAAAAAATTCTGAATGTATAGCTTTTAATTAGTATTTAAAAAATAGTTATAACGAACACTGTCGAAATTTTTTGGACTCCCTCCAATGGACCAAAAGTGCATATGCTCAATTTTTTTTAACCGTCAAACGAACACGTATTTTTTATATAGAGATTACTTCTTTCGTCAATATAAAATAGCTCTTGATACGTATTATTAAGTAGATAATGCTAGTGAGAATGGCTATGAAACCTTATGATATGCGTACCCAACACGCACTTGACCGTTTTTTTAATAACTTAATATTCAGTATTATAAAGGAGCAAGCAAATTTGCAAGCTTGCTAGCACTCTCAAATGAGATATCAAACTTATATGACAGTTCTCTTAGAGTTTTCTGAAGACTTTGACAAGTTTCGCGCACGCGTTGTATGTAAACACCAACGGTATTAAAACAGTGGTGATATAATTAAATTTATTTTATACGGTCAGAGTCGCCAACTGTGTTACAATACGTTGAAATATCACTGCTCTAAATTCTGTAGAAAATCCATAGATTACTATCACAAAATTAATAACCTCATTTGCAAATTTGCTAGCTTCTTTATAATACCGGACATTTTTTTTATTTCGGAATTCCATAAGGATTACAGTATTTTAACTATCATTACGAAAATAGGTATGTATGTTAAAAAACAACAATAATTTATTTTATTAAACAAATGGCATCTAAAATTAAAATTGCGTAGACGCATTTTTTTATTTGAAAAGCGAACACATTTTGGAATGTTTATTAGAAGTAATTTTAGCTGCAACACAGGTTTAATTGGAAAGTTAGCCGACATCACACCAAATATGAAATATTGTCTCATATAGTTTATTGTTGGTGACGTGTGGGACAATGGTTTTATGGCAGTGTTGGCGTGCATATGTCTGAATACCATTTTGTAACGGATTTTGTCTTGGTTTATAACATATAATAAACTGGTTTACAAATACAAAAACCTATTTTTCAAACTAATATCTAGACTTGTAATTTTACTAACGTATTTTAAACCGTGGAATGTTCACGATTAAAAACGTACATAGGTATTTAAACTTTAATTTTTAGTGTAACTAAGAATTAAAGTTTAAATTTATTATTTAATATACTCATGCTGGAAGCAGAACTTAAAACATGGAGTTGGAGCTACAACCAGAGCTTGGTTATAATAAATATTATTTAATTTAATTTAATAATATAATACAAGGGCTGCATGGTTGAGATAAGATTGGATAAAAAAAATGATCAACAGAATGTAAAATTTATTTATTAGTCTCATTGAGAATTTCAATTTTAATGTATTATTAATATATTAATATTTAATTCTTCAAGATTGTTAAAACGTTAAATATTTGCATGTCTTATTGTTAGTTATATTTCTTTAAAGATTTTTTATACAAGTCTGTATTGAACACTAAACTTTTCTTTAAAACTGAATTGGTAGCTATTTCACTAATTGACCTGTTTTTCTTAAAATTTATGTGGATAATAGCTTATACCCACGACTTCGTTTGCTTCATATATAATATATGATAAGATGTATATGGTCTGCGTAAAATTTAGGTTAGGTAGGAACTGTCACCCATGAAGAAAAGGAAGAAGAAGAAGAAGAAGGTAATATAGAATTATTATATGATAGTCGATAAAACAAGTCGCTTGTATAAATGTCACACACTCTTTTTTCATCTAATAATTTTTTCGGGATACAATTTGCGGAAAACAAAGTAGTATATGCCCTTCTACAGGATGCAAGCTATATCCATGCCAAATGTCATCAAGATCGGTTAAGCAGTTTACCAGTGGTAATGGTAAGAAACAAACTGATATTGCATTTATAATATTACTTCCATGTTCGAAGAAATGGAAGTATTGTAATACATAAAAGAAATCGTGTTCGAGATAAAAGCAGATTCTGATTGTACTAACTTTAAAATGTAAAGAAAAGTTGATTTCCGCATAGCGGCTGTGCGTGTGTGTCTGTGTGTCTGGATGTAGAATTTTCTTTACTACCGTAAATATGCACCGATTTGAATTATTTTTGGAGAAAATATTTATCTCAGTGAGTACTCCAGACCTACTGATTTTGGTATGCTAATCAGATTAGGGGTTTCGAAAATATTCGAAATTTTGTACCCATTATCGTGTAAAAAGTGAGTGTTATCTCACCAATTTTTATAAGACTTGGTACACTTATAGTTCAATCCAATCTATTTATTTTATAAACGTGCAAAAATAGCCACTGAAGGGGTGAAACCACCCTCAAGTGCAGTTAAATTCAAATATCATATAAGTTATTCTACAAATTATGTGTATTATACAACTGACATTATAGGATATTAGAAAACAAATATTTTTAATACATGTATGGTTCTCCAAACCATTTTTATTAAAAAATATGGATGTAAAAATTATTTTCTAGTCTCTATACCTATATATAGATTTATTATAATTTAGGTTACACGTATGAGAGGGGATCGGGGAGAGGGGGGGAAGGGTGGAGTCCTCCACCTTCAATACGCTACTGATTTAATGTATTAATAGCAACAAAACACTTCCTGTATATAAAAGAAACAAATGATTTGTAAGAGCCGGCATTCATTGAATCGTTGTTCCTCTCACGTTTATAACAAATGTACAGGTTAAATGGACTGTGAAAAATACTGCAAATATAACAAATAATAATAACACAATATTAATCAATAACGCCGAAATTTTATGTGAGAAAAATATAAGTGTTTTTTCGTGTTTTGAGCATTTATTTCCGCTTCGGTGTGTTCAAAAAGGGATCGATATGAAAGTAAATCGAATAAACATGTTGTTTGTTCAATGGAGACATGGACGTATGGCAATTACATTAAAGGAAGATTTCTCTGTGTTATGTTGTTAGTTGAAGCTCACATCCTGCTGTTTTATTTCCTACGACAAATGATGTTTGTGTAATATATTATGTAATATGACATAATATTGTTGGCAGATTTATTTATATGTATGTATAACAGTAGCTCTTAATAAATGAATGTTAATTCAATATATTGTTGTATTTGTGTATTCTCTTTCATTTTTGACGAAGAAATGATTCTGAATTAGTATTGATTACCTACTAGAAATTAATTACAAATTAAATAATAAAAACATCTGCCAAGTAAATGCACAGTGCTTCCTCTTTTATTATTGTTAATTATTGAACAATTTATATAAAAATAAAGTATTCAGATTAACTGCCTGAAATTGGTTAACCATTTAATTTTCATACAATTTTATTAAAAAAATATTAATTCGACATTTTTTTTTATACGCACCTGGTTATTTTGTCGTATATTTTTAATATTTTGACAATTTCAATCTAAATCTATTATTTTTTGCTATGCAAACGTAAAATGACATTTAAAACGTCAGAATGACATTTAATATGTCAAAGTGAACAGTGGTTGTAAAAAACAAATGACGTTTTTTTATAGCAAATTTAGATAAATTTTTGTAAACGAATATTTTACAACAAACGTAGGTGATCTATATTATAGAAAATTGAATGCTCTACAAAAAATATTCTATAAAATTTTCACGTTAGTACATGTGTCGTTCTTGAGATATCTTGAAAAAATAAATATTTTAGAGTGTCACCCCTCCCCCTTTCACACAATTTAGATGATTTTGAAATGAGACCGTTTTCAAGCCAGACCCAACCAACCAACCAAGTTTCATCAATATCGGTTCGGTGGTTCATGAGTTATGCGTGTGACACACAGACAGACAGACAGACATGGGACAAAAAGTGTTTGTCTTGACCTAAAACGGATAGATCAAGTAATATTTTTTAAATCGTATCTTCAATATTGCGAGGAAGTAATAAATTGAATTTTAAGATTTTATAATAATTTAACTTCTACATAACATTTTTTAATTGATAATTATCTGGAACGTAGATAAAAAAACAACTTCATCTTTCAGATGAACTTCGATAGGTTGACCCTTTAGTTATTCACTTAAATTAAATATATATACCTACACACTAGCTATAATAAAACAATGTTACTCGACACGTGTTTCAACATCACAAGAAGTCCTCATCAGAAGCCTTACAGTTCCAGATTCTACGAAACCAAAGTTTCTCCGCTTTTTAGTAGCATTTAATTCTTAAAAAATATTAATACGACATTTTCTTTAATTCGTGCCTGCGATTATTGTTTTCGTATATTTTTAGTTTTTTGACAATTTTATTCTAAATTTTTCTGATATATTTACGTAAATATGACATTTAATATGTGATTGAAAAACAATTAACTATTTTTGAAAGCAAATGAAGATAAATCTACGTAAGGACATATTTTACTATAAAAATTGTATATATATATATTTTATAGAAAATTGAATGCTCTACAAAAAAGTTTCTATAAAGGATGCATAAATCTATCAACTTTAGAAGAACGTTTTGAAAAATCAATTAATCTAGGAACTAGGAGACCCTTCCTCGGATAGTTTTCAATTAAAATTTCCTTTTAAATTTTAAAGAGAGGAATAAATGAAAAACTTAATAATTCATAAGTTATTTGTCTATGATTGAATTAATATTGTCTCAATAGCTCTCGATAAAAAAATTGTGTGCGATTAATGATCATATACAATATTTTTATTGTGTTTTCAATGAACTTTTTACATTGAAAAGTAAAACAAATTATCAAAACAGTTCAATATAGTTTAATGTCCGGTATCATAAAGGTGTTAGCAAAATTTGCTAACTAGCAAGCACTCTCAAATGAGGTATTCATTTTGTGATATCTATGGATTTGCTATGGAATTTAGAGCAGTGATACTTCAACGTATTGTAACACAGTTGGCGACTCTGACCGTACAAAATAATTTTCATAATAGCACCACTGTTTTAATACCGTTGGTGTTTACATATAACGTGTGCGCGAAACTTGTCAAAATCTTCATGAAACTCCAAAAGAACTATCATATAAGCTTGATACCTCATTTGAGAATGCTTGCAGCATTTATGATACCGGACATAAATGTTTTTATAATTATTATTTTGTATCAATTATACCTATTTTATAATATTGAAATAAATTGTAAAAAAAGTTGTTTGATTATTTGGTACCTATATAAAATAATACCATATCTAATAAATATTTATGATTCATAATAAAAGTTGAGGTATGTTATTTAAATAAATTCCAAGTCACGAAATCCAATATGTCTGCCGGTGAAGGCCTACAAAGTGTAAAGAGGCCCACAAGACTGGTAGCTATAAATGCCACAGTAGGAGGTGTGCATTGTTCTTGGTGTAATGTTCTCTGATTGTATTCATGCAAAAGTTTAATAATGTTTAATTATGTTTTCAATTAGTGAACGATGACTGTCTGTTTTTTGCTATTATTTATATTATTCTTCACAGCCTGAGACAAAATCCAGAAGCAATAGAATAGGGACGAAAAATGACCTCTGTTCAGTATTCTTTGTCGGTCTTGTTTTGATGTTTCGATTTGAAATCAAAGAAACATGATTGTCGATTTTTATAAAGACGAATTAGATTTTCTGATTGGATTGAGTTCTACAAAAACACTCGATTATTAAAGTCTTATTGTCGAATTTCTAAATCTAATATTATTGACTCGCATATACATATAGTTACTGTAAAATTAATTGATGTTGAATGTTCTAAGTATTTTAATTCATTTACAGTTATGATAATGGTTGTTGTAATGCATATGCTTCATAATAATAACAGTTATAACTATAGATACATACAAGTTTGATTGAAGTGTTGTTCATTAGGAATAAATTAATTCTGTGCTATTTATTATATTGATTTTGATATACATACATATATGTGGAATGTAGGTACAGTACATAATGTATTATATTAGTTGAAACTGAAATATATATATACATACCTAGAGGCCCAGATAGAGGGCGCTCTGAAATTATATTATATATGTATATTTTACATTTTTACAAATTTTTTTGATACTTATATTATTTTTAACAGAGATTATTTGCAAAACATAAATATACTACAAAAAAGATACAACTTGTAGAAAAGTACAAGTAGAAAGCAAAAAAACGGAAAATTTTCTTTAAAAAACCTCCTGCTTTTTAATACTAAAATAATATCAGGAAGTTATAAGAATTTTATAAAGAAATATTAAAATGTTATAAGAAAGTACGAAATTTGTTTGGAATGTCCTTACGTTCGGGAAGAGGGGGGGGGGTAAAGTGGGGCCCCCAAAATGTGGGTTGGCCCGGGCCCCGTTAAAGCTCTCA
Organism: Sialis lutaria; assembly: GCA_949319165.1. Lineage (NCBI taxonomy): Eukaryota > Metazoa > Arthropoda > Insecta > Megaloptera > Sialidae > Sialis > Sialis lutaria. Next base: position 7,992,094 of record OX439241.1, read on the forward strand.
CAGGGTCTGCATTATCTGCATACCTATATATAAAAACAAAACTGATGTATAAATATTATATAGATCATATTTTATTTACGAGTATCGCCTATGGTCGAAATTCAACCAATATTTTACCTGCCATAATGGCAACATACACACATGATTTTTTTGTACATCTATAGCACAGTAGGTACATTTCGAATGATAAGTTTCAATTCCCTCTTTTTATAAAAAATATACAAAAAAAGGTATCTACGAAAATTTTCGATGTTTACCTATTAATATATTGATATTTTATTTTTTCTAAAAGTCTAAAAAGAAAGTATTAATAATTGTAATGATTTACATCTTGGGTTTATAATATTAACTATATTTCCAATCTGTGACTAAAGCAACAAAAAATGTTTTGATCTTTTGATTTTAACCCTTTAGTCACGATATATTTGCTTTCAAAATTTTTATTAGAGCGTTCTCCCCTGTAATTAAAAAACTATATCGATGCAAAAATCTAAAAAAAAATAATCCAAAACGTGACTTTTAATTAGTATACAGTTATACACTAAGTTTTTTAGATTTCCCTGAAAAGTGCACTCAATTTTTTTCACTTAACCCATTAAATGTCTCTAGATAGGTCTCGTAAAATGCAACGACAAATGATTTAAGACCTTTTGATTTTAACCCTTCAGAAACGATATATTTGATTTCAAAGTGAAGTCAGAGCACCTCCTCCCCTTATTTCTAAACTATCAATGCAAGAAATCTTTAAAAAAATTCAATGTATTTTCTATTGTACTAAATATTGATCTATATTACCATTAAAAAATGATCATCCTTAAAATGTGCCTTATTTTCCAATTGAACTTTTATTAATACATAATTTTCATAGTTCTGCAAATTTACCACCCTGTATTTACATTCTGACGTATATAAAACAAATTACAAAAAACGTGAACTAGATATTAGCAAAATATCATTATAATGGTATATTTTTTTTAATTTAATTTTCTTGGGGTAATAAAATGTATTCAGTAAAATTATTTATTAATAAAAAATGTTATTAATAAAAATATAGATTTTACAAAAGTTAAAAACCTGACGTATTGGGGTAATGTCAAATGACAAAATCTTTGATAAAAGATAACAAATAAATTAAAATTAACCATAGCTGTTTAATATCGCTTGGGTGGCATTTTTGACGAGTTCTTAGTGCGGCTGACAATCGTGCGCCGGATTTTAATATAAACCTAATAAAAGATGTGTCAGGAAATAATATCAAATATGAGTAACTGACAATGATATTCAAAAGCATTTAGAGACCAGAGATAAAACGTTTAATTGAGAAATCAGATAACATTTTTCAAACGGTGGTCAAAATTAATGTTAGGATTTTAGTCAAAAATTATTTTGAAGACATTTTTTATCTGATATTATTTGAATTATAATGGATCTAATAATAGATATTATTAATAGATAATATATTACATTTGATATTTATTGGTTGAATTTAGGAAGGTTTTTATTTTATTAATAAATCTTTCATTAGAAGATACACACGGAGAAAAATGAAGTCGATTTTTTAATAAAAATTGATCAAAATCCACACGTGGGTGTTGCCGCGCAACCTACTCAAAAAATACCCTTGCCAATCGATTCGTGAATCAATTCCGAGTCCAATTAGGTACATGAAGCCATATATGAAATTTTTTAAGGGGGGTCATGATGGGAAAAATTCTTTAAACGGGCTAAACTAGAACCACAGACCTACCATTTAGTGAAAACCCGAGGTCTCTAGGTGGTCAGGGGGTGGAGATCTCGCGGTGGAAGACAGACGGACGGACGAACGGACGGAAAATCGAGTATATAAGCGCTATCACTTCGTGGGTTGCGCTAAAAATTACAGTTCCTGATTAAAAATTTGATTATTGTATGAAAAAATATTATTAGTTTTAATATGTTCTGTTAATTGAGTAACGTTTACAATTTCCAAATATACATAACTTTTACAACAGAATTTTGATTTATTTTCTTAAAAGTATTAATAAACTAAACTCAGTTATTCAAATAAGAAGTTGGACATTAGGTAAGCCGTGGAAGCCTTAATATTCGTTAAACTTGCAAAAGAAGTACAATCAATACATATATCGTATACAAAACATCGTGTAAAAAATATAAATCGTATTTTTAAATACTTTAAATAAACATACATTAATAAAATACTTGCATCATATGCATTGTGCGTTTAAACAATTACAATAAAACCGACCACAATTTGATCGCGGGAACAAAGGTTTGCGAACACAGGTACGTTAGCATCACAATGACCAGATTAAATTAAATCTTGCAGACGCAGAGTAATCTGAAGGTAAAATAATAATCGCTGTATCAAAGCTTATAGTTATTATTGTAAAACGCTATAGCAAATACTGTTTGTTTCTTTTCGCTTTTTTATTCGAACGGATATTTATCTACACATGAATAGGTATTTTGTTTGTATTAATACCACTGAAATGTGGTGTTATTAATTTTGAGTTCTTGTTCAAGATTTGTGGTTTTTATTTGTATGTTAAACTTGTACTAGTAATATGATATATGTATATGAATGATAAAAACTGTTTTGGTATAAAAAAAAATCAGATCTTAGAAAACTAATATCTTGTAAGTTAATTGTGTAGAGTTTTTTGTGTTAATATACAGGTTGAATAAAAATTAAAGAAACATAGATTTTACTGTGTGATATATTAATTTGATGAAAAAATGATTTTTATAAAAATTGTTTTTAAAATAGTACAGTGATGCCTCGCATAACGAACGTAATTCGTTCCAGGATCAAGTTCGCTATGCGAAAAGTTTGTTATATGAAACGCGTTTTCCCATAACAATACATATTAATAATATTTAATTCATTCTGTAGCATAAAATATGGTACTGTAACATAAAAAAGATTGTACACACGTTTTTTAAAATTTTTAGTCAGACTCAGATTTAGGAGTCTACCGAGGCTTGCAGGGTCAAATCCTCACACACAAAATTACATTTATTAAAGCAAATACGTGTATGAGTTAAGCGCAGAAAAGAACGACTGACGCGCGTTGATGCGCGTTCGTGCAAGTTTGAGCATCGACTGCGTGCGATCTTGGAAGTTCGGGCGACTTCGTGATACGTAGGAGCGTTCGTGCGGCAAAATGAAATACGATGGAGTTCGTTGAGTGAAGCGAGGTTCGTTGTGTGAGTCGCGTAATGAATGAACAGAAAGTTCGTTTTGCGCAGCGTTCGTTATGCGAGGCATCACTGTAGTTTTTTTCCATTCATTTAAAAAGATACAACTGTACGATTAAAATTCGATAAGAACGTTTATATTAACATTGGTAAACTTTAATGCCCCAGAGAGAGAGGCACACCTTGTACTCACACTATGCTTATCCACAGGTGCCTACCCACACTGTTCCCCGCAACGCCAGCCCCGCACCCTAATATTCTTTTATGTTTTACCCAATCAACTGACGAACAGTCTTTTGAAATATACTAATAATAATATAGTAGTGGTGATATAATTAATTTTAATTCAACCAAACAAATAATAAAGCTAATAATATTTAAGAATATAAAATACGCCATCCCCTTGAAAAATATTGAACACATTTACATACAGGTTGCTTGAAATGTTTTACATTTAAAATAATCAAATAGAACTGTGAATCGTTCTGCTATTGTGCGGTCATTATTCGCTACACAAAATCTAAACGTTCATTCATCTTAACAAAACATTCACTGGATTATTTTGTGTGTATATTCAAATTATATCATTCTATATATTCATTTGTATTTGGTGTGACCCTCTGATGGGATTCTTAACACTCAGAAACGTAGATAGGATTATGTGTATAGGGTGATTTGTTGAATCTTATTTTTTTCTATTTTTTACAGAATATTTTTTATTACATTCTTCACTAAACAGGGATTACTGTTAGGAAAAAGACTTACCCCGATTTTGTATTTTATGAAAAAAAAAATTATAAAATTATATTGACCGCCCAGCTTGTAAAAGGCAACTGAATTTTTTCAGAATAGGTATGATGACTATAATTAAAAAAAACTATTATATGATGATCTTACGTGTCTCCTACTTCCAAAAAAATTATTATTTCTGCAGAAAATAAAGGTTTCAATCGCAAAAATTGACTCTTTTAAAACTAATTTTGAATTTGACGCTAAAACGCTCACAGGTGACATTTCAGAGTTGTGACGTCACACTCCTTGTCAACAATAACCAAACAGTCAGAGTTTGACAATAATTTAATTATGTTGTGTGTTAAAAATGAATTCCAAAGTAGGTATATAAGTTCTTAAATAAGGTACGTACCTAATAATATGGTAAGCGGAATTGATATTTGTCTATAATAATTGTACATTTGACGTTCACTGAGGCGTGACGCCATTCGCTCTGATTGGTGTTGCTTTTACAGCGGATTGCTGTATTTTACATTTTTATTTTAACAGTAATTAAATTAATTTCGCTTTTAATATAAAAATAAATACATGTTTAGAATCTTTTTAACCTATTTCATTATTTAAAATCATAATTTCATTGAAACTTTGTTACTGGCATCATGCCAATTGAAGTGCAGAGACGGTAATTTAAAAACAATTAAAAAAACTGGTTAAAAGATTCAAAACAATTCATTCGGCTTCGATTTCGGTAAAAACTGACCTTCAGTCGTACAATCATAGTAATATTTAATATTTATTTACAAATAAATATATTACAAAAATATTCTTCCCACCCTATTTAAAAAGCATTTTAAAGTTTTAAAAAGTACACAAATATTTTCTATCAATATAACAGGTCGTATTAGCCAAACTTTTATAAAAAATACCAATAAACAATTAAAAATAATAAAGTCATAACAGTGTTCAAATTCTACATAGTCGCTTAAAAGTAAACAAATAATTATTTATAATGATTTAAATAGTGTTCAATCGGCATAAACAACAAGTGTTAACTGCACAAACAGCTGTACTCGCAATCTGTGGGGTGATTACGTTCCGCAATGGGGTGGAACACCCTCTCAAGTGTTTGTGTTAAATATCATTAATATAATACGAATTCAGATTAATGAACTCGGGGTCTCAACACTAATCGAACTACAGGGATAAAACTATCTATTAGTGGTGTAACGTATTCTAAATCATACTCTAACTGATAGGACAAGTGACACTACATTTGAAAGGTTTTTCATTCTAAATAGGGTACTTTTCGTTTTTTTTAATCTGTTTACTTTTATTCAAGTTATTTACATTTTTAGTTCCATGAATGCATTGAATTTATGATCAACAAAACAAACATTTACAACTAAAATTCAAAACAAAGTAGGCTTATTTATTTATCACATAATTCATAAAAAATTACCAACATCCAAAACTTTAATTAATTCAATAAATGTTCACGCGCGTATAAGTATCACAAACAAAATAACCTATGTCCTTCCTCAGGATGCAATAAATTTCCCTCCCAAATTTCATCAAGATCGGTTCAGCAGTTTACAAATAGTTATGCAAAAATTAAGGTTCTACAATTTTTTTTTGTAAATTAAAGACGAGCATGATCCCCAACATCAGAAGGCTATATCTTAAAAATTTAAGGTTTTAGGACATAGTGCCCATTGACACTTTTGATCTACTCATCAAGGACTATCAGAATCCAAAGTTTCAAAGAATTTGACCGAAACCCCTTAAGTATATTAGTAAAGATAGAAAAAGTCTAAAAAGTATGTTTACAATATCAAAATAAATAAAAATCTTATTTATTTATTTATTATATTCAAATTATTTTTAAATTTACCAACACACAAACACATGCATTGTGTAATTAGGTAGTTGAATATATAATAAGAGATAAATAGATTCGGTTTATTATTATATGAACAGTATACAGGTAAGAAATAACACTTTTTATTATATTCGATGACTCATGTGTATGGATCTAACATGTGCTGTAGATATTTATAATGTAAATGTAAAGGAAGGCAATCACAGATATGTGACATTTACATGAAAATTCAAAGGTGGGGCCATAAATAACATCAGGTGTGAGGTAGACAGATTGAATACTGGCCGGAGAAACGAATCAGTGCTGGGATTCACTAAATTAGCGATTAATATCGTTTCACTGTTCTTCACTATACCGTATTTTATGTAGTGGTAATAATTTTAATTTTTGCACTTTATCATTAGGATATTATTTTAAAAGGATATAAAAATATCGCCACACTAAATAGAGCAGCTGATTTGAACTTACAACTTTAATTAATTGGAATGACCTCGAAAGACTTTAAAATTCGACACTTTTTAAAGATGAAACGCTAAGGAGAATGCAGCATATGCGTGCGTAAATATATATAAAAGAAAGATGGATGAATAGCGCATGCGCACAAGTCACTTTACGTCGGTTATGCGTAAGAGAGAGATGAGTAACGAAATTTATAAAAACCATCACTAAACCGGAAACGAATGTTTACTCTTGTCATTTTTTGAATTTTTCGAATTATTTTTGAAACGGCGCGCAGTAGATTTTTTTTTTTAAATCAAAGTTGTAGAAGGTACTTTTATCTATATAATTTATGTGCTGTTCATTCCCCCTCCCCGAAATTTGTTTTAGGAAATAATCGATTTCGAAATTTTTTTAATTTTTCGATTTATTTTTAAACGATACGTATTAAAAAAAGTTTTAAATACAAGTTATAGAGAATATTATTTTCTATAATTTATATTCTATTCTTTTTTTTATCTTTTATGAATAAACCAAAAAAATAATAATTTTAGTTTTACTTTAAAAATAATTTTAATAATACAAATAATCTAGTTATCTATGAAACTTTAGGAAATTAAATACATGTAAATACAATATAAATAAAAATAAATCACTAATCTTTTTGGTTTCGTTTAATGTAAATATTAAATATAATGTATCAATTTCATTCACTAGAAATCATTTTTAAGTAAAAAATTTAAAAATCAAATGTTAAATAATTAAATAAATTTATTAAAAAAATCAATACTTCGGTATCATGATGTATAAAAAAATTTTGTGCCGACCAGGGCAGATTTTTTAGAATAAAAGTTAACTTACCAATTTGCCTAAGAGCACATTATAAATTCAAAATTTTATATTACCACTTTCGGTTTAGAACAAGTTGAAATAAAAAAGTAAAAATGAAACACTGTATAATACTTACATATTTAATTGTTACATAATAAAAAAAAAATCCAATACAGTTAAAGAAAGCAAGTTTTCTAACCAGCATCCGCGAAAGCCTAAGATCAAAAACAGTCATTAAAATGCTTTTGTAAGCCACCTGGCTATCGGAGACTCAATCACCTGAGCAACACTGCACACAAATAGATATTTTAGTTGATAAACAAATGAAATCCTAGAGTTATTGTGTTCGAGCAGCACAAAGACGTCCGCGTATATGGATCTATTATACAAATCTAAAATCGCAGTATCTTCGACACGCGATGTTATCTCTATACGTATATAGGTCTAGATGCGTGTCCTATTCCGTCCTTCTACTGGCAGCCGTGTCATTACCTTGGGGTTTTATTTGTCTCTATAGATTTCTGTATCACACATATTTAAATTAATATTGATTCTTGGAAAATAATTAATTGTTTCGACATTTATATGTAGTAGAAATTTTGTAAATTATTATTATTTGATTCGTGTTCTAAAGGTGAATTGTTAAACAATGTATACATACAAATAATTTTTAAAATAAAATTTGTTTTCTGCGGGTAGAGCTGTCACAAAGTACTTACAGCAACGTTTCTCAACCTTTTAGTATTTGCGACCCTGTTTTCAATCACAATTCTCATCGCCCCCCTTACCCTCATACAATAATTTTTACTGAAAAATAGATCTCTTAAAAATAGATTTTAAATATAAAAAAATGCTTCGAGTGTCAATTTCTAATATTAAACCTTCTTTCGAAAAACTTTGCTCTGCAAGACAGGTCCAAGGGAGTCACTAATAATTACTATTAATCTCGGTTTTAATTTAATATTGATAAGTTAATTATTAAATACATTGTGCAGTACTGATACAATTCTATTTATAAGTGTATTATATCAGTGTAAATGTAAACGTGTATTTTATTTTTTATTATGTCAGAATATTTTATTGCTTTTTTTTCAGTATAAAATAATTTTTTTAATAATATTTTTTTCTCGATATGATCGCGCCCCCTATTAAGTTTTATCATGCCCCTCCCCCTAGGGGGGCGCACCCTACAGGTTGAGAATCGCTGACTTACAATAACAAGTAATTTTTGCTTGAAGTATGTACTTCAAGTACATTAATTATTAAATTAAAGTATTACATTCAAAAAGTACTTGAATTCATGGGTGTACGCAGAATTTTGTTCAAGGGAGAGCGAAAAAAAATTATTTTAGAAACGATTTAGTTAGTTTGTTAGTGATTAACCTTTTTGGGTATTGAAGTACTTGAATTTAAAAAACTAGGGCATCCTAGAAAAGGATGGGGGTGCAACGTTTGAAAATTAACCTATCAAAAAATCTTGAAATACATTTTTTCATAAGAATTCATAATTCACATTATACGCGGTTACAAGACGAAAAAAATGTTTTGGAAATTAGAAGTGGAGGAGCAACCTAATCAAAAATTTCAGAAAAAATCATATTCAAATTACGTTAGCTTCAATTACATTTAATTCCGTTACATCTCAGAGGGGGCAAGTATCCCCATTCCCCTTAATTAGTTTCAACCTAAGAAGGGGGGGGGGAGACCTTATCAAAATTTCAATAAACAACACGTTCAAATTGCATTTAGATTCTATTTAATTCAGTTCCGTGCCAAAACGGGTAAGTGCCTCTATTCCCCCTCCCCATGCAAAAATTATCTTGTGTGCAATTTTAATACCTATACATGTCTTATCTAAATAAAATTGTTTTACAATTCAATAAACCAAAAAAGAATACGTTTTTATTTATAGTTTTCATGATTTGAATAAAGATGCAGTTAATAACAGCATTTATTACACGTTGAGTCGACGATCATGCAAATTCTGCATACATCACATGTTTGTGACTGGACCATGTGTAATCCAGTAGTACCAAACTTTTAAATAGCTTAAACTACTAACAATCAATATTGAATCTAAAGAATTTACTCCTAGGGAAAAATAGAAAATTCCTAGTTGGGCAAGATAAAAATATATATATTTTAAAGGGTAAAAATTCAATTTGGCCTTTGATATGTTTGTAATATTGTTTTCTTAAAATATGCAATAAGATATATTGGTTAGAGGGGAGTCAATGCAAAATACAGCAATCAGCCATGTTAAATGGAACACCAATCAGAGTGAATGACGTCACGCATCAGTAAACGTCAAAAGTGATTGACTTTTATTTTAGACAAATATCAATTCCTCTTACAAGATTTTTAGGTACATACCTTTTTTAAGAACTTATATAGTTTGGAATTCAGTTTTAACACACAAAATAATTAAATTATGGTCCAACTCTGAATGTTTGATTATTGTTGACAAGAATTGTGACATCACAACTCTGAAATGTCACCTGCGAGCGTTTTGGCGTCAAATTCAAAATTAGTCAATTCTTTATTTTCTGCAGAAATATGCATTTGTTTGGAAATAGGAGACACGTAAGATCATTATAGAATAGTTTTTTTTAATTAGTCACATAGGTGGGCACAGCCGCACAGTTAATCGAAAAGTTAACTTCGTTAATCGTTAATTCATTAATAAAAAAGTTAACTTCATTAATCGTTCAAGCGTTGAAATTCCGAAAATTTAACGAAAGTTAAGGTTAACCGTTTTTTTTTTCGACAATTTTCTTATGTACTTGTCATCAAACAACCAATGTAACGGACTAAAATAAACGGAAGTTAACAAAAGCGTTAACATTTTTTTGAGTTAACTTAAAAGTTAATCCGTTAAGCATTTTGTTAACTTCGTTAATTAACGATTAATGGATTAACGAGTTAATGCCCACCTATGAAAATGAAAATAAACATGATGACTAATTTTTATTCATTTTGCATGTACCCCCCCTGAAGATAATCCTAGCTACGCTCGTGGAAGCATTATCTTAAATGAATCATCAAAATGACTGATTTATATATAAAATATAATAAAAATAAATCCTGAAAACTACTAAGCAAAGTTTTGAATTCACTGCACTAATCTATACAATAAAAAACCACCATAAACTATCCCAACTGAGGCGCACATTTGTAAAAAAAAATAACGCACGTCTTAACACGGCAGTAAAAATATTTTAATAATTTTCACAGCTCGGGGGTTATGGGGTTAATGTGCATCAACGGAAAGAGGGAGGGGGTCTCTTGAATGGGATACACGCGAGGTAAAATGTAATCAACGTCGTAAAAATTTGTAGATTGGCCCAAACACAAAGGGCACTAATTTATTTTTGTTTATGTGTGACAGTCTGACACTTTCCGCTGGTGAATATTTGTGGTTTTAGTTTGTGCCAGTCACGTGGATGCGTTATTAGTGTTGGCCGTATTTCATTAATTGACAAGGAATGTTTTTTTTTGCGGTGGTAGGTAAGAAATGCCAATGCAATATTGTATGTCATTTGTTCATCGTATTGTTTTGTGATTGATTCATTTGCCACAATTATGTTGTTTTCAATAAATGTTTCTTGGTTCAGTGTTATGTGTGGTGAAATGTTGGCTGGAAATATTATTAAGAATATAAATAAGTGCTTAATAAACTGCTGTCTAAAGCTCTTTTTATACTTTATTATACAGAAATGCATATTTTAAATGTCTTGTATTTAAATGCACTTTTTGTTTAATCGTTTTCACTTATAACATACATACATATATATATATATATATATATATATATATATATATATATATATATATATATATATATATATATATATATATATATATATATATATATATATATATATATATATATATATATATATATATATATATATATATATATATATATATACCTACTGCACGAAAAATTAATTATTCAGCATTAAACAAATATATTAAACTTAAAATAAATTATATCACTTTAAATAAATAGTTTCCACTAAAAATAATACTTTGCACTTGGCTTAAATTTGTACCTGTTAAAAAAATTACATATTTTTGATGTATTTATTGTGATTTTTGAGGATTTTCTATATTTTACGTAACCTACTTACTAACCTCTATCCTTTGGCTCAAATAGATTTGAAATTTTTAATGTGATTTATGTTATTTTCTATATTTTAACCTAACTTAAAAATTAACAACCTACTTTCGCCCTAATAGATTTGATATTTTTGTGATTTTCTATATTTTAAAACGCAAATATTGCCTTATACATTTAAAAAAAATTATTATTTATTTTCATTTGCAAGTCCGAAGTATTAAAATTTATGTTTGATGTACAAAGAGAATACTATCTAACATACGTGTATAGTGCAATTACATAAATATAACCCTTTTTAAAAATGGCTCATTATGGACATGTGCGAGTAGAGCTTCTGCTACGAGGGTTCCGTATCGACTATAGTTATAGTTATGTATACAATCGATCCGAAGCCCAATGAGTCTTTGTATGTAGGCGTCTTTATGTAGACGCTGTATGAAAGAAACCGCAAAATTAAATTTTTCACGTAATATTTTAGATATTAATAATTTTCGGATTTTTCCTTTACTTTATGCCAAATTTCAAGATTCTAGGTCAACTAGAAGCACTTACCCTATAGGTTTTTATTATCATTTAGTGAATCAGTCACTAACTGAATCAAAATACAATTTTAAAAGCCAAGTATATTTTTATTGCATTGAGTTAGAAGCTTGCATATTTTTTTCAGAACTATATGAGACTGTAGACTATAGTATTTAATATTAATTTCAATTTGATATCTCTAGTCGTTCTTGTGTCAAGAAAGACAGACAATAAAGTAACATATTCAATTGAATCAATCGTTTTAATTGAACAATTTATATAATCATATAAAACTGTTATAAATAAAAACTTTTAATACAGCTGTTTTATTTTGCTGATTTTTATGATATTAAAAAAAACTTATAAAAAAAACCTTTCTATTTTAATGTAAATGTTTTATTTTAATTTTTTTAAATTAAAATATCGCTAAAACAATTCGTTTAGAATTTTAAATTAATATACGTTAATTAGAACAGAGTAATTACTCATTTTAAAAATTTTATCAGATTTTATATGCAAAATAATAATTCATTTTTATGTAAATTTAGATATGTATTTTTTTAAGACTGCGAATTTGATATAAAATATTTCTATACATATTTAGCTACTTTTTTATAATCATTCATTTAGACATAATATGTTATATGTATTATTATGTATGAAAGCATGATAATTAAGGTCTAGGACAATTCAGCGCCGCCGTTTCAGCGCCGCCATTTCATCACCGCCGATTCAGCGCCAGGACAATTCATCGCCGGCCGTTTCATCACCGGCCGTTTCAGCGCCAGAACCAGTAAATTAAATGAATGTAAAGATGTTCGTCGGTTACTGTATATTTTTTTGTTTGTTTTAAATTGTCCTAAAGCTTTAAATTGTATTTAAAAACAATCACGTAAATAATTTAAATCTATTTTGTGATTTTTTTCTTTAAAACAAATAAAAATACTCTTTTAAAGAATAAAACAGACAAATTTAGATTTTGTCAGTGCAACGGTATGTTTCAAATCTTATTTAAAACATAAATCTGTAATGGTAAATATGATATTTAATAATAAAATTATTGTTTCTGAATAGCTTTAGGACAATTTAAAACAAACAAAAAAATATACAGTAACCGACGAACATCTTTACATTCATTTAATTTACTGGTTCTGGCGCTGAAACGGCCGGTGATGAAACGGCCGGCGATGAATTGTCCTGGCGCTGAATCGGCGGTGATGAAATGGCGGCGCTGAAATGGCGGCGCTGAATTGTCCCATTCCGTGATAATTAATAACTATAATTTAAAATAATTGAACTGAAATTTTAAATAAAATACATTTATGACTATAAACGAGAAAGATTTTTCTCGATGTAGGTTTCGAAACGAGATCGAGACCGAGACGAAATCGGTTTAATTTCTTATGAGACAATATCAGCTTTATTAATTATAAGTCTCGTGGTTTTAAAAAGATATCAATACTTAGTAAAATGTATTATTTGATATTGATCTTCAGTAATTTAAGTGTACGAGACGATGATTGGCTTTATTTTTACAAGATGAGATCAAGACGAGACTGTCAGTTGTAAAATTTGAGACCGAGACGAGATGCCACTTACCTAACTAATTTACACTGGTAGAAAGGATTTCTCAAACCAAGTAAACCTTGTTTTGTATATAACGAAAACAATATTTTCTTAAGATAAGCAATAATCTCTTAAACCAACTATATCATTCTTTAACGAAGGAATAACGTAGTTGGATTAAGAGTATATTTCTTATATTAAGAAAATATTGTTTTCTTGGTCCAATACAGTTTTTTTCTGTGTACAAATTCATTTTTGCATTTTAATAATGGAATGATAGGTACTGATGCAAATATTTAGTAATTTGACGTTTGTTTGGATAATTAGATACATTTTCCAATAAAATCTGAAAAAACTTAACCAAACCAAAAAGAGTTTTTTGAAGAGTTTTTCTGTTTTAATTCACTATAAGCTCTCTTCATTAATATCGTAAATTTTATTTTGAATGAAATTGCATCCATAACTCAAAAATCATATTTGTATTGGTTGATACAGAAGTGCGTAAAATAAAAAAAATACACAATGTTTTACAAATTATTTATAGGTAAATGAAATAATTGCGACACGTGTATAGCAATTGACGAATGTATTGCGGACATAAAAGCTAAAGCCAGTCCCCGGTCGCAGATAGAACACCACCACACCTTACAATGATATCAAATAGGATCTACGACTTCCATTACGACTATTACTACTAGCAGCGTGCACAAAAGAAAATTGAATCCGTCTGAAAACAATAGGTTTTACATTACTTATCGCTTTATCTCGTCATGTAAAAGTGTGGCGACTGCTGAGCGACACAAACCGTGCGAGAGTTCGACAACGGCCGGCTTTACCATTAATTTAACCCCAACTGAAGAGAATTTATAATCCAGAAAAATATAAAAAATGTTGAGTAGAAGATTTTATATTTTTTTTAGTAATTTATTTGAATTTGATACTATATCCATATGTAAGATTAAATATGTCTGGAATTATAGTCGATGATAGTTGTGGCATTTCTGTGGGAACTTTAAATTTATGATCATTTCAGAGTATGAAAAAAATTAGGTAAGTTGAAATGCATACGAAGACATACACTTACCGCTTGATATAACAACATATCGTTGCCCCGTCCACCGTGCTAATTTTAACGTCAATTAGTGAATTTAAATTTCGTCTAGGAAAACAGTCGCTATATCAATCGGTGGTCACGTCGTTACATCAAGTGGTCATTAAATCAAAGGTCGTTATATCAAGCAGTGAGTGTATATATGTTTTTGAAAAATATTTCTAAATCATTAAAGCTTAATTTTTTGTTCAGTTCGTTATGTTTGAACCTAACCTACTGTATCAACTTTAACGTCAATTGGTGAATTTATAATTCGCTCTAGGAAAACGATCGCTATATCAAGCGGTGGTCACGTCGTTTAATCAAGCGGTCGTTAAATCAAAGGTCGTTCTATCAAGCGGCTCAAAAAATATTCCTAAATCATTAAAGCCTAAATTTTTGTTTAGTACATTATGTATTAAGCACGACTAGGTTATAAGAAACCTATTTATTGATATATAAAATAAAATATATTTTCCGGACTACTCTAACTTATTAAAAAGTTTGACAAACTACCTATCAAAGTACTGTAATTTTTTCGTTTTTAAGGAACCAATTTTGTTGTTTTCGTAAGTTTTTAACACGATTTATAATCTTTTTTGAGGGCTAATCTGTTATGCGGTGTTTACACCGAGAAAACAAAACAGAAACACGGTGTTTTTATGACCAAAAAGCAATAAATCCTATACATTTTTAAATACGAAGTATTTTAAAGACATGATGTATCTGTTTTGTTTTTTCGGTGTAAACACAGCATTATATTTACACGGAAAAAAATATTTCATAAGGATCACTCAATTTTTAAAGAAATATTATTATTTGGCGCAGAAATCTTAAAAGTAATTCTTGCTAGGCCACGTGTTACTAAAGTTACAATACAAATAGTAATTTTTCTGTGTAGGATCGAAATCTATATTATTGGTATATAGTTTAATTTGTTATACTAATAAAAATATACTATTCATATAATTTATTTTACACAATCGTAGTATTTTTAGGTTAGTTAATTAGTTGAATAAATCAGTAAAAAATTGCGTATTATAATAATTACAATGAAAATTGTAGAAGTTACTCAATAGACAGTAGGTACATGTTAAAACTGATAGTATTAAAAATTTTTAATCGGTAACTGTAATTTTTTATAAAAAATCGACTCAATTTTTTTCCGTCTATTTACATTTTTGTTGCACATTCATACCCGGAATTAGTTTATCGCGCAAAAGAGAATCGGCCGGGTGTATTTAAAATTAAAAAGATAAAGTTAACTCACCTTTTACAATAAAGCCCTATGGTGTTCATGAAAGCCGGTTCTGTGTTCGCTGATGGGTAGTATAGAAAGAACGCGGGACTTATTCAGATAACGTCACTTCAATTTGTATTTGTAATTTGACACTTGCCTCTGTGCTGGGATCATGAGTTCTACGGCACATTCAATGCGATTTTTTATAATGAAACAGAGTGCGATAGTAAAGATAATGAAAATACTTATTATGAGAAATGTCACTTTTCAAATGGCAAATACTAGTGGCCTAAATAAATATATTCAAGTACATTTATATATATGTATACTAGTGAATGTTTTGCATGATTATTGGTTCTTACAGGGCCGCGGTTAGATTTTTTAACCTAATGTAAGACGTACGAGTAATATGTACCAAATACATAGTTAGAAATCTGAAGACTTTATTATATCGAATTAAAAAAATAATTTTACGATTCTAGGGTACTGAACCCTATTTTTAAAGGGATCTAATAAATTGGAACATTTTTTAATTCGAGGTAATTTTTCCCTTTTTGTGTTTAATAAAAAAACCAAGAAATTTTATTTTAAAAAATATGCTATTTGTAAAAAATATTTCAGACAAAAATTTATTACTTTCGCAAAAGCAATATCATAAACTTATTATTTTTTATTTGTGGGTGTTTTATATTAATATAAGTACTAGCTACTAAATAAGAAAATTATCCAAGCAGAACCAAGAAATGACTAGATTTAGTAAACTATTTAATTTACAAAAAAAAATAAGTTTTTCAAATATTAAAAATTAAAATTTATACTTATTATCTATAGGCCTAAGCTAGGATATATACCCCCCCCCCTGCTCTACATAATGATAAATATCAACACATAATAAAGACTAGTCATTCATCATGTAATTTGATTTTTTGATGTTCTAAAACCTAATTTGATATCCAAATATACGTATCGGATTTCTTTTTAATACATTGAAATACATATACGATATAAAAACTTTTATTTTATTTTTGTGGTCTTGTATATAGTTAATTATTTTAACATTAAGGAAATAAAAAAGTCGAAACTAAATCATAATAGTCATAAAAAGTAATGGTATATTTTTATAAAAATAAATTAATATAATGGAATAAATTATCTATGAACTTAAAACGATAACGCCTGAATTTATTTGTATATTCAATACGAAATACGTGTTAATTAAACGTTACGAAAACGTCATGCACGCTCGACGTTATAGGGTTAATACCTAATATCGACAAATTCATTTAATTCTTAAATCGCATAAACATTTATCATAGAAAAACTACAATAAAGTATAATGAAAATTAAAACATTAAAATCATGTATACAGTAATGTTATAAAATTAATTTCACTTTACTTATTACCTGCTACAATTACAGTTGATTCGTTTCAGGTTTAAAACAAATAAATATAAATAATAGAATAACAATTGGTTTAATTAATATCTATAGAGAAATCGACATTGAATTAAAATGATAAAACTGTAAAGATCATTGTACTAATTACTAATAGACTAAATATAATCATAGACTATATGCTTCACTTATTGTTTTAAATAATTACTATTCACTGCCAATAAACAGAAATAAATCAAGAAAGCCATGACTAAAAAGTCTAGACGTATCCTATAGAAGTTTTCATCGCGAGAATCAACCAAGCTTTACTTTTTTCCTTATAAATAAATTCGTTTATTTTTATTTTTAAATGTTAAAACATAAAGTGAAAAAGTAAGACTAAGAAGACATAGAAGTTATTAACCATCCAAGAATCAATCATGCTTCACTTATCGACTTTGCTTATAACAATTGATTTGTTTTACTGTAAAATAAAGCAACTGAAACGAAGCGTGATATTCGAGTTTTGAATGACAATTAAAATACTTCTAATCTTACTTCACAGATTACTGACATATTATCTAATTGAATTGAATTTTTTGAAAATAAAAATGTTAAAATAGTTTATCTGTTAACAGATTAAATTGGTCAGCCAAATTTTAACATTTTCCCGATTTTATAAAGTTACATGAGGTTTTAGCTTTTTATCTTCAGCTATTTTTAAAATCATACTAATTGTAACTAAATAGTCGAGTCAATGAAGCTCGAAAATGGCCAAAACTTCGGAACCCTCAGAAACAGCACCGATTTTGATGGAATTTTTTTTAAATGTTCGTTATACCATACTACAGTAGTGTGAAAATGAACCGCAACACTTATAAATTTAAACAAATTTCATTGGTTATTGCTATTCTTTTGAACTTAAATGGAAAATATCATATAAATTAATTATTTTAGATGTTTAAGTAGCATTAATTAATCAATTTTGATTAATTGAACGTTTTGCTGAAACTTTAATAATTCAGGAAAAATAAAAGACCGTTTTTCCATGATTCAGGCAATAAGAAGAGTTAAGTATTGACTACTGAAAATTGAAAGTAGGATTAAAATAAAACATGTATTTCGTCTTAAGAACAAATATTCTTTATTTTTTATAAAAATAAAATATATTAATATTTTGTTCCCCCCCCCTTTGACTTGATCACAGCCTGTATACGGTTTGGCATAGATTTTATCAAATTTTGCAGATAATCTAAACCTAACTCCTTTGTCCAGACTCTGATCAGAGTTTTTTTATATTCTTCTTTATTTTTAGGTTTATTTTCGGATATTTTTCATGATATTATGTACTAGAAATTTTCTATTGGATTCAAATCCGGATTATTTCCTGTCCATTTCAGACAATTAATTTCGTTCTTTTGCAGAAATTTCTTCACCTGAAATAATTTTACGTTTTAAAATGATTCTAAATAACAGAACAGACATAAAAAAAGACAAAATCATTAAATACATACAGTTTTTGCACGATGGCAGGGTGCAGGATCGTCCTGAAATATGCAGTTAGTAGCACCTTGAAATTGTCTTTCAATCGCTGGCACTAAACATTCACTTAATATTTGAATATTGTCCTGTGCCTTTAAAGTGTCAGTTATAACGTGAAGTGGATCTACACCTTTGCTTGAAAATACCCCCACACCATTACAATCACGGGAAACTTCATTGATTTTTTCAAAAAAGCGTATATTTTAATTCTCCACATTTTCTTCTTAGGACATATTGAATACCGCTGGTGCCACAGACTTTAAATTTCGATTCGTCCGAAAAAATCACCTTACCCCACTCATCTTCAGTCCAATTTTGGTGATCTTGAGCCCATTTAAGTCCAGTTTGCCTCATTTTTTTTGGTTAAAACAGGTTTTTTGCGTGGGCAATACGCTTTTAAACCCATTTTTTAAGGCGACGCCTCACAGTAGACACACAAACAGTAACTCCTGTTGCTCGATTCCACTCACCACACAGTTCTCTCGATGTCCTGGAGCTATTCTGTAGGCAAAGTCGCTCCAGCACATGATCATCCCTCGAAGTTGTTTTTTTTGTCGACCACCTCGTATTTTATTTTCTGTGGAGCTAGTTTCCTCAAATTTCTTCAAGAAATGGCTTAATATTGATGGACTACACTTGATTCGAATGCTTATTACTCAAATTGATGAAAAAAAAATTTTTGGAGCTAAAACAACAACTTTTTGTTCGTTTGACAATAATTTTTAATTTGCCATTATTACGGGGTTCACTTTATTACTAACAAAAATAAACTGAAATAAGTTAAATTTTCGACATTTTTTATGTGGATGGGGTATTAAATCAACCCAGGTAATAAACTTAATAAGTGAGTCAATCAATGATAATCACTTTCCAAGAAAAACAATATTTTGTTTAATCCGAGGTAGTGTTGCGGTTCATTTTCACACTACTGTATATGAAATCAGAAATATTCCAGTCGTCGGATTTAACCCCTCCCCCATAAATTTTGAAAATTTGTATAGTAAAACACTGAAAATTATATCAAATAATTAAATTTAATAGTTTTTGAAGTCGGTTTTCTTTTTTTTTTATTTAAAAAGTTTTTATTGACTTTGCATTGATTTCAAAAAATGTTAAATTTAATTATTAGATCTATAGATGTACTTTTTACTGTTTTCAGGGTTTCATTTTATTTTTTATTTATTTATTTTTTCCTTTTGAGTGGCGTATCTTTGAAACCTATGGTCAGATTCTGATACAATTTATATGGGGCCAACTCGGTAGTATTCTCTTTCAAACAAACATAAAATTGTCTAAATCGGTGCATGTTTGTCGGAGTTATGCCTGGGCCTCTATTTTCGAGTCCGTTATACGACTTTTCTCATTCGACATAACTAAACTAAATCTTAAAGTCACTAAATTATTTACTACAATCTCGATTGTGTAAATTTTACCGTAATACTTTCGAATTTCGATGAGACTTTTTTCTAGAAATGTTGAATGAAAAATCTCGACTGCTCCTGTGCATGCGAGATTTAAAATCTCGAACGAAAAACTCGAATCGATATATTCTCGTGTGAGCTCGAGAATAGGGGCCCAGACCTAATCAACTAACCAATATCAATTCAGTGGTTCATTAGTTATGCATGTGTCAAGAATTAGAGGGACAGACAGACAGACAGACACACAGACAGACACGGAACGAAAAGTGTTTGTCTTGATCAAGTAAAAATTTTGAAATCGAAGAACAATTTTAAAAATGATCACAAAGCTTCTCGTATTTTCGATATGGCTACAAAGCAATTTATAAATGTTTTATTTTTTATCATATGGTGGAATCTATCAGATTGTTTTCCAACTTTTTCACGTCAAGAAAAAAATGATTTTATTTTCATTGCAGTTTTTACTATTTTTACAAACTTTTATTTAACTTCACTTGTTAGTTATTTATTTTGAGCTTAAATTGATGTCTAAGTAATGTGAAGTAAAATTACACACCTTATGTATGTAGTAGCGATACATGAAGGCATGTACATATAATAACAAAATAATCAAACGACTCGGTGAATTTTTGTTCTAGAATAAATTTGAGTATATTTAAATAACATTAAAATAAAGTAGCATATATATAAAGTTGTTATATACATATGTAAATACTTGCTACTAGTTTTTTCTTCTCTAGAAAGACAGAGTGAATAAAATACCATAGTTGAGTATACACAACACATATATGTTATGTAGCTTGACTCTGAATTATAAGCAATAAATGGTGAACACCTGTGTATTATGTTCTGAAATCCAAAATATATATTATGCGTCTCTTTGTGAACAGTGTTAGAGCCGCAGCACGACAATGTAGCTCATTTGAAAAGGTGAGCTGTGGTCAATTCAAACGGCAGAATGGAGTAGTTAGCTTGTCAGCTCGAGATGTCTGATGGTACCAGTGGTACTCAAAATATTAATGACTTGTATTTAAATGCACTTTTTTTTAAATAATAAACACTTTTATTTAATCGTTTTCACTTATAACAAAATTACTGAATGATAAATTAATTATTCAATATTAAACAAATATATTGAAATTAAAACAAATTACATCACTTTAAATAAATAGCTTCCAATAAAAATAAATAATTTGCACTAAAAAAATAATACTTTGCACTTGACCTCAATTTGGAGCTGTCAAATTTAAAAATGATATATTATTTTTGATGTATTAATTGTGATTTTTTATATTTTAACCTAACCTTAACACTTACATCTCTCCTTTCGCCTCAATAGATTTGATATTTTTAATATGATTTTTGTGATTTTCAATATTCTAAAATGATTAAATATTCGCCTTATGCACTGGTAGAAAGGATTTCTCAAACCAAGTAAACCTTGTTTTGTATATAACGAAAACAATATTTTCTTAAAGAGTATGTTTCTTATATTAAGAAAATATTGTTTTCGTTATATACAAAACAAGGTTTTCTTGGCCCAATACAGTTTTTTTCTGTGTGCATTAAAAAAAAAGTATTAAAATTTATGTTCGATGTACAAAGTGAATACTGTTTAATATATACTGCAATTAAATATAACTCCATAATCAATATGTATCCTTATATAGTATAGTATAAATCTGTAAAGCTTTTTTGTAAAATATAAATATTTTTGACTTGAGTCTATTAATTTAGAATTTTTGTCTGTTTGTTTATTTCGAGTAAACTCAAAAATTACTAAATGGTTTTTGATGGAACTTTCACTGTTAAAAATTCTAAGATTTTAAAATGAGTTTAAGCTACTCCTCAAAAAACTGATCAGAGAATTACGACTGAACCGATTTTAATGTGATTATCATCATCACCCACACTCTACAGTTACAATTATGTATATGTATACTTTCACACACACACACTTTTTCATAAACGACATATATAGCAGTACGTTCGACAAAACAAACACAGTTAGAAATAAGTACTTAAAATCGATGAAAAAAAATAATATAAAGTGTAATAGGTAGCCAGCATCTAACTAAAAGTAACTAACGTATTATATACTCTATAATATGGTATATAGATATGTATAAGTACTTAAAAATGTTGAGAAGCACTGCACGATCTTGAGGAATTCTTCGGGGGCAGCCAAAAGGTACGGTAAGACGTTTCCCCGCCTATTGTGAGGTCGGCCGAGACAGCCTGGCACCTTACGACAATGGGGGACCGCATGACGCCCCGCTTCTCAGGATCGGCTCAGCTTTTGGGAATTCCAACCAGCTTTTGTTGGACACGTTGTTATCCATATTGTTCTTCGTTTTCAAGATTATCACCTTCAATTTGTAAGTACCGATATGTAGTCGTACAATTACAAGTAAAAAAAAACTGTAAATATTTATTTGCTTAGTGTACAGATACCAAAATAACTTTACGAATAAAACTATTTAAGGAACGATATTTTTTTGTAATTTTACATAATTATATCGATTAAAAATGTAGTATTTTAAAAACTTTAATTAAAGTATTGATATACACTCAGCACTCTGCTATACGACAATCCACTACACGACCGCTCCGTTATACAATGTGCCGACAGTTCTAACCAACGTCCTTACCCCATCCCCACCATAATACCACCCTGACTGCTATATTTCTGCGCGTTTAAATTCACCAAGTCGGCGCGGTAGTAAGTGCCCCTCTAGACGTCGTATAGTGGAATTTTTTAATTACCGATGCCGTCGTATAGCAGAATGTTGAGTGTAATTGATTCTTCTTATTATTCTTATCCACTGGATCGAGTTGAAAGTGTTTTTAAGTGTAAAAGGAGAGAAGCATGGGGACACAGGAAACATGAGAAGTTGCTAATGAGACGGTCATAGCAGATCTTGACGAAAAGGGGGGCAGTTTTTATGGGATTATGGTCAGGACTAGATTTTTTTTCTAGTTTTGACTACAAATTGTTTATTATTTAACGTAGGTATATTTTCCAGTATTTTTTGTATGTTTAGCAATTTTCTTAGATTTCTTTCTACAGGATTTCTATATGATTGGACATTTTTTTCAATTATCATTTCAAGATAGTCGATTTTAAATATTTCTGAAAACTAATAGTTACATTTTTTACGTTAATAAAAAAAGAATAAGAAAGAAATAATGTAATACATAGATCATAATCTTCTAAATGACAAATATGTTCCTTTTCTTGTAACTTCCATGAATGGATAGTTGACCATAGTAAACTTAAACTTGTATGTGACGTATTCGTATTCCAGAAACCAGAGAAAGTATGTAATAGATAACTGAACGCTAGTTAAAATACAATTGTGAGTAAAGCATCGTTGAATAAAAACGTGTGTAGTATCGAAAAAATCAATGGGGACAACAACAGGTACAAAAAGACATTCGTTATAAGGTATTCACACTCGGGGTAGTTTCAGAGTCCACCCCGGCATTTCTCACATGAATGAATGGACCTGTGTGAGATGTGGGTGGACCGATTTCAAAATCGGTTTCCGGTTTTTTATTTTCAGGTGCGCATTCTTTAGTTAAAATTCTTTAGTAAAGAAATTCCAAGGCCATTGTTGTAACCACTTGAAACTCTTATATTTTCTTTGTATGACCGTTTTGTGTACACAAGAATAATTGTGTGTTTGATATATTCGAGTTATTGTATGACTCACGGCCGTATATAGATAAAAATAAGGAGGAGCAAACGCCTGCCCCCTCAATTGAAAAAAAATCTATTCACTACAAAAACAGAAAACACAAAATATTCATACACTTATGAAATAAAACTATCATATCATGTATGCATAAATATTCAGGGAGGGGGGGGGGGGGTAAAAATGATGATTTTGATGAACAATAAGTCAAGAGCAATTAAATTGACAAAGCGACACTAAAAATACATTTTTAAATAGTAGGTACTAAAAATTACATTAACTATTAACTGAATTTTCTGGGGTCAAATAAGTTTTGTAACACCAACCTTAATTTGCGCTGAATATGGCCACCTTGTTTATTATAACTCATTATGATTGGCCCATTAGTAACTTCTCCATTTATCTTGTGTCTGTAATAAAAAATAAATATCATATCAATTTTGATTAACAAATAAATTGATAAAAATTTTATAATTTTTTACACATCGTAACAATTTTCATATGTGACCCTATTCTCAAAAGGGTTGGGCGCCTATGTTTTAGTCGATCGTGGTAGAAAATGACTGCTTTATTTATTATACTATTTACTTAACAAAACATGAATTATTTTATAAATAGCGTGTTTTATACCTTTTCATTTCAAATATTTCTTGATTTTTAAAATCGATAACTTTGGTATACCAAAGTTATCAATTTTAAAGAAATATCTAGGTAGCTGATTAAAAAAGGCATATTTATGATAAAATTAAAAAAAAAAATTTGATTGTTTCAAATATTTATGACAGAATTAATTGAACTTAATGAAAAAGTAAATAAATAATCCATTTTCTAATATAATAATTTTTATATTATATTTTCGTTCGTCTCCTCTGTGAAAATAGTCACATGCGCTCATGTTTAGAATTATTTTGGTCATAGTGTATACGGTGGTTTCTTCGTGCCTGGATGACAGGTTCAGTGATTAGCGTTTTCCGAACTTTGTGAAAGCCAACAATAACTGTTATTATGCTAGTAACCTAACTGTATTATTCTTGGCTTAAAGAACTTTTCAGTATTTTTGGATATATAATAAAGAAGGAGATGTGTAACTAATGCCATTTGTTAGGATAAATAGAAAAAATATATCAATAGTGCAATAGAGCTACTTTAAACAAATATGCCTCGCATTTTTCATCTTTACAAAAAACTAAAGATATCAAGTTACTAAAAATATTATAGGTAAGTCAAACATTTAACCATGCACAAAAATGTATGAGGCCATAAAAAAATTTATTAAGAAAAAAATATCAAATATTTAATGAAAATTATGTGCGATATAAAAAAATTATGATTTTGGGTCAAAATTCAAAAAAAATATATACAAAAATATTTTAATATAAAATTAATGACTTATTAACGGTTGGATTTAGGTATAGAACATGGTTTGTAAAATATGTTGAGAATTGAACAGGCGATTCGAAAATGTAAAAATATATAGGGTGTTCCATTTGAAAATTTTGAAAAAAACTAGGTTCAGTGTTTTGATACACCCTGTACAAATAATACAATTTTGTAAGTGTTTAACGTAATATCGCAATAATAGAGAATATACCAAAACTACTTTCAGCAGAGAACATTTTTTTTTTTTGTAATTAGAAAATTACAAGGTGTTGAAAATGTTCTCATTTTCTTTACAAAATTGGTCATAATTTCTAAACTCCTCTGTATAATCCAATAATGATATATCAAAATACTCAGAAAAATGAATGCTATTAGATTATCAAATAAAAATATATAGTTTGTATTTAAAAAAACATAACTTTGTTTTGTAACGCAGTTATGGGTCATCCTGTATAAATGTAACTAATTTCAAACTATGCCGATGCTCTAGCCTGACAACTTTTGCATTTAAAGTTTTCTTCTAATTCTTATAATAATATGAAATATTGAGCTTTGACACAGTCCTGGGACTGTATTATAAAATTAACAATAGACTAAATATTTGCATACATCTGAAATAACATTAAAATCCCTATGTATAGTTGTTAAATTCTACAACTTTTATATTTTCTGTGCTATGTATTGTATGTAAGTTCTATTTTAGAATGTACATATGTATAAATCAAAAACAAATTAATTCAGACGTTTAAAACTAAACTAAAATTCCGATGTAGATGCCAGACAAGCAGGTAACATCACAACTTCTACGTATGGTTTATTTTTTGCTCTTAAGATTATATTTATTCATTCAGAAATTCCTTTTATTGTATATTATGGAAAGAATGACGTGGCAGAAATTAATAAAAGGATTAAAGTCTATTGATCAAAAAAGTGTTGAAGAATTGATTTTTTTAAAGTTGATATCTACTTTTAAAAATATAATAGTTTACAATCACTATTATGGTATCTATCATTAAGGAATTGTCGAATTGTATCATGTATACTATAATTAATGAAGGATTACATTCAATATTTTGTATGCACAATAAGTACCTATATGATTGTGTCATAAGGTAAACCATTAATAAGTTAATAATCTCAAGTTTAAATATACTTATGTATGTATAATGTATAAGGATCAAGTATATTTTTCATTTCAGATTTTTAATACAATTTTATAAATAATTTTTGACTTTTTAATGCTGTGTTTACATCAAAGAGACAAAACAGTAACGCAATGCTTTTTTTGTCAAAATAACATTTTTAACAATTCGTATTTAGAAATGTATACGTTTAGTTGCTATTTTGTCTTTTTGGTGTAAATAGGCATACCTATATGCATGCGCTTTTTGAGCTTACTCACTATGAAGACCTGCCAATCTCTTTTCCAGATGGGACACTGTGATAAAATATAGTTAAAAATATAGTTTCTTCGTCATTATCGCGAGTAGTCGATTTTTTTTTAAATTTAAGTTAATATGCAAATACAAATTTATGCTAATTGGTTTATTTTTTTTAATTAAATGCAAAAAACAATAAAATTACCTTATTTAGACTTTTTCAACCCTCAGTTGGCACGGGAAGAGGTTGGTTCATCATGAGCAAATTTAACACAAATTTAAGTCTCATGATAACGAACAAATTCGGGGGGGGGGGGGGGTAATTTAGGAGTTAAAAATTTGAATGTTTAAAAATAAGGACTACTCCAAAAACGTGCAATTGATCATTCTAATAAAAAATTTTAAGTATATGCATTATATTCCTTGTTGAATTAGAAAATACCTTATTGTATAATTTTAATCGTTTTACTGTTTTTTTTAATAGCAACATTAAATAAATAACATATTCTTTTTATTGTTCTTGAAAAAATATTATTTTATCCAGTATTTTTCTTTAAATCAAACAATTAAACATTTTCTTCTTATGTGTGCTGCATTTTTATTACATCAAAATACCTTTAAAATGTAAAATATTTATTTTGTTTTAAATTGATTTTTTTAATGTGGTTCAGTGTTTTAAAAAAATGATGAAACTATTAAAAGGAAGTAATATGTTACTTATATTATATTATATTAGTTCAGTTAGTAACAAGTGACAGTCTAACATTTTCATATACATTATATTTTATGTGGTTGTTCATAGATTGAACTACCCATGAGGTCTGCGGACATTCTCAGGTGTCCCCCGATTCACTGCGGGGTCTGCAGTCGCCACAGTGTCTGGTTAGGCCGACATCCCTTTCATTATAGAAACCTCCTGAATCACTAGAAATTTATCCATGGGACTACAACATATTCATATTTATTACCTATACAGGTGTATTTATTTTAATAATAAAAATATTATATTTAAATGAATAATAACATTAATTAAAAATTAGCTTCAATATGATTTAATACAAAAATTTTGATATCCAGATTTTTACGGTTCACATATATAAAAAAAAGTTTTACATGGAAAATGTTAACTAAGCTAACAATGTTTGTTTGACACATATTATAAAAAATAGTGGGTGTGAGTTTACTTATGCACGTACTTTAGAAGTTATAGTAACATTTAGCGTTCAGATACAAAATTAAAAACCTGTTTTAACGATTATCATAACAGAAATCTGTATCACCTACACCTAACCTAACTTCATGGTGTTAAATTATTTTCGTTGCATGCATTTCCATTGCGTTACTAAAATTTCACACTGAACGCGTTTAAAGAAGTATCACTTCAAAAAATGATATGATTTAAAAAGTAAGGTGAGTGGACCATGGAAGGCCAATTATTAAAAAGTCGTAGTTATTGCCATACGATGACAAATTCCTTCTACTCACACTAACATCCATCGAACTCAAGAACACAAACGCGGCGGCGAGTCACTCAGGCCGCTATTTTGTCTGTGCCGTCCCATCCTTTATTGACTTCGGTCGTCGATGTTAAAAGTATAATACGCGCTCGCAGCAAAACGTAACTTTTCAAGTAAATAAACTATTATTTTTTTTTATTTTTTTAATGAAAGACCTTTTTATGTAGTTAGATATTAAGCAGATATTTTGATTGTCACAACATTTGTTTTAAGTTAAAACATTATATTGGCCTTGTAAGGAGCCGTGTTCCTTGCAAGGCCATTTGGAAGAGTTTAATAAAACTTAGAATTAATAAATGATCATTAACTCTGTATTAATAAAGGAATAATAACTGTTTATTCCTTAAGGTGGCCTTCCATGGTCCACCCACCTTAGTTATTTCTATAACTTTGTGGTTGCCGGAGATTTGACGGTAGGTTTCACGATTCGTACCGTCAAATGCCCCGGCAACCACTGCAAACTTAAATGAAATAGACTTTAAACATATTGTACTATTTTCCATTGAATCAAGGCACTCTTCGCGTGTTCCTTTGCGATTGTCACGTTATGAGGTATTTAGTTTGTACTATTGTAATGTTAAAATTTGTATACACATTATATTCTTTCGGGGCGTAAGTATACACACTGAATAATAGCTTTTACGACAAAAAGATGAAAAAATAGTTTCGGAAAGGTAATAAAACGTTATATTTCACATCTCAGGTGTAAAGTCTGTGCCATTCACCATTTGTTCTTCAATGCACCTTGACCGTGGAATAATTATTGTTATAGGTCTGTAAAGTTTTGAAACTGGACTTTTGTAAAATTATTATATGGGTGTCATGAAAAAAACATCTGTCTAAAGATTTACTATAAACGTATTTTCGGGTATTTTTTTTGTACAAAAGACCTCTCATTTTTTTAGTATAATATAATAATAAACAATATTCTTCAAATTTGTCCGGGTAATTTTTATTTATTTTTGACTGGGTACAGTTATAAAGTTTCGTACAATAAAAAATGTGTTCATTTATAACTTTATTATGTATTATAAAAAAAATTGCTCGCGACTAAAACCTAACTAAACTCTTACATTATACATTATTGTCCAGTATCATAAAGGAGTTAGCAAATTTGCTAGCCAGCAAGCACTCTCAAATGAGGTTTTAATTTTGTGATAGTATCTATGGATTTGCTATGGAATTTAGAGCAGTGATACTTCAACGTGTTGTAACACAGTTGGCGACTCTAATCATACAAAATAATTTTCATAATATCACCACTGTTTTAATACCGTTGGTGTTTATATAGAACGCGTACGCGAAACTTGTCAAAGTCTTCGTGAAACCCCAAAAGAACTGTCATATAAGTTTGATATATAAATTTGAGGTGCTTGCTAGCTAGCAAATTTGCTAGGTCTTTTATCATACCGAGCATAATATGTCGAATCATTATGAATTTGGGTTGATAATGGTCGTACATGATTCAGGGATTCTCGATTCGATTTTTTCATGTATACACTATACATATATATAAAAATATCAGAAATATGAGTTATAAAGCTCTAGTTAAAACTCTTTTGAATTTACTTATTATTGAAAAAGACAATTTAATACATTTAACCTCACCATCCTCCCCCTTACAGGCTTACGTGCCTGACATACATCAGTTATTTTATACGAAATAGAAAATAATGACACAATTCTATTAATAATATTATAAAATATAGATTGATATTAATAAAATAAGAAATCTTTGAAAAGCTTCACTTTATTTGGAACACACATAGAACCATGCTTATAAATTTCCTATTGATATCTATTTGATTTATAGTTATATACTTATCGACAAAATGTAGAATACAAGAAAAATAAGCCCAATATTTTTAGATTATATACCATTAATCTTTAATAATATTTCATAATGTATACACATCGTCAATATAAAATATGTGGTTGTATTGCAAATCAATCATATTACATATACTAAACTTTTAAAAAACATGGTATCATTTTGTAAGAAGCGCGTTCTTTCAGATGTAAGAGATATTCAAAAAATGCTTTTAAAAATAAATTTACTGAAGACCATCTTGCATTCAGATATCAATAGCAATCATCTATATCAATCACTTAATCGTGTTTCAATTATAGATCATTGATACTACAAGAACATCCAATGTAACTGTGCTCCAGGAACAAGAGAAAGAGAAAATCTTGTATCACGTACTATAGAATTATTTCTTACTGTTATATTGTATACATGAAATATATACCTCTATGAATATTTTGAAAGCATAATAAGATAAAGATAATCAAATATGCTACACGACTGAATAATATACTTGTCTCTCTCATGTACGTCTTATCATATTTATCTTGCATATGTAAAACAAGGATACATGCATTTATTTTTGAAAAGAAATAAACATCTATCTTTGTCAATGTTGTGTTGAATGTTGAATACAATTTCCATTTTGACAAGAAAAAAGCACTCTAAGCTTCTGACCATTGGTCAATAGTGAATACCTATTCAATACCTTTCTGTCAATAGCTAATGCAGTACACACCTGTTGGAAGGTGATATCGATAGTGAGTAGAATGAATGTAATGCCCAGGTAATATAGTTTTTGATTCTAAACTTATTTCTAACGGTTCTGTCTTATTTTATAATATAATCAATCACATATTTTTTTTACATTTTTCACCCTAGTATTGACATTTCTTCTACTTGTTTATTTTCTTTATACAGTTATATCTATCTACCCATTATATGTGTAATTTAGAATCTGTAATTACATTTCTTGAATTAGAATTAATTATTCGACGCATAATATAGATTAAGAAATACATACATTAAAGTGCACTTTTAGAAGAGCCCTCAAGATGTGAACATCATCAAATCGACGCGGCTTGTACCCAGAAGCCAAGATCCATATCAAGATCACCGCGAAAGTTTCAATAATGCATTCCATAGTTCATAATTGAAAAAAAAATTAGTCCTGCTTGTTTTTTTTTTAGATAAAGGGGTATTCTCGTCTAGACATTATTTTGAAGAAAGATGGGGGGGGGCGCTTTAAAGTGTATGGTTTCGAAAATAATAATATAATGTAAAAAAATATAAAAGTAATGTTTGACATAATATCTTTTAATTACAAAAGTGCGTATCTTCAATGCAAATGCCATTATCGCCGATAGCAGAATTATGTATTGTTTTTTTTTAGTCAATAAATGATTTAAAAAAATGAAATCGACGAATCGATTTTCAAAATGTTCACTTTTCTTTCTTTTTTTTTCAAAAAGTTATAGATATAAAAAACTGTGTGTATTACTCCAATAAGTCTAAATTCTCTATAATTATAATCGAAGGAAACGTCCTGAAACTTCTACAACTTGAACTAATTATATTACGGTTTTTCGAGGATATATTTTTAATATATTTTTACCCTATATAACTCGAATTCTATAGCTCAAAGTGATAAATGTGCTATTTTTATGACCTCTCCAAGTAAAAGTTATTTAACTGTAGCCTTTATAACTCGAAACCAAAACCTCGACTTCTTTTTTGTAAAATTTCTCTCGAACTTCGACATAAAAAGGTTCCACTGTATCTAGTAACCAAGCAATGTAGTAAATAAAATACATTTTATTCAATTATTATTATTAATCATATTATTAATTATAAATAATTAAATATGTAGGTATTCATTCTAGAAAAAAATAAAGTATTTACAACTTTACATTATTTATAATTATAACTAAAAACCCTCATTAAATTCTATTTTTAAAACATGTTCTTTTTATAGGGAAAACAACAAGAGACGTTTTATAATAATTAATATTACCTAACACTATTGTGTAAGGTTATGGTACTCATAAAAATTATACGACGCAAGTAAAATGAAAATTAAAAAAAAGTTGAAACACCTTTATACAAGGTATACAATAGCCAGCGCGTGTTTTTCTCGCTATTCACCGGAATATTGTCACAGGCTCACATAAAATACATACAATAAGTAAAATGACAACGTCTATTATGCGAGCATCCATTTCTCTATTCATCCGATATAATGGGCGACAGTTTTAGCCCATTGGGTTGCACAATGGACCATCGTTTCTACTTTTGTCAACTTTTAAACATTTGCTCAGAGGTTGTCAATCAGTTCATACATTAACATTCATTACATAACACATTAATATAGAAGAAATACTCCAGTAAGAAAATTTTACAATTATAAAATGTATTTTCAAAATCAACTACTATAGTAAAAATTTTCCATTTTTCTGATATAAAAAATAGAAAATCTATATTTGGCATCATAGACTAGTGCAATTACCTTTTTGAACAAAAAAAATTAGCAACAGGCAAGAACCACCCGGAAAATTTAGTTTAGGTTATAATTAAGAGAAAAAACAAAAATTAAACAGTAAATAAAGTGAAATAGTGAAATGGGGGTGCTATTTAGGGGTTGGAAGTGGTTTTTCGCGATTTTCGGCGAAACATGACCTCCTACTCGAAAACGTAACACACAAAAGTTGTAGATAATAAAAAAATCGAAAACTTTTATATAAAGCATTTTTCAACATAACCTCAAATTTTTAGAGAAAATGGCGGAAAACTGATTTTTCGGTTTTTTATTTTTTTCTCTCGTAAAAATAATTCAATCAACATGAAATTCGGTGATACTATACCTTTTCTTTAACTATATAAGCATGATTTTTTTGAAATCTGGAAAATAATTAGTTTCCAAGATATTTACATTTTTCGAAAAAAAAAACAATATCTTCCACGGAAAACTCTTCTGGTGTTTTTTTCGATTTAAATATTCTATCTAGGCTCTTTTTAACCGTTGGAATGTCAACTTTAAAATGGTATATTAAAGTTGATGGTTTATTTTTCATTAAACCCCTTGAAATTGAGAAAAACTGAAAGTATATAGATACTATTATTTTATTTTCTTACGTAATATTAATTTTCATAGCATACTATTTATATGATTTTTTAAATTAAAATTTGATATTTGACTATCTAAAAAAGAAATATCTATTAAATATTCACACTTTTAATATTATACTTTACATAAAAAAATATGTAAAATTTTATTCTCTATAACTTTTGTACAGGCCAATTATTTCTATTATCAGTTTTAAGAGCTAAAAAATCCATTTAAACATTTTTTTTATTAAACGTGGGTTTTCATGAAAAATAAACTATACATATTAACCCATGTACGTTTATACGTTTGTACACAAAAGTTCCTATCTATAGGCCTTGTGGAATTTTTTTTAGAGCCGTTTTAAGTTTAAATTAGTTAATTTTGAATAACTTCAAGACACAAAAAGATACGGAGTCGTCAAAATTTTCAAAAATGTTTGCTTTACAACAATATTTCAAAATTTAATCTAATGTATGCATCTAAATTGCTGAAAAGTTGCCACGAATCCGAAAATTAAGCGCGTTTATTAAAAAAAATATGTTTAAATGGATTTTTAAAATAAGAAATTATATTCACTGATTTAATTGTTTACTTAACACCGGTTAAGTTATTTAAGATGACAATTGATCTGATTGTGTTAATTTCGATTTTACCACAGAATGCATTGATACCATCGATGACACATACCAATAACGATTTATGCATTTTAACTACTTTTAATTTTTTTTTATATTTGAATCAGTTTGAAAAGTTGATTAAATAGGTCAAATTTTAGAAAATTATATTATAATATATGAGGTTTAATTAACCAAAAACTTTATTAGAATATATCCTACACTTTGTTTTAGCTTTAACACAAAATTTTATGCAAATTCTTTGTTTCAAAATTAAAAAAAAAATTCATGGCAATGCACCCGCACTGTACTGAAAGTCGTAAGCAAGAATTACGACTCGCTGGCCCAGTGTGCATTTTTATTAACGTTTATTTTACTTTTTTTTCACTAAATAAATAGTATAACAATCAGTAATCTGTTTTAGGTATATTTGAATAAAATAATTTGAATACAGTCTGGAATCGTTAGGCTCCTGATGAGGACTTCTTGTGAAGTCGAAACACGTGTCGAGTGACATAAATTTTGTGGTTAAGGTGTATTTTTAGTTTAAGTGACATAATTATTAAATTGAAGAATTAATTAACTGATTTTTTTTTTACAAATTGAGATAATTTAAAATTTATGGAAAATTATCAATTTCTAATGAATTTTATATCTTTTGCATTGTGGTTGTTCTTCTTCTTCATCAATACAAATTTCGAATTCCGAACGATCTTCGAGATTATCGTCGTCTTCGAGCTCTTCAATTTCAATATCAAGACTCTTTGCTGGATTTTCATTAAAAATCTCTTCCGAGTCACTTACATCTTCAAATATTTCTTTATCTAAACTTTCACAGCTGCAGCTAATACTTTTTAATAATTTTTCGGGAATTAAGTCTAAACTGTCTGGGATAAATCAGTGAATACAATTTCTTATTTTAAAAATCCATTTAAACATATTTTTTTTAATAAACGCACTTCATTTTCGGATTCGTGGCAACTTTTCAGCAATTTAGATGCATACATTAGATTAAATTTTGAAATATTGTTGTAAAGCAAACATTTTTGAAAATTTTGACGACTCCGTATCTTTTTGTGTCTTGAAGTTATTCAAAATTAACTAATTTAAACTTAAAACGGCTCTAAAAAAAATTCCACAAGGCCTATAGATAGGAACTTTTGTGTACAAACGTATAAACGTACATGGGTTAATATGTATAGTTTATTTTTCATGAAAACCCACGTTTAATAAAAAAAATGTTTAAATGGATTTTTTAGCTCTTAAAACTGATAATAGAAATAATTGGCCTGTACAAAAGTTATAGAGAATAAAATTTTACATATTTTTTTATGTAAAGTATAATATTAAAAGTGTGAATATTTAATAGATATTTCTTTTTTAGATAGTCAAATATCAAATTTTAATTTAAAAAATCATATAAATAGTATGCTATGAAAATTAATATTACGTAAGAAAATAAAATAATAGTATCTATATACTTTCAGTTTTTCTCAATTTCAAGGGGTTTAATGAAAAATAAACCATCAACTTTAATATACCATTTTAAAGTTGACATTCCAACGGTTAAAAAGAGCCTAGATAGAATATTTAAATCGAAAAAAACACCAGAAGAGTTTTCCGTGGAAGATATTGGTTTTTTTTTCGAAAAATGTAAATATCTTGGAAACTAATTATTTTCCAGATTTCAAAAAAATCATGCTTATATAGTTAAAGAAAAGGTATAGTATCACCGAATTTCATGTTGATTGAATTATTTTTACGAGAGAAAAAAATAAAAAACCGAAAAATCAGTTTTCCGCCATTTTCTCTAAAAATTTGAGGTTATGTTGAAAAATGCTTTATATAAAAGTTTTCGATTTTTTTATTATCTACAACTTTTGTGTGTTACGTTTTCGAGTAGGAGGTCATGTTTCGCCGAAAATCGCGAAAAACCACTTCCAACCCCTAAATAGCACCCCCATTTCACTATTTCACTTTATTTACTGTTTAATTTTTGTTTTTTCTCTTAATTATAACCTAAACTAAATTTTCCGGGTGGTTCTTGCCTGTTGCTAATTTATTTTTTTTCAGCCTTCAAAATTCGTTTTGGCACTAGTCTATCAGTGCTATAGCAGTACGAATTATAAACGGGAACCGAGACAAAAATTGAGTTATCACGCTTCGCACATAAACAGGCCAGATTGTAACGGCCGTATCTCGGTCAATTTTTATTGTATTGGAATAAAATAAAAAACAAATTTAGGTCTAAGACAGAGCTACAAAAAACATCTGAAATATTTTTAAATTAAATAAGCCATCTTGATGTTATTTATGAAAAAAATACCTATTTACCCCTTTCAACCCCTACCAAACTACCCCTGCACCCCTTAGTCGATTACGCTCAACAGTTTCTTAATGTTTAGGTATATAATATGTACCAATTTTCGTTGATGAAGGAATTTTTGTGTTCAAAAAATCTATTTTTACTGTACTAATGAAGGGTTATGAAAGCTACAAAAAACATCTGAAATATTTTTCAATAAAATAAGCCATCTTGATGTTATTTATGAAAAAAAAACACCTTTCTGCCACTTTCACCCCCTACGAAACTACTCCTGCACCCCTGAGTCGACTACGCTCAACTGTTTCTTAAAGTTTAGGTATAAAACTGCGTATGTACCAATTTTCGTTGATTAATGAATTTTTGTGTTCAAAAAATCTATTTTTACTGTACTAATGAAGGGTTATGAAAGCTGTATGTAATAGGTATATAGAAGAACCGTTGTAGAAGCACTGTTTATGAAGCGGTAGGTATACAGTGTGCATAGGTGTACGCGGAAAAGGTTCACCTCGTGTGTATAAATGTTTCTTTGGTAAAATGTCACATAATGATATTGTGTGCGCCGGAACAATGCGCTTGGACGATTGTGTTGCGAATTTGGAGTCCTTTGTGTAGCGGACTCTAGCGTTTTATTACAACGAAGCGTTGTTCTCTTAGCCTCACTCATTCATGCCTGTCGTTTTGTTGTAGTGTTCTTGTCCAAAACAGAAAAGGAAGTTTGCTTCAATGATTTTTCTGTTTCTTTACACTGCACGTCGTGATGAGAATTTATCAATACAAATAGTGTCTAAATTAGGATTAATACTAGACAGATACCTATGTACAAAAAATACAGTAGTTATGAATGCATTTAAGCAAAGTCATTTTTCTGTTTTTACTATAAAGATTTAAATAAGGTATACATAGTGAGTTTAGTTCAGAAAAAAAAAATGCCATGGTTGCCACGGGACTTTCTTATACGTAATACTGACAGTGAACAGTGTACGTGATTCTTATTTTATTGAAACATATTCCTGACAAACTAATTAAAGATAAAATAAAATGAATGGAACATGAACTATAGAAATATTATTTTATACATTATGTATCGAATGAATTTTGTTTAACGCAATTATTAAACCGGAAACTGATGTTTAATCTTGTCATTTTTGTAATTTTTCGATTAATTTTTGAAATAAAACAAAAAATGTCGGGTATGTTATTATCTATAATTTAATCCTCATACATTTTTTCTAATATTTATGATTTAGCCAGAAAGAATTAAAAAAAAAATTATTTAGAATAACCCACGCTGTCTACTCTCGAAGTAATACTACCCAAGTGCCACACGCCGATTTTCTCGAAACTTTGCTCACACGTAGTACATCGGAAAACATGAAACACGTGTTTTTTTTATTTTCGCTAACAAGCTGTTTTAAGGGTAGAAAACGCATTCCAAAATTTAACTCCATTTACGTTAGCACAAACTAACGCTACTTATGAGTGCCATTCTCTTACAGATTTTACGGCATTTCTTTATTATAATTTCATTGTCTGCGTGTTTTTGAGATCGCTAATGACGATTTTGACATTAGTTTAACGAGAATGACAAATACAAAATGGTGGATAAAATCACAGGTTTCAAAAACTTTATTTAACACCAATTGCGAAGTTTATTAAATACATGAATACGATTTTGGTAACAGTTATATCAATTTAGAAGTGGTGGATGAAAAATTCAATATGACGCATCCAAATGGCAGAATCTGGGCAAATATCGGCGGGCAACGAAATTTTAAGAAATTGAACCTTAAGACAGGATTATTAGATCTTTTTAATGTTTCCAATAATACAGTTTGCCCACCGATATTTTTCCAGATTCAACCATTTGGATGCCTATACACATAAGTATAAAAAACTAAAAATGTTTATTTATACAAAGACAGTGTTAAATATTACAAATTTCGGAAAAGCACTAAAATCTTTGTAAAACACTGGATTACAAATATATTAATCTTTAACTCATGAACACCTTATGTTCAAATCATTTAAAATATAGATAATAAAAATATTTTTATCTGCATTTTACTACTTTGTCATAAAATAAAAGTACACTCAGCACTACTACACGACCATCCACTACACGACCGCTCCGTTGTACAATGTGCCGACAGTTCTAACCAACGTCCTTCCCCCATCCCCACCATAATACTACCGTGACTGCTATATTTCTGCGCGTTTAAATTCACCAATTAACGTTAAAGTCGGTGGTGGGTGCCCCTCTAGCCGTCGTATAGTGGAATTTTTTAATTACCGATGCCGTCGTATAGCAGAATGTTGAGTGGGCAGTAAATATTTGTATGCATCTAAAGTAATGTTGATTTCCTTATATTTCATAGACATTCTATGTATGTTATGTTTATAACAATATTTTCAAATTCTAGAATACCGAATTTCGTTCCTTATATTTGCCATGGTTCCTTTTTGCAATTATGTATGCATATTTATTTTTATTTTTTCATTAATTCATACATTATTGTGACTATAACATTGATACAGTACTAAAAATGAAATATTATACATTTTTTCCATCGCCGATAACAACACAAGCTTTCAGAAATAATATAAAATACAGGGAATAATAATAATACCCGGCACAATTCAATGCGTATAAATAAAAGTATTACAATAAATAAAATTATACACATATATATACAAGAAATAAAAAATTCTATCGAATTGAAGTCGCTCGACACTCGTGATCAAAGAGGCTATGATATACAGTTGTAATGCATGCTGGGACTTATTTATGGCAGTCTCCAGCAGCGAGAATCGTGTGTGATTCATATGTGATATCGGGACATGTTCAACACAATGAACTGTAATAATTCAGGATTTATTTTTGCCAATCAAAACATGTTTACTGCGATGCTTACAAATTTTTATATCCAACGTTTATGTTTCATTATCGTTTTATTAATTGCACTTGTATATTATTATAAGTATACCAACTTATTCATCTTCTATTTTTCGGTCGACATTTATCTTAAGTTCAAAATTAAAAATTGATAAAAAAAAAATTGTCATTGTACGAAATACAGATGTTTACATATATCTAATATCGATAAACACGTCCGTCTATTTTTGAAGACAAGAGTGATCCACTACATGGAAAGTGTTAATAAATTGTAATTATAGTAATTAATTATTTGTATGGCCGGTACTTATTTAATATTATTTTGAAATCGTAAAACACAGTCCCCTGGACCCCTATTTTCGAGTTCGTTCGACTTTTTCTCATTTTAGAATACTAAACTAAAACTAAAAGTCACTAAGTTATTTACTAGAATCTCTATTGTGTTAATTATATCGTATTCTCGAATCTCGATGTGACTTTTTTTCTATAGAAATGTCGAAAGAAGAATCTCGACTGCTCCTGTGCATGCGAGATTTAAAATCTTGAACGAAAAACTCGAATTGACATATTTTCGAGTGAGCTAGTCAATAGGGGCCCTGCTTTTGGGTATGCTAGATTTAAAATCTCGAACGAAAAACTCTAAGTGAGTAAAACCAAAAGTCACTAACAAGGGAACCTTTTCAAGTCGAAAATTCGTATCGAGTTTAAACTTTGTATATAGTTAGAGGAGGTCAAGATAAGTAAGAAAAAAATTATCTTAGCTGCGATAAAAAGGTTTAAGGGGGTGAAACACCCCTATGAAAATGTGCAAAATAATCATATTTTTTGAAATAACTGAAACTAATGAAAATTTAAAAAAATCTATTATACAAAATTTTCGTGATTTTTTATGCTCTTTCGAATGGTGATAGTCAAAATTCGAAAAACATTAACCTATGGAATGTGGGTGGGAGCTGGGGGTTAACGGTTTAATTTTTTCGAAATTTGACTATAGCCATTCAAAAGAGCATAAAAAAATCATGAAAATTTTGTACATTAGATTTTTTTAAATTTTCATTACTTTCAGAGTTATTTGAAAAATATGACTATTTTGCACATTTTCATAGAGGTGTTTCACCCCCTAAAACCGTTTTACCGCAGCTAAGATAATTTTTTTTCTTATCTTGACCTCCTTTAACTACCTTAACTACTTATATATACAAAGTTTAAACTCGATACGAATTTTCGACTTGAAAAGGTTCCTTTGTAAGTTATTTACTAGAATCTTGATTGTGTAAATTATACCGTATTCTCGAATCTCGATGCGACTTTTTTTCTATACAAATGTCGAATGAAAAATCTCTATTGTTCTTGAATGAGCTCGAGAATAAGGGCCCCACCCGTGAAAGTGACCCTGTTAGTAGAGAAATGCCCATCTATTAATTAGAACGCAAACTTTTTGTATATATTATTAAATTTGTATTTTTTATTTGTATAAATTCCAGTCTTCTTGATATTATTGCATTATAAAATTATAATAACAACCAGTGTTTAAACTACTGCGCCCATCTCTCACTAAAACTGAAAAAAACAATGCAAAAGAAAGGGTTAAATATAACATAATAGACTATTTACAAATACAAATCTTTGAAACGGCGTATATCTAACTAACATCCATAATATATTTGTATCCCTTCACTGTACATAAAAAAAAACTAAAAAGTTTACAATGAATTAAAAGCTTCCTTCGTCAAACAAATCACAATCATATTACATTGTTTCATGACCTTTAGAACCCCCGTAGAGTCCAGAAAAAATGTGTACCGGGAGACAAGCAGTCTGGCGAGTTAGGAGCCGGATAGGTTCCAGCAAAACCAGTAGACTTACTCACACATTGAGACCACATCCTACAGCCTTAAGTAGATCAATGCACGAAGATAATTTGATTACGGATTATATTTCCTTCAGTGGCTTTATTTAGATGTACTGTATGTGTAGGGGTTCACGATTTATATCTTATTTTGTTGGCTGTTCATAGTCACAATGAATGTTTATTTAAATAATGCTAATTTTTAACACTACTGTGAATAGTGAAGAATGTGTATGTAGGTATGTGCCTCATTTTAGATAGAGCATAATGTGGTAGATGTTTATTTGGTTATTTCTGTTTAATGTATGCAAATATATAAATTCTAAAAAGTAAGATGCAATTAGGGCTTTTCACTTCAAATATATGATAAATACATATATGGAGGAAATGGAGCCGATTATTTTATAAAAATTACAGTTGCTAATTAAAAATTTTGTATCAAAAAATACTATCAGTTTTAATATGTACTACGTTTTTATTATAATTTCTATAATTCGCTACTTTTACTATATTCGTAAATATCATTTACATAATTTATTCAACTAATTATTCTTAAGTTGAATTATTTATAAAGGGCTGTACCAATTATTTTATTTCAACTAAAATTGTCAATTTAATTATATTAATAGTGTATTTATATTGGCATAACAAATTAAATTATGCCAATAATATAGATTTCGATCCTGCACGCAAAAATTACTATTCATATTGTAATTTTAGTAACACGTGGCCTAGCAAGAATTACAATATTTTGAACCATTTCAAAATTACTAGGTACTTCAAATATTAATATTTCTTTAAAATTGAGTATACGTTTTTTAAATAGCTTTTGTAATTAACTCAATGTTCTATAAAATTGAGGTATTTCGTAGTATCAAGAAAATATGTTTTAAAATATTTTAATTGTAACCCCTGTAATATAAATTATTATCAGAATATATATTTTAAATATTTTAAAATATATATTTTTCAGAGTTTTTTGCAAATTAAAATTTAACTAATTATCTTTAGAGCTATAAGATTATAAAGCAAGCATAAAATGTATTTTTTTTAAATTATTTATAATCCTCAAATCCACTTTGTTATTGGATTAAAAACATGTATTCATGTATCAAAAACGACTTATAATTTTTATCAGTAGTATAAAGTCAAAATAACAAATTTAACCTACCGAGTCTTAAAGATTTCTGATTAAAAACACGTGCAAAATAATTGCTCATAAGTACTTTCTTATACTTAATTCACCAAATATTGAATTGTTTGATGATTTTTATATGGGACCATCTATCTACTAACTAGACACAACCAACCAACTAAGTTTCATTAAAATCGGTTTAGTGGTTTATGAGATATAAATGTGACAAAGATTCAGATGAGAGACCAACACACAGAAATTAGTATTTAAATAACAATTAAAGACCAAAATATTGTAATTAATAAAATTGAGAATTTATTAGTTTTATCAAATTTTCCACAAGAAAAGAAGTTACTATCACTCTCGAAGATCAAGTGAACATTTTGAAAATTATTACCTCTTTGAAAAATCATCACATAGCTCCCCCTATTCCTCTAGATACGGTATATAAGAAAGTAAAACTAATTAAGAGAATAATTAATGAATATATTAAAATTAAAATTTTGTGGATAAAAATAATAATTAAATAGGTATAAAGTCATAATTCTGAAGTTTCTAAATTCTAGAGCAGGGATTCTCAACGGGGTCCAGGTGGACTTTCTACTTTTATTTTTTCATCGAGAATGTAGTCTGTTTATATTGTCTTATAGAATCTAAAAATGTAAGGGATCTATAAAGATAATCATTGTTTTAAAAGGGGATGCAGGAA
The DNA here is from genome assembly GCA_949319165.1 of Sialis lutaria. Classification (NCBI taxonomy): domain Eukaryota; kingdom Metazoa; phylum Arthropoda; class Insecta; order Megaloptera; family Sialidae; genus Sialis; species Sialis lutaria. Next base: position 8,034,463 of record OX439241.1, read on the forward strand.
AAAGTTGAGAACCCCTGTTCTATGAGTCTAAAATGCTAGGTCGCTAGACTATAACGTAGGTAAGCTGTTTATTATTGAGGTTCCAATTTTGGTAGTTAAAATATCTAAAATAAAGGAATACATTTTTTATCGATGTAAAATTTTGATATCTTCGGAAACTTATTTTTAAGGAATAAATAAAACGGGCAAGTGCTTGTTGGGCACGCACATGATAGGGTTCCATAGTCATTCTCACTACGATTTATAAAAAAAGTTTTTTCAAAATTTTCGTGACCGAAGGGTTAAAATCAAAAAGTCATTTGGCTTTTATAATTGCATTTTAAGAGACCTATCAAATGACACCTTACTTAATGGGGTAAATGAAAAAAAATGTGACTTCACTTTTTAATCTGATAGGGGGGTCCAAAATATTTTTGACAATGTTCGTTATAATTTTCAGTGAAAGAACTAATTAAAAGCTACATTCTGGAGTTTTTTCAGATTTTTTAAATTGATAGTTTAGAAAATAGAGGGGGGGACGCTTTTTTAACGACTTTGAAGAGCAAATACATCGTGATTAAAGGGTTAAAATCAAAAAGTTCTGATACAATTTTTGTTGCATTTTAGGAGACCTTTCTAATGACATCCCACTCAATGTGGTAGGTGAAATTTTTTTTTTGAAAACACTTCATTTTATGGAAAGGGGGCCTAGAATTTTTTTTTTACAAAAATCTTTTCATTTATGTTTTTGGGTCATTAATCTACGACAGTATACCAAATTTCATCTTATTATCTCAAAATTTTTGAAGACGGACGGACGGACATGGAGAAACTATAAGGGTTCCTAGTTTTCTACGGAACCCTAAAAATGCAGTTTTTCATTTAATACTGAACGGATAAATGTGGATTAATTAAGTTTGGTTTCTTAAATAGGTCAATTTTGATTCTAAACAACATATTTAACGAATAAAACGTTTTTTTTAGTTCGACGATTTATTTTACCTCCGCAAAGGTTGCAGTTAGATCCCTTCCCCTATATATACAATAATCAACACATGATACATGTATATGTACACAGATCCACGACAGTATTTCCGTGGAAAGACATTTGTGTGTCTAGTGTAGCACGAAAACAACAAACAATACTTTGCAAAGACATTGTGATATGAAGCGGAAGGCAGTTTGCACCTAAGCTCATGTAGGGAATCTATGATACACCAAACAATGGAAGACTTGCTTCATGAATACACATTTGTGTCAGATCGTATTAGCTGTGATCGGCGGACGGCTCAAGGACGAACGACCTTGTGTTTATGTGTGTATATGTCATGTATGATATCAAGCTATTTGGAATTTGGGATGTTCTAGCTGTGAGAATCAATCGGAAACGTTCACTATGATGATTTGGTTTTATTTGTTTAGATTAAACTGAAGAAAAAATGCTACATATTTCTATGTGAATTTTTGTTGTTAATTTTATCGTTTCAGTATTTTCTAAAGGCTTGTATTAAAATGAACTTTTTTTAATAATAAACACTTTTTATTTAATCGTTTTCATTTATAACTATTCAACATTAAACAAATATATTGAACTTAAGGTTATTTGATCAAAAGTCTAAAATTTTAATACGTTATTTATGGATAACTCAAATGTTTTACTAATTTTTATTTAAAATATTGGACGTATGGTTTTTGAGTAATTGGATATTAAAATAGAGTTTTTAACACACGATAAATGAGATAGCTTGCCAAAAGTGCTCTATTTATTGAAATTCTACACAATTGGCTATATAGAGACGTTTTAAAAACTGATTATTCAAAACTTCAACCCTTTTAAATACCATAAAAATTATAAAACAAATATATTCACGTGTAGTTTATTCAAAATAATGAAAAATTAGCTCTACCATTACAGAAAATTAGTACATGTTACTATTATATACCGTTCTGTCTATTTCAATTTTCAAATTAAATTAAACTTTTTTTTTACTTTTAATAATTATATAACAAAGTAAAATATTCCATTAAATGTAGGTGCATGTGTTCTGAATATATAATTAAAAACAAAATTTTTCGAAACCAAATCTTTTTTTACAGTGTGCAAGACGTATAACCTTAAAACAAATTACAGCCATTTAAATAAATAATTTCCACTAAAAATAAATACTTTGCACTAAAAAAAATACTTTGCGTTTTTGACATCAATTTGGACGTGTCAAATTTAAAAATTACATATTTTTGATGTATTTATTGTGATTTTCTATATTTTAACCTAACCTTAAAAACTAACCAACCTCATTTCACCCCAATAGATTTGATATTATTTAATGTATTTTTTGTAATTTTTCTGAATACAGACAGCCCTCAAATTTCGTAGCTATTCGCAGCGCCAACTAACGGGTGGACTTTAGTAGCAACTTGGGTGGACTTTGACGTACTAACAAACAAATAATTTCAATAAAATATCGTAATATATATACATTTTAGACGATTATTTATGACTATTGGCTATGTGCTCGAAGTCTATTAGCGCCGCTAGCGGGTAATAGAGAAGGATTGAATGGATTCAACTCTCTTTTTATCATTGTTTAATATGTTTAATACCGTGAATTTTTTTATTAAACAAATATCATTTAATTTAGCTGTTTGCATATAATATAAATAGTATAGCATAAAAGGTACGTTAAAATTATTTATTTTGGGTATCTTTTTCTCTTAAATTATGACGTATAATAGAGAAATAATTAATTCGTTTACATTGACAGCATAACCTCAAATTTTGGCGCCGATAATTTTGCAATGTTGCTCACCACGAACACTCGCATCGACATTATTTCTAACTCCACCCCCTTGCACATAGTCTATAGTGGGATTAACCATGTTGACCTTTCTATTTTCAGTTAAAAACGAGCCAATTAAAAATGACAGTTAGTCCACCCAAAGTGTTATTTTTTGCCACGTTGTGCGCTGTGATCGATTTCGTTTCCCCCACTACCTACTTTGCACCCAGCGAATATTTATTGCTAAAACTTGTTCATAATTAATTCATTTCGCCCTCTATCTAAAAATTTGCCACCCCTGATGTACTATTTTTAAAATCTGAATTATAATAAATGTTTTTGATGTCCAATTTCTTAATAATTAATTTATCTATAGGAAAGTAAATTAAAGTACCTTCTTGTACTTTTTAACTAAATTAATTAACCTCAATTTTCATCCATTACAAACCAATAACGTAAAGGTAGAATGAATAATAAATAAAAGATTACGTCATCTACAAATGCAAACAAATGAATTCTCTATCACAAACAATTAAACAAATTAAACAAGCACACACTGTAGAGTGCTGTGAACAAACAACAAACAATTGATAGATAATCAAATCAAAGCTGTTGGTTATTGAGGAGATAGGGGAGGAAGTAAACACGTATCCCTACACCCCAATGTAAATATTGCGCCGCCGCCACTGTCGGGCATGTTAAACTGTCTACGATGTCAGTATGTCGTATGGGTAGAAATTATCTATACCCACTTTTTAGTTACGCATATGTCTTGCTTATTTTATATTAAAATGATTTAATTTAAGGTTCTTTCATATTTATTTATTCAAAATTATATTATATGAATTCTCCCCAAATAATTTTTATTCGGAAGAAAAGGTCAGACTAATTAACATAAGTATAATTTCAGAATGATGGTGGAGGTGTAGAATAAAATATTTTTTTATCAAAATTTAACTAAAGCTTATAATATGCATGATGCCAGTAACAAAGTATCATTGAAATTATGATTTAAAAATCTAAAAAATGTATTTATTTTTATATTAAATGCGAGATTAATATAATTTTTGTTAAAATAAAACTGCAAAATACAGCAATCAACCATATTAAATGAAACACCAATCAGAGAGAATAACGTCACTCATCAGTGAACGTCAAAGTGATTGACTTTTATTTTAGACAAATATCAATTCCTCTTACAAGATTATTAGGTACATACTTTATTTAAGAACTTATACCGGGTGTCCCAGATAACTTTTCCAGCATGGGGATCTCAGTATCTATAAGAGATACAGGTTTGGTTAAATGAGATGAATTATATGTATGAAAGGGGTGAGTATTATTACACCAAAAAATATTCATAATTCTATGTGGTTTAGGCGGTATACCCAAAAAACTGAAAATTCGGAATTTCTTTAAATGGCTATAACTTTTTTGTTAAAGTAGATAGGTACTTTTTGTTTGCGGTTTCTTAAAGCACTTTTTTGTGTAGAATTGATTGGTGTATTTAGATTTTTTATGTCACTTTTAGTTTCCGAGATACAAGCCCTAACTTCAGTTTTTCTTATGGGCCGCTAAGTTGGCTATGGTATATTTGAACGTGTTTTTTACTCTACTTTACAACGATATGTCACTTGCCATATTTATTATCGAAAAAAAGTCGAAATACTAAATATCAGTGATATTTATGAAGTATTTTATTACAAACTTTTAAGTGAGCCATGAAAAACAAAAATTGTAAACAAAAATCACAATAACAACAATAAAAATAACAAATGAATATTTGAAACAATGAACTATTTGAAAAAATATATTATAATTTTTTTTTCGACAATAAATATGGCAAGTGACATATCGTTGTAAAGTAGAGTAAAAAACACGTTCAAATATGCCATAGCCAACTTAGCGGCCAATAAGAAAAACTGAAGTAAGGGCTTGTATCTCAGAAACTAAAAGTGATATTAAAAATCTAAATACACCAATCAATTCTAAACAAAAAATTGCTTAAAGAAACCACAAATAAAAAGTACCTATCTACTTTAACAAAAAAGTTATAGCCATTTAAAGAAATTCCGAATTTTCAGTATTTTGGGTATACCGCCTAAACCACATAGAATTATGAATATTTTTTGGTGTAATAATACTCACTACTTTCATACATATAATTGATATCATTTAACCAAACCTGTATCTCTTATAGATACTGAGATCCCCATGCTGGAAAAGTTATCTGGGACACCCGGTATACTTTGGAATTCATTTTTAACATAAACAATAATTAAATTATTGTCTAACTCTGAAAGTTTGATTATTGTTGACAAGGAGTGTGATGTCACAACTCTAAAATGTAACCTGCGAGCGTTTTGGCGTCAATTTCAAAATTAGTTTTAAAAGAGTAAATTTTTGCGATTAAACCTTTATTTTCTGTAGAAATAAGTATTTTTTTGGAAATAAGAGACACGTAAGATCATCATAGAATAGTTTTTTTTTAAATTAGTCACCATGCCTATTGCAGAAACACTACTCAAAGCAAAAAAAATCTATGTATCTACAACTGCAGTCTCATAAAAAAAATGTTACAATATTAAGTAAAATTCTCGGTATCGGGTGAATTTTTTATAAAAAATATTGGAACCGGTGTTATCCGGGGATATAAATATAATCTGTAATAAATCTATATTAAACATAACAATTTACTCAGCGCACGCGAAAATACTAGGATTTTTTTACGAAATTCACACAAAACATCGACAAATTATACACCTAAACCTTTCTCGTGAATTACTCTACCCATTAGTGAAAATCTGAAGAAAATCCGTTCAGTGGTTACTGAGAAAATCGTGCACAGACAGATAGACAAACGCGGTGCGTGGCTTTGTTTTATATTAATTATATTGAGACTCACAGCGAGATTTATAAATAAAGTTGATATCGTCTCATCAAAATTTCAGACCGATCTTATCTCTGTCTTGTCTTGTACGAATTTAAAGCACTCTCGTCTCAGTATGAAGCCCCAACTTTAATTAAATTACGCCTTCCTTATTTGAACACGGATATACATCACTAACAAAACTTTATATGATTCCGTAGTGTTTGTAAATAGCATATTGGCGATCGTGTTTATACAGGCGAGTGTAAAAAATGTTTGCCTAGATTCAGCATGGTGTTGTTTAAACAATCATCTTCTATTACTTATTGAATTGTTAATAGGTACATGCATATGTACATTACATTATTATACACATGTTCATTGCGTTTAACCAACAGTGACTAACGATTTGTGTTGTTGTAAATATTGTAAAATTATTTTACTACAACGATTATTTTATAGATAGGTATACTAAATATTGTTGCTTATGCTAATACTGGATATTTATGTATTAAATTGTATTTGTATTATACATAAGTGTATAAGATATATGTATGTAAAACATATGTGGGTATTGATACATTACTGCATGGAATTATTTATATGAAATAAAATCTATTTTAACGAGTTAGTGGTGACACCTATATATTATTATATTATTTGGAAATCTAGAATATTTATTTAGAACTGTTTTAGGCATCAATCTAAAAATCATACATAATTTTTAAATGAAATTTGTTTATTTTTTTCAAATTGTTGAGGATGCCAAATGATAGAATTAAGTGAGTGGAATAATTTTGGATATTATATTTTTTTAATATTTTTTACTTAAAAACAAAAAGTTATCTAGGGTGAGTTTACCGTTGTAGATTGAAAAGGGGTACCTATTCAAAAATAAAAAAATAACGAAGAGAAGAGTTATTTCATTATTTATTATTTTATTGTGATTATTAGAAATGCATTTTGAGGAAATTGACACCAGAGAAAAATAATAGGGATTTCGATGAAACTTTGAAAATAACACTATATTTATATTTAAAAAAATCTTTTCAAAATTTCATGGTCAATAGTTTAAGAGATATTAAATAAACAAATAAATTAAGATGCATTCTTATAAGAAATGCATCATTTCGAGACATGGCAGGGCTTTTCAAAGTGATGTGACAGAGAGAATTTGATGAAAATTAGAGCATACATTCTTTATTCATTTATAAAGATATATTATATCTGCAAATTTTCAAAATGATTGGGAATCGCGTTTTTTTAATTGAAAAATAATAAATGTGTGAAAAAAAGATAGAGAGAGACGCATAGATGTGATTTCACATGCTCCAGAGAGAGATACACCTTTCCTTCACTCTACAAGCGCTTACTTGCACCGTTAGTGTTAAACTCCTTAATATGTTAAAAATTAAGTTAAAAGATTGAAGGTAAATATTTATGTATACGTCTCTAACGAAATTATTTTTTTCTGTTTTTAATTATAATTGGGGTTGTGAGTTGGTAAGTTCAAACAAATATATCTGTATTTAAGACCGCCCCTGTGCACTTTGTAAATCCGTCAAAAGCACTCGGCTGGCTCTTCAATGCCACTTATAGACAGTGCTCTAAAAGTGGAATTGCTCAATACAAAGATATCAATAAGTATTGGCCACATCCTTTATGCGAGATAATAATATCAGCGTTCTCTATCCTTTCTGTTATCCCGATCAAGCGGAGATAAGCCAGTTGTCCTTTGTAAAACGGGGCTTTTTCATCTTCTTTAGATGCGGTTACATATTATACTGAAACTTTATTAAAATACGTCTTCTGTAGATATATTTATAGAAATAAATATATTAATATTTGTAAATATTGTCATATTTTGTAAATTTCCCAATATACGATTTTGTTATTCTATTATAATTTTTTTTGGAGGGGCTTCCTTAGTTTTTTAATTCTATAGTTTTTTTATTTTCTTCTGTAATTAATTATAATACGAGTATTCAAAATAAAACGTTCCGAATTTTTATTTCGAAAATTAAGCTAATGTTTGATCAGTGGCGTAACCACCACTTGAGGTAGAGGGGCTCTGCACCACCTACTCACAGTATCTTGTATCAAGTAAGGTGCCAAATAATAGTTGTACCATAATATGTAAATATTTTTTAAATTACTTTTTTACACAAATAAGAAAAAAATCTGTGGTTATTCCTTAAAAAAAATTGTGATTACGTCACTGTCTTGATTCATTTATTTACTCAAAAAAAATATATATTTTGAATTAAAAAATGTTTCGAACAATGGGTTCTTGATTTTTCACGTAGAATTAGATCCTTTAATTTAAAAATGTTTCAAGCAAATATTTTTTTACGTAAAATCAGATTCTTAAATCGAAAATATAGATTTTCATTAAAAAAATTAAATTCTCCATTAAAAACCATATTAAAAAATGTGTTATTGCCCCCTCCTAACTAAATAACTTTTGTATGATAAATTAATTTTCTGCCAAAATTAGCTTAATTTTCAAATTAAAATTGAACACTCATGGCAGTACAAAACTACATACTATATAAGTATATACAATAAAATACATTTTAATAGTTTTAAAAATTTGATCTGCCTGTATTGTTTTGAATGTAAAACAATAAATCAAATGAGCAAATACACTTTTTTCTCTAATATAATGACAAAAACGAAGATTGTATTTATCTCGCGAATTCTATCTCAAGAATATATAAACACATATGATTTACAACATTCAACGTACTTTTTAAGACACATTATTTTCAAAAGTATTGAATTTATACCGTTTTCCATAATACAACGATATACGGGCACATTTGTATAAAAGCAATTGTTACGATGAAATAAATTTTAAGAAATATTTAAATATTCTGTCATACTACATATTCAATATATTTACTCATATTGTTAAAAAAAAGTTTTATATATCGTATACACATTTTCACAACGTATTTTTAAAATTTGCATACAAAAAACGAAAAGTTAAAAGATCATCTTACAACTTTCTTCGATATAAAATCAAACTTCACAAACGAAAATTATAACAATTGAGTTATCAAGGCGGTAACATTTATGAAATACGTGAATTGTATTTCTAAAAAAAATGTCAACGTATTTCTGGCCTAAAGAATTACATCACTCAAAATTTATGTATTTTTGTACCTCCTTTTTCGTATTGAAATCAAACTAGATATCGTTTACATGCACAGTGCAAAAAAATGCCCTGAAAATGGGTTAAATAACTGCACAACCCATTTCTATAAATCATTAACATTCTAAGTACAAAAATCATGTTAAACCAGAATTATCACATCGTTAAGAATGTGCTTACAATACATTATAACATTCTTAACTATATCAAATGCACTTGACCTAGTGTATAGTACTTAGAATGTGACAGTGTTGTCTCAAGTTACAAAAAACCCAAATGTAGATCACCTTTATTTATATTTATTATCAGATACACATTCGTACATCACAAAAAATAAAATGACAAAATTTTTGATTTGTCCTTTATTTAACAATACCTGAAAAGATACGGTTCAATTTTATATAAAGACATATCATTCAATGGTTTTCAACTGATTATAAATATTGTATTGCAAAAAATAACAGACGAAAATGAACAATACTATGGTATTCCTTAGGTACGAAATTCAAAACAGAATTATCCACGGATCCATATTGAAAGTTTTAAATACAATGAGGGTATTGTTAACTTGCAAGAAAAATCTAAAATTCATTTCGGGGTCGTGAACTAGATCCCGGTATTGGGAACCCTTTCCGAATGAATCGAACCTTGATTTATTTGATTTTTCGGTCCTCCTTCCTACAAAAGGGTCACGATACACTTTTCTAACAGGAAATGTTACATTTACGTAGTACAGTGTTTGTAAATCAGTGGTCACTGTGCATTTTAAAATAAACAATATAATATTTTGTAATTTTTAATTTCTTCTTTACTTATTATGATATACTGATATATGAATGTATTTTATCAAAACTAATATTACAAATGCGAAAGAGTGTCTGTCTCTCTGTCTATTTATTACATTTTCACGGCAAAACAGCTGAACCGATCTTGATGAGATTTGGCAGTAAAATAGCTTGCATTTTCAGGAAGGACTTTGTATTCCAAAAATTGTATCCCGAAAAATGTATTAGATAAAAAATGTGTATGTAACCTGTTTTATCGACTATAACAGAAATCTGTATTATCAAACCTTCTTCTTCATGAGTGATAGCTTCTACCTAACCTAAATTCAACGCGAACCATATGCATCTTATTATATATTAATGACGCAAACGATGTTGTTAATGATGGTAATATGTAGCTAGTAAGCAATATATGATATTTACGTATCTACATTTTGATAGTTTTCAAATATAATAAACACGTAAAGCATTCGTCGACTTTAAAATATACGCAGGCGAAGCTATGAGGAAATTCTAGATATAAATACAGAAAAGTAACTGTAGTACTGATTTGATTCTACAGTTTGAATATATATGTAGGTATATGATTATTTTTATTTTGTATTAATTTACATGTTACCAAATATTCTTTATTGTGACAAACTTATAGACAGAAAAAAACTGTATTGGACCAAGAAAACCTTGTTTCGTATATAACGAAAACAATATTTTCTTAATATAAGAAACATACTCTTAATCCAACCACGTTATTCCTTCGTTCAAGAACACTATAGTTGGGTTTAGAGATTATTGCTTATCTTAAGAAAATATTGTTTTCGTTATATACAAAACAAGGTTTACTTGGTTTGAGAAATCCTTTCTACCAGTGTAACCTGATCACTAGAATGCACAATGCACATGATACGATACAAGACGAGAGTCAGGTAAGACTCGTCTCGATCGCTGTTGTTAGGGACCCCTTTTCGTTTTAATATATTTTCAGTTATAGATTTTTTAATTAATACAAACAGACATTTTTAAGACCTCTGTAAAGATCGACGAATTAAACACTATTCAAAATACATTGTAGACTATTTTATTAACAATGGGATATACAAATCGATAATCTACATATTCATTGATAAACCATTACCAGAGAATATCCATGCACATTATAGCTACTGAGCTGCCAAATCATTTGCAAATCTAATGTCCCATGCGACCATATGTGTATAAATTTAGGGCGTTTTTTTCTTGCTTTCAGGCGTGATATAGTCACGGTTATATTTCCATCAGCTTAAATTTGACTTTAATATAAAACGATACATCAGTTATACATTCATGATATTAGAGGAATAATAGATTCAGATTATTGTTCAATTGGGTGTTATGGCTTATATAGAAACTACATTCGAAACGTCGGGCGTGTACAAAAGATTCTCTATGGTTACTGCATCTGAAAGTGTATACTTTATATTCAAATATACCAAATTTGAATATTGTTATAATAGTGGTTGAATTATGTTGTAACCAACATATGCATGTTATATTAATATACAGGTTATACCTTCTACTTGAAGAAAGTGAGATAAATTTGTGTTTACATTTTTATTATAAATGTTTAATCATAACATCACAGTTAACTTAACTCAGATACTTATAACAGTTTAAAACATGTTAAATGTTATTTACAATTTGGATTATTTTTGACTCATCCGAAAGGATTATTTTACACAGAGAAAAATACATATTTTTAAAGAAATATTAATGTTTGACGTACAGGAATCTACGGTCCAAAATATTGAAAATCTTGCTAGGCCAATTTACAATACGAATAGTAATTTTTACGTGCAGGATCGAAATCTATATTATTGGTATCTATAGTTTAATTTATTATACCAATAAAAGTTAATTAATCATACACAATCGTAGTATTTAGTGTTTTGTCTTTCAATTAAAATGAAATAATTTGTATAGCACTTAAGTAATTAAACTTAAAAATAATTAGTTGAATAAATCATGTAAATGATATTTACGAATATAGTAAAAATTGTGTATTATAAAAATTACATGGACATTGTAGAAATTATTCAACACTTAACAAAACCTAATTTCAAATTTTGATTTTAGACAAAGTTAAAATAAAATTATGCTGTGTTTACACCGAAGAAACAAAACAGTAACATCGTGTCTTTTTTACAAAAGTGCAATAAACCCCATACATTTTTAATACGAAGTTTTTTAAAACACCTTGTTGCTGTTTTGTCTTTTTAGGTGTGAATACCGCATTATAGTGAAATTCAGATAGCTGGAATCTCAAGGACCCAGTTATTTTATCTCAATTAAAGAGGTGTTCTATTTATCCAGTTATAGAGGGGTAGATATAGAAGTAACGGACCTCAGTATATGAATTCTAGTTATTGAAATTTCCCACTTATCCAAGTCCCACTTATTTAAGTTTCACTGTAATTATTATTTGGACTGCACACATAAGGCGAAAGTCAAGTAAGCTTTATTTTCTTCTGTAGGCTTTCGTGGTCGTTGTCCATAGGAGCTAACTTTTCAGACTTCGACATGAGAGTCGAAACGTCAAGTGTACGTGGACAACAGCCCAAAAAGTTAGCTCCTAAAGTAAGCTTTATTTTTATAAAATAGGTATTTTTTTACTTATTATTATTAATAATGTATCTCGACTCAGTAAAATTTACGTGGTATCATCTCACTCAATCTATTTATTATTATCTTATATACCTATTTTCAAATAATGTGAAATGTACCCTATAACGTATAATTTTTTTTAGTTACATCAGATTAAGGATAACTAAAATAAACGAATATATTATATTATTGAACTGTTCACATTTGGAAATCAAATAAGTAATACATATTATCCAAATATTACAATAAAAGATATGTCGCATTTTATATGCTGAAATTGATTTAGCATACCATAAAGTATCGATTACAGTTTAACTGATTCGATTTTAACAGATGTTCAATATACATACAAATGTATAAAATATTCAGTTACGTTATATATTTCTCTAACTGCCAAATTAACCTTTCATTTGCACCGAGTTTCTAATACAACGCCCAAATATGACAATTGATTTTAAAATTGAAACGAATAATAATAAAAATATATTTGTGTAGAGTATGTGCATATTATTAATATGATATGAATACAGTATGTAGTAATAATCAATTCTATTTCAATCGCAGGAATAAATATTTAAAATACTTGATATTCAAGTTTTATTCAAGAGAATATTCTAGATTCTATGACGATACATTTCAACATATGTATTTTTTAAGGGGAAAAGATGTATTTTTAAAAGAATAAGGTTTCATGATTCCAAAACATTATATGTACTTGAATTCCCAAAATTGAGAAAGTGTTTTGAAGTACCTACGTGGCGCAAATATACACAATTAATTCTTCGACAATTTTTTAATTTAAATAATCAGCTACAATTGATCATTTTGGGCAAAAGAATGGTCCCTATTAGTATACTTTATAAAATTCAACGACTCATATAATATTTCGAAATCTTTCGATTATTTTTTTGCAAAAAATAAGAAAAATGAATCAACGGTATAGAGAATCATGCATGACTTCCATGTTCTATAATATCTTCTAACATTTTTTTAATATGTAAATTTTTTTTTTTTTTTAAATTCAATTGAGATTTGCCAGAAATAAAAATCATACTTATTAGTTTTCTAATATCCTAATGTCAACTGGATAATACCATATAGAAATAATATTATTCAGTAGCTGTTTTGATACGTTTTATAAAATAAATGCCCCTTAGATTGGATTGAACTACAAGTGTACCAAGTCTCATCAAAATTGGTGAGATAATACTCACTTAGGTATAAAATGTTTAATATTTCTTAAACCCCTAATCCGAATAGCACCAAAATCAATAGGTCTAGAATACTCAGCGTTACAAATATATTGCTTAAAAATAATTCAAATTGGTGCTATAGTTATCGTGAATGAAAGAAAAAATTATTTGGCACGAAATGGTTAACAGTTTTCAATTAATATTTTCCAATCTCGTAATATTAGTATTTATTAATTTATTAATTTTAATAATTTTCATATAGAAAGGCATGTCTTTCACAAATTAAAATCAAATGCAATTAAATAAATTAATAATTAATATTCGTAAACAACATGACGTACTATATCATTAATACGATGATTCATTAACCATTATTAAAATGTTCTTTATATTCATAAAATATCACCAGCAGCAGTCTAGGTTATGTCTGTGAGTGACACCGCAACTATTGACAATCGACAGGTCTTTGGTTCGCACTCTATCGGGGGCAAATAAATATTTACATGGGGGCCCATCGAGTTCCCTGCGGCGTGCCTCATGTGCGGTCTACCCATACATTTAGCACAGCGGGGCGCATCGGTACGGTTTTTTATATAAAATAAAATAAACCCTTCCTGAAAATATCTATAATCATAGATCTGCTAAAAAGTCAACTTGTGCGAAATTGTGTGTGAACATTTATATAAAGAATAGAAATGGGAATGGTTACATATAATAGTGTGACCTATATGTGAGACTTATGTTTGGAAGAATTTACTTTTTTAATCCTTTCATTGTTTGTAATAAAAAATGCGGATGTTTTAAATTTGGTAAAATAGGTCAAAACTTTATTTTAGGATAATTGAATTTTTTTAGGAAGGTGCTCTTGGTAAAGGGCCACATTCGCCATCCTGTGGGACAGATCAAAAATTATTGTTTAAAAATTTTGGATTATCCTCAATGTAGGTACAGCTAATTTCTATAAACATTTTTTTATATTCAATAACCTTACTTATAATAATCTACAAGTCAGAAGCGGAATTTCGAAACGTCTCTTGTCCATTTTCCAAAATATTCGGAAGTTCTAAAAATATTGATGTGTTCTAAAAAGAGACGTTTTGAAATTTTATTGGATTTTCAAACTCCATTTTTATAGTTTTTAGGATGTATTGAACGAAAAAATCTTTAGCCTTACAGTTGCAAAAAAAATGTTGTACCGAAAAATTCCACTTCTCATGTCTAGTTTAGATTGATTTATAAAGTAATAGGGTAACTGGGGAAAAATGGGTGATATGTTTTTGAAATTCAATCCTACAGGCTAAAATATCTTTAAAAATTATTGAAAAGTTTGTAGTTACTTGTTTTTGTATTCCAATTTGTTTTTTAATTACGATATATTTAATTTTTACTTTTGGTTATGAATGCAAAAAATAAAATATTTTTTGTGGCATCTGAAACTCATAAAGAAAACATGTTAAATTTAATTAACAAATGCGAGTGTTAAAATAAACTTTTAAATATATCTTTTCACTGGTTTAAATTCGAACATATTTTTTTTCAGATAAAAAACTACATATAAAATTAATTTCTAGAAACTATATAGCCCCTTTTTTGGAAAAGTGGTTTGTAGAATTAAATGAATGTTTATTCATTAAGATATTATCATGATTTTATGAATTTAAAAAATTTAAGTGGGGGAATTGGGTGCTTCATTTTCCCACCCCTCACCACTCGATTATCGGTATTTGTAAAAAAAAGTAAGGGCAATAACAGCTTCATACAAGTATGTACCTTATACTATAAAAGATTGTTGCTTAATTTAGAAAAATCAAATCCATTTTATTTTTGTGGAATATTATTCTATTATAAAACTGGATAAAGTGAAAAACACATTTCAACATTTTATAAAAGGTTATACCGACAAAAATATTTATTGTTCTTTTTTGGATACAACAAAAAGGGCAAATATATTTTTACCATAAAGTTTTAAAACCAATATGGTTTTTTTTACAGCCACTTACCCCATTTTTTAAAATTAAATCTATGATGTAGGTAATGTATTTATAATGAACAAAATAAAAATAATTAAAACCGTATGTATGGATTTCAAAAGTGTTTCAACCGCTCTCACTGACCTATCATTCAATCATGAAAACAGTTAATTGATCTAAACATTTACTATATACATTATACAATATATACAATTCATGTATAGTAAGTGGACAGTAATTGAAGAGCAGATAAAGGGGGAAAAGTGCAGTAATTTCACTCCCCTTTTAGAAAGATTTGTTATGTTGTAATACTAGTTATGCAAACAAAAATGTACGTATTTAAAAATATGTGATTTATTCTCTTTAGCCACTTTGTTTATCAATTTCTACTAATATTCTATATTTGTATAGAAAAGCTTGATATAACAACCTTTAATTTAATGACAGCTTGATACAACAACATGGTAACCGCTTGATAAGCGACCTATCCCCATACATAATACCACTGACTGCTGTATTTCTGCACGAAATTGAAATTCACCAATTAACGTTAAATTCGGCATGGTGGTAGGGACCCCTCTTGCCGTCGTTATATCGAGCGGTGAATGTACTACACACTGTATAGTAAAAATACTTTTTTTTAAGTAAATAAAACACATTTCTATCTGTAAAAGGGCGTCTTTTTTAAATAGATTTTTATTTTAGTATTTTTCAAATATGTGAATATATATATTATGTATATGTTACCGGCAATGTATGAAATCCGGCATCGTAAAGAATTCTTAAGTATTCTATAGAATGCCTAAAAATCACCAGGCAATGTATGAAATAAATTTAATTATATACATTTCCTAGGATTTGTATAGATTAGAAATATTAATATAAATAAGGTAAACTGACCAATTTTGGTTCAGGCACAGATATTAGCTTACTTTGTAATAAAATACTAATATGTTATTAAATAACTAAATAATATCTAATATTGTTGTATTTTTTTTTTATTTTAACAATTTTTAATTATATTCTAAATATTCGTCTGAACTAATATTTTATTTTATTTATTATAACAATAAATAAAAATTATTTCATACTTTGCCTGAAATCGTAAGGCATTGTATTGATTTCCTAGGAATTATATAGAATGTCTGAATTACATACTTTGCCGGTAACATATATAAAAAATCAAAATTGAATTTCAATTCAAATTAAAAAAAATATATTATACTTTAATAATTAAAGTAAACAAAAACTACACGTGTATTTATTGAAGTTGAAAATCTATTTTTTATGTTTTAGGTATTGACAAACACATAATACACATATTTTAAAAAGCCAATATGAACAAACAAACATTGTATGTGAAAAAAAATAAAAAAAATAATCTAGACACTTCTCAAGCTATTGTTGATATTGATTTTAAGGTAAGAATTAATCCTTTATTTTTCAAAGTAGGTATTTGTTATATCCCGATACAATTGATACAGTTTTTTGACGGAGGTTTTTTTAGGGTGCTTTCATAGTGTGAGAAAATCAATCAAACTGATTTTGACTACCTGAAGAATGGTATCTATTAAGCTGATTAATGCCGCCCTGCGTTCGAATGTTTTGTGGGAATGCATTTAAATAAACAAATGCTTATTTTAAATTTAATTATCATAGTTTTATACGCCCCATTTTAAAGACATATAATAAACAGTCAGTAGTCCGGATGTATCGAATAATGGAAATGAAAAGATGTTTGATATGTAAATGGGAGCCACGAGACTTTCTTATACGATGCACTATACAATGTATGTACGTGTTTTTAATTATATTATAAAATATATTTTTGGCTAAATGAATGAAACAAAAATTATATACTTATAAAAAATCATCCATTTTAGGTGGTAAGATCGTTTTAAAAAATAAAAGGTTTTGTTCCCAATCAAAAATTAATCCTAAATATAAAGTTTCACCCTTCTACAATTTGTTGTATTTGAGTTACAGCATTTACAGACAGACACACAGATATCATAGCGAAAATAATTAAAAAAGATTTAAGGAAGGTCAAAATTTAAACATGAGAAGTGGAATTTCAAAACGTTTCTTTTCCATTTTTTTCGATTTAGCTTTTTTTTGGAATTATAAGGCTCCTCGTGACTACACAGAAAAAAACTGTATTGGACCAAGAAAACCTTGTTTTGTATATAACGAAAACAATATTTTCTTAATATAAGAAACATACTCTAAATCCAACTACCCTATTCCTTCGTTCAATAATACTATAGTTGCATGGTTTAAGAGATTATTGCTTATCTTAAGACAATATCGTTTTCGTTATATACAAAACAAGGTTTACTTGGTTTGAGAAATCCTTTCTACTAGTGTATTAGTAAAGATTTTTTCATTCAATACATGCTAAAAATTATAAAAAATTGAGTTTGAAAATCTAATAAAATTTCAAAACTTCTCTTTTTAGAACACATTTTTGCGACCTTCCAAATATTTTGGAAAATGGATAAGAGCCGTTTTGAAATTCCATTTCTCACATATTAATCGCCGTATAAGAAAGAAAATACAGTAAAACCGCGATCTAAAGAACCACAATATAACTATAAACGGATAAAATCTAAAATTACCATTTTTTATAAATTTAATACTTCTGAATCGTGATCGTGAGTCAAAGTAAAATAGTCATAAGTATACGTGAGTGAAAATAATAAAGTCATGTTCGATTTATAATTTATTTTAAATCAATATTTAAAATCGAGAAATAAAATTTCAATTGTTAATATTTATTTCAATATCTCAAATTTCTATATTCATATGTACATGTACATTGTACATATATAAAATCGTGACACGAGCGTGAGAAAAATAATTTAAATCGTGAGCATTTTTTAATAATCGTGTGAAATCTGGCATTAGTAAAAAATAACCAAAAATTACTCACGCGCTCAGCTTAATAATAAAAGTTATTTTATAAATGGATCTTCTGGGTGTAAAAGGCACTTTTAAAGAGCCCTGAAGATGTCCACTACAATGTGTAACGAAACGTTGGCCTATAACACAACCAAATTGACGCGCCTTACACCCAGAAGCCATGATCCATATCAAGATCAGCGCGGAACAATATTTTGTTAATATTTTTCTTATTTTAAATCGAATGAAAAATATATAGATTAAAATTTCCACAAAATTAAGTTCATTCCACTCTTCAGGATATCAATTATATTTTCATTAAAAATTAGACAAACAAAACCTTATTTTTTTATATAAACCCTCACTTAAAAATATAATAAAAATTCATAAACATTTCTTTTAATAATGGAATTTTAAATAGCTTTGTTAGTTGATAATCTAGCATTCTGTAATATGAATAAAACCCATTATTACTTTATTACAAAGATAAAACGTTTTCAAACGTGTTTCAATCTAAATCATAGCAGACAGCTTGGCGACTTAAAAAAATCTAAACCGACATTCTAAAAGCTAAAATATGAATGGAGGTGGTGCAGGTAGAAAGATTTTACATATTGTATTTGTGATTCCATTCATCCTTTATTCAAAAAAATGTTACATTTAACGATATTCCTTGAAATGCATTCTTTTAAAAACGATTAACAACGTAAAGGGATTCCGCCCACAAAACATAAATAAAGTTGTTTGTTGTAAAATATCTGGTAAAAGTAGTAATCGTATATGGGCTTTGATTAATTTATTTAATTTACAGGACTGTCTTAATATTATTGAATCTAATTTTCACATTAAATTTTTTATTTATTTTTATTTAAAAATTTAAAAACATGTTATGAAGTAAACTATTATTAAATATACATCTACAGCAGCGATTCTGAAACTTTTGTTGTCTAGGGACCTCCTTTTGAACAATTATTTTTCAGAACCCCACCCCCCCTGACAGAAAAATATAGAAGGTAGTTAGATACTAATTAATCACTGGAAAATGGAATGGAAAAATTATGCCAAACATGTTTCGAGGACCCCAGGCAAAAATTCAGCGAGTCTTTGGGGGTTTCTAGTTTAAAAACAGCTCTTATAAATCATTGGTTCACAAATTTTACTATATAATAGAAAAATATATTATTCTGGTGTGTTTGAGTTGAATTTTCATGAAAAGTTAAAATTTGAACCATGAAATTTGACTGAAAATTTTTGTGTTTTCGATATGAGTAAAATTATGTTTTTTTTTTAATAGGAAATGAATAGTGAAAAGTTAAAATTTTCAAACCGCAGGTCTGTATCTCAAATCGTTCTTGATAGCTTCTCAAAGTTTTTTTTTTTTTTCAAAATTTTTAAGAAAAATAGCCGTAACTTTTAAACGTGTAAATATAACTTACAAAAACGTCAATTTTTAAGAAATGTTGATTTTTGTTCTTCTTTAATGTCCGGTATCATAAAGAAGCTTGCAAATTTTCTAGCTTACAAGCACTCTCAAACTTATATGACAGTTCTCTTAGCTTTCCATGAAGACTTTGGCAAGATTCACGCACGCATTTTATATAAACTCCAACGGTATTAAAACAGTTGTGATAATTTGAACTGTGTTACAATATGTTGAAGTATCACTGCTCTAAATTCAATAACAAATCCATATATACTATCACAAAATTAATACCTCAAAAATCTAACATTAATAAATGTTTACGAAATTCCAGGGATAAATAATCTCAAGAAATTCTGAAGCAATGTAGCCGCCAAGCTCACCGGATTTAACGCCTTTGGACTATTTTCTGTGGAGCCATCTCAGAGATAGAGTTTATGCAAATAAATCAGAAACAATTGAAGCCTTAAAAGACAACATTTTGCGCGAAATTGCCGAGATAGAGCCACACTTATGCCGAAATGTGATCGAAAAATTCACCAAAAGAATCGACATCTGTAAGCGTGCACACGCGGGAGACATTTGCAAGATATCATTTATTATACATAAATTGTAGACCCTCTACTACATATATCAATAAACAGATGATGATTTTCTATTCAAAATGGGTGTTTAATTTTAATTTTAAAAAGAAACATGAACTTGAAAGACCCTGTATTAGAAAATTAATTCGTGGAACTGGCAAGCTAGCATATTTTACTAGCCACTTTACAATACCAGACGTAAATCAATAAAATAACCTTTTTGATACAAATTACTTATAATCCGAAATATAGAATTTTTGAATTAAGATGGGCTTTATTTGCTTCCATGATCATATACTTTATTATTCAGTATATATATATAAAAGTAAAAATATGATATGATTTCAGTACTGACCTGCATTGTGCGCGGCCACAACAATGCAACACACACGTTCACAATAACATCTGCAAAAGACATATTTCTAACAATGCCGGTTTGTGTCGGTGCGCCGTGTGCGAGTACGCCATAAGGACGAATATACCCGCGCGCATTGTCACCAATTCACAGAATTGGAGAAGTAGTAGTACGTACAATGGGAGCTCCTGAATAAAACCTGCGATTTGAAAATAATATTTTTCGAGTGATGGTGTGACTGTGTATGTGCCTATGTGTATGTGTATGTATGCATGTGTCTGTGTGTGTGTTTGTGTGTCTATTGAAGAAGGATTAACACAACCCATTGACAAGGTGCGTAGAATTTTAATTAACGATGCAGTTTATGTTCTCTTGTATAAGTAATAAAGCTTGTTTTAAATTAATTGCAGTTGAATTCCAATTACATTAATATTCACGTTAATTTGTTATTTTTTATTTAATGAGTTTATTTATATTTTTATAATTCATTTAAAAATAATTTTACTATAGGCACATATATGTTACAGGTTTTTGAATGCATTCATACCAATATTATATATATCCTGAAAATTGTACCCCTGAAAAATTTATTATGTAATAAAACGGGCAAGTGCGTGTTGGGCACGCACATGATAGGGTTCCGTAGTCATTCTCACTATGATTTATAAAAAGTATTTTTCAAAATTTTCGTGACTGAAGGGTTAAAATCAAAAAGTTATTTCACTTTTATTATTGCATTTTAGGAGACCTATCAAATGACACCCCACTCAATGGGGTAAATGAAAAAAATGTGAGTTCACTTTTCAATCTATGAAAAGTGGGTCCAAAATATTTTAGACAATGTTCGTTATAATTTTCAGTGAAAGTACTAATTAAAAGCTACATTCTGAATTTTTTTCAGATTTTTTGAATCGATAGTTTAGAAAATAGAGGGGGGGGACGCTCTGACAGCGACATTAAAAAGCAAATATATCGCGACTGAAGGGTTAAAATCAAAAAGTTATTTGACGTTATTTATTGCATTTTACGAGACCTATTAAATGACACCCCACTCAAAAGGGTAAGTAGGGAAAAATATGTAAGTTCAATTTTCAGTCTATGAAAGGGGGGTCCAAAATATTTTTGAAAATGTTCGTTATAATTTTCAGTGAAAGTACTAATTAACAGCTACATTCTGAATTTTTTTCAGATTTTTTGAATCGATAGTTTAGAAAATAGAGGGGGGGGACGCTCTGACAGCGACATTAAAAAGCAAATATATCGCGACTGAAGGGTTAAAATCAAAAAGTTATCTGACGTTATTTATTGCATTTTACGAGACCTATTAAATGACACCCCACTCAAAAGGGTAAGTGGGGAAAAATATGTAAGTTCAATTTTCAGTCTATGAAAGGGGGGTCCAAAATATTTTTGAAAATGTTCGTTATAATTTTCAGTGAAAGTACTAATTAAAAGCTACATTCTGAATTTTTTTCAGATTTTTTGAATCGATAGTTTAAAAAATAGAGGGGGGGGGGACGCTCTGACAGCGACATTAAAAAGCAAATATATCGCGACTGAAGGGTTAAAATCAAAAAGTTATTTGACGTTTTTTATTGCATTTTACGAGACCTATTAAATGACACCCCACTCAATAGGGTAAGTGGGGAAAAAAATGAAAGTTCAATTTTCAGTCTATGAAAGGGGGGTCCAAAATATTTTTGACAATGTTCGTTATAATTTTCAGTGAAAGTACTAATTAAAATCTACGTTCTGAAATTTTTTCAGATTTTTTAAATTGATAGTTTAGAAAATAGAGGGGGGGGGACGCTTTTTTAATGACTTTGGAGAAAAAATACATTGTGATCGAAGGGTTAAAATTAAAAATTTCTGTTACATTTTTTGTTGCATTTTAGGAGACCTTTCTAACGACACCCCACTCAATGGTGTAGGTGAATTTTTTTTTTTGAAAACACTTTTCATTTTATGAAAGGGGGGTCTAAAAAATTTTTATTTTCAAAAATCTTATCATTTCTGTTTTTGGGTCATCAATCTACGGCCGTGTACCAAATTTCATCTTATTATCTCAAAATTTTTCAGGACGGACGGACGGACATGGAGAAACTATAAGGGTTCCTAGTTTTCTACGGAACCCTAAAAAATGGGTGTAAATGTCATTTATAAAACTATATTTAACTAACCTTCTTTTTTTCTTCTCCATGGGTGACATTTCCTACCTTACTTAAATTCCACGTAAATATATACATGATATACATTATATTTAATTTTATTAACGAAGTTGCGTGTAATAGCTAGTTACCTTGATTTATTGTTAGTGAAATGAACTCTGAGTTACCTACCCGGGAATAATATGTATATAAAGATATACATACATTTAAAAAATATTTATATTCATTTTGTTTAATAAAATAAATTTTAAAAAACATTGGTAACCCATTTCCCCCTTTTAAAAAGTCCCAAAAGTTTTCCCTAAGTTTTATTTCAATAACTTAGTTTTATTATTGATCCAAAATTGATTATAATGATACCAAATTTCAACTTTATCGGTCAAAGAGGAGAGAAACTAGAAGTTTGTAACAGATATATGTACATTGGCAAACACAGTGTTCCTTTATATTTCTTTATAACTATTTTCAGATTTCGACGCGCTGGTTTTATGACAACAGACGATAAAATATTATTGACTGTATATAAAATAAAAGCAATTACAATGCTATATAATAATAATAATGTTTTATTTGTTTTGTTGTACTGATATAACAGTGTAAAACAAGTCAATACAGTTAGATATATAGTGACAAAGAAAAGGAAGAAAGATAAAAGTAAAATAACAGTAATAACAAAATAATAATATGTTCCAATTAAGTGAGATATTCAACAACTGAGTAGTAATTTTTTGTAAGTAGGTATGATTTTAATGCATTTTTGAATTTATTAATTGGTAGATTTTTTATATGATGTGGAAGGTTGTTATAGATTTTGATGGTAGATATTTCTGGACCTTTGTTAATAAGTGTTAAGCTACCAAGTGGTGCTGATATTTGATTTTTGTTTCTAGTATTATAAATGTGATCGTTTGAGTTGATGGAATACAGTGAAGCGTTTTTTTTTAGAAACATAGAGCATTCTAATATATATAGATCAAACAAAGTTAAAATTTTTAATTGTTTAAATATTGGTCTGCATGATGTGCGTTGACCCACATTGCAAATTGCCCGTAGACATTTTTTTTGATATAAAAATAAGTTTTTTGTGGCCGAACTTCCCCCCCCCCCCACAGTATGATCCCATACGAGAGCTGTGGTTGGATGTACGCGTGGTATATATTTATTAGAGTTTGTGTTTCAATTATTTTGTTCAGGCTTTTTAGTAAATATATTGTCTTGCTTATTTTGTTAATTATATGTTCAATATGAAGTTTCCAGTTTAGAGTTTTGTCTACCTGGATACCTAAAAATTTTGTTTTATCTACTATTGGAATATTGAAGTTTTGAAAAGTTATGTTAATGTTACCGTCACCATAATTTCCGAATTTAATTAATTCCGTTTTATCGACGTTTAATTTTAGACTATTATCGTTGAACCAATTTGACAATTTTAAAAATGAGTTTGTTATTTGGGATGAAATTTGATCAATTGATTTGTCTATATATGTAATAGCGGTGTCGTCTGCAAATAATGTTATATTTTCTTGTCCTATATTTGTTATATCATTTATAAATAGTAAAAATAAAATAGGGCCAAGTATAGAACCTTGCGGTACTCCTTGGATAACATCTCTCGTATGGGATGATACTTTGGAAATTATATTTTTAACACATTCTTCAATTTCAACACGTTGTGTTCTATAAGATAAATATGATTTGAGTAGATTAAGAGCCGTTCCTCTTATTCCATAACACTCAAGTTTACTGCAGAGTAATTCTATGTGCACACAGTCAAATGCCTTAGAAAGATCGAGAAATGCTGTAATACAAATATTTTTTTGTTGCCATGCATTCAGTACAGATGTAATTGTTTTATAAAGTGCTAAATTTGTAGAGTATCCAGGCCTAAAACCATGTTGACTGTCTGATAATTGGTTGAATTTAGCTATGAAACTATGGAGCCTTGTTGCTAAAACTTTTTCTATTATTTTTGAGACATTACTTAAGAGAGATATAGGTCTGTAGTTGTTTGTACATTTTTTATCACCATTTTTAGGGTTCCGTAGAAAACTAGGAACCCTTATAGTTTCTCCATGTCCGTCCGTCCGTCCTGAAAAATTTTGAGATAATAAGATGAAATTTGGTACACGGCCGTAGATTGATGACCCAAAAACAGAAATGATAAGATTTTTGAAAATAAAAATTTTTTAGACCCCCCTTTCATAAAATGAAAAGTGTTTTCAAAAAAAAAAATTCACCTACACCATTGAGTGGGGTGTCGTTAGAAAGGTCTCCTAAAATGCAACAAAAAATGTAACAGAAATTTTTAATTTTAACCCTTCGATCACAATGTATTTTTTCTCCAAAGTCATTAAAAAAGCGTCCCCCCCCTCTATTTTCTAAACTATCAATTTAAAAAATCTGAAAAAATTTCAGAACGTAGATTTTAATTAGTACTTTCACTGAAAATTATAACGAACATTGTCAAAAATATTTTGGACCCCCCTTTCATAGACTGAAAATTGAACTTTCATTTTTTTCCCCACTTACCCTATTGAGTGGGGTGTCATTTAATAGGTCTCGTAAAATGCAATAAAAAACGTCAAATAACTTTTTGATTTTAACCCTTCAGTCGCGATATATTTGCTTTTTAATGTCGCTGTCAGAGCGTCCCCCCCCCTCTATTTTTTAAACTATCGATTCAAAAAATCTGAAAAAAATTCAGAATGTAGCTTTTAATTAGTACTTTCACTGAAAATTATAACGAACATTTTCAAAAATATTTTGGACCCCCCTTTCATAGACTGAAAATTGAACTTACATATTTTTCCCCACTTACCCTTTTGAGTGGGGTGTCATTTAATAGGTCTCGTAAAATGCAATAAATAACGTCAGATAACTTTTTGATTTTAACCCTTCAGTCGCGATATATTTGCTTTTTAATGTCGCTGTCAGAGCGTCCCCCCCCCCTCTATTTTCTAAACTATCGATTCAAAAAATCTGAAAAAAATTCAGAATGTAGCTGTTAATTAGTACTTTCACTGAAAATTATAACGAACATTTTCAAAAATATTTTGGACCCCCCTTTCATAGACTGAAAATTGAACTTACATATTTTTCCCTACACTGAAAGAATTTTTCATGCTAAATATTAGCAATCACAGTGCTCAAAAACATTTCATGATTAAGAACAAAAATTTCTTGTATTAAGCATGTTTATCGTTTATATTAAGCATAAATTTGTTCTTGAATAAGCATACTTTTTACTCGATTCACAACAACAGTTATTGAGAAATTTTATGCTAGTATCAAGCAATTTCATGCTTGATATAAGCATTTTGTAAGTAAGCATACATTTTTCTTGATATTAGCACATTTTTCTCTTAATTTGTATGCTTAATATTAGCAATAATATTTCTCAATAACATTCACATGAAAAATAAGTGAATCATTAATGAATATAATTCAACATTTAAAAATGTTTATTATAAATAATAACAAACCTATCTATAAATTACGTTTGTTATGATAAATAATTACTAGTCTGTAAAATATAAGACTAAATATTGCATACAGATTAATCATTTGCACAATTTTATTTCTGATATTGTAATCTGTTAAAGCTTAAATCTAAAGAACGACTGGTCTAAGATTTTTTAAAATATTTTTTTGTGTTCCTACATAATCGGATTATATCGTAAAAACTAAATATTGAAGATTTTCAAAATTTTATTTCAGATATCATTTAAAGCTTAAATGAAAAGAACCACTAGTTTAAGATTTTTTTTAAATAATTTTTTTCGTGTTTTCACATAATCAAATTATATTATAAAAGGTAACATGTTACTTCTAATGATATTAAGATAATTGTAATAAATAATAATATGTGTAGTAATATACCACAATATATTGGCATATTGCATATATTAGGCAATTTGTAAATTAAATAAAAACAAAAGGTTAGTTGTATATACAATCTACAGTTCATGTTATGTTAACTATATTAAATTAAATAAAATTATTGCTAAAGTAAAAAAAAATATTAAATGTGTATTTTAACTTGTATTTCTTATTTATTGTTATGTAATTCTATTAAAAAATAAAAATAAGCAACCTTTAAAAACGAATATAATATAGTAATTTGTGATAAAATTTAAAATTCGCGGTTTACTTACGGCGTCTAATAAATGTATGGCTACTGCGCATGCGTATAGCCCGTATAGCTATGTAACATGCTGTATGCTGAACAACCCTTGGCTTGGCATCATTCAGCCATCTTGTGCAATGCACGCTTCGCACACGATTTGTTTTTGCATTTATTAATTGATGTGTTTTATTGTATAATATTTTGTATCAATATTTGTGCTGCTAGTGTCACTGCAACAGGTAAGTTTATTTTTCTAAATTATCAAGAATATATTATATTACCTGTATAATATAATAATAATGCGTATTTGATTAAATCTACTATGTTTTCACACCTAATTATAATAACATGTAATGGTTATTTATCGTTTTAGTGCTCCAAATTATTTTACAAAAAATCTATATCTAAATGTGTTATTATATTATTTATAGATAAAATACAAACATGTGACAAATAGTTACTATAAATAAAAAAAAATTTTTTTTTTATATTTCATGTTTTAAACTATTATTTATTTATAAAACTAATATATTATTAATATTTATAGTAAAGTTTTAGTGTAAGATGTAAATACTAGACGAAATTGATTGAAACAAACGTTTAATAGATTCAGAAAACATACAGATTATGCGGTACACTATTTCAAAGAAATGGCATATTGGATGACGCGAAAATAAACGTGAATACATTGTTTTTAAATAATATTGTCAAATTTAATAAACGTAAAAACACGGTGAACTGGTTTGGGCAATCTCCGTGGGCAAAAGGGGGTTAATTTAGATCAAAACGGAGATTTAATCACCGCCGTAACGAACTGTTTTATAATGATCTTGACATATTTAATAAATATGACAGATAATAAACTTATTGCTTCGAATTTTACACATAAAATTTCACTTTTCATATATTTTATAAGTTGAAAATATATTTCAATTAATTTTATTTAATTATATTTAAGAAAATGTTTATTGAATATATTTTAATTCAATTTAATTTTTAGGTGGACATTGATTTTAAGTATGAATTTAAAGATAAAGGGTTAAATTTATTTTTAAATTGGAATACTTTAACTACTTATATAGATAATGGAAAAATTGAAGATTTAATTAAAGATAGATCGTCAATGAAACTATATAATATACTTAAGAATACTACAGTTGAAGGTAAATAATCCAGCTATTATTAAATTAAATATATTACAAATTACATAGTTCAAAATATTATATTTTAATCTAACATTTTACTTTTTTTAGATCAACGAAATATATATATATAATTAAAATTTTATCTGCAATACTTGTACCATCTAGCCCAGGGGTCGGCAGTCTTTTAAGTCAGAAGAGCCAAATTGTTAAGGAAACAGGATTGCAAAGGTATCAGAGAACCATATGTATAAATGTTGTCATTTGCAATGACCTTTTTTTTAGACATTCAATTCTAATTACCTTTTTTTTTTAGATATTCACTTGTGTTTTCCTAATTGAATAAATAATTAAAATCACTAAAGAGCCGCAAACGACCGTGCAAAGAGCCGCAGTCTGCTGACCGCTGATCTAGCCCAACTTACAACAAAGTGTGGAAACCCAGTATCAGTATTTAGTTTACTAAAAGATATTATAGTACCCCTAGTTTTGGGTGAAGATTGTAGCATCTTTGAAGATATTTTTAATCTTTGCAGTTGTCCTTTTAAAAATATTCATTCAGAATTTTTACTTCTTAAAAATTAATATTGATAAATATTGTTTACATAATCTATAACTACATTTTTTTATGTTTATTTAAATTTATGTTAATTTTTATTTTGTTATAATAATTTAATTATGTATGTGTATTACTGTGTATTATGTAAAGGGTCGTCCATTAATTACATGAACAAAATGGGGAGTGGGTTTATAACGACAATTGTTGACAAGCAGAAAGCGGGGAAGCCAAAACAAATTAACGCTAATAATTAAGTCAAAAAATTAAATAAAAAATTTATATTATTTCTGCAATTAATAACATTTTAGAATTAAAAATAGTGGGGAAGGGGGTAAATTTTTCTAACATTAAAAATTCGCGTGGGCTTTGAATATTTTTGACAAGTCTGGGGGAGGGGTAAAAATTGTTAACATAAGATTGAACGACCCCTAAATTATAATTATATAGAAATTTATGAATAAATGAATATAATAAAAAAACAGTATTTTTATTTTATATTTATTTTCAGAAAAAGGGGGGGAGTAAGTAGGGGGGGGAGAGTAATAAAAATGCTTAAACAAGCAAAAAAAATTCTCAATACAAGCAGTAAAGATGCTTAAATAAGCAAAAGAATTTCTCAATACAAGCAATAAAAATACTCAAACAAGCAAAAAAATTTCTCAATACAAGTAGTAAAGATGCTTAAATAAACAAAATAATTTCTCAATACAAGCAATAAAGATGCTTAATTAAGTAATAAACATGCTTGCTATAAGCACATTTAATTCTTGAATGTAACATAAATAGTTAGTGATTAAGAAACTATGATGCTTGAATCAAGAAACTATGTTGCTAGAATCAAGCAACAAAAAATGTGCTTGATATTAGCATTTACATTTGTGATTAAGCGCTTTTTTTACTTGGCTCTATATCATTCGTGTTTTCTGCTTGATATTAGCACAAAATTCTTTCAGTGTACTTACCCTTTTGAGTGGGGTGTCATTTAATAGGTCTCGTAAAATGCAATAAATAACGTCAAATAACTTTTTGATTTTAACCCTTCAGTCGCGATATATTTGCTTTTTAATGTCGCTGTCAGAGCGTCCCCCCCCCCTCTATTTTCTAAACTATCGATTCAAAAAATCTGAAAAAAATTCAGAATGTAGCTTTTAATTAGTACTTTCACTGAAAATTATAACGAACATTGTCTAAAATATTTTGGACCCACTTTTCATAGATTGAAAAGTGAACTCACATTTTTTTCATTTACCCCATTGAGTGGGGTGTCATTTGATAGGTCTCCTAAAATGCAATAATAAAAGTGAAATAACTTTTTGATTTTAACCCTTCAGTCACGAAAATTTTGAAAAATACTTTTTATAAATCATAGTGAGAATGACTACGGAACCCTATCATGTGCGTGCCCAACACGCACTTGCCCGTTTTATTGTGTATTGGTTTGATTATTGCATGTTTGATTATGTCAGGGAATGTACCTTCAACAATACAATTATTTATAATATGACTAAGAGGTGAAGCAATTATATGTGCGCACGCTTTTAAGAGGCAATTTGGTATATCGTCAACACATATACACATTAATTAGTAAATAAAAATTTACGTGGAATTAAAAAAATAATTAAAAATAGAAATAAAACGGGCAAGTGCGTGTTGGGCACGCACATGATAGGGTTCCGTAGTCATTCTCACTATGATTTATAAAAAGTATTTTTCAAAATTTTCGTGACTGAAGGGTTAAAATCAAAAAGTTATTTCACTTTTATTATTGCATTTTAGGAGACCTATCAAATGACACCCCACTCAATGGGGTAAATGAAAAAAATGTGAGTTCACTTTTCAATCTATGAAAAGTGGGTCCAAAATATTTTAGACAATGTTCGTTATAATTTTCAGTGAAAGTACTAATTAAAAGCTACATTCTGAATTTTTTTCAGATTTTTTGAATCGATAGTTTAGAAAATAGAGGGGGGGGGACGCTCTGACAGCGACATTAAAAAGCAAATATATCGCGACTGAAGGGTTAAAATCAAAAAGTTATTTGACGTTATTTATTGCATTTTACGAGACCTATTAAATGACACCCCACTCAAAAGGGTAAGTAGGGAAAAATATGTAAGTTCAATTTTCAGTCTATGAAAGGGGGGTCCAAAATATTTTTGAAAATGTTCGTTATAATTTTCAGTGAAAGTACTAATTAACAGCTACATTCTGAATTTTTTTCAGATTTTTTGAATCGATAGTTTAGAAAATAGAGGGGGGGGGGGACGCTCTGACAGCGACATTAAAAAGCAAATATATCGCGACTGAAGGGTTAAAATCAAAAAGTTATCTGACGTTATTTATTGCATTTTACGAGACCTATTAAATGACACCCCACTCAAAAGGGTAAGTGGGGAAAAATATGTAAGTTCAATTTTCAGTCTATGAAAGGGGGGTCCAAAATATTTTTGAAAATGTTCGTTATAATTTTCAGTGAAAGTACTAATTAAAAGCTACATTCTGAATTTTTTTCAGATTTTTTGAATCGATAGTTTAAAAAATAGAGGGGGGGGGGACGCTCTGACAGCGACATTAAAAAGCAAATATATCGCGACTGAAGGGTTAAAATCAAAAAGTTATCTGACGTTATTTATTGCATTTTACGAGACCTATTAAATGACACCCCACTCAAAAGGGTAAGTGGGGAAAAATATGTAAGTTCAATTTTCAGTCTATGAAAGGGGGGTCCAAAATATTTTTGAAAATGTTCGTTATAATTTTCAGTGAAAGTACTAATTAAAAGCTACATTCTGAATTTTTTTCAGATTTTTTGAATCGATAGTTTAAAAAATAGAGGGGGGGGGGACGCTCTGACAGCGACATTAAAAAGCAAATATATCGCGACTGAAGGGTTAAAATCAAAAAGTTATTTGACGTTTTTTATTGCATTTTACGAGACCTATTAAATGACACCCCACTCAATAGGGTAAGTGGGGAAAAAAATGAAAGTTCAATTTTCAGTCTATGAAAGGGGGGTCCAAAATATTTTTGACAATGTTCGTTATAATTTTCAGTGAAAGTACTAATTAAAATCTACGTTCTGAAATTTTTTCAGATTTTTTAAATTGATAGTTTAGAAAATAGAGGGGGGGGACGCTTTTTTAATGACTTTGGAGAAAAAATACATTGTGATCGAAGGGTTAAAATTAAAAATTTCTGTTACATTTTTTGTTGCATTTTAGGAGACCTTTCTAACGACACCCCACTCAATGGTGTAGGTGAATTTTTTTTTTTGAAAACACTTTTCATTTTATGAAAGGGGGGTCTAAAAAATTTTTATTTTCAAAAATCTTATCATTTCTGTTTTTGGGTCATCAATCTACGGCCGTGTACCAAATTTCATCTTATTATCTCAAAATTTTTCAGGACGGACGGACGGACATGGAGAAACTATAAGGGTTTCTAGTTTTCTACGGAACCCTAAAAAGACAATACTTCAGAAGTTTCAAATATTAAGATGTTATTATTTTATAACATAACAGTATCATATATGTTATAATAACATAGATTTGTTATATTAATTTATAGTTACTCAAACGAACTATTATTATACTAAATGATACATAATAAAACGAAAGAAAAGGTCAAATAAAAAAATAAAAACTAACAGGACCGAATTTTGAATTGAAAGTTTAAACTATTTATTATAATATTCAAATAATATTAAAAATGTGTTATTATAATTTATATGAGTATAAATAAGACAGGGGCGGTCTTAGGAAGATTGTACCAAATAGATATATGGATCCTTTGGCTGTACATAACCTCAAAAAAATCCCTTATTTGTAATTAGCAATCCTGGATTATTCGGTTCAAAATTGATTTTATATAAAGTGTTTGCTATTTTTAATCAAGCAATAATACATCTACAACTCTACAATCTACATTTTCCTTGCTACCAAATTTTTAAATACACACATAAATATTTTCTTTAAATCAAACCCCTTTTTAAATTCGGATTATACAAAAATTTTAATCAATTTAAAAAACAATGTCTTTCAATTTTATTAAAATTCGTAATATCAACTTTTTTACTGTCTTAAATTGACAAATAACTACGTACTTGAGGTTGACACTACAGGGTGCGGGGTTGACTTTACGGGGAACGGTGCGGGTAAGAAATTGAGTGAAGGTATGGTGTGTCTCTCTCCAGAGCATGCAAAATTACATAGATTCTCTCATTTTTCAGACACATCATTTTTTAATTAAAAAACGCAGTTCCTAATCATTCTGAAAATTTACAGATACTTTTGTAAATGAATTAAGAATGTATGCTCAAATTTTCATTATTAATTCTCTTTGTCACATCACTTTGAAAAGTCCTGTCATATCTCGAAAATATGTATAGTTCTCATAAAAATGTATGTTAATTTGTTTTTTTAATATCTCTGAAATTATTCTCCTAATGGCCATAAATTTTTGCAAGTTTTTTTTAAATATAAATGTCTTATTATTTTCAAAGTTTCATCGAAATCTATCTATTATTTGTCTATTGTGTCAACCTTCTTAACTAGTTGTTTCATTCGGTATCGAAATACCAGAATGTTTCTTTTAAACACCGTAAAATAGATTTTAAGTGGACTGTACGAAATAGGTTAAACGAAATATAACATTGTTGATTCATACAACTGCATATATTAGTACAAAGAAACGGCTTACCTCTTTTGTTGTACCCAAGTACGGCTCTGCTCTTCCCAAATACAATTATCAGGATTGGATGGTAAAAAGGATATCAATTGTAATAATTCAAACAGCTATCCATGCGACTTCTAAGCACGTTCCTTTGATCGAAATAACTTTTATATGCAGTACAATAAGCACTTGCAACACTTAAAATAAATCAGTAACCTCACAAAAATAACGGAAAACTAAATACACTCTTCGATATATATTAAAACTATATAACATTCACATAAACGATTCTCAAATAAAATATAAACTCTACACATATAACTATGATGTATACACTTCTATCAGGGTCCAATGTTCACGTATATCTTTGTAAGAGACAACAATCGAACATTTACCGACACGAATATACTATATCTTTTCCAACAGGAATTGACACCTAACCTTGGTCAAGAGTTCAGACAGATCTTCCTTTAAAGTCAAGAGTTCACAGGCATCTGACTTAAGTTATCATGCCGGTTCATACGGTATTCAATAACGCGGTAAAAGCTACTGCGCAAGACTGCGCGGCCAGACCGGCGTACACATCACCCCCCGACATGAAATACTTAATTTCATTTCCCTCTAACGAAACAAAGCAAATTCTAAATTCTAAATTCGCCCAAACAAAATTATCTTAACCAAGATAAACGAAAAATATCAAAACGAAATATCTACAAAAATAGACAAAATCGCAAGATAACTAACTACCAAACATCACTAAGAAGTTGGCAGCAAAAAAAAACGATCCGAAGACCGTTTACAATAATTCCGGATATGATCCGGACGATAAACAATCGAAAAAATAATTAAATATGGATAAGTCCTTGAACTTACCACATTTCAATAATCTGGGAACAATTTGACAGGTACAGGCATAATTCGTCGCATAATCTAATAACCGCTGGGCGTCCGTCATTTTAACGACCGAAAAAACTACCCAAGCCGGGCCTGCATGCAAATTGCCCATTTGACATATGTCAACCGACAAGTCAAAACAAAGGGCCTTTATTAGGCAAGTTAACGGAGTTTTCCGTTCGAAATACAAATGGGACCGGGGGAGACGCCTTCCACAGCGAATCACCACCTTTTGTAGACACGGGTCCCAATGTCGAAGTAATATTGAATTCAATATTTTAATTTTTAAAAACCCAAGATCAGAAGTGAAGTATTTTACACGTAGCCGGCTCCACTTCTGTATAATATCAAGAGAAAATATGAACAATTTAATAACCGATGTACCTGTAATACAAATTTTATACGGACTCCTTGGCCGAAAAATTGTCGAAATAACGTAGCGGTCGGTACATTGGCTCAGTTTATTGTCAAATAACAAATTATTCGAAGGCGGGTATTTCCTTAAATCTACCTGGTTCAACCCTTCGGTGTTGAAACCAGTCACAGGGGTGTAGCTATCATTTTCAATCATCCAGGACAAATATTTTAAAATTAAACACTCTATTGATACAAAATTACGTCGCTTTATCGTAAGAGATTTTTCGTTAATTTCTTTATGAATTAAATAGGGACCTGGTGACAAGGAGTTACCAGGCTTTCCCATTCTCGACAAATCCGAGTTACAGGGTTTTAATAATACCTCTGTTTCCTGTTCTACTTCGATGTGGAAAGCTTTTATCTCATTATCACACAAAGGCGCGCAGTTGGGTACTGAACCCATAACAATATATCCAAAATCAGTATCTAAAGCCGTCGGTGTATTCGCGGCCCCTACAACTTTACGCATTTGCATCAAAACAAAAAATAAAGGTGCCCCTATTATTCCATCAATGGAACCTGGAAGATTAAAATTATCGTCAGCTAATTTTAAATTCTTTACATGTGACAAGCACGCATCCGAAATTTCAAAGTTCGGTATATTGTCCGATACTTTATCAATCAAAAGTACCTCTAAATTATAATTCGTCGTTTCATTATGTCTCGAGCGTATGTCTATCTTGGTTTTACTCGTTACCTTATCACGAACTCCTGCGCCGCGCAGTATATAATTACACGGAACTACATCTAATTTGAGTCGTTGTGCGCATTGCACCGTCAGGAAGTGAGATTGAGAACCAGAATCCAACAAAAACCGTACCTTGTGTCGA
Organism: Sialis lutaria; assembly: GCA_949319165.1. Lineage (NCBI taxonomy): Eukaryota > Metazoa > Arthropoda > Insecta > Megaloptera > Sialidae > Sialis > Sialis lutaria. Next base: position 8,069,900 of record OX439241.1, read on the forward strand.
TTACCATCATTATCGAAAGTATATACTACCGCGGTAGGCAATAGAACCGGAGCATCAAGCCCAAAGCTAAAAATATTAGTACACGGTACTGTATCTACCGATATACTTCCTTGAGTATTCATACGATCAGTTGTAAGCCGATCGAGTGACATTCTCTGATTCTTTTCCACTGCAGTAACCTTTCCTCTGAAATAATGTAGTAAAGAATGGTGTTTAAAACTACACTTAGTACACGCTGGTCGCTTCTGACAATGTCTTAGATAATGTTTCCCAAAACAATTAAGACATAAATTTTTACTTTTAATAAATTTAAATCGCTCGAGTGGTACTTGATCGATAAATTTTTTACATTTCGTAATAACATGATTACCCAAACAAACTATACACTTCTTAACTGAATCATGCTTTGTAATAAAAAACGATTGTATTTCTTGTGTCGTAGCTTTATCGGACGAACCTACTTTATCATGTTGTGATGAGACTGTATAAATATGCATTTGCTCTCTGAGAAATGTCACAATGTCATCAACAGTAAATATCGCTTTATCGCGTCTAACATTTTCGAAAAGCATACGCGTGTCCTTGTCTAATTTGCTCCAAAGCAAATAAGCATATGTAAAATCACATAGATCGTCTAATTGTAAATTCTTTAAGGCCCTATGTGCCGAGACACAACTATCTAATATATTCCCTAACGTCTGAGCGTTAGCTGCGTTAATTGGCTTGAAATTCAGTATTTGATCTAAATAACTAGTTGCTAATGAACGCGGATTTTGATATTGATTTACCAACGCATTCCACATGATCAAATAATTACTCCCGACTGGGGGCAAACCCGAACATACATTAGCGGCAGGGCCGCTTAACTGGCCGACTAAATAATGAATTTTATCCATGTCACTTAACGTGGCGTTATCATGAATAAGATTCTTAAAAACCTCATAAAAGACCGGCCAATCCTTCAATTGTCCCCCAAATATTGGGATATTGATCCTTGGGAGCCTGGGTAAGGAAGGCTGTGGAGGGGGGGTCGTCGCCTTATTTTCTACAGGCTTAACTTCAGGCGGCGGATTGACTCGAGGATCCTTTTCTGCGACCCTAATATGACCCAACAAATCATTAAAAGAGTCGAGGGTTTGATAATTAGGTTCAAATGCCGCATTTAATTGCATTTGTAGTGAGTTGACTTCATCAGTCACTGCCACATATTCGGATTTCGTGTCATCGAGCGTAGTAAGCTGGCATCTAAAATTCTTCACGACGGCCTTTTTATCCAGATCTTTAATCATATCATTAACCCTTTGTACTCTCTGAAACAACGTTTGCTGTTGCGCTAGTCGCATTTTTAATAGACGTTCAAGAGCTTCAATATCTGCCATCGCAAAGCCTTAATAAAATCTACAAAACGAAATAAACAAATAAAATAACTAATCGTAGCTATAATAAACGATCTATGACTAAACTTCTATAAACTACCCCTTATGGATCTAACTAAAACGAAATACCTATCTATTTAAAACAATACCAAAATGAATTTTTATCAAAATATCCAAAAAAATACACAAGTAATTGTTTCAAAACAAACAAAAAATATATCAGCTTAAATAACTGAAATAAAGTGAAAATACAGTAAAATAATGTTACGTAAATTTTCCACAACAAACGAAATCGTAGCAAAAATATTTAAATATATCGAATCTAAATATCCTATAAACGTCAAAAGGTTATTGAACTCGTGTATCAAACCAAATATACAAACAATAACAAACGAAAAGGTTATTGAATATTTACACAAGCCTAAATAAATCCTGATCAATTTATATATAATTATAGTGTAATACATTTATCGAACCAAAAAATAATTAATGTTAGTTAATTAAAATATATTACACTTAAGAACGCGTAGCTAATTGTTGAAATCAAAACTGATTTACAAACAAAACCAATGCATTTGTATCGAAACGTCAAAAGTGACAGATCAAACAATCATGGCGGTCGACTACCATATGCGAACGTCGGATGCACCACCAGATGGCTCTGGCATCGTCGCCCAAAAATTCACTAAGAATTGTAATCAACTTCAACAAACAAAAACCCTAGAAAATTTCAATGTCAGAAATTTCTTGTTCGTTCAAAAACGCTATTACATACGTAATAACTTTGCAAGAACTTGTTTGACCTAAACTACAAGAATAAACCGTTTCAAGATAACGATAAATTTTGCAAATGCATCACAAAATGTTCTTACAACGAATTTTAACAAAATGGTATATTTCAAAAATACCTCACTATCAGTTTAGTGTGCCTTTAAAAGGGGGCATCTCGAAATAATATGTACTTAAACCCTAAACTGATAATGCCGAAAAATAAGAATAATCTAGTGTGTTTTTTATCATAAAAAACATCTCAAAATAATAACGTCGCAACCTAGATATCCCATGTGAGATCTGTGAACTCCTGCTTTTCAGTGGGTGTGTTAAATTTAATTAACATCACAAAACAAAAACGTCGCAAAAAACCCCACTGAAATGTCCATAAAACAATAACTTGACAAATTTTGTGTGCCACCGTTGGCATCCCAAACCAAATTAAAACTTCCCCAAAATTATCAAAGTTAAACAGCATATACACATAATCATTTGAAAATCGTTCGAATGTTATAAACCGTCTGAAGGTCACTGACTTAACCAACTGAAACGTGTTTCTGCAAGAACCATGTGCATGAATCAACAAACAAATATGACAAAATTTTGAATATTTTATCAAAATTAATACGAAAATGAACTAAAAACTGGTTCATTATCCGGTTCGAAGGACCAAAATGTTTCATTCGGTATCGAAATACCAGAATGTTTCTTTTAAACACCGTAAAATAGATTTTAAGTGGACTGTACGAAATAGGTTAAACGAAATATAACATTGTTGATTCATACAACTGCATATATTAGTACAAAGAAACGGCTTACCTCTTTTGTTGTACCCAAGTACGGCTCTGCTCTTCCCAAATACAATTATCAGGATTGGATGGTAAAAAGGATATCAATTGTAATAATTCAAACAGCTATCCATGCGACTTCTAAGCACGTTCCTTTGATCGAAATAACTTTTATATGCAGTACAATAAGCACTTGCAACACTTAAAATAAATCAGTAACCTCACAAAAATAACGGAAAACTAAATACACTCTTCGATATATATTAAAACTATATAACATTCACATAAACGATTCTCAAATAAAATATAAACTCTACACATATAACTATGATGTATACACTTCTATCAGGGTCCAATGTTCACGTATATCTTTGTAAGAGACAACAATCGAACATTTACCGACACGAATATACTATATCTTTTCCAACAGGAATTGACACCTAACCTTGGTCAAGAGTTCAGACAGATCTTCCTTTAAAGTCAAGAGTTCACAGGCATCTGACTTAAGTTATCATGCCGGTTCATACGGTATTCAATAACGCGGTAAAAGCTACTGCGCAAGACTGCGCGGCCAGACCGGCGTACACACTAGTTGTGATTAATTTTTACTAATTAATTATAATATAATTGCTTTTATCGAATTTTCATGTTACGGTTATATATTTTTTTAATGGTGTCAACTTCCTTAAAAAAACATTAGAAAATGTAATGTAAAATCATTAGGTACAACCCTGTAGATTAGTACACATAAGAAGTCACGGGTTATTAGCGTAAATCTGAGATCACATACCTAATAAAAGTCGGCGATTAGCACATCTATATAATAGAGAATTAAATAATAATTAAGTTGTATTTTTCATAGCATAATACACGTTTATTGGGTAACACTAACATGTTAAATATTTCTGTGTCCAATTAGCACTCGGGTATAAAACGATGAAATAAACAGTAATTTAAAAGAGCTGTATTTATCTCATCGTATACTGTAATTTGTACGTATTTTAAATTAAATAATAAACACAATAATACATTTACTCTGTTGTATATTGACTTATCAACAAATTTTAAAACAATTTTAAATAGTCTCGTCCCGTTAAGTGAATAACATTATCAAAAGTAAGTTTTAAGAGCGGCAAAATCGTGATGATTTTGAAAAAGATTTTCAATAAAATCAAGGGGGCGTTATTTTAGTCAATCTTCTTTTGGTCTAGATTTAGGTTTGAGACTGAGAAATCCCCCCCCTCTCTCACTGTAAATCTTAATTCTGGTATTAATTAATTAATACCAGAATTCTGGTATCTATTAAATTAAACAAAACAAAGTTAAGAATTTTTTTATTTTCCATAGAAAATAATCTATAAGAAACTTTCAAAAAAATAAATTAAAGCTTGAAATCTCTTTTTATGTATTTTCTCGCCTCGCTTAAAAATTACAGGTCAATAAAAGGCCGAAAAAATTAAAAAATAAAAATCTATATATTTAACAAATTATCATACAAACTAAAAAAGTATTTCAAAGATTCAAGAGTCTACTTTTCTATTCTTCTGGGTAATATAAAATGAAAAATTCGGCGCCTTTGATGTAAATAATACATTTATAAACAATAATATTTACATCTACGCCACTGCCTTTTCAAATGTATGTTTCAAAGTCCCCTGAAGCAATACAAGTTACATTCAAAAGTCAAGCACCGTCTAAGGATTGCTTTTGGAGTCTCAAACATTCTAATCAGATTTTTTGTATCTAATGTTTACAATTGAATATGAAAATGCTCTTCATATCCAATGTTTACAGTTTAAATTAACATTATTGAATGAAGGTACATATAAACACGTTATTCTACTACGTTCTTCGACGCTTGTTTAGAATCATATGTCCGATGGTTATTAATCTAGAAAATGATTTTGCAAATTATATATATATAAATATATATATATATATATATATAGTTAGATTATGAACTGTCAAACTTAATTTATAATTTTTATTTTGTTACTACAGAAAATTATTATGTTTATAAATATAAAACTGCCATATGTCCCAGTCCAGTTAAAAAATAAAAAAGTACCAACATGCATACACTGGTAGAAAGGATTTCTCAAACCAAGTAAACCTTGTTTTGTATATAACGAAAACAATATTTTCTTAAGATAAGCAATAATCTCTTAAACCAACTATAGTATTCTTGAACGAAGGAATAACGTAGTTGGATTAAGAGTATGTTTCTTATATTAAGAAAATATTGTTTTCGTTATATACAAAACATGGTTTTCTTGGTCCAATACAGTTTTTTTTCTGTGTAGAAAACATCGAATTACAAAACATACAAATTTTCCTATAGACTATAGACCTCTTCCAAACTTCCATACCCCCTCCCCCAGGGGGGGTACACATAGACCACATTGGAAAACCCTGATTTAATTTATATGCATTCAGTATTTAAAATTTTAACGAATCCAAATTAAGCATTGAAACTTAACGAAGCCCCCATACACCGGTAAAATATAAATAATTCTACAATTGTAACAACGGGACTTAGTTCATAATGCTCAAAAGTTCAACTGTTGAGTACAATTGTGCAAACAGATAATCTGAGTGTCCGAGGATTTGGACTAAATACCCAGTATTTTCATTTGTAATGCATAACTCAAAGGGTTGCCGATAACTAAACGGGAATTACAACACCGTTTCGCTATAGCTAATCTACGTTATATTTTCACGCAAGATTGCACACATGAAAATGTGTATTTTTCTTAATACAATTGTATATTTATCCATTGTATTTATATAAATAGAATTGTCAACCTACAAATAAAGGTATTAGTTGCATTTGTATATTTTAATTTGTATAACTGGACTTGATAAGACTTGTGCACTGCACCCGAGTGTGAAAGAAGATTGGGTGTTTTAATTAAATTGTCAGTAAGGAGAACCATATATTAACACATTTTAAGAGGTTACTACTGACGTCTTTGGTAATTTTGAGTAATGCATTTTTAAATAAATTATTATGACTTCCATGTTGTATGGTCTTTTTTTAAATAATTTGTTAATAAATATGAAAAATTTTAATGGGATTTGTCGGAAATAGATTAGTAGACGAATTTGTTAGTATTTAAAATTAAAGTTTTGAGGGTGGTTTTCACCCCTTTAATAATGTTTTGGCACGTATAAAATAACAGTCCCTTATAGGTTTGAACTACAAGCGTACCAAGTCTTATCAAAATTGGTGAAATAATACTCGCGACGTTCAATTTTCAGACGATAATAGGTATATACAAAATTCCTAATTTTTCCAAAACTCCTAACCTGATTAGCACCAAAATCAATGGGTCTGGAGAATTGACTAAGACAAACATTTTCTCCAAAAAGAATTCAAATCGGTGCATTTTTACAATAGTTTTCGTAAACGAGAGAAAATTCTACATCCAGGCACATCAAACGCACAGCCACCATGCAGAAATCAACTTTTCTTTACGTTTTGAAGGTAGCTCAATCAAAATCTACTATTATCTTGGATACAATTTTTCGACATTATTACAGTAAAGGTTATATTTAATTGCACTATGTATTAAATAGTATTCACTTTGTACATCGAAATAAAATTTAATACTTTGCACTTAAAAATTTATAGAATCCACTTTATACACGCGAACATAAATTTTATTCTTTTTTTAATGGATAAGGCGAATATTTAATCGTTTTAAATATTTAGAATATCAAATCTATTGGGGCTAAATGTCATATTTCTTTGATCAAAGAAATTTTATCAGAATTTCTTTGCTAGTGTAATATCCACCAATGTTAAATGTGATAAAACTTAAATTAAAAAAATTTGTCAGTGTAATAAGTCATCTTTTATAATATTCATAATATTTCTCTGATCATTGGTAATGACAATCTCAATATTTGTTAAAGATCTTTGACATATTTATTTGATATATAGTATATATAATAGCCGCCTTAAAGACCTTGGTTAGTTTTAGGTTAGGTTAAAATGTAGAATATCACAAAAATCTCATCAAAAATATAAAAAAATGCAAAGTATTATTTTTTTAGTGGAAATTATTTATTTAAAGTGATATAATTTGTTTTAAGTTCAATATATTTGTTCAATGTTAAAAAAAATAATTTTTCATATATTTTTTAAAATGTGTATTTAAATACAAGCCTTACAATTATGCTTCCATTGGTAGTAAAAGTAACGCGAAAATTAATTTAATACGTAACATATCGGACCTAATCTTAAACCAGTATTGTAGGTAAATTAAAAAAATATACAGATGTGGGACAAAACTAAATATAAGCGAAACGAATTTTGAGTAAATTCAAAACAAACAAGCATGTGTGCCTTTCACACAAACTTGGGAATATATATCAAGATCGGTATCTAATAGAAAAACCATGATCGAGTACCATTGTACCAAATACCTATTGCACAAATAAAATAAACCAAAAAGTAGCTCCACTTGAATGGTTCCTTTTCCAGCAATCAGGCACGTAATACAAACACAAAAATATAATTGGATTTTACACTGAGCGAAATGAATGAATTGAAGAAATAAATGTTGTACAAATAAGATTATTTTTATAGATAGATTATACCTTTGTATTATCAATGTGTCCTTTTGAACACCGAAATTTATTTAGGATCAGAACCCATGGGTAATCCCGTCCGGACATGTGCATTGACATCAATCGAAGGGTAATGATTTTTTGTTATAATATGCAACATTATAAACTGATGCAAATTTTAAACAATTGATAACATTTGTACTGATTCATTTTTATATAGAACAAAACTTATTTTTAATTTTATACACCAGCTCAGAGGTTCCCAATCTTTTTCCTACATAGACCTCTTTTAAAAGAATGATTTCTTACATTTTTAGATTCTAGAAAACATAATTACAAGTAGAATGGAAAAATGGTCATTGCAAATGCAAATCATAGTTCTAAAACAAAAAAAATATCATCGACCCGCAATATACCTCGGAAATACTAAAGAAAGACCCTTTTTAAACTTCCATAGACCCCTAAAGGTTTCACTTCGACTTTGTTGGGAATCCCTGAACTTACTATTACACAGAAAAAAAACTGTATTGGACCAAGAAAACCTTGTTTTGTATATAATGAAAACAATATTTTCGTAATATAAGAAACATACTCTTAATCCAACTACGTTATATCTTCGTTCAAGAATACTATAGTTAATTTAAGAGATTATTGCTTATCTTGTTTTCGTTATATACAAAACAAGGTTTACTTGGTTTGAGAAATCCTTTCTACCAGTGTACCCGCGACTTTGTTCGCGTGGAATTTAGATTAAGTAATACAGATTTCAGTTATGATAGTCGATTAAAACAGGTTTTTAGTTTTGCATTTGTACGCTAGATGTCATATTTCTATATTTTTTCAAGATTTAAAGTAGGCAATGTCCTTCCACAGAATGCAAGCTATCTCCTTGTCAAATTTCATCAAAATCGGTTTAACAGTTCAGCCGTGAAAAGATAACGAATAGACAGAAAGACAGCTACACTTTCGCATTTATAATATATGGATTTTCTTGCTTATATGTACTATATAATCAAAAAATAATATTCTTAAAAATTTTTAGTAAAAAACTATATAGGACTGTATACGATACTTAATTTCGGCTTGTTTCGGTTTTTAAAAATGCATTTTCATCTTGGTTTTGAATTTTACAACTAACAGTCTCGTCTCTATTATGTCTCGTTAAAAATGGAGCCGATCTATCTAAATAAAATATTTTTCTCGGTCTAGTGAGAATTGTTTTATAGAAATATTTTTTCTATTTATTTTCAATATTCTTTTAAAGAATAATATAAGAAAATAATATTCTATTAGGTAATTATTGATAATTTTTTAAAACCTTACCTTCGACGAGATAGGAATAAAGTTAATGTCGTCTCAATCTCGTTTTGTAAAGAAAATTATATAGTCTCGTCCCTATCTCGTCTAGTCAAAATTAAAGCCATCTCATCTCTATTTTGTCTCATCCAAATTCAAGACGATGACGAAAAAAAGTATTTTTCATATTTTACTAAACTCAAAACTTTCTCGTATTATAATTTTGCAATTTACTTTATCCGAATTCAAAATAAATAAACAAAAATCTAATAAAAATAATCCACCCAAAACATTCTCCATGAGTACAATTTTATTAATCGCATGTCTAATATTTCTTTATAAAATTCTCCACAGCAACACTTAAAATTAAAAGACACTTCTTAAATAACAACTTGAAATGATAAATTATAAAATTATTCATACATGCATAGACCACGTTGTTTAGATGCCACTGGCGTACAATATGTTTTATAAAATGCATGCATATAGAGAAGACCCCCTCTTTCAAGTGCTGTTCACAATAAAATGTGCAATAAAATGACAAATGGAAACACCGGCTAATAAAAAGAGAGTCATTGTGCTCTGCGGCAATGCTGCACAATCATCTGCTTTGTAGATTGTCATTTACTTGTGGTATTAGAGATGTTTGGCCAGGCGAAACGAATTAATTAAAATAGATACAAGAAATATTGGGCCTTTTTTATTAGTTTTGTATCTGATGTACCCTTGTGGAGCAGGGGAACTGATTTGTCTTTTATATTTGTTTATTCCGATGACGTAATACAGCAATTAATTGTGTTGGATTTTATCTTATGATATAATGGAAACCGGTATCTAAGGTATTTTTGTAAAATATGAATATTATGTGATTTTTATAAAATTGCTGAAATATTTGCGTTTTCAAAAGAAAATTGAATTAATCCTTCTCTCTCTCTCTCTCAAATTCTACATAAGGTACTGACACCAGTCTTGAACAATATCCCAGTCCAGTGGTAAACATTTTTAAATTAAGGTTATACGTCTAGCACACTGTAAAAAAATTTGGTTTCGAAAAAAATTATTTTTAATTTATATTCAGAACACATGTGTTCTAGAATATTTTACTTTGTTAATTATTAAAAGTAAACAAGTTTAATTTAATTTGAAAATTGAAACAGACAGAACGGTATATAACAGTAACATGTACTAATTTGCTGTAATAGCAGAGCTAGTTTTTCTTTTTTTTTAATAAATTACACGTGAATATATTTGTTTTATAATTATTATAGTATTTAAAATGGTTGAAGTTTTGAATAATTAGTTTTTAAAACGTCTCTATATAACCAATTGTGTAAAATTTCAATGAATAGAGCACTTTTGACAAGTTCTCTCATTTATCGTATGTAAAAAACTTTTTTTTTAATATCCAATTACTCAAAAACCATACGTCCAATATTTTAAATAAAAATAAGTAAAATATATGAGTTATCCATAAATAACATATTAAAATTTTAGACTTTTATCTATACATTGATCTAATGATCGAATAACCTTAAATGTACTGAATTAGATATTTGATCATTACCATTTCGGGATATTAATCTATATGTATTTAACTGCCTTACAGCATTTTTTCTTTAAAAAAGTATGGATTCCTATAGTCTAGCTCAGCGGTTCTTAAACTTATTTTGTCTAGGGACCCCTTTTTTGAACATTTATTTTTTAGGGACCCCCATTCCTGATAGAAAAAAAAAAGGTCGTTAGATACTAATTAATCACTGATAAATAGAAAAATAAAGTACTTTATGTAAATTATTTTTTTGCCAAAAATGTTTCACTGACCCCCGTAAAAGTTTGGCGGCCTTTCGGGGGTCCGTGGACCCTAGTTTAAGAACCGCTGGTCTAGCTAATTTCAATATTTATTTGTGTACAAATATACTTTTTTTAGATACAAAATAATAATTAATTCAGTATCAACAAAATAAAATACACCACATGATTAAAATCTTATTCTACAATAAATTCATAGAACTATAACACATCAACAATATGATAATAACGTAATTATTATCACATACATACGTCTTATACACATCCAACATATAAAACCCCTTCTTCACATTATAATAATTGTATAACTCTATGTGTATAATATAATGTGATTATACTGTACACAATTTACATTCTACATAACACATACATACATATAATAAACAGGGCCGGCACATGAACGACATATGTAGTATTACTTAAAAAAGGTAAAATGAGAAATATATAGGTAACTTATAGCTGTTACCCTTATAAACTTCATTTGCGTCGAATTTATAGATTTCTGTTATGATATAGTCGATTAAAAAAGGTTTTTAGTTTTGCATTTGCACGCAAGAAAAAACATTGCTGTTTTGGAGTTGTTTATACGAGAAAAACTGTTCGTATATGTACTTCTTCTTCATGGGTTTAATGCTAAGTGGATTTTCTTTTTATTAAATATACTTTTTACAGTAAGAACGATGTATTTTAACTACGAGAGAGCTTAAATATATTTGAAAATTATCATATTCGCTGGGTGCAAAGTAGGTAGTGGGGGAAACGAAATCGATCACAGCGCTCAACGTGGCAAAAAATAACACTTTGGGTGGACTAACTGTCATTTTTATTTTTAATAGGCTCGTTTTTAACTGAAAATAGAAAGGTCAACATGGTTAATCCAACTATCGACTATGTGCAAGGGGGTGGAGTTAGAAATAATGTCGATGCGAGTGTTCGTGGTGTTCAATATTGTAAAATTATGGGCGCCAAAATTTGAGGTTATGCTGTCAATGTAAACGAATTAATTATTTCTCTATTATACGTCATAATTAAAGAGAAAAAGATACCCAAAATAAATAATTTTCACGTACCTTTTATGCTATACTATTTATATTATATGCAAACAGCTAAATTAAATGATATTTGTTTAATAAAAAATTTCACGGTATTAAACATATTAAACAATCATAAAAAGAGAGTTGAATCCATTCAATCCTTCTCTATTACCCGCTAGCGGCGCTAATACACTTCGTGCACATAGCCAATAGTCATAAATAATCGTCTAAAATGTATATATTACGATATTTTATTGAAATTATTTGTTTGTTAGTACGTCAAAGTCCACCCAAGTTGCTACTAAAGTCCACCCGTTAGTTGGCGCTGTCATCGCGCACGCTGCGAATAGTTACACCAATTCAAAACCTTAATATGTCTCCTGAAAAATCACAATTTTTGAGTTTTATGTCAATGTTGTAGCAAATGAGCGATATATACATTTTTGACATTTTATAAAAGATTATCGCTATCGTTTTGGTTTCAGTTTCGTATAATGGACTATGTGGCTTGTTATGAATCCATAACCTTTTCTGATCTACGAAATTAGAAAAATTTCACACTGAACGCGCCTAAAGAATAGAATAGAATATTTTTAAAGATATTATCTCGAATAAATTCTTTCGCTATAAAATGATTCGTTCAAAAAGAATAAATCTCTACCCGCACGGAAATATTTATACGTGGAATATACGTCAAATCATACGTCAAAGTATACGCCGATTATATATTTTCGTATATGGAAATGTATGGATTTTGCCGCTGTACGTATCCGTTATATATACTTTAAATATACGTAAAATATATTTGTACGTATAATATTTATATACATATTTGATACTTACGTATATAAAAAGTATACGTATAAATATATTTTACGTATATTTAAAATATATCTGATGGCTATACGTACAGCATATACGTACAATCCATGCATTTGGCGTATACGCAAATGTATGGATTTTGCCGCTGTACGTATATCTATCATATATATATTTTAAATATACGTAAAATATATTTATACGTATAGTTTTTATATACATATTTACGTATATAAAAATTATACTTTTAAATATATTAATCATATATTTAACGTACATTCGACATATAACCTTTTAGTCAGGCCCTGATAGAGGGAGGCTAGGAAAGCCATATGGCCCGGGCCCCGTGGCAGCTCTCTCAGGACCTGCGTATAATATCGAATATATTAAATTTAGATTTACATACGTGATATTATCGTAGGATACGAAAATATAGTTAGAAATAATTACCAGAGTTGAGATCATTAAATATTTATTGAGAATATATAAATTAATATTTTTTACTAAAAACAAAATGTGTTTAAAATAAGAAATAATTTATGAAGAATCTTGTTTATTTTCTGAATTGCTGCTCTTTTTGTATTATTGTCTTTTTGTGGGTCCTAAAAAAAAGTAATTGATAAATTCGACTATCAAAAGAACTTTGTTGTTTTAAGTTTTAAGTAAACAGATATTTTTACTTACTTCAATTTCAGTTTTTACTCGATTGCAATTTCTCAGTGCAATTGAATAGAAATTTACAGTTTTTAAAGCCCAAAATTTCACAATTGTATTATAGCGTTTATCTATCACACTCTTTCGCTTTACGTTATATTGTCCTCGTCCAACTCAAAATATTTTATGTACACGGAGAAAACGAAACACCAATGAGTATTGTTTTGGAACATTAATCTAGTCAATGTAGTGTTTTTTTATCGTAAAAAACCAAGCATTACGTTTGTGACAGCAATGAGACTGTCAGACACACTATAGGGAAATGTTTTGAGCATCACAGCAAAAGCAGGTAATTGTTTCTGCGTATGATCTACTTACGGATATAACCAAATTAAATTAAACAGTTATTTAGAGTTGAACCACTGAACCGATCTCGATGAAATTTGGCAGGAAGATAGCTTACATCCTGAGAAAGGGCGTAGGCTACTTCGAATCTAAAAAATTCATCCCCTAAGAAATTGCAAGGGGGTGGAAATATTTGTATGAGAAATATTTCACCCCCTGTCACATATTAAACCCCCTATCTCCCATAGGAACCGAGATATTTACGATTTTGTAAAATGAATGAAAACCAAAACAAAAAAAATATAAATATATTTCACCCCCTTCCACATATGAGGTTGTTGTTTCTCCCCTATAAACCCTACCCCGTGGTATTTTCCCGCCAGATCGAATAAAACTCATTACACAACCTTTTATATGTGCAAGGGGGTGAAATATATTATATATTTTTTGTTTTGGTTTTCATTTATTTTACAAAATCGTAAATATCTCGGTTCCTATGGGAGATAGGGGGTTGTTTTTCCCCCTAAAACCCCTCACTCCCATAGTATTTTTCCCGCCGGATCGAATGAAAATAATTACAACCCTTAATATGTGACAGGGGGTGAAATATTTCTCATACAAATATTTCCACCCCCTTGCAATTTCTTAGGGGATGATTTTTTTAGATTCGAAGTAGCCTACGCCCTTTCTCAGGATGTAAGCTATCTTCCTGCCAAATTTCATCGAGATCGGTTCAGTGGTTCAACTATAAATAACTGTTTAATTTAATTTGGTTATATCCGTGAGTAGATCATACGCAGAAACAATTACCTGCTTTTGCTGTGATGCTCAAAACATTTCCCTATAGTGTGTCTGACAGTCTCATTGCTGTCACAACCGTAATGCTTGGTTTTTTTACGATAAAAAAACACTACATTGACTAGATTAATGCTCCAAAACACAACTCATTGGTGTTTCGTTTTCTCCGTGTAGCTGCACTATTCACTATTTATGTCTCTTTTTCGTTGATTTAAATGTATCCCAATTCTGAATTTTAATATAAAAACACACCAAATATCTTTATTTTCACTTAATTAACTTTATTTCTTACAAATACTAACAATTTACGCCTTAATTCGGCATACATAATCAAAGCATTAGTACGTCAGCTGACGTCTTCCTACACATAAGTTCTTATTCTTTTTCTTTTATATTTACTTTTTTGGCGGTATATTTAAAACTTTATTTCAGTATATTTTTCGACGGACGGAATAAAAATAAGTAGATATACAGGGTGGGCCAAGTAAAACGAAACGGGCGCGGTTTTGGTCATTTAAAATAAGATTTTGAAAAAAAGCTCGAACACGTCGATTTTGCTTTCAAGGGGGAGATCTTTTGGTATAAAATTTTTGCAAGAATCTTTTCAACCCTCAGCGCTATGAGCGCAACCCTTAAAATTTTAAATAGCATGATAGGGTAAGTGATACCTCATTTGAAAGGTTTTTTCATTCTGAATACGGTGCTATTTGATTTTTTCGAATCTGTTTAGTTTTAGTCAAGTTATTGACATTTTGAATTCCATAAATGCAATGATTTTCTGATCAAAAAACAAATATTTACAACTAAAATTTAAAACAAAATAGGTTTATTTTATTATCAAATAGTTCAAAAACATCCAGTTTGGACATTTATTGAATTAATTAAAATTTTGGATATAGATAAATTTTTTTTAATAATTTTTATTTTTATTTTTTTATATTAATTCAATAAATGTCCAAATTGGATGTTTTTGAATTATTTGATAAGAAAATAAACCTACTTTGTTTTGAATTTTAGTTGTAAATTTTTGTTTTTTGATTAGAAAATCATTGCATTTATGGAATTCAAAATGTCAATAACTTAACTAAAACTAAACAGATTTGAAAAAATCAAACAGCACCGTATTCAGAATGAAAAAACCCTTCAAATGAGGTATCACTTGCCCTATCATGCTATTTAAAATTTTAAGGGTTGCGCTCGTAGCGCTTAGGGTTGAAAAGATTTTTGCAAAAATTTCATAGCAAAAGATGTCCCCCTTGAAAGCAAAATCGACGTGTTCAAGCTTTTTCTCAAAATCTTATTTTAAATGACCAAAACCGCGCCCGTTTCGTTTTACTTGGCCCACCCTGTATGAACATAAAAATGTTTATTAAATATACGAGGAATATTGTTACAGAAAGTATAAAAAAAAAATACTTGAAAAGTATATAGGTATGATATTTGATGTATACATCAAATATGTGTAGAAAAACAATTAAAAAATATACTCAACAAGTATAAAAAAAGTGCCCTAAAGTATATGCTAAATATACAGAAAACATATTTTTTTCGCACATAAAAATATAATTTCCAAGCGTATATACAAATTTCATATTGAGATATATTCAAAGTATATTTTAAATATATTTGTTAAATACATTTAAAATGTATACTTGGAAAGTATTTCAATTATATGTGCCAAATATAAATGAGATATACGCTCCGTACATTCTACGTATACGCCGTATACTTTATTTATAATTGTCGTATACGAGAATTATGTAAAATTTATTTTTTATACTTGCCGTATACAAAATTTATAAAAAAATATACGCCGTATACTTTAAAAATATATTTCAAGTATAAAAATTTCCGTGCGGGTAATGCGCATGTAACATAGTAAATCTTTCCTATTATTTTTATTCAAACATAAAAATGAATTATAACTAAAAAGAATATTAAACTTAAAATATTTAAACTTATTTTCTATTAATTTTAAAATCTCTAACGCGCATGTAACATAGTAAATCTTAAATATTAATTTTATTCAAGCATAAAAATTGTATATCTATGAATTATAACTAAAAAGAATATTAAACTTAAAATATTTAAATTTTAAGTTTAATATAAATATAACAGTATAACTTACATGTAAAAATATGTAAAATTAGAACCGGCCCTGAAAAACATACACACACACATACATATAGGTATACACATCCACACTCGCAAACAGAGTGGGTGCTTAGTGATTTGTAAATCATTTATACCGTGATGATTGTCATCAGATCTTTTGTGTCACGGTGGTGAAAAACGATCTCCGTCGCAGTCACCCCTTTATCCCGTTCCACAGCCGCCTCCCCACGTTTCAGTGTCGGGGTAGCAACCGACGCGGAAGATGTGCTTATTAATTATATATCATACTTGTTATATACCAGCTCTGTTATTAATTATTATATGTATATTCTCGGCCAGCAGTTGCAAAATTGTTTTATTTTATATATATACGTTTATTAAGATATAATAAGGTTTATTTATTTTAATTAAAATTCTAAATAAACAGCTTTAATTATTTTTGATTTTTGATCAAATGAATTTGAAGATATTGAGTATAGTCTAATATTATCAGTTATTAGGTTATTACATACCTACAATCGAAATCAGTTGATTAAGATGACCAGTTTTATAAAAATAAAAAAGAGGGCAGAATAGAGGTATCTACTCTCCCCACCATTCAGAAAAATCCTCGGAGAAAGGTCACTTTATTTTTGGACATACAAAACTTTATATATATATTTTTTTAATTTACTGAATTGATATGTTTTTCTTGCAAATAATATGTACTCGCATGTGTTGTACAATATACAAAAACAGAATTATAAATAATTTTTATAAATTAACGTAAATTTTACGTCAATAATGATTAAATTCAATAATAATAATTATTTTTGAGAAAAATAAAATATTTATTTTTTATAATTTTATTGATAACATCTTTATTTTACCAAATAACAAAAAAAGAGGACAAGTTTTTTTATAGATGACTGTTGGCCAAAATAGAGGATTGTCCTCTTCAAAAGAGGACGGATGGTCACCTTAGGTTAATACAAAATATATATATCGGTTTTAACAACTCGAAACAAATCCGACTAAATCCCATATCGACTTTTACGACCTGACATTAGTGGTCCCCTCGATGTCGTCATAACCGGTTTAGACTGTATTTTTCTTATAAAGTATGGCAATTCTAAAGTGATAATAAAAACACGCAAGTGGTTGCTTTTATTTATTAATAATATTTATGAAAGATATTTTTATGTTTAATAAATACAAAAACGATAACAATAAAATAGCTGAATTCCATAAAATTATAAATGCATATTACAATTATAAAATTCAAATTAATATTTTTTTAGTAGCCCCATAAATAATTAAAAAACTAAACCAGGGTTTCCCAACGTGGTCTATGTGGACCTCCTGGGGGTCTATAGTACAACAGAGGTCTATAGTGGATATGTTTTGAAATAAGATTCGAAAAAGGTTGAGAGCCCCTGAACTAAACTTTTAAAATGTTACATTTTACTTTTCAATTTCATATTTATCCAAGATTTAATATTTACTTCTTGTGGTGGTTTATCGTTTTTACAAATCCAAATAGTACCGGAACTAGCATTTTCTATTACAGACATTATCCCAGTAGCTACACTTTCTGGCCTAAAAATAATAAATACCTTGTATATTAAATATTTTTAGAATATTTTCATGTATTTTATCCATCAGGTATAGGTTATGCACACGAGACGAGATAAGACGACAATTAGGTAAGTCTCGTTTTGGTGTTTCGAACTGAAGTTTCATCTAGATCTCGAATTTTACTACTGAATCTCGTCTCAATGAAAATTGTCTCGGAAAAAATTAAGCTGATGTATTTTTAAATATAACTATTTTCACATATTTAAAAAATATATCTTCTCGGTATTGTTACGTCCAAATTTAAGGCACTGTATGAAGTCTTAAGGGCTCTATACACCATCCAAATTGACATCCGTCTGCAAGGGCAATCTGTAGAGTCTCTGCAGATTGGGGCGATTATATATGTGTAAAAAAAATCAAAACCCACTTGACACAACTCAAAAAATACCCTTGTCAATCGATTCGTGAATCAATCCCGAGTCCAACGAGGTACATGATGCCATATATTAAATATTTTGAGGAGGGGGGGTCATGACCGGAAAAATTCTTAAAATGGGCTAAACTTGAACTACAGACCTATCATTTAGCGAAAACCCGAGGTCTCTAAGTGGTCAGGGGGGCGAGATCTCGCGGTGGAAGACAGACGGATGGACGGAAAATCGAGCATATCAGCGCTACCACTTCGTAGGTTGCGCTAAAAAACACTACCTACTACATCAGTACCCAATTTACTCCCAGTCTACCTCCCTACAAATCGACTATGCAGATTGGGTGGTGTAAAGAGGTCTTTACTCAGTATATTCATAAAAACGTTTTACCTTTGACCATTGGGCATAAGCGTTTGCTTAAATGTATCTGTCTTTAATTCTTTCCATAAAAATTTAGAATCAATATCGACCATGGCAGTCATTGAAGTATTTGTTACAGATGGGCATATAGATATTACTCGAACTTTTGTAAGCTCGTAATTTTTAGCATCCTAAAATGATTAAAACATATTTATTCATATCTATACAGTGCGTTCATGATGAAAGGAACAAATTCGTTTAAAATTCAGGGAATTATTTTGTGGAAAAACGCTTGGACCCGTCGATTAGTATTTTTAGTTGCGGATTTTTTGACATAAGAAAATTGTATACAGGTTGTCCCAAGAAGAATATATGCAGTAATCATTGATTTTTTTTAAATGGAACACCCTATATATTATGCCATTTTTGAATTGTACAATAAATTCTGAACACTTTTTGTGCGCATAGCATAGCTCTAAAATTAGTGGTTTTTGGAATAATGACGTTTGAAATGTGTCTCAAGATGAATATAATATATGCAGTCATCATTGATTTTTTTTAATGGAACAGCTTGTATATTATGCCATTTTTGAATTGTACGGTAAATTCTGAATTCTTTCTGTACAACATACCATAGCTCTAAAATCAGTGGTTTTTGGAATAATTTTATTTCTTTTGTATGTTTTATTATTAAAGTTAATTAATTTTTTATTTATTTATAACTTTTCAAACGTCATTATTTCAAAAACTGATGATTTTAGACCTATACTATGTTGTACAGTAAGTGTATAGAATTTATCGTAAAATTCAAATATGGCATAATATACAGGATTTTCCATAAAAAAAAATCAATGATGACTGCATATATTCATATTGAGACACATTTCAAACGTCATTATTCCAAAAACCGCTAATTTTAGAGCTATGGTATGCCGTACAAAAAGTGTTCAAAATTTATCGTATAATTCAAAAATGGCATAATATATAAGGTGTTCTATTTAAAAAAATCAATGATGACTGCATATATTCTTCTTGGGACACCCTGTATACAATTTTCTTATTTCAAAAAATCCGCAACTAAAAATACTAATCGACGGGTCCGAGCGTTTTTTCCCAAAATAATTACCTGAATTTTAAACGAATTTGTTCCTTTCATCATGAACGCACTGTATATTATACAATTTTATATTTTCTTAAATAGTTACCCCAAAAGCCATTGAAGCTCCAACAACACCGAATTTAGTAGCAGAATAAATTGGTAGTAAATAAAAAGGATATAAACCTGCCACTGATGCTATATTAATAATAACTCCCCCTTTACCCCCAGCTTGAACGCCCATGTGTTCTATACCCATGATTGTACTTCTTATTAGTGAAGTCTAAAATAACAAAATAAATGAATAAATTATCATATTCGAATAAACTTTTGATGAACACTTACCAAATTAACATTTATTTCTTTTTCCCAGTTAGAATCATCAAATATACCTGCAGCATTGATAATTATTTCAAGTGAGCCAAATTTGCCTACAGCTCTTTTAAATCCCTCTAAAAAGTGAATAGTTTTTAATATTTAAAATTTAATTTATATCTAAACCTAACATATTTTGACAAATATATTCGTTATAAAAAATAGCATCCCATACTTTGAGAATTATATTGAATTCAGGGAATGGCAGTTTTCAAAATATTTTTAAAACTATAATCATAGACTTATAGAATGGACTGACAATGAGCATTCCCTATCCTTCTGTGAAGTAAATATTAGAGAAAAAGTGTGAGAGAGACAAAGCGATAAAGTAGCCTGTATATAGTCTCTTTTTAGAATTGACCACGTCACAGTTTTGCAGGAGCGCATGAGCTTGTAAGGCTACAGACTACATATTCGCATTGTCTCTTTCAAGAGAGTGGTCGACTTTTGTGAGGCTATTGCTCAGTTAATTCTATAAGTCTATGAGCGAAATGTACGAATAGACTAATCTCCGAAAGTAATGAACCGATTTGGATGAAATTTTCACCAATGTGTTTCTTACAATCTTCCAAATAACATAGGATACTTATGTAGGTACTCGTATAATATCACACGCTATTATACCATAGGGTTAAACAATAAAAAAAATGACGAAAGCTTTAGAAATAAATCGTTCTAATAGGTATACATAATGCGATAAACTGACAAAATTAATATCAAAACAAAGTATAATATAAAATAATTGAATAGCCCTTTTCCATACAATCTTAAACTTTAATATGTATTTTTATATATTTATTCAAAAATCAACTTACAATACAAAATATATAAAATAAGAATGATTTGATCAAGATAAAAAATATAAAATGTTTTTACCTTTGAACAGGTCTTCATTTGATACATCCATACAAAAGAAATGCACTTTAATAGATCCATATTCTCTATTGAACTGAGTTTCACTGGCTGTGCCAGTTGTGCTCGACATATCAAAAATAGCTACATTCTGTAAAATGTAATGTGTGCGCAAATAAATGTACAATAAACTGAATCAATTGATTCAACATTATACACTGCTTGTCACAATTAGTGGGAGACTTTTTCAATGTAACACAGTTTTGTTAAAAATTTTCATATTAATATTACAATTTTTAACAAAACTGTGTTACATTGAAAAAGTGTCCCACTAATTGTGACAAGCAGTGTATTAGATATAGATATTTAGGTATACATATAATTTCTTACTTTAGCACCTTTTTCTAGTAAATATTTAACACATTGATAGCCAATTCCAGAAGCACCGCCAGTTACTATAGCGTTCTTTCCTTTTATTTCAAACATTATATTATTTATTTTTGCCAACGATTGGATTTGAATTAACCTATAATATATAATAGATAATAGAGAAACTGATCATGCATATATATTACTAGCGAAAGGACCCGCTAAGGATAGCCCACCCAACTTGCCCATGCACCTCACGCACAATTTGTATTAAGATTGCAATGGTAACAGTATGCAATTTATATTTAGGTAAATATGTTAATATTAAATATTTTGTACTTTGTTCTCGACTTCTCGAGACGAGATAAGATTAATATAAGTTTCGTATCGATTTTTGTAACTGATATCTTGGCATGGTCTCGTCCGGTGTGCGTAATTGACTCAGATAAAAGTGTCTCGTGTGAATAAAAAAAATGTAATAGGCGAACAGAGAAATTTTTAAATACAATTACAGTATAGAAACCGGTTATAACGACATCGAAGGGACCGGTCATATTGGTCGTAAAAAGCGTATAGTCGTATAATAACCGGTAAAAATACAATTATATGGGATTCATAGATGGACTTTTATTTTGAGTCGTTAAAACTGATACGTCGTATTAACCGATATCGTTATAACCGGTTTCTACTGCACAAATAAATAATAAAATACAATATGTACTTACAGATCTCAGGTATTAATTAAATGTTCCCTTGGAAAAAGACTAGAATTATAAATACTTATACAAAAAATATCTGTATCTTATTTGTTCTTTCTATGGTAGACAAAGCGTTACTGTTTTATGAAACTTGTGTTTACTGATATTGTTTAACAATAATAGTACTACGGTTCAAGAAACAACAAGAATAACAGCTGATTCGGAGACCTTGATTGATAATATAATCACCAATAGACATGCACTCCGTTATCTCATTATTGTGCAAATTGTGCATTAAATTCAAGTGCAACATATCGCCAGCCGCTAGGATTTTCAGCGGGTTATCTTTTTTGGAGGGAGCCAAAAGAAATAAAAAAATTAATCAGTTGTTTTCAAATGAACTTTTTTGCACTTTGAGTTTCCAAAAAAAAAATTACCATGTCCAATTAATTTACTGTTATTTTTTCTGTCCTCTTTTAAAAAAAAATCGGTACAAAAAAAAAATTAATCGACGAAGATTGACTCGCCACACTGGGCCACCAGACTAAAGTCCTGTCACCCCCTCCCTTTTTCTTGGACCATGCAACACATTAGTATTACTGACAAAAATAAGGTATATAGTTTGTTAATCAGTGGCGTAGATAACTTTTTGCGATGGGGGGATATGACAGTATTAAATCTCATAAAGTTATATTTTTTATTATGAAAATCACCTTTTATGTGATGCAAAGTACAAAAATTGGTTATGTTCTTCACTTAGATGTAGATATTCATTATTGAAAAAATACTCGTATAGGTATCATAATCATATTATAATTTTTGTAGACTCATGGGGGGGGAGGATTGATCCCCTTAATCCCTCCCCTATCTACGCCACTTATTTGTTTTACCCTTTATGAAAAAAAAAATATATTTCTAAAGAAAACTGGAATACTGCATGCATGTAAATGTATACGAATTTTGCTTATATAGAAGTTGTTCTTTCATAAAAAATAAAGATTAAAATTAATAAAAATAATTCGAAAGTAACGTCCTGGCAAATAAGACAGCGCTGAAACGTCACCGCCAGAGCTGCTCGCTGAGACAAAACTCATACCCACCATATGTTACTTTAAACTAATCTAATTCTGATTGGTTATTAAGCAGATTGTCACGCCCATTTCACACACTCACCAAAGTGCTGTAAGTATATAAAATATACCTAATCTATACAAGGTGTTTTGGCATATCACGTTGGCGAGTGTGTATGAAATTATTTAAGATAAGTAGGTATAATCTATCGTTATCTCAATATTGCATTATTTGGAGTTTTGGCGCAAAGCGCCCAGGGGCAAACCCTCTTAATGAGTATAAAACAAGTAATCGATTTAATCAATTAAAATGACTCCAAAACACAATACATGTGCACATTCAATCTTAAACAATTTATTACTAATTTCTAAACTAATTAACCCTATCTGACCTAACTACCATTAATTTAGTCAACATATAACAATCATACTATCCTGCAAACACGACAACCGCGTCTACCAACATATAAAAAAAAATACTATATACTGACATACGTAAACAACAGAATACAAAAAATTAACAAAACTTTTTCTTCATCAAAACGTACACGGAAACATAGATTAACATAACAATAGTGGGAGAGGCCTGACGGCAAAACCAACGGTGTGTTTTGAAATAATGGTTCGTTGACCACGCCTCCGCGCTATGATTGGTCGCGGCCGCCACGCAAACGCGAACTAACGTGTATGTGGATTGTTGTCTGCATGTGTGCACGCCGAGACTCGCTTTACAACTCTCGCAGCCAGTGCTCTAGCTTCTAGATGTAGCTATGCAGATTCTCTGTTCTTTTTTGTAGTGCTAAATACTTAATAACATACAAACCAAGTGCTTTTATGACTTTTGTGGTACGTGGCATTCATGTGCGGTGATTCTTCACACTAAATACTTTTTAATTGTGATTGTTTCTTTAATAATGGTTTCGGTCAAATGCAATGACATTAAACAAATAAATAGTTGATGTTGAGATATGTTTTATTGTGTTTCTGACAGTTGTGAGGTTCCGTATTGCTGAGCCATGTGCGCGTGAGTGTCGCAAAGACATTGTAAGAGAACGGCTTCATCACGGATTTTGAACTACATAGACAGGCCGCCGCAAGCGGCCACTTTATGAGGTAAATTTTCAAAAAAAAATTATCGTTGCTTGATAAAATGTTATTCATTAACATACTATTACGTTTTTTTATAAAGGGGCCCCAGGTGAGAGTAATTTTTGAGGCACCACGTGGTTTTATTTATTTTTTATGACAATGGGAAAATTGGTACCTGATTTTTGAATAACCATCTTGATTTTACTTATGTATCGCAGCGAATCAAAGAAAATGCAGATGCCTTGCCTATTAAGGCGCAAAATCAAAAATTGTATTGCCCGATTAAAACAATAAAGCAATACAGTATAAGTAATCATAAAATACTTTATAAATGCAATATTAAGCATTTTCTGGAACTCGAGTGACTTATAACCCCTTCAGTCCAGTCCTGTCTACAAATATATTTAAGGACAATATGTCCCTCAACTCTTTTTCAATATTCTATTCACCAACGATAAAAATTACTTAACATAAATGCGTTGCAATAATATGTATGTAAAAAGTATACCATGCCAATTTATTGCATAATTCAATATAAAATTAATTGTTTCTGTCAATATCTAAATAACCTTTTCTTCAGATTTATAAATATGTCAAGGGAAAAAGCTAATTTAAATTACGACAAATTTTTAATTAATTTCTTATACGTATAGCTACCTTCTAATATCAATGTTCCGACGGTGTATTTTTTTGATATCAGATTAATTTTTAAAAGGGTTATAAGATATATAGGTAAAGACAGTGAAGAGGGTATTTTATATATACCATATATACCCCTCACTTATGTAGGTATTTTTAAATAAATTAATTATTTCACATGTTTTCATATAAAATCAAATAAATGATCGATTTAAGTTTGATTAATGTAATATGTATAGTATGTATACCTATACTATTAATAAATAAAATTAAACACCTTATTATATATAAACATTTATTGCAGAATCCCCTATATTAAATTGCTAGTTGCGTCACTGGTCAGCTTTGAAAATATTGACTAATTTGTAAAATTACTAACATATGTTTTTTAATTAATATAGTAGGTATACATTACACTATACTTTAATAAAAACGAGGAAAACCAGACAGTTGTGAGTATATTGCCACTGTCGATATCATTCGGTTTGAAGTGGGTGTGGAGGGGGGGGTGAAACCAAATTAACGAGTTTGTGGAGGGGGTGTGGCATCTAATGCGAGAAAAATATCGGATTAATGTAATTTCAAACAATACGAAAGTTGTTAAATATCTAATAATGTTACACGGTTACACTAATTTCTTTAATTTATTGTTTATTAAGTCAACTGTAACTTGAGGCCTTGCAATTATTATTTTTATTTGTAACACTACTTAAGTACACTGAAATATATTAATAAAGGCTTTATCTGTACCTACTATATATTACTATAGGCTGTCTATAGGCAGAGCCGGCCTTATTTGCAATTCCGGCGCCCCGAGTGAAATTTTTTTTACCGCTTCCCAACGTTTTGACTGAAAACTTTTTTTTCTTTCGTTGTTGACTCAACTATGCAATCAATACAATATAATAATATCAATATTAATATTACAAAAAAATCTGATAACCTTTTTTACCTACTTTCATTCATTATTTTGATATTTTTATTTATTTATTTTTAAAATCTCATTATTAGCCTTCTACGCGCCGCCCCTCCTAGCTTAGCACCCTGGGCGGTCGCCCTGCTTCGCCCCCCCCCCCTTAAAGCCGGCACTGTCTATAGGGCACTAATTATAGTCAATATAACCAATTTTGATAATTAAAAAAATATCTGGCTATATTTTCGTTTGTTTTAACTTGACACGAAAACTACTGATCTGATTTGTATGGAATTTTCACTATTGCAAAGCCTATATAACACTGGAATTGGTTTGTTATACTTATGATAATTTAGTTAATACCAGCTCATATAAAATAATATAAAATTATAAATATATAAAATTATATAAAATATGTCCTAGCCTGCTAATTTTGCTTTTAATGTAATTAAATTATAATAATTCCTATTGAATATTTCGACCAGGCACGTTAAAAATATTTAAAAATGAAAAGGATAACCAATGATAGGTCAGGCACGTATTCAGAAAAAATACCTTTTTTTTTAAATTAAATGTATACAAATGAATATTTTTATGGCAATTTAATTGATAATTAAAAATATTTCATTCGGTCTGATGGTGCTTCATAATTTAAACCTATACTTAAAATCTAATCGTCTTATAATTCAGACCCCCCCCCACCTCTCTGTAACTTTAATATTAACTGGGGTTGTGTATATATTATAATGTTTATGTTACAAGTTATTATATAACTAATCGTGATATTCTATAGTTTCTTCTTTATAATTTTGCGACAGGATTCCTAGAAGGTGAAATAAATAAGTCAGACAGTAGTAAGCATTTAAGTTTTTATTAAGATAATAAAATATATTTATGCTATGCCAGAATTAGGAAGACTGTGGTACTATGATGTATATAAATAGTTTTATGGGGACATTATTCTCAAACTGATTTATTTTATGAACTTATTAAATATTATGTTGAACGTAAAAAATCTCGTATTTTATGTTTTTTTAAATTTACTTAATTACCATTTCCAAAAATGACCAATATAATAAATATTTAATAGCGTAAGAGTTTGACATCTTACAATAACAATTTGTTATCATTATGTTTTACTATATAATAGTCCTTTTACATAATATGTTTGTAAGGGGCTAATGTCCTTTGTGTCTTTCTTGTATAATACAAACATACTGTTATGTAACTCAAAATACAAAAGTTATAATATATAGTAAATTGATAATGGATCACTGTTAACATTAAACATCGTGATACATGCTCAGTGGCGCAGCCAGAAAATTTTTTTATCAAATAATGTACATTGACATATTTGGGGGAAATTCTAACCCCCTCTTGAATACGCTAATGTACATGCTTGCAATTAGAATGTCTCTACTTATATATAAACATTCATTTAATTTTCCATGTTTGTATTTTTATTGCTGTTATAATTAGAACAATATGAAAATATTGAAAATAAATAAATTATTTTTTATTGTTAATGTATTTTGAAAAACATATGGTACGTATTTACATTACTTATTTACATAGGTGGGCACAGTTAATCGAAAAGTTAACTTCGTTAATCGTTAATTCGTTAATAAAAAAGTTAACTTCGTTAATCGTTAAAGCGTTAAAATTCCGAAAATTTAACGGAAGTAAAAGTTAACTGAAATTCTGAAATTTTAACGAAAGTTAAAGTTAACCGTTAAAAGTTAACCATCCAAAATGTTTGAAGACCTTTTTTTGCTCTTTCGACAACTTTCTTATGTACTTGTCATCAAACAACCAATAATGTAACGGACTAATAAAGTTAACGGAAGTTAACAAAAGCGTTAACATTTTTTTGAGTTAACGAGCTAATGCCCATCTACCTATGCTTATTTATTTAATATTTGTCATACTAGCTTCATCTTTCGTTATATAACTTTAAGAATTGACAAATTTTATGAAAAGGAAGTAATGAATTTTAAAACTCTATATAATTTTTTTAACACTTTTAAATTAAAATATAAAATTATTATATTACATAATATAATAATTTACGTCATCATAGTTTAAAAATAAATAAATATATGTTAGACCAGCAGACACATTGACATTATAGTGACCTTTTTTATAGAAAATTAAATGCTCTATATAAAAATGTCTATAATAAAATTTTCATGTTATATGTGTCATTCTTGAGATATCTTGAAAAAAAAATATTTTTGAATGTCACCCAGCCCCCTTAAACACAATTTTAATAATTTTTAAAAGATACCGTCCTCTAGTCAGATTCAACCAAAAAACCAAGTTTCATTATTATAGATTAAATGGTTCATTAATTATGCATGTGATAAGGATTCAAAGGACAGAGACACACACAGACAGACAGACATAAATGAAACGAAGTTTTTTTTTGACCTGAAATGGAAAGATCCAGTATCTTTTTTTTCTTATTGAAAAACAATCGTAAAGCTTCTCGTATCTTCGATATTGCGAGGATTCAAAATAACTTTCTTTTATATAGAAATTTAAAAAAATGTTAGTGTAATCCGAATTATATTGGGGGTTTGATTTAAATAGAGAATCACAAATAAAAAAACATAACCAAATTCTTTAACCAAAGTTTTAAGGTTATGTTTTTAGAACCACAATAACTGACAATGAATAAAATACATAATATTATAGTAAATGTGAGCTATATAAATCAACAGTTGACTGCAATATGCCAAGTTGTACAAATTCCCTGTAATCGGAATATATTGTCTAATAAGCCGTATCCTCCGGGAAACGCCGCAGGGTCAAATCCGGTGAAGACCGGCAGATACTGTCCCTAATAATCTCTTGACCACCGGTTAAGCTTCGCTTACATTCTACTTACATACATAAATATTTATTTATTTCTATGTTAATTTATTCACAGAAAAATCTCCAGTGAATTTTTTTATATAAAAAAATAATTTTCTATTTACTATTTTGTGAATTAAACAAAACAAAAAATGAAATATAACATATCATAATATATTTTAATTAATATAAAACGGTAATTTTTTACGCATTATTGACAATCTTTTAAAAAGAAAATTCTGAACGAGATTTATAAATAAATTGCGGTTTCTTCTCGATAAAATTTCAGACGCTCTTGTCTCATCCAAATTCAAGTCAATTTCTTCTCGGTCACATTTAAGGAACTTTCGTTCTCAGCATATGTCCAAAGTACGGTTCAAGGGGAACCTTCTTTCCCTTCCTTACCCAAATTATTTTAGTCAAAATTAGGGTGCACTGATAAAATCATTATCTAAAAAGTGATATATATATACGCTTGTTATAACCAAAAAAATTCCCTTTTAAGTAACCATTTTTTTAATTTTGATTCAAAATTTATACTTACAATTACCTGAACCCGTGGCTTCACTCGTGTAAATCACGGAATTATTATTTAGGTTTTTTGAAAAATAATTGAAAAAATATAGATGTTTTTATTCAATACGCATAGTAATTTACTACATTATATTGTTCAATATTTAACGGCGTAGGCAGTGTATTGCAAAACTTGATTTACTATTATCATCACTGCTTATTCCTTAAGTTACCTAACGTAACAAAATATATACTAGAATCTAAACAAAAAACATATCTATATATGAATTAAAAAAACACATAAATCGGATAAGTGGTTCTCGAGTGATAAGCGCACTAACGAACAGACAGACAGACAGACAGACGTTGCGTTTTATAAAATATAAGGATAATTCTAATTGAATAATCCCTGGATAGCGTTATAAATGTAGAATCAATGTGCGTATAACTTGAGCAGTGATGTGAACAGAGCATAACGCCGCTAACAGCCCTTAATGCCGGGTGAAGAGGCCAAGCGCGGGGTTAAACCCGGGATTCTCTCACTGACACAGATGCTGTGCGTCGAAATAAACACCCTACTATTTATATCACCACATATACCGTATTCTATCGCTAAATATTATTTAATTTTTAGCTAGTATACTCTCTAAACTTGAATTAGCGATAAATCATTAATTTATATAGTGAATATTCACTAATTAAATTAGTTAAGAGTCCTTCACTATTAAATAGTGAATAGTTACTTTTTAAGGAATTAGTGAATATTTACTTCTTGTTGTTTCGATTTTAAACCTCTTTTTCGTGCTCTTGTAATTTCTTTTATTTTAATTAGCACATTTATGTGTCTTCCTCACATTCTATAACTTGCAATATTTATGTCTTAGCTTATTTGAGTATTTAATTATTTTTAATGTTACATGAGTTTTTTTGTAATTAGTAATTAACACTTACATTTAACTTTAACACTAAATATATAGCACTTAAAACTATAACTATTCTATGTAATTTTAAACATATATTTAAATAAACTACTATTAAATACTTAAAGATTATTGAGAGAGAAACGTAAACGATACACCCCGATCGTCTTCTACCACAATAGCGCCACTTTCGACTCGAAATCACTATTCTTTTAGTGAAATGTGAGGTGACTAATTGAATTAGTGAAATAACCACTAATTCAAGTTTAGAGAGTATTCTCCTTTATAAAATCGTTTCCAAAACTAAGTGAATAAATTTCCCGTGAAAATTTATCCAAATTAATATATAATCTTCACATATTATATGTATACAATTTTTGTAAAAAAATGTTAATTAAATAATTTAATAAAAAATGAATACAACATTAATTCATTATCTAGTCGGTATATTCATAAATTAGATTTATTAATGTTGACTACAGCAATAATTTAACACCATGCGTTTATTAACACAATTTCCATGCATTATTTATGTTTAATTACTCGCCCGTCTCTGTGTAAGTACATGTGTAATGTGTATATATACAATTATACAATGTCAAGTGAATATCATACACAAATTATTACTTCCTTCTGCATAGTTTTATAAGATTCGAACAGGATCGGACTAGGCGAATTAATTATTAACACTTATTATTATAAATTTTAAAATAAAATAAAAAGTTTATTGATAGATTTAATTATATATTATATTTATCATTTAATAAAATTATTTTTGATGCACACACAGACCTGGTAATAAGGGGTACAGTCGTATAGTTATACCAGACCCCGAATATTGGGGCCTTATTTGATATAATTAATAAGATTAGAGAAATCAGGTATAACCTAATCCACGACCTCCAAAATACTTGAAAAAGTACTTTTTAGTAGGTATTTAAAATAATTTACTTCAAATACATTTAAAAATAGTAAAAAGGATTTGATACTTCAAGTACTTTCATTTAGTACTTAGTACTTGTAATTAAAGTACTTTCATTGACTGCTAGTAACAGCTGTGCAAATAATATTAATATTGTATATAGTATAAAGGAAAAATACCACAGAAAAAAAAACTCGATATTATTGAAAATTTGAGATAGAAAAATGTTTAATAAATTTATCTTCTTAGTATAACAATACTTCCTAAATATATTATTAAAAATAATTCTTATTGAGGTTATTTTATTCATTTGAAAAATATAATATTCATGTTTCTCTAAAAATCTTTTCATTTGTCAAATTAATAAATAATTTATTACACCAACTAACGAAACTCTCTAATAAATTAAACATAATGGTTGTATTAAAAAATATTTATCAGTGTGAATTTTTTTACACTACCCAACTAGTGAAAGTGCAATTTTCGATATGGCAAATTCAGTGATGTAATTTATAAAATATAATTTTGTATTTAAAATATATGTTTTCATATATTTTCATGGAATAAAAATAAAAAAAGTGAATATTTTTCATACAAATTACCTTTTTTTTTTTTTCGTTGTCAAAAAAAATTTTTTTGGTTATTTTTTCCAAATCTGCCGCCCCTAAATTTTTGCCGCTCTAGGCACGTGCCTACACTGCCTGCATGGTAAATCCAGGCCTGATCGGAGCCAAATCAATCACGTATTTTTTACATTGATCACATTTTTTAACACATACAGGTATATAGACAAATATTTTTTTTGTGTAGAAGATATGTTAAAATTAAATCTTATTTCGCCTCTGAATATTTATGTACATGTAGAATTAAAATTTAATTGTTTTAATTATGCCGAAACCACAGACAGTTATTAAAAATTATAATATACATGGAAGACGAAAAGTGTAATATGAATTCATTACCTCTAAGAAATTTATTATAGCTATATTCATATTTAAATAGACCCAACAATTCTAATACCTAAAGGTATAAAACCATCTTTTGATGAATAACATTTTAAATGCCCCCTGAATGTAAATTTAATTGCTTGTAATTCCATTGTAGAGAATTCAAATTAAGATGTAATGCGAAAAGGTTTTGCTTAAATTTCTGTTAGTTATTTACACCTATTTCTGGGATTTGCACAATGGATTTTAAATGAAATTAATTTGTATAGGTAATGTTTTTGAATAGAATCACATGCTTGTTTTGCATTTCTCAAACATGTGAGTTTCAATTGTATAAAATTCTGCGACGATTAGGTACACACAAAAAAACTGTATTGGAAAATATTGTTTTGTATATAACAAAAACAATATTTTCTTAATATAAGAAAAGTACTCTTAATCCAACTACACTATTTCTTCGTCCAAAAATACTATATATAGTTGGTTTAAGAATATATTTCTTATCTTAAGAAAATATTGTTTTCGTTATATACAAAACAAGGTTTACTTGGCTCAAGTAACCTTTCTACCTGTGTATAGTTTTTGTAAATTATATTTTTTGGTTGGAAAATGTAACAGTTATGGAATCAACACTGTGTCTATCTGTCTGTCTGTCTGTATGTCGTAGCCTTCTACTGGATACTACCGTTTGACACCTAGAAATCTATAATTTGACCTAATTATAGTAAATAGTAGCCCGATAATAGATTTAAGTTATAAAAATACAAGTTTAAGTTTTTGGCATTTTTTATGCGGTGTTTACACCGAGAAAACAAAACAGAAACATGTGTTTTTATATGGCTAAAAAGCAATAAATCCTATACATTTTTAAATACGAAGTATTTTAAAGACACGATGTTTCTGTTTTGTTTTTTCGGTTTAAACACCGCATTAGAGACTAATAGTTGTCATCAAAAAAAAAATATATTTAATCCCGGCGGGTGAAGTATCAACTCGATCTTTATTTTGTTATTAAAATCTTCGTTTAACAAATTTGTTGCGGTTTTTACCAACCAATATTTATATTATTATTAAAGTATTTTCTATCAGCTTTCATTCCAGCGTTAGTTTATTTTGATTCACACGTTACGTTAATTATTAAATTATTCGTATGCATTTCAAAAAAAGAAACAAAATGCGTAAAAACCGCAAACGCTCAATTTTTGATGTGCAATTTATATTATTTATTGTTTTATTAATAACATAATTTTTTTATGTTCATGTATAAAGGACGACATATCCTCTATAATACAATAACATATTTTTATACATGATTCTTCGATTAACGCATGAAAAATAGACGAAAATTACTACCCATTTCTAAAAATTAAAACAAATCAATTGTATAATGATATAATGCCCCTCCTTCGTAGCCCATAAAATGACAAATTGTATACATTAAATATTACGTAACACTTCTTATTATATATTTTAAAAGTTATCTCCCCCCTCTGGTGTAAAGTAATCGACCCCCTCCACATATTTCTCCACTATAATGTATGGGATGTATAAATAACCCGTAACATATGCATAAAATTTGAATGATAACATTAGCATACGATTTAATGCAGTTTTAAAATGCATTTATTTACCACTTGCAGGGCAGCGGGTGCGCTATGCGATGGCGGTTTCGCAGACGGGCTTAGCCGCATGGGGGCGCTCGGCGGCAATGGTGTGGGTGTTGGGAATCCGGGCGCCGCAGCCGCGCAGAAGAAACTACAAGACGACCATATCAAGAGACCCATGAATGCGTTCATGGTCTGGTCCAGATTGCAGCGGCGGAAAATAGCACAGGACAATCCAAAAATGCATAATTCAGAGATTTCTAAACGATTAGGTAAGATTTTATGTGCTTTTTTTGTAAATAATTAAGTAACTATAGGGTTGTACAGTGCACACCGAGACGAAAGTGTCATAAATTTGGACGAGATGAAACCTGACTCGGGTGCAATGGTACAACCCTAATTTTAAATTTACACTGCAAAAAAATTATAAATGTTTTTTAAGAAAAATGTTTCGAATTAATGTTGTTTTCTTTTGAGAGAGGAACAAAATTATATTATTAGTTTTTGATTTGATGAACGTTTTCAAAGTCAAATTTGTTTATTCAATTGTTTTAGAAAATTGAAGTCGAACAAAAAAATTGGTTTGTTTTTATTTCACTCTAGTTCTTTCCGAATTTAAAAAAATCTTAGAATTCTCGACGTGCAGTTCTAATTTTGATTTTATTTTGCTTGATTTTTTATAATATGTAAATATCGCGGACATAAATCATAATTCATATTATAAATATAAATACAGTAGAAACCGGTTATAACAACATCGGTTATTACGACGTATTAGTTTTAACGACTCAAAATAAAAGTCCAACTGAATCCCGTATTATTTACTTTTAACCGGTTATTACGACTATCCGCTTTTTACCAATATGACCGGTCCCTTCATTGTAGCTGTAAGCGGTTTCTATACTGTAGTTATATGAAGTATTATCATAAATTAGTTTTAACTTTAGAATAAGAAAGACTATGGATACATATTACATAACAACCAATGCTGGTCCGTATATGAAACTGTTACCAAAACTATATGGCGGTCATCTTTATTTATATGTCACTTTCGTCATTTCCATACATATTGTCCCAGGTATCCGGAAAGTTTTTCGAAACACAATTTTTCGAAACACAATTTTTCGAACACAATTTTTCGAAACACAATTTTTCGAAAACAATTCTTCGAAACACAATTTTTCGAAACACAATTTTTCGAAATACAATTCTTCGAATGAACAATATTTCGAATGAACAATTTTTCGAAAAAATAAGTTTTGGATTTTTAAAGTTTTACACAAAATTTGATAATGGTAGAAATGAAAAAGAATAAAGAGTTTAGGTTAGGTCAGCTTTGGTCAGAATAGATTAGTTTAGTCCCGGTTAGGGTAAGTTACTTTTAGTTAGGTTTGCTTAGAGTAGATTAGGTTAGTGCCCGTTTAGGTTAGGTTATATAAAGGTAATATTTAATTTACAGGGATCCAGCATAGTTTTCAATAATAACAAAAAACTTAGGTATATTATTTTAAATAAAAATAAATTTTAAAAATGTTTTTTTTAAAGTGGTTTTTATTAAAAATGCACTGAAAAGTCAAAAATAAATATTCAGATGTCACTTAATTCTTAGGTTTTTATGACTAAGACGATTAAAAGAGTGGGGCGCTCATAAAGGCATATGTATAGCTTTAAATGAATTAAAAAAAATTCTACCCTTGTATATTTTATCAATTCATACACAAGATATTTTTCCATGCATTTGCCTCTATAGCGTCCCGCGCTTTTATAAATTTTTCGAAAAATTGTTCATTCGAAAAATTGTGTTTCGAAAAATGTTGTTCGAAAAATTGTGTTTCGAAGAATTGTGTTTCGAAAAATTGTGATTCGAAAAATTGTGTTTCGAAAAATTTTCACCAAACCATTGTCCCAGGAGCGTCAGTTAAAAATTTATAATATGCTAATATGTTTTAAATTAAAAGTAAATTTGGTATGCAATATAAATGATAATTCCAAATAGACGTTTCTCTGTTAATCAATTATTTATAAAATATTGTTATAGAATAAGAGATATATTATTAATTAATTTTTTAATTAAACTTATAATTCAAAACAATTGATAAATATTTAAATTCCATAGGTGGGCATTTACTCGTTAATCTGTAAATCGTTAATTCACGAAGTTACAAAATGTTTAACGGATTAACTTTTAAGTTAACTCAAAAAAATGTTAACGCTTTTGTTAACTTCCATTAAATTTAACTTTCGTTAACTTTAGTCCGTTACATTGGTTGTTTGATGACAAGTACATAAGAAAGTTGTCGAAATAGCAAAAAAAAGGTCTTCAAACATTTTGGATGGTTAACTTTTAACGGTTAACTTTAACTTTAGTAAAATCGGTTAACTTTAACTTCAGTTTAATTTTCGGAATTTTAACGCTTTAACGATTAACGAAGTTAACTTTTCGATTAACTGTGCCCACCTACATATATTAGATTCCTAATGATACGTCAATGATTCGTTGAGCGATATTGTATAACAAAGCTAGGTACAATGCTATTAGCCTTATATCTTTCCTTGTCTATGGTTTTAACAATAAAATTAGATTACTTCATCAATAAAGTAAGTACCCGGGAAAAAATGATAAGATATTAGCATATATTACAAGATCCAATTGGTCAGATATGATGAGATATGCTTGGATCCTGATTTTGGCACGATCCAAGAACGCATTATAATATATTGTAATATATTGCAAGATATAGTTATATATTATAATATATACTAATGCCTTCTTGGATCGTGCCAAATTCAGGCTCCAAGCATATCTTGACATATATTACAATATATTAGCATACATTAGTATATATGTTAATATACAAGTATATCTCGACATATATAACAATATATTAGCATATCTGTTAATATATTTGTATATCTTGGCATATCTAAAAATATATTATAATATCTTATAATATATGCATAGAGGGGGGGGGGGGATCCATCTATTATCTATCCCAATACTACAGAATCGTCCAACCAGGGAAAAACTCGTACTGAATCTATAATCAAATGTCACATATATTATATAATTAAATAAACATATAGCAGCTTCATTTACTTACGTCCGTATTAACTTACTTGAATGCACCTATGTAAACATTAGAGTTCGTTGGTTGCTTATATACTGATTCAAAGTGAAATCACACTGCTAGTGAGAGGCAAGTTACACCAACTTTTACGAACATAGTATGTATAGCTATTACATATATACAACATACTCGAATATTATTTAATCAATTAAAAAAAATAATCCATATGCGTATTAAGTAATATTTGAGGCCCGTATTAATAAAATAAAAAAATATATACAAAAACTGTATAGAAATATTGTGACTATTAAAGAAATCCGAAATATATGTATGTATAGTAAATAAATGAAGAAAACCATGTGACATTTGCTTATAAATATTCTTTTAAAGTAATTTTCAGTTCTTCAACAGACGGATCTATTATAGATTTAGGAATTTTATTGAAAATTTTAATTGTATTGTTAACTACATTTCTATTGACAATTTGTTTACGTGTTTGAATAGATTTCATATTGTGTTTGTTTCTATGTTGTAATTATGGTCATTTATATTACATAAATCAGTTTTTTTTTTTGTGAATAACTCATTTTCTAATAAATTAATACCTATCGATTATATTTAAAAATTTGTATTATATAAGCAGTGGACGGCAGTGTTCCCTGGGTCATATCTGGCCATAATACGAAGCAATTTATTTTGTATTTTGAGTATGTTATAGGTATAAGAAGAGAAGCACAAAAAAATTCCATATCTAATAATTAAATGTATATAAGCTAATACACATGTAACAAAACATTTTGCACAACCTTGTTGCTTAACACTCTAAGTGCGTGCACGAATTTTGAGATTTTGGCTGTAACGGAGTTTATATTTCTCTTACAAGTTAAATTTCGGTCTATTAATATCACTAAAAATTGTATTTTTTGAGAAATTATCACACCTGACTGGTGTGATCATAGAATTCAGTGATTATAATTTCAAAAATGTATTCATCAATGTTTGTATAAAAATTGTCAACACAAGTTGTAGAATTTTTAGATAAATGCGTGGGAACATCATTTTCAAAAAAAAGTTTCACCAAAAATATCCACTACCTATTTTAAAATATGATGAATGTACTTTTTTGAAAACAAAATATCTCAAAAACTATTAAAAATAGAGTAAAACTAAAAGATATTAATTTTGTAGAGAAATGCATAAAATTTATTTTAAAAAATATTTCACTGTCCAAAATTTTGTTTAAATATTTTTGTTCTTAATTTATAAAATTATATTGAAAATTTGGGTGATATGTCAACTGTGAATTTTTAAAACAAAAATATATGTTACTTATAACTTTATCATTCCTGATTATATGGGCAATTCTAAATAAAATTTACTTATTTCGTGAAATCAGAATATATATACAAAACTACATATACAAATAACGCGAGTGCAATATTAAATTCAAGTCAAGTGAACATTAGAAAAAAGAATGGTTGATATTTGAATTTTTTATATTTATTATTATTAATTTAATATTATTAAAATTCGTTGCTTATTTTGTTAATGTATAATAGCAATGCCAACATCAGGGAGGGAGACTGGGCTACCGCCCGGGATGCCAGTTCAGAAGGAGCAATGGACAGTTACATGTAGAAAAATTTGGCTTATATTCTAGTCAAAATTTTTTCTCTTTAATCTGATTTTACCGTTTCAGGGTATTTAAAAAAATTTTATTCCATTTCTTCAGAATTCATTGCGATATAAATATAAAATTTGATAATCGCCCGGGAAAAAATGATAAGATATTAGCATATATTACAAGATCCAATTGGTCAGATATGATAAGATATGCTTGGATCCTGATTTTGGCACGATCCAAGAACGCATTATAATATATTGTAATATATTGCAAGATATAGTTATATATTATAATATATACTAATGCCTTCTTGGATCGTGCCAAATTCAGGCTCCAAGCATATCTTGACATATATTACAATATATTAGCATACATTAGTATATATGTTAATATACAAGTATATCTCGACATATATAACAATATATTAGCATATCTGTTAATATATTTATATATCTTGGCATATCTAAAAATATATTATAATATCTTATAATATATGCATAGAGGGGGGGGGGTTCCATCTATTATCTATCCCAATACTACAGAATCGTCCAACCAGGGAAAACTCGTACTGAATCTATAATCAAATGTCACATATATTATATAATTAAATAAACATATAGCAGCTTCATTTACTTACGTCCGTATTAACTTACTTGAATGCACCTATGTAAACATTAGAGTTCGTTGGTTGCTTATATACTGATTCAAAGTGAAATCACACTGCTAGTGAGAGGCAAGTTACACCAACTTTTACGAACATAGTATGTATAGCTATTACATATATACAACATACTCGAATATTATTTAATCAATTAAAAAAAATAATCCATATGCGTATTAAGTAATATTTGAGGCCCGTATTAATAAAATAAAAAAATATATACAAAAACTGTATAGAAATATTGTGACTATTAAAGAAATCCGAAATATATGTATGTATAGTAAATAAATGAAGAAAACCATGTGACATTTGCTTATTAAATATTCTTTTAAAGTAATTTTCAGTTCTTCAACAGACGGATCTATTATAGATTTAGGAATTTTATTGAAAATTTTAATTGTATTGTTAACTACATTTCTATTGACAATTTGTTTACGTGTTTGAATAGATTTCATATTGTGTTTGTTTCTATGTTGTAATTATGGTCATTTATATTACATAAATCAGTTTTTTTTTGTGAATAACTCATTTTCTAATAAATTAATACCTATCGATTATATTTAAAAATTTGTATTATATAAGCAGTGGACGGCAGTGTTCCCTGGGTCATATCTGGCCATAATACGAAGCAATTTATTTTGTATTTTGAGTATGTTATAGGTATGAGAAGAGAAGCACAAAAAAATTCCATATCTAATAATTAAATGTATATAAGCTAATACACATGTAACAAAACATTTTGCACAACCTTGTTGCTTAACACTCTAAGTGCGTGCACGAATTTTGAGATTTTGGCTGTAACGGAGTTTATATTTCTCTTACAAGTTAAATTTCGGTCTATTAATATCACTAAAAATTGTATTTTTTGAGAAATTATCACACCTGACTGGTGTGATCATAGAATTCAGTGATTATAATTTCAAAAATGTATTCATCAATGTTTGTATAAAAATTGTCAACACAAGTTGTAGAATTTTTAGATAAATGCGTGGGAACATCATTTAAAAAAAAAAGTTTCACCAAAAATATCCACTACCTATTTTAAAATATGATGAATGTACTTTTTTGAAAACAAAATATCTCAAAAACTATTAAAAATAGAGTAAAACTAAAAGATATTAATTTTGTAGAGAAATGCATAAAATTTATTTTAAAAAATATTTCACTGTCCAAAATTTTGTTTAAATATTTTTGTTCTTAATTTATAAAATTATATTGAAAATTTGGGTGATATGTCAACTGTGAATTTTTAAAACAAAAATATATGTTACTTATAACTTTATCATTCCTGATTATATGGGCAATTCTAAATAAAATTTACTTATTTCGTGAAATCAGAATATATATACAAAACTACATATACAAATAACGCGAGTGCAATATTAAATTCAAGTCAAGTGAACATTAGAAAAAAGAATGGTTGATATTTGAATTTTTTATATTTATTATTATTAATTTAATATTATTAAAATTCGTTGCTTATTTTGTTAATGTATAATAGCAATGCCAACATCAGGGAGGGAGACTGGGCTACCGCCCGGGATGCCAGTTCAGAAGGAGCAATGGACAGTTACATGGAGAAAAATTTGGCTTATATTCTAGTCAAAATTTTTTCTCTTTAATCTGATTTTACCGTTTCAGGGTATTTAAAAAAATTTTATTCCATTTCTTCAGAATTCATTGCGATATAAATATAAAATTTGATAATCGTTTTAGTATAAATACGTGCTATCGATTTACAGTATCAAGTAATGATTATTTAGACTAAAGAAGTGTAGGGCCAGCGGCCTTTTGATTTTTATTCAGTATTTATTTGTTCTTAACCCTTAATTACTCGTGTGAAATACCGTAACACAGTTACTCACGTGGTGTATTTTATACACCACAAAAAGCTAGTTTTTGGGAATTTTGATGATTTTATATTAATTTTTTTGCCCAATTCATATTATGTAGGTAGGTATTATTTTTGAGAAACTAAGATTTTTTTTAAATAATCCAACTAAAAATTAAGAAATAAATTAGAAAGAAAAACTAACTAAAATAAATCTAAAAAAGTGCAAAAAAAATTTTTTGCTATCCGATTTATTGCAAGATGAATATGAACATTTTATTTTTATTGGTAATTTTTTTAATTTTGCTCTTTTGACAAGATGTCTTCCATCAGTAGCATCACTAATGTTCTCAAAAACACGCGGTTCTTCGCTTAGGATGCTGTTGTTTGTGCGTCAATACCATCTACATTTAATAAGTAAAAAATTAATACAAACTGCTACAATCCTCAAATTTTTACTGCCGGATTCCTATCACCATTGATATTGGTCAAATGTAATATTTTGTTATAACAAATGTTAATCATTTAATAAATTTATTAATTTAAAAAAGTAACAGCCACTTTATTTACAAATACTTTACCACCGGGCGTTTACCTAATACATAAAAAAATATTTTTTTTAAGATATGATAATATATTAGCAGATATAACAATATATAAATATATATAACAATATATTTTCGCATCTGAGGGCTGATATATATTAAGATATGATTATATATTATCAGATATGTCCATATATTAATATATATTACAATATATTCTTGGCTATGATAACTCAAAAAATAAAATTTATTAAGATATAATAATACATTAGCAGATATATCTATATATAATAATATATTACAATATATTCTAAGCTAAGTGAACTCTTTTCAAAATAATATTTTTAAGATATCATAATATGTTAGCAGATATATAAATATATAAATATATATAACAATATATTCTCGGATCTGAGGGCTAATACATATAAAGATGTTACTATATATCAAAATATATAACAATATATTTTCGGATCTTAGGGCCAATATATATTAAGATATTACTATATATTATCAGATATATCTATATAAATTAATATATTTTAGG
The DNA here is from genome assembly GCA_949319165.1 of Sialis lutaria. Taxonomy (NCBI): domain Eukaryota; kingdom Metazoa; phylum Arthropoda; class Insecta; order Megaloptera; family Sialidae; genus Sialis; species Sialis lutaria. The sequence continues at coordinate 8,111,764 of OX439241.1, forward strand.
CTCAAAAATTAAGATATTACCATATATAACGAGATGCGAACATATCTTATAATATCTTGTTATATCTTATCATTTTTTCCCGGGTATGCAGATAAAAAAATAAGTTAGTCGCTTTTGCTTTTGAGTAGTTTTATTATGACATATAAATATACTTTCGTATTGTTATATTTTATTGTATAGTACAATTATTGACGTAAATATGATCAAAGCTTATATATCTATTATTATTCAGAACAACAAAGAGGCATCATTACAATTCCTATATCCATTCAAAATCAAATTTATACACAACGTCAAGTTCTTTGACATGCTCCTCTATACACCGTAGTAATACTGTATGACATGTTTTCAATATCTACAAGGTTAGAATTAAGAGGGTTAAACTATATAATGCATGCTAAGTTATATTGAATTTAATATACATAACATATGCGAAGAGGGTGGACCGTTTTTTCAATGAAACAGAAAAGTAGAAGAAACCTTTGCAGCTTTAAAAGTTTTTTTTGTATATATACATAAAGCCAATATTTTATAATAATGTCTAGAACTTGGTTATTGCTGTCTAGCCTTAAAGTTGCATTCGCTATTAATATATTATGTTCAGAATATAGGGATGGGCAATTAATTTTGATAAAGAGCGGGATTAAATATTTTAACTCGTGTATATTTGAGATTTTTTTTGATACTAATTTGAGCTCGGAATTCTTGGAAAGATAAAAATTGATTTTTGAATACTCCCTGAATAAAAAAAACATATTTTTTTAGAAAAGTAAAGTTCAAAGGTGCTAAAAATTATTTTTGGTGGATGATTTGAGATTTAAAAAAATTATTACAATTTGTTATGTGAAATCCTTTCATTACATGAAAAATTCATGGATAATCGTTGACCAAATATTGACCAAGAGCCTGAAATTACCCAAGTTTGGTATAGAACAGTGGTCTTTAAACTGTTTTCCGCGCGAGTCAAATTAAACATGCGGAAAAAAATATAAAGCACTTACTTGACTAATATTTATTAACTAAAAAGTACAAAGATACTTTTAGTTATACTTATTTGAAAATTACTGCATTCAAAGAAGTTACTAGTGTGCGTTAAATAGCCACATGTGAGTTTTTCTGCTTTTATAGCAAATCCCAATGGCATAAATACTTACACAGTTAATACTATTTCTCATCGGGCCACCAGTATGAAAGGGGGTCGCTGAAAACCTCTTATAGTTCTAAGGGTTTCGTATCAACAATATTTGAATACCACTGATTTAGAATAATATTACCCCTGAAACTTATACATACAATTAGAATTTAGTCAATTACTAAAATACATTATATACTATCCATAGGTGGGCATTAACTCGTTAATCGTTAATTAACGAAGTTAACAAAATCGTTAACGGATTAACTTTTAAGTTAACTCAAAAAATGTTAACGCTTTTGTTAACTTCCGTTAACTTTTTCCGTTAACATTGGTTGTTTGATTAAAAGTACATAAGAAAGTTGTCGAAATAGCTAAAAAAAAAAAGATCTTCAAATATTTTGGACGGTTAACTTTTTAACGATTAACTTTAACTTTCGTTAAATTTTCAAATTTTCGGTTAACTTTAACTTCCGTTACATTTCCGGAATTTTAACGGTTTAACGGTTAACGAAGGTAACTTTTTTATTAACGGATTAACGATTAACGAAGTTCAACTTTTCGATTAACTGTGCCCACCTATGATACTATCCCTTATAGATGTATTGTGCACAATAAATATATTTAGAAATAAACAAACAGTAAATATCAATAAATATAACGTTACAGTACCGTATGAATATAACGTTATTTAACCGTTTCGGTAAAGAAACGTAACTCAATCCAGTAACAAAATTTTGTATTTATAAATAACTTTAAAAGTTTTAACAATATTAGTCCAGTAAAGGAAGCATTTTGACACAAAATTTAAGGGGCAAGAAATATTATGGTTGATTCTTGTAGATTTTGAACTAGAGAATTCGAAAAAAATAACCCGGACTGGCGAAAAGTGGTGCAACATCCTTAAAATGGGGTTAACAAGTGAAAACCCCATTTCCAACCGTTTTTTTAATTTAACACAAAATCTAAAGCGACGATCGAGTATTTTTTTACGGTTGGTATTTGTTGGGGGCACTGAGATGAATCGATTGGAACCATAAATAATGTATTTGACAAAAATTACCTTTTCTAGAGAGCTTAAAACACGTAACATTGCTCCTTTTTGGGGAAAATAGTTTAAAAATTAATAACTTTGGGTAAAATTATCTATTAGACTTGTAATTGGCCTCAAATTGTTCCTAAAGTTCCAAAGAATAATAATCAACCATAATTAAAAAATATATTTATAGTTTAACCAATGAAAATTGCTCATTTTTAAGGGTAAGCTTCATAAATTTTTGGAAAACTGCCTTTTTACTAAATTTTCAATAAAAACATAAGGGTTGAATATTTTTTAGTAAAACTAATGGAGATATCTTCGATTTGTACAAATAAACAAAATGAGCCCCTCCCAAAAAATATTCAGTTACTAGAACGTATGCAATTGCACATTAAAATGCACCGAATTTTTGTTACATAAAATTTTAAAAAAATTACGATATATCACGATAACAAAAAAACTTTATTGAATCGAAATTAATAATTTAGATTATAATAAAAATTATAAGTTTCAATTACTCCACTGCAATTAGACTGAAAAACATCAAAATGATAAAATCGGGCCTCTATGAACCGATTTTAATGAAACCTTTTGCATTTGGATTGTTTCGATGGATAGGTCAATGTTTATATTTTCAAACTTTACGCTAGGTCCTAAATATTTTTTTAGGGCCATTCCATTAAAGAGCCATCAATGAGGTATACAGTGACCTCTCAGATTTTGTTTAAATTTTCATATGTGATGTAGGCAATCAACAGGTAAATACATTCACCAAAAATTTTTCGATCGGACACACCGTTTGCCCGTTGTGAGTGACGTCACGTGACGCTTATACGACCATTTTAAGTCCGCTTTACTGCTGCCTTGTAGTTACACAATTAATTCTGAAAAGTACATGATTGTATTACACAAGGGCTAAACTAATAATATGAGTCATTAGATCCCGGTATTAAATATTTAGAGTGCCCCTTAGACCCCATAAACTGATAAAAATTTACTAAACTTTAGATCTGTAAATTTTCCAGGAAAAAAGTATTTGTTGGGGTTGTAATTTATATACGATAAAGTCCCAATATACTACAATATAATTCAGCAGGAATCATCCCTCGCAGTATCCTTAGCTCTGAGTATAGTACAGTCAATCTGGCGTAAATAAAATGGTAACTGTAAATTTCGGGTAGGCTGTGATTTTCAAGATGGCGGCTAAATAATAACACCCCCACTCAATTCAAGTTTAAAATTATTATAAAAATAAGTTATTAACTCATTTCTGATAACCCTTCGATACCCCTCCCCCAAATTCTTGAATATCACAGCCTACCCGAAATTCACAGTTACCATTTTATTTACGCCATTGACTGTACTATACTCAGAGCTAAAGATACTGAGGGATATGATTCCTGCTGAATTATGTTGTAGTATATTGGGACTTTATCGTATATAAATTACAACCCCAAAAAATACTTTTTTCCTGGAAAATTTACAAATCTATAGTTTAGTAAATTTTTATCAGTTTATGGGGTCTAAGGGGCACTCTAAATACTTAATACCGGGATCTAATGACTCATATTATTAGTTTAGCCCTTGTGTAATACAATCATGTACTTTTCAGAATTAATTGTGTAACTACAAGGCAGCAGTAAAGCGGACTTAAAATGGTCGTATAAGCGTCACGTGACGACTTTCGTCACTCACAACGGGCAAACGGTGTGACCGATCGCAAAAATTTTGATGAATGTATTTACCTGTTGATTACCTACATCACATATGAAAATTTAAACAAAATCTGAGAGGTCACTGTATACCTCATTGATGGAATGGCCCTAAAAAAATATTTAGGGCCTAGCGTAAAGTTTGAAAATATAAACTTTGACCTACCCATCGAAACAATCCAAATGCAAAAGGTTTCATTAAAATCGGTTCATAGAGGCCCGATTTAGTGAAAATATCTAATTGCAGTGGACTAAATTAACTGTTTAAACTTTACTTGTTTCTAAATTGAAGAAAATATTAAGGTAGTTTAAAATATAATAATAAATGTGAACCATTTTCTAAAACTTATAAAAATTCGTTACACATGCCCCTATGGTCGATAAGCACAAAATGGGAGGGGAAAGCCTATTGTAAAGGTACCTCACATTATATGAAATGAGCTCTTTTGAAAGTGATACACAGTGTACAAAGCTTTTGTAAGATCCGTTTTTAAAAAGGTGCACTGCACGCTTCGTAGGAAAATATTGAAAACATATGAATCGTTAATAAGCTGACTGGGAACACGCATGATGCACCGCATAATATCAGGCCAATGGGTATTATCAGGGGTGGAACAAAAGGTGTCCAACTTCACCCTATATTACGAAATTATAAATAAAAAAAATATTAACTAACTGTTTTACCTATTATATGTTTTATATCGAAGATATGCTTTTTAAAATTACTAAATTTTTTTACAGCTAAATTGTTGAACCGATTTTGATGAAATTTAACAGGAAGATAGCTTGCATCTCAAATAAGGACACATGCTACTTTGTGTCCCAACAAATTATTAGACAAAAAAAATGGGTGTGTGACATTTGTAAATACTTTTACATCTAGCGTGTAAATGCGAAACTAAAAACCTGTTTTATCGACTATATAGCATAAAAGGAATCTGTATTATTTACCTGTGTTATTTACCTAACCTAACTTCATGCACAGAAAAAAATAACCTAAAGAATTAGTTTTTCCCTGTACATCCCGGATAGTATTTATAAGAATTAATAAAGTATTTTTTACTCTCTGAAATTGCACTAATATAATTTTATGCTGTATGTTTGCAGTTTATCCATCAATTTGTAATGAGTATCTGCAAACATTATTACAGTTTCATTTTTATAATGATAGTTTGTCGCTTACTATCCGGGATGTACAGGAAAAAAACTGTAATTCTTCAGGTTTCTTTTTTTCCATGTTGTATTGTTTTGGGTAACCTAATTTCCACGCGAACGAAGTTGCGGGTAACAGCTATATAGTTTTATTGTTAAAATAAATGTTTAGTTTACCTGAGGTTACAACATGTCCTTCACATTTTATCAAAAAAAAGCGAGCCGCAGATCTTAAGATTTTTAAATTAATTAATCGCTTGGGTAAAAGCATGTAACCATGACGGTGGGGAAGTATCATCGTTAGGTCGTTTACACAAACACCGACATTGACGTACGATAATATCGACGACGGTAACGACCGTATAATTCTGACAAGATAAAAAAATCCGTGTGTATGTAAATTATTCGAGTACGAAATTAAATAAGTAAATAATAGTTTATTACATACTCAAGATAAAATTTCATGGTATACATATATACAATACGTCTAAATTGTACGTGTAATCTACGCGTATACAATCAATACCATGTAGATACATAAACTACTAATGCATATTCTTAAGAGGGTATATATGAGTATAGAAAAGAAATTTAGTAATTTTTTTTAATTTGCCTTAAAGTTTGAAGTCTTAAGAATATTGTGTGTATGTTTGATATTTTAATTGCAATAATTGTGGATGTTATGGGTCATTCTTCGAAATACGGTTGAGCGGATGAAAGACCAAGTCGCCAATTAAGCGCGTGATTACTATGCTACACTTTAAACGCAATTATCTCGAATATGCTTTCCGAAGGCAGTTGCCAAAATATTTCGAAAACCGTTGGCCCGATATGCTTCAAATTTTTACACAATATTTTCGGATAGGTTTCCTCCTTCGGAACATAGAATTTATAAATTTAAAAATCTCTTTGTAATTTCTGTTTCAAATAACTGCCAGTAATCTTGGGAACAACATCGAAGATTTTTACGCCGGTCACGATAGCAGCGCTCTTAGTCGATATATATTAATAAAAAAATTTATAAACATACCTTAATATACATAGGTACATTAGAATAGAATAAACCAGGATGAAATCGAACAAATAGTTTTTAAGATAATAATTCCCAAAATTCACCAATTTTTTTCCGCTGTCTATACTCATGTTCCCCCTTAACATTCAGTGATACTGTATTTATTTTTATAAATGGTTTAATTTCTTAGTGTTAGTAATCGTTCAGAAAGAATAGTATTTATCTGTCTTAGCAGTTATTTTTTATTTAGCAGTTATCTTTTGTAGTTCTTAAATAATATAATTTAAATCATGCGTTCCCAAAATTGTCTTTTAGATATATCAAATCACTTACAGTCTGTTAAATTTCAATCATAATAATATTTTTAAGTTCATGCCACTAAAAAAAGCGTGGGCGTACAGAAGTATTCAAAAAATCATATGTATGTTTACAATTTCTTCAATGCGCAATGGTAAAAGTTTGAATAACCCATGCTTTCTATTATACGATTTAAAGCAATGCTTATGATCGATCCATTCTAGTAATAGCGTTCTAATGACTTAAAATGCTTTTTAGTGCATTTTTAGAAATGCGTAGATTTTCATTTCATATCATTTTTTATACTTCACGACAAATGACCTGAACTATTTATTATTTAAGTAAAATAGTTGTACTAATTTATAAATATATTTATGTATTTATCATCTATGTATATTACATATATACCATTTAATTTACACTATGACAGATATGAATGTAATACACTTACCTAATAAAGTATAGTAGTTGAATAAAATAAATCATAGATACATATAAAAGTATAAGAAACTATTTCTGGAATGAACAAATCAGGTATTTTGTGTAAATACATATAAATTATAAATACATAAAAATATACATGTTTATATACATAAAATGATTAATTCACTGTAAATGTATCATACTATAGTATAAATTATATTCCGCGTTACTTTTACTTCCAATGGAAACATTATTTATTGTAATACCGTCGAAATATTGTGTCCGAGATAAAAGCATTCTGATTGTATTAATTTTTTCTTTCGTTCACAATAACTATTGTAAAAATGCACCGATTTGAATTATTTTTAAGAAAAATGTTTGTCTTAGGGCCGGTATTATAAAGGCCAGATAACTTTTACTCTAGGAATAAATTTACTCATCTAATAGTTTACACATTCTATGGGGTTCCAAATAATGTGACAAATGTCATCGGAAATGTTTGTTGATTATGAATTTATCAGACAAAATAATATCAGTTATATAATAAAATAAAACTATAATAAGATTGTAAATATGTAAAAGTTCTAAAAACATCTATTTAATTCAATATTACGGAAATTTATATAAAATTTTTACATTAGAAAATATTACAACACAACTAATTTCTTTATCTATGGACACAAATGTCAAACTTGTCAAACATATTTATAAGTTCATAACCTAAAACTCAAATGTATATTTTTACAATGTATTTAAAATTCTCATGAATTCTGAATTTTATTGTACACTCGAAATGAAAGTTACATTTTTATGATATTATACAAAAGAATTGGTTCATATTTTTCATTTTTAGATTGTGTACAAAACTTACTGAAGATTATTTAAGAAACACGTTAGATAAAATTTCAAACTAATATTTATGTAGTTGATCGCAACTTGAATGGATTATAAATCCATGACAGATCGGTATCTTTTGGTTTGTAGTTTTCTCTATATTACTGTAATTTTTGATCTAAAGATGTACAATTTTTTCCCATATAAGCGCATCTTTGAATAGATGGTATCTTACAATCGCAGTTATAATTGACTTCGTATTACATTATTATTTCAAATTCGCTCATTTGTTACAATTAGAATCAAAGTTAAAGAAACAAGTGTTATTTATTACCTTATATTCTTTCTTACAGATGTAATCGTAGAGCACAGCTTCGAAAATTAAATAAAAAGCGTAGATAGTTGTTCAAAAATTATTTATTAATTAAAACTATACATTACTTTTCAAAACAAGGTACAAGAAACAAAGTTCTTTTTTGTAAAACTGTCAATATATCTGGTTTTCAAAAAATATTTATACGTACCATTGAAACCGGCTATAATGACATCGGTTAATATGACGTATAGGTTATAACGACCCAAAATAAAAGTCCAGCTGAATTCCATATTAATGTATTTTTACCTGTTATTACGACTTTCTGCTTTTTCAACTTAATATGACCGGTCCCTTTGATATCGTTATAATCGGTTTCTACTGTATTTTCAAAGATCTTATTTCGAAACAATTACCTTTGTACAATACATATGAAAACATTAATCAAACAACAAAGTAATTTTGGTCTAGTTTATTGTATTTATTTGTTTGTGCTTGAAATGAAAAATAATTGCTGTCCTCTTGCAATCAGAATTCTTCTGTTTCATTTTCTTTGAAAATCAGTGCATACGCTGACTTATATCGTACTGCATATTTCATGTTTATACTCTATATACGCATAAAATGAACAGGTTTGTTTCTGAAAATTACAAATATATAAAACTACCATAAAAACGATATAATAAGCACAAATATTTATTAACTTACCATGTTTTTTTTTAAAACACAGTTTGAAATTACTGGAAATTACGTATGATTTAGGTTATGATTTTCTTAAAAGAACTGTCAGATTTATTCTGTCATGGTGTCACGTGACCAAAACTTAAGTAAATTTTATTCGTTTCGAATAGGTAGGAGTAAATTTACTTGGTTCATCTGGGGTTTTTTATAGTGATTTTGTTATTTTTATTCAGTATTTAGTAATTTTTTGTTGATAATGTTGAACTTGTCGACATCAGAATGAGATAAACTTATCTGTAGCAAGTGAAACAGCGATATTATTTTGGTACCTAGCACTGTCGCTATTTAATAGTCTAGTAAACTTATCTGTCTTTTATAATACCGGCCCTTAGTCAATACTCCGGGTCTATTGATTTTAGTGCTAATCGGATTAGGAGTTTTCGAAATATTCAAAATGTTATGCCTATTATCGTCTAAAAAGGGAACTTTGCGAGGTGTATTTCGCCAATTTTGAATTCATAGTTCAATCGAACCTAAAGGATACTTATTTAATTTATAGATGCCAAGGCAGCCATTAAAAGGGGTGGAAAAACAACCTAAAAATTTATTTTAAATAATAAATTAATACGTTTTCTAAATCACGTTGCCTTAGAAAAACCTTAAAAGTAATAATGTAATTTTTTCGAAAAATTGTACCGTTTGGACGGCAAAAAACAATATATTTGAATATTTTTAAAAAAAGCAAAGAAACAGACGCGTGGATGTCAGCCATATTACCGATCGACTGCAAGCATATTGGTATTATAAGTTATATGCGGTAGCTTTGTTTGTGAGTGCTAGAACTATGGGGCGTTTTGTCAAATAGGGCGTATTACCAAGTTTTCCCCTATTACAGTATTTTATTTAAACACAGGTTTTTTTAGTATAAATAAAAATAAATAAAAAATAATAAAATCATAACTTACAGACTGCCAACATAATATTTTAAAATACGTGTTTGCTCTATATAAAATTTTATTCAGATTCTTGCCTGATACGTACGCTTGGAAACGAACTATATTTATATGTAGTATGTATATAAACGTCCTCGGAATTCACGAATTGTTATATTTCCCCTGGCAAAATCAATACAAGCAGCCACAGTTAAAATAACAACCTGTGCGAGCATATTATAAATGTCAAACGCAGTGAGTGTCTGGCTGGGTTTGTTATGCCAAGGTTTCAATTGTGATCTCGTGGATTTTCAGTCGATATCAGTATATGTTCAGCTACGAACACCGGAAGTGGAGGGGGGGATGATACTGTCGCATAATGAACCACCACCGTTTTTATTGACGATACAAGTGTGTGTATACAATTCGCACAAATGCGTGCTCAATATTATAATAATATTCAAAACAGTGGCGTGCGCTTCATCGATGCAAAATAATTATCTTCAAAAGAATACAATGTGAATTATAAAAATATACTTATTCCTCCCTTGATCTTTTCCCTCAAGTTGTGGGAAGAGTCGAAAAATATTCATTATTTCATTTTGTTAATGCACAGAAAAAAAACTATATTTGACCAAGAAAACCTTGTTTTGTATATAACGAAAACAATATTGTCTTAATATAAGAAACATACTCTCAATACAACTATGGTACGTTATTCGTTCAAGAATACTATAGTTGGTTTAAGAGATTATTGCTTATCTTAAGAAAATATTGTTTTCGTTATATAAAAAACAAGGTTGACTTAGTTTGAGAAATCCTTTCTACCAGTGTGATTATGGAATTTTTAGGAGCAATAAACGTGTTTAATTCTTTTCAAAACTTTGATCATTTGGAACAGAAAAGCGATTCGATGGATCAACTTGTAAATTTACAGGGTTATTGTGGGTACATTTAACTGTAAAAATTACGCTCAACATTAGTCGTTTCATTAAAATTAGTAAATACGCCGTAGATTTTCTAAAAAACCTTAAAAAGTCATTTTTGTCAGTTTTTTTTTTCAAATTAATGTAGAATATATTTTTTTTTTCTCGCACTATTTCTTACGATTGCGCAAGAAGCGTAACCCACAAAAAATTTTCGTCAAAAGATCTCAAAATTAGAAACTTAAAGCTTCAAAATCCTTTTTTGTAAATCTCCATATGACGATTTTTCACTGAGTTACAACCTTTCAAAAATCATTAAAAAATTTAGGAATTTTTTTGTTCCTTTAATTTTTTCCATTAGTGTATATTACTATAATTTACAATCAAATGTTTTTTTACGTGAAATAAGTCAGTATTTTAATAATAAACCTAATTTTAAAATGTAATATTTTACCTATTTATCACGTGATCGCAAACGCGTCTAGCAGAACTGTCACTGATATAACGTAGTTACTTACTAAAAACGTCAGAATACTCGACCCCTTTTGGTTGATTTCAGTTTGTTTTAGTTAACAGTTACGTTACGCTTACCACGTCAGTGGCGTAGTCAGGGGGGGGGGGGTAAGGGGATCAATCTCCCTCCCCATGAGTCTACAAAAATTAAAAATTATAAGATGATTATAATATACGAGTATTTTTTCAATATGAATACATCTAAATGAAGAATATAACCAATTTTTGTACTTTGTACCACTTAAAAGATGATTTTCATAATGAAAAATATTACCCCCCCCCCCCAACGTAAAAAGCTATCTACGCCACTGTACCACGTGACTTTGAATACGCGTTTTGGCGGGATATTTTTTCAATTGAATAGAAAAAGATTATTTTCTGCGTTTTTTCGACATTATTTTGGGAAAAGATACATAATAAGGAAGTATCTATTATATTATATACATACGCACTATTTACAATATATTTTAAAATTTATACAAATATCCTATTATGCCATTATTGCAAGGTGCTTCTATATAGACTTCATAAAAAAAAGAGATTTGTTTGATTTATTATGCAAAAAGTATCATACTAATTGCGTCCAAAGATTTCATTTAGTATATAGAACGTAATGTTCATTACATATTACATGACATATAATAGCACTCACATAATACGAGCCTCTCTCTATCCATCTATACTACATTGTCGATGATAATAAGGACACATCCATATACAATATGGCTGAACAGATCTAAACAATCACAGTGTATTATTTCAAAAACAGAATGTTCTCTTTCAGCCAAACCATTGTTGTGTAAGAGACAGCGTATTGTCGAACAATCTTCCCCGGGACGTTTGAGATCTTCGGGGCGAAGGGGCCGAGCTATTATTTCAGTGGAATTGAAATTGTTTTCGTTTGATTGTATTGTCACGTGATGAAATACATACTGTGTAATACAGGTGTATTGGAGCGGTTCTATATGTATACATACAACTGAAAGTACATATGTATATATCTTTACTTACAGCTTATCAGTTTATTGTTTGATATTTGTATCTGTTGGTTTTAGATATTAAAATCATTTGTATGACCATAAATTCCAAGATAAGCTATAGCTATACAAGCTTTTAGGCTTCCGCGGTATATATCACGTCGGTTTGATCGTTCTATCAGCCAATGTTTCGTCGCACATTGCAGTAGACATTTTCAGGGCTCTATTGAAAATGCACTTTCAATATAGAGCTCAAAGAAACCTGAATTTATTCTAAAAGAATTTCGAAGCTTTGAATTGTTTTGCAAATTCATAATGACTAATAAAATACTTTTAAAGCAAGTTATAGCAAGGGGTATTAAAAATCCTTAAATATTTTTAATATTCCTTAAATATGATATTAGTTTTTTTCTGCGTACTTTGCTAATTATTTAAAAAAAACTCCTGATGAAGAACTGATGAACAATATACTTGACAAAAATTATAAAATAATTCTTTGTGATATTTACTTCTTACAAATAACGACTTTATAGTTTGATATTTTTAATCCCATTTTCGTACTATTTAAAAAAATATACACTGCCGTGCAAAAGTCTTTGGACACATATGATATTTAACTCTTTCAGTCTTGGTGGTTAGCGTCACTAACCACCATTTTTCCAATTTTTTAATTTAAATCCGCGCTATCTAGCTACGATCTGTTGCATTATTATGAAAGTTCGGACCATGCTTGCCAGGATGCGACCGATTGGCGGTATTTTGAATGAGTGACAGTTCATTTGCGTTGAATTGAACATTGCGCTAACGAAACTTAATTCGAGTGTTTGGTAAAAAAAATTGTGAAACGGGTAATTAAGCTTTTTTCTTGAATGTTTTTTACTCAATGTATTCTCATATATCTATTTTATTCGTATACACATAGAAATACTGCTACTTTTGTGTTTTCGATGTGTACTCACAACGAAAATAGAGTGGTTAGTAAACTAACCACTGTGACTGTTGTGGGTTTATGGTTATAACCTACACGGAACTTATGCATGTAACTATAAGTGTCTTTTTCGTATTTATGACATTATTGACTCTGAAAGAATTCAGACGAAGCGATACCAGGGTTTACTGGCGCCAGCATATGTCAGAGACAAAGAAAGGCCCGAATCAGTAAACAGCAACCGTAGTTCCGCGGCCTCTTCTTCAGGACCTGCATTTATAAAACGTCACAAGCCTACAGTCCCTCAGTAAATTCGTCTAGAATGCAGTCGCCATCAACCTGAGAGAAGCACTTCGAGAAGATGCTGCAAATGTAGCACTAAATCATCTCCAGTGCGGACTGTATGGCAGTGCAATACATGTAAAGTGCCTCTGCTTGCGCAAAGGAAACACATGTTTTTCAGATTTTCATACAAAATGATTTTTATTTAAATTTTGCCTATGGAAAAGTTGATTATAACTGATAATATTAATAAATAATAAACATTATTCATCATAGTTGTGTTTTATTAATAGTCATGGTGGTTAGTGTCACTAACCACCTCATTCCTCGAAAGCCTTAATACCTAGATTTTTTTTTCGTTCATTCTATGATATTTTAGTTGTAAATGATGCTAAAACTAACATTAAAATGTTTAAAATATTCTTAATGTAAAAGCGTGACTGAAAGAGTTAATGTAAATATACAGATTCCAGTCAATAAAAATCCCCAAAATAGCGAAAAGAATATGTTTACTCGCAGTCAAAATAGTAAAAAAAAAACAATTTCTTGTTAGCTTGAAAGACACTGTGCGTGAATACTTTCAATTTGAGTAAACCTGACCTTTCAGGCCTATAATTCAAAAAATTTCCTTAACATATGGAAAATTGTAAATGCTGTATTTTAGATATGCTAGGATTATTACAAAAGTTGTAATTAAGTAGATACTCTTATCAACATTAAAGATTTTTTATCAACCATTTTTACAGTTTTATATTTACAATACGCAAAAAAATGAGTGTCCAAAGACTTCTGCATACTATCTGTCAATAAAAATAGTTTATCGGTTAGGCTAATTTCCAACTGGTTTTTAAATAAGATCTATAAAAGGGTCTATCCTCGAAAATACTTTATGGTTAAAAATTAAGTACTTATTTATTTATATATATATGATTATACATGCTCATTTTGATATAAAACAAATAGGCTTTAGTAGGTAACTAGATTACTACGGTATAAAAATTTACGGCTACGATTTCGATTCCTCTTTTTTTCTAGCGTCCGATTCCGACTGTTTTTCTAAACTAAAAACTAGCAAAATGTACTTATTTCATTACCACTACACAGAAAAAAAACTGTATTGGACCAAGAAAACCTTGTTTTGTAGGTATATAACGAAAACAATATTTTCTTAATATAAGAAACATATACTCCTAATCCAACTACGTTATTCCTTCGTTCAAGAATACTATAGTTGGTTTAAGAGATTATTACTTATCTTAAGAAAATATTGTTTTCGTTATATACAAAACAAGGTTTACTTAGTTTGAGAAATCCTTTCTACCAGTGTAGTAAAAACTAAAAACTATTATTTATTTAATAGAGTCGAAGTCGGTATCTTTCAACTGGCAGAAAATTTGCTTAAACTCCAACTCGATAGCCCTAGTATCTATTGCGGATATTAGTTTTTGATGTTTATAATTGACCCATACCCAAAATAAATTACATTCAAAACGAACCCCACACATACTTGTCTAGTAGCAAAACTCCATACGTTTTGTAAAGAACGTAACTAATCTAATTAGTTTTTTTTAGCAAACACAGTGATAGCGGAACAAATGATAAAAACTGATCAAACAATGGTTACTGAAAATGAGTTTTTGTAGTTGACATTGTTGAGGAAGCCACATCTGTTTGTAATCCCATGCACCTTTTGATTGGATCTAGAAGCTATTGATAGACTGATTGGTTCAGCCAATGAGAAAACAGGATTATATTAGTGTTTTCTTATTGTAACAACGCTTCTATACACACAATGAATTGTCATTTTGTTTGTTGCGTCTTTATGTAATACAATTGTCGTCTGTGATTTGAAATGATGGTAGTTCATTATGAGAAATAGTCAAATCTGTCATTGGGTTGCAATAGAGTGTTGTCTTACTCTATCACTTGCCAACATTAAAAATACTATACATTTATTTTAATCTTATATTGTACATTCATTATTCATTTCCACATACTGTTTTTTTTTACATTTTGAAAAGCATTAACAAAAATTAATTATGGTCTAATTTGATTAGTTCTAACAAAATGCAATAATAACCTAAAATATCCTAAAACATGTTTCTTAACGAATACTTATTTTATTTACATATAACCAAAAATGCAGTAGATAATTTTGAATACAATAAGCTATAAGAAACAACTGGATCGTTTCAAAATTTAAAAAAATGAAAATAAATTTAATTTTGTCTACCCCAGTCAACGAAGCATTGGCAGAACGCTTGAAAAACGAGTTTTTCACGTTTCAATTTTATTTTTAAGGATGATGCACCACTTTTCGCCAGTCTGGATTATTTTTTTCGAAATCTACACCCTAAAATAACCTCTTCCCTTCAAACTAGGATTTTGACATTTTTTACTAGTGACCGATATTATCAACAAATGTTTCTTTAGCACTACACTCAAATATCTAAACAAAGACCATCCTATTAACGTATGCTCCGAGAAACGACTGGCCAACCGCTCCATGTAACGAGATTCCCCTATCCCTACCAATATACTACCATGATTGCTATATTTCTGCGCGAAATTTAAATTCACCAATTAACATTAAAGTAAAGGTGGTGGGTGCCCCTCTAGCTGTCGTGTTTACAGGGTGGCCAGTTTCTGGAAAACCGGGAAAAGTCAGGGAATTTTACTATACAGGGAAAAGTCAGGGAATTTGGTTGTAAGAAAGGGAATTTTTATAAAAATCCAAAATCACACAAATTCTCGCAAATATTTAAAGAGTGACGTTTTTTTTTTTTGTTTTTTTTTTTAGGTTTTTATCTAAATTTTTTAAATAAAAAATAGGGAAAAACGGTAAAAATTCTCCTGGAAAACCGGGAAAAGTCAGGGAAATTTGTTCCAGAGAAATACTGGTCACCCTGTGTTTAGGTGATTTTGAATTACCGATGTCTACGTTGTTCGGAGCGACGAGTGTAAATACTCCTTTAAAATAAATTTGATACCTATATTACCAACCTGATTTAAATGTCACATGATATATTTTTAAATTAAAATCCCTTTAATTAAATGTATTATGCTTGGTTCTGTTAATAATACGATACAAAATTTAAATAAATTTTAATAAATTAAGTTGACTACATGAATTCAAATACGTGTGTATTAAGCACAAAAATAGTATAGAAAAATAAAACTTTAAACATTATTAAATATACATAGTCGTGGAGTCGGAATCGTTAAACAATTTTGGGTAGAGTAAGAGTTGATAGAAAGGTACCGACCGAATAATTAAATTATAGTTTTTGCACATTATTATTTTTTTTAAAGAGAATGTATTTAGAAGATTATATAAACTTTCTTTTAAAAATCGATAAATAGATATTAACACGATAATTAATCATTGTAGGTATGATATATTATACAAACGATGAAAGTTATATCGTATACTTTAAAATGTACAAAAATATAATATGTATCAATAATTTCAATTTATTCGAAGTTTGTAGTTTTTAATGGACATCCTGTATAAAACTATTTATATTCTACATCAACTGTAATAGTGGTATATACTTATATAGTTTAAGATATTGCTACACCAAAACACAACAATAGATCTCCAAAATTAAGCCCAACATGATTTTTTTAAATACGTCAATTAAAAAAAAACATTTTAAATACTTTTTTCAAAAAAAGGCAAAGAAATGTCTAGTTCTATATTTACGTACTGTAAAAGTGTTAAAGGTTTTTGTACTGACTGCACAACCCTGATTAAAAAATGAGAAGTACATATCAATTTTGAATTATCTTTCAAACTTTCTCTCAAAAAAGATATCTTTCAATAAATTATAATTAATGTTTATCTTTAGAAAAATTAATGACAACCCCGAAAAAAAATCTTAATTCAAATAATTGGCTGTGTTTACCACAACGTTGTTGTTTTTACGACTACTCGAGAATGGCCGTAACAAAAAGAGACAGTCTATTGTTATTTTCAAAGGAAGTGACTATGCATCTTTTTCTTTGAATACATTCTTTCATTTATTGTTGTCTTTGAGATTAATCCAAGATGGCGGATTGAAGAAAATGCTTCATTCATGCTAGTATAGTGAAATGCCTTTGTTATAATTTCCAAGGACGTCTTTTCATGCCACTGTGTTGTACGTTAGTCGAAGTTAATTTTTTGTGTCGATAGTCTATTGATTTTTGTGCACAGTAGCGAGTCGTGTATAGAATCCCAAAAGTAATTACAGATAATGAATGTCATTTTTTACATCGTTGTTATAAACACAACCGTAGAATATACTACACGTTTTAAAATGTGTTGAAGAAAAACGAACTGGATTCTAACCAAGATGAAATCATTTTTTATTAAATCTGTTTTTTTTATATTTTAATTTACTATGGAATTTATGCTATAATGTGTGTTTATTTATATATATATTTTTATTATGTAATAATATTTATATAAAATCTTACCCTATATAGTGGAGTCTTTGAAAGTCTGATAACACATAACAAAATGTGTTAGCTAACAAGCACTTTTAACGGAGTATTAATTCTTTATGATTATAAATTTGCGAGCAAAACTGCAGATTACACTATGCAACAAAAAAAATCACAGAAATTTGAATAAGTGATTTAGAAGGTATTTGTCATGCCGAAACCGAATTTGTTGCCCAAATAATTCCATCACGTCAGGTTTTTTAGATATCCGAACCTATAAGTCCCAAAAATGACGATTTTGGCAATGTTGGGGAATTTATTACTAACTAGGTAATTTTTTTCTGAAGTTTTCTTTCATGATTTCGTATAGTACTACCTTTTCTCTTTAAAATGATTTTTTACATTTAACGATGCGATTTTTCTTTATCGAAATATACTACTTTGAAGATATACATATGTAGTAAAGTTCATTGTATCTACTATACTACACTCTATTATCAAAAATATCATATCTTCAAACTAGTTACATCTCGGCTTAAAAAATCGTACAGTAAAAAGTTAAAACTCATTTTCAAGAGGAAAGATAATACTATTTGTTACCGTGACCGAAAACTTTAGAAAAAAATTACCTACTTAATAATAAATTCCTTAACATTGCCAATATAGTCATTTTTGGGACTTTTAGGTTAGAATATCTCAAAACCCTGACGTGATGAAACCAATTGGGCAACAAATTCGGTTTCGGCATGCCAAAAGCCTCCTAAATTTTCTATTCAGATCTCTGTTATATTACAAAAGTATATTTTTGTTGAATTGTGTTATTTACTTAATTATAATGGAAAGATTGTTTAAGTATACATTAATTTAGACAACAGCAATTAAAAAAGATCTATATTTTGATTGTTTTTAGGTCAGTTTTAATGCCCTTTCATTCATATTGGTATAATACACGTAGCAAAAATCAATATTATAAATAAATACATTTAATTATAATACCAAGAACATCAGACGAGTAAAATGTACAATGATATTTAAAATAATAATAAAATGAAAATGTGGACGAAAGAAGAGAACAATAAGATTGCACAGCAGCGCTATGAGCGGTTATGTCGCGAAGCACGATAAGCATTA
The DNA here is from genome assembly GCA_949319165.1 of Sialis lutaria. Classification (NCBI taxonomy): domain Eukaryota; kingdom Metazoa; phylum Arthropoda; class Insecta; order Megaloptera; family Sialidae; genus Sialis; species Sialis lutaria. The sequence goes on from OX439241.1 coordinate 8,130,476, forward strand.
ATTACAATCAGAACTCTTTGTTACCGACTGCTTTGCAACGTGATTGTATTTTGTAGAGAGACTTGTTTCGGGGAATTTAATGCTACTTTATTATTAAAACAAGGCGAGGCGGAGCATCGTTCTGTTTTCCGGGCTGCTCGTTTAAAGGGGAGGGGGAGATGGGAGTTTTCCAGTTCCCTACAGTCACACAGCGCAAGTGTACCTATACACGTCACAGGAGACAAAAGAGCATCCCTGTTTTGTGCCTCTTTGTTTTAAACAAAGTAATTCTGTACAATGATTATATTGATGTGATGGAATAGAGTATTTGTTTAATTATATGAGGTATATATGAACGTTGGTAATACCTGTATTTTTGTTTATTACAAGCTTTTATTAAATTTTAACATACGTTTATTGAATACAATTACCTCCGTATTACATTTAGAGGAAAGTCGGTATACAGGGTGTTTCAGACCACCAGTCCACTATGCTTTATGTCCAAACTATTGAAGATAGTTTTAGGATACAAAATTTAGTGTATATATCGACCCTAAAGAATTTCAGGAAAATATATTTTCAACCCCATAAAATCGTCCCTTGGGGAGTAGTTTGAGGAGTACATGCCCGTTTCTCAGCAAAATCAAATGGAATGGTATATTCAAAAGTACATATTTGTAAAGATGATACAAAAGTAAGAAACTTTCATAAAACAAAAAATTTCATACTTTCAATTGTTTAAAAAATATGGCGACTTGTTCTCAAATTTTAGGGTTTTACTAGAAGTGCTCTAATTTCGTTAAATGTTCATGGATTTTTTTTTTTAAAGAAAGTACAAATAATGAACGTTGTAAGGGTCTATGATTACTTGAGATTTTGATAGTTTAAAGTGTCATACGCGACGTATCAAAAATTTAAAAGTTCAATTAGGGATAATTCAAAAATGTTAAATACAATGGTATATCTATTAGTACGTTTTCTTAAAAAGGATAATTAAATAAACAACTGTTGTTAAGAAAATTTAAAATTATTATTTTTACACTAAATCTTTTATCCTAAAACGCTATCTTCAATAGTTTGGGTATAAAACATAGTGGACGAGTGGTCTGGAACACTCTGTATATGGAACACCATTCATGTTTTAGGTAAGAAAACTATGATTATTTTATTTAAAATCAGCCCTTATCATTTCATTGATCTCTTAACGAGATCATGGAGTAGGCAAAAATAGAATTCTTAAATGAAAACAAAATAAAAATAAAAAATCTAAAACAATCGAAAATCAGCCGCTTAAAAAATGTGCGTGTAATATGGACCACAGTGGTTCATATTACATGCTTGTTACCTTTATACAGGATTGTGTTGTTTTTATTTCAAACGTATATGTTGTCACTGTAAAAAAAAGGCAATGGCGTAGCAAAGAGTACGCGAGCAGAACCTCCGTAATAGGCACCCCATTTAGTGGGCACCATCATGAAGATTTGTACTAAAAATAAGGATTTTTGCGGAAGTGAATAGTTATGAAGTACTGGATGATTAATATACTTTTCATACTATTTGCCTCACCACGCTTCTGGTTAATTATTACACTTCATAGCCGTATAATACCCCATAGTCCATAATACCCGCAACCATATTTAAAAAATCGTTATTGCCGAGGCAATAATTATTACGTGGAATAAAAGTACATGAATACATTGAACATTTTATTTTATTTACTGCAGGTGCTGAATGGAAATTATTAACCGAAGACGAGAAGAGGCCTTTCATAGACGAGGCTAAAAGACTCCGGGCGCTTCACATGAAGGAGCACCCGGACTACAAGTACCGACCGAGAAGAAAGCCTAAGACGTTACGAAAGGATGGTTACCCGTACTCTATGCCATATCCTTCAGTGCCAATGGATGCCCTCAGAGCCGGTGAGTAAAGCATAATTTATATTGTTTATAGTTTACTCTTATGGTTCAATAAAACTTGATTGTATGATTGAGTTCAGATGAAATACGATCTTGCGAAGAAAAAAAGTGCGATTTTATTAATTTTATAATGACATTATTCACTTAACCCTTCCATCCCTAAATTTTTATTGAGTGAAGAATATATTTTTTACATTAATTATTCGTTGGAGTACCTGCAGAAACTTCCTTATCAATTTTAAAGTACTTTTTTTAGGTGTTAAAAATAAGAAACCGTGGAAAATGCCATCACTAGGTCTTTAAGATAAAAATTAAATAAAAACAAGTATATTTTTCATTTATTTGAAACGATATATTTTATAAGAAGGAAATTACAGACCAATTTATTTAAGATAAGAGCTCTGAAAATCTATTAAGGGCCGAAAGGGTTAAGCGAAAGAGTTTTTTGACTAAACTGTTTACGGAAGTATTAGCAAACAATACTGGCTTCTGGATATAAGACGCGTTGATAAGATCGTTAATGTAGCATTACTATAGTTAATCAATTAATTAAACGATTATATTTCTTTTTATGCAATCTAACATAAGAATCGTTAAAATACGTATCAAGTTGTTGAGAATTTTGCTCTTTTAATCTGTCTAATTGGAGTTCACAGATTATTATTTAATTTTCTAATTAAAACTGTAAATTATGTAACATTATAACTAGTATGTATTAACAGAATCATGTAATATTTAATATAATTATCCGTAATAGGATACATATAAAGTAATTACTAATAATAAAACAATTCATATTTATATATGTGAATGTATTTTAGGAAGAGCTATAATAGGAACTAATAGAACTATTAATATAATCAAATATATTAACTTCAAATAGTTTACAGTTTCTATGAGATCAAATTTAGAATCATTCTTACGTAAAAAATTATATTTTAAAAGTATTGACATCATGAAATTTGGCATTTTAAAATCTATTTTGATAAAATAATGGAAAAATAAAAATAAAAATCATTGTAGCAAATAATGAAATTTTGTTTTAAATCTTTTGATAAAAATACTACATAGTATGACACTGAATTAGGTACTATTTTTCAGTAAATAGAAATAATACAGAAAACAAATATTAAGAAGAACATACATATATCTAGCACCATCCACCACTAAATTATGTATAAATATATAATCCACTGGTCTGTGAGACTTAGGGACACCACTGCAGGGTTAATAAGAAGATAAATTGTTATTTTACAATTTATGTATTTGTTACAAAACGTTTTAATACTGCGATTTTAAAATGTCTTCTTATAAAAATAATACAACACTAAAACAGATCATCATCTATCAAAACTACTCTAAACCAAAAAAGCCCGAATAAGATTCTTGTATCTTGACAGTTGTAAATGAATCGTACAGTATTCTGAAGGCACTACTGAAAATAAAGCTTTATTTTACTGAGTTTTAGAATACTTCTGTCCAGTATCATAAAGGAGCTAGCAAGCACTCTCAAACGAGGTATCAATAAACATATGTGACAGTTCTCTTGGTGTTTCATGAAGACTTTAACAAGTTTTGCGCATGCGTTGTATGTAAACACCAACGGTATTAAAACAGTGGTGATATTAGGAAAATTATTTTCTACAGTCAGAGTCGCCAACTGTATTACAATACGTTGAACTATCACTACTCAAAATTTTATAACAAATCTATAGATACTATCACAAAATTAAAACCTTATTTGAGAGTGTTTGCTAGCTAGTAAATTTTGCTGATGATATCGGACATCATTCTCCAATTATTTTTACATTGAACCAATTTGTATCCCCCATTTATATTTTGTCAGGTGATTCACTATTATAATAACTATACTTTATATTAATTTGAAAATTTTTGAAAATGTACTTTTTGTGAAATTAAAAATCAAAGTTTTTGCTTGCAAGCAAATTTTACTAATGATACCGAACTTTCATTTATTTATTTTTCTTGTTCAAACTGTACGCCATTGATTTACTCAAATACGAATTGATATTGAGTATATTTGAGTTATAAAATTAACTTTGAAGTGGCATTATCCAATTCAAAAGCAATAAAATAATACCCGCTTTCATGTAGTTAATTACATGACACAAAATCTACACACAAATTAAACAAACACATGTTTACATTTCTAAGATATAACAATACAATAAATATAACTAGTAGGTACAGTAGGTACCTACATATGTATAACTATATACACATATCATACAATGTAATATGAGGAGCGACTAAATATAAACCATATGCCAAGAGTAAATTTCCAACTATAAATTCCATTAGAACCTAATAATAACCATAGTTACATCGTCTAACAAACATCAATAAACAAAACACTATTGTTGAAACACTGCGCACAATGTTCATTGGCTTCAGCGTAGCGAATTGTATCTACCGGTTAGCGTGACGTAACATACTAACAATCAAGCGGGTGGGTGGGGGTGGTATATGTATGTGTGTGTGTGTGTGTGTCTGTTCAGGTACGGAGTTATGTGATGGCGGGAGTGATGTATTGCGCACGCAAGAATTATAAAGTCACGGAAGGTTTTGGAGTAGAAAGTGCGACCATTGCGTAGAACATTGTATTTGCATCATTTTACTGCTGAATGTTTTTTTGTGTTGAAAAAAGCTCTACAGTTCTAAAGCTCTACTATTTATATGTAAATTGTTGGAATTTGTTTTGAGTCAGGCGCGTATATAATCAATTATTTGCGTAGAATATTATTATGTATAGATACTTCTTAAAATATGTCTAAAATTATTTGTAGAAAAACATCTTTGATGATTTTTGTTAAAAATTCAATTAATTATTAACTTAGGTACTAGAGAAAATATCACAAGATATATTATCATTATTATTATTAATTGTATATGGCAAATAATATATTTTCTTGAGTAATCTTGTCGTATGCAGTCTACAGGGAAATGCAGTCCCCTATGCATGCACCCTACATCTTATCGCGGTCTAAGACATCTAATACATTTTTTTGACGACAACAAAAAAAACTCGATCGCTGCACTGGACTTGCAGACTAAAGCACGACGTGTGACGCAGTGATTTTTAGATCACACTTTGAAAGCTCATATCCCCGGTACTAATACATAGTTATATAACAATTAATAAAGAAAATACCAATTTATGACTTTAAGTAGGTACATTCTATGAAAAATAACCTTTATCGCTAATTCCTGAAATACAGTAGCGAAAAAATTAAGCTCTTCACAGGTTGCGTATGTAGCTGACCTAATTAATCATCTCTCTTAAACTGAATCACTAATTTCTTCAGTGAACGTAAAAGTCACTGAAAGTCAGTGCTTTATACCAGTTCTCACTGATCAACCAGTGATTTTGGCCATATTATACCCACTAATTTGTTAAGTGATTATCCACTCATTAGTAGTGAACTACTTTTTACTATTTTATAGAGTAGAGTAGTCCATAGTCACTAATAATCAGTGACTGTTTACTGACTCAGTTTTCGAGAGATAGATATTATATATTTTTATAATAAAAAAGTATTATATGTTTTCAAATGGGCACAGTTGCTTTTTTATCTTTTTTCTTTAATATTTCAAAAAATGTTACATCGATTCAATTATAATATTATATAAACACTTTAAAATCCTGAAATGCAACAAACATTTTAAAAATAAACATCATATATCCAAAAATGGATTAATGTCTATAAATAGAAATAATCTTTCAATACAGCTAACTTTCTTTAAGAGTTTCAACAAAAACTTATATACATTAAAAATAAAATCCTACTCGTTTGAACGCAGTTTATCAAAAGATATCTTAAAATTAAAAATAATAAACATAATTTTCAGGGTATATATTTTTCATCGGATTTTTTATACACGAGATACTTTTCATGTATAAACACAATTACAGTTAGTCAGTACGAACGATATCATGATTATTTACGCACGTAATTGACGTATTTGACTGGTCGATTGTATTTCTGTAGATAATACGCTTGCTTCTTTCTACCTGAGCGAAATTAAAAGAAAACACTTACTAAAACGGTAACATCTAAATTCGGTTAAACTGCTTTTTGTCTGTTTTGACAGTTATTCAACATAACCGAAATATAGTTACCCATAGGCTGATCAATTTAGAATAGAAAAAAAATTGACGCATCTTTAATTGATTCATTTTAAATCCCAGATTCTTGATTTGCATTTTTCTTGAATAAAACACTTCAAATTAATAAAAAAATGTGAACGAACGACAGCGACGTGAAACTGGTAGAAACGTTAACATGGGGCAATAATAAATACGTGAATATAAAATTTGTCGTACCATTTTTTAGTATTTATTATAAAAGGGGAGGGGAGATGAAACATATAATTACTGTGCTATAGATGTGCACAAAAATATCATGTATGTATGTTGCCGTTAATGCAGGTAAAATAATGCTTAATTTCGACCGAAGGCGATACTAATAATAATAATATAGTTAGGTTGAGTATATCTTGCCCTTTTTGAGTGGCGTATCATTGAAGTCCATGGTCAGATTCTGATAAAATTTATATGGAGCCACCTCGGAAGTATACTCTTTCAAACTAATAAAAGATCATCAAGAAAGGTGCATATTTGTCGGAGTTATGCTCGAACATACATAAATATAAATTGTTGAATTGAGAAGCTCTTTTTTTAATGTTTCGAACTTTAATGCTCGGTATCCTAAAGGGGCTACTAAAATTTGCTATCTTGCAAGCACTTACAAATGAGGTATTAATAATGTGATAGTATCTATGGATTTGCTATGGAATTTAGAGCAGTGATACTTCAATGTATTGTAACACAGTTGTCGACTCTGAATGTACAAAATAATTTTCATAATATCACCACTGTTTTAATACTATTGGTGTTTACATACAACGCGTGCGCGAAACTTGTCAAAGTCTTCATGAAACTCCAAGAAAACTATAATATAAGTTTGATACCTCATTTTAGAGTGCTTAAGCGCAAGCTAGCAAATTTGCTAGGTCCTTAATGATAACAGACATAAAACTTTTTTTGCTCATTTTACTGACTATGATGCCCCCCCCCCCCTAATTGTAAATCTTGATCTACTTCTGCTTTAATTAAGGACGTATACACTGTCGTACAAAAGTCTTTGAACACCTGTGATTTTGTATGTATGTTAATATGCAGATTTCAGTCAATAAAAATCCCCAAAATAGCGAAAAGAATATGTTTACTCGCAGTCTAAATAGTAAAAAAAAAATGTTCGTTAGCTTGAAAGACACTCAATACTTTCAACTTGAGTAAACCTGACCTTTTAGGTATATATTTCAAAATGGAAAATTGTAAATGCTGAATTTTAGATATGCTAGGATTATTACAAATGTTATAATTAAGTACCTACTCTTATCAACCTTTAACATTTTTTATCAACTATTTTTACAGTTTTGTATTTATAAAACGCAAATAATTGAGTGCATGTACACCGACTTTTGCACGGCAGTGCACACAATAATGATGTAAGAAATATTTTCAATACAATACAGTGTTTTTTTTTTACAAAATAGCAACAAACCCTATAACATTTCAAAATTTTTTAAAAACACCTTATTGCTGTTTTGTCTTTCTAGTCTAAAGTACCTACTGCAATTACATAATCTATTTGTAGTAACAGTAATTAACAATTGGAATGTCAGCACTACATATAATTTGATATGAGCACACACACTTCTTTTATTTTTTGTTGATTTTTTAATTTTTTTTTTTTGCTCATCACTCCTGTAAGTTTGAGTAATCAAAATAATAATATTAGAGAATATGTAATCAATTGTATTCTTCCAACCTTCCTGTTATGTAATTGATATTACTAAATACAGTATTTTTCTATTCTAATTAACAATTGGAAGATTTTTTTTCAAATTTGAGTGTCAGAATACTGTAAAAAAATAAATGTACATAATAATATATTACTAAGCTAATATATTTGCATAGTTTTGTAAATTATAATAATTATAATATATAGCCAACATAAATCATTTTTCGCATACCGAAATGTATATCCATTTTTCATAATTTCATATATTCCTATCATTTGTAATTCTGTCCGCTGCCTATAGATACTGATCATAGTTAAAGAATCTCAAACATTTCTATATTGGATAAAAAAAATATAAAAAGCATATCGTATACACAACACATCTCTACCGGTTTTTGTGTTAGTGAGAATTCCCTTTCAGAGGATATTAAACTGTCCATATTTTATTTTTATTTTATTATACAAGTTAATATTGCCACTGATTTTAAAACGATTGTAATTAATTGTTGTATCACAAAATTACTGCAAAATTAATTTTTAAATACGTTTCTCGATTTAATAAATATTAATTATGAATTAATGTCGTAAATTATTTCACTAATAAGAAGCTTTTATAAATATGTTTAAAATTAATTTAAATATTCTTAGTTCCCAAGATAATATCTTTCTATTCGCAATTATATCTGTAAGCTGCGTCTTATTTATATACAGGTTGGTCCGGTTTTAAATACATATATTTTAGTAGCAGATTGTGAGTAAAAAATTGTACGGGAAGGGAGGGTCTATCTTCAAAACCCTCTGAGCTACACAGTGTTTAAAAGTGTCCCAGACAAGGAATCAGCTCCTAAAATATATGTATCCTAAACCGGACCAACCTGTATATATCAAATAAATAAATATTTTTTTTTATTTTTAAGGTACTAAGGTACACTTTAATATGATTCGATTTGAATTTTCTTGTTACTTTAAAAACTTATAATATAAGGGGTCATCCTAAAATACTTTAGTAAAAAGAGGGAGGGAGGGGATTGCCGAAGTAATGAAATGAGACGAGAAAGGGGAGGGGGTCCGAAGAAACGTGACGCGACATTTGAAATACTTACATCAATATTATTGATATTTTTTTAAACTATAGATTTTATTTTTCAGTCTCTGTATAAAGGATACATTTTGTTTTTAATGATCAATTTTAACAATTTTCTTCATTCATAAAAATAATCATTAATTTGGGGGGGCAGGTTTTGTGACGTATTATTAGTTAGAGCAGGGCTTTTTAAAGTCGTGGGCCGCGGCTCCCTTGAAAGCTGTAGCCTTTCCACAAGGGGGCCGTGAATATAACAAATTTTATTATCGTTGAATAAGTTTAACTGCGTTCAAATATGCACTTACTTAAATTATATAAATGAAACAAAAAAAAATAATTTTTTAACCAATCTGGGTATCAAAAAAATAGAAGGGTTGTGGGTTATCAATTTGGGTTGCAAGGGAAAAGCAAAAAAGTTTAAAAATCACTGAGTTAGAGGGTTGAAAAAAATGTGATGCGGCGGTGTTTAAAAGCGGAAAAAATTAAAATATAAAAATGTTACCAAATAATTTTTTTTATATGTAACTTGTTGCTTCTAACCCCAGGTATTATGTTTGACAATAAGAATTAAAATTATATTCATTATATAACTATTAAAGCTTATTGAAAATTGACGATTAATCAAACAAACCAATTTTAGAAGAAAAAACGCCCTTAAAATTTTTGGGTCAGTTCGGCCCTGTCTTGAATAGTATAAAAATAACGATTTTTATTATATTATCAATATTCAGTAATATATTTTTTTTATTTCATTTATTCTTTAGTTATTGAATTTTTTTCGAAAATCGATGTTTTCGAACCACTGTGCAGCGGGACAAAAAGAGGGAGGGTCAAAAAAAAGTGTGTTAAGAAGAAAAATTTGTTTACTAATAATATCAGTATATTTATTAAATAATTTGGACCAAATTTCAATTAAGAAAAATGTATTTTTGAACACAAGGTAAACATATACATTTTATGTATTTTTTCGTATATTATATCTGTAAATTAATAGTTTACTTAAAACTAATATAAAAAAATTGTTTAAGATCTTGAAAAAAAATCCAAATATTTTTAACCACCTTATATCATTCAATTTTCTCTAAAAAATTAAATTACACAATAAAATCAACCCACACAAACCGTCCCTTCAAAACGCTACTGTTGTATAGTTCACACAAGTACCCGCGCGAGTGATAACGCGCAATGACCGAGCGCGGGACGCATCAGACGCATTCCAATCGCCGCGGGTGACGCGGACCCCCGTCGCGCCCGGTGGTAGCGCCCTGGGTGTCACACGCCGCCCGATTAGCGGCCGCACCGCGCCTCCGCGGGTACTCGTCATCGCGCACCGTCCGCCTCGTACCGGATGCGCTATTTAATTACAGCCCGTGTTAATTACACACCTTTATATACTTTATTGTCATAACAGTTGCGGTTTTTAATTTATGGCGGGGTTTAGTTAATCGCTTCTTGTCGATTTTATCAGGTAGGTATCAGAGAATTATTAAAAATGTTCAATACTATATTTATTTACCCATAATACTTAGACTATTTATTTTTAAGACATGTTTTGTTAAGTGGTCTTAAAGATTTTAGTTTCCGTTAAATATTAAAATATATTTTTAAACATTATGTCAGTTTTTTACAAATTTAGAAATAATTGAAGTAAATTTTGAATAAGAGAACTTAAAAAGTATTATTTGTATTTGTTCATAATCCTAGAATTGTTATTTTTAAAATATATTATACTGGGTGTTAAAAAAGAACGTTACGAATTTTTATTTTAAACTAAAGCTGCTTACAGAAACAATTTTCAATTTGGAGGGGACAATATCATAATACAATTTTTTTATTTGTGGATGTTTATTAATGTTAAATTTGATTTTTTTAACTGAAAATATTTATTAGGCCAGTCTCTAGAGCATTAAAATCGTTGTAAAAAGCGTTTATTCATATACCCACAACAGAAATTATTGGATAAATTGGATCATTAAGGCTTAAACTTAATACATTCAAATATTGTGACCTTAAATTATAACCGGAAGGCATTAGAAAAGGCCCATATTTCTAAAAATTTTCACGTTTAACACATTATCTCTGACCTTATCATAAAATCTGACAAAATTGTAGAATATTTTTTGGTTCTCTATAAAATTACAAAAAAACAAAATAAAGATTATCTCTCACTGCACTCATTTGTTTCGGAGATATGTTAAATCAAAAATTGTTAAAAAAATGCGCGAAAATCAAGAAAATGCCGCTTTTTTCGTACATTGTCTCGTACATTTTTTTAATGACTCTATAACGAATAAAATGAGCCCAAAATAAACTATTTACCACTAAATAGAACCGTTGTTAAATTGGGTCAATACATAGAATACAAATATAATTTAACCACAAACAATTCAAACTCATTACATTAGACCAGGGGTCGGCAGTCTTTTAAGTTAGAAGAACCAAGTAGTTAAGGAAACAGGATTTCAAAGGTATCAGAGAGCCATAGGTATATTAGGGATTAAAAAAACGTGATAACTCCAAGAATTTTATTTAAAATTTAGTTATACAGAGAAAAAATACAAGGTACAAAAAATGTTTATTTTGATCTAGTAAAAGTTATTTTCTAGATTTAAAAAAAAATTGAAAAAAAAAATTTTCAAATAATTCTCCGTCTTATTAAATCATATTAAATGAAAATATGCATTTTTCATTTTACTGTAATAATACTAACCTGAGCACGCATTGGATGACCTATGACATAAGGTCACTCAAGGTATGAAAAAAAAATTAAAACGATGCGAAAGTAGAAATCCAGTGATAAATAAAAATAAAAAAATTAAATTCTAGATAGAGAAGTTTTATAAGTCTCACTAATAGAGGTATTTTGTTGCTGAAGTCACGGGACCTCAATATAAACTCTAGTTATAGAAGTTTTCCACTTATCCATGTCACATTTAATCAAGTTTCACTGTTAAATTTTGTTTAACATACCTCTGTATTTTCAAATGGAAACATGCATTTTTCATTTTACTATAATAATACTAATTTGAGCACGAGTTGTAGGATCTAAGAAAAAATAAACATTCAAACGAAAGTAGAAATTGTAAAAGTTATTTTTTTATTTTTTTTGTATTTGTAGACAATTCAAACCTTATGTCATAGGTCATCCAATGCGTGCTCAGGTTAGTATAATTACAGTAAAATGAAAAATGCATATTTTCATTTAATATGATTTAATAAGAATTATTTGAAAAATTATTTTTTTTCAATTTTTTTTAAATCTAGAAAATAAGTTTTATTAGATCAAAATAAACATTTTTTGTACCTTGTATTTTTTCTCTAAGATTTATGGTTTCTGAGTAAAAAAAATCTTGAAAGTTCAAAATCTGAAAATATTTTGTTAGATATCTTGGAAAATTAAGGTTGTTCAAAAAAAAGTTTTCAATAAAAGATTCGTGAGTTTTTACGAAGAACAAAATTATTTAATAAAAACTATAGGTTCCCATTTTAAAAAATGATGTTGACCTTCAAATATCCTTGAAGGACACGATAAAACAACAAATAAACATTACTATTCGATGACCCCCTAACAACCAAACATTTTTTGGTTAAAACATTTTTTTCAAATATGCGAAAGTTCTGAGATACAAATCTGTAACACTTTATATGCCCCACCCTGTATAATAAAATTGACAAAAAAAATTGTTCTGCGGTCTTGCTACCTCGATTTTCTTTTTTTTATATGAAAGAATATTAGTTAGGTACTAAGTTTATAAAAAAATATTCCAAGTTTGTAGTGATATACGTTCGAGCTAGCTGCTAAGTTTAATTAGTTTTAATTCGAGGCGCGCACCTGTTTTTATAATAAAAGTGCCTCAAAAATGTGTTTCGCGGTCTTGCTACATTATGATTTTTTTTTATAGAATAAAAAAGAATTTGGAATTTATCCGCGGTCTGCCGGTCTACCGACCGCTGCATTAGACCAATTTTTCGATACATGTTGTAGTCTGTAGTGAACATATTCAGAGACCAAAACGATGCATCTAGCTTATTTTATATATAAAAAAATAGTCGGGGAATTTTTTTCGAGTCGCTAATTATAATCTATAATAATAAAATAATAATCACATTAATAATAAATATTAATAACAATATTTTACACACACTTGAGATACTATAAAATTATTATAACTGTCATATACACACACATATGTATATATAGTAAACATACATCAACTAGTATTTGGCGAACAGCGCGCTTGAATTTATAATCCAGAAGAATGTAGTATTAGCAGAAGAATGCAAATTTCGTGGTTAAAATTATGATCTTGTATTAATAAATAGTTCGGTCGCGACGGGTGCCGTGTTATAAATTGCGGTATTTCTTTCAGAGTTTTAAACATTACGATTTACATTAGTAAAGGCATAAGTGCATTTAATAAATATGTCGATTTATAAGTGAGGCATATTTACAATACCAATATTTACCTTGGTGATCGTTATTATATTATGGAACACTGCTATATTGTGTATTTATTTATATAAATCATTTTATTATATATTTGGAATTTATGGAAATGTCGGTGAAATATATGTACTATCTTGCTTTTCAGTTCGATTGGTGGTGTAGCTACAGGACTGGCATAAAGCCATAAGTCCCGAACTTTAGGTGACACTGCGATGGGCATCCAAGACATTTTTTGTCACCTTATTCTAATATTTTTTTAAAGAACCCTATATACCTTTTAAATTCGCCAGGGTTTCAAAATTTGCCGAATATGAAAACTTATGTACACTCAGCACTCTGATATACGACCATTCACTGCACGACCGCTCCGTTCCACGATGTGCTGATAGTTCTAACTATCGACCTTCCCCCATTCATTTCATAATACCACCGTGACTGCTATATTTCTGCGCGTTTAAATTCACCAATTAACGTTAAAGTCGGCACGGTGGTGGGTGCCCCTCTAGCCGTCGTGTAGTGGAATTTTTTAATTACGTCGTATAGTAGAGTGCTGAGTGTACCCCCGAAATATCGTCCCATATTACCCGTTACTTTTTCATTTTTGATTTATGTAATTTTAAATAACATTATTTTGATAGTTTTCATGCAGGTGGATTTATAAAAAATACTAATTATTAAATTCGTAACTAAGGTAGGTATTGGCACCAGTTATGGGCGCACTTTAAGGTATAATGTTTTTTGGGATTGGTGGGCTTCATTTTTGTAATTTTCATAAACACATGTTACTAATAAAATTAGTAACTCTTTATTAAATCAAATTAATTACCAAAGTCCGCAAATATAGTTTTTTTAAATTATAGTTTTTTATTTTGTTAATGTTTTTTTCTCTAGTAATGGATAACGTAAAATTAGTAATGGATACCCAGTAATGGACACTAACTGATGTACGACACAAAAGGTATAAAATAAAGTCATAAAAATTTAATATAGTACAGTATAAAGCATTTACATAAAAAAATACACTTTTCTTAATAGTGTGCCGAACTGCGATAATTATTTTTCCACTGCTTTTAAACAAAATGATCAATTATCATCAAATCACGCTGTAAGACAGTTAAATGTATATAGATTAATATCCAGTAATGACAGTAATCAAATCTCAACAAATATTTATAATTCATTTAATTAAAAGTTGACCAACACTGAGGAAGAGCCCAAGACTGGTGTCAGTATACCTTATCGACTTCTTGGCCATAAACTACTGGTAAACGAAAGTACATTTTTTCTAAAATGATTTAAAATTAAAATAATACACCTTAACCATACACAAAAATAACGGCACATGTTTCAACTTTTCAAGAAATACTCATAAGGAGCCTATTAAATAGTACCATTATCAATTTCTTGGCCATTATATAACTACTGTAAAACGAAAGAACTGTTTTTTTTTATATCACCTAAAGCTAAAATACATAATACACTTAACCACATACAAAAATAAAGGCACGTGTTTCAACTTCACAAGAAGTCCTCATCAGGAGCCTATTAGATAGTTCCATACATAATGCACAATTTGCGATGGCTTATAATTATATATAATTTGTTATGAATAATTGATATCAATAGATTCGAGGTGATTACAGTAAAGTTAAATAAATGTAAACGTCAGATGAATAGTTGAGAGATATAAAATGTTTTTCACGAGGCACATGACACACCGCCGCTACCAGAATATGTTATATCTGAAATTACACCTTTTGTTGTGGCTCGTATAATACTTTTATACATTTACAACGTGTCGTAAAAGAATTAAACTTTATTTCTTAATGGGTATTATCTGATTCATTTACATATGATGGTCCCATCCATAAACAAGGATAAAAAACAAGGATTGATATCATCCTTTATTATATGAAAGGAATTTATAATCGAATTTAACGATCAGCGCTAGTCCAAGAGATTTATGTTCAATCTTTATAGCTAGAATTACAGAAGATTGCTTCTTGATGTTGATTTTAATACTGAGTTGTTTACTTTAATGCAAACTTGAAATTTTATTGAGTCTGGTGCAAATTATTCTTTAAATTATTATATTTATAATTTTATAACAGCGAAGATAATATAATTTAAGCAATTAGTGAAAACATTAAAATTTATCTCATATGATCAAATAAAAGAACTGTAAAGTTTATTATGGTGCAGTGTGTAGATTTATCACTTTTATTGGGCGATTTTGATTTTATAAATACTGAAATTATTCAAATCAATTTATCACAGTTATGTTTTTTTTTCCAAAATATAAACCTTTATGAGTAAAATAAAATTACTAAATGGCAACCAAAAATCTTCGTATTATAAAAAATTTGGGGACATTCATCAAATCTTATTAATTTAGTTAAAAAGTATTTTTTATATGGCTGTCATATTTATGTGTTGAAATTATTAATAACTCGTATTTTTTTATAAAAAAAGTCATTTTCATATTTTTGCATGTTTAAGTGGCAGAGGAACCAAATCTCATAAAAATACTATTTTTATTTTAAATAATTTAATAGTGGATGGTGCTAGATACGAGTTCTTCTCGTTAGCTGTTTATTTTTATATTAACAGTAAGTTACATTAAGGCAGGGGCGCACGCAGAAAAAAAACAAATTGTCACACTTATGAATCACTGAACGGATTCTAATGAAACTTGGTTTGCTAGATTCGAATAGTATAAGGTCTCATCCATATGGAGAAGCGGTTGTATCTATTTATTTTTCAAAATATCTCAAGAACGACGCATGTTACGTGAAAATTGTTAGATATCTTTTTTATAGTGTATTAAATTTTCTATAAAAAAGGTCATTACAAATTTTGTGGTAAAATGTTTCTTAATAAAGATATATGCTTATATACGAGAAAGCACTGTGTAATCACTTGGTATGGTAAATGTTTTTTTAATAAGAACAGGGCAAAGTTGTTTTCATTCTCTCATCCAGATCCGCACTTAAGTATCTTACTACTTACTACACTCACTGGATGAAGTGACAATAAAATACATAAGTTTCTTATTACCCAATATCAAAATAAACTAATAAAATGTGAAGTACTTGATAACATTTAGAAGTAATAATAATAAAAAAAAGTAACTGTAATATAATAAAAATCCAAATATGTTCCTTGAAACTTCAACGAAATGTTTTTCTATGATTAATTCAATGTATTGTTTTGTTTAAGATAATATTTTTCTCTATTGTCGATTGCTTCGAGTAAATAGAAGATATGCATAATTTTTAAATATATTTTCAAGTGCTTCTTCAAACACTTAAAATAATATTTTCATATTTGACTTCGATCTTGACTCAATGGAATATTTATGTTAAGCAAAATAAATCTACAAAAAGTCTAGTGTTTCAAATAGTTGTCTTAATTTACATTGATTGATTCATCTACCTACAATCTCTTTTGATATTTAACAGTCATATAAGTGAATTTTTCAGAAACTTATTTAACTCGCTCTACTTTTTTGCCATTTTAAAATTTTCAATACATTTGGCATGTAAAAAATTTCCTACTTAAGGGGGTAACACCATAAAAAAATAACAGAAAGATTTCGATCAAACTTTGAAAATAACAAGACATTTATATTTTCAAAATTTCAAGGTCATTAGAAGATTAGTTTAAGAGATATTAAGTAACTTAAGATGCATTCTTATGAGAGCTGCATAATTTTAAGACATAACAAGATTTTTTCAAAAATTTGAGCATGCATTCTTTATTCATTTACAAAGATAACTGTACATTTTTAGAATGATTAGGAACTACGTTTTTAATTAAAAAATCATAAGTGTGTGAAAAATAGAGAGAGAGAGAGAGACGCATCTATGTGATTTCGCATGCTCCAGAAAGAGACACACTTTGCATTTACTCTATGCTTATCCATAAAAGCGCTTACCCGCACCGTTCCCCGCAAAGGCAGCCCCGCTCCCAATAGTATCATTCTCCTTAAATATAAAATTGCTTTTTAAGAAAAAATAGTATAACATTTTTTTATACATGTTATAATTGCAGTCAAAAACGCCGCTAGATTTTTTAGCACCGCAAATTATTGGCAGTCCTGTAAATTTTTTTTTAAATACCTATGATATTATACAGGATGTTTCTCAAGGACCCAGTCATACTCAAGAGGATAATTATTTGGTTTATTTAAAAAAAATAATAATTTCATATAAACATGTGTCCGGAAATATATTGTGAAAGAGCTAAAATTAAAGAATAAAAAAAATACGAATAAAAAAAATATAATTTTCGATTTATAAACTTTTTTCTTCAAACAAACTTGAGTATGACTAAGTACTTAAAGAACAACCTGTATATTATCATAATAATTAAAATATTTTTGAAAAAAATAGCATTGTTCATTTTTTTCAAATTATCATTTAAGCGCTCCTTTCAATTTGGCACTACAGGCAGCTACCTATTTCACCTGTACTAAATCAGAATTGGTGAATACCCATTCTGCTCTCTACCTTACCAACTATCCATCATTACTGCTGTGTTTGTTTTGTCATTAATCTATATCTATAAAAGAGTTTGTCCTTAACCACTCACTCACTCACTCACTCATATATCAACGTACAGCCCAAACCCCTGGACCTAGAAACGTGAAATTTCGTAGGTGCCTTCCTTTTATGATGTAAGCACCCACTAAGAAAGGATTTTTCGAAATTCAACCCCTACGGGGTTAAAACGGGGTGTCAAAATTTGTATAAATTTTTTTTGTTCGTATTTAATTGAAACTTTTCATAAATACTCTATAATACAAATAATGAAACAGTTATTTCAGCACTTTCCAAAATTTAACACCTAAAATGTTGGGGGGGGTGGAAAAATTTGTATCACATATTTTTTTGTATTCACCGAATGAAACATGACATAAGTAGGTACTCTACAAGATAAATAGCATTTACGAAAATTCAACCCCTATGGGAATGGGGGAGGGGTAAAATTTTGATGTATTTATATATTCATAACTGTTTATGATTTTAAGGTAAATTCGGACATATTAATATTCAATTAAAAAATGAAAGCTTGACGAGGACGAGGGTGGATTTAGTTATAAAAGTAAATTCGGGCAAAATAGTCATCTATTAAAATTAAAATTTCGACATTCCACTCATAATGGCGGGGGTAGACAGGGTGTGTGTTTTTGATATGTTTATCTGCATAGCTGCTTAAGTTATAATGGTGGAGTCGGGCAAGATAATCTGCAATAAAAAAAATCAATATTCAACTCCTAATGGCGGGGGTAGGCAGGGGGTGGGTTTTTGTTATTTTTAACTATAGGTTTTTATAGGTTATGAATAAAAATTCGAAATTTACGCGAGCGAAGCCGCGGGATTCCGCTAGTACGACATATCTAACAATAAAAATCCCACCACGATCGGTTCAGCAGTAACTTACAAATCTTAGTACATGTAGAGATTGAAATAAGATAAGTATAATGGAAAAATTCGAACTGATAATTCTACATGTCCACGAAATTACATATAAAATTTGTAAAACAGATGTAAATTTTTAATGGCGGCATATAATAAACCAAAACGTCAGATTCGTTTATTATATGGACATACATGTTCGTTGTACGAGTTTTCAAACTTGAGAATCATTAACATAATGCTAATGATCTGTAACCATATAATGTAGACATTAGTTTTTATTAAAGTTTTTATTTTATATATCATCGTGGTTGAAACGTTCTTTGGTGCTTTAACTACCGACTGACACCTGGTGAGGATAGTTATGGTCACTGTCCAAAAATAGCGGCCAATTATTCTTGTACAATATTGTCTTCATACGTATTACTATAGAACTGGTTTAATGTATAATATTATTTATACATACATACGAAGGGTTAGTTAGATTTGTGTATTGCAGTGTTTCGAAACCTTAAAGAAATTAATTTCACATTTTTTTAAACCACTTTAACTATACCTGGACCCCTATTCTCGAGTTCGTTTGACTTTTTTTTCATTCGAGATTACTAAACTAAAACTAAAAGCCACTAAAAAGGGAAGTTTTTCAAGTCGAAAATACGTATCGAGTTTAAACTTTGTATATAGTTAGAGGAGGTCAAAGTAAGTAAGAAAAAAATTATCACAGCTGCGGTAAAACGGTTTAAGGGGGTGAAACACCGCTATGAAAATGTGCAAAATAATCATATTTTTTCAAGTAACTCTGAAACTAATGAAAATTTAAAAAAATCCATAATACAAAATTTTCATGATTTTTTATGCTCTTTCGAATGGCGGTAGTCAAAATTCAAAAAAATTAAGTGGGTGGGAGGTGAGGGTTAACGGTTTATTTTTTTCGAATTTTGACTGTCGCCATTTGGAAGAGCATAAAAAATCATGAAAATTTTATATTATAGATTTTTTAAAATTTTCATTAGTTTCAGAGTTATTTGAAAAAATATGATTATTTTGCACATTTTCATATGGGTGCTTCACCCCCTTAAACCGTTTTACCGCAGCTGTGATAATTTTTTTCTTACTTTCTTTGACCTCCTCTAACTATTTACAAAGTTTAAACTCGATACGAATTTTCGACCTGAAAAGGTTTCCTTGTAAGTTATTTACTAGAATCTCGATTGTGTAAATTATACCGTATTCTCGAATCTCGATGAGACTTTTTTTCTAGAAATGTCGAATGAAAAATCTCGACTGCTCCCGGGCATGCGAGATTTAAAATCACGAACGAAAAACTCGAATCGACATATTTTCGAGTGAGCTCTGGAATAGGGGCCCTGTACAGAGAAAAATGTATCATAACAATCATTCAATTTTTACAGAAATATTACTATTTAACGTAGTAATCTTGAAACGGTCCAAAATATTGTAAATTCTTGCTAGGCCACGTGTTACTAAAGTTACAATATAAATTAAGAATTTTTGCGTGCATGCAGGATCGAAATCTATATTATTGGTATAGTTTAATTTGTTATACCAGTAAAAAATATAGTATTAATATAATAAATTTTACACAATCGTAGTATTTCTTGTATTGTCTTTTAATTAAAATGAAATAATTTATATAGCACTTTATTAACAAATAATTCAACATAAGAATAATTAGTTGAATAAATCATGTAAATGATATTTACGAATATAGAAAAAATAGCGTTTTATAAAAAAATTATAAGTTACTCAATTAACAGTATATGTTAAAACTGTTTATTTGATACAAACTTTTATTTGATACAAAATTGAATTTTTTTATCAGCAACTGTAATTTTTATTAAAAAAAATGACTTCATTTTTCTCCGTATGTGAACTTTTAAATTTTCCTAAATCTATCTAAAAACCTACTTTAATTAACCAAGTTGAATTAATTTTTAGTAGAAATGTTACAAATACCTTTAAATGTTTCAAAAAGACATACCTGAAAGCGAACTAAGGGAGGGGAACGGGTTGTCTTTGTTTTGTCTTTTTGAAATCCACACTCCACAAGAGGTTAGCGACAGTAACTTCGTTAATTAGACATTAGCGTGCAAAACAAATGTCCAATTATCATAGGTGGGCACAGTTAATCGAAAAGTTAACTTCGTTAATCGTTAATTCGTTAATAAAAAAGTAAACTTCGTTAATCGTTAAAGCGTTAAAATTCCGAAAATTTAAAGTTAAAGTTAACTGAAATTTTGAAATTTTAACTAAAGTTAACCAGTAACCGTTTAAAGTTAACCACCCAAAATGTTTGAAGACCTTTTTTTGCTCTTTCGACAACTTTCTTATGTACTAACGGACTAAAGTTAACGGAAGTTAAATTTGACGGAAGTTAAATTTAACGGAAGTTAACAAAAGCGATAACATTTTTTTAGTTAACTTAAAAGTTAATCCGTTAATCATTTTGTTAACTTCGTTAATTAACGATTAACGGATTAACGAGTTAATGCCCACCTATGCCAATTATCACGATCACACTGTATATACATATAATCAAACATAACATATATGTATTTAAAAGACAAAAGAATTGATATATACTTTTTTATATATCTACTATTTATTATACTATGATAAATATACTATTGTCATTGTAATAACAATACATATTATGTGTAATGTAATATACAAAAATAGTCGATGAATATAAAATTAATAATCATATAACACTTTCAATTCACGATATTATATAATTTTTTTCTGTCAATATAATTTATGATTTATCATAATTGTTCAATACATAATTAAGCAACTTTTTTTCCCATTTGTAAACATCTCCAAAGAGATAATTTGACACACAAACACAAATAAACACATAAGTTTTTACGTACATTATTCACATATTTTCGTTCAATGATTAATTGTTTCTGAAGTCATGTCGATCATTCCATCACATGTAATATCTAAATATTAATGCGTCCTTACTATTCTTTCTATGACGTGTTGTACATCACAAAGTGTTATAAATCGGGTTATTCAAAGTGTTTATACCGATTGTTTATGTAGAGCTTTACATGTACTTAAGTACCTTTTCTAGTAATTGTACTTGTACTTAATTATTTTTCAGTTTTGACTTCTATACTGTACTTTTAAAAAACATAAGTACTTTCACTTGTACTTAAATATTTTTTTCAAAAAAGTACTTTGTAATAATAATTGTACCTACTTATTAACATTTATTGAAATGTAATTTTACTTAATGTATTTAAAAATTTACTCAAATGCATATGAATGTAAGTACTTAGGTATTTTTAAAGTAAATGTAAATCAATGTACTTAAGTACCTTTATATTATATATGTAGGTATTTTTCCAATTTCAAATAAATATACAAATGTAATTGCGATTGCAATTACATTTGTATATTTATTATATTATATTATATTATATATGTAGGTATTTTTCCAATTTCAAATAAATATACAAATGTAATTGCGATTGCAATTACATAAATGTAAGTACAATTAAAGAATGTATTTATATTTGTACTTAAGTACATTTTTTGACAATATACTTGTACTAGTACCTACTTAAGAAAATATTTTATAGAGTAATTGTACTTGTACTTAAAGTACTTTTTTAATATAAAGAACTTGTGCTTGTTCTTCAGTACATTTTTTGGAAATGTACTTGTACTGGTACTTAAGTAATTGTAGGTACTTATACCTACTTAAGTACATTTTTTGTAGTTTATTAACGCAGCTCTGGTTTCATGTACTATTTTATTATCTGTATATTTTTACTTTCGAAATTTTGATAGAAATATCTATTTTGATGTAGATCCTGGCTTCTGGATGTAAGTCGCGTTGATTTTGTCGTGTTATCGTACACTTTTAGAAGAGCCCTGATGATGTCCACTGAATGTGACGAAACGTTGGCTGATAACACGACCAAATCAACGCGTCTTACACCCAGAAGTCAAGATCCATATCAAGATCACCGCGGAAGCCTCATGACTTGTATCTATTTTTATCTTCTCTGAATCCATTGTGACTATTTTCACCGTGGTGCCTGTGGGACTCTGTCTGTTATAACTCAAAAATGACAAAAGGTTGAAATTTTATATTTAAGGTTAATTTTCATCTGGGAAAATGAAACCCCTATTTTTGCTTTTTTTGAGTTCGGATCTCAATTGATAAAGAGTTGTTGAACACCCGCTATATTAAACAAATAAAATCGTATTTAACCATTGAATTAATCGGTTACTACATGGAGAATCGCCCTTATTCCTCCGGTTAACTTTCTTCAGCATAGATCTTTGACTAGTTAGCAAGTATAATATTAAAATGGTAGTATAGAAAAAAAACGTCATATTTTGACTATACCCGACATGAATAAATAATTATTTATAGATTTCACACAATAACAATGCATATCAACCATGACATCATGAACCATGACTTTGGTATCTTCCTCACCTTTGCAGCAAATCTCAAATAAAATACTATATATACATTTGTGACAATACCAATTATATCATACCGTGCGCTATGCATATAATAAAGGCTACGGATAATTAGAAAGGTGTATATGTGTATGAGTAAGTGAGTGTGTGTAAGAGTATAAAGGTGGGTGTGTATGTACGCGTCAATGCTGCTATAAATGAGGCATGATTGACGTATAAGAATGGACAAGTGAGAAGTGAGAGTGCAAGAGTCAAGAATGTTTAACACCAATAGATCAGGCATCTGCTTATTGAACAGAGATTCCAAATCAGTGGAATCTTGGGTCAATATTTGATATGTATTTTTGAAGTTATAAATGTTTGTTACTCGTCATGGTGTTCGGGTGCAACGTTTCGGAAATCTTCGGATAAACTGGGGAGCTAAACGATTTTACAGATATATAACTATCTTAGCAAATACATACACTACCGTATGTTTGTCTCTCTCAGAATTGGTCGATGTGGATAATATATTTGGCTTGTATTTAAATGCGCTTTTTTAAAATTAGAAACACGTTTTTTTATTTAATCGTTTTCTATACTGCACGAAAAACAAATCATATCACTTTAAATAAATAGTTTCCACTAAAAATAATTACTTTGCACTAAAAAAAATAAAATTTTGCACTTGACCTAAAGGACCCCGCAGAATCCTTATGGGAAAGGGGTTTCGGTCAAACTCTTTGAAACTTTGGATTATGATAGTCCTTGATGAGTAGATCAAAAGTGTCAATGGGCAATAAGTCCTAAAAACTCAAACTTTTAAGATATAGCCCTCTGAAGTTGGGAATCATGATTGTCTTGAATTTGCAATAAAAAAATTTGTAGAACTTTAATTTTCGCACAACTTTTTGTATGTGTTCCCAAAGACATCTATAATCGATTGCCACTATAAAAAAGTCAACTTTTCAATTCATTGAGAAATGAGAAGTCACGTTAATTTTTTAATTATAAACAAATCCAATTGTTTTATAATAAAAAATTGGTTACTAATGAAAAAACGTAATAATAATATTTAAGTACTGTCATTGGCTAAAGAATTTAAAAGTTGACTTTTTTTATGGTGACAATCGATTATATAAGTCTTTGGGAACGCATACAAATAGTTGCGCGAAAATTAAGGTTCTACAAATTTTTTTATTGCAAATTAAAGGCGAGCATGATCCCCAACTTTAGAGGGTTATATCTTAAAACTTTGAGTTTTTAGGACTTAGTGCCCATTGACACTTGTGATCTAGTCATCAAGGACTATCAAAATCCAAAGTTTCAAAGAGTTTGACCGAAATCCCTTTCCCATAATGATTCTGCGAGGTCCTTTGGGCCTGTCAGATTAATATAAAATTACATATTGTTGATGTATTTATTATGCGATTTTTGTGATTATCTATATTTTTACCTAACCTACCTATACTAACATCCTTTCTTTGGCCCAAATAGATTTAATATTTTTAATGTATATTTATGATTTTCTATATATTAACCTAACGTAAAAACTAATCAACCTCCTTTGACCCCAACAGATGTGATTTTCTTATTTTAAAACGATGAAATATTCGCCTTATGCATTAAAAATAAAATAAAAAGTATTACAATTTATGTTCACGTGTATAAAGTGGATACTATAAAATTTAAAGTGCAAAGTATTAAAATTTATGTTCGATGTACAAAGTGAATACTATCTAATATATAGTGCACTTAAATATAACCCAATATATTTTAGATAATGTAAACTGTATTCGCAAATACATAACGCTCTCACTCTCTCAGTGGCTTACTTTACTTAAGACAATATTTTTAATGAATAATTTTTTTTATCCATACATAAAACAGTAGAATCAATGATGGTTTATATTTGTTACAGCAGGGATGGCAGCGAGCCAGATGAGCCACCATCAAGCTGCAGGAGGAATGGGTTCCTATTACGCTCCGTATGGTTCTCTTAACGCCGCCTCTATGGCCGCGGCGTCCATGGCAGCAGCCGCCGCTCAACAGTCCGCTATGTCTGCCGCCGCGGGACTTGCTGGTGGACCACCTCAGG
Source organism: Sialis lutaria (assembly GCA_949319165.1). Lineage (NCBI taxonomy): Eukaryota > Metazoa > Arthropoda > Insecta > Megaloptera > Sialidae > Sialis > Sialis lutaria. The sequence goes on from OX439241.1 coordinate 8,155,694, forward strand.
TAAATAACAACTGTATTTAAATAAATAGTAGCATAACAATAGATATTAATAACCAGCATACTATAAATATAAAATACTATAAATACAACTTTAATTGATTTAAAGTATGTTTGTACTAGTTGTATTTAAGTATAGTTTATGAAGTACAATATACATAATTACATACATACTTGGCAAATGATCATATAACCAGTACGTAATCTGTTTATATTTTATAGTAAGTACTTAGGTATATTCTAACTCAAGCATTTCCAACGCGGTCCAGGTGGATCTCCTGGAGGTCTATGGAAGTTTTAAATGAATCTATAGTATTCAAGGGGTCTATGATAATTTTTTCTGTTATAATTATTTTAATTGTTATGTTTTTTTTTGCCTTTCACTTATATTTATCAATATATAATTGCTCGTATTTGCTATGTATTGCTTGAACTTTTTCGGCAAGATTACAGTATATTTATGTTTTTTAGAATCTAAAAATGTAAGGTGATCTATAATGAAAATATTTTTTTTAAAAGGGGTCTACGTAGGACACCTCTGATTTATATAATAATTTATGCTTTTCCTTTTTATTTTCTTATCTTAAAGTCGATATTTCTATGACAAATTGATATTTGGTGCATGAAAATGACTAATAATTTTGAATTTTATATTTCGTTTAAATTATGTTTATTTTATAATAAATGACGTGAAAAGTTGAAATTTTCAAACCGCAGTTCTGTATCTCATCACGTTTTCGAGATATGGTCTTTCAAAGTTTTCGATTTTTTAATTTTTTTGAGAAAAATGACCATAACTTCTGAACGTGAGGTCGGATTTGAGTTTTGTCGACAGATTTGAAATCAGCGCATCAAAATTAATCTAATGACATGCATAATACTTAAAAATCCGAAAAAAAATTTTTGGTCAAAAATCGACATTTTTTTAAGCCTATCCCTTGGAATTTTTTCGATTTTCGCAAAAAAAATTTTGTCAAATTTTGAAGTGTTATACATGTCATTGTATAGATTTTGTACGCTGATTTCAAATCTGTCAAGAAAAATCAAATCCGACCACACGTTCAAAAGTTACGTTCATTTTTCGATCAAAAATAGAAAACTTTGAAAGGCCATATCTCGAGAATGGTTTGAGATGCAGAACTGTGGTTTGAAAATTTCAACCTTTCTCATCATTTTCCATCAAATAACCATAATATTAACAATATTAATAAAATAAATAGGAAAATCAAAAATTATATAAAAATATATACCACGGAAGACTTCGTAAAGTTTTTACGGACCACCCCTTATTCCAAAGCCTTACGTAATTATTGGACACTCCCTTATATGTTTTTCAATTATAAAAGATTTATTTGAATCTTTTACCAACAAGAAAGTGATGGTGAACTAAAAAATAATTATGCTTTTTAATTTGGAAAATACATACATAGATTCGAATACTTGATTAATATTAAACGATGTAAGATATTCCGCATTAGAGTAGTGGTAGAAGTAGCCTCATCAATTACCTCCAAAAGCGTTAAACAGTGTGTGTGAATTCAGACACCTTTTCTTGTTTACCCGGCGATAAGTTTTTTGTGTAAAACATACCGTGCTGTGTGTTGGTCAATCATTATTTAGAAAGAACCATTGATCGTATTCAGCATGCCTCAAAATGTTTATTGTTTATTTTTTTATGCTTTAAGATGTATACTGCACTAAATTTTTGATTGGATGACATGATAATATAACTGCAACGAACTCTACATAGGATTTTAGAATTTGTAACAGTGATAGTATCATGAAAATCGGTTCAGTAATTTTTGAATTTATTCTGAACAAACAAAAAGGTAAATATTCTACCTGTAAAAAATCATAAAAAAATTTACATTGTATCGGACAGATTTATATATTTAAACAAAATCGTTGATCCCCAAAACTATGCTATCGTCAACAAATTACAAAAACAAAAAAAAAAATATAAAAATTTCGGTGACTTTTCTCTACAATTTTGTTTGTATCACTGTAGGGCAGCGTTTCTCAACCTTTTAGTACTTGCGACCCAATTTTCAATCACAATTCTCATCGCGCCCCCCTTCCCCCACCCTCATACAAAAATTTTCACTGAAAAATAAATCTCAGCTAAATACAAAAAAATGCTAGTGTCAATTACTTATATTAAACCTTCTTTTGAAAAACTTTGCTCTGCAAGACAGGCCCAAGGGATTCACTAATAATATTTTTTTTTAAATTTAAATTTGATGAGTTAATTATTAAATACGTTATTCAGTACTGATACAATCCTATTTAAAAGTGCATTATATCAGTGTAAATGTAAACGTGTTTATTTTTTATTATGTCAAAATGTATTTTATTGCTTTTCTTTCAGTAAATCAAATACATTTTTTAATATGTGTTCTCATTTTTTTCTCGTTATGCTCGCGCCCCCCTTTCAGTTTTATCACGCCCCCCTAGGGGGGGCGCCCCACAGGTTGAGAATCGCTGCTGTAGGGCCATTTTTGATCAAGTTTTTTGCATCTTTTAACTAGAGAACAAAAATTCCTAGGGCAGATTTAGAAACCTGATAGTCTTTTCTTCATAATTTGGTCAAAAATGATCGTACAGCGATACGAAAACAGCAAATTAAAGAAAAATGACTGATCTAATAAAAGCAACAGTCCATGAAAGGCTCTCAAATTGATATTTTATTTTAAATTCGTCTTCTGTGCCCACAAATAGGTTAGAAAAATATAGTCCAATTTTGTGGGGCTGTATCAAAAGTATTTGCCCATTTATTACAGGGATATAATGCATTTATTTTAGAAAGATAGATTTGAATTTTCAATACAAGATAAAGTATATGTAGATACTCGAAGCACAAAAGTTTGACCGTTACTGATAAATAGTGTTTTAACTAACAGCAGCTGACGTATGGACAGGGCCTGACTTGCAGAGTCATCTTAGGACGATCACTCGTGGAACAAGTCATTCGTTGCGCTCAATCATCAACCAAAATAAAACACTCGTACATCGAGGGGCGGTCGTGGTTATTGTACTTGATAGTATTAACATACCTCGTTCACTCGATGTATAAGTTTCAAAAATAACTGGAACGTTCTTGGACTATTGTGTTGTTATTCTCAAATCGGATACATCTCGTCCTAATGTCTAATATGCGTATAATGTATGTGTTGCAGTGAATGTGCACATTTACCGGGAAATGTGCACATTTACTCTAGATACATACATATGAAGAAACTGTATTCAGTTCGAATTTTTTGTTTATTTTTTTAAAGTGTTCTGTACAGAAATTGGCAAAAAGAAACAGTTATGTTTCACAACCTTCTAATTACTGAATTGTTTGATCTAGAATTCTGATAATTGGTTTAATTATAGTAAACGATGGACCAATAATAGATGTGAAATTTACAAATAAAATTTGAAAAGTTTTTGGCACTTTTTGAAGGGGGAAAATGGTATTCTTAAAAAATGTTTATTCAGTCCCGTTGAATGGGAATTCAAATGAAAGCTAATAATTTAAGGAATTTAAATATGCAAACGTTTTGTTATAATAAAAAAATTTGAAAAAAAAAATCATGTTATCTCATTAGAATTGTGAATTTCGTCTTCAATTTTGAGGATTAATAACTATTTTGTGTTTGGTATCCAACCTTTTTTAATACGCTTGTTCAGTGTCCATACTTTTGTGACTGGGGAGCATCTAACGGTTGAGTACTCAATAATATGCCAGTATAACTCACTTTAACTAATCAAAAATAAAACATTACTGGAGTGATAACTCAGTGTTAAAAACTTATCTCGTGAAATAGCTAGGGTAAAGTAGCGCAACTTCTTTGTCTAGTTAGCTATGATTAACTGAAGGTGTGATTTGATAGATCGCAACTCTATGTACTAAAAACATTGATTGTTAACAATGGAAACACTTAACCCTGGACGGGTAGACGTTCGTAATAATTACGACTACATTTACACAACGCCCTCTACAGGAAAATCAAGACGGGGTGGGGAGCCGAGCGGGAAGATATGCCTCGTTTAATAGTTCGTCTTCAACCTCTGCCAAGGACAGGTGCCAGTGTTTGCTATTTTTCTAGAGAGAGCCATAGATCGACAAGTCACATCGTATCTTTCACGAAGGTCTACTCTTTTACGTAAATTTTAGTCGAAATATGTACGTAAAAGGATATGCTGTGAATGTGAAAAAGATTCGTCTCAATGCTTGATCCAATGATAATTTCTTTCGTTTGTCGATTCGCTGTAAACTTATATTACTAAGCTTATATTTTAATCTTTCGTATTTCGGTATTTTTGTAAATACATAAATCAAAAGATTTTAAAAGCAAAACTTTTTTTGCCATAAATTTATTAGAAAACCAAAAATTATATAGTAGTAGTCAATTTTACGAACGTCTACTCTTTTCGGCTTAAATTTGACCTCTACCCGTCCAGGGTTAAACATGTTTAGATTGGAAAATAGCAGAAGCAATCCAGTATACTGGAATTTATTTCCATCAGTTCTCCCATTGGATGTATCACTCCAGTATTATTCGACCTCTATTGTTAGAGTAATATTTCTTCCACTCTCACTTGAAAATTGGTCAAGTTTGCATTCTTATTTACCATCAAATTATTAAAAAAATCGTTTTTCGTGTTCTAAATCAAGCACACGATTATCTGTATCATGTAAAACATTAATCTATCTAATACACTATTATATAGACAGGTATGTGTTCGTAGTTGTGTAGCGTGTAAGAAGTGGTGGCCGCGCCGTCGCTAAGTGGTACATAATCATTCCCGCCCCATTGTTCTGGCTGTAGTGATATATGGGAGACAGGTCCCTGCAATGCGACCATCGGGATTTATTCAAACACACACACACACACACACACCTTCACCTTGCAATGGTGTGTTATGCGGAATCGTATTAACTCTTCAAATAATTGTCTCTTTACCCTGTTAAAAATACATGATATAAACTCAGGAAAATTTTAACTTTTTATAACACGTTATTATACTTATATATGTACAACAATGTATAGGATGATCTATAATTTAAACGTCGTTTTACTAACAATATAATCTTTTTAGTAGTTTTTAGAATTTTTGTTTTACACGAACATTACTGAACCATTTTGATGATACTTTTATTACTAAAATTGACTTGTTAGCAAGTACTGTCAAATGAGATAATTATTTTGTGATGGAATTTTGAGCAGTGAAACTTCAACGTATTGTAACACAGTTGGCAACTCTGACCGTATAAAATAATTTTCATAATATCACCCCTATTTTAATACCATTGGTGTTTACATACAACGCGTGCGCGAAACTTGTCATAGTCTTCATGAAAATTGTATACTTTATTTAAGAGTGCTTGCAAGCTAGCAAATTTGTGAGCTCCTTTATCATACCGGACATCAAACTTTTAAATTAGTTTAGGTCTTATCGTTGCATGAGACAAAACGTATCCTATCTCCATTTCTGGTTGAGTAACCATCTGGTAGAAAACCCAGCTTATCAATGATCATTATTATTAGTGTTTTAATAGATGTTTTATTATTTTCAGGTTGTTACATCGATGGATGCAATGAAATATTCGATGGAAGCAGACAAGTATCGTTCTGCATATATGCCACCTTCATCTCTAGCTATGTATTCAGACCCTAAATACATGGACGGGTCCTCCAAAAGCTATCTAGATCGAAGTTACCTCGATTCATCAGCATTAACAAAAGCTTACTTCGAATCATCAAAATTATATTTCGATTCTACCGCTAACTCGAAATATAACACCGATCTCAGTCCAAGATATGATTTCAGTAAATCATATTCAACGGAACAATCTTCGTCGGCAATGGGTTCAGCGGCATCCCCTAGGTCAGTAGATTCTCCTGAAGTGAAAAATAACGAACGGCATGATGGTACATCAACAGAATCTAGTGGTGCTTCGACGTCTTCGCCATCGGCAGCGAGTCCAGGTACTATGGCTAGTGGGTTACCTGCAGGTTACTATGCACAGAGCATGGCCAGTATGTCGGGTTTGTTACCCATGTCTCAGTACGCTAGCCAACATTACCACCAGAGTAACGCGGGTCCACCGCCTCCAACGGCGGCGAATGTGGCACCGTCTCCTGGTGCTGAGTTTAGGAGACCTTTAACAGTGATCTTCTGACCCGATAAAGACTTATGAAATGTGTTAAATACTTAAAGTAATTTTTGTTTGTTTTTATATTTGTAATTCGTATATGAACAAACTTTTTTTTTTAATTCTTCATATTTTATTGAAATTCGTCAATAGTGTAAATTATATGTTCCCTTGTAGATTATTTATTTTGATGTAATTAAAATGTAATTTAAGAATGTTGAACTTATCAATAATTTTGATTTGATATTATTGTGATCTTAAGCATATTTAAAAATCGACTATTTTTTTCGTAAAATAATAATTTTTATTTTTTTTAAACCGAAACGACAATTATTTGGTATACTTATATAACCTTATTTTTTCATTTACTTTTTTATAATGGCTTTATTATTTTTCTGGTATTTATTTAAAAGATTTGATATTAATTATCAACTCCCAGTTATTTTATTTTATTGATACAAGACGAGTATGTAAACATTCAATTGATTTTATAAGTTCTGTTGACTCTTTGTTATTTTATGTATATGTAAATTAAATATTAATGTTGGATATATAAAAAATACTCACAACAATATCAATTCTATATTCAATAAATATAAAATATACTTTATTTATAAACGAAATATTTATGTAATTATTAATTATACTTCACCATTTCATATTTAATAAAACTATAACTACCCAAATATTAATATAATTAAATATGCAACTATATACAGGGTCTTCCAAAAGTTCGGGGCCACCTAAATAACTTTTGAATGGCTTGAAATATAAGATTTAAATTTATAGAGATACAATGTGATCACCAAATCTATTATATAACCACAAAAGCACTCACCTGCATATCACCGGGGGGCGGGGAGAGGGGGGAGCAAAGAAATCTTAAATGGCACATGGAGTTGAGTGAGGGCTCGTTCGAAAGGGCTAACCGAGAAAAAACTACGCGTGATCGCCGAGGTCTCTACGATTTTTTTTTCGAAGAGTGAAAATTTCTATTAAGATAAGGTTAAATGCATTTTCAAAAATGTTGTAAAGTGAAAAAAAAAGATTCAGATGAAAAACTGACGTTTCATCATTGTGTCAAAAAAGCCACTCTTTTTTTTAATTGGATTTGTTTTTTTTTTATTTTATAACATTTTTGAAATTGCATTTATCCTAATCTCAATATAAATGTTCAAATGGTCATAACTCTTCGAAAAAAAATTGTAGAGACCTCGGTAATGCCGCGTTGTTTTTGTTTCGGTTAGCCCTTTCGAACGAGCCCCCACTCAACACCACGTGTCATTTAAGATTTCTTTGCTCCCCCCCCCCTCCCGGTGGTATACAGGTGGGTGTATTTCTATAAATTTCAATCTTATATTTCAAACCATTCAAAAGTTATTTCGGTGGCCCCGTACTTTTGGAAGGCACTGTATAATATTTGGAAAACTTTACTTTTGGAGATTTAAAATCAAAACTTGATAAATTATTATTATTATGTAGAGCTCATATTGACAAAAAACAATAATTCAAATTATAATTTTAATTTAAAATATATCTGTTAAATATGATCAATACATATCATTATTTTATTAGAAATTCAATTTGTTTTGTTTCATCATTTTCAAAAGTAACGAAATTTTGTGATAAATAGCTTTGTATATTTGTGAGTATTTATTAACATTTTTAAAAGATGTATGTGTTAATAATTTAACTATGTAAATAATTTATAACTGTATATAATTTTTGTTAGTGTAAAAACCCTTTATTGCGTTACTTTTGAATTATTTTCTGTAATATGTATTAAAAATACAAAATGGAATAAATGCAAAAGAAGCTTGGTATAACGCATATGTATACATTTATATCTATGTATTTATTTGCTATTAAAGGAAATATAAAATATTTATCAAAATACAGGATGAGTCATTATAAGTGACAATAGTATTGTTTTTCCCGGGCGAAAAAAGGCATTTTATAAAAAAAATGTGTTAGATAAAAGTTTTCGGGTTTCGAGGACGGGGGGATTAAATATGACTACCAATTGTTTTATAGATATCCTTAATTTGGATTACAGATTTTTTGAGGTAACTCGTGTCAATTAAAAAATATACATATTTATAAATTATTGCTTTAAATAATTTATAATAATTTGTTTTTAATTGCAACGAGACAGCTATATAAATTCGTAAGAAAATTAGGGATTTCTATTTTAAAACAATTAATTGCCATGAGAATCCATATCCTCCAACCCCTGAAATCCTACAATTTTTAATCTGAAACTTTTTTTATAAAATGCTATTATCTTCGATTTATTTACAGTGTCACTTCAAAATGGCAAAATCTGTAGCACACAAATATCGAACTTGATTAAGTTATGGAATTGTTCGTCTCCCCCTCGTCGTTACTACGCCTCTGGGTTAGTTATTAAATCGTATATTTGATAAATATCTTAATAATCAAAAAATTATTAATTAATATGACTCGGCTGTTACGGGATTTCCCTCGATCGACTACTTTTGACACACTACAAGGAATTACCTTTTTCATAATTTTGATTATATGAAAGTTCAGATATCCAGTAATTCCTTTTTTCAAAAAAATAATAAAACACGTAAAATATATAAAAAATGTTGATTTTATATTACCTTAAAAAAAATTATTTTCATTCATTAATCAGACCCATTATGGATAATTATCATCGATAATAAATATCATGATAATTTCACGCCTTTATAGATAAATATCTATAAAAACTCATAATACATAAAATGAAATACAGTCATATCATTAGGTCGTAAAAGCCGATAGTCAGAAAACCCGGTAGAAAGACAAATGTATGGGATTCAGTCGGGCTTTTATTTGGAGTCGTTAAAACCGATATGTTGTATTAACCAATCTCGTTATAACCGGTTTCAACTGTAGTATTATTAACTAAATAATACTACCTACCAGTGTTTATTTTCACAGAATAAATTAAACACGTTATACTAAGCTTCTACTGTATATTATTATTGTAAACAGCTGAATACTGAATTGATTAAAATGTTAATTAGTTTTATGAATTGGGCATTATTGGCATGTAATAAATATTTCTATCAATCAAGTATCCACTGTAGAAACGAAATATATTAATCAAAATCAGTTACGAAAGATACAATAAAGAAATGATTGGACAATATGAATGTTTCTTTTACCTTTTAACTTATCCAGACACTTATTTAGTTCCATTGGCTATCGTTTTGTATTAATTCATATTATGTTATTCAAACAAAATTGCAGCTTTTCTTGTATACATAAATACCTAATATTAAATAAACAATAAATCTCTATGGTTTAAGACAGTGATCTCCAAACTTTATTGATCGCGTATACGTCCCTAAGACGAAAATAACTATAAGTTATACCATCTTATGGAATAAATTACGCATATTTTTTACGAGCCAAGAAAATTTTCGATTCCCATTATAAATACATAATTCCTGCTAAATTTCCTGCTGCGATCGCAAGTGATCGTGAGCCTACTCCTTCGGAAGGAGGACTTTAAGACTAGACAGACTTCGGGCAGGACACATGTATTTTGAAGGGAAATTTTTATGTACCTCTAAATATCACTTTTCGTACCCCATTTTGGAGACCACTGGTTAAAGGAATGCGTCAAATAAAGTTTAAAAAATATATTCGTTACTAGAATTTCTACGTAGTTTCGCCCGCATGTATTTGAAAATCGATGAATGACTGGCTCTTTTAAAGAAAAAATAAAGAAAATATGTTTTTAAAATACTCTAAAAACATTGAAAAGTATTAATTATTAAAAACTGCTTATAAATTTGTTTTTATTTTGTTCTTCGTTTAAAAAAAATTTGCTTAGCATCGACTTCGAAATCTATCAAATTAAATTATTATACATTGTTCAGTGTTTTTAGGGTTTTTTAAGTTAGTTTTAGAATATTTGCCAAAATCAGTTTTATTTTTTTCTTAAAAATTTTTAATTTTATTTTCCCTTTTGAGTAACGTATCTATATATGTATGTACGTACATATATTTAAGAAAAACCCAACGTAAGAATAGGTAGAGTGTGATCTTATACTTACGGATCCTTATAAAGAGGGGTGGAGGGGGACAATAAAAATTTCGAAAATAATTCTTACTTAATGGACGCTTCCTTATTTAAATATAAATGTTATTTTTTTAATAAACAATGAAATACTCATACTGAATATTCATTAGTAGAGATTTTAATCTAATAAAACTTTAATTACTAATTTATATTCAATTTTTAGGGATCGGAAGGAGAGGAGGGGGTGCAAGTCTACCCCTTACAGCCTTCTTCCGGCACCTATTCAGCTTCACATTGATTCTTTAACTATTTCCTATAGATAATTGTTTACAAAGAAATAAAAATCATTATAAACTGTATAAACATAAAAAAAATAATAATAAATAACGCGTGGGATTAAAAAATCAGAACTATATCCCCCCTTACTAAAAATAAATAAATAAAACCGACCATTAATATTTAAAAAAACTGAAATAATATTATAAAACATAACAGATGAATATACACACGTCATTTAATTTTAAATGTCCATTCGTAGCAATACCAAATAAAGTCGAATACAAAAAGGGGGTGCAATTGTATTTTCTGTGTAAATATTTATTTTTAAGCATTGTTCTCCGGATAATATTAAAGCCATGTATGCACGGCTCCGTTCTTTTTACAATTTCATGAAACATACACCAACAAAAGCAGGCACAAAAGCGGACTGTCTTTTATATGCGCATCAATTTATCATTTATTTTGACAGCGTGAAGAATCGTCCGTTTATGTAATTTCATAAAGCACTTGTATGTGTGTGTGTGTCTGTGTGTTTTTTTTTCACCGGCGATTTCTTCTACAGCAGCCGTGCAGTTAGTTTTCTCTCATTTGATGATTTATTGTAATATTAATAATTGAATATTGTTTTAACATTTTTTAAAAGTTAACTATTTAATTAAATTTAATACCAATTAATTCTGATTTTAACTTCCATGTTTTGAAAAAAAATGAAAGTATACCGTCGAAAAATTGTGTCCAAGATAAAAGCTGATTCTGATTGTACTAACTTCAAAACGTAAAGAAAAGTTGATTTTCGCATGGTAGCTGTGCGTGAAAGGGGTGAAAACCACCCTCAAATTTTTAATTTTAGAACATGGAAGTCATGCATGTTTCTCCATACTGTTTTTTACTTCCATGTTTTGAAAGAAATGGAAGTATTATAATACCGTCGAAAAATCGTGTCTGAGATTCTGATTGTACTAACATTAAAACGTAAAGTAAAGTTGATTTCCGCATGGTGACTGTGCGTGTGTAAGTCTGGATGTAAATTTTTTTTTGTTCACGATAACTACTGTAAATATGCATCGATTTTAATTATTTTTGGAAAATATTTGTCTTATTGTTAGTGAGTATACTCTAGCCCTATTTGATTTTGGTGTTAATCTGACTATGGGTTTTGAAAATATTAGAAATTTTGTACCTATTATCGTCTAAATAGGTGTACCTCGCCAATTTTGAACTCGATAGCCCAATCGAACTTAATGAGCACTTATTTATTTATAGATGCCAATAAAACAGCCATTAAAAAGGGTGAAAAACACCCTCAAATTTTATTTTAAATAATAAATTAATACGTTTTCTAATTCACGTATAGCATAAAAACAAATACAACTTTTAATATTAATATTAATTAATATTATTATAAAAGAGACTACAAAATTTGTTGGTTCACAAGCACTTTCAAATGGGGTATCAAACCTTATATGAAAAACAAAAGCATTAATAATCAATAACATGAATCGTAAATAATGAGTATCGAAACTGTTACTTCAACAAATAAATAAAGTACATTAGATTTATGACAGCGGCGCCACTGAGAACACCTGCAGCTATTTAATAATGAACATAAGAAGCTACAGTAAATTAATTAAAGGCAAACATATAATTCACAAGCGATCGAAATGTCCGCCTCAATCGGTAAAAGCAAATGTGTGAACAGTAATCTTATCAAGTGACGTTTATATTTTAGACTAGTCAGTAGGCTGTTATTAACCTATTGAGCTACGTTATCTCCGGACACAAATCGGCGATAACCTGTGGTTAAATAATTTTATTTACAAGGGATGCTTGTCAAATTTAATTGACACATTAACGCTTGCCAAGAATGATGAATGTGTTGTATTATTCAATACATTATAATTATATATTCTACTTTTGTATCTAATGGGACTAACAAGAGGTTGGAAACAAAAGGTTAAGGAGGTTGACTTTTAAAAATTATATTGACATTAATTACTTATACAAAAGATTTAAATTGTTTTTTTTGGCTTCTTTATTTTTTAATTAAAATGTATGTACAATGTTCAATGTTCATATCTACCTACTATACATAAGGATTACAATGTTGTTTTTGATAAATCCAAATATTTATGCTTCTGTTAATATTGCGACAAATTTTAAGTACAGTTTTTTTTTGTAAATCTGACGCTTGATCCTAATTTACTGTCAGATTGAATTTTTTTCACCAACGACAGTTCGTAAAAAATTTTTTTTTTACTAAAAACATTGTTTATACTGCTGTTTTTATTATACCTTTTATATTTTATTTTATTTTGTATAATATTTATAACTAACTTTAAATAAAATTCATCACAAAATTGGTTATCAATTTTTCTTGGAGGTCGAAATATTTGTATAGAGCTTATTTTCAAACAGTATCGTCTTTTTGAAAATAAGCTCTATACCTACAAATATTTTTTTGATTTACTGAAAACTTAAGTGGTTAAGTTTTTAATAAATCAAAAAAAACGTTTTGAAGTATGAATTTTTTTGTAATCATTCAATCATTTTTAAATAATATCTAGGACGTTTTTGAACTGAAAACATATTTTTAGGTAGGTTTAATTGAATTATGAACATGATAAATTAAAAATTTATGGACAAGATACCTTTTGGAAATAGAAATAGACTTCATATTTAGTGAACGCAACTCAAAAGAAATCAGTCACTTATTTTTCTTCTTTGTGTTTTTGTTGATTTTTGTATGTTACAAATTTAATAAATTGTAGAGATCAGCATGCTTTGGTTTGTGAATAGATTGCACATGAGATTAGGTTAAGAAGAGGGGAAATAGGGGACTATTTGATTAACTTAAATATATAAATATACTTTATCTGTTACCGGCGATATCATTCGCGCGGAATTTGAATTTTTTTATCAAATCAATTTTCGGGATACAAAGTAGCTTATACCATTCCTCAGAATGCAAGCTATCTTCCTGCCAAATTTCATCAAGATCGGTTCAGCGGTTTAGCTTGAAACGGTAACAAACAGACAGAGACACGCACTTCCACATTTATAATACTAATGTCTGGTATCATAAAGGAGCTAGCAAATGAGATATTAAACTTATATGACAGTACTCTTGGAGTTTCATGAAGACTTTGACAAGTTTCGCGCACGCGTTGTATGTAAACACCAACGGTATTAAAACAGTGGCGATATTATGAAAATTATTTTGTACGGTCAAAGTCTGCACCAACTGTGTTACAAAACGTTAAAGTATCACAGCTCTAAATTCCATAGCAAATACATAGATGCTATTACAAAATTAAGACCTCATTTGAGAGTGCTTGCTAGCTAGTAAATTTTGCTAGCCCCTTTATGATACTGGACATAAGTATAGATATATAAATCCAACCTTTAAGTCCGGTATTATAAAGGACCTAGTAAATTTGCAAGCTAGCAAGCACTCTCAAATGAGATATCAAACTTATATGACAGTTCTCTTTTTAACAGATAATTGCAGGCACAGTAAGTTGGATTTTACCATTTTTTACGCAAGGTTAGTAACTACACTTTAGTAAATATACTTTACATACCTTTTTTTACTTCCTATGTATGAAACTATCTGTCAAAAACTTCAAGAGAACTGTCATATAAGTTTGATACCCCATTTGAGAGTGCTTGCAAGCTTGCAAATTTGCTAGGTCCTTTATAATACCGGACATAAGAGAACTAATCCTTTTCCCTCTACTATATACGTTTGTTATAATTGAAATAGAACACCCTACAGATCAATTCGCGAGACGCCACTGGTATAACATAAATATAAGAATACTTTTATAATAATTATTTTTTAATTTTTAAGAAGCAAAAGCGACTAACTCTAACTTGATTTTCAGATATAAATGTATTAGTTTCAAATAATATTTCAATGAATAATGACAGAATACACGTATGGTTATAAAGTTATAACACTTGGCATCTCGTACAGTTTAGAAATTGTATGATATTGACTTACACAATATTTTAATTTAGCATTCATAGAAAATCAACGCAAAAAATGAGGCAATCAATTGAGCAGAATCGACTGATTATTAAACGTAAAATATTCTCCAGTGGACACACAACAAAAAAACAAAACACTAACGACCGATGATTGCGCGTTATTTACTTTAGCACCAGCTGTCAGCGCTGAGGACGTCTGAATGGCCCCTCACAATGGACCCTGTTATTTTAATTTCAATTCAAAAAATGAAAAATATGCGAAGTGTTATGTCCAGTTTAAATGAGCTACAGACTGTTTCATATGTCGTGGTGTCTTTGTGTAAACTACCTTTTTGTTTTATCGTGTGTTTATAAAAAAAAATGTCAATCTGTACAAAATGATTTGATGCTCTTTTTTATACATTCTTTTGTTTACATGTCAAAACTTTACTGATGTTCTTTTTTTATTTATTTTTTGTGTTTCATTTAGGGTACACTTTTAACCGTATAAATAATGATCCATTAATTTATTCAATGGTCTACTACAGTAGAAATTGGTTATAACGACATCGATTAATACGACGTATCGGTTTTAATGAATCAAAATAAAAGTCCAACTGAATCCCATGTAATTGCATTTTACCGGTTATTACGACTATCCGCTTTTTACGACCAATATGACCAGTCCTTTCGATGTCGTTATAACCGGTTTCTACTGTATTTACTATTTCACAATGCAGAGAAGTTTATAGTTACTGATAAGTCTTCTTCTCGTTTTCATAAATTTTAGCCTGTTCACAGAAAAAAAATACTCTGCCTTGTAAATGCACGGTGCTTCCTCGTGCTAAATTCATCAAAGGTAGTTAATTATTGAACAATTTAAATAAAAACCGATAAAGTATTCAGATGAACTGCCTGTCATTGGTTAACCATTTAATTTTCATACGATTTTAATAAAAAAAAATAATTTTACATTTTTCTTAATACGCGCCTGGTTATTATGTCGTATATTTTGACAATTTCAATCAAAATTATTATTTTTCTGCTATACGAATGTCAAAATGACATTTAAAACGTCAAAGTGACATTTAATATGTCAAAGTAAATAGCAATTTAAAAAAACAATTGACGATTTTTATAAAGCAAATTGAGATAAATCTTTGTAGGGGAATATTTTACAACAAACGTAGGTGACCTATATTATAGAAAATTGAATGCTCTACAAAAAAGGTTCTATAAAATTTTCACGCAAAAAGTATCTTTCTTGACATATCTTCAAAAAATAAATCTTTTGGGATGTCACCCCTCCCCCTTACACACAAATTTAATTATTTTGAAATGGGACCGTCCTTAAGCCAGACCCAACCAACCAACCAAGTTTAATCAATATCAGTTTAGTGGTTCATGAGTTAAGCGTGTGACAAGGATTGGGGGACAGACAACACACACACACACACACACACACACACACACACACACACACACACACACACACACACACACACACACACACACACACACACACACACACACACACACACACACACACACACACACACACACACACACACACACACACAGACACGGAACAAATTTTCTGCTAAACAAATGTCAAAATGACATTTAAAACGTCAAAATGACATTTAATATGTCAAAGTAAATAGCAGTTTTAAAAAAACAAATGACGATTTTCTTAAGTCAAATTCAGATAGATCTTTGTAAGGGAATATTTTACAACAAAAGTAGGTGACCTATATTATAGAGAATTGAATGCTCTACAAAAAAGGTTCTATAAAATTTTCACGTAACATGTGTCTTTCTTGAGATATCTTCAAAAAATAAATATTTTTGGATGTCACCCCTCCCCCTTACACACAATTTTAATTATTTTGAAATGGGACCGTCCTCAAGCCAGACCAAACCAACCAACCAAGTTTCATCAATATCGGTTCAGTGGTTCATGAGTTAAGCGTGTGACAAGGATTGGGGGACAGACACACAGACACACAGACACACAGACACACAGACACACACACACACAGACAGACAGACAGACACGGAACAAAAAGTGTTTGTCTTGACCTGAAACGGATAAATAAAGTAAAATTTTTGAAATCGGAGAACAAATTTTTTTTCTCGTTTTAAAACGATAACGAAGCTTCTCGTATCTTCGATATTGCGAGGAAGCAATTGTCTATGTGTTAAAAATGTGATCAACGTAAAAAAATTCGTGATCAATTTGGCTCCGATAGAGGTTGTTTGTTAATATGATAATTTTTACCAATATGGAAATATCCACGTTTATCTTATTGATAAATGTATATTATTACTAACAATGTTCTTATCACGATGAAAATTTTGTTTCGTAGGTATTGAAAACATATATTTTAAATACAAAAAATATTTTATAAATGACACCACTAAATTTATCATATCGAAAATTGCACTTTCACTATAGTTGGGTGGTGTAAAAAATATTCATACTGCTAAATATTTATTAATACAACCATTATGTTTAATCTATTTGAAAGTTTCGTTAGTTGGTGTAATAAATTATTTATTAATTTGACAATTAAAAAGATTTTTAGATAAACATGAAGATTATATTTCTCAATTTAATAAAATATCCTCAATAAGATTTTTTTTTATTATTATATTGGGAAAAAATTTTATATTAAAAAGATAAATTTATTAAACATTTTTCCATCTCAGATCAAGATTTTTTTCTGATCGTAATTATATGTTTTATAACTACAAAAATTTCTTTCAATTTAACAATGTATAGTTATTGAAAAATCACATTTCATTAAAATAATACGTTTTAAAATACAGATCGACGTGTGAGTTCGAGCGATGACTGTGCTATTATTTGCGACAAAGAACCCAATCATAGGAGGCTTTGTATATGAAACTGAACGCGCCCGTTGCGTTTGTCCAGTCAGAGTGATTCAATCACTTCTTCTGTTTATAACTATTGCATTTGAATGACACACTTCTTAAAGAAACGTGTAATTACATAGTTTTTATCGAAAATATTTACTTTATTAATACTATAGAGTTATAAAATAAAAACTGCGAAACAGATACATAGAATAATTTACAGAAAATTCTTTATCTACACAGAAAAAAAACTGTATTGGACCCAAAAAACCTTTGTTTTGTATATAACGAAAACAATATTTTCTTAATATAAGAAACATATACTCTTAATCCAACTACGTTATTCCTTCGTTCAAGAATACTATAGTTGGTTTAAGAGATTATTGCTTATCTTAAGCAATAATAACCTGTATAGCTGTTACATGCCGCCGAGCATGTCCCAAGAGGACTTCGAAAGAGTATTGGACCGAATTGTAACAGACGCGAAGGATCGCGACACAGTGGCCATTGCTGGAGACTTCAACGCCTGGGCGGTGGAGTGGGGTAGCGAGAGGACAAAGAAAAGAGGGCAGGTACTCTTGGAAGCGTTCTCTGCGCTAAACATTACACTGCTCAACGATGGAAAGTTCCCGACATTCGTCAAAGGAGAAGCCAAATCGACGATAGACCTCACATTTATCAGCAACGGTCTTGCAAAAGATAACAGTGACTGGCAAGTGAGGAACGACATCTATACGCACAGTGACCACTGCGCCATCACATGGACAGTGACACTCCATCAGAGATGTAAAAATCGGCAACCACAAGAGAGAATGTCCAAAGGCTGGAAAACTAGTGCCTTCGACGCAGACGTACTACGCGTCTGTATGGAGGGCGTCTCTGCTAAGGGAACAACAGCAAACGAAATTGTGCAAGACGTCATGGGAAAGGTAGCAAGAGCTTGCGATGCCGCCATGCCCCGACGAGGGAACAGAAATTCGCACAAGCCAGTATACTGGTGGAACGATGCTATCCCACAGCTTCGTGCAGAAAGCAATCGAGCAAGACGGTTAGCACAAAGAGCTAGGAAGAAACCAACTTTTTCCAAACTGGAGGAGGCATACAAATTGGCCCGGTCCAAGTTGACCAAAGCCATCAAATGTAGCAAAATGCATTGTTGGACTGAGCTAATCGAGGATGTAGACAACGACCCGTGGGGAAGGCCTTATAGAGTCGTCATGACTAAGCTCAAAGGCCAGTCTAGACAACAACCAACGTGCCCAGAACAACTAAGGAAGATAGTGACTACACTGTTTCCGGCACAAGAACCTTTCCAGTACCATGTGGAACAAGATGAGGGCGAATACATTCCACCGATCACCCGGGAGGAACTCATGCGAGCCTGCAATAGAGTAGGGAACGCCAAGGCTCCAGGAATGGACAATATCCCCAATATAGCACTGAAGACGGCAATCGAGGCAGCTCCCGAGTTCTTCCTTGGCATGTACAATACATGCCTCACAAATGGGACTTTTCCCGAGCGATGGAAGCAGCAGAGACTGATACTCTTACCCAAGGGCAACAAACCACCAGATGAACCTTCTGCGTATCGGCCACTGTGCATGCTAGATACAGCCGGAAAAATATTGGAGAGGATTATCTACAACCGCATAGAAGCTGATATCGGGGACTCTCTTGCGACCAACCAGTATGGCTTCAGGAAGTCAAGATCTACACTGGACGCTATAGGTCATGTAGTCAATACGGCCAAAGAAGCAATATCTGGCGCTCGCTGGAAAAGGGGCAGTAAACAATATTGCCTATTGGTAGCACTCGATGTTAGGAATGCATTCAATTCGGCTCGATGGGACAACATCTGTACTGCCCTAGATAGACTGAATGTGCAATCATACCTCAAAAGGATCGTCGTAAGTTACTTTGAGAGTAGATTCCTTTCGTACGACACAGAAGATGGCCCTCGAGAGTATAGAGTCACTGGTGGGGTACCTCAGGGCTCCGTAATCGGGCCACTTTTGTGGAACATCATGTACGATGGTCTGTTAAAGCTGCAACTTCCGCAGGGAGCCCAAATAGTGGCTTTTGCGGACGACGCAGGAGTCGTTATTGTTGGAAAACACCTAGAAGAGCTCCAAAGAACCTTCGACGAAACTTACGACAAGGTACAGTGCTGGATGCAAGCAGCGGGACTCGAACTCGCCGAACACAAGACAGAGGCTGTCCTTTTCACAAGTCGGAAAAAGGTAGAGACGATCGACCTAACTGTAGGGGAACATACGATCACCTCTCAGCCCTACATTAGGTACCTGGGAATTATGCTGGACGCCAGACTCAACTTTAAGGAGCAAGTAAAATATGTTACAGAGAAGGCGTCCAAGGTGGCATCGGCGCTATCACGATTGATGCCTAACATTGGCGGCCCACGACAGGACAGAAGGAAACTACTGACATCAGTGGTTACTTCCGTCCTCACCTACGCGATTGTCATCTGGGGAGAGGCCTTGACAATTCAAGAGTGTCACCGAAGAGTAGCAGCGGTCTGTCGTCTCAGTGCCTTGAGGGTCTCTAGTGCATTCCGCACGGTGTCGGAAGACGCTGTTGCCCTTATAGCGGGTATGATGCCCATCCAAATACTGTGCGAAGAAAGACGGTCTCTGTTCAAACAAAGGCACCTGTTGGCAGGAGCCCGAGAGGACCAGTGCCGTGAAATTAGAGGCAGTAGCTTGCAACAATGGCAGGTAAACTGGGATGAATCTGCGAAAGGGAGATGGACGCACCGTCTTATCCCTCAGGTGGATAGTTGGGTGAACCGTAGTCACGGGGAAACCAACTATTACCTGACGCAGATGCTCTCAGGGCATGGCTGCTATAGAGCTTACCTCTATAAGTTCAAATATGAGGAGTCACCAGACTGTCCGGCGGGGTGTGGAGTACCGGAGGATGCAGCCCATGTATTCTTCATTTGTCCACGCTTCTTACCTAATAGGGTAAAACTGGAAGAAGTGCTTGGCGAGGCCCCAACACCAGATAATCTGGTTAACTACATGTTGAGGTCGGACAAATATTGGGCTGCCACCAACATCTTTGCCTCCTCAATATTAAAGGAGCTACGTAACGAGGAGCAGAAGAGGAGAGAAAACTCCTTCTGAATGCGGAAAGCTAGCTGATAAATAGCATAAACTGTGGCAAAGCTACGGCTATGACCTCTCCCGCGAAGTAATACCTAACGGTAGTTCCGCGGGAGAAGAAACGGTCAATGAAGAGAGGTTAAGGTTTTAGTCGGTGCGAGTCCGACACACGGGGAAGTTTTTTACTTCCTTATGGTGCGTAGGCATTTCCCCCTCAAGAAAAAAAAAAAAAAAAAAAAAAAAAAAAAAAAAAAAAAAAAAAAAAAAACACACACACACACACACACACACACACACACACACACACACACACACACACACACACACACACAGACACGGAACAAATTTTCTGCTAAACAAATGTCAAAATGACATTTAAAACGTCAAAATGACATTTAATATGTCAAAGTAAATAGCAGTTTTAAAAAAACAAATGACGATTTTCTTAAGTCAAATTCAGATAGATCTTTGTAAGGGAATATTTTACAACAAAAGTAGGTGACCTATATTATAGAGAATTGAATGCTCTACAAAAAAGGTTCTATAAAATTTTCACGTAACATGTGTCTTTCTTGAGATATCTTCAAAAAATAAATATTTTTGGATGTCACCCCTCCCCCTTACACACAATTTTAATTATTTTGAAATGGGACCGTCCTCAAGCCAGACCAAACCAACCAACCAAGTTTCATCAATATCGGTTCAGTGGTTCATGAGTTAAGCGTGTGACAAGGATTGGGGGACAGACACACAGACACACAGACACACAGACACACAGACACACACACACACAGACAGACAGACAGACACGGAACAAAAAGTGTTTGTCTTGACCTGAAACGGATAAATAAAGTAAAATTTTTGAAATCGGAGAACAAATTTTTTTTCTCGTTTTAAAACGATAACGAAGCTTCTCGTATCTTCGATATTGCGAGGAAGCAATTGTCTATGTGTTAAAAATGTGATCAACGTAAAAAAATTCGTGATCAATTTGGCTCCGATAGAGGTTGTTTGTTAATATGATAATTTTTACCAATATGGAAATATCCACGTTTATCTTATTGATAAATGTATATTATTACTAACAATGTTCTTATCACGATGAAAATTTTGTTTCGTAGGTATTGAAAACATATATTTTAAATACAAAAAATATTTTATAAATGACACCACTAAATTTATCATATCGAAAATTGCACTTTCACTATAGTTGGGTGGTGTAAAAAATATTCATACTGCTAAATATTTATTAATACAACCATTATGTTTAATCTATTTGAAAGTTTCGTTAGTTGGTGTAATAAATTATTTATTAATTTGACAATTAAAAAGATTTTTAGATAAACATGAAGATTATATTTCTCAATTTAATAAAATATCCTCAATAAGATTTTTTTTTATTATTATATTGGGAAAAAATTTTATATTAAAAAGATAAATTTATTAAACATTTTTCCATCTCAGATCAAGATTTTTTTCTGATCGTAATTATATGTTTTATAACTACAAAAATTTCTTTCAATTTAACAATGTATAGTTATTGAAAAATCACATTTCATTAAAATAATACGTTTTAAAATACAGATCGACGTGTGAGTTCGAGCGATGACTGTGCTATTATTTGCGACAAAGAACCCAATCATAGGAGGCTTTGTATATGAAACTGAACGCGCCCGTTGCGTTTGTCCAGTCAGAGTGATTCAATCACTTCTTCTGTTTATAACTATTGCATTTGAATGACACACTTCTTAAAGAAACGTGTAATTACATAGTTTTTATCGAAAATATTTACTTTATTAATACTATAGAGTTATAAAATAAAAACTGCGAAACAGATACATAGAATAATTTACAGAAAATTCTTTATCTACACAGAAAAAAAACTGTATTGGACCCAAAAAACCTTTGTTTTGTATATAACGAAAACAATATTTTCTTAATATAAGAAACATATACTCTTAATCCAACTACGTTATTCCTTCGTTCAAGAATACTATAGTTGGTTTAAGAGATTATTGCTTATCTTAAGAAAATATCGTTTTCGTTATATACAAAACAAGGTTTACTTGGTTTGAGAAATCTTTTCTACCAGTGTAGTGAGCTTTGATTGGTTGACGTTCATAACAATTAAAAATTTATAAAAACCACGTAACCCACTTGACACAACTCAAAAAATACCCTTGCTAATCGATTTGTGAATCAATCCCAAGTCCAACGAGGTACATGAAGCCATATATGAAATTTTTTAGGGGAGGTCATGACCGGAAAAATTCCTCAAGTGAGCTAAATTAGAACCACAGACCTACCATTTAGCTAAAACCCGAGGTCTCTAGGTAGTCAGGAGGGTGAGATCTCGCGGTGGAAGACAGACGGACGGACGGACAATCGAGCATATAAGCGCTACCACTTCGTTGGTTGCGCTAAAAATCTTATGTCCGATATCATAAAGGGGCTAACAAATTTGCTAGCTAGCAAGCACTCTCAGATGAGGTATCAAACTTATATGACAGTTCTAGTGGAGTTTCATGAAGACTTTGACAAGTTTCGCGCACGCATTGTATATGTAAACACCAACGGTATTAAAACAGTAATAATATTATGAAAATTATTTTGTACGACCAGAGTCGCCAACTGTGTTACAATACTTTGAAGTATTACTGCTCTAAATTTCATAGATACTATCACAAAATTAATACCTCATTTGGCAGTGCTTGCAAGCAAGCAAATTTTACTAGCTCCTTTATGATACCGGACATACATAAATCTGATATGTACTTCACTTGTAATGTAATATAAAACTACCCTATTTTTATTTTAACTAAGCTTTTTTAACACACATACAATTTATTTTTGAAAATGTTTGAATTAACTATGAAGCATTCTAAAAGAGTTTCAATGTCCAAAGTAACATCGGTACTTGAGTAATATTTGTAGCAGAATGGACACAAATTAGTATACATCAAACGAATGTATATATCATGAAAATGTGCATCTTGAATTACAGAAATAGAATTTAATAAATATAATATACATATGTATGTTCATCGCGGTCATTATGAGTTATCGTTTTAAGCAGATTTATGGCAATTTATATACATAAAAAGTCGAACAATTTTCTATTGAGATAGAAATTAAAAAATTTATTAATTAATGTGACAGTAAATTATTATTTTTAAATAATTTCGAATGGGATTTTATAACAAATGTAATTTTAGAATTTGTGTATTCTTTGTAAGACCTATTTTATTCTAATTAGACTGTACTGTATACAAAGGTGGACTAAGGAAGGTTATCAGGGGAAATGATATTTAAGCCCCTCTTCCCTCCACTAGATGCTATGAATGAAATATTGTAATTGTAATCTTTTTTATGAAATAAGAAAGATTAAAAAATGAAAATTTGTTTTTTTTTAGTTCGAGCAAATTTGGAAAAAACATATTTTTTATTTTTCATTTTGCCAATTTTTACCTTTGTAATGCCTCCCAGGGTTCCTTTAGCAATTGGGGCTCGAGGTCACCCCTCTCGCTTGTAGAATAACAAAAATTATTAAATTATATCATTGTAATTTTAACTATACAGAATTTTGTTTTAATTTATCTACATGAACTAATTAATTCAATATTATTGATTTTATTTTCGTTAAAAAAATATAAATTGTGTTTAGGGTGATACATTCAACCCTAAATATAGACCACCTGGTGATTTTTGACGTACTCGGTAAACTACTTCAGAAGTTGTTACAATAGAAACAGAACAAAACATCGGGGTTCGATTTCATATCTCAATAGGAGGTACTGGAATATACTTCAGATATAATTTTAAATAATGCAGAATCATTGTGAATCATTTAAAAGATTAGTCATTTATAAATATTTAAATATGTACCTATAGTCGTATGTATATACTCACTAATATAAGAAGATACTTATATGTAATAGTTTCAAGTTTTTTTCCACATCCAGGCCCTGTGAGAGCTTCAACGGGGCCCGGGCCAACCCACATTTCGGGGGGGCCACTTTACCCCCCCCCCCCCTCCCGAACGCAAGGACATTCCAAACAAATTTTGTACTTTCTTATAACATTTTAATATTTCTTTATAAAATTCTTATAACTTCCTGATATTATTTTAGTATTAAAAAGCAGGAGGTTTTTTAAAGAAAATTTTCCGTTTTTTTGCTTTCTACTTGTACTTTTTCTACAAGTTGTATCTTTTTTGTAGTATATTTATGTTTTTCAAATAATCTCTGTTAAAAATAATATAAGTATCAAAAAAATGTAAAATATATATAATATAATTTCAGGGCGCCCGCGCCGGGGCCCCTGAGATACAAGGGGCCCGGGCCATATGGCCCTCCTAGCCCCCCCTCTATCTGGGCCTGCCCACATCCTATACCGGGCCCCTCTACTAGAATATCTAGCGGGCCCCTTCCCATAAAGAAATTCAATATATTTTTTTGAAGACAACCAAAAAAACTTATTGATTCACCGTACCGGGTTTCTTTTAGCCCCGGACCCCAGTCAAAGCCTTGTCAGCCTCTCTGATTGTCTTTAACATTAGTAGTATGTATTATATACCAAATTTTGACGTGTCGATAAATGAAGGCTTGGACAATACCCCAGTGTAAGACACTTATTTAAATAAATGTACTAAATTAAGAATATTGATGTTTGATAACTGTCATTACTGAATCATAATCTATAGACACTTGACTGTAAAATATACTTGATTTGATGACAATTGGCCAATGAGGGTCAAAATGGTGAACATTTAAACAAATTATTAGTGTAATTTATTAATTAATTAATGTATTATTGTCATAGCAACTGCTTTGCATTGTTACAAAAACGATTCTTTATTTTATAACTTTTGTGTCGTACATAATACTTATCATTCTGTAATCATTAGCAACGAATCAACGATCCTAATTAATCCTTTGTAGCTTCATGTGACATTTCTGTAACAAACCTCAATAATCCCGCTAATATACGTACTAAATATATTTAGTTCATTCAAATATGTGTAACACTACTGTAACATACCACTGAATAACTTAGTATCAAGTAAAATTCACAGTTGGAATAACCTATTGACTTACGTATTATTACTATTGGCAGTAAGGCAGGACCAGATCGGCTACTGGCCGATTTGGATCGAAAAAAGAATACGTTGTTATGTAGTTTCCCCAGTGTACTGGCGTTTCACAAATAATTTGCGAAAAATGCGGTGTAGCATTATGCTACAACAAACACAATAATTGTTTCAAATCCTGCCATACCACATAAGTGTTTTTTACGATTAACTCACAGTAATGTCACTCACAAAAAAGTCAAATAAATATTTTTAAATTTCTGAAAAATACGTGTTTTTTATATGCATAAACTTGTCTCATTATCAACATAATTTTAATTTTTAAGATCTTGAGCTACAAAGGGTTAAGGTTCATAATTAAATTGATTTAATAAAGAGTTACTTGTTATTGTATTAGTAACATGTTTCATGATTGTTATAAAAAAGAAGCCCATCAATCCCAAAAAACTGTATACCTTGACCTTAAAAGATCGTAGACTGGTGTCAATATCTTAGATTTTTATAAATAAGAAAAAAAATAGTTAGTCAAATATATCACCCACTCTTTACTTTTGACTTTGATTAACTTTATATGTGCAATGTACATACATATGGACATAATCTTTATATGTGTGTGTCAACTACTTAATAAATATAATTGAGAATAAAATGTTTCCACTTAATTATAAAATGAACATAAAGAAGAAAACTCTAAAAGTAAACGAATACATAAGGTACAAATTTTTCTCATCAAACTCAAAGCGAAAAGAAACGTAAAGAAAATGTATACAAACTTACCTTACTTGAAATTCAAACTTATTTGTCAAATACATAATATAATAACCGAAAATCATAATTTAAACAGCGTCTCCACTCGTTACATCTAAAAAGAAAACACTTGACTGTTAATTCATGTGTTAGTTTGCCTCAAGCAGCAATTAGCCTTTATGTCAAAGTGAGCTGTGCATTTTGCGTTAGCTGTAGATGTTATACAGACGTACTCTAGACATGGCGGTATGGGTACCACTGGGGTGCAGCTGGAGATTGAGTGGCCTACAAGTCCCCTTGTGTGCCTACTACAGATTCTTGGAAATCATGTTAGATTTAAATGCAACCATTCAAACTAATATGATAGTGCTTTTATATTTTAGTTCAGAAAATTATTTATATTTTAAATATGTATAAGTCATACATGTATATTATTATTTATTTATAATCTTTTACATAAAATGCAACTTTTTTTATTTACTAATAATAAAATTGATTAAAAAATATTCTTTATAGATGCATTTTCTTGGTTCTATCTTTTTAATATCACGAATTTCACAGCCCTATAATATCACAGCCTAGTAATATGAGAACATTCGAGGAGAAAGACAGTTCTATTTTTCTATCTTTTACGCTAATCTCGAAAACTACTGAACCGATTTGATTGCGGTTTTCACTAATAGATAGATAATTTTTCAGAGCAGGTTCTTGGCCATTTTTTAATATTGCCTGTTCTATGAAAAATTTGAATTGGTTTGTATTAAAAAATGTAATAATAAGATTTTAGTGTTAATAATTTAATAATTCATTTTTTAAAGGTGGTAACGATTATATAAGTTTTTGGGAAACCATACAAACATTTGTGCAAAAATAAAGTTTCTACAAAAATTTTTATTGTTAATTAATAAAAAAGAAAAATGATTACTTTATTAACAACTTAATAAAATAATAACAATTGAAGATATCAGGACCAAATTTTCATAAAATGTTCTTTACTACAAAATGTTTTTTTCCGGGGGTATCAAATTAAAAAGTATCAAAATTTATTAGTTATTAAAGCTTAATAAAAGTCTGCCCTTAGTCACATTTTTTTAGTTGTAGAGAATTTACTAACGAACAACTTTTACTGAAACTTTTTTTATAAGATATTTATTTAGATAGTTATTTAACAATAATCGGAAAATCATAAGAATTTTGTAATGAAACCATGATTTTAACAATGACGCGGACAACCAAAACCGGAGCAAACTTATGTCCGGTTTCATAAAGGAGCAAGCACTCTCAAATGGGGTTTCAAACTTATATATGACAGTTTTCTTGAAATTTTTAACAGATAGTTTCATGAATAGGAAGTAAAAACAAAGGTATGTAAAGTATATTTACTAAAGAGTATTTCTATATACTAACCTTGAGTAAAAACGGTAAAAACCAAATTACTGCGCATGTTAATATCATAACTGTCATATAAGTTTGACACCTCAAATGCAAGTGCATGCTTACTAGCAAATTTTGATACCGGATATTAAAGTATTGTTCTAATATATACCACTTTTACAACAGATTCTGTGAGTAGCAAAACTACACCTATTTTAAGCACTTTTTAGCTCACAATCAGGTAGTCTAGCTGGTCTAAGAATATTGTTAATTCTATATTTACAACTTAAAATTATAATTTAATTAATATGATATGAACACAGACAATAGGTTTTGTCGATTACATGCCATATTCTTGTTGTGCAAATGATATGATCAGATGGTCTTGAAGGGTAAATAATTGTTTAGGAAAAACAAAAGTTTTTAATCATTGTTATTAACACAATGGTACTGCTTTGGTGTATTCAACAGCAGGTGGTGGCATCGCGTCGGCGTTATTTTGTGTACATGTACTAATTACTTCTGCAGTCACACGTAAGTAAATATGATCGATATTAGTCTATCACAGCGATTCTCAACCTTTTCGCATATCGTGACTAATTAAAATTGTATCGGACAATACTAGTTACTATAGAATTAATTAATATAACATCTCGTCTTCTCGTCAAATTGTTATATAAAGTTTATCAAGTTATATGTTTTAAAAAAGTAATAGGTACTTTATTGTTATTTAATTTTTAAAAGTGCAACGGGGGTTAGGGGTCAATAAATAAATATATATTATTTATTTTAACAATCATGGTAGATATAAATGAAAATTATTCAAAATTACAAAAAAAATTACTCCCCCCCATCTATAAGAAGAATCCTGATAGTGCTACTGCCACAATGTACCAGTTTAGAAACTCTAATCTTATAAATAAATGATATAAATATATGTACATATTATTATTGGTGTCAAAATTTGTTACAATTGAAATTTTAGAATATTTAATATTTTCTATATTTTTTGATAGAACTTTCTATTAAAAATTACATTTTCTAAGTTATTTATAAGTTATTTATACCCGACCTAAACGGCTGAACCAATTTTCATCAAACGCCAGGTATATTTGAAAATATGGAAAACCAAAATGGCGAGCATAGTAGTTAATCTGCCCGAACAAAATATTTTTTATATACTTATATTACCACTGTTTTAATACCGCTGTTTTTTTACTTACTGCGCATACGCTAAACTGTCAATAAACATCAAGTAACTGTCATTTAATTAAGTTTGAAACTACATTATGTGTGCTAGCTTTGTGTGGTTTTAAAAATACTAATCTTGGCCCCTATATCCTATAATAATCCTCCAGACCGGAATTGTTATTTGGCCCTCTATGAAATTATTTTTTCGATAAGTTTGAATGACCTTTTTTTAGTTATTTCAATTACTTTTTTTGCTCGCTGCACTGAGCCTTTTTTAATCTCGGGCCCATGATATTATTATTATCATAAATACATTTACTATTACTTTACCTCAATTATTATAAAATAAAAATTACATATTAAATAAATAACATAAGTGAGAGAATTTACAAGTACTCCATGTTTATAATGTACAGTACATACATACATTACACACTTAAATAGAAATAAATTTTCTTTCATACATGGTGGGGGAAGAAAAATGTTTTTAAACATATGCTGACAAACACGAGAAAATAAATTTCATACAAAATATATGTCCCTCTTTACTATTAGATTTCAATATAGACGGATACAATAGCAAAAGAAAGCGAACGGCGGGCACACAACGTATATAATGTAGATGTATTGTAGCCGCATTGAGCCGTTATGGCTTTCCTATGCAAATGTTCCAGTCAAGGAAACGCTCTACGATCAGCGTGTGTTTTGCCAAAATATATAGTCTGAGGAGGGATTGTTATGTGTGTGTGTTGGCGAAACGTACCCCCCTGACCCCCCCTCCCCCCAATACGGACTTGTTTACTGATTTAATGCTGCTTGAAGAGTTATTCTAAATACTAAAGTAAATAATAGTTTTAGTTTATAGTACGCTACTTTTATTATAAAGAAGTAGAGATTGTGAGTTCGAAACGCCTCAGGAATATTTTTTAACATCATGAATGTAAGATTGCTATTACACTTTCAATGAAATATATCAAAAATCTATGATCAAATATAGGAGATTAGGTAAGGAAAGATATAGGACTAACAATACATTAACCTAGCTTCACGAGTCATCGACATATCATTCGGATTTTAAAATAAATATCAATTGTTTTGAGTTGTAATATAACTTAATAATAAATGTTTTATATTGTTTTTAAAAGTATTTGATAACAGAGAAACGTCTATTATACGTCTTTTAGATATATGTATGGTTAAAGGACATAATATTTTTACGATATTTTTGAAAATTTTGTTAAAGATTTTAATAATAAATAACAAAACGAAAATTTTAATACATCGAATTGTTATCCGGTATTGAATAATAAAAAAAATGATAACCCATTTACTCCATTTGACAAACGCCCAAAACATATTATTGATCTACCAATAAGTATAATTATAACAAACCTGACAGACGGTGTTGATTTCATAAGTGTTAATTTTTTTTATTTCGATCCGGAACACTAAAAAAGGTCTGAACTTCCATAAAATGGCAACAATCTAAAAAAACTATAAAAAATTTATCAAACCCCACACGTGGGTGTTGCCGCAGAACCCACTTGGATACAACTCAAAAAAATACCCTTACCAATCGATTCGTGAATCAATCCCGAGTCCAACGAGGTACATGAAGCCATATATGAAAAATTTTGGGGAGGTCATCATCATCATGACTAGAAAAATTCCGAAAATGGGCCTACCTTTTAGCGAAAACCCGAGGTCTCTAGGTAATCAAGGGGTCGAGATCTCGCGGTGGAAAACAGACGGACGGAAAATCTAGCATATAAGCGCTACCATTTCGTAGGTTGCACTAAAAATAAGTTTAAAAAAACATCGAATGCAGTGGAGTTAATCCGTACGACCTCTGAACGATTCAAATATATGAATTTTTTTTTAATTAATTTAAACCTCACTTTAATCTGCATATTTTATATTATCTTCATCGAAAAATGGTCACTTTTATAAAAGTAAGCATAGAACATGTATTTTTAAATTTCACCGGATTTTATGTTGGCAGGCCTGATCCAATATCGTGTTTGTAGTGAATGATCGCAGTAACGTAATGTCACTGCATTGTGTGAATCGACAGTCCATAATACCAAGAAAAGGGGAGAACCGAAAGGTTTCTTATAATAACATAAAAGCGAGTTATGGGATTCTATATTCTTCATCTTATTTGTTACTATACTCTTAATAATGTTTGGGGGCATTGTAATGGATTCTTTACGATTTTTGTCATAGAAATACTTTTCCAATTCACTTTTTATTTTGCTTCACTTAATCTTACACTGAATAATATAAAGATATTAGTATTGATACATTTTGATACTTATTTTCAAGTAGTAGAAACATTTAAAAAGTAAATTATTCAAAATCAACCATACTGCCCATAAATGCGAAAGTGTTTTTCTTACCTTTTCACGGCTAAACTGCTGAAGTCTGCTGAACCGATCTTGATGAAATTTGGCAGGAAGATAGCTTGCATCCTGAGGAAGGACAAACGTGATTGATGTCGCATTTTTCTATAAATACAAAAAATACAATGTTTTTAAAACATAACATTAAATTATATGGCATGTTTTAAAATATAAATAATTTGTTTTAAAAATATTTATTATCAGACAATATTTAGACACATGAAATTTTATTTCTTTTTAAATTAGATTATTTCAATATAAATGTAAACAAAAACAAATAATAATATATTTTGTCAATAAAATTATTGAATCTTGTGAATATGTACTAAATAATTTCTGGAGAAATGTTAAATTAAAAAAATAAAATATAAAGTAAAGTGGCTAAAAGTGTGAAAAAAACGACTAAAATGATGAACGGACTTTAAAAAAATTATTCAAATATTTTTATGTTTAATCAAGATATAACATAGAAGACAAAAATTAAAAGTTCTTCGTCCCCTACCAAGTAACGTATTAAAAAAATCAATTAGTGTATACACTTCCACTTTGTTAAAAAATAAATGCGCCGTTGCTATTAAGGCAGTTAAATAAAGCTTTTATCAAATACAAATCCCCTAACCATAAAAATTGTAAGAGTTTAGACTTACACGTGTTTCAATAGCAATGCTATCATCATCAGAGTCCTAAAGACACAGTGTCTTTAGGACTCTGATGATGATAGCATTGCTATTGAAACACGTGTAAGTCTAAACTCTTACAATTTTTATGGTTAGGGGATTTGTATTTGATAAGTCATAACCATAGTTTTTGTCTGTTGTTTGTTATAAATAAAGCTTTGTATAGTAAAAAATTAACTATATAGACATAGAATACCAAATAAATAAAACAACTAATTGTCTAAACGTCAAAAATTTAATAAGCAAGGAAACGTAGCGAGCTTTCGATTCACAGAATCATCGTCAGGCTAAAATAATAAATAGTAATTAAATACAATAAATATAATACAAAATATTGGTATTTTAAAAATAAAAATTCAGAAATATACCTATTTAAAAGGGAGAATGCGAGAACGGTGTCGTTATTTCAACAATTTTCATTAGCTACGGAATTGTTTGGAAAAAATAACAAATCTCTTAGTAACTAAATAGTTACACAATATTAGCAAAGATGTTTGCATTCACCCCACTTTACCCTACACTTAAATATGTCGACTCAAGACATTATTATTAAAGATGTATTTGTTTAACCTAAGAGTAATTAATTTTTTTACGATCCATAAGATTGTGGATATATTTTATTAAGGTCATCTTGTTTATATCATATTCACACCATTAATATTACTCGGTCGTGTCATACTCAAGCATTTGCTCAAATAAATAAACATATACACACATATGTACATAACTGAATAATACAAAGGTTTCATCATGGAATGCAAAATTATTTATTTATTGATCAACATATTTGTTATTAACACAGCACTTGGTATAAACGTAAGTTGTATAGAAATTCAATGTAAATTTTAGTATAATTATTAACAACTAACTGGATTTCAGTTAAATCTGCAGCTATCGAATTCAAATGAGCAGCTTAATCAAAATAATCAACAGGAGTGTGTTAATTATCATATTTCTGTACCAGGTATGTAAAATTATTTGTTGGGTAATTATCAAAGATTATAAATTATCTAAATAATTTTGTACCTTGTCTACAAATGATAAGTCAAGTTTAGATATTTATTTCAAATAAGCTACTTTAAATTACAACTCTGAGCTTTCATAGGTACGTTGCATGTTCAAAGTATGTAATGAGGGGGGGGGGGGGGGGGCAAGATAGGTAGGAATGTTATACAAAGATTTTTTTTGATCGTCAAATATTTCTTTTAAATTTTTAAAAATATTTCTCCATAAACGGTTTACCAAAAAAGATTTAGGGGGTAGGATTTTTAACTAAAATTCCACTCCAGGGCACAACATTCCTTATTTCACCGCCACTGTATCCGAATATCATTACAAAATTATTGGAAATAGGAGTGACTGTGGTTTCTTAGTTAGTTAAATTAAATATAAACACATTAACCCTTCAATAAAAAATGACACTCGACACGTGTTTCGATTTTACCAGAAGCCCTTATCAGGAGCCATACTAGTCTGAAAGTAGTAGGGTATTAATGAGAACTTCTTGACAAGTCGAAACACGAATCGAGTGATATTTTTTCTCTTTTGGTTATGCGTATATTAGAAAAAAACAAATGGCAATATTTTTAAGGGAATATTTTACAACAAACGTTGTGGTGACCTATATTTTGGAAATTGAATGCTCTACAAAAAATATTTTACAAAATTTTCACGTAACATGTATCGTCATATTTTGAAATGTCACCCCCCTCCCTTACACACAATTTTAATAATTTTCAAATGGGACCTTCCTCAAATTAAACCCAACCAGTCAACCAAGTTTTATTAATATCGATATAATGGTTCATTACTTATAAGTAAGACAAGGATTTAAAGGACGGACAGACAGACATGGAACGAAAAGTGTTTGTTTTGACCTAAAACTAAAGATAAAGTTAAATTTTTGAAATCAGAGAACTTTTTTTTATATAAGAGCTAACATTTTGGGCTGTTGTCCACTTTGTCGTATTATATTTCATAACGTTTCAGAAACACTTCTGAAGAAGACTTCAACAAGAGAGTTAAAACTTCAATAAAAATAATACGACAACGTAGACAACTCTTAAAAACAACGGCCACGAAAGCCTTATACAGAATAAAACTTTTTCGATTAAACAGCTTCTCGTATCTGCAATATGGCGAAGAAGCAATTCAAAAATAAGAGTTAATCACATCACCTTTCGAATAGCTCATGTATTAAATTAAGTAAATATCCTATTTATAAATAATCATTGTTCAGATGAAAACAAGTCGAGAACAATAGCAAAATTCCGCGACGATTACACATTTTACCACGGATATGGATATTACAAATATCACGTGAACCCAGCTCCGTGGCTGACAGCTAAGTACATCTGTGAGCTGGAAGGCGCACACTTGGCTGTAATTGACTCTCAGAAGAAAGCGGATTTACTCGTGTTAATATTTAACTCGCATCCTCGTTCTGAAGTCTTATCTCCTAATCAGTTCTTCATTGGGTTTCATTGTCTGCATGTTGAAGGACAATATGAAACTATTTTTGGTGAGTATGCCATTTTTAACTACTTTCTACAAATAAGTAAAATACAATTATTTTTCCTCTAACATAGCCCTAATATATTTCGATTTTTTTTTATAAATACACGAAATCCAAACATTCTTATCATTGTGCTCCGTAAAGTCAGTGGCGTATCATTCGGGTTTTAAAATAAATTTTAGTTGTTTTTTATAATTTTTATTTTTTATCTATGATATTTGTTAAGTAAAATAAAGTATATACTGATAAATTGGAGGTGTGGGGGTTCTGACCCCTAAACCACACTGTACTAACAGTTATACATAAATATAACACTTATTTTAAAAATAAATCGAAAATGTTAACTATGTATCTATATAATATTTTAGGAACACCATTAAAAGATTCGGGGTATACGAAATGGATCAAAGGACAGCCGAGCAGAGGAAAAGATGAAAAATGTGGTTCATTCGCTCTTACGGGATTGGATGACTTCCCTTGCAGCTACACAAGTAATTTTATTTGTGAGAAACAAATATAATTCAAATTATATTGCAATATAATATGTAATAAATACTTATTTTATTAAATTAGTTTTTAACCTTATCGAAGACGAAAAACTATCTTCTTATTGTTATTGTTTTTATAAGGGTACTGTCTTATATAAACATTAAAAATTAGGGATTACATTAGGAGTGGTGATTTTATTTTTTTCTTACCTTTCATACACATTTTTTTACAGAACTATTCGAGATAAACCAAAAATACAGTTAGTATAATGGAAAAACTTGTAAATCAAACCTACCATGCTTCCAAATGACATTAAAAGATTAAAGCTAAATAAATTATTCGATCTCTTGTATTTTGGCAAAATTTATAAAAATACTAGCATTATTTTGCTTGCTTTATAATCCTATAGACAGCGGAAAATTTTAATGTACAAGAATCTTAAAAAAAGTAAATATTAATAACTTAATTATTTTAATGAAAATATATAATTATTATATGTAAATTGAAGACCACCAAAAACAAAGCAAATAGAATGAGGTGCCAGCTGAGGGCCTCATGAGAAACATTTCCGCGTTATATATTGGGGAAATTAGGTAACTTCCTAGAGCACCTAAATAAAGGGTACAGGAAAAAAAGAAACCTGAAGAGTTACAATTTTCTTCCAGTACCTACATCCCGATAAGTAAGCGAAAACCTATCATTATAACATATTTTTTACAGTCTGAAACTGTAATAATGTTTGCAGATATTCATTACAAATTGATGGACATACTGTCAAAATTACATATTAATTAATACAGTTTCAGAAAGTAAAAAATATTTTATAATAATAGCTAGGTAATGTCGCTTACTATCTGGGATGTACAGGGAAAAACCGAAAACATTTTCATTTTTTACGTGTGTAAGTGAACAGTTTTTGAAGTAAAAATATCTTTCCAATGGGAGCTCAAATTTTGTTTGCATCTAGGGCCTCAAAATGTATAGTACAGCCCTGTCTGGACAGTATTTTTTTTTTATAAAACATCATAATGTAACTTCAAACGTACCTTTCTATTAATCAAAATAAAATATAATAGCTAACACATTACCTTTACATAAAACAAATACTGTTAAATACATTTCAATTTCGTTATTAATTTGATTAAACAAACAAATCAACACCAGCAAACATTATAAAATATTTAATATAATATGTCCCAAACAAATAAAATATTAATCAAAAACAATCTATAAAATATAACTGACGTTTACTTCCTCTTTACGAATCCATATCTACGACAGAATCGCATCAAATCCATATATCAAATAATAGAGTCAAAGCTGACAATAATTTTTATGAGCAAACTTATTTAATGGTCCATGAATCATTAGGCACTGTAAATATGATCAATTTGTAACGCGGGTACTTGGGTTCGAGTCCCTCTGTGTTTATTTGCCTGGGGCACAACCGTACAGCATATGACAATTAGTTTTTGTCTGTGAATATATTGATCTGTTTTGATAAAAGGCTATAAAAAGAAAGGGGGAATAATGGGTTTGTATTTTACACTTAATTCGTATATGGAGGGTGGAACTGATTTTACGCGATATGTTTTCTTTATATGCGGCATAAAATTGTATAGTTTGACATGAGTGTCGAAGCTGGAACAACTTTATGGGTTTAATTAATTAACAATTTTGAAAATATTTGAGTATCTATTTTTAATTAACTACGATTTTAAGGTTCCGTACAAAACTAGGAACCTTTATAGTTTTTCCATGTCCGTCCGTCATGTAAAAATTTATAAAAATTTAATAAGATGAAATTTGGTATAAGATCGTAGATTGATGACCTAAAAACAGAAATGATAAGATTTTTGAAACAAAAATTTTTTAGACCCAGCTTCCATAAAATGAAAAATGTTTTCAAAAAAAAATTTCACCTATTCCATTGAGTGGGGTGTTGTTAGAAAGGTCTCCTAAAATGCAACAAAAAATGTATTAGAACTTTTTAATTTTAACCCATCACGACGTATTTGCTCTCCAAAGTCTTTATAAAAGCGCCCCACCCCCCTCTATTTTCTAAACTATCGATTCAAAAAATCTTTTAAAAAAATCAGAATGTAGCTTTTAATTAGTACCTACTTTCACTGAAAATTATAACGAACATTGTCAAAAATATTTTGGACCCCCTTTCATAGACTGAAAAGTGAATGCACATTTTTTTTTCATTTACCCCATTGAGTGGGGTGTCATTTGATAGGTCACCTAAAATTCAATAATTAAAGTCTAATGACTTTTTGTTTTTAACCCTTCAGTCACAAAAATTTTGAAATAAATATTTTTTTATAAATCATAGTGAGAATGACTACGGAACCCTACCATGTGCGTGCCCAACACGCAATTGCCCGTTTTATTTCAATATAGTTTTAACTAAACTATGTTACGCAATAATGCATAAACCCAAACAAATATCATTTTATATACGTCTCTCTCTCTCACTAAAATTTACTTAAAAAACGTGGTTTCTAATAATTCAGAAAATTTACAGATATCTAAAAGAATGTTTACTCAAATTTTCATCAAATTCTCTCTGTCACATCACTTTGAAAACTCCTGTTAATTTGTTTATTTAATATCTCTTTATCTATTCTCCTAATGAGCTTAAAATTATGCAAGGTTCTTTTTAAATATAAATGTCTTGTTAATTTTATTAACCACCTTAAAATCATAACTAGCGGGTGTAAAAATTCCGGGCTAGTGTCTATATACTCGAAATACCATTACGTGATTCAGTTTGAACAAAAAATAGCGGAATGGGTAGGAAGAATTTCAATTGTCTGATTTACAAGAATTCTAGGACAAAAGTTATTTTGTTTGAAAATGAATATTTGAGTAAAGTTTCGATATTTATTCGTTGAATTTATAATGTACTTTAAAGTACATGAAAGTCATTTATTTCATCCGCCACATTTCTGAGAAATATAATACAGAAATCGATGTTACCTAGGTACATTCAGTATTACCTATATTTACTGGTTTTTATCTCAAATGAATAATACATTCATATTTAAATTATCCATATAAAAAGTATGCGTATCGAAAAAAACCTTCAGAACTATTAACTTTATTTGTTATTTAATTAAGAGAGTATCCATGTATTACGTAAGGTTTTTGGGGTAAAGAGGGGTTCGTCAAACCATATGAATTCTTACGTGGAGAGGGGGAATGGCAAAAACGTTATTTATATAAGGTTTTTTATTATTAATTATTTTTAATTACGCTAAAATTGATTTTTCAGATATTGTCCTCGCGTTGCACAAAGCAGAATAATTCACGATTAGTTAATCAGTTGTTTTCAAAGCATTATTACGTCAATTTTAAAAAACAACCACGGCTATGATACAAATTATAAGGTAAAAAAATTGTCATATTTAGTGAATTTTTCATTTACAAATTGAGAATAAGTTTAGAATAAACATTAATTATGGATTGAAAACAACCCATTAACTAATCGTTAATTATTTTGCTTTGTGCAACACGAGGTGAGAGTATTTTTTTTAATCAATGTACTTTCAAACTGCTATAATACATGTATTAAAAAAATAATTCTAAAGGATAGGGAAGGGATCACCTTATATACTGACGGATCCTTACAGGGAGGAGGGGAGAGTTTCAAAAAGTAACCTTACATCCTATATTATACGAATGAAAAAAATATATGTCTTCCAAGTTTTTTTTATTGAAAATGTGATAGACATGTATAGGATGTATAGGATGAAAAAACATCCTATACATTTTTACGTAACATCCATCATTCTTGAGATATTTAAAAAACAATAATAATTTTGGAATTCCATCCCTTCCTTATCCGATTTTGTAGATTTTAATAAAGAACCATCTAGTCAACAAAAAAATTCCCTTAAAATCCATACATAAGAATTTAGAAGACAGGCAGACAGATAAAAAACAAAAAGTGATTATTTGTCTTGTTGACTTGAAACACAAAGACAAAAGGACATTTTTTAAATCCGTGGAAACCAAAATTTTTCCTGCTTTTAAAAATGCGGAAGAAACAATTGGCAATTATAATATAAATATTACAATTTGAAATACCTACATATAAATATTGTATTTATTAAAGGAAAACGTATACGAATGTATAAAATGAAGTAACAAACAACACTGCACGTTACAAGCACAAAAAGGTTTCAGATAATTAATAGTTAGAGAGTAAAGTGCATTGTGAAGCAGTTTCCATACTTTTGGTACAAGTTTCCAACAAACATGGTTATTATTGTTCGCACAAAACACAACACTTACCGTACAACTCCGGGTATATTCGGGACATACAATGTGCTCATTGCTTCACACAAACAGGGGTGAACTTCCGCCAGAACCGGAGCGAGGTTGACAAACCCTAAAGACGCTTTTACAATAAACCGTTTCAAAAATAGAATCAAGTTCATATTTTAGTATTCTGTCCATCCGTGTGTCAGAGCGAATTTTCTATAAAACTATTCGACGTAAAAATTTAAAATTTAGCAAAGGAGGTAAATTGGGAAAATGAAAAAATGAACCGGAGCGAGGTTGGTAAACCCTAAAGACACTTTTACACTAAACCGTTTCGAAAATAGAATTAAGTTCATATTTTAGTATTCTGTCCATCCGTATGTCAGAGCGATTTTTCTATAAAACTATCGTACGTAAAAATTTGAAATTTAGCACAGAAATAGAGTGTGATAGCCAATTTAAAGACGTGTAAAAAGTTAAATTTTGATTCTTGGGGTAAGTTTCAAAGGGTAAATTGGGAAAATTTTAAAAAAATCACGTAGGGTGTCAAATGAATGTTTATTGAACGAATTCAACAATAAATATGATTTTTTAAAGCATTTTTTGGGGAAAAACAACATATATTGTTATCTCCATCCTTATCACCAAAATGATCACTCAGAAAAATCTGAAAATTCAGTGTAGATAGAGTGAAAATCATCAGGATTGATAAATTCTAGCGTGATACATTGTTATAAACAATTTAATTGTTTATTTCCTTATAACTACTGAACCTTTGGTTTTAAAGAAAAAGTTTTTCACCAAAAACAAATTCTTGCAAAATAATGAACAACTTTTGTCCTTACACGTTTTTAAAAATTTTCAATATGATGGCACGGTACATGAATTGTGCAAGTATAGTTTGCAATTGTCTTTATTTTTTGTCATCTATTACCACATGTCCACGACATCAACATATCGAGTACATATATGTTATTTGCAATGTTTGGGCCTATTATGAAGATTATTTACTAATTCTAGCAAAAAAAAATTTAAACCCAAATCTTAAAAATTTTTTAAAAATATTTAGTATACATAGGTAGTTCGCGGAAACGAGCAAGAAGATCGGTTGGATACACAGAAAAAACTGTATTAGACCAAGAAAACCTTTATAAAGAAAACAATATTTTCTTAATATAAGAAACATACTCTTAATCCAACTAAGTTATTCCTTCGTTCAAGAATACTTATATATATATATAACTAATACGTTATATATAAAACAAGGTTTACTTTGTTTGAGAAATCCTTTCTACCAGTGTATTGAATTATGATATTATTTATAAATTTTTGAAACTCTTAACATATATAATATATACAGTAGTTATGAATTTGTTTTCATATTTTTACATCGATCAGTAATAAAAAAAGTTAAACAAATTTTTGAACAGATAGTATACGTTTTTATTTTAAAAATAAAATTTTTAGATAATTCTCAAAATATTTTAGTTGAAATTCCTCTTCTCCATAAATAAGAAACACAATGTAGGGATATATTATTTTCACAAAACAAAATATTTTTCATAATGCTGAATACGTACTATAAAATTCCAACGACACATTTTCCATATATCATACTATTATTGACAACGACATATTCTTGAACATTCGTGAAAAACATTTTATTTGTGTCACTTTCAGTCTTTTCCATTTCCACTCTTCAATTGTATAAATATTCATATTATATTGTACATACATATATATACATACGTCGTTCTTATGCAGAATTCAGAATGTAAGTTTGTTGAAATGATGAATATGTAAGATACTAACACCCCAGTGTTGGGCAATTTTTAATGAATGTATTGAATTATAAATATTTGTTGATATTTGATTACTGCCATTACTGAATATTGTTATTAATCTATATATGTATGTACATTTAACTGTATTATTTGATGATAATTTTGATTAAAAACACTGGACAAATAATTATCGCGGTTCAGCACATAAAAAAATTGTATTTTTTTATGTAAATGCTTTACATTGTTTTAAATTTTATGACCCTTTATTTTATAACTTTTGTGTCGTAGTACTTATCATTTTATAATCTTTAGCAAGTGTCCATCACTAATTGTAAGTAAGTGCACATTATTGGAGAAAAAACATAAACAAAATAAAAGGTTAAGATTTAAAAAAAAAGTATATTTACACTTTAAAAATTAAATTGATTTAATAAATATGTAGTTGTTTTATTAGTAACGTGAGTTCATGTGAGTTTCTTAAGGGGTTAGGTGTAGTCAGAATTTTCAAGAAAACGATTTTTGTTTTTCGCATTTTTGGAAGCTGCTACAACGGCTGAAGAACTATTTTATGGCCCAGGAATAGTTGACTCGGTGTAAGTAATTAAATAATATGTATATTACTTTACGTAAATTGAGTGTAAAACTTTAAATGCGTTTTTCTCAAAACTATGTTTTTTTAACTGGTGACCACTGTAGCTCGAAAACCGCTGGGTTGATTTTAATGAAATTTATACAGCTTTTTGAAAACATGAAAAACTAGTGCCTGATCGAAGGATTTTTATTTTTTTTTTTAAATTTCGATTTGTTATAAACAATTAACTGTTGGTTTTTTTCCCGAAAATCTTGAAAAAAATTTCCTGAGGCTGCCATTTTGTTAATTTAAGAAAGAAAAAAAAATTTTCGATCAGGCACTAGATTATCTATTAATAAAACTATTTTTTTTTGTCCGATTGAATTTGGATGAATCTCCAAGGATAAGTGATGGTCACCGCAAGGAGCTTCGGTTGGAACTGGATCAACACAAACAGCCATTACTTTTTAAATTATTAAATTTTTTTTCTAAAATTTCTGTCAAGTCAAGCCAAACATTTATTTAATGATGCTATGTTTTTACTTTTATAAAATAAAATAATTTACTGGCAAAAAAAAATTATTTAAAATTGTCATTTTTTCATGTCTCTGACTACACCTAACCCCTTAAGTTGCTCTTAAAGCGGTCAAGACTAGTTCCAGTACCTTTAAAGCTTTAAGTTTCATAATTTCATGAAAATTATAAAAATGAAGCCCGTCAATCCCAAAAAAAACAGTATACCTTACTCTTATGTAAAATGCTCATAACTGATGCTAGTACCTTTATATTGATTCAACTAAATCCATATATATATAAACACAGTTTTCCATTTTACGTTCATACAACTGTACATTATATACATTATTTAAAGCGCAAAATTACTTACTTTCAGTATAATATATAACTCTATACTTATTATAGGTTAAATACAAACGGTGCTAACAGGTACAGTGCACATTATTCATCATGTTTGTTATCTATGAAAGTATTTAATTTCATAGAATATAATATACCGTAACATGATAACATAGTTCATTTTCTCACGACATTTTCGCATAAATATTGTCGCTTTGAAAACATAAGAAATATTTATAAACCTTCCATGTCTACCTTAGATCACTATCACAGTGTGCTTGTTTCTCTTTTCAACTAATCTAAGATTTATTACAAATGTATTGTAATTAGAATGCTTTTTATTAAATGTATAAATAGTTTATTCTCATGGTTGTTATCTGTATAAACAAAAATTATAAGTCAATATTTTTATATGATATTTGTATTTTTTTACTACCTTAAGATATTGATTTAAGACGATATAAAGATTATTTAAATAAATTAAATATTTTAAAATTATTATCAATTGTAATTATTAAAAAAATGTTATTTGATATTAATCAAATAAATTGATAATTATATGTATTTAAAAATTTATTTGGAAAAATAATTTCCCACGAGTATGAGACTTGTTTCGTCTAAGTCTCATAAGTGAGACGAGACCTAGACGGGACGGCTTTATCTTTCTCGAGTTTTTTTACATAAATATAATATATTATAAACAATTTATGATTTTTATTATTATATACCGTTTTTAATTTAAATCGTCCTAGTCCATGAAGGGGTTATATTGTAGTTTTATAAAAAGGACAGACTAATGCCCCTGAACAATGATAAACACATACATATATAATACAATAATAATAATGTACCATAATTCCATAATAAAACATAACATTGAAATCAAAATCAGACGAAAATAAAGATTGAACTTTTTGCCATCTTTGGTCCGAACGGCACATTAATAGCGAAGATATGAACCCGCTATTATATTTCATGATTTCTATTTCATGAATATCACTAGTACAGCTTCTCATCGTTATGATACAGGAAAGTGAACATTACAAATTTAGATCTGTTCGAATTATACAGGACAGTCTCGACTTTTGTAAATAATGCGTTCCTGAAAATATGTAAGAAAATAGAGCAATATAAATATACTGCCATGGATTTGGACTTTCTCGTACATAAAACTGTAAATGAGGGGTTATTTTAAAAGAAATTAACAACTGCACATTTTCCCTTTTTTCAAAAATAGAAGATTTTCTTCCCAGACAAATATTGATCGTAAATATAAAATTTGACTTTTAAAAATAAGAATTATTAATAATCCATAACATAAATA
The DNA here is from genome assembly GCA_949319165.1 of Sialis lutaria. NCBI lineage: Eukaryota > Metazoa > Arthropoda > Insecta > Megaloptera > Sialidae > Sialis > Sialis lutaria. The sequence goes on from OX439241.1 coordinate 8,199,414, forward strand.
AAATAAATCGAAATTTCTTAAGTAGGTATAGGGTACACAGAAGATGATTTTTCGATAGGCCGCAGATTTTTGGTACCAACAAATTTTAAATATAAATCTCACATAAACAAGTTTAGGTTGGAGAACAGTAGGAGCAATGGGGTTCACCGGAATCTATTTTCATCAACCCGCCCGTCGGAGTTATCACTCCAGTAAATTTTTTTTAGAATGATTCAGTACCAAAAATAAAGTTAATATTACATATTATTATTTAATACTATATAGCTGTTACCCGCGACTTTGTCCGCTTAAATTTTTATTTTTAATCTAATCAGTTTTCGGGAAACAAAGTTACTTATAAAACAGGTTGCAAGCATAGATGGGCACAGTTAATCGAAAAGTTTACTTCGTTAATCGTTAATATTCCGAAAATTTAACGGAAATTAAAGTTAACCGAACCATCCAAAATGTTTGAAGACCTTTTTTTTGCTATTTCGACAACTTTCTTATACACTTGTCATCAAACAACCTATGTAACGGACTAAAGTTAACGGAAGTTAACAAAAGCGTTAACATTTTTTTAAGTTAACTTAAAAGTTAATCCCGTAAGCATTTTGATAACTTCGTGTAATTAACGAACCTATGTCCTTCCTTAGGATGCAAGCTATCTGCCTGCCAAATTTCATCAAGATCGGTTTAGCTGTATAACCGTGAAAGATAAAAAAATAGAGTTATTTTTGTATTTAATTATAATATTAATATGGATATGGCCTATTTTTATTAAAAATGAAATATATATCAGTCTATCACAATAGAGAAAATATATTTATTATTATGAAATCACAAAAACCTTTTCATGTAAAAATCAACTATAGTTACATGTACATATGTATTTCACTACTAATTATTAGATACTATCATTATCAATGTAGTCGAGAAAATCACAAAATTCCTCACATAAGCTGACATTACAAAATAATAACACGAAATTCAAACAATATAAATCAGCGATTCTCAACCTGTGGGGCGCGCCCACCTAGGGGGGCGTGATAAAACTGAAAGGGGGGCGCGAGCATATCGAGAAAAAATGAATAAAAATATTATTAAAAAATGTTTCTAATTTACTGAAAGAAAAGCAATAAAATACATTCTGACATAATAAAAAATAAAAAATAAAATACACGTTTACATTTACACTGATATAATACACTTATAAATTGGTTTGTATCAGTACTGCACAATGTATTTAATAATTAACTTATCAATATTAAATTAAAAAAAAGATAAATAATTATTAGTGACTACCTTGGGCCTGTCTTGCAGAGAAAAGGTTTTCGAAAGAAGGTTCAATATTAGAAATTGACATTAAGCATTTTTTTTAATATTTAGCTGAGATCTACTTTTCCATGAAAATTATTGTATAGGGGGGGGGGTCGCGATGAGAATTGTGATTGAAAATTGGGTCGCAAATACAAAAAGGTTGAGAAACGCTGATATAAATACAATATAAAAACAAAATGCAAATATAATTAAATGAATCATTAAATTAGTACAACATAAAAGCACTGCCTATACAAAAACGCGCAAACAGAAATAAAGATTTCGTCGATACGTCTATTTATAAAATCTCTCTTTTATTCATACAAATCCCAAATACGTAAATTTATTGAATCTTCCTTATTCGAAATGTATGGACGATATAGAGAGCGTATTATCTCTGCAAACCACAACCCCCTTTGCTATAAGCCATACTATATGGGGTATAATTACGTAGTGAGCTGCAAACCGACCAAAGATCGTTTAATCCTTTTATCAGAATCACTTTTACTGAAATTAGGCGACCGTATTTAAATAGTCTGTATGTATGTTAGTATGTGGTTTGATGTTAACACTAAATAAAATTGTTTTTTATCAGATATACAAAAAGAGAACAAAAGGAATTGATAACGTTATTATTTTGTGTTTTACAATTTTTAAATACGATTTGTTTTAATTGTAATATTAGACCGGGCGCTGGATGGAGTTGAGTGTGCAAAATATGAGGACCGCATTCTGTGCATAGTTTTGTATTCAGAAAAGCTTGCAGATTATGATTCTTGATGTTGCCAGGAGGTTTATTGGTCCATTTCTTATTTATGGGCAATCAAAGATAACCCCCACCAGTGTTTTAAAATTAGCTTTATCTCAGCTCCTAGTTATCCGATTTCAATTTTCTTCAGTTTATTTTAAAGTTCTTACCACGAAGATTATTTTTTGTCATTATTCATTTTTCTCTAAATCTTCAGGGTCCCCCACAATTTTTGAAAATCTGAAAATTTCATTTTTCTTACGAACATAATTGTTATATAACTTTTTTATCGTGCCCCACATCATTTAGAAGGGCGGGGAAAAGGGAAAGGGACCAACAATGCTGCCGGCAGCATGTGTTTTTTTGTTGTTTGTTGTCACAGGTAAATGAATTTGAGCATAGTTGCCGGTCCTCACATTTTGCATACTCAACTTCCTTTGGCGCCTGCACTATATAGGATTATTTATACTTTTTATAATACTACTAGCTGACCCGGCCACACGTTGCTGTGGTTAACCTAACTTTAGCAGCATGTGGTGGTTATGCTATTAAATTGTAGGTTATATGAAACGTTTGGAAGTTTGACATAGCGCCATCTATTGAATACTTACTCAATCCAGTCAACAGATGTCACCATCTGTTAGAATCGTTTGGAGCTAACAGATAAAGACAAATAATTTGCAATAAAATAATATTGCGATCATAAATTGAGATGTAAGCTATCCTATCTTTCAAGTTGGATCAAACTGCACACGGTGTACAAATTTGATTAAAATCGGTTAAGTAGTTTAGGAGTCCATCGCGGACAAACATGTGACACGTAATTTATATATATTAAGATAACAAAAATACCTTTTATTATTTTTATTTGATTTTATCTATGAGTTTGACAATGGTTTTGTCAAACTCAAACGTTGCTTACAGTGATGTATGTACTAAAGGCCCCTAATGCCTTTGTTGATAATGGTTTAAAAAAATGTGCAAGTAAGATTAGCGCCCTGAGTGTTCCGTAACGTTATATAAAACTTAACTATTGACACTAGTTAGTTACGTAGACAATGAACTTAATTCACAAGGTATATTTACATAGATGCTATATGAAAGAAAGTGCAAAATTAAGTTTGTCACGTAATAATTCTATATAGAATTACAAATTAATGTTTTTCGGATTTTTTCCTTTACTTTACTTGTGCTATGAGACCTTCCTTCGTGCCAAATTTCAAGATTTTTGGACAGTGGGAAATACCCTATAGAGTTCGATGATCAGAGTACCAAAAAATTTTTAAAGACCGTATCTTTTTATTTCATTGAGTTAGAAACTTAATTTTTTTACAGAACTATGAGGCTTGATACCTCTAGCCGTTTCTGAAAAAGGTCTTAACAGGCAAATAGATGGACAACAAAGTGATCCGCATAAGGGTTCTGTTTTTTTTTTTTTTTAGTACGGAACCCTAAAAATGAATGGGATATAAATTATGTAGATATGAAAATTCTCTAATGTCCGGTATTATAAAGGACCTAGCAAATTTGCTAGCTAGCAAGCACTCTCAAATGAGATATCAAACTTATATGACAGTTCTCAGTAAGTTGGTTTTTACCGTTTTTTACGCAAAGTTAGTAAATACACTTTAGTAAATATACTTTACATACCTTTTTTTTTACTTCCTATGTATGAAACTATCTATCTAAAACTTTAAGAGAACTGTCATATAAGTTTGATATCCCATTTGAGAGTGCTTGCAAGCTTGCAAATTTGCTAGGTCGTTTATAATACCGGACATAAAACTTTTATCTAATATATTTTTTCAAGTTCCTCCTGTTTCAAAAATAATTCGAAATTTTTAAAAATTGACAAAATTAATATCCGTTAAAAAGTATGAGATTTTCTTCCCATATGAAAATTAATCATAAATATAAAATTTCACCCTTCTACAATTTGTCGTATCAGAGTTGAAGCATCTACAGACAGACACACATATCACGTGACAAAAATAGTCACAATAATTCAGAAAAAGTTAAAATGGATACTTCTATCAAAATCTAGAATTAAAAAAAATCGACTTACGAATTTTTTAAGATAAAAATAAGTTATCTTTCTGTTGTCAAATATCATAGGGACGAAATTACTTTCTCAAATTCTGGCTTTTAAATTATCCAAAATTATTCAATAGTTATTTAATAATATCGACTACTACGTTTAAAATTATCGAATAATTTCGAAACCTGCTCAAAACAATTTTATTTTTTAAATCATCAGTGTACATTATTTTAGCGAATTTTTCGAAGAAAAATATAGCTATTGCTATCACCATCATGACGCAACTTCGGAAAAAAAACTATATATCTTTATCAAACTTGATCTCGAGATCACGAAAATGAGGTTCGTTAAAAACTTTATGTATATATATATTATATATATATATGTATATATATATAAATATGTATATCTGCCGTTTCGAGTGGACTCTCTAGCCTTCCAGGATTACTTCCGATCTTTTTGAAACTTGGTTAAAAAATCGATCTCACAAATACCTCGGTTAAGTTCGTTAGTCAGCGAAATTCCTTTATGGATTTTAAAATGGCGGCCGTTCAAAACCGAAAAAAAATCATATCTCGGGTATTAAATATCAAATTGATAATATCAAATATGTTTTGGAATCCTCTCAATAAAACAAAATTATTGTGTCTCTTGTGATTTTTCGGTATAAGGTACCGTTTGGTTGATATTTTAAAAACAAAAAAAAATATTGTAGAGATTGTAAACTAAGAATGCCGAGTTCGAGTCCCGATGTGGAACTTTTTTTTTACAAGTTTTTTATTTTATTTTTTTGTTTAGTATGTAGAGTAAAAAGTTAATAATCAATAAAAAATTTAAAAAATTTCAAAGCCAACTTTTTTTTACACATTTAATTATTTTTTATTTTATTTTTTTATCAAATAAAATTCGCTTACCGCGGTGGTTGCGCGGACAGAATATTTATTATTATTATTATTAAAATCCATATTTATGCTTATTCAGTTTTAACATTTATGTCAGTTATTTATGTGTATGATATATGTATGATATAGTATTGAAATGAAATGAAAAACAAACAAATTATTTATTTATTCAAGCGGGAAATAACATTCTCAACAAAAAAGAAATAAGGGAATCATTTAAATCTATAAAGCGGTGTCATATATAGAGAGCAAATCGTTTCGGGTATGGCTGCTGCACATAACTGTCGACATTCAAAACGGGATTTGGCAAGTTTATGATACGATTCCGCGGACTATTCTCCTTTATGCACCCTTTATAGCGACTCTCTATCAAGATTTGCTGCTCTTAGAGAACTTCGTTTGCCTCTCCAACTTTCTTTGTGTTCTTTTATTCGCGCATTTTCGCAATTGGAAAAATTATAATAATCCTTTACGATTTCAGTTTTGTGTATCCTATTGACATTTTATATACCAGTTAAATGAATTTCAATATATGTATACTACTTATTTATAATAAAATACAATATCTTATTTCAAATAAATTCATATAAGTATTATATGTTTTTTATCTTTATATTATGATAACTAGCGGACCCGCCCAGGCTTCGTGCGGGAGTTACTATTCCACCCCCTGTCACGTATGGAGGTTTTTAATTAGTTTTATTAGATGCGGTGATAAAAATACCACGCGGTGGGGGGTTGGGAGGGGCAAAATAACCTCCTATCTCGCATAGGAGCTGAGATATTTAAGATTTTTCGACTTGATTTTCTATTATTGCTTACTATTCTTTATGTTATCTAACGTAAAAAATATAATAAAACTTGAGCAAAGAACATAACTATGAATTTAAAAAAAAACACGTAAATCGGATAAGTGGTTCTCGAATTATAAGCGCATAAACGGACAGATATACAGACAGAGATACATTTAGCTTTATAATATACACGGAGAGAAAAATCACATAATTTTAACAGGGAAATTCTTATAAAAATTACCGTGCTTCTAATAAAGCGTGCGCGATCGACGGCAACAGTAAAAAATATTATACATCCATTTAAAAATTATTAAAATGAGAAGGAAAAATTGCTGTGCTCCAGCACAGTAAAAATTAGATTGCTGTATCAGAAAACTTCCTTACCGATTTAATAAAATTTCTAATAATACCTAACAATATTTATACAGCCATGAATGAATTTTTATACATATAGCTTATTATTATTTTTTAATAAGAAAAATGAGCCTGTGGCACAAGAAATTGATATTTTTTTGAATTTATGGAAATTAAGGAATTGATTGGGTTTAAATATTAATACAACATTTTTGTGATAAATTTTATTAGAAAAAAAGGTTATTATATATAATTAATATCTGAAACTGAAAGTACTGAAAAAAAGGTCTTCAGTTTTTATTTTACGACATAAATGAATGTTTTATTATACAGTGGAACTTCGATAGTACATTTTCGAAGAGACTAGACAAAAACACGTATACTAACGAGAAAAACAAAAGAAATAGTTGAAAATATGGTCTTGAATGGCCGGGATTTGAAAATAAAAATGTACTATGACGAAAACGTACTACAAAGGTTCCAATGTATTACAATTAGGTATAGGTACCTTGGCAAAGAGTTTTACAATCATAAAACATTAATATTGTTAAAACCGTTGAAGTTAAACTTTTGTTAACCGATAAGAGCAGCGAAAGACAGCGGTGCAAATTCTCTACCTAGACTTTCCACCATTACCCCATAAGATACTAAGAAAGTAGGTTATGAAAAAAAATGCTTGCACCATTTTGTAGATCAACTTTTGTTTGACAAGTTTCTAATTCAACTTTTTCATGTAACTTCAATATTTTAGCAGACATATTATATTAGAACATCTTCCATACAATTTTTTTTAATTAAAAGTCGTCCATTAAATACGTACGCAAAAGGGTGAAGGGGAGGCAATTATCTAGCATAATGATATGTGACGAAGAGAATGAGGGGGTCAGAACAAACATGACGTAATACGACGTTTGAAATACCTATACAAACTATACATACATACATCAATTTTATTCCTATTTTTTTTAAACTATAGATTCATTTGGAGGGGTCAGGTTTTGTTACGTACCTATTATAAGGTACGGGGTTGAAAAAAATGTGATGCAGCGTGTCAAAGGGGTAGGAAGGGGCAAAAATGTGTTACGTAGTTTATGTATGGCCCCTTATATTAAACATTTTATTTAAAAGATTAATGTATTTATTGTTTTATAAGAAATCTATATACACAAAAAACAATTGCCGCATGTATGAAATATCATCACTTGAGAACGGCTCAACCGATTTCATTGATTTCTGTTGTGTTCATAATAGTCAGGACAAGGTTTGTATAAGAGAATTTTTTTGGAAAATCCACCAGAAAATCGAAAATTTTGATGCTATTTTTCTCTAATTTGAATGTATTATACACCGCATAATATAGATTTTTACACGCGTTGATTCCAAATCTGTCGACAAAAATCAAATACGACAACACGTTCAAAAGTTACAGCCATTTTTATCCAAAATTTTGAAAAAACTTTGAGAGAATAATCTCCAGAACGTTATAAGATACAGACCTGCGGTTTGAAAATTTCAATTTTTCACGTCATTTTCTATATAATTAACTTATTTAAAAAAAATCGAAGACACAAAAATGTTCAGTCATATTTCATGCATCAATCTTCGATTACACCTATCCCCTAATTTACACGGTAGATACGTTCTGCACAAAACCGTGTAAACTGAAATCTTGGATTTTGCTAAATAAAATCGTGTAAAACGAAAAAAAAACAACAAAATGTGCATGATTCAGTAATTTATTTAAGTAAAACAAAAGTCATGCAGACAAAACTCAAAATTGTTCTTAGTTCATAAAACAACAAACATATGAAAGTAATAAAGTAGATATTTAATTTATTTTACATTTATTGTATTGTGAAATACATACGCACAATTACCGGGATTCCCCTAAATGTAAATATTTTACAAGCCCGGGAATCCCCTGTTCTTTTCATCAGGTTACCGAAGGAAAAAAAATTCAAAAATGCCATCAAATCTTTTTATAGGCGTATATGGAGCGGAACAAACATTTTTACTAGTTTTTTGAAAATTGTCAATTTATAAATCGTGTAAAACAAGTGCCGTGTAAATCGGGGGATAGGTGTATAGTGAATAATGAATTCTATAGTAACGGTTTGAATATTAATAATAGTTTTGTGGATTTTAACTCGGGTAACACCGGATTCAATACGCTATTTATAAATAAATAAATAATAATTTTATCACAGTATGTATGTATATATAAATTATATGTGAATACGTATACACATACAAGTGTAAATATATACGAAAATATAATTTCAACTCGAACGAACAGACAAAAGCAACAATTCCATAAAAACATATTGTCAATTCTAATCACGCGTCGTGTGTTACATAATAGCGAGCGTCACACCCCGATAATAAAACCAACGGTACCCCGCTCGCGCTTTATACACCCCTTCACACACACTCACAATTCCCAAAAACGATTCTATTATGTTTAACAAAAAGCTGTGAAAACAAATTGACAGTAGCGAGAGAGTGGCGGGCGTGATGAGGAGTGGGGAGGGGAGGGGAGATATAGCGACGTGGTGGGGGGACCTACAATCGTCGCGCATTGTTTCTGTCATCAGTAGCTATTCAGGCCGCAGTGTGGCGTTCAATGCGGATTTAATCAGGAGGCTGGTTTGGTCAACCCCTTTGTGTGGTGTCTACACTCAGATATGAATATATTGCCCAACACGGTGTCTAAATAACACTGATCCTGTTTCAATTGTAAACTCTTATTGTATTTGCTTTACGTATTAAAATGGATTAAAGGCGAACTTAAAATAGGGAAATAAACTTATTTAAATAAATACTTCATATTGTATCCCTGATCAATTACACGTTAGATTACTGAAATAGTAATACTTTATTTTATTTTTAAAAAATAAATAAAATCTTGTCAATATTTAAAACGATATTTTCTACATTCTTAATGCGTATACTAATAGTTATCAATAGTGTCTTAAACACTGAGATTCCGAAAGAAGTATCTTTATTCAGATACTATTATTCATTAAAAAAGTTTTATAAATTTCTCTAAATAGTATTTTTGAAAACTCCTCCAGATATTGAACTAAAATAGTAATGATGATAAAATAATTTATAAAAACAAAAAAATGACAAAATGAAGAAATTTTGCCATTTAACTATGGGAGTATATTTTCCAAATAAATCCAGTATTAAATTAAATATACTATACTTCAAGTATGTCACAATGTTAGAAGGTTTATAAGCCTTAGCTAAGGACGTGAAGAATTTAAATAATAATAAATTGAAATCTATGTTAAAAATATACCTTTTAAGAGAAAAATTGGTGTGTTGTAAGTATTTTTTGGTATGAAAACAATATTTCTAAAATATAAAATACTCATGCTTTACAGGCATCCCACTACGTCAAATAGAATACAGATAAATATCAAATAGGGTCTAACACACATCAACACCATACAAGAAATAAATAAGCTCTTAACTCTCATAACAAATCTCAACTTTTCTAAAAATAGTATAAAATTATCCTCTGTAACCAACCATGACCCAATTATACCAGGTCTGCTGCAGAGTCCATTTGTTTTATACTCTGACGTCATCGGCAAGAAATTTTCTAATAAGGTATTTGTGACAAACGGAATGTAAACAAATAAACGACCAATACTGTTTACATAGAAGTTTTTTCTTATTTGATTTAATTATTATCGATCAATTATTTTAAAGCTCAACACATACAAATACATCGGCAAAAAAAAAAATATATATATATATATATATATATATATATATATATATATATATATATATATTTTGCCGATGTAATACGTCATCGATAAGAAATTTATATAAAATGGTAACTGTAAAAATATCCTTGTATTATTGAATCATAGTAACCAACTACAATAATCTTCGCAATGATATTAAAAAAAATTAATACCTACAACAAAAATACAGAATTTACTAACTATTTAATTTAATAACAGTATAAAAGGCTTTCTTTCACATTGATCAATACAAAACATTGTTCATTTTTCTTCTTCTTTTCTTATCTCTTTAATAGTAGGTACACGTTCGCCACCTAAACATTCAATACTATATTTCTTCCCAATCTTCTCTTAATCATTTCTCTGTCATTATGTTCCGAACCAACGTTATCCATTTAAATCACTAGTCGATCTATTTTTCTTCTTTCTCTAAAGCCTCGATTACATTAAGCGAGTTTACAAGCTACATGCCAGCGAGTTTAGAAGCTGCTAGTAAACCCGCCCAGTGTAATCATGTTCACTAGCTAACAAGCAGATTGTAAACAATCTGCGACAAAAGTTGAAAGCCGGACTACTTTACTCACTACTCGCTGGCGTATGAGCTTGTTAGCTAGTATACTAACCGTGTATCATCATAGTTGATAGTGAACTAGCTGCGAGTATCCCGGTGATTTCTATTCACAGCACGTGGTTTAAACTCGCTAGCTAGTTGCTAGTGAGCGAGTTGAAAGTTTTGTGTGTCAGCATCACTATTGCACTAGCTGACACACATGCTTCTAAACTCGCTAGCTTGTAACTTGTAAACTCGCTTAATGTAATAGACCCTTAAACAACCAATTCATAATCAATTATTGTTTTTTATTTTGTAATTAATGTCTACTTCCATTTCTCTTCAGATCTGTTCCGTTCTTATTTTATCCACATGTATATTATTCTATTTATCATAAGCCCAGGCCCGGATTTATAAATTTGCCACCTCTAGGCAGTTGCGAAATATGCCCCCCCCCCCCCCCCACAAAGCTTCTTCAATAGTGGAATAAGTTTGGTACGAAAAGTTTTTCAATCAATACAATTTTTGATATCTGTAACCTTTTTTTAGGTTTTTTATGTATTTATTAAAAATATAAAAATTAAATTTAAATTTATTCGAAAAAGTGTGAAGAGCTTTTTTTCTAATTTTCCACCAAAATTTGCCGCCCTTTAATTTTTGCCGCTATAGGCACGTGCCTAATGTCTGCATGGTAAATCCGGGCCTGCATAATTCTATTTATCTACCTTAGTTGTTATACTTTCTACAACTGTTATTTAAATTTTCAAATTTGATTATGTAAATAATTTAAAAATTTAACTGAATATAAAAAGGACCACACATTGACAGCTTTACAAATATTCAGTGACATTTATATGTGAAACAGTCAGTGTGTTTTGTTCGCACACTGGGGGACGTTTGTGATATGAAGTAATATTTGTATTCCTATCATACGTATTTGCATAACGCCGAGAAGGGATGTACACAGTTACACATTATATTGTAAACAGTTGATTCTATTATGGACACATTTTTGTATTGAATTAAATGAGCTGTAACTAACCGTATTATAATAGCTGTCAAAGACAATGTATTCATTGTTATCATAGTAAAATGATTAACCCTTTACTGTCTAGTATTGTCTAATTATATATACACTTAATTGTATTTAATAATTACATTGATTGTTCAAATCAAAGTTAATTTCTGGGTGAATTTTGTTTAAATAATCTTTTTGTAGATTACGGTTATAATATTAGATTTAAGTAGAGATTTAAAGTTAAGATACATGGATTGGAAAATAAATTAATACATACACTTAATGAAGGTGAACTCTCAATAGAAGGTGTTATATCTATAGATTTACTCAAAAGTATCAAAAATGCACAAAATAATAAACGATCTTTTATAACCACTTTAATTGCCGAAATCATAAAGGGGCTGGCAAAATTTGAGGTCTTAATTTTGCGATAGTTTCTATAGATTTGTTATGGAATTAAGAGCGGTGATACTTTAACATACCAATTGTTATACAGTTGGCGACTCTGACCATACAAAATAATTTGTATAATACCACCACTGTTTTCATCAGGCCCGGATTTACCATGCAGGCAGTATAGGCACGTGCCTAGAGCAGCAAAAATTTAGGGGCGGCTAATTTTAGCGAAAAAAAGGTCTTTTCACACTTTCTTTTTAATATTGGATAAAATTGTTACATGAAAACCTAAAAAAAGGTCTTCACACTTTCTTTTTCATAATTGATAAAAATTTTACATGAAAACCTAAAATAAAGGTCATTGATACGAGAAACCTTCACTTTTTTATTTTTATTCAATCAAAAAGGGCGACAATTTTCGCAACTGCCTAGGAGCAGTAAATTTCAAAATCCAGCCCTGGTTTTAATACTGTTGTTGGTGTTTACATACAACGTGTGCTGCCTAAACCGTTAATATTGAATAATATAATTTATAATGTAGCAAATACCTAATTTTTCAACTATATTTTTCCAAAATCCTAAACAATAATTCCGAAGACACGCGAGCGAAGCCGCAGACAGAGCTAGTATTTAAGTAAATTTCAGTAATCACAAAGTACAAAAGAAAACAGGACGATATTTTTTCTCTTTCGTCCATTTGGATCGTGTCCATTATAGACAACTAATTCGTGTATTTTGTTCTTAAATGTATAATAGGTATGTGACACTGTGACAGTGAGTGTACATAGGTATAAGGTAGAGATGCCACGAATAGTGATTTGGCCGAATACCAAATACCGAATATTCGGCTAGGCTCTTGGCCGAAGCGCCGAATATTCGGCGGCCGAATATTCGGTGACATTTCGTGCGCGTATTTGTTTCATTTGCGAGTAGGTCGTGTCACATTAATAATCATTATTGACGAAAATTTTAAGTCAATAATGATTAATTTCAATAATTACTATTATTTTTGAGAAAAATAAAATATTTATTTTTTGTAATTTTATGGATAACATTTATTTTACCAAATAACAAAAAAAGAGGACAAAAGTTTCGAAAACTTAAAAAAGAGGACAAAAAGAAGACACGTTTTCTAGAGAGGACAGTTGGCCAAAATAGAGGACTGTCCTCTTCAAAATTGGACAGATGGTCACCTTAATATAATACACTGTATATCTTTAAAAATATCACTGTTTGTTCGTGAAAAGCTTTACGAAATGGCACCATTTAATAAAAAATCACCTATTTCGGGAATATAATAAAATTTGTAGTGAAGACAATAAACTGGCAGTTTGTTGTGTAACAGCAAGATCTGTGTAACAACAAATGCAAAAAAAAATTTTTTCATTCATCATAACTTACCATTGATAGATTTTAAGTATTAAATATGCTGATTTTTTGTAAAAAAAAATTTTTGAGTAATATTTATTATGTGCTTTTTTTCACGATTTCGTATTCGGTATTCGGCCGAATATTGAGAACTATTCGGCCGAATACCGAATAGTAAAAAAAGTAGCCGAATAGGCCGAATACCGAATAGTAGCCGAATATTCGTGGCATCTCTAGTATAAGGACACAATAATGGGGGTTGCTAATGGGCCGATCATAGCAAGTATTTATGAACAACGAGGACATATTAATGAAGTTTAGATCAGCACATTTAATACTAGGTATCACATTATTCTTCCATAATTTTATATCATAAAACAAATAAAGTTAATGTGTCTTCGCCTTCATCAGTTTATATCAAAATAGTTTTTTAGTAAATTAAATCCAAATTTATGAACCTGGGGCCGAATTTATATTTCCCGGGTCTCGTAATTATCTCCTGCTCTGATCACTCCAGGATAAATCCAGCTCCTCTTGGTGATCCAACCAAGTGACGGTTTTATTATGTATTAACTGACTACATATAAAAATAATGCCATAATTTTTTTTTTCAAATAATAAGTATAAAATTACTTTTACTATGTTAAAATATTTTTCAAGAAATATCAAATTGAAAAATATTATTCGGAATAAAAAAAAAGAAAATTGAATCTAAAGAGTTTAGTCCAGGAGAGGAAATAAAAATTCCTTGGAGGGGGGGGGGGCTGTAAAATGGGACATTTCGATTAATAATAATTCTAATTTTTATTTTTCATACTTTTTTTATATGCCATAATATATTTTAACCGGAAGGGGGTTTTATTCCAGCAAGATAGGGGAAATCCCCCCAAGTATTCAACACTGACATTATATACGATGACAAGAAACATAAGCGTTATTTAATATACCTATTGATTATACTAAACATTTAAAATTAATTTAAAATAATAATTACATTATTAGTTGATAGAATTGAGTAAAGCTATTCCATGAATCCAAGACTTACATATATACAAATCGGTATGGGGTATATGTGATAATATTATAATTCCCATATATATATGATAAATCCCGTTGAATATGGAATAATGGTCGATATGAAAAGGTTGAATTGAGCGTATCTGTTAGATGCGCTACAGGAGCAACGGCAGCAGTAATCGCGACCCGGCGAGAACAAATATTAGCACAGTGACGATATTGGCTGCTAGTGTGTTATGTCTCGGTGTCCACCACTTCCGGCTAATATAAAAGAGTCTCCCCGTCCCGTCGCCAGCGGCCGGAGCGCCAACCAACGCTTTATTTGTTTTGTTCGATAACAAAAGCGCGCGCTTTATTGTTGTCGTGGTGGCAATATCGTACAGAATAGAGACATTGTTGTGATCAAATGTATAGCTTTTTGTGCGCTTTCAAAAGAGGACTACAATATTACAGAGTATATATATGATATTATATGTTACACTGTTAAAAATTATTAGCGGGAAATTCGCTGTTTTTATCTACACTTTTGAAAATTAAATGTCATTAATATTTATGTAAATAATTAATGTTATGTTCGATTTAATTTCAAGAGATGGTAGTACATACCTGGATTTTAGAGTGTTCTTATTAATATTTTATACAATAATCTACAGTTGAACTAAATTTAAAAACTAACGAACCGAAAGTACCTAATATTGAAAATAGATGAAAATATAGACAAAATCAATGATACTGAACAGAAAATTATAAAAAAAAATTCGCTCCCTGAATCCATTCTGACTATTTGATGTATATATGTCTGCCGGTCTATCTGTCGGTCTATCTGTCTGTCTGTCGACGCTGTAACTCAAATACGGCAAAGATCAATTTTTGTCTGGGAAGAAAACTTATTTTTTAAAACGATCTTTCAACCGAATACGGATGTTTACTGATATAGATTTTTAAGTTTTTCGATTTTAGTGCGATTTAGACAAAAAAATTGTAGGTAATATTATTATCTATGCAAAATTTACGTTTTGTTCTTAATAAAATATTGAAAATAAAAATTAATTACATTTCAAATGGTTCATAAAAGCGAAGAAATATAATAAGAGTGTCATGGGACTTTTTTATACGTATTACAGAGACTGAACAGTGTACGTGTTTGCCATAGATACCGTTGGACTTTCTTATACGTAATACTCAAAGTGAAAAGGATGGGTGCTTCTAATTAATTATGTAAATGGCTAAATTATAAATGTTAGAAAAAATGTATAGAACATAAATTATAGATAATTGAAACTTGACAATTTTTATCTAAAACATTTTTTCTTATTTCAAAAATAATTCGAAAATTTCAAAATTGACAAGATAAAGGGCCCGTTTCTGGTTTAGTGATCGTTTTGAAATGTATATGTAGGTGGTTGTATTACCAGTCGAAAATTTATCCAAAATATAAATTCTTCTATCATTAGTCGTTTAAAAAAATTCATTTGATGTTAGAGATAAGATTATTTTGTATAACTTATGCCCCATTCATTTTATTCTATATTTTATTATTAATTTATCAGTATTAGGTACGTATAAGAAAGTTCCGTGGTCATGGCAGATATTTTTATTAATAGGAATTCATATACTCATATCAATTTCAATATTGTGTACCTATGTACCCACCTAAAATAAATAAAATGTTATTTATAATAAAACACTTAAAGGAGTGTAGATATAATTCTTCACTATCAAGAATTTATTTGTATAAGTATTTATCATTTACAATAATTTAAAATTATTTCCTTCAACTATAATTAATTTAAGCTGTCGCGCCTATACACTGTTAAAAAAATAAAAGTGGAGCCAACGACGCCATGTAGTTGGTCAATATCTATTTACCTCAACGTAAATCTTATTCTTTCAAATACGCTTCCGTTGAGATAACGAAATGGGGGAAAACATATTCTGTTGAACCAACTACGCGGCAGAGTTGTTTGTACCATCTTGTATGTTTGAATGGAATGTACTCGCATTTGAAAGAAAAAATGCTACATTGTTTAAAGTTTATCAAATATTTGAATTAAAGACATTGCAAATATTATTCTGACAAAACTGCAAAGTCGCTTGAATGAAATTTTAAATTTTAAACAATTAAATGATGTTATTTGCAATGACTGCATGACGATTGTCATAAACTATTATGATTTTAAAATAGCCAACCTGTTAAGTTCGATCAATTACAATATATTTGAGGTATTGAAATTATAATATTGATTTAAAAAATAACATGCAATTGACTCAATATTAAATTTTTTCCAATGCAACTAATAGTAAACTGCTTGAATGAAATTTTAAATTTTAAACAATTAAATAATGGTCATTTGCAATGACTATATATGAATTTAAAATAGTCAAATTGTTAAGTTCGATCAATTGAAATATATTTGAGATATTAAATTGAACATAAATATAAATTAATAATACATACATATTTTAACGTAGAATATAGGAATATTAACTAAAGTAAATTAATAAAAGGGCATTTCATATTTCATATAAAAGAATTTAGATTATCTTTACAGGTACATTAATTACAAAACATATCTCGCTAAAAATCATTCTTTTATTGATAATAAATAAATATAAATTAAATTAAGGTAATAAAACTTCACAGCAAATGTAATCTAAGTAGATAACAATTTTAGGTACGTATCTATTATATATCACCGGCATTTGCAGATAGCAAGCGTAATTTGGTGTATAATTTGATCAGCGCCAATGTGTGTAATTATGCATAATGCGAAGATTTAATCGAAAACTCCAAATTTCTAGGAAATATGTAATAAGTAACCATTCATTTGTGTAGATAGTAGGTACATTTTTCAAAAACCGTATGACCGTATGCTAATTTTATTACTTTCAAAAAGGGTGCTACTAATAGGTGTGGAGCCGGTGGCGGTAAAAGGTTTAATATAGGTAAAAATGCTTATTTTTGGTGAAAATATTTTAAAAATTAATAACTTCGGTTAAAATCATACAAATTACACGAAATTGATCTCAAATTGTTCCTGAAATTCCAATGAATAAGGATCAACCATAATTAAAAAAAATTAATAGTTTAACCAATGAAAATTGCTAATGTTTCAGGGTAAGTGACGTAAATTTTTGGAAAATTGCCATTATACTAAAATTTAATTAAAAACATAAGGGTTTAATATTTTTAAGTAAAACCAACGTGAATATCTTCGATTTGTATATACAAACAAAATGAGTCCCTCCCAAAAAATATATTTTTTAAATTATGGTTGATCCTTATTCATTGGAATTTCAGGAACAATTTGAGATCAATTTCGTGTAATTTGTATGATTTTAACCGAAGTTATTAATTTTTAAAATATTTTCACCAAAAATAAGCATTTTTACTTATATTAAACCTTTTAGAAGGGGTAATTTTGGGTCAAATTTAGTACATGTAGTCTCAATCGATTCATATCTGTGTCCCCAACAAATGCCAACCATAAAAATATCCTATTGTCGTTTTAGATTTTGAAATAAATTGAAAATACACATGGAAATGGGATTTCACCCTTTAACCCCATCTTTAAGGGTGTTGCACCACTTTTTTCTAGTCCGGGTTATTTTTTTCGAATTCTCCGCACCAAAATCTATAATAATCAACAGTACCATTTGTTGTCAAAATGCTTCCTTTACTGGACAATATATATAATATATTTTCCGTAAACGAATTTTTTTTTTCAAATAATATTTATTATTTTTCATGGAAAATAATAGATATTCGTGATACACTATGAGAACATTTTTTAAAATAATTTTACGCTCTACAATAAATGTTGTATACATATTTATGCTAATTGCTTTGTTTTTTTAATTAAACGCAAAAAACAGTAAAACTACCCTATTTCGACTTTTTTCAACCCTAAGTCGGCACGGGAACGGGTTGGTTGATTATGACCAAATTTAATACAAATTCAAGTCTCATGATAACGAACAAATTCGTCAATATATATATATATATATATTTTGCAATAAAATGGTCTTTTCAAAATTAATTTCCGTGAAAGTGCAAAATGCTAACACTTATTAATAATAATAAAAATTATAAAAAATATTTTGGTCAGAATAAATCCTGGCACACCAGGCCTATGTTGTACCTATGACTTGAAAATCCGTAGTGCAGTTTTACTGTCTACCGGCTCCCGGGCTATAAAGATAATATCATTCTTTCATATCTTTCACAGAACAGGTCAGAACATGTCTCGTTACTAATTCAGTTAAACTTTTGAATTGAACTAATACGCATCTCTATACCAATTGGGATAATAAAATCTATACTTTGATTAATACTACTGCAGATCAAAAACGTAAGTAGAGTTCATGCAATTACAAGAAAGTTATTTTTTTGTCGAAACTTTATGATTATTCTATGTATAATAATTTGATATTTTTTCAGATACAAAAGAATTTCTTCAAATATTACTATTGCTTTTTCTTGTGTCACTTCGTGGTAAAGTCAGAAATAAGAAAGGAATTTATTGGAAACTTGAAGCTATCATCAATTGAAAGCCAGCGTAGCGATATAAGCACAAGTGAGTTGTATTTATTTTTGCTACTACTTTAACTATATGCTTAAATTATGTGTTATTTTTGAAAAATTACAATTTTTTTTAATACTAATAAATATATTTTTTGTCTTTACAGTCTGGAAGGATTAACGAAGTCCATAATGAAAGACATCATGAAATATATAAGGTATTTTGTTACAGAATAAAATGAAAATGATTTTTCATTATTTTATAATAAATTATGCTTTAGATAATGTGTTAATGTAATATAATGTATATGTTATTTTATATTATAATGTATGTTTATTATGAATATGTAGTACTGTATGTGCATATGTGTTGTAATGTTTATTAATGAATAAAAAAAAGTTACTTAACTATTATTTATTATTTCATTTCGACATAATTTTTCAGGTGATCAGTGATATTATTTATTATACCTATTAAACATATTATATATAGAAAAATAAAATCATTCAAGTTAATTGTAGAATTACTTCAGATGAAAGAAATGTTCTGTTTTCCGAATCAAAAGTTTAGTCAAAACAATTTTTATCTCGTTGATTCAAATATTTTATAATCTTTGCAAAAAAAAAAATTATTTATTCAACTGCTGTTAATTCTAAAAAACAATATCTATTACTTGCACCAAATTGCCAAACATTTATATCAACTACATATGTAGTTAAAAAAAATTAAAATTAATTCTAACAAGGTAATTTTTTTTCGAAACAATTTTTATCTCGTTGATTCAAATATTTTATAATCTTTGCAAACAAAAAAATTATTTATTCAACTGCTGTTAATTCTAAAAAACAATATCTATTACTTGCACCAAATTGCCAAACATTTATATCAACTACATATGTAGTTAAAATAAATTAAAATTGATTCTAACAAGGTAATTTTTTTTTCGAAACAATTTTTATCTCGTTGATTCAAATATTTTATAATCTTTTCAAAAAAAAAAAAATATTTATTCAACTGCTGTTAATTCTAAACAACACTATCTATTACTTGCACCAAATTACCAAACATTTATTCCAACTACATATGTAGTTGGACGGACGATTCAGGTCAACCCTGCGGCGTAGTTGACCGAACGACGTCCTGTCGTTCGCCGTATTTAATGCCGCGGTGTAGTTGAGAGAAATACGTTTTCTTTCTTAGCACAGATTTTTTTTAACAGTGTAGGTAAATTAAAATGATTCATACTTCTTTCAATAATTATAAATAACAGAAGAATATCATACATATCTCATAATTAGAGAATGGAAAATAGTTTTTCAACTATTGCGAAAAATTTAATTTTTAAAACATATCTCCATCGATTTCAGAAAACTGATTTGATTGAACCCAATTTGAAATCAACTATTTGCAACTATTTTACCTTTCCAACTATTTTTAAACTATTTGACTTTTTTTATCCAACGTTAAAAATTTTGTATTGAAAAAAAAATCATAGAGACAAACTTTGAAATAATTCTAATTATTAATATTGATTTTTTGGTAACAATTTATAAATATAAGTTATAGGCCGTTACAATTTACAAGTATACTTTCACAAAATTTAATGTAAATTGTATTATTTTTACTAGAGAAAAAAATAAAAAACCGAAATATCGATTTTCAGCCATTTTCTCGGAAAATTTTAGGTTATATTGAAAAATGCTTTGTATGAAGTTTAAGATTTTTATATTGTCTACAACTTTTGTGCTGTACATTTTTGGCTAGATCACTAAATTTTCCGGCTGGTCCTTATAATTGCTTGTTATTAATTTTTTTTTTCAAAAATGTATTGGCACTAGCCTGATAGTCGAGTTGTATTTTTTCTTTTTTTTTTAGTAATAGTAATACACTTGTTTGTAGTAATAGTAAATTTAAAAAATACTATCGTAAAAAATTGTGTAACTATTTCGCAACTATTTTGATTAAATCAACTATTTAACGAGAAAAAATCAATGATATAGTAACTATTTCGTTTAAAAAAACAACTATTTTTCCAATCTCTACTCATAATTAACATTCAATTAATCGATTATCTTATTTCGATTTAATTCTATAAAATGTTTATACAAGCTGACTTATATCAGGTAAAACAAACTTGAACAGTTAATCGAGAAATATATTTCAAGCAAAAAAGTTTATATGAACATATGTCTGGAAATTCTTCGTGAGGGAGCTGCACCTCTAAAGATTTTGATAAAATTAGTTTTTATTTAATATCTGGAGTCCCCATTCTGATACGGTTATGAAATTTGATACCTGGTGTAGTATTAATATACGTGTTATCGATTTCCAGTATCAACAAATGATTATTTAGACAAGGGCTGTATGGGGCTTATGGGCTCTTTGATTTTTATCTAGTATTTTTATTTCTTAATATTTTTTTCCTACATTTGGTACTTTTAAATTTTTTATGGTTATATGCCATAAAATACATAAAAATATATGTTGTTGATTTGTCATAAAATCAACCGTTTACGATAAATATGATGGTAAAACTATAGTATTGCAGAATTTAACTTAATACGGATGCTTCAAATTACACAAAATAAATTTATATTCTTGTTCTAGGATTAAAAATAAGAAAAAATAGTTTATGCAACTATACCTCCATAAATGCATCCTTATAAACAGATAATAATTTTTAATTTTATTTTTTGGTCAAATTATTAATGTCCGTATTACAGTTATACATAAAACTGGCTATAGGTCTATGAGGATATTAAGAGGAATATATAATTTGTATTTTTAATAAATAGTCGTAACTCTTCAAACTAATAGACCGGGAGGCAGCAACCAAAATTTGATCATCATAGCAGCCCGCAAAATTTGTTATGATAGTTGTTAATTTAGTATAGCTGTATATTAAAAGTAAATTGTCAGTCATAAAAGACGCTGCTTTTACCCCTGATAGGTTGTCAAAGTCGTCAAGTTTTTGACCTAGGGTGACATATAGCAATCTGGCAGATAAATACATTTTGATATATATCATGTTCTCCAGATCAAGAAAATATAGTTTTCTGACGCCTACGCCACTGTTTAAAAAAAGTAGAGTGAATTAAACAAAAAAAAATGACCCAAAAAAAATTGTTTTTAGCAGCCCGTCAGATATTTAAGATTTAGGGTGATTTGATTATTACAAAAACAGAAATATGTATATCTGACGTATTCACCGCTGCGTTTTTATTTTATGGCGGGACAAAGATGTTAAAAAAATGAGGAAACTTTTTTTTAACAGCCCGTCAGATGTGCATACTATTTTGTAGAATAATGTCCCCTTATGCAAAAAATATATACATCTGATGCGTGAAGTGCTGCATTTGATTTGGAGACCCCGTCAGATAATTTCGTAGCTCATTGTCAGGCAACATATATTTTTTTTACTGTTGTAAAAACAATTTTTTTAGTGGTTAGGCTTGATTTGTTTGACCTTTTTTTGGAAATACATAATAATAATAATAATAATAATAATAATAAAAATAAATACACTCATTAATTGGTTATTTTTTTACATATTTAAATTGTTATAAAAAAATAAAGCAACAACTGAGGTGTCAGATACAGTTATTTTCTTTCTCAGAGAACTTAAATCTATTGAATAAAACAGATTTTGAATGGGCGGCTATAAATATGTCGGTCATTTTTTTTTACATGTTTCAATTGTTATAAAAAATAAAGCAACTATTAAGGCGTCAGATGTTTATATGGCAGTTCATAAAAAATCAAAATTAACAAATTTTATAAATATCTGACGGGTTGCTATGAATTTTTTGCCTATTTTTTTTTACATATCTGACGGGCAGTCCTATCTAAAGGCAGCGTCCTTTGATCTTAGGACCTATCTAGCTGAGTTCCCTATATCCCAGTTAACAAATTTCATAACAAATTTGGCGGGCTGCTATGATGACCACATTTGGTCGTTGCCTCCCCATCTATAACGATAATCTAATAAAAAGCTTGTATATGGACTACAGGTTCAACAAAAAAAACTTATGTCCGGTATTATAAAAAAATTGCTCTCAAACAAAAGCTAAAATAACGCTGTCTGCGAGGTATTAAATATAAATGATACCCACAGGTAGCCCTAAACCAATATTTCATAAACTTATTACTATAAAAAGAATATCGAAATTATTTTTTTATTTTTCGTAGTCGTTTTTTTTTTATTCAAAGGATAGGGGAAGCTATGTAATCATTTTTAAAGCAGAAAAAGTTGGAGAGTTTTAAAACTTTATTTATTTACGTTTAGTTGGATCCGACTCTTTGATGGTTTCATATAAAATAAAACGGGCAAGTGCGTGTTGAGCACGCACATGATAGGGTTTCGTAGTCATTCTCACTACGATTTATAAAAAGTATTTTTCAAAATTTTCGTGACTGAAGTGTTAAAATCAAAAAGTTATTTGACGTTTTTTATTGCATTTTACGAGACCTATTAAATGACACCCCACTCAATAGGGTAAGTGGGGGAAAAAATGTAAGTTCAATTTTCAGTCTATGAAAGGGGGGTCCAAAATATTTTTGACAATGTTCGTTATAATTTTCAGTGAAAGTACTAATTAAAAGCTACATTTTGAATTTTTTTCAGATTTTTTAAATCGATAGTTTAGAAAATAGAGGGGGGGGGGGCGCTTTTTTAATGACTTTGGAGAGAAAATACATCGTGATCAAAGGGTTAAAATTGAAAATTTCTGTTACATTTTTTGTTGCATTTTAGGAGACCTTTCTAACGACACCACACTCAATGGTGTAGGTGAATTTTTTTTTTTGAAAACACTTCATTTTATGAAAGGGGGGTTTAAAAAATGTTTATTTTCAAAAATCATATCATTTCTGTTTTTGGGTCGTCAATCTACGGCCGTATACCAAATTTCATCTTATTATGACAAAATTTTTCAGGACGGACGGACGGACGGACATGGAGAAACTATAAGGGTTCCTAGTTTTCTACGGAACCCTAAAAATGAGAATCGCATGGAACTGGGAGAAGGGAAAGGAATGCATTAAAAATTGTTTTTTTTTTAAATATCTCATGTAACGACGCATGTTACATACACGGAAAAAAAGAAGCCTAAAGAATTACAGTTTTTTCTGTACATCCCGGATAGTAAAACAACAAACTATTATTATAAAATATTTTTTACTCTGAAACTGCAATAATATAATTTTAGGCTGTAGTTTGCAGTTTATCCATTAATTTATATTGAATATCTGCAAATATTACAATTTCAGACAATAATAAATATTTTATAATGAAATTGTCGTTTACTATGCGGGATGTAAAAAAAACTGTAATTCTTCAGGTTTCTTTTTTTCCGCGTGTGTAAAAATAATTTGAATCTTTTTAATAGAGAGTTAAATTTTTTATAAGAAACTTATTCAACTTTTTTTATTATAGTCGCTGTTATAAAAGCATTATGATTTTACAATTCTGAAATCTTTTGACTCTCGGAAAATTCAGACTACTTTGATTTAACTATAGGTAAATATCTTCAGTTTCGTCAAATGCTTACGATGTAATCTTACATTACTAATAACCATGCATATAAGATAGCACTTGTATCTTACTTCCACCAACAAATGACTAAACATACACGCACCCACAGGGTTAATCAAAAGACATAAAGTTAATTGAAACAGTGGCAAAACGCCACCCTAACTCCATAACCGCAAGCATAACTTTATTAAACCACAATCCCGAGTTAATAGCCCATCATCCGCTAAAGACAGAAGGCGATCGCGGTAGCTGTCTAGACCAATCAGACGCGGAGGGCGTGGTCTCGCGCCCTCACCCGCCGCGTACATTCCGCGATCGCAGCGCCCGGAGATCGCGTGACGCTTGAATGCAGCAACGCGCGCGGCGGAAAAGGAACGACGATGAAAAGTCTCCCACCATTGAGTTCGATCAACAAGTGGTTACGATGCTTTGTAGTTAGGTGATGTTTGTGTATTTGTTTATATTGAAATTTTTACCTTCTTATACGTATGCTATACACACAAAAAAAACTGTATTGGACCAAGAAAATCTTGTTTTGTTTATAACGAAAACAATATTTTCTTAATATAAGAAAAGTACTCTTAATCCAACTACATTATTTCTTCGTCCAAGAATACTATAGTTGGTTTAAGAATATATTTCTTATCTTAAGAAAATATTGTTTTCGTTATATACAAAACAAGGTTTACTTGGCTCAAGTAAACCTTTCTACCTATGTACATATATAATAAATGAATCTAGGTACCTATTACATATATATACCACAAATAAAGTAATTAGAAATTAATTCTTGTATATTTATTTCTCCAGATTTTTGATGAAAAACTAATTTTTGCCCTTTCTCATACTCCGTTATCATTGGAGAGTGGAAACTTCAGGATATCTTTGTGACGCTCTAAAGAACTAAGTATTATATAATAAAATATTTAGCCAGAATTTTTTCAAAAGCTTAAAACTTTCTTTTAAATATGATATAAATAAACGGATTTCGTGCGTAAATCGGGAAATGCCTATACCTATACAAGGTGAGTCATATCAGGTGGAATAAACTTGAACAGTTAATTGAGAAAAATATTTCAAACAATAAAGTTCATATAAACATGTGTCCGGAAACTCTTCGTGAGGGAGCTATTAAATACTAGATAAAAATCAGAGAGCCTTCAGGCCACATACATTCCTGGTCTAAATAATCATTGTTTGATACTGGAAATCAATAACATGTATTAATAATATAATTAATATTAATCCGAGTATTAATTTTCATTGCTAAATCACAGTGGGTTCTCCAGATATTAAATAAAAACTAATTTTAGGTAAAATCTCTGAGGGTCTGTAGCTCCCTCACGAAGAGTTTCCGGACACATGTTCATACGAACTTTTTTGCTTTAAATATTTCTATCGATCACCTTGTATAATATAATGAGTTTTCTATTATATTATTAATATAAAATGATACATAAAATCCTGAAATCCCGGAAAATGATTTTGATATCCAATTTTTAATTGAACCTCGAATTCCAATATAAAAATCCTCAACACACATTTATATTTGATTTGAATGAACCATAACAAGCAACGCTATAGTGTCTGTACATGTATTCTAATATCTAATGAAGAAGTCTCTCTAAATATTTGCCTTAAAATATTGAAAGTTATGTAACTTATTAGCGAAAGTTAAGACAATAAATAGGTGAACTACGAATCTGACAAAAAATATGTAAAGAATTTAATTACATATCTTTAATTTTGTATATACTTACTACTCACTCATAATTATTTTTATCATAAAGTGTAAGTAGAGCCCTTAAATCGCGGACAACTAATTTTTGGCCCTTCAGGATTTCAGGGTGACAGTGACACCCTTAAAAACCATTATATGGTATGAAAAAATATTTTCTGAATTTGGTAAATTTAATCCACTGACATAATAGATCATATCACATCTTTTTTTTGTCTTCAGCCAATTTTATAACAGACCAAATTTGAATACTGAAACTGGTCTTTACGCAAATGTTCGTATTTTTTTGGTGACTAAAAATTAATTTTTAAATGCGAGCCCGAAATATTTAATCTGTGTACACACCCTCGACTTTCATTGCATAAGATAATTTGTTCGAAGGTATTTTGTTAAAAGGAATTTTGTTCAAAATTATTTTATATTTATCACAATAACTGAATACTATAATGAATATCTACGATGCATTGTTTTAATAATATATTGAAAAAAAACAATTTTCAAACAAATAAATTTCCATTCGAACAAATTGCTTCCGAAATTAACTGCTTTCGATCAAATAATCTTTTAACAAATGATCTTCGAACAACGTTCATGATACGAACTTTCATACCACGCCATTGTGAACAAAAAGACTATAAGAACCTAAGAAACATAACACCGGGGTGTTTCTTACAACAGAAATTGTGTACCGGAGTGTACCGGCCACATGGTTGCGCGAGGAGGTGTGCCCTGGGATCAACTCCGGCATCCCGATACATACAATCGGGAGTTACACCAGTCGTGACTCTACACTCCCTGCATCACTATAGCCTTGTCCCGCCGGCCGTTACATTATTAATATATACTCTAATTAATCTTTAGGGTTCTCGTACTTATCAATATGTATGTAATGGTGTAAACTATAAATATTTATATAAAATATTACATTCTTACTATTTTTATTTGGGTAGTACTTATAGGATTATTACTAAGTTTGTATATGTGTGATTGGAAGATTCAAAAACTGTACGAAAAGTGAATTTTCAATAACTAAAATATTAGTTTATGAACAACTAAACTGTCTTAATGATAAGATGAGTGTTGCATTTGGTTTATTTAAATAATATCAGTGTGTATATCAATAATATCAAGAATTGTCAAGCCGTCTTACCTACAACATTTCAATCGAATATATAAGGTAAATATGTATTTTTTATAATATACCTATATATTTATTATTACATTAAAAATGTATATATCTACTTATATTATTATATGCACCCGTACTTTCAAAAAATATAAAAAAATATATTAACTATTTACCTATTATTCGATTCTAATATTAAAAATACTGAACCGATTTGTATTAAGTTTTTAAAAGAATATTTGGTTTTTTCCTAAGGAGATTTATGCATGGGCTGCCAAAATCAATGTGCTTAGCTCGTTAATTAAATAAAGAAATGATGTAATTAGTGAAATTTTATAAATTAGCGCTTTTGATTCAGTGTTACTCGGATTAATATCCATAAATTATACACCTAAATCTTCCTCGTGTAACTCTTTATCTATTAGTGAAAACCGGAATAAAATCCGTTCAACAGTTATATACCTACAAACAGACAGACGCATATACATATATGTAATCAGCATGCCATACTCAAACATAACTATCAGAGTAGAGTAGTCAAAAGTTTTTTACCAATAATGAATATAAAATCTATGAAAATATCACTAACCCGCGAACAACGCTAATTGAAAACGCATGCTTAGGTATTTTTATTTTATTTTGGATTGGGGAGATTGGGGTTATATTACAAAAGAGTTATTTAGCGGCATATAAAAGTATAATAAATAATTCATTTTTATTGTTCAATTTAGATATACTTATAAATATTTGTATAAATCATTTATTAAATGTATGAAGTTATAAGAGATTTATACTTATCGTTTTATTTGAAATCACATATGTTATTAAAACTTTGTATATTTGGATTGTAACCGTGAAAGTCGACGTTCGATCATAAAAATCTATAAATAAATAAAAATAGAAGAATAGATCATCCATAAGTCAAAAAAATATTTTTTTTATAATATAACTAATTTAAGTATCATTAAACGAGTAACGCCCAAGAGTGCGTTAATATAAAACAAACAATTTTTAGAAATATTGAAATCGGTTATGTAATCAAATTCATAATCCAAAAATATATTTTTTATATCATTTTTAACCCAAGTCTAACAAAATCAACGGATTTTTTTAAACTAATTTAATGGTAGAGAGTGTTATAGTCAGTTTTATTTAAGTCCTCAGTGGTTGACGGTGGTTTGAATCGTGAATCCTATCGTCAAATCCCCCGGCAACTACTTCCAATTTAAATGAAACAGACTATAGACAGGTTATATGTTATTGTTACTTTTAGTATTTATAGAAATATATATCAAAAAGTCAGATATACGAACAGTACAATAAATATAAATATTTTTTTTAACAAAACTATTTTTTAGTACCTACCTAATTATAACATTTTATACAGTTTGATTAAAATTTTATCTTTTTTATGGTATTCGATTTACAAAATGTTTATAAGAATATTTAAGTAGAATTAAAAAAAAATAGTTTTAAACGTTAATTAATTAATTTCTGATTTATTTGGTACACGGAAAAAATATTGTAATAAATTACTGAATAAAAATTACAATGTTCATTGAAATTGTTATTAATAATAGTAAAATGTATTTTGTAATCTCTACTATTATACTAATATTCTAATAACAATTCCAATGAACATTGTAATTTTTATTATATTATAACATAATTACTGAACCGTCCTTCCAGTACCATAATACATAGTAATTTTTATTACAATATTTTTTCCGTGTATTATTTCGAATTTTAGAAGCCGCTAAAATTTTTCATTGAAATAAAAAAATAAATAAAATGGTTAAAATGTATACGGGTTCGACTGAATAAATGCCACCAGTAAAAAAATTAAATTTTCCTCGATTATAACTTCTTATAAAATTTTGAACACCAAATCTGATATTAATTTGTATATTTCAAAACGGTTTCAAAAGGTTCACACAACCATTTCAAGTACATATATACAGGATGTCAGAATAACAGTGTTCAGAACACTCTATAATAAATAGAGATTAGGTCAAATTAGACAAAAGTTACCTTTCAGAGAGGACAGTTTTTTTCATAGCCTACTAGATATTTGCTAAAAACCGTTTACGTCTGAAATTTTCTACCGTAAATATTTTTTACAGTTTTCGAAATTTTCATACTGTACTCTAGTATTTAGCAGAGCTATAATTAAAGGCTATGGGGCCCCAGGGGGAGCATGTATTCGAGGAGCCTTTTATATCCCCACTTTCGTTTGTTCGAAGACCCACTATACTCGGGGGGCCCATTGGTAATCACGGCCCTTATATTGAGACACTGTATTATACATATATAGTTTAATCCTGCCCTGACATGCACAGATGCAACTTCCCTTCCACATGTTATTGCTGAATTTGTACAAGTGTTCATAAAAAGTGTTCCTTTTGAAGCATTGTATTATTCGATTATTTAAGGATTCCGTTATATACTTAAAATTTACTTTTTTTTATTTACAGATACACAATGAACTGAATAAATGTCTAGAGATTTCAAAATAATGATGAATTCATCAAATAACGTGAGTAAGTCAGTGGGGGGACAAGGTGTTAACAATGAGCATATCAAAAGACCGATGAATGCATTCATGGTATGGTCACGTGGTCAGCGACGCAAAATGGCGCAAGAAAATCCTAAAATGCACAATTCAGAAATTTCAAAGAGACTTGGAGCCGAATGGAAGTTACTTACTGAAGGAGAAAAGAGACCGTTTATAGATGAAGCAAAGCGACTCAGGTAATTGTACTTTAAATTGTTATTGTTTGGGAAAAAGTCACTTTCAGTAAGTCCCTTTGAAATTTTATTTAATTTCATTTTGAACACGTTTGAATCAATAATTATAATAATAGTAATTGATTCGTAAAAATTATAAAAAACTGTATAGTAAGTAAACACTTATTTTAACTTCCTTTTTGGCTTTAATGTTTCATATACTCGTACAACTAGCTGTAGCTAGCTAATGTTAATTGGTGCCACAATCTATATATTAGACGTGGATGACTGGCGGGATTAGGATTTTCCCAGGGTGATCAGGGCAGGTAATTTTTACAAGCCCTGCCGAGGACTAAATACTATGTACTAAACTTAAAAATTTTTATCAATTTTACTAGCAATAAGTGTACTAGATTAGATACCTACAGCTTACATTAGCATATCTTTAATTACAATACAAAAAGTTTTGTATAAAATAATTTCAGCGTTTACTAGAAAGTATTGGTTAACGTTTATTACTTTTACTAATACTGAATAATAAAATCAAATGTTTTTTACTGAGCTACGTTTTTTCATAAGTATTTTTTAGTGTGAAAAAGAATTTGTCAATAAAAAAGCTCGCTGATCTTCAAAATTAGAAAATTTATATCGATTTTTGAAGCCTCTACGATCCGTGATAAATTTTTTTGACCAAATATAATGAATGGCTTTTATAAATCAAACTTTTCTCTTCAATTTGCTTTTTATCGATGTACGATCATCGAAAACAACACTTTTAACTATGCATTAGGGTTGTTAGGGATAATGACATATCGGATACGAATACGGATGTATTTTTAATCGGTTGCGGATTCAAATTCGAATATTAAATTATACTTTAAATATATATTCCGTTACGAATTTTTCTCATTTGTTGTTAGTATTTATTTTTGCCTGCTGTTTACATCTCTGGACTACCACCGAGGCAGTGCCCCGGGGCTCTCGAGTATAGAAGGGGGTACAGCAGCGTAAAAAAAGGTTACAATAAATAAGATGCAAAAATAGTTAGGTAAAAAGTTTAGTTTAAAAAAGGTAATTAAAATTAATAGCACTTGAAAATACTGAGGTAACAACAAAAAAAGGTCATCAGTTTTTATTTTGCATATAGCAGGACCTCCTTACACACACTCTGCCCCAGGGCCCCCGAGCTTCTAATTACGGCTCTGGGACTCAGACAATAAGTAGAAAACTATCCGAAATAATTATTCAAGAATACGGTTCCGGTTTCGATGGCCAGAATATTTCGGATACGCAATACGAACGCATATAACTAGAAAACCAATGATCGTAAAAAAAATCCTATGACAGATTTGAAAAGCTGACTGTCTTTTCTTTATAACTTAGTCAAAAAAATAAAATAAAAGTACAATAAAGTACAATGTTCAACAAAAACTATTGATAAGAATTGGTGAAATAAAATGTTTCACGTTTCCTATTATTAAAAAAAAAAAATTAATAAATTTAAACAAAATTATATATCATTATAGCACGCGAAGGTTCACAAAAATGATATAAATCTATTTTTTTTTTATGTGGAAAATGTATTTTTCTTTCATAATTACATAAGAATAAATACTTTTCTACAATAAATACACTAAAGAGTGAAATCTTTAACACAAGTAAATCCTTTGTTTTGAAAAACATTTAATCGAAATCAGATACAAACTGAAATATACAAGCTAATAATTTTTAATGTTGTATGACATTAAAACTTTCAGTTTTTATCTACCCGTTTGATAAAGAATATAAAAAGACGCAAATATATTTTGTATATGTACCTTTTCTAGAACACATAACATGTATTTATCAAATAATAATAATATATAAATAACGTATATTTCAGACTTAAGAAAACAACTATATAATAGAAAATAAAAATAACGTGTTATATATAAGCACATAAAGAACCCTATCATACAAACTTCTTTGTTCCCTTATCTGAAATTTTGTTGAGTACGATAAAACCTCCCCTAATCTTACACCTTTGTTGATATCAACCACATTTTTGGTAATATTTATTCAATACAACATTATGACATGATAAGCTGTTATATATACTTTGTTTTCAAAGATAATAATATAGTCATACATACAAACAATGCAGTTTTGTATCTTAGAATGCTTAAATTAAAATCAATATATGAATTTCAGCAGTTAGATTTTTATGCTGAGATTTAAATATCATTTTCAATCGTTTTTAATATTAATGCATTGAATGTATTACATTTAATTTTGGTATTTTTAGTATTGGAATATTTATAGAATCATCATTTTCTAAGGGCGTTAATTGGCTTATAAAAAAATTTATTAAACTCCAGTGAGTGGGATATCAAATTAAATGTTTTATTAATACTAAACAGTTAAATTTAAAAAAAAAATCGAAAAAATATTTTACTTTTAATATTGCTCATATTTCCAAAAATAATTGATAAATAAATGTCGAACACATTGTGCTACCACCTTTTTGATAATGTTCAAACTTATATATAATTTCGTTCTTAACTTTACTAACGGTTTAATCTAATATACGGGACATTAATACGTGAAGCATAACTCGCACTTGACAAATTTTCATATTGAACCTTTATTTTTTATACTTTATATACCAAACACTAGAATTATAAAGCATGTCTCCATATGATAGGTAATAATCTAATAATAAACATCACCGAAAACAAACATATTTTATAAAATTAAAATTATAAGTTTTTACCATAACAGTTTCAGGAGTGAATGCACAGAAAAAAATAATTTGTCTATGTATTAAAAAATGTGAACAATGTAAAAAAATCCGTGATCGATTTGGCTCCGATAGAGGTTGTTCATTAATATGATAATGTATAATATATTTGAGAGTTTCGTTAGTTGGTGTAATAAATTTATTAATTTGACAAAAGAAAAAAATTTTAGATAAACATGACTAGAGCTGGGCGCGGGTCGTGATTTCTTCGGGTCACGCCGGGTCACGGCCGTGACCCGCGTGAGCGTGAGCGATTTTCAAATATTGGATCGTGAGCGTGCGTGATCGTGAGTAACAATAAAACAATCGTGCGTGACCGTGCGTGAGTACATTTTTGTCGTGCGTGAGTCCGTGAGTCGTGACTATGCATATTTTGATAATGATACATTTGGATTCGTTTCACATATTTAATTGTTAATACGAAATACTACAATTGACTACAATAAGATTTTCAAAGAAGAAGCACTGTGAAATACTTAGTCAGCGTTGCCAACTTGAAATAAATATAAAAATCCCTCTGTCGACACGTTAATAATCCCCCAAATTTTAAAATGTATTTATTGTTACTATTACATACAATGTTTTATTTCTATTTTATCCATTTTTAAAGCTTTTATTTAACTTCACTTGTTTGTTAGTTAGTTAGTTAGTTAAGATCAAATATTGCAATCAAAATTTCGATTAGTTATTAATTAAGATAGAACCTTGAAATTTTGTATAACGTATATGAGTCCGGTGACAATGCAATATACTATATCTAATATCGTTTTAAATCCAATATGGCGGACGTCCCAAGATGGCGGATTTCAATTATAAAGTATAGACTTATTGCACGAAAAAAAATAATTAAAATTTTTATTTATTTCATATTATAAAATCGTGTCACGACCGTGACCCACCGTGCGTGAATGGGCGTGAGTAAAAAAATTCAATTCGTGAGCGTGCGTGATCGTGATTTTTATTTCTAAGACCGTGAGTGAGCGGGCGTGACTAAAAAATTTTTGCTCGTGAGCGTTCGTGATCGTGAGCAAAAATTACTCACGCGCCCAGCTCTAAACATGACATATTTTTCAAATGAATAAAATATCCTTAATAAGATTTTTTTTATTATTATATTGAGGAAATCTTGTTATATTATATTATATTAACAAGATTAATTTATTAAGCATTTTTCCATCTCAAATCAATAAGATCGAGTTTTTTTTCTGTGTGAAATATACAAAGTAAGAAAAACTTGTAGATTGTAAATGTATAACTTTAAAAAAATAATTTTAGCAAATTCAATACTGGTAGTCGAGTATAAGATCGACTGATACACTTTCGAGTATAAAAAGGGTATTATAACAAGAGTGATAGAAACACGGGTAAATCCCATACGGCTAAAAGAATAATCCGTGCTCCTTCTGTGTCATACTTCAGTTGATTTAAAGCAGAAAATATCAATTTTAACATTTATTATTTCTGTATATGATATATACATACATAATTAAGTATTTTTCAAATAAAAAAAATGATAAAATATTTCATATAATAAACCAACTCATTGGATTTGAATTAAAGATTGTTTAGTAACCCATTTAGCTTCCGTAAAAAAACGCCAAAAACTAAAAAAAATATTTTTATAACTCGTCTATTATTGATCCAGCATTTACTATATTTATGCTAAATAAAACTTATTTCCGGTATAATAAAGGGGCTATAAGATATTTAAAAAAAATTATCGTAACTTTTGAACGTGTGGTCGTATTTGATTTTTGTTGACGGATTTGAAATCAGCGCACCAAAATCTATATAATTTGACTTAAAAACACTTAAAAATTAGACAAAAAAGATTTTGTCTAAAATCGGCATTTTTTTAAGGTATACCCCTTGAAAATATTTTAATTTTCAAGAAAAAATGTTTTTTCTAATTTTAAATTATTACACATGTCATTATATAGATTTTAACACGCTGATTCCAAATCCGTAGACAAAAATCAAATTTGACTACACGTTCAAAAGTTACATCCATTTTTCTCAAAAATTTTGAAAAAACATAAACTTTGAGAAGCCATATCTCGAGAACGTTTGGAGATACAGATCTACGGATTAAAAATTTCAACTTTTCACGACATTTTCTATATAATTAACACACTTTTAACGAAATCGAAAACACAAAAATGTTGGTCATATTTCATGCATCAATCTTCGATTTACCATAGAAATATTAACTTAACACACAAAAAAATGATAAGTAGAATCGAAATTGACTAAATAATCAATAATTTTATATGTAATTTGTGATTTAAATCAGAGTTTATTTGGTAATTTCATTGAAATCGAGAAATTTGCAATTTTGTATAATGAATAAAAAGCAAAACAAAATAAATACTTCACCCCTGTAACATATGCAGAGTTTTAATTAGTTTGGAAATCCACGCGAGCGAAGCCGCGGGTATCAGCTAGTTTATTATAAAGTGTATGTGATTTAATCCGTTAGTGTTTAAAATTCAAATCATTTTGTATATTAAAAGATTAAATTAATTTAAGTACACTTTTCTTATTCATAAAACCAATTCATTTTATTTACTTTTGAACAATGTATATATTTATATATGTAATGATAAAAAACGATATAAAATATTAACCAAACATATCCACATATTTATAAATAAAAGTAAATATAAAAATTCCTACATATCAATAGGAAAGAAAACAAGTAAATTCTTATACTTTTGTGGGAATAATGATTTACCTGGCGCATATCGAAATACCAATTATTGATAATAAATTTAGTTTTATTGATACAAATGTTAATAATATTATCAATCAATTCACTGAAATAACAAAGGTGTGAATTTGACTTTGAGAATAATCTTTAGAAATGTGTATTTCATAACTTAGGTATATTTACTTTATTGTTAATATGATAAATATTTAAGTGTCCGTATTTATTATATATATATTCTCCTATATTTATTACCGTGTTTGTATACTTTCAATTTTATTATATTATTAAAATATTAAAATACATCAAATAAGATAATATAATATATGATAATATTTCACTATAAATGTACTTATTCAAATAAAATAATAATATTTCCAATAATTATCATGTGTATATAATATATACAGAATGTTCACGAGAATCAAGTCACGATTGCTAATTTTGTTATTATTGGACCTATGTATAGTCTGTTTCATTTAAGTTTGCAGTAGTTACCGGGGATTTGACGGAACGAATCGTGAATGGTACTGTCAAATTCCCCAGCAACCACTGCAAACTTAAATGAAACAGACTATAGAAGTATCGGTTTATAATAAATTAATAAAATAGTGTGCTATGATTTAATAAAACACAAACAAATGATTGAAAATTTGTATACAATTATTTTATTTCAAATGTTTATGCCATCAAAGCGTCGTAAAAAATAAGGCAACCGAGCATTTTGGGTAGGCAGCAATTTTTTTTGGTGGGTTCGTAGAGGAATCATCCGTGACTCTAAAACTCATTTTTCGGGTTTCCGAAAGATATTGTTTTTCCGCCATCTTGAAAATAAGGGTGCAATTAGTTTTTTTATTATTTATCTCCGTAACAGTCAGCTTAACAAAAAAAAAATAAGCAACATTTTTGAAGGTAATCAAAGTATCTATAACTTTTATTCTTAACTTTTTAGCGTAACATTAAAAATAAAAATGTTATGAGCAAAAAAGGATAAAAAAAGAGGGGATGAAAATCTTTTTCTATAAACTTTTTTTTTGCACAATTGTTTATATGGGTTCCTAAAAACGTACATAATTGATTGCCACCATAAAAAAGTCAATTATTCAATAGTTTTGAAAACGGTGATGCTTAAATCTTATTGTTGTAAAATATCTTACAATAATATTAAAGCGTCACCATTTCTCAAACAAATGAACAATTGACTTTTTTATGGTGACAACCACTTATATAAGTTTCCAGGAAACCATATAAACAATTGTGCAAAAAAAAGTTTATAGAAATTTTTTTACTGTTAATCAAAAGACAATTTATTAACAGTTTAATAAAACAATAACAGTTCAAGATATCAATCCTTTTACAATGAATGTGCTTAACTATAAAATGTTCCTTTTCCGGGAGTAACAACTTAAAAAAAATCATTATAATTAATTAGATATTACAACTTAATAAAGTGTGCTTTTAGCCAATTTTGTGAGCGTAGCGGATAAACAAATAAAATTTTATTATTTTTTTCAAAATTGAAGTTGTAGAATATATTACAGCGAATCAGCGAACAACTTTTATTTGAAACTTTTTTTTGTATCAACAATTTTTTGTACCTACGTAACTCTTATACTTTCAATTTACCTCCCTTAACAACGCTGAAACATCAATAAAAATAAACCAAATAAAAAAATTAATAGATTAAATTGTTTGTTAAGAAAAGTTTTACAAAAAAGGTCCGAAGTACTTTTTTTTGTAGGACTACAAATACAATAGTTCTCTTGCCTTAAAGTTTTTCATACCCTATTTTTTTATCCTTTTTTGCTTATAACATTTTTATTTTTAATGTTACGCCAAAAAGTTAAGAATAAAAGTTATAGATACTTTACCTTCAAAAATATTTCTTAAAATTTTTTTGTTAAGCTAACTGTTACGGAGATAAATAAAAAAACTAATGACACCCTTATTTTCAAGATGGCGGAAAAACAATATCTTTCGGAAACCCGAAAAATGAGTTTTAGAGTCACGGATGATCCCTCTATGAACCCACCTAAAAAAATTGCCGCCTACCCAAAATGCACGGTTAAATGACGCTTTGACTGTACTAAACGTTTTTGGATTGTTCTTATAAAGAAAAATATACGTTATTATTATAAATAATAATATTTTATCAATTGAACTCAAAACGCAAAATAAGACATAAATAGCTAAAATTATTGTTTTAAAAATTTTAATAATTTATTTGCATGTTATTTAATTTGCATAGCACACTTTTTTTTCTATTTTCTATTAATTCATTACTTGATTTAACACCATGCTTGTGTTAGACTT
Organism: Sialis lutaria; assembly: GCA_949319165.1. Classification (NCBI taxonomy): domain Eukaryota; kingdom Metazoa; phylum Arthropoda; class Insecta; order Megaloptera; family Sialidae; genus Sialis; species Sialis lutaria. Next base: position 8,237,105 of record OX439241.1, read on the forward strand.
TTATAAAGAGAACATTCTCAGCTACCAAATCCCATAATAATATACATGATATTCTATTTAAAAAATTATAAGTCAATACATCTATTAAAATTCGACATTCAATTGTTTTTTTTGTATGTAACCGCCATTATTCAAACCGGAAAAAATATTAATACTTTGCTCATTTAACCAATCTTCAAGCTTCAAATGCAATGATCACTTGGTTCTCGCGAACACCCTGTATAATGAATAGTATAACATTAATATGTACATAGTTATAATTTAAACTTATCAAATAATAAGTATAAAATACATACAATAAGTACGATAAATTATTACAAAAAAACACTTATAGGTAATAAAATATTATCTGTATTCTTTAAGCTATTTACAGAATTGATATTATTCATTATTGAAAATTCACCCACAACATTCAAAATACAACTGCTGTACTCCGACCTACGAACGGATGTTTTCGATATGCTATCATCTGTAAGTCTACATTATGGTAGTTTTTACTCAAAACATGTATTATTTTAAAATTTCTTTTAACAGTTTTTTTCTGGTTAGACATTTATATCAAAAAACTGAAATATTACTGATATTACTTATCTAAAAAATTAATAGTATTTTTTTATCCTTTATTTTAAACTGTGTTTATATTGTATACAATATATATTGGAACAAATAATCACAACAGTAATAAAACAGTATTATAGCCTTAGTTTAATCGGTTATTCTTTCGGCAGTCGGTCGTGTGGCATATTAATTGAGATGTTACATAATAAAGACTCCATGGTGCTGTATTATAGACACGTGTTCTTAAGGGTGTACATCAGACACGGGGGGTTTTATCAGGGGTGTTGAATATGATATTAGGTTACATGGTTATTGCGATAAGTGATTTAGGATTGATTTATAGTAAATAATCCTTACGAGATTTACTATTAATAATGATTTTACATATCTTAAAAAATATGATTATATTTATTTGTAGTGAATTAAAATGTGTTTTTTTTCGAGATTAATAATTCAAAATAACTAAAGAAATGTCAAATAATTTAGTAGGTACCTTTAACTGACCAAATTTTATCATAGATTATATTGTGTATAGGAAATACATTGTACGAGTATGTAGTCTATTTACAACTGATATATTTTTTTATTTATATTTAAGTAAATAAAAAAAAAAATACTTTGTTAGTTATTAATATTTTTTTTTAAAATCAATACTCCACTATATGCAGGGTGTGAATTATTGATAAAGAAGGATTTGTAATGAGCTATTTAATTAATACGTGGTTTAGATTTTGGGCTCAAGACCTTATTTGGGTCAAGTCCATTTTTAGCACTCGGTTCTTTTTAGTTCAGAACCGTGTTCAGCAGAATTTTTCTATGTCCATTGATGAATAGTAAAAATTTGACTCGATTACGAATGGAATTTCCTTTTAATAAAATTTATTATTGATTGTTAAGGCCTAAAACTGAACTTATTTATATATTTGGGTAAGAAAAAATATACTGAAAAAAAATTGAATTTAAGCCTAATAGGGCCTAAATCAGTCCGTAAAACAATAAAACTCAATAATAAACTTAAAAAATAGGAGTTGTGATTAAATAACATATATTTATTTCTAATAAGACTCGCATTGGGGCCAATTTGAGCACAGGGTACGAGAGAATTAATTATAATTTTTGGATGGAATAAAATTTGCTGAAATAATACAGGCTACTATTTGAAAAAATTAATTCGTGCCTCATAAATTAACCCTTAGTTGCTCCACTTTTCCAAAATAACATGCCTGCCAATTGGGGTCACCTCGTACCCCAGACACTAAAATGCTAACTAGTCGTAAGCTACTGAATATTTTAATTCAATAAAATTCTTCTATTATCTTCGAATGATACAGAATGCACTCCATTGGTTATTTAAAAATATATATAATATTTAATAAATAAAAAACAACTAGATTGTATAAACGTCAAAAAATTTTAATGATCAAATATATGAAGCGAGCTTTTTGACGTTTATACAATATTTATTTAATATATTTTAACGTCACTACTAGTATATTATTATAATATTTAATAAATTTAAAAAATTGAAAACCTTGTAAAATTTAGACAGCTTACATTGAAGTTGAAACAATGTGGGGCGTCTGGTACCCCACAGTGGCAGCTAAGGGTTAAATATCAAACTTCAAACTTTTTTCCAATTTCTAGTTTATAGGAGGTTATTAATGTACATCCTGTATAACATAAAGCTGCACGAATATTGACTTCCAAGAATAGTATAATATAATCATTATTCCTAAAAAATAACAAGACACAGAGAAAAGTGTGTTGTGTACCCCCATAAAGTTGAAATCATTGTAGTGACATAATATCTCATTGTATAGACAGTTGTTTGATTTTGGAACAGTGACGTCTTTCATAGGACATCTAATCAAATAACAAACGGAAATGTCGTCGCACAATACGCAGTCCTTTCTCTTCCTGAACAATATTTGCATTTAGAACAGCGGCAACAATTTCCCACAATGCGATTCTACAAGATTGCTTCAATTGTTTTAGAACAACGACAATTATGTTGCGAATAATTTGATTATTCCCTTAATTACTTCAAATAATAAACGTAAAGTTATAATTGCATTCAGATAGAAATTTAATTTTTAATTTGTATTTTGTACTTTTATTCAAATACAGTAGAAGCCGGTTATAACGACATCGAAGGGACTGTCATTTTAAGTTGTTAAAACCTGTAAAGGTATTAAAAATTTCATAAGTACGCTGAAATTTTGTGAAATTCACCGTCTATGCGCGAAGATATCGTCAAAATAAAATCAAAATTTTTAAAATACAGAATAATTAATATGTACATACATATACGATATACAGAAGCGACACACAACGATATTTTTTGGATATTTTACTGGAAACTTAGTTTGACATTATGAGGTGCGACGGTTCTGATTGGTTGAGTATTAATGTCTTCACCAATCATGTACCAGTATACGAATATTTGAAATTCACATCTGTTTTCTGTTAACCTAACTTTGACAATCCATGGTGTATTATTATGTCAAACAATATTTTATATTGTACAAATCTATATATTTAAAAAAATGGAAACAAAAACAGTTTGTCATTATACCGATAAAACTCTCTGAATATATTGTAAATAGAAAGTCTTTAAATGCGGTATTCCGTTGTTTTAACGTTATAAACGGTATATTATAAAAGGCAATTATATGGGATTCAGCCGGGACTTTTACTTTGACTCTTTATAACCGATACATACGAACCGATGTCGTTATAACCGGTTTCTACTGTATTATAATTAAAACTAAATAAATTTTAACTATTATTTTATTTTGTTACAGAGCACTTCATATGAAAGAACATCCCGACTACAAATATCGTCCAAGACGGAAACCTAAAACTATGATCAACAATAAAAAAGAATCGAAATTTAATTTCCCACCATTGTTATCACCATCTATGGAAAATTTCCATAACATTCCTCGATCACTTTTACCAACAATGCCCCCTACTTCAGGTCCTCATCCACCACCTCATTTATTAAACACTGAAACAGATCTCAAGCTTTCCCGTTCCTTATTCCAACCATTTCCATATTCATTGTACCCATTAAAAATGCCCGACGAGAAAATGGCAGCGGAATTAGCTCTTCTGTACAACAGTTCTTTCTATTCCCAAACAATGGCAGCTGCAGCGGCCGCTTCATGGCCTCCTGGGATCCCTCACTCGTACATGGTTTCTTGTGGCTGTCCGCCAACAAATCTCCAACAAAGGCAATCACCAAGCAACACCGAGATCAATTCTTCTGGAGAGACATCCAACTGTATCAAAAGGCCTATCGCATATATGCTAAGAAAACCCGAAGAGTCTATAAACGGTAGAGATTCACCTTCTCCCTCAGAACGGCCGATCAGTTCGCCGCTTAGCCAAAGAACGCATTCACCAGTATCGCACGTACAGGCGTCCCCGTATATTCGTAACGCATCTCCTATGCCACAACACATGTTCTCCGCGTCATTAAATCGGCATACAACTTCTCCTAGAGCACCGCCACATTCAATCCAGAATACGATCAATCGACACTCGCATTCGCCCATACCTCAACATCTACCTTCTTCAATAGCGGACGCCAGATCAACCTCATTGCCACAGCATGTTATTTCAACGTCCATAATACGTCAGTCTGTATCTCCAGTCGTGCAAACTGTGATACCAACATCGGTGATTCGCCAATCATCATCACCGATTGCTCAGCATATTATATGAAGACCGCTTCCCGTTCTTCCAGAACAGCCGTTTGGAATGAACGGGACGTTTAGAAATTGGTGGAACAGCACGTATCAAAAAGATTTAGGTTTTAATCTCGGTTGTTTAAATAGTGGAATTAGAATGGATTCGTTTTCGAACATTCCGAATACGAGTTCTTCGAAGGATGATGGGAAAGAAAGTGTAAAAAGTGAAAGTCCATGAACTGAGAAAATAGTTTTCAATGTGATTTAAATGCATACAGGGTGGCTCAAGTAAAACGAAACGGGCGAGCTTTTGGTCATTTAAAATAAGATTTTGAAAAAAGCTCGAACACGTCGATTTGCTTTCAAGGGGGACATATTTTGCTATGAAAATTTTGCAAGAATCTTTTCAACCCTCAGTGCTATGAGCACAACCCTTAAAATTTTAAATAGCATGATAGGGCAAGTGATACCTCATTCGAAAGGTTTTTTCATTCTAAATACGGTGCTTTTTATCAAATCTGTTTAGTTTTAGTCAAGTTATTTACATTTTGAATTCCATAAATGCAATAAAAAAATTTACCAACATCCAAAACTTTAATTAATTCAATAAATGTCCAAATTAGATTTTCTTGACTTATTTGATAAGAAAATAAGCCTACTTTGTTTTGAATTTTAGTTGTATTTGTTTTTTGATCAGAAAATAATTGCATTTATGGAATTCAAAATGTAAATAACTTGACTAAAACTAAACAGATTTGAAAAAATCAAAAAGCACCGTATTTAGAATGAAAAAACCTTTCGAATGAGGTATCACTTGCTCTATTATGCTATTTAAAATTTTAAAAGTTGTGCTCATAGCGCTGAGGGTTGAAAAGATTCTTGCAAAAATTTTATAGCAAAAGACGTCCCCCTTGAAAGCAAATCGACGTGTTCGAACTTTTTTTTTAATCTTATTTTAAATGATCAAAAGCGTGCCCGTTTCGTTTTACTTGCACCAACTTGTATATTACTTATTACTGTACTATCGAATATGTATTAATTAAACGCATACAATGCATTTTGTGTGTTTATAAAGAAAATCATAAATGTCACCAAGACGCTAATTTTTTGATATTCAAAGTACATAAACATAACAATATTCAAATAATTTTTTTTTAGAAAAATAATTCACGATTGTAAAAAAAGATAAACCAGGTGGTTTTTTGATAAAATGGCATTAAAACATATACATTTTTTAAATATGAATTGTTTTTAAAAAACTTAATTTAGCCACTATGCATACATATATTAAAAAATATTATTAGACATGTATATAAAAAAAAACTTTTTTTCCATTAATTAATGTACATACATAAATACCGTTTTAAACATATCAAGTGTATATTATTATATCATATTTATTGATTGTTTTTGTATAAAATATCAAACGCACGTATTACAGTATAGTATAAACACATAGCGCTTGATATAACGACCTTCAATTTAACGACCGTGTTCCTTGCGCGAAAATTAAATTCATCAATTGACGTTGGAACGGTGGGCGGGGCAACAACGTGTCGTTAAATCAAGCGGTTGAATTACAAATGCCGTCGTTATAACAAGCAATGAGTGTAATTTATTATACTATTTTAAATATTTTATTTTTAAATATGTGTTCATTTTTTAATTTTTACATTATTTTTTGAATTTTTATTACACCAGTAAAGAGATTGAGTTTTAGTCAGTTTTGTTAGTTATTTAATAAATACGTTTATCATATTATATTGTTATGTTATCAAACTGAAAAGAAGAGTGCAATTTACTGACATTTTACACATAAGAATCTATGTTAGATAATTTATTGTTACTGTTTGTATTTTTTGTTTTCATTTAAAAGATAAATAAACGTTTTAAGTAACATAGTTTTATTTATTTATTTATTCCGAATAAACAATAAATAATATTAAAAATATAAACAAATATTTATATCTTTCTTTAATAATTTAAAAATGTTTCCCGGGTCTCGTAACCAGCACCTGCCCTGATCACCCCAGGGCATATCCTATTTCCCTCTGTGATCCACGCCAGGTGGCGGATTTGTATTACTGGCTGCATATGAAAATTAATGCCAAAAAAAATAAAATAATCATTAACCTGAATGTTTGTTTCTATGCTGAAATAGCATCCGAAGCAAACAAGGCTCTATTACGTCAGGTTTTTGAATTATCCTAACAATAAGTTACAAATGCAAAAATGACAATTTTGGTCATATTTTAAAATTATTATTAAAATGTATTAAAATCAAATTTTATGTTCCACTGTAGGATTTTTTTCACCGAGATAAACTATAGTCAGAAGACATGATATTTTTAAAAATATAAGTGCAGGCTATAGACAAGTGGATTATAACCAAACAAATATAAATGGCAAAAATATCATTTTTTGCATTTTGATTTCGGATTTGGTACGCTACAACAATAAATCCAGTATAATTTATCAAAAAACTTTCTACGGACCTCAATTTTGTAAACCCATGTTATAAATTTCGTAGGCAACTATTGCTGTATCTAATAGTTCTGAAAATATGCCTAGTAACGAAACTATAATCATCAGATATGGTAAGTTGCGGCTGCTAAAAATTACGTTTATCTTAAGAATTGGAGATAAAATACATATTTTCCATTTCCAACAATCTTTTGAAAGTACGTTATAGAATGCAATTCGAATAAAATACAGTTGAGTCTGCATATCTATCTAGACAAAAATCTATGAAAAATGTCCCTTGTTGCAGATTTGTATGTTAAACCTTTTTCAAAAAAATGCCTGGTTGTTCCAAACTGGGAAATTCTTAAAGTCAATTTTTATAGTTAACGTAAAATTTTAACAGTAATATTTTAATGATCACGAAATATTTAACCGAGTCTATTGAACATTTCTATCTAAATATAGACCAAATGAAAATATTATACCAAGATTTAAAAGAGGAAGCACCTTTATGTTTCACTCTTTCTGAACGTGAAAACAATAAAAAAGCACGTAGATAAAGATTAAATAACAAAATAATCAACAATTTACAAAAGAATATAAAAACGGTTTTAATATAAAAGCTGTCAGGTACAAAAGCCGACGAAGAGTACAAATCTGAATTATTACCTATGATAGTAAGTATAATCAAATATAGTTTTAAGTAAACTAACAATAAGACGAACTCAATGATGAAATATTAAAATTTGGAATAGGCGTGACAGTAAGGGAAGTCCGGCGTTATAACTATATGGGCCATTATGGGCCCATTACTTTTTTCGTATATATATTTTTTCAATATAGTATTAACATGGCTATATAGATAATACCTCATTTTATTTATCTCATTATATATATCAAATCCTGCCCCCCCCCCCCCCAAAAAAAATTCGGGGCTTAATACTGCAGCAAGGTAAGTTAAGTTAACAGCAAACATTCATTCATTTTATTACCGATTACGGAATTTAAATATCTCTATTATACTAGTATGTTTGCTTTTTTCAATTATTTGAGTTAATATTTCTAGACAGTCATCCCAAAAATTTGTTTTTAAATATAATCTTAAAAATAAAATAAAAATGGGCTGGACAAATTATACTTAATATTCATTAATTTTTTATATCAAATATGTTTTGATAATTAACCAATTTTAAAAATATTAGAATGTAGATAAACGTTAATACACTGTCAAATATGACACATGACATATATAATATATTGTATAGGTATTGGTTAAATAAAGTTCTTTCCCTTAATACGCCTGCGAAAAATATAAATACTGGGGCTGTTTATTTAAAAAAGAAATAATCAATTCTAATATAAATATAATATAATGCACAAGCATTGGACATTTTACATAACAAATAGAGCGCCCTTTTCTCGCGTTTACTGTGATACTATGTTATAAGATAGGCATCATCCATTTCCGGTCAAGTGGTGCAAAAGCGCTCGTATTTCTTATGATAGTCAAAACGTCTTATCTAAAGTACGGGAGTTTTTCAGTTTTCATGAAAATATATGCATTTTTTCAATGCAGGAAATTATTTTTTGAAGTGTTCTTTATATATTATGTTTTTAATATAAGAAAAATTATATAAATAAATAATATTTATTTAATAAAAGAACATCTAATAATTACGTATGATTTTGAAAGGGAATTAAAGGGGGTTCTTTTACTTTACAAATCCTTGGGGGGTAGTTTTTTTCATATTAATTATTTTAAATTACGTTAATGCAGTCAGTTTCGGTTGTTGAAATATTTTTGTTTATAATTAATTATTAATGTCCAGTATTATAATTTTGTTCAAGAGTATGAGCTAACCTAACCAAATGGAAAGGGGAACAGATTTGAATTTCGTAATTATCTCGACTTCGGACCTCAACAATTTGTCTATTGCTACACATATTTTTTTTTAATTTTAATCAATTTTTATATCATTTAAAAATATCAATATAGATATATTTTTTAAATTAGTTTTGGGAACGATAGAATCTTGTTGTCATCGAAAATATATAAATAAGTGGGTGATAAAAGTGTATACAAAATTTGACCAATACAGACAAATAACTATTCGTTTTAAAAATATTAATGTCCGGTATTATAAAGGAGCTAGCAATTTTACTAGTTTGATAACACTTTCAATTGAGGGTATCAAACTTATATGACAATTCTCTTGGAGTTTCATAAAGATTTTGACAAGTTTCGCGCACGCGTTGCATATAAACTCAAACAACGGTATTAAAACAGTGTTGATATTATGAACATTATTTTGCTCGGTCAGTTGAAATATCACAAAATTAATACCTCATTTAAGAGTGCTTGCTAGCTAGCAAATTTTGCTAACCCCTTTATGATACAGGGACATAAGTCAATTATAACTACAAGTATATCTACCAATATAATTTCAGTTGTTATTATTAATGTTAATGAATTGGTTATATTGTATGTATATATTTCTATTATTGTATGTTGACTATCAAAAATTGTTACTAAATTGATCAAATATAAAAAAAATGTTTTTTTTTCATCCTTGTTTATACATCGATAAAGAACCTACAAAATATTTAATGGAACATAATATAAAATACATTACTATTATTATCTAAATATTTCGGTTGTTGTAAAATTTGAGCGCTGCCTACAAATTCAAATCAGTATGTGCATTGTAACGTGCACACGCCAGTAGCGGTGCAAAAATGTATGTATATGAAAGAAAGGTGTAATAAAAAAATGTATTCTATAAGGACCCCGTACAAAACCAATATATATTTAGATAGAGTCAAACTGGCTGGAACTTTAGTATACTGTAGTTCGAGGCTTGCTAATTAAAATTTTTTACCGACATAAAATCCTTAAATGGCCAGATTTTTAGTTATTCAGAGTCAAAGGTCGGTAATGTAAATCAAGGTACCTACAGTCAAAATGGCTGAAGTAGTTCATAACTTTTTTTAAACAAACCAACTTAACTGCGAATGCAACCATGTGTCAAAAACTCCAAGAGAACCGTCATTCATGTTTTTAATACCCCGTTTGAAAGTGCTTGCAAATTTTTGCTAGCTAATCTGTAATATATCTGGAGAGATAACTTTAATAGGCGAACGTGCGTTGATAAAAATAGTTTTCGATGTTCTGCTTTGCTTCCAGTATTCTCTAACCTAAACATGTTTCTGTTGTTTCCATGGTTACCACTATTTAATATTTATCAGTCAATTATCAGCCGATCAGAGCTCGTTAGAAAAGGAAGTGCGGTACCCGAGTATAAGCTATCTCTACTGACACAGTCATAACGTCGAGTTATATTCATAGATTTATAGAATGGCCTGAGCAATAGCCTCACAAAATAGACCACTCTCTTTAAAGAGACAAAGCGAATATGTAGCCAATACCTGTCTCATTTCTGTAGGTCTGTAATGACTGCAAACCTGCGACGTGACCAATTAATATTCTAGAAAGAGACAGGTATTGACCACATATTCACTTTGTCTCTATCATAATTTTTCGTCAGAATTTACTTCACAGTTGGATAGAGAATGCTCAATCCAATTTATAAGTCTATGGTTATATTACATCTCTTTGGTAACACCAGATATTAAAATAATAAATACACTAGTGACTAGTCAATTAATTAACCAGTTTGGCATCTGAACGATTAATTCAAGATGCTAATACCCTTGACGCACAGCCGCTGGTTGGGAACACAGCTACGATATGTGTGCCGAATACGTGGGCCGGACTGGCAGCGTATGCAGAGGGTGGCATCAGCGCAAGGGGCGTAGGGCGAGGGGCTGCGAGTGGTCTTTACGCTCTATTCACAGATGAATGCCACTCAATTTTGTCGCTACAATGAATGAATCACACATCGACAACAACGGCTGATCGTGTTAGCAGCAGTTCTCCCGACGATGACAGATGGATTGCTTGCCAGAAGAATGAACTGTGTGTGTGTGTGTGTGTGTGTGTGTCTGTGTGGGTGTGTGTGCGCGTACGTGCTTTCTCAAAGTTTTTATTTTTAACTTCGTCAAATTGTCTTTTATTTTTAACTGATAATACATTTACAGTATAAATTGAAGCATAAAGAAGGCAAATAATTAAGTTATAATATAACTAATGTACCCCAGGGTGCGGGGCCTATGAGCCTACGAAGGCGTCGACACAAAATATTTTTTTATCTTGTCTAACTAATCAAAAAAATTAATCTTCGCTCATTGACACGCAGTGACGTAACTAAAAATTTGTAAATAATATGGGGTTACGTAAAATATATAAGGATGTATAGTTGCCCCCCCCCCCGTCCCTCCAGACATTTAATGAACGCGAAACAAATTTTTATTGTAAATAGTAATTACTGAAAAAAGCCTATTCAAATACATTTAAAAAATTTGATCCTTTAAGAGGGATGGCCAATATGACGGAAAAAAATTTTTTTTTCTTAGATTTTTTTAAAGTTTACATATTCATAAATATGTATACAAAAAATTGAGTTTAAATTTTGAAAATTGACGGAGTTACAGTCAATTTAGTGAGACGATGTAGCACGGCCGGTTATGACATAACAAAAACATTAAACACGTTTATCTCGGAATTACATTTTTCGACCTGGTCGACACAATTCTTCAGAGACTAATGAACGGATTTCAATTTCTTATTTTTTTAATAATTTTCGTAATTGTAGTGGCTATCGTTGCACGTAGCCGATTTTTGAAATTTTGATAATTACTATTTTTAAAACCGCTCTAATTAAAAAAATAGATCTTAAAAAAAAAATTAAACGATCGCCATTTCGTGAAAAAATAAATAAAAAAAAAACGGCTAGGTGAAACGATAGCTACATTCATATAGATATTCATAAAATTTTTATTTATTTTTTTCATATAACCCTTCTCGAAATTTCGAGTCGACCATAGAGAAAAATATTTTTTTTGGTCTTCACATCGAGGCTCATAACTTCGTAAATATTTAATATTTTTCAATAAAAATTGATATTAAATAAGTTGAATATATACTTAATAATATATACTTTACCTGATTCAAAAATAATTAGTGATATCTGTGAAAAAAATTCCCAAACATTGACAATTTTTGACCCGTCACAGTGGCCACCCACCTTAAGATAATTTAAAAGATTTTTTTTAATTAGATATAACAAAATATTCAAATGCTTTAAAAAATCCTGAGCAATATAAAATTGACATGTTATCTCTAGGTATAAAAATGAATGTTCGTTTGTATAGCTTATAGACTTGGAAACGACTCAACCGATTTCAATGCAGTTTTCACAAATAGTTAGATAATTTATATTATATGTATATTACATTAATTTTTTATGAAATACAAAGATGTAACATCAAAAGACTAAAAAAATCTTTATCAAATCGTGTTTTGTTTCCATGATGTCACAGCAAAAAAATGTCATATTAAAAAAAATAGTAGCCATGAAATATAGAATTCTATAATTACCTATGTGGATATTACCCGGGTAATACCGGGAATAATGCGCTAGTCAAGAATAAAAACGAATAAAAACTACCCTATCTTTTTACTACAAAATACATTAAATAGTTAGAACACCATTTCCAACAGCAGAAATAAAATAATCAATAGTTTGCAATTTCAATTAAAATTAGAGAATAAACGTTCAATTAAAATTGTTTTCAAGTCTTAACAAGTCGTGTTTTTCAAGTAGCGATTGTTGAAACGATTATGTTTCAATAAAGCGTGTCTCTTCAGAACCCATTCGAGCGGAACTTAAGAGTAAGAACAAAGATATAGATGACTATAAATTACTCTTTATACAATACAGTATAACTACAATACGTTAACGTTAGTTCTTTCTAATGCATAGCTTCGTCCAGTTTAGTAATTACCAGAAATATTTATTAAATTAATATTTAATTATCGAATACTATCTATTACCCGAGACTTTTTTTTATCTATTCAATTTTTCGAGATACATTTCTATATTCTTCCACAATATGACAATGTAATCTATTCCCATACCAAATTTCATCAAGATCGGTTCAGCGGTTCAGCTGTGAAATGCCTACAAACAAGAGTTACTTTCGCATTTAAGATATTATGTAACGATTTTGCAATTTATTCCAACCTATATGTTTCAATTTTATTTTAATTGGAAGGTTAAAAGAGACCTCAGCAGTGGCATAAATAGCTTTTTGCGATGGGGGGGGGGGATATGACAGTATTAAATCTCATAAAGTTATATTTTTCGTTATGAAAATCATCTTTTATCTGGTGCAAAGTACAAAAATTGAACTTATGGGGGGATTGATCCCCTTAATCCCCCCTATCTACGCCACTGGACCTCAGTATCCCGAAATGCACATATGTACATATAAATAATATAATAATTATAAATATAGAATATATTAAACATATAATTTATAAATATTTTTTTATTTAAATTAGACTTACCTATATTGATAGCTTCTACAAGAAACACACTAAACATTAACTTTTATATAACTAGGTATTCACTAATTTCACGATAAAAACTAAAAAAAAAAACTACACTTGCACTTGGTATTTTTAACTTAACTTAAACCCACAACTTTCGCGCTACTACAGTGTCGATGAACCTTAACGTGAATAACAGCGTTAAGGGTAACAATATTCACAAAACTATTTTTTTACTTTTTGCACTTCTTAAAATGTTATGTTCTCTACAAAACACTATAACTTAAACTACAACATTCGCGCTACTACATTGTCGATGAACCTGAACGTGAATACCAGCGTTAAGGGCAGCATTTTAGGGTGGCCATTTTTTGTCACGCCAATTTTGAATTATTAAATTTTAGGCTTCTTTCACTTTTCTGAAATCTCTCAAGAAGTAATGGGAAGCGATAAAAAAAATCGAATCAAAGATTCAAAAACTAGAAAGTGTCAGCTTTAACCCATTAATCCCCAACGTCGCGTAAACGAAACATTTTTAAAAATTTGTTTTTTTTTTTAAATATCTCATTGATGAAATGACTTTTTTTGTTGCTAACAACGTTACACAAACTGTTTTAAATTATTCCACACTAAGTAATAACTGCCGTTTTTCCAACGTTTCGTAAACGCAACATTTTGTTGAAAAAATGCAATAAAACATGATTTTTTTTCTTCAAAAACCGTTATTTGAGCATATATTTAGTAATAAAATGCAGTTAAAACATCAAAATAATTTTTTTTCTACCTTTGGGAATTAATGGGTTAATATGCGTTTTAGAACATCAAAATCCATTCAATTTTCACAAAGATACAGCTGTTTAAAGAAAAATTTAAAAATTCAAATGCATTTTACGTGTTAATATTCGATCGCCCGGGGGCACGTGTTAATAATATCCAATCACTTTAAAATTTTGTATACATTATTTTTTTCTAACCTTTACGAAACTAAGGGGGTGACCTTAAAGAAACTTGAAATTCAGAAAATTAATGGCCACCCTAAGCAATATTCACAAAACCTTTTTTTTTACTTTTTGCACTATTTAAAATGTTATGTTCTTTACAAGATGCTATAATACGACTGACCTGTTCGCATTCTACATGGCGTATTCTAGAATGTATTATGTAATGTCCCTCTTTGAATTGTAATCAATATAAATTTTATATTAACTTAAGCGATTATGCAATACTAATTGCCATCGTTTATAATTTAAAATAATAATATGTATTAATATCACTACAAATAAATGTGTATAACATTAATTAATTATAAATGTCTTGTATTTAATTAAATGAAATCGTTTTTCATTATAAACACTTTTTATTCAATCGTTTTTACTTATAATAAATTATATACTGCGCGAAAAATTATTTATTCAACATTAAACAAATATATTGAATCTTAAACAAATTATATCACTTTAAACAGTGGCGTAGATAGGGGGGGAAGGGGATCAATCCCCCCCCCATGAGTCCAATTTTTGTACTTTGCACCAGATAATGAAAAATATAACTTTATGAAATTTAATACTGTCATATCCCCCTCCCCCCCATCGCAAAAGGCTATCTACGCCACTGACTTTAAATAAATAGGTTCCACAAAAAATAAATACTTTGCACTAAAAAAATAATACTTTGCACTTGACCCAAAGGACTTGTCAGAATAAAAAAATTAATGATTTGGCCCGAAGAGATTTGATATTTTTAATGTGATTTTTGTGATTTTCTATATTTTAACTTAACGTAAAAACTAATCAACTTCCTTTTGATCCAGGAGATTTGTTATTTTTAAGGTTTTTTTGTGATATATTTTAAAATGATGAAATGTTTGCCTTATGCATTTAAAAAAAAATAAAAAAATGTATATTACAATCTATGTTCACGTGTATATAGTGGATGCTCTGGATGCTATAAAATTTTAAGTGCAAAGTATTAAAATTTATGTTCGATGTATAAAAGTGCATATAATAAAATTTTAAATGCAAAGTATTGAAAATGTTCGATGTATAAAGTGAATACTTTTAATATATAGTGCAATTAAATATAATTATGATTAATAACTATCCAATATTATTACTGAACAGTAAAAACTGTTAAAAGGCGATTCTCTACAGTGTGTTCAACACAGACGGTCGGGGAAATCCCGTAATAACTGAGGAGATATATCTGGAGTACAAGGAACCAATTTTTCACATTTCAAATCGACAATTAATGCATTTAAAAATTATAATAAATTTTACCGAAAATGCACTTTAGCGAATAAAGATCAGATTTTATTATAATCATGATTTTGAAAAGTTAAAACTATGATAAAAAATATTTTTATTAAAATAAGGATGAACTCCTAAAGGATAAAATATAACTTAAATTGATATTGTACTGTACTTATTTTTACATATCGCACACCTAGATCTAAACAGGTATTAACTCAAAAAAAACACTTTTTTCAGTACAGGCGAAAAACTGATTACAATTACATTGTGCACTATATAGATTTATGCTTTTTATATGCAGCTAGAAGAAAGATATTGTAGGAATTTTGAAATCTGTTTTTTTTTTTTGGTCGGTAGGTATTGAGATAAGGAAATCGATGGTGTGCATAACTCAAAATTTGAGACTTTTGAGATCTAGATGTGCGATATTATATGAATGATAAACAAAAGAAAATAAACTACTGTGTCTATCCAGGAACACACTGTACATATTTATGCGTATATGAATGATACATACACTCAGACGAAAATACAGAATTTTCTTTCTTATTGATGAAAATCTGTATTGTGTAACAACAAAACATATGTATGACGTATTAGAATTGTGCTCACACCTGAACGAAGAAATATACTAAAGCTCGCATTTTTGCGAACGCACTGAATTCAGAGATCTATTCAGGTTTCGAATGTGTTTAGGACATACGCGTGAAGTATTTCTTATATACGATTACTGAGGCACGTATAATAGTTGAAGAAAGATATTCTATTGTTGTAGAAAACAAGTATTAAGAAAATATAATAAACATGTGTACTTATATTTAGCATATTATAATAGTATGTACAATACAGTGACGCATTATATAAGTTATGGGATCTACACTGGTAGAAAGGATTTCTCAAACCAAGTAAACCTTGTATCATCACAATACCTGAAGAACTTTTTTGATACGTTTGCATTTCCACAGCTCGAGGCCCTAGACCATCGATTCTCAACCTGTATAGCGCGCCCCCCTAGGGGGGCGTGATAAAACTGAATGGGGGGGGGCGCGAGCATATTGAGAAAAAATATTATTAAAAAATTTATTTAATTTACTGAATGAGATCAATAAAATACATTCTGACATGAATAAAAAATAAAATACACGTATAAATAGGATTGTATCAGTACTCAGTACTGCACTATGTATTTATCAATATTAAATTAAAAACAAGATTAATAATTATTAGCGACTTCTTTGGACCTGTTTTACAGATCAAAGTTTTTCGAAAGAAGGTTTAATATTAGAAATTGACAATATAAAGCATTTTTTATATTTAGCTGAGATTTATTTTTCAGTGAAAATTATTGTATGAGGTTGGGGGGAGGGGGGCGCGATGAGAATTGTGATTGAAAATTGGGTCGCAAATACTAAAAGGTTGAGAAACGCTGCCCTAGACAGTTGCCTAAAGTACCTAACTGCATAACGAATCACTGATAGAATTAGTATATCATGTTTTCATATAGATCAGGGTTTCCCAACCTTTTTCCTACATTGACCCTTTTTAAAATAATTATTTCGTTTATAAAGCCCCTTACATTTTGAGATTCAAGAAAACACAAATATACTACAAACTTATTGAAAAAGTATAAGTAGAAAGTAAAAAATAGACCCCTGGAATACTATAGACTCTTTTTAAACTTCCATGGATCCTAAGAGGTCCCCATGGACCTCATTGGGAATCCCTGATATACATAGTTAAGTTTCACATTTAATTAGTTCATATTTCACAAAGTTACATTTACCTTTGAAAAAAAATGTACTATTTGGATGTAGTTAATATTTATATTAGTAAAGTTCTAATTTAAGATTATTTTTCCAAAGATTCTATGGCAGTGTTTCTCAACCAGAGAGGCATGCTTCACTGGACGGAGGAGCATAAGTGATTTTTAGAAGTGACTTGGATGCTTCTTAAGAAAAAATAAAAACACACATAGTTAGTTTTCAAAAGAAATTGAGGCGATATTTCAATTTTTGCCAGAAGATATCTAGTTCTTGGAGTAATTTTGTAACTGAAAAAATTAGTTGCCAATGACAAATTTACAACTTTTATTTATTAATAACTATAGTTATGATACCGTTTGAGTGAAAAGGTAACAAAATTGACAAAAACATAAGAAAAAAATTAATCCTAATCAAAAAATGAGTCCCTATATTTTACTTATAACTTTTGATAGCTGGAATTTTCTAAAAACCTTAATAATGAAGGTATCTAACATAGCATACTCAAAGGTCCTGTGCTACCATACTAATTTATGATTTTCAAAAATAAGAGGGTCCTTACGAAAAATTCAAAATTTTCCTTTAAAATAATTTTTGATAATAAAGTAAATATATAAAAGTAAGGTAGTGAATATTTGAATTATGTAAGTATAATGTTCGATATCATAAAGGAGCTAGCAAAATTTGCTCTTTAGCAAGCACTCTCAAATGGGGTTTGAAACTTATATGACAGTTCTCTTAGATAGTTTCATGCATAGGAAATAAAAACGAAAGTAAGTAAAGTATATTTACTAACAATAAAGTGTATTTACTAACCTTGAGTAAAAACAGTAAAAACTAACTTACTGCGCATACAAAATTTATCATATAAGTTTGAAACCTCATTTGAGGGTGTTTGCTAGCTAGCAAAGGACCCCGCAGAATCCTTATGGGAAAGGGGTTCGGTCAAACTCTTTGAAACTTTGGATTCTGATAGTCCTTGATGAGTAGATTAAAAGTGTCAATGGGCACTAAGTCCTAAAAAGTCAAACTTTTAAGATATAGCCCTCTGAAGTTGGGGACCATGATTGTCTTTAATTTGCAATAAAAAAATTTGTAGAACCTTAATTTTCGAACAACTTTTTGTATGTGTTCCAAAAGACATCTATAATCGATTGCCACCATAAAAAAGTCAATTTTTCAATTCATTGAGAAATGACAACACTTAAATCTTATTGTTATACGTTTTTTAATTATAAACAAAACCAACTGTTTTATAATTAAAAATTGGTTTATATTAAAAAAAAACGTAATAATAAGATTTAAGTACTGCCATTGGCTAAAGAATTTTAAAGTTTACTTTTTTATGGTGAAAATCGATTATATAAGTCTTTGAGAACACATACAAATAGTTGTGCGAAAATTAAGGTTCTACAAATTTTTTGCAAATTAAAGGCGAGCATGATCCCCAACTTTAAAGGGCTATATCTTAAAAGTTTGACTTTTTAGGACTTAGTGCCCATTGACACTTTTAATCTACTCATCAAGGACTATCATAATCCAAAGTTTCAAAGAGTTTGACCGAAACCCCTTTCCCATAAGGATTCTGCAGGGTCCTTTGTTAGTTCCTTGATAATACCAGACATGAAATTATTATTTTACCAAAAAAATTGATTTATGCTTTATATTTCAGCATAGCCTTTTTAAATAAACTAATTTTATTTGTAATACAAAATAAAAAATATTATAAACAGAACATATAGATTATACATATGTAGTTGAAAAATACGGAATAATAAACTGCAATATGCCAAACAATTTCATTAAAATATTCATTACATTATCTTTGAGATTAATTCGAGTTTCGACATTATAGTGCACATCCGCTAAGTTAATGATCCCGCCCTGTTTTCTCGCACAACGAGTTCCTGAGGGAAGCGTAGGTCTCGCTAATTCAGTCCCGTCTCTTCCCGTGTCGTCATAATTAGTTACAATGTTACAAACTTACCACTGTATATATATACACAGCTAGCGTATATCTAATTACAGTTTAAGATTTATTCAATGCCGAAAGTAATAATAAAGTTAAATTAAGTTTGTTTGCTTTACTTTGGTTAGATAAAACCATCATCATACACGAGTATAATTATCAACTCAAAAGAAATATTTAATGACTAACATAAACCATAAATTTTAAACTTTGCCTAAAGAAAACTTCGTTATTTTATTAATAAAATAAAAAACTTGATATTATCTTGCCAACATTCTTAAGGATAATTATAAACTTAACTTTTAAATAAATGGTCAAACAATTTCAACACTATACTTTTTGATAAATTTACAAAGAATGTTATATTATTATAATACATTTTATGAAATAGCTATTCAAAATTTCACAATATGCATGTATTTTTTTAGAGATGCCACGAATATTCGGCTACTATTCGGTATTCGGCCTATTCGGCTACTTTTTTTACTATTCGGTATTCGGCCGAATAGTTCTCAATATTCGGCCGAATACCGAATACCAAATCGTGAAAAAAAGCACATAATAAATATTACTCACAATTTTTTTTTACAAAAAAACAGCATATTTAATACTTAAAATCTATGATGAATGAATTTTTTTTTTGCATTTATTGTTACACAGATCTTGCTGTTACACAACAAACAAACTGCCAGTTTATTGTCTTTACTACAAATTTTATTATATTCCCGAAATAGGTGATTTTTTATTAACCCTCGGAGTACACACCTATTTTTTCAACCTACTAGTACACTCTGGGTCAATTTGACCCTGCTTATTTTTGATCGCCTATAATTCCGCAACTACGAAACCTTTTAACTTACCAAAATTCAAAGGTATACTTTGATTCATGGTAAATGAATTTATAAGTGTTACAAATACCTTTGAAGTATTCAACATACTTTTAAAAAATTGCGAAAAATTTAAAATACCTGGGCGCTATTCACGATCAAAGTCGGTGTATGGGTCAAATTGACCCATAAGAGGCTCCGAGGGTTAAATGGTGCCATTTCGTAAAGCTTTACACGAACAAACAGTGATATTTTTTAAGATATACAGTGTATTATATTAAGGTGACCATCTGTCCTATTTTGAAGAGGACAGTCCTCTATTTTGGCCAACTGTCCTTAATAGAAAACGTGTCTTCTTTTTGTCCTCTTTTTTGTTATTTGGTAAAATAAATGTTATCCATAAAATTACAAAAAAATAAATATTTTATTTTTCTCAAAAATAATAATAATTATTGAAATTTTTTTCACACATTTATCATTTTTTAATTAAAAAACGCGGTTTATCATTATGAAAATTTACAGATATCTTTTTGAATGTATAAAGAATGTATTCTCAAATTTTCATCAAATTCTCTTTGTTAAGTACATCCATTTGAAATGTCCTGTCATGTCTCGAAATTATGCAGTTCTCGGAAGTATGCATGTTAATTTGTTTATTTAATATCTCTTAAACTATTCTCCTAATGTCTTTGAAATTTTGTAAGGATTTTTTTTAAATACATATAAATGTCTTGTTATTTTCTAAGTTTCATCGAAATAATTATGTTATTTTTCGATAGTGACAATCTCCTTAAAAACTATTTTGTTTTTTTTTTTTATAATTGATCTTATATTCCAAGTAGGTAAAACAACAAGAAAAAATAAATTAAA
Organism: Sialis lutaria; assembly: GCA_949319165.1. Lineage (NCBI taxonomy): Eukaryota > Metazoa > Arthropoda > Insecta > Megaloptera > Sialidae > Sialis > Sialis lutaria. The sequence continues at coordinate 8,257,947 of OX439241.1, forward strand.
GATATTCTTATATCTCATTTCAAAATACAAAATTCGTATTGTTTTGTATTTTATTTTAAAGAATTTGTTTAAAAAGAAGCATAATAACAAAAATGATGTTTTATTTAACATTTATTTAAAAAATAAAATCTTTGAATAAAACTTTATTCTGAGATTTTCTGATGAAAACACTTAGCTATTCAAAGTTAAAAGAAATATTAAAAATCAAGAGATGTTTGAAATTAGCGCTTATTGAGGAGTTGTTGTAAACTTCACAATAATGCATGCAAGAACGTATTTATATATAACTTTTCTTATATTGTAATTTAGTTATTTTACTTTGAATACATCATTTAGATTTTTCTTCAGCACTTTTCTGAAAAATTAGCATAATTTAATTTTCTTTCTAATGATTTTTTTTCTTCATTAAGATACTATTATTTCTTAACAGTATTCAGAATAAGGAAATGTTATGTCCTAAATGTATAGAAAACTTTGACAGACAATCGTGTATAATTTTACAAAAACTATATCATTTTTTGCACAAATGAATAAGTTAATTAAACATTTTATATTTCTTTTTAGTTGTTGTACAAATAAAAATTTAATTTAAAATAAAATATATACCGATTTTTTTCTTCACAAACTGCAGGAGGGTGTAAAAGTAATTTTCAGGGGGTACCAAAATTAATCTGACGACAAAAAAGATCATTTAATTGCACATATTATGATAAATTTAGAGGAGGGAGATGCATTATATAGGAAAGAATGAAAATATGAAGAAAATTGTATAGGTACTTCAAAATGATACTTATTATAGTTATACAATAACGATAGGTAACTTAACCCTTAGCTGCCATTGTGGGGTACCAGGTGCCCCATATTGTTTCAACTTCAATGTAAGCTGTTTAAATTTTACAAGGTTTTCAATTTTTTAAATATATTTTAAATAACCGATTGGAGTGCATTCCGTATATTTCGAAGATGATAGAGGAATTTTATTGAATTAAAATATTCAAAAGCTTAAGAGTAGTTAACATTTTAGTGTCTGGGTTACAAGGTGACCCCAGTGTGGCAGGTATGTTACTCTGGAGAAGTGGAGCAGCTAAGGGTTACAAAAAATGTGTCAAAGTACCACAAATTTTCGAAATATATTTTTTATTGTTAAATAAAAAATAATTTTATTTAGATTTTTTCATATTAATTTAACTCTAGTATGCCTTCAATGCACTAACAATAAGATTAATATCAAATATCAACTTTGCTAGCTAGTAAGAATTCTCAAATGAGGTATCAAACTTATATGACAGTTCTCTTGAAGTTTCACGCACGCGTTGTATGTAAACACCAACAGTATTAAAACAGTGGTGATATTATGAAAATTATTTTTTACGGTCAGAGTCGCCAACTGTATTACAATAAGTTGAAGTATCACTGCTCTAAATTCCATAGGAAATACATACATAGATACTATCACAAAATTAATACCTCATTTGAGAGTGTTTCCTAGTTCACAAATTTTGCTAGCTCCTTTATTACCGGACATAAGTCAACAGAATTATATCTAATAATAATACATATCTAAATGAAAATTAACATCATAGAAGATCAAAATGTATCTGTATAATTGGCAAAAGAATACGCAATAGAATAGACAAGTTAAGGTAGTTGTGCATTACTTTTACATATATACTGATTTGTATCCGGTGTTTCAATAACGAACAGCGTCCAAAAAGGGGTCGTCGTGACGCTTGCAAATCTGACGCTTTTGTGCCTGTGATTGTTGCGCCGTACGTGAGCGGAATGCGTTTCAATCAACGCCTTTCCCGCAACCATAACATATTCACATCGAATATATACTACATGCATATATACTGTTAGTTCTTGGATTCTGGTTACAAGCCAGAGCTTACTAATACATAATGTGAATCTATAATAATATTATAGTCTGCGGGCCAGGCGGCATATGATTGGTACAATTGAATAATATCTCTCTATAACTTCTTGTTGCCTAGTCTACCATTTTTTTCTTTTGCGAAAATTTTGTAATCGTGAATTTCCCCCTCTATTTTTTCCAAAACACGTGTATTTGGTGTTGTATAGAAAATTTATAGATATACACTGAAAAAAGAACTAGTTGAATTTATCTATCATAGTTAAATTCAAAAAATTATTTTTTTCAGTGTAGTATTTTGTTTTTCAAACTTGAGTTTTTCAAAAGAGTAAGACATTTGTCCGTTAAAATTTTTAGAAAGTTCGAAGTGTCTACAATCTGAAACCTGTTAAAATAATAACTTCTGAAAATGTATTGATAATCAGCTGATTTTTTCAGGATTGTATAATGAAAATGTCTAAAACTCAATAGTTACTTTATTTTCGGACAAAATATATATTTTCCGATTTTCCAGTCCGACGCATAAAAATCGTCGTTACAACTCTCTGACAATATAACATATTTGAGAGAGGGAAATGTGCGATTAAAAAAAATTTTCGCAGAGGAAAAAAGTGGTAGACTTGGCATAATTAAGTCGCACAAAAAAGTTACCTATATAGAGGGATATTATTTAACTGCGCCATATGCCGCCATGCCCCCCGACTATTATAAATACGAAAGTGTCTCTGTATGTTTATCTGTTTGTTACCATTTCACAGCTTAACTGCTGAACCGATTTTGATGAAATTTGGCAGGTAGAGAGCTTGCATTATGAGGAAGGACATTGTATAAGCTACTTTGAATCCAGAAAAAATATTTGAAAAAATATGTATTTTATACCCGCGTAGAAATGCGAAACTAAACCCCTTTTTATCAACTATCATAACAGAAATCTGTATTATCTTACCTTCTTCTTCTTCTTCTTCGTGGGTTTTACTCTAGTTTTTCTAAATTAAAACTGAACATATAATCGTCAAGAAAATTAAAGGAATTATTTATTTTCTTAAAAATTGTGATTTTCTTAAAAACTATTACTTTGATAAAAATAATAACCAAGGAATTTTTTAAATGAATTTGAAGTTAGAAATCTACCTTTTTCGATTCAGAATTCATTCAAATTACATTCGACTAATGCTGCCAAAAGTTTTTTTGGCACATCCTTTATTGACATGTAACTTTTAAGGAGAAAAAGTGAACACTGCACATCTTTTAAAAGGAATCTGAAAATATAAATTTTAAACTCTAATCTCTTTTTTGAAAAATTTCATTGCGATCGTTATAGCCAAAGTTACAACAGTTTAAATATAGCTCATTCATTGTTTAGGAAAATTTTTTACCCCCCCCCCCCCTCTTGGTTATGAAATCCCCACCCTCCCCCGAGACAAATGAAAAGTCGACACATATACTAGTAACAAAAATAAAATATAATACTTCACACTTATATCTTATTTATACATGTACGATATATTTAATGGTGTAGGTGCCCATTCTTTATTTAGGAAATATTTTTACCCCCCCCCCCCCCCCATCTTGGTTATGAAATCTCCACCCTCCCCCGAGACAAATGAAAAGTCGACACCTATGCTAGTAAAAAAATAAAATATAATACTTCACACCAATATCTTATTTATACATGTACGATATATTTAATGGTGTAGGTGCTGTATCTAATAATATAAAATAAATTCACAAAAAACTCGAACACCAAACAAACGTCTTAAATACAAAAGCACACACATAAGATTTCACCCCAAACATGTCTCGGGGTGGCCGGTAGGGGGTAGTATTAAATATCTACGGCATTGTGGCGCGCTAATTTCCACAATGCGACCTGCACGCCGCTATCTTCCTTGGTTTTATGTTTCAAACAGTATCGCACAATTTATACTTTATTCTCAGTGAATTTGTGGCAGAAAACGTGATGGTGATTCTTGGAAGGAAGCAGTACTTGTATGCTAAACAGCCAAAATATATTTAATATTTAGGGAGGTTGACACCATAGAAAAATAATATATATGTTTCGATGATACTTTGAAAATAACAAGATATTTATGTTCAAAAAATCCTTGCCAAATTTCAAGGTCGTTAGGAGAATAGTTTAAGAGATATTAAATAAACAAATTAACATTCATTCTTATAAGAACTGCATAGTTTCAAAATATGACAGGACTTTTCAATGTGATGTGACAGAGAGAATTTCATGAAAATTTATTCATTTACAAAGATTTTTGTAAATTTTCAGAATGATTAGGAACCGAGTTTTTTAATTAAAAAATGATAAGTGTATGAAAAAAAGAGAGAGAGACACATCAATGTGTTTTCGCATGCTCCATAGATGCAAAGCCAGTCCCACTCCCTATAGTGTCAACATCCTTAAATTGTAAAATGAAAGAGTCAAAAATATAATAATATTAACTAAAATTAAAATAGTGATATACTTTTTAAAGTTATTGTAAGTATTTTTGGGCGTTTTCTCATGTTAATTTTGACGTTTCAACCAATATCTCGTGGTATTCTTTGCATAAAAAACTACATATTTTGGTTAAGTTTTTTCAAACCGTGCGTGAGTAAAAAAATTAATTCGTGATAAAATATCACACTTTCAGCTCTAGTAGCTAGTGGCAGACTAAGGAAGGTTGTAGCCCGGGGATGAATATTAGTTGTAGGACCCTTCTAGTGGTGTGTTATGAAAAAGTAAAGATTTTTTTTCTAAAAAGGAAAATTTTGCTATTATAGCAATATTTGATCATTTTTTTCTTCTTTTGTTGTGGGTGTATTCTATTATAAAATAAGGTACTGGCACCAGAAACACTCATGAACTTATGTTACTTATAAAACAAGTAGGTACCTAATCAATTGAATTGCCAAAGTACACAAATATAGTTAATTTTTTTAATTATAGCTTTTTACTTTGGTTATTTTTTTCTCCAGTAATGAATATATTAAAACCAGTAATGGGTACCCAATGATGAACACTTGCTAATGATTAAAAAACGATAAGAACTACGACACGAAAGTTATAAAATAAACTATATAATAATTAATAAATATATTACACTAATAGCTAGTTCATAGTATCTTCTTCAAAAGTGATTCAGTTTCAGAATCACTTCTGAAGAAGACTCCGACATGAGAGTCGAAACGTCAAGTTCAAGAATACGACAACGTGGACAACAACCCGAAAAGTTAGCTACTATGGACAACGGCCACGGAAACCTACAGAAGAAAAATAACTAGTTCAAATGCCCACCAATTTGACACCCATTAGCCGATTGTCATCAAATTAAGCTGATGTACATATATTTATAATTTAGTACATTTAATTAAACATGAGTCCAACACTGGGATATGATCCAAGACTGGTGCTAGTACCTTACAGTAGAAATAATTACGTACATAATACGAGCAATTCAGTTAAGCAAATAATAAACATGCATACCTACACTGACATCAAAACATAAGAAGAGCAAATTTAAGAGGTTACATCTCCCCGAGTGCCCCACTCACACCCATACACAGACACAGACACATACACACACAGACAAAACAACAAAGTACAATAGATAGTAGGCATGCACATTCTCTTACATGTATGTGTACAAAAGATATAAACTATAAACGGGGGATCGGGCGCACGCCAGTGGCCTGGGGGCTTGATAGGGGGTTTGCGGGGGGTGGGCGCGACTGTGCGCTGCACACTCTGCTGATAAGGCTCGCGTTGTATAATAGGATTTACAGTAGAGAACATAATGGCCTATTCTGTGGGCTGGCATCTTATTCTTTTGCCAGGAGATAAAAGTGTTGAAACGTTCAAGATACGGCCGTAGTTATCGTAGGAGGCGTCTGCGCCGAGTGACGCCGGAAATGAACGAACTCCCGTCCCCACCTCGCTTGTCACACTCGCGAACCACATTGCCGTATAATAGGGACAATACCGCTATCGGACCGCGTTCTCTGTCTTACTGTTATATGCCTTTTTCTGATGAAAAAGAAACCCGTTTCCTCAATTTCTGCCCCTACACAGGACCGGAATTTTATTTATATTTTCTTTTTCTCTCTATTTATCTATATCGTCAGTTCAATACATTTGAATATTTTACAGAATTGTTTTTTTTGTAAATGTATTATAAATGGTCAACTAGACGATATATGAACATGATCCAATAATACAAGTGTTCTGCTGTGAATATTTTGACAGTCGTCATTTTTTATAAATTTCTTGTTGATGACGTATTACATCGACAAGAAATTTATAGGTGCTGTGCTTCAAAATAATTGATCTATAATTAAATTAAAGAAAAAAATAAAAACAATTATGTAAACAGTATAGGTCGATTATTTATTTACATTCTGTTTGTCACAAATTCCTTATTAGAAAAATTTCTTGGCGATGACGTCGCAGTTTAAAAGAAATTAACTGTCCAGCAGACCTCGTATAATTAGATCATGATATATGAATGTTGCAGTACAGGAAATTAAAGCAAACAATAAACAATTATCAATTATTACGATTTCGTCTATTTTTAATAAATAATTTACTCTTGATCAAAAGCTAAGCAAACACTATCTGCGGGGTATCAAATACAAATGATAGCTCAATGACATGAAGAACTAATTCGATTTCAGCATACCTAAAGTCTTTTGGATCGTTTTTTGGGTCTTGAAAATAAAACTCAGTGTAGTTTTTCACTCCACTGATTCTACATAGTAAATGCTAAAAGTAAAAGCTTTTACAATTAAAAATTATTTTTGCTAAAACTAAATAGTACTAATATGTGTATTTAAGCAGAGGCGAAGCTAGAAGGTAAAAGGTCGAAAGGGTAGAAAAAATATCTTATAAAGGCACCGACCTTTATACATGATGAGTAAAAAAGGTCCGCAGAATGATAAGAGGGCGCAGCAAACCCTACTTATAGTCTGTAACATGTTAGATGACCGGGTCAAGCATTGAAATTACGTTGCCGAACCGATCATCTTTCATGTTATAAACTATACATCTCTGAATATAGGTAATGTAAGCAGGGTTTTTAAGAGATCTGGGAAATTTTTGTTTACTATTTCTTTTCCTTTACATTAATTTATTGATAGTGATTCGTTTTATTTATTTTAATAATTTTTCGGGCGACTATCTGAATTTCAATTCGATTTTATGTTTTCCATTATTTGTTTTAATTTGACACTTTTTTTAACAGTGGTGATTTGTATGGTAAATTTTTAATAAATGTTTAATACATAAAAACAAGTGTATGTAATGTGATATTGATATTACTCAAAATTCAATAGAAGAATTAATATTACTGCATCTATTTTCTTCAATGAGTGCCTAAAAAAATCGCAGTATTCCAACTCTGTGCCATGTTTGTTTCTGGTGTTAATTTTGTGTTGAAAAGAAGCTTTGTCGTTTTTCTCTGAATAAATGAGTACAGATATTACACAAGTCGCTATTAAATAGATATTGCACTTTATTATTACCTGTCTTATGTCAAACAGAATTGCCATTTTTGTTACTTTTGTGTTACATTTTCTTCATTCTTTATTTTTAAATATGAATAATGTTAAGGATTTTGTTTAATCAGCAAGTCATATTTATAATGGTTTACATCAGGGATTCCCAACGGGGTTCAGGTAGACCCTTTAGGGGTCTATGGAAGTTTAAAAAGGGTATATTGGGGGTTTATGTTTTCTAGAATCTAAAAATATAAGAGAATCTATAAAGAAAATCATTCGATGTAAGATGAGGTTGGTTTACACAAAACCGAATTTTGAAAAAAAAACTATTCTCATATTTCACTTTAGAAAAAAAAAGTTTAACTCGGTTTTCGAATTTTAACAAAATCGAATATGGATTTAATTTTTAAGCTTTCTAATTATATTAATTTTGTTAAATAAATTAACAAAAAAAATGTTTTTTTAAACCGACAAATAATAACATTTTATAACAGTTTTTACCAATCTACATTGTATTTAACCCTCGGAGTAAACACCTATTTTTTCAACCTACTAGTACACTCTGGGTCAATTTGACCCTGCTTATTTTTGATCGCCTATAATTCCGCAACTACGAAACCTTTGGCTTACCAAAATTCAAAGGTATACTTTGATTCATGGTAAATGAATTTATAAGTGTTACAAATACCTTTGAAGTATTCAACATACTTAAAAAAATCGCGAAAAATTTAAAATACCTGAGCGCTATTCACGATCAAAGTCGGTGTATGGGTCAAATTGACCCATAAGAGGCTCCGAGGGTTAATCGTTTCTTTCTGCTAACCAATTTATTATATTGCTACGTCCCGCCCTTCGTGGTAGATTATTTTAACTAAATTTACTGGGGGCTAGGGCGAATACGCAGCTCGAAGTCATAACTTATATAACTTCCGTCGCACATACCAAGATCAATTCAAAAACATAGATGGAAAGGTAGGGAAATTTAAGCTATCACATGTAATAATAGAACATGGTACTTACCAGATTATGGTATACACTTATTCCAAGATGAGCTGAAGTATTGCCACAGAAGTAGAGACCCAAATAGGATCACCAACAGGAACAGGAAAATGACGCAGAAGGAATACGATAATGCACAACACATTTGTAATTACTATATAACTACAATTTATTATAATTAACACAAAGAACACAAAAGATAACTTTTACAATGAATAAAACATAATTCTTAATTATTACTTAGACAACATCTTTGATAAGAGAGAATATAACGCGCTCGAGTTTATTGAAAAGACAAAGCCGAAAGAAGCCAAAACAGTTACAATGATTTAATTTAGAATTTTGATATTAATTTGAGATTAACGCGTCAGCGAGTCCTTATGGCTCGACTGTTGTTCGAGTGTCGATTTCACGGCGAGACTCTCGGGCGGAGCCCGAGGAAAAGCTTTTATAGTTCTCCCAAAAACATGGTAGGAGAACTTCCCGCGTCGGTTGATATATTCTGTTTTTTCCCAATTGGGTCAAACGTCCTGTTTACCATATTTATTTCTAGAAATTCCAACCTCACTCGATTGTACCAATCAATTAAAACAGGAAGCAGCAACTGATAATTAATATTAACAATAATGTTATCTAGTACAAACTGTTGCAAGCTATGAAAATAAAATAAAGATTATTTTATTATTATATATAAAAGATTAATACTTCATGTTTCAATATGATCAATACAATTATAAATAGAATTAATATCACCAAATAATAGATTAACATAATTACAACGTGACATTTTCCCCCTCCTCCAGTACATGTCGCCCCGACATGTTACCATCTACCTCAGATGTGTCTTTAAAAATAAATGAAACAAAAATAATCTTAAATCTACACAATAAAAATTACAATATATCTTTATAAAGCTGATGGCTCATATATCTATAGTTAGCCCCTACATTATTGTTCATTTCCGTATTCTACTTCTATTTTTATTTTGCGGTTTCAAACATCCTATTAAACACGCGAACAATTAAATAATCTAAACGTTAAAATAACATTGACATTAGTTACAATAATTATTATACACATAATTATTATCTCATAAACAATGATGTTAGGTAACTTCCTTAAAGATTAAAATTATAAAAATCAAAGGTAAACAATAAGTGAATATTTAATCGAGTATGATATTTTTCTTATCTCCTAAATATTGTCATCCTTAATCTATAGAGTAATAATATTATGATTACTTTTATCTAATTCTATTCCTTTTTTTTTTGACTTTATTATTTAAGTATAGGGTTTTTTTCAATAACTATTTTAACCTATCCTGTAAATGTGAATATAATAATCTATTAATCAGCGTTTAAGGGCATACATGTTTAAAATCATATTAATGATTATTACTATTAAAATTAATTTCTGATATTCTAGATTTTTATAATTACATTAGAAACTATTGACCGTTACTCTATTTATTATTACTTAAACATTATCAACTTAATAACTACCAAATTTAAATGATATGCATTTTGTAATTGAAAAGAAGTAAGAAAACTAAAAGAATAAAAATTTTATTATCACGGAATACTTATTGAGCAAATGGTTACACGGTGTGATTACCATATCCTTTAAGGTGAGTTTACCAAGGTAACTAAAAACTGTATTACTACAAAGAACTATGCATTTTTATTGCTTTTTATATTGCCTTTTCTTTTCCCCTCATAATAATCTCTTAACATTTACCTTAAACTAATTAACTGTCCATATTCTATTACTAATTATAAATGATGTATTTATTTACTTCCTGTGATAACCACAACTAGCGTATGTCCGCTTATCTTGTACATATTTGTGGTCACTATCGCTTTAGTATTTTAATGTTCATACAAAAATACAGTGATACTCAAACAAAGGTAAATATCAAAATTCAAATGTTATTATTTATTATTATTATAGTTCACATCATTTTCACTTAAACTAAACTAAAACTTACACGATAGTCTCGTTGATATTATCATTAGTACTGGTATTGTCTCTTAACTCCTTTCATGACCGTCCTGTCAGTATGAGTACGACAATGACATTGGATTGGCTAGGTTCAGATGTCAGCGGTGTTTCACAAGGTATGATGTCTGCTGGCTAATTCAGGTATCATGGATAATGTTTCACTACGATTCGCACACTGTGAATCACTGGTTGGCTATGCCAGTGATAGCACAATGATATGACTTTTCATACACGGGCTGATCAGGCACGTCTATTCATTGTCATATAAGTAGCATTGATCGCTTGGGGTGCCAGAGGTATCTCGTATATATGGGATAAGTATTCGCTTTCTCCCTCTCGTCTAGGCGCTGGCCTGGCGCTCGGATTTGAGGAAGATGGAACTGGTGGCACTTGCCCTTGAATCATCATCGGTGAATTCTCCGCGCTGAAGCTCATTGTAACTGAAGGTGGTCGGAAAGTTGTATTCCTGCGGGGCTGCGGCACTTGCGTTTTCATGTAAAAAATAATAACCAGCAGTATTGTTGTACATGAAAGAATTATACTAACTATTGTAGTTACTAATATAAAATAATAGGTATTATCAGATGGGGGACCATTGAGGGGTGCAGCCGCTATATTTAAATTATCTCTAATTACTTCAACATAGTCCGTAAAAGTTGTAAAAGACAAGGAGCCATATCCAGGTATGTTAATAGTATTGAACTTTGACCATGAAGCTGGTATAAGTCTTTTTATACTAAATTCTTTATTATTCAGACATGGAAAACCAGGAGTTAATTTTTTCCCATCTTGAAATAAAACAGAGCAATTGCATGGTAATGAAATAATTAAAGCCCCGACCCTAACGTTGTCTGTAAATTTTGTTGAACTATTTGTACAAATAATTTCAATATCCTCTTTAATACTATTTATTATGTAGGTGTGTGGATCTACTAATGTAATATGTCGGTATGAGGGAAGTGTTTTCTTACAGGAAAATGGACACAGTGCCGATACCTTTTTCGAAGAGGAACCTTTTATGATTACCTCAGCGCATGCAGCTGCGTCTACGTTATCGTCATACGCATCAGTAATTAAACATAACTGATCCTTCAGTGACTGACACCTCGGTATCATCACTTTTATATTGTTGTTTTCAGTAATGTTTATCAAGTCAAAAGACTTAATGTTCATGCTACATGTTGTATCTTTCCACGTGAAAGGAATGGTTATAAATCTGAGATAAACAGGATTATTTAGTGATCTCCGGATTAACGGGATGTGTAGACCCATCAGTATATTCCCACCTATCATACAGTCAAGTATACGCATATGAAAATATTGATTTACGTTTTTTATTGCTAATTCGTATCCTGTATTTATAATTTTACTATTTAATAAATTTAATTCTCTTTTAATTTGATCCGGATTGATTAAATTTGGTGTTAACATTTTATTTTGACAAGCCTGAATTATTTCATTGTTTCTATTGTAAATAAATGTTTCGTTATTTGCTATTGCAATTCTATTTCCCCTTTGAAAATTTTCTGTATTATAAAGATTTATATTTACTATTTGAAATTTTATTTTATGATTTCTAATTTTATCGATTAAGAATTTTTGTTTAATATTATCAGTAAAAAGACTATTTATATGGTTCCTGTCAGCAATTTGGAAACCCCAGCCAAATGTATCACCATCGTCCAATAGAATTTTATCAGTTGGAGATGTGTATGTGTCATCGCTATTCGACATAAACCCATTAGTTGTTGGTTTGTAATAATTATAAATTTCTGATTTTGACCAAAATATTATTGGGATTGCGGTTTCGTAAGTAATCGGCTTCGGCAGGTTTTGAAAGTATGCCCCGGCTACCACCTCTATTGGTTCTCCATTTACAAAGATTAAATACAAGAAAGTCACTAATACTATGATCGTTGACATTTTGATCAGTACAGTTAGCAAGTTCGCAATGAAAAATTAAATTTTGTCCCGCAGGATACTCGTAATTATTATCTAAAACAATAAAAATAAAAAAAAAAATTAAATTATGTTACGTTATATTACGGGTACCCTTAAAAAAAAATAAAACATTTTTTGAAGTTGTCCCTAACTTCTAGTCGACTACGTCGTACGGCACATCATCGTACGGTAATAAAAACATTAACCCTCGTACGGCACATCATCGTACGGCATAAAAATCATTAAACATTGCGCCAAAAAACATTATCCCTCGTACGGCACATCATCGTACGGTAATAAAAACATTAACCCTCGTACGGCACATCATCGTACGGTATAAAAATCATTAAACATTGCGCCAAAAAACATTATCCCTCGTACGGCACATCATCGTACGGTAATAAAAACATTAACCCTCGTACGGCACATCATCGTACGGCATAAAAATCATTAAACATTGCGCCAAAAACATTATCCCTCGTACGGCACATCATCGTACGGTAATAAAATTATTAAAACATGTACGGAACGCCATCGTACTTAAAAACATTATTAAAACTTGTAACCCGGGTTATTTAACATTAAAATATATATTCATCAAACAAAATTAACAAAAAAAATTAAACTTCTTATATGATTACTTATATGATTACCTTAGTTAGTCCTATCTCTCCCTATCATTGAGAAAAATAATAGCAATTATTTTACTCTCTATATTTCATTACGTCTAACTTAACCTAGTTTAAAGAGCATATACTAAATATACTCAAGGACCCCAGCGACTTTGTCAACCGGTGGTTAAAAGAAAATTCCGTAAAAAAAAATACTCCACGGTCCCGCCAAACCGTTGAAAATGGGAATAAAATCTACCGTGTGAGAGTAGACTCTATGAATTTCGAATATAGCGGGCGTCCCTTTCTCAATTCGTATCGGGGGATCGAGGTAAACGAACCTCGATCCAAAAAATCATTTATTTTGAGCCAAGCTCAACTCCTACTTCGCCTTAAAATTAAATATAAATATAACTGTGAACAACTAAAAGGTATTTATTTTAAATATTTTTGTTTTAAAAATATATATTTTTACTTGATAGTGACTGTTAACTTGTGTATGTCAATTTTATTTTGTGTTTATTCTGAACATTTGTTATCAATAGGAGTCATAATGATAATTATATCGGTCACGGATAATCAAATATCGACGATTAAAATTCAAAGTATCTATAGTTAGACCTTACTGACAATTATATTAATTTTCTAATTCGTATACCGATAAAAAAAATAAAAAATAAAAATAATAAATAAAAAAAAAATAAACAGTAAGAATTATAACGAATATGACAAATTCTCAAAACGATTATACTTTAACATGAATTTTTAAACAATGTTAAGATTGATTTCGAGAGGTGAGAAAAAAAAATAAAAAAAAGTATTATAATTAGGACAAACAAAACAAACAGCGGAAAGAAAAGAAATATTGAGCAAAAGTACCCAAATGGCAGTTTTTGTTTTTTGTTAATCATAAAAGGAAAGAGAGAGAGCAAAGAAAAAAAAATAATAAAAGAAGTTTAAAAGACTTCGGGAATAATACAGAACCAAGTGTAATTCTCAAGTGGAGGTGAGTTTGATACTAGCTAAAGGCAAGTGTGATTTTCACCTGTGTTAGATGGGGGCTGACTTGGTTTTCATATAGCTCCACGAAGGACGAATTTGCAATTACTATTAACAAGAACCTAAAAAGAAATGAGAAGAATCCCTCGACCTTAAAAGGTTATAACTTTACAAGGGAATCTCCTCTCACTTCTTTCTAAAGACTTTCGAAACTAAAAAAAAAAATAACTCGGACAATTCAAAAAAAATGTCTGACGAAATTTGACAGAAGATAATGTGTCGTTACACTGTCTTAGACTTACAGCTTATTCCGATGTACGCAGAAGTTACTCACAAGGTGATTCGCGCTCTACAGTTTTGGATCTTTTAGAATAGTATAGCCGAGAGACTTCCGGCTCCACAAAAACTATTTGAACAGAGAGTAATTGGCGTAATCGTACTCACACCTTATAAAAATATAAAGAAAATTTTCTTTACGAAGACAAAAAATGGAAGGATTAAATAACAAAAAATGGGGACATAATAAAACGATACGGGGGCATATGATATAATTTAAATTTATATCTCTTGTGTTTCAAATGATACGATAACAAACATATAAATATTTAATAATAATTAATAAATAAATAATTTCCAAATGTTAAATAAAAAAAAATATATATAATAAACAAAATAAAATAAATTATTCGTTAAATGTTTTCTTTTAGTTGATATAATTGTCCGCTTGTATGATTTAATAAAAAAGAAAAAAGAAGAGAAAAAAAATAATGATAAAATTTTGATAACTTCTTTAATACCTCTAGTGACAGTCACTTATCAGTTCCATGCATACACATATTTTATACTATTTCCTATTTCTTAAATTATACCCTTTAATTGCTCAGTCTTCCACTTTGTCGTTTGTTTAAGAATTTTATTTAAATTATTTATTTGGGAGTTTTCTAATTCTGTGTTTATTTTATATACCTTTGGTTCTAGATTTATAATAGTATTAATGCTATATAGATTTGTATCTTTAGGATACATATATAAATTTCCTAAAGTTGTATTTTTTCTTAATAAAATGTTATTAATACCGTGATTGTAAATTCCTACAACATATGATAAATCAAATTGCATTTCCGGATACTTAATAATTTCTAAAAAATTTTGTCTTAAAAAGTCTGTGTTAGGTTGAAAAAGTATATAAAATAATTCATTATCCAAATGATATGATGGATTTAATTTAATTTCACAGTACGCCATTTCGTGGGGTTGACATTGTAAATCACATCTAGAAAATACTTTTACTTCTTGTGTTTTCACAGGATCTATGCACTCTGGTAGGCTTCCCCATCCCGCATTGTTAACATTAATCCCTAAATCTTCACCCTGAAATCTTTCGTATGTTACAATTTTCTTATCGTCTCCCAATGATATTTTACAAGTGTTATTAAGTGAATTTGTAAATGAAATGTAATCGTTTTTTATATCAATTAACGCCTTATGGGCCACCAAAAAATCAATTCCTAACAAAACCCTGTCAAAACCTATAGTAGGTATGACTGATGCGGTACTAAACGTTTCCCACATTCCGTAATTAATGTGTAAATGTATCATTCCTAATTCCTGAATAGCATAACCACCTGCAGCAACAAAAAACTTTTTATGTGGTCGAGTAAAAAATCTACTACCCTGTGCAAAATCATGTGAAACCAAAGAAATAGCCGCGCCTGTATCTATTATAACTGATGTGAATTTATTATTTATTAACATTTTTAATCGTAATGGACTGAATATTCGGGAATTCGGATTGTATAGCGGTGTGCAACCCGAAATTACACATTGCTCCTCAAGTTTCCCTGGTTATTAACCCTATTAAGTCGTGGACAATTCCTCTGAATATGTCCTGGGCGATTACACTCAAAGCAAACGGGTCGTCCGTCCGTAGTTCTAGTATTTGTTCGTTGCTGTGAAAAATTCTGATTATATGATGGTCTGGAAAAATTTTGATTATGTGGTGTATCACCCCGGGAAGTACTTGGCTGTTCATTATTATAAGTATTAAATCGTGGTGCGTTTCTTTGATTGCTAAAATTTGTTCGGGGAAACTGTTGATTATTGTAATTATTGGAACGTGGGGAGTTTGGTCGATAATTGAAATTCGTATTTGTGTAATGTCGGTCTTCAAAATTTTGACGAGGCCTATTATTAAAATTAGGTATGTTAAATTGAACTCTTCTATTATTATTTGTCGAAAATTGTTTTACAACCTCCCCTATTTTATTATCTAGCTCTTCCCGTGTAATTGTATTTGATTTATCTAAATTTTCCCTCGATTTTTCACTCGCCCTGCGATATGCCTGACCTGACATGACCGGTTTTAAAAATTTTTCTATATCCTTCAACGATTTAGGTTCAAAAAATCCTAAACGTTCTGCTGTTTCAGGTAACAGCCCCTGATATATATTTCTAATTATGCTAGATTCTGATGCCTCCGGATCTAATTGCTTTGTTAGCGCTATGACCTCCTGTACGTATGCCAGGGGGTTCTCGCCCTCTAATTGTTTTCTATCTCTAATTTTATTTGCAAGTTCTACGTCGAAGTCGATCGTGCGAAAAATTTTCTGAAAATCATCTTTTATGATTTTCCATGTCAAGTTATTTTTATTAAGTGTGTAGTTTTGGAACCAACTATCCGCGGATCCTAATAAACACATCCCGAATGAGGTTATTTTTAATTCGTCGTCCCATCTATTATTAAACGCGGTTTTTTCATATTGACGGATAAAACCGTCTGTATCCTTATTTTTAGAAGGATCAAAAGTCGGTGGGTTTGTTGCGTTGAGTATTGCGGGTTGTCTATTGTAGTGTGGGTCCCTAAATTGTAATGTATAATTGTTGTTCATGTTAGTACTGTCAAAAGTTTGTGTCTGTTGCTCTTGTGATTGTCGTTGTGTTACCGTGTCGTTTGTATTATTTATGCTTGTATTTATTGCAATTGTTTCTGTAAAAGTTTGGAAAACATTGTCTGTACCTTGTGAAGTACCTGGTGGTGGTGTTCGTTGCATATCTAAAACTGTTGTTTCTAATGTGTTATTTGAATGTGTTTCTGTATTATTACTTGTTAAATTAATTAATGTTGTTTCTAATGTGTTATTTGAATCTGTTTCTGTATTATTATGTGTTAAATTTAAAGTTGCGTCTAAGTCCCCTCCTGTACTCTCGTTATTTATTATTGTGCTCGAAATTAAAGTTTTATTAAAATTAGGTTTGTCTATATTTGTACTGAGTGAAAGTGGTGGTGTAGGTGGTAACCCTGCTTTTCTTCTACTTCTCCTAGCTTCTACTTCAATGGATTCTATATTTGAGCTGGACATTAAATTTTAAATTTAAATTCCCCTATTTTTGAAGCGGCGCCTCCACCAAATGCTACGTCCCGCCCTTCGTGGTAGATTATTTTAACTAAATTTACTGGGGGCTAGGGCGAATACGCAGCTCGAAGTCATAACTTATATAACTTCCGTCGCACATACCAAGATCAATTCAAAAACATAGATGGAAAGGTAGGGAAATTTAAGCTATCACATGTAATAATAGAACATGGTACTTACCAGATTATGGTATACACTTATTCCAAGATGAGCTGAAGTATTGCCACAGAAGTAGAGACCCAAATAGGATCACCAACAGGAACAGGAAAATGACGCAGAAGGAATACGATAATGCACAACACATTTGTAATTACTATATAACTACAATTTATTATAATTAACACAAAGAACACAAAAGATAACTTTTACAATGAATAAAACATAATTCTTAATTATTACTTAGACAACATCTTTGATAAGAGAGAATATAACGCGCTCGAGTTTATTGAAAAGACAAAGCCGAAAGAAGCCAAAACAGTTACAATGATTTAATTTAGAATTTTGATATTAATTTGAGATTAACGCGTCAGCGAGTCCTTATGGCTCGACTGTTGTTCGAGTGTCGATTTCACGGCGAGACTCTCGGGCGGAGCCCGAGGAAAAGCTTTTATAGTTCTCCCAAAAACATGGTAGGAGAACTTCCCGCGTCGGTTGATATATTCTGTTTTTTCCCAATTGGGTCAAACGTCCTGTTTACCATATTTATTTCTAGAAATTCCAACCTCACTCGATTGTACCAATCAATTAAAACAGGAAGCAGCAACTGATAATTAATATTAACAATAATGTTATCTAGTACAAACTGTTGCAAGCTATGAAAATAAAATAAAGATTATTTTATTATTATATATAA
The DNA here is from genome assembly GCA_949319165.1 of Sialis lutaria. NCBI lineage: Eukaryota > Metazoa > Arthropoda > Insecta > Megaloptera > Sialidae > Sialis > Sialis lutaria. Next base: position 8,276,124 of record OX439241.1, read on the forward strand.
AAGATTAATACTTCATGTTTCAATATGATCAATACAATTATAAATAGAATTAATATCACCAAATAATAGATTAACATAATTACAACGTGACAATATACCTGCTAGAAAGACCCCGCAGCTTCACACGCGGTTTTTTAAAAAGTAATACAATAATCCCTCTATTTACGTGATTGAAAAAGTTTGGAAAAAACACAACATAATACAGAAATTTATATTGCTACTTTTACGCATTTTTAAGTGGTTTTCATAAAACTAGTTAACCGCCTAAATAGAGGAATTATTGTATAAAATTTGGATTGATAAGTCAGATTTCATTGTATACCCATATATACCAAATGAAGAAAATTTGACCTCAAAAAATTAAAAGTAAAATAATTTTGAGATACTATCAAAAATTCTTCTTATTTTAAATAGAATATTGTTTATTTTCTTGATGTTACTGCTATGCAAGTAAAAAAGCACTGAGCAAATGACACTCAAGTCTAAATTAATAAATTTAAAACAAGGTACAATCTCCATTAACGAGAATTCTTAGTCCTCATGCTTTAAATGAAAAACGGGCTGGTGTAACATATAGTCAAGTGTTTCACTTCCATATCCACCCCTATACAAATATTTATTTATTTCAATTTGATACAACCCCGCGGTGGTTAAGTTAGCTAACAAATTTACTACAGGGGATGAACGGCAACACCCCTCGTGATAAAATCACAGTTGTCAATAATTTCACGCAACAAACAAAAAACAAGGGATGTAAGAGTTTTCAGAAGGAAATATACGCCTAACTGTCATCATTTTTATCGGAGTAAAAAGAGGTAATTGAAAGGCATAGAAACATTTTTATAAATATGTAATTGTTAAAATAATATTTTATATTATTTTTGTAAAATAAATATTTAAATTAGTACAGTGGCGCACCCTCTGGGGAGGTTTGGTGACAGAATCATCTCCTCCTCCCTGAATTTGTCTTTGAACATTATTTTTCTTAACAATCAAGATTTATAAACAAATTAATATTATATATATAATTATATACAGAAAACATTACCCCCCCCCCCTAAAAATCAAATTAAAATATAATATAATATACTGACAAAAGTGACCATTTTCATAAAAAAATTATCAAAACTCAAAAGTGTTGCCGCGTAACCCCCTTGGACACAACTAAAAAAACACCCTTGCCAATCGATTCGTGAATCAATCCAGAGTCCAATGAGGTACATGAAGCCATATATGAAAAATTTTGTATGAAAAATGGACATAATGCCTGTCCGTGGCCGGATGCAGGGTCATGACCAGAAAAATTCCTAAAATGGGCTAAACTAGAACCACAGACCTACTATTTAGCGAAAACCCGAGGTTTCTATATGGTCAGGGGGCCGAGATCTCGCTGTCGAAGATAGAAGACAGAAATTCGAGTATATACCGGGTGTCCCAGATAAGTTTTCCAGCATGGGGATCTCAGTATCTATAAGAGATACAGGTTTGGTTAAATGAGATGAATTATTTGTAAGAAAGGGGTGAGTATAACTACATCAAAAAATATTCATAATTTTATGTGGTGAAAATTCGGAATTTCTTTAAATGGCTATAACTTTTTTGTCAAAGTAGGATAGGTACTTTTTGTAGGCGGTTTCATAAAGCACTTTTTGTGTAGAATTGATTGGTGTATTTAGATTTTTTAAATCACTTTTAATTTCCATGTTACGAGCTCTAACTTTGGTTTTTCTTACCACTAAGTTGACTATAGCATATTTGAACGTATTTTTTACTCTACTTTACAACGATATGTCACTTGCCATACTTATTATCGAAAATAAGTCGATGTACTGTATGTATGAATATTTTTTGGTGTAGTAATACTCACCCCTTTCAAATAATTCATCTCATTTAACCAAACCTGTATCTCTTATAGATACTGAGATCCCCATGCTGGAAAAGTTATCTGGGACACCCGGTATAAACGCTACTATTTGTGGGTTGCGCTAAAAACTGACAGTTACAATACTCAACGATGTCAATTATACTGACTTTTACTAACTAACATAAGATCATAATTTGCAAATATGATTTATTTAAACTCATTTTTGTATCAAAATAAATTCAGTTCCACTACAAGCATCTAATTTTTTTTCGTACAAAGCAGTTACCAGTTTTTATCAAAATAAGTATATATGTAATGTATATAAGAACCGTTTAAAAACAATTGGAAAATATCGTTTTTGTAAATAAACTCGATAGATCAATTTTGTTGTGAAATATTAATAAATAAATGCATATCTACAAAACGAATATTCCCATTTATCATATTTTTAAATAAAACGTATTATACGTTTTTAAATTATTCTGGAATTAACTTTAAAAATAAGATTCACTTTACAGCATAACGTAAAAGGTTATTTACTTTATATAAGCAAAATAAAAAAGCGACACAATTTTCATTTAAAATTACGTAATCTTGATTCGAGGATAACTCGATCATTGTAGCGTCAAAGTTACCGGAGCAAAAGATATTACAATATTATCAGACCCTGGCAGAAAGGTGGTAGGATAGAGGGTGGGCAGTCTACAGTGATGAAGATCAGGTCACGTGTTTGATTCTTGTCTCGTATTCTGTATTTACGTAGAATGTAGATGCATATTATTTAATGCATCCATAATATAGTTATAACTATTAAAATCTATGTACAAAATTTATTTATGTATAAAATGATAAAACGGCAATTCATGTTTTGACAGAAAGCTTAAACTCACCACTTTAAGGGGTTACATACAGTCAGCAGGCCAAAAAAAAGGGGTTTTTCAAGAATTTTTTGAAGAGACTATTAAATGTATTAATGTAAAAAAATAATGTAACTTTTAATTGTATTTTAACATTTTTTATCCACGACTTATATCTCTCAGAGGGAATAATGAAAAAAGAACTTTTCTGATTGGTGCATCAGAGGGAATAATGGTCATTATTCCCTCTAAATGCACTAATCACAAAATTTCTCAAATTAAATAATACCATGGAAACAAAATACACAAATTCTAAAGTCTAAAAAATTTATTTGCGACTGTCAAATAAAACACCTAGTGTTTGTGTACTTGTATTGAGATGAATAAAAATGAAGAGTCTATTACTTGTACACCTCCCGAAATTGTACTACAAGCTGCAGCTACTGGAAAAATCAAAATGCATAATTTATAATAACAGAGTTTGTATTTTGTTTCCATGGTATTATTTAATTTTTATTAATTTGAGATTAGAACAAAAATTTTTGTATTGAAGCTTGCATTCCTTGTATTCAGTTGTGTTTATGAAAGTAAATAAAATAGTCGTAGATAAAGTACAGTATACTACTCGCAATAATGGCTATTATAACCTCGGAAATTTTTTTTCTCCCTCGCCGCTACGCGGCTCGGTTCGAAAATTATTCCTCGGTAATAATAGCTATCATTATTGACTCGTGGTATAATATACTATTATTTGTAAAAATAATAATTTCGAAAGCTGCTACAGCTATTCTCCAGGAGGTCCTCTCAAAAAAAGCGCCTTGCGGTGACCACGATATCTCTGGACTGGATCATTTAAAATAAAAAACCCAAACGGATTTCGTTAAAGTAATGTATAATCTTGTACTTAATCGAAGAATTAAGCAAAATACATTTTTTTGACAAAATGGTGGCTTCTCAAACAAAAAATATCGATTTTTGACAAAAATTTTGACCTTAAATTGTTTATAACAAAAAAAAAATTCGGTGAAAAAAAAACTTCGATTAATTACTAAAAAATATACTTAAGAAACTTGTGTTAAAATTGGAGACTGATTGGTTCAGCCGTTTCCGAGGAATCGTGGTCACCGACTTTAAAAACACAGATTTGAGAAAAACGCGCTGCCGCTCCGACCTCCTACATTCAAACGCTCTGAGACGTCTTTACAAATATGCGTGTAACTTCAAAAATAATCGCCGGATTGACTAGAAATTTTCTGTGTGTGTATTTAAATATATGTACATTACGAAAATGAAATTAAAAAAATCGATTTTTTGAAAATTCTAACTGTATGTAATCCCTTAAGAAGTGTCTGAAAACTCGAAAATTCCGTTATGGAGGTTTTTAAAAAATCGAAGTTGTTTAAAGTTACTTAAATCTTGAGAACATTAACCTTGGGTTGCACAAAGCAAAATTATTCACGATTAGTGAATCAGTTGTTTTAAAACCATTATTACGTCAATTCTAAAAAAAATCACGGTTATGATACATTTTATAAAGTAAAAAATTATCATATTTAGTGAATTGTTCATTTACAAATTGGGATTAGGTTTACAATTAACATTAATCGTGGTTTTAAAACAACTGATTAACTAATCGTGGTTAATTTTTCTTTATGCAACCCAATGTTAGTTTATGTCTTGTTTGGGGTCGTTGAGTACGATTCTAATATTAGTAGGTTTTCATCGTAATATGAACAGTACAGAAAAAATAATAAACTTGGGAAAAATTGTGATATTACTTACCCAAATTGGTGATCAGGAATTATTTAAATGACATTAATGATTTTAAATTATACATATATTCCGTTCATTAGATACAGTATGTTTACAAAATCCTTGTAAAACAAAATATTGGACCCTTGATTGAGGATAATCCGGGAAAAACATTGCTAAAGTTTTCAGAAATATACGTACATCTCGGCATGTTCTAATACTGTCTAAATTTGACACCTCATACATTTTTCTTAATTTTACACCAGTACAGAGAATAGCATATAGGTTTTAAAAGTAATCATAGGCTGAAGAAGTGTTATTTAATTTCAAATTAATTATTATTTTTGGATGGTTTTAATTAGAGATGAAACGGATATCCGGTAACTATCCGGTATTCGGCCTATCCGGCCTTATTTTGTTATACGGCTTAGTACCGGATAGTAACGCATTATCCGGCCGGATATTTAAAAATTACAATTTTTGATTTAAAAACTGCAAGAAAAAAATATTTGTGAGGCAAATAATAAGAAATTGACTTGTAAAATAACGAATTTTATTAAAATAAGAAATTCAATCACAACCAAATTTCAATTTTCTCCCTTGATAGAAGAAAAAGATGGAAAAGAATTAACTACTCATTAATTTTGATTATTAATTAATACTTCACAACGCAATTTACTACTATCTATACTCTATTTCAGGCTTGTCCGCATGCGGCCCCCGAGCACATTCGTGCGGCCCGCACTAGATTAAAAAAAAGTGAAATATGAAAATCAGATTTTTTCAAAGTATAGAAATATAATATTTCTAATAAATCTATAAAATATAAATTATAGATACAGAGATATAAATAGTTATATAAATTAATTAAGTAAACAACGAAAAAAAAGGTCTTCAAATTTTTTTGCGGCTCTTAACAAATTTTTTCGCTATTTTTTTGCGCTCTGCGGCCCACAAAGCTCAAAAGGTTGGACACCTATGCTCTATTTCATTTAAGAATGCAGTGGTTGCCGGAGTTTTGACGGTACGAATCGTGCATTTTACCGTCAAAACAGGCCGGATATTCGGCCGCCGAATATCCGGCTATCCGGCCTTACAGCTCACCGGATATTCGGTATTCGGTATCCGGCCAAAACACTATCCGTTTCATCTCTAGTTTTAATTATACATTTTTTGTATACTATAAAAATATACGTATAATTTTTAACCCAATTTTTATAATTTAACCACAAACATAGAGTCAATGGACTTGGTGACGTAGAAATAAGACAACCGAAAATTGGGCTAAAGTCGTATGATTTGATAAAACGAAAATTGAAGTAATGTTTATATATTTTTCTATTTTAATTTAATATTAAGAATTTAATATAATGTAATATAAATGATTAAATGAAATTACCAAAATCCCTTACGTAGTTTTTAATTATTATTTTGCATGATTCTGAGCTACCTGGGGCATTTTTATGTAATCGGGATAGAGTATCACATCGATAGTACTGTCCCTACGGTCAAACTTGGGAATGGTAGTATGATGGTCTCTCTAGATCAAACTTACTGTATGCAACCCCTTGCAAGGTAGCAGCAGGAATAAGAAACATTTTCATGTGCAATGATCACATGAATTGTATTTACAATTTTACGCAGTTGAAAAAGTTTGAAAAAAGGATGGAAAGACTTAAAAAACAAAATATAATAGATCAATTTCTATTTAAATAGACCGCAGTATTAATTTTGTTGATCCAGAATCTGACGCACAGATAAATAGTATTGATAGTATATGAGCAGTGACGTAACTAGAAATTTTTGGAGACCGGGGGCAAAGAAAGAAAAAATCAACCACCAAAAATTTCTAAATACCTTTTTTGATCTTTAGTGCTTTAAAATTTTATCAGTTGAATTAAAAAAACATTTTTTTGCTCTTCGTTGTATAGAAAATCTTTGGTTTTAGCTTTTCTCAAACATCTGGGGGGGGGGGGTAACAAACGAAAGTATGCACCCATATATATTTTACAAATATCTACTTAACCCCTTATTACTTGCATCACTACCCCTTCTTGCACCGTGCCCTGGTTATGCCACTGTACATGGATGGAGTGCAATAAAAAAACTCTGAATACAAATTACGTAAAATAAGTATTCAGCAAATATTTAGCAGAATATATTTCTTTGTGCTACCAGAGAAATATGCAGATTCAGAAAACAAAATACAGTTGAAACCGGTTATAACGACATCAAGGGAACCAATCATGTTAGGTTGTAAAAGCCGATAGTCCTAAAAACCAGTAAATAGGAAAATATATGAGATTCAGTCGGACTTTTATTTTGAGTCGTTAAAACAGATACGCTGTATTAACCAATGTCGTTATTAAAAGACTATCTGAGATGGATTGCCATTAAATCAACGACAGTAAAATGTATATTTTGTGGCTTATGTCAGTTTGAGAAAATGCGGACAATCTTACGAAAATGGTCAACTTTTCTCAAGAAAATACATAAATATAAAATAAGACCAGAAAAGGGGGACTTAAAAATAATAATTATAATAACCATTAAAAAGGGATTTAGAAAAAAAAATTATGCAAATGATCATAATATCATTAATGGTTGTTTAATATTAATAATAAATATTAAGAGAGTTGAAGCCTATAATGACATATTGAAGTCCGGTACTGTTTTACAATTTTATACACTGTTTCAATAATAAATTGTCTGGTACAATCGATTACACCGCCACACGGCGCGTGAATAAATTAAGTACACATCGATGCCAACGCCGGTAACTACGTTATTAACGTCATCTTGTCGAACGATGAAACGGCCGAGGGCTAAATAAACGACACAAATCAACAACTTTCGATGAGATTTAATTATAAACTTTTTATGAGAAAATGCATTTTGTTGTTTTGAATTTTATCAAAATGAATTATTTTAAATTGAATATATTAAAAGATTTCTAGATAAAAAATCAAAACAAATGTGTTCCGTGCCATCAGCACTCACTTAAATTATTGAAATTTTTGAATAACGTGCAAGGACAAAAGTTGTTCCTTGCATATTTTTTGTCGAAAATATTTGTTTCTTTTCCAATAATTCAGCTACAAGTTTTTCAATCATAACAATTTTGACACTGGTAGAAAGGATTTCTCAAACCAAGTAAACCTTGTTTTGTATATAACGAAAACAATATTTTCTTAAGATAAGCAATAATCTAACTATAGTATTCTTGAACGAAGGAATAACGTAATTGGATTAAGAGTATGTTTCTTATATTAAGAAAATATTGTTTTGGTTATATACAAAACAAGGTTTTCTTGGTCCAATACAGTTTTTTTTCTGTGTACACCTAATCTCAATAATTATAATTTTTTCATATTTTTCTGAGCAATCCTTTTGATGGTAAGGGTGGGAGACAGCAATTTTTAAGCGATTTTCCAAAAAATGTTTTAAAAATGCATAAAAATTACATTATTATATTGTTGAATTCGTGCTTCAATAAGTTTTAATTTTAAAACTAACCCCTAGTACCAAAATCCAACTTTTTTGGGCCACATCACTTTTTTCTGTTCTAAATTCTAAAGTTTTACGTTGAATAGTTTCAAAGAAAGTCGCATGTTACAGACGGACAGTTGGACAGTGACTAAAGTGATTCCATAAGTGTTTCGTTTAGCACGGAACACTAAAAAGGAAACCAAGTAATAGAAAAAGTCCTAAATACGAACAAAAGAAGCATGGATATCAATTCCGACAAAGAACAAATCGAGGACTTATCCATAAATCCTGATTGCAATGGAACGATGCCATTATACTTGCACAAAATTCAAATTAAACTCAACTGAGATACCCTATCTACATATTGCGTATGAATCCGTCAAAGAATTGTTATTATGTACATATACAAAATAGGATCAGTTCGTATGTACTATTTATAAAGGACTTGCTATGTTTAAAAATCAGTATTGATGTTAAGCGTACGGGTTAAATGTATATTCGTTGTGGTAGGGTAAGGGATGGTAATTTGTAACATTCTCTGACCCATTGTTAATTAAAAATATAAAAATACATATAGTGACTAATTTAATACTATAATTATAACATCTTATTAAATTAAATTGAAACTAATTTTATTAATATCGATCAGGTTTGGATCTAGATTTACAATTTAGAGGGGGGGGGGGAGTAATGATCCGTGAGTTGACAAATAATAAATACTACACGGGAAAATATTCAACGCTGTAGAAATGAAATTTTTACGTAACATATGTTGTTCTTGAAATATTTTGAAAGAAAGAAAATTGGGGATAATTCTTTCCTCTTTTCCCTACACCCGATTTTGATTATATGTGTGTATTTATATTGGACCATCTGCTAATCAGACTCAACTATTAAACCAAGTTCTATTAAATGAGTTATGCAGGTGGGATAAAATAATTTTAGGTCTACGTAATTTGAGTCAAAGCAAAAAAAATCAATAAAAAATTCTAGTGGCAATTGAATGACTCTTTTTTGATTTTCGTTTTTTTTTAATCTGCACAACATTACTTTTCGAATTGCAGATTTCAATTTCAGAACTACACAGGCATGTTACAACCAGTAGCGTAGTTAGGGGGGAGATTAAGAGGATAAATCCCCCCTCCCATGAGTCTACGAAAATTATAAGATGATTATAATATTTATAATATACGAGCATTTTTTCAATAATGAATACGACATCTAAGTGAACTAAATTTTTAATTTTTGTACTTTGCACTACATAAATTTTCATAATGAAAAATATTACTTTATGAGATTTAATACTAAATGATGCCCCCCTCCTCATCGTAAAAAAACTATCTACGCCACTGAACTTGATTTTCGGACTGTTGTCACAATAATTACACTCAGCACTCTGCTATACGACCATCCACTGCACGACCGCTCCATTCCACGATATGCTGACAGTTCTAACCATCGACCTTCTCCCATCCCCACCATAATACCACCGTGACTGCTATATTTCTGCGCGTTTAAATTCACCAATTAACGTTAAAAGTGGCGGGTGCCCCTCTAGCCGTCGTGTAGTGGAATTTTTGAATTACCGATGTCGTCGTATAGCAGAATGCTGAGTGTATTTTCTTGTAGTTTCGACTTTCATGTCAGAGTTTCTTCTAAAATGTTTCTGAACAACGTAAAGAAACGTTTTCTTGTTTCTGAAGTTATCACATTACCTTCGGATATGGTGAGGAAACAAAAATAGCTTCTTTTGAAGAAAAAAAATTTGAATAAAAACGTTTAAGGATGTATTTACAGTCTGAGTCAAAAATAATGTAAATCTAGATGCAATGAAAGAACAAAATCAAATTATCAATTATTTTAAATGCTTGTAGGAAAGTCAAATTCGTTTTTAAACTACATAAACAATATTAGCACTTATGTTTAAAACCGGCAATTTTAATAAATAAACCTTTTTATGTACTTATAATGAAAATTCTTTCTATATTTTAATATGAAATATAGGTCGATTTTTAATTCAATGAAGAATTACTAATAAACAAACGTTTAAATAAATTTAAAAATCATAAATAATGATTATAATAATTATTTCAATCAAATAACTCCATACCGAAGCAAATAGCGTAATTAACGTTAGAAATATTCACAAAAATATAACAATCAAATAAACATTCTATTCAAAATTCAGTTTTGTATAGGCATAAAATATCAATATACGTAGATATTCAATAAATCGAATTTTCTAAATAGAACTGTATTCAGTGTATTGAAATAGTCTAAAATCTTATTTTATTTCTCAATATCTGAGGAAATAACAATGATTTGCCTAAGGCATATATTTTTGTATGGAAAATGCAAACCTAAACTTGACAATAATCAATTTTCAATTCTTTTCGCAATACTTTGAAAAACGAAATATAACTAAATTGCTCTTATTTCTCTTTAAACAAAATAAAATACACTAACTTAATTTTTTTTATTGTATCAGTCAACAAAAATGTAATTCACAAAGCAAACAATAAAGAAAATAATAGGTACGACTCTATAGAAAATAAACAGTACTTATAAAGGATAACTGTCATATCAGATAATCGAAGATCAATATTTTGAATAGTATCAAATAAACGTAGACAAAAATGATTAAAAGGACATCAAAACAAAACAATGCTTATTGTTGGTTATCGATGTTCAAATGTTTTCTTTAATATAAATATCAAAATATTACACCCAGTCACGAATGAGGTTTATTATTGCATATTATAGTTTATTCATCTTGATTAATGTTACACGAAGAAAAATATTTCATAACAATCACTTAATTTTTAAAGAAATATGTATATAGGTATTACTAAATACGTAGTAATCTTAAAACGGTTCAAAATATTATAATTCTTGCTAGGCCTAGGGTTTAATTCATTAAAAAAGAGGACAAATTGAACAAAATTAAAAAAGTGTATGTCGAATTAGATTTTTAGATCTTGAAGACTTTTTTTTTAGATTTTTAATTCAAATGCCATTGAAAATATAAAAATAAAATGAAAACCTTTTTTTTAGTAATTATGACGACCTTTTTTACGTAGGTAAACTTCTTAAAAACCCCGGACAAATTTGAACAATTCCCCCGGACGCCCTTAAAAAGAGGACAGTGTCCGGGGAAAAGGTACGGATGGCAACCCTAGCTAGGCCACGTGTTACTAAAGTTACAATACGAATAAATAGTAATTTTTGCATGCTCTATTCTCGAGCTCACTCGAGAATATGTCGATTCGAGTTTTTCGTTTGAGATTTTAAATCTCGCATGCCCAGGAGCAGTCGAAATTTATCATTCGACATTTCTAGCAAAAAAGACACATCGAGATTCGAGAATACGGTATAATTTACACAATCGTGATTCTAGCAAATAACTTAATGATTTTTTGTTTTAGTTTAGTAATCTCGAATGAGAAAATGACGAACGAACTCGAGAATAGGGATCCAGGATCGAAATCTATAGATTATTTGTATATTATACCAATAAAAAATGTACTATTAATATAATTTATTTTACACAATAGTAGTATTTATTTACTAGCGGGATCCCGCGGCTTCGCTCGCATAAACTTCGAAACTAATTAGAACCCTCCATACGTGATAGGGGATGACATCTTTTTTATATTGATTTTTATCCATTATACCTATAAAAAACGTAAATATCTCGGATTTTAGTTAAAAATTGTAAAAACTAACCCCCGCCATTAGGGGTTGAATATCAAATTTTTTATTGCAGATTATTTTGCCTGAATCCGCCACTATAACGTAAGCAGCTATACAGATAAACATATCAAAAACACTGACCCTATCTACCCCCGCCATTAGGGGTTGATTGTCGAAATTTGTATTTTCTATATGGCTATTTTGCTCAAATTTACCTTTATAAGTAAAGCAGGTATACATACAAACATCTAAATCCATCCTCGTCCCCGTCCCATGCTATTAGGGCTTGAATATGGAACTTTCAATTTTAATTGAATATTAATTTGTCCGAATTTACTTTAATATCATCAAAAGTTATGAAGATAAATATATCAAAATTTTACCCCCCCCCCCCAATTCCCATAAGATATTTGTTTGTATAGTACCTACTGTGCCATGTTTCATTCGGTGAATACAAAAAAAATATATTTTACAAAATTCCCCCCCACCCCCTAACACCTTAAGGGTTGAATTTTGGGAAATGCTGAAATTATTGTTTCATTATTTATATTGTAGAGTATGTTCGATATGTTTCAATTAAATGCGAACAAAAAAAATATTTTTTTATATAAACTTTGACACCCTGTTTTAACCCCGTAGGGGTTGAATTTCGAAAAATCCTTTCTTAGTGGGTGCTTACACAATAAAAGGAAGACACCTACGAAATTTCACGTTTCTAGGTCTAAGGGTTTGGGCTGTACGTTGATATATGAGTGAGTGAGTGAGTGAGTGAATGAATGAGTGAGTGAGTGGTTAAGGACAAACTCTTTTATAGATATAGATTGTACTGTCTTTTAATTGCAATAAAATAATTTGTATAGCACTTAACAAATAATTCAACTTAAGAATAATTGATTGAATAAATCATGTAAATGATATTCACGAATATAGTAAAAAAAACGCGTGCCTATTATAAAAATTACAATGGAGATTGTAGAAGTTACTCAATTGACATAGTACATTATGTTAAAACTGATGTTTTGTTTATACAAAATTAAATCTTTTTATCGGAAATTGTATATTAACTTCCCAATAAGAAGTTATTGTAATTGGTCCGAAAATCGAAATCAAAAATTTTAACATATTTTCATGTTTCAAGGGCATTAGAGTATATTGACAGTATTTTCAGAAAAATGTCTGTGTGTGTGTGTGTGTGTGTGTGTATGTACGTACGTACGTACGTGTCATTTTTTTCCGGGACGAAATCTCGCGAACAAAAAATGCTATTGACTTCGTTGGGGTGCTAATCGAAGCGTCTTGACGTGAATATGATCTGAAAGAAAGGATTTTTCGAAATTCAACCCCTAGGGGGGTAAAAAGGGTGTTTTTTCATTTTTATTTTTTTTCTTGATCGAATTTAGTCGGAACTTGGAATAAATACTATACAATACAAATAATGAAACGTGTATTTCAGTATTTATTTTTTATATGGGTCCAAACAGCCATTAAAGGGATGAAAACCACCATCAAAATTTGAATTTCATACTAATAAATACATCTAATAATTCATGTTGCCTTGGAAACAACACAATTCAAAATTCAAACTGTCAGATTAGTTTTTCTAAAAATGTGCATTATATTATTGACATTATTAGGATATTAGAAAACTAATATTCATAATACAAAGGGTGAGTTTTATTTCTGATAAATTCCATTAAAATTTTTCATATACATATTAAAAAAATGTACAAACTATAACATAGTAATATTAATTATGGAAACAATAAGTAATCAGTATTCAAGTATTGTTAGTCATACCATGTTGGGAAGTTGATTGTGTGGACCTAAAGGATCGCACCCCACAGCATTATACGTTATATAGTTTAATTTTATATCCCCGGGTAAAATTGGATCCGACAGCTAGTTTTATTAAATAAATCGACTCCATTTTTCTCCGTAATAAAACATAACGTCTTTCCGTCCATCTGTCTGTCCGTTAGTGTGTTTGTCACTCGAGAACTACTTATCCGATTTACGTGTTTTTTTTAATTCATAGATAACATAAGGAATAAGCTGTGGTGATAATAGTATGTAAATAAAAAAGGAAAAAAGTTTACACTTTTGCAATACGCTGCCTAAATTGTTAAATATTGAACAAGAACAATACAATGTATAGTAAATACTTGAATTAGAAAAACTAATTCAACCGGTTGAAAATATTTAGGTAATTATAGAGATTTAAAATAAATATAATTTGTTTTAATAAAGAATAAAACACATTACTTTTAAATATATAAAAATATAATTCATATAACTTATGTTATTTTTAATAAAATACAACGTAGAACAGTAACAATAATAATATTCCAAAAATTAAAACAATTACAACCAATTAGGAACATTTATATAAATCCCCAGACCACCAAAAAATAAATTTCAGGACGTATATTTTTACAATTTAACACATATGTATATATCCCCTCCCTCGAAAAGTACTAACCCCCCGAAAAATTTTCTTACTACACCACTGCCGCCACCCACATCCACCCCATTAATACCTATAAAACATTTACGCCAATGTAACCCTTTGAGACACAAACTCTTTTGTGTCGCCGTCGATTTTTCCATGAAATTTATCGTAGCTAAAATAAAAAAATAATTTAAAAAATACACTTCACATTATTAAAGAGATGTACAGAGGGGGAATGGTAATATTTAAGATTAACTTTTTTTCAACCAATTCCACCTCTGTGTTCTATACATACATTTTTTTATACTTCAATTTTTCTTTATCACTTAAAGAAGGTTGCGTGTTAGCTAACGCATCCAAAATGTGTTTTTGAGAAATTAAAGCTTTTGTAGGAAATTGTCCCTGAAAAAAAAATATTAATGTCAACTGAAATCATATATTAGCACCAGGCCCAGATAGAGGGGTGGCTAGGAGGACCATATAGCCCGGGCCCCCTGTATCTCAGGGGCCCCGGCGCCTTGAAAATGATTTGTATTTTATATATTTTTTGATACTTATACTATTTTTAACAGAGGTTATTTAAAAAACATAAATATACTGAAAAAAAGATACACCTTGTGGTAAAAGTTCAAGTAGAAAGCAAAATTTTCTTAAAAACCCCTGATTTTTAATACTAAAATAATAGAAAATTATTAGAATTTTACCAGTACGAAATTTGTTTGGGATGGGGGTATGGGGGCCCCAAAATGTGGGTTGGTCTGGGCCTTGTTGAAGCTCTCGCAGGGCCTGATTAGCACCTTATACTTATGAAATAATAGTACATGAAAAAGTAGGATATTTGCCTCAGATTTTTAGTCGGCCGATGATGTGATGAAATTTTACCAAAAAATTTTAAATTTTAGATTTTGTTAAAATTAGGGTTTTTATATAGAAATTAACGTGAAAAGTTGAAATTTTCAAACCGCAGGCCTGTATCCCATAACGTTCTCGAGATATGGCCTCTCAAAGTTTTAGTTTTACAAAATTTTGGAAAAAAATGGCTGTAACTTTTGAGCGTGTGGTCGGATTTGATTTTTGTCAACAGATTTGGAATCAGCGTGTCAAAATCTATATAATAACATATATAATACTTCAAAACTCAATAAAAAAAATTTGGTCAAAAATCGACATTTTTTTAAGGTATACCCCTTGGAAAATTTTTGATTTTTAGCAAAAATTTTTTTTTTTAATTATCAAGTATTATACATGTCAATATATAGATTTTAACACGCTGATTTCAAATCCGTCGACAAAAATCAAATCCGACCACACGTTCAAAAGTTACAACCATTTTTCTAAAATTTTGAAAAAACTTAAACTTTGGTAGGCCATATCTCGAGAACGTAATGAGATACAGAACTGCGGTTGGAACATTTAAACTTTTCACGTCTATAAAATATAAATACTTTTATCGAAATCTAAAATTCAAAAATTTTTAGTAAAATTTTAAGTCACACTTCAATTTGTCATAGAAATATCAACTTAACAAACAGCTGAAAGTTCTATTCAAGATAGACGATTAACAGGACTTAGCACGTATATACATACGTATTGAACAATGCGGACTTAGTATATTTATTTGCGTTTTATTCATTTACAACAATTCAACCGTTTTTTTTTTATTATTCGCCATCTTATTCTCTTTCGAATAGTACCAAAAAGTGATATCAGACAAAAAATGGACTTAGCATACTTTCACTCTAAGCCGAAGATATGATACATTATGGTAAATTATTACTTATTACATTTTTTTCTGTTGTTGATCATTTTTGAGTTCTAGATAATTTTATTGTATTATCTAAATATCATTTTCTACGCAAACGTTTGGCTCTTTATATAGTATCATTCTGAATTACTCTTCAGACACCAGTACCTAACTTTATAATCTTTTCATAACATTCGAAGCAAAAATTTAATTTTGTTGCAAAAAAAAGTAACATGCATTCCTATGAGAACTACATTATTTCGAGATATGACAGGCAGGCCCGGATTTACCATGCAGGCAGTGTAGGCACGTGCCTATAGTGGCAAAAATTTAGGGGCGGCAGATTTGAGCGGGAAAAAAAGTTTTGGTAAAAATTTTATCTGAGAACCTAAAAAAAGTCTTCAAATTTTGATTGATAAAATTTTTAAACTAATAAAATTTTTACTTGACAACTAAAAAAAAGGTCCTTGAACTAAAAAATCGTCACTTTTTTTATTTTTATTCAATGACAAGGGCGGCAATTTTCGCAACTGCCTATAATTTTTACCAAACCCGGAAAAACTGTAACGAAACACGGAACCCGGAGAAACAGTATACAAATCCTGCGACTCCGGGTCAAAACCGGAGACCTGGTCACCCTAAATGTCAACATCCTTATTTATTTTCATAACTTCATTTATTGGACAGCGATCTTTAATTTAAATTGTATCAAAACATTCGGATATAATTAATACCACATAATGTTAATAGACAAAATGATATATTAAGAAACTAAATTCAGTACAAAGTAAATCAATTAAGATAACGTATGTATAGTAGTATGTAAATGTAATGTATACATACTTACTACGTATACATTCCGAATATGGGGATAGTCATTATAGTATCACCAAATATAATCTGAATATCGCTTTGAAGTTAAAACAGATATATCTCGCGTTACAATTAATCGACAAACTGTACTGCATTTAGTAAATGATAAGAGCATATAATTAGTATATATGTAACACCAAATTTAAACTTCACTCGTAGTTATTATGAAAAGGAAATCCTTGCTCTTATCTTAAAACTTGTTAGTTTAACTTTAACATTATATTTATATAAGTATACTTATGTACCTATATATACATACAATTCGATTTTTCGAGGTTTGTCACGCTTTTATAATGTACCAAATCAACTGCTGAGCTCATTGTGCAGATTTTTTTTATTAAAGTACTTACAGGGGTACTTACATATTAAAATTAAAAATCGGTCAAGACATACACGGTTCTATTATGTCATTAGGGGTCTGAAAGGTTCTACTAATTACACTCATCGCTTGATAAACCGACCTTTGATTAACCGGCAGCTTGAATGACCGACGGACCAAACGCGCGATATGCCGACTTTCTCCAATCCCCTCCATAATACTACCGTGATTGCTATCTCTGCGTGTAATTTAAATTCGCCAATCAACGTTGAGGTTGGCACGGTGGTGGGGCCCCTCTCGACGTCGGCAATTCAAGCGGTTCAATTACCAACTTCGTCGGTTTATCAAGCGGTGAGTGTACGTGAACTGTTTGGAACCTCCTGTAGGCGCCATTTTTGAAAAAGGAATATAAGAGATTTTATTTTTTGGTAGGTAAATAGCAACTGTCATTTATAGACGGAGAGCCGGGAGATTAAATTTCCTATGAATAAGACACATGAACGACTTTGTGTGAGTAAGTAATACTACCACAGACCTAAAGGGAGCCACTTTTGGAATTGGCAAATTTTGCCCACATGATAAAATATGATGTCACTTCCGGTTATGATTTTAAATGTTTTCTTATGTCATAAGACACATAAATGATATTTATACCAAAATGAAGGTTTCGATGTGCTAAATAAAAGTATATAGGGCTGCCAGGCCTAATTAAGTCGCAACTCTTTGGCTACCTTCATTAAAGTTTTTTTTTCTAATGTTTTCTTATGGTATAGTGCATTTAGTAGTAACTGACCCAATTATTTCGGGTACATTTTTTCTTTTGTGGCTCATTCGAAAGGGGCTTCGATGAAGACCTTAACCCTGAGTTTGCGCACTGCCCAAATCCCCCCTCCCGCCGCCATCTTTGATTTTTTTTTTTATTTTCAATCGCTCATAACTTGCGTTATAATTATCCCACAGCAATGAATTTGGGCTCGTTGCACTTGCCAAACCTTACTTTTTAATTAAGTTTATATTAAATTAAACTCTCCGATGTCCTGGAAAAAAGTTATTAACGTCCAAAGTTGGAAGAACTTTCCCAAAAGTCCTTTCGCCCGCTTTCTCCGCGCGTAGACCCCCCTCTACAGTTAAC
Source organism: Sialis lutaria (assembly GCA_949319165.1). Taxonomy (NCBI): domain Eukaryota; kingdom Metazoa; phylum Arthropoda; class Insecta; order Megaloptera; family Sialidae; genus Sialis; species Sialis lutaria. The sequence goes on from OX439241.1 coordinate 8,294,296, forward strand.
TATTTGAAGTAGACTCAATTTCCAGTATTTCAACAAAAAAATCATCCCGATTGGTTGATTTTTCGCCCGCCAAACCACGCTCGAAGTTACTAATACTAGCGTGACGCGCTCTGGCGCGTTCGCGATTTACGCTATATTTCTCGCTTTTGCGACTAATAAAATAATAATGAACTAATAAAAACCACATATTTGCTTATACTATGCTAAGGACACGCGTTTTACTTAGATTTATGGTATTACAGATGCATTTTAATGGTATTTAGATTAAAAAAGGTCGACTCGAGAAAAAAGTTGTATATACATATAAAATACATATAAAAGATACGATTTGAGATTTTGCAAATTGGAAAGGAGGGGCAGGGCTCTAGCCTGGAAATTCAGGGCTAGAGAGAGGCCAGCAAGGTAAGGGATATTTTTTTTTTCATAAAAAAAGTTTTACATTTCTGAGTAAAAAAGTATCCACTTAAAATTTTGACTTGAAGGTCTGCAATATGTTGTAGGGGCCATGCATTGAATATAAAATAAAGTTCTTCGGTTATAATGTCCACAAGAGTTACAAATAATACATATTCTAACTCGTCATATTATACACTGAAGTGTGAGCTTGAAAGTTGAAAGTACAAAATATTGCAGTGATCGCTGTACCTTTTCCATCTAATTAAGTTTACACATTCATTCTAAATATAATAATTCTAATAAATGACATCGTTCTCACATTATCCCGTATTAATAGCCTGAAGATGATTCTGTGAATCGGAAGCTTGCTCCAATTATTACTCATAAATTTTTTTTGACGTTTAGACAATCTAGTTGTTTTTATTTATAATAATTCTACATAGGTACTTACTTTTGTGAAATCCTCTAATGTTTCCTCATCACCAACATTCATAATTTCATCAATTGCTAACATTTGACTAGAATATAAAACTGACTGTAAATCTGCGCCTGAAAATCCTTCCGTTACATTTGCTATACAACTTAAATCCACATCTTCACAAAATTCTAAATCTGAGCTCAGAAGGCTTAATATTGATAAACGATCTTCCTAAAAAAAAATTTTAATGTAGTTAAAGATTCATTTTACTTCAACGTAGATAAAAGCAATCGTTTTATTTTTAAACACATAAACAAAACAACAACAAAAACAGTTGTTTTTGAAAACAATAAGGCCAACAAAACAGCTGTTTTATAAATAAAATGACACTAAACTTATTTTCATATTTTAATTCATAAATAAATAATTATTTTGGCAATAATTATTAGTTATCACATGTTTTATAACAACTACTCTTCAATTTGTTCTTTTAAATTACCTGATTAGGTATTGGGCAGTAAACTTGACGACCTAAACGTCCTGGTCTAATTAATGCTGGATCTAATAAATCAGGTCTAGAAGTTGCTGCTATTACGTAAACACCAATTAATGATTCAACACCGTCAAGCTGTGTTAAAAGTTGATTTACTACTCTGTCGGTAACGCCGGTATTATCATGCCCTCGCCTTAAAAATATAATTACATTTTAATTGTACATATTTATAATGATGCTGAAAGAGTTTGTAAGATTTTTTACCTTGGTGCTAAACTGTCAAATTCATCAAAAAATAAAATACAAGGTTTGGTACTCTGGGCTCTAAAAACAAAGAAAAAAAAATTAATACATTCTTAAACAATTAATCCATAATTGGTTATATATCGTCTGAGAGTGCTTCATTTACTGAACCCTTAACCTTTAACTCCATTTAATCATTACTCTATTAATTGAACCCCCACTCCCTAACTGATTCTTCTCGCATTGGCTAATTAAATTTAAAATATGCACAGTGTATCTCTTAGTATAAGATAATGCCTTACTTTTCAAAAATATTTCTTACAGCCTCTTCACTTGCTCCAATATATTTTGATAATAATTCAGGTCCTTTTACTGAAATCAAACGTATGTTGAATTCTTCTGCTGCAGCTCCAGCTAAAATAGTTTTTCCTGTACCAGGTGGCCCATACAATAAAATTCCACTTTGTAAACGAATAGGACATTGTGATAATATATCACTATGCTAAAATATTTTAATACTTTTATTGATCATGACAATATAAAATACAATAAGAAAAATACTGTACCAATAATGGCCAAAATACTGTTTCTATTAGAACTTCCTTTGCTTCTTTTAACCCTCCGATTTGATCCCATTTCCTCCCCACTGATTTATATAAATTTACTCCTTGAAGAGATAAAGCTTTAAACTTAAGTAAAGCATTTTCATAATCAATATTTTCTAAAACTGGTTTTTCTTCACGATACAAAACATCTTAAAAGAAAACAAATATATTAATATATCTTCATTGTACATGTGCTTTTGTAAATAATTTGTAATCAATTTTTATTTGATTAAATTTTTTATTCCTTGTACAGTAATTATGTTCATTTACGCCAAAAAAACTATAAGTAAATAAATATTATCTGAATTTCTTAAATGTGAGACAAAATCTAAGATAACAGTTAAATTGGTAAACTGTCAACCAATTACGGAGCAAATCATTAAACATGTCTGCTCTCTAATTGAATTTTAGAAAACTTTCAATACATTACATACTGAAACTTACAAGAAAATTAAATAGCGTTGTATTTTGACAATGATAGAAATCATTGCTAATTTAAATCTAATTCTGTCTATTATTTTTACAATTTCTGAAAGTCTGCATGTTAGAAGAAAAATTTTGTTACTCTGTAGTTAAAATCAAAAAGTCTTGATTTCTATAAAAAGAACTAGAAAGGGTTTTGTACCTAGACAGAACAATAAAAATAAATTCAATATTATTTTATATTTTTAACGTATTCTCATTTATCCTAAAATTTTTTAACCACAATCAACAACATACCTGTTCGTTTAAAAGCTTCAAAACTACATTTAACACCAAGGTCTACAATATCTTGTATAACATATCCGTCAGTGTTTTTTTCTTTTTTTTCAAATGTGATATTCGACGCATCTGCTGTTTGATTTAATATATGTTTTAGAAGTATCTCTCTATCATTATTCTCTAAAACTGGTGTTTTTAAATCAGTTAAGAATATGTGCTTTCCACGTGAAGAATATAATATTTTGTTAAAGTTTGATGTTGATTCTATAGTTGCAATAATACTTAACAGATTATCATTTTGATATTCTAACAATAACGTCATTATCATCTCACTCATTCTAAAAATAATATTTGTATTAATTTCTTAATAAGAAAGAATTTTATTTCGTGTTATTATAAAAATATTATTATAATTAAATTTATCGACAGTGCATACAAAATACCTATTGAAATACGCAGTTTCTGAATTTTGAATTCCATCTCCTGACTCCACTGAACTTCCACAAATAGTGTCTAAATCATCAAATATCACAATGGACGGCTGATATAAAACACATTCATCAAAAATCTGTATTATGGATTTCTGTACTGTCTCGACTTTCTTTCCCTTTAGTGATTTACAATCCACAATTCTTGTATTCAAATAAAATGGAAAGTGCGATAGTTTTTCACAAATTATTTTTGACAACGTAGATTTTCCTGACCCTTGCTGACCTTAAAATAAATAATAATAAATATTATATATAGATTAAATTCTTCTAACTATTGCCCAGATTAAACAACAAAATAAACCAAATGACGTAACCCAGTATAGTGTTCAAAAATCAAGTAATGTTAAATTGAATTACCAGTTAAATTGCTAATTTAACTTTGTTATGTGAAATCTTGTAATAAATAATTAGGTGATAAATTTTTGTAGAAAACTATGGATTTTTACGGAAAATATTTGGTACAAAAGTTTCAGGATTTTGGGGGGGGGGGGGGGGGTAAACCAATGGAGGTAACAATTTTGATCTTGAGTGGAGGTTTTAATGTTATTTTGGGGTCAGCTAAATTTTTGAAATGGAAACCTATTTATTTTTTTGCAGATTCGTACTTTGCAAAAAAACTTCAATTTTAAGGTCATTTAATTTTCCTTTTTTACATTAAAAAACAATTTTTTTACATTCAAAATTTATTAAATAAAAACAAATTAATTAAATACAAACAAAAGTTCCTTTTTTTCTGCAAAGTACAAAAAAATAAATAGATTTCTATTTGAAAAAATTTAGTTGACCCCAAAATGATGTTAAAACCTCCACTCAAGATCAAAATTGTTACCTCCCCTGGTTTGGCCCCCCCTCCTCCCAAATCCTGAAACTTTTGTACCAAACATTTTCCGTAAAAATCCATAGTTTTCCAGATACTAAGCAGTCTCGAGATAAAAAACTCACGCTGTATATGTTAACATTATTTTAAATACCTTTTATTAAAATATTGTGTCCCCCACATAAATTTGTATTTGAATACAAACAGATCTTCAAATGGTTAATACAATCTTCAATAATCTGGGATAGATTTCCGTAGCTTAAATATAATTTATCTAAATCGATTATCTTCTTAGTTTTTTTTATCTTATCAATATCAGTCAACGTAACTTTAGTTTCAGTCTCATTCAAAACTGTACTTATTTTAATATCTTTTATGTTTTCAGTATTTAAATGGTAATATTCCACATTTTCAGGAATCAACTTTACAACACAACTCTCGGTATCTGATATATTGATTACTGTATTTGAATTTAATAAGATACCGTCAGTCTTAAACTGATTTATAAATAAAATAAATTGATTTTTTAAATCATCACATTCTGAACAGCTAATTAACTGTATTTCGGTGATTTTTGTTGGTTTTAAAATGTTTGGATTAATAATAATATGATTTCCATCTTCTAGACTCAATAACTTATATAAATATTCAGTTAAATATATATTGCCGTGAAGAAAACATGGAAATGTACTCTCAAGTATTTCACTCGATACATTGGAAAATATTCTATCTATTATACATAATTGAATAAATACTTCATTTGGATTTTTAATTTCCACATAATTTCTGGATAATTCTTGTACATGAGAACATAATATTTTACATAATATAATATCATCATTTTCCTTCCACGGAAAATGCTTTGATCTTACAAAACAAGTAAACGGATTATTTAAAAGTGTACGGTGATTTAAATATATTAGTTCAATATTCACTGCATGAATAGGATGGACTCGTAAAATTATATTTTGATTGTGATATAAATATTTTTCTAATTTTACTAATTGTTTATTATCTGAAAACTGTTCCACGGGTGCATATATTGATTCTTCAACTATTTTAGTATTGCATAATTTATTCTGATATTTAGGTTGTTTTATTTCTATTTCTGTAAAATTTTCCAGGCAGCCAAAATGATTATTTGGATTCATTTCATCTAAAAAATCAGTAAGTATACATGATTTATATACAAATTAAACTTTAGATTTATATACAGTGTGTTGTTAAAAGTAAGGAACAAAATTCATAACTGCGTTATTTAATGTTTTTAAGCAGAACGCTCGAACACGTCAATTTTAGTTTTTAATTAGGCACCTTATGGCATACAAATTTTACTTATGACGTCATTCATTTTTGCACTATTTTACCATCTATAAAAAAACAGCAAAAAAAATTGGGGTTGTCATTTAAAAAAAAAACAATGATGATATCATAGTGCAAAAATTAATGACATCATAAGTAAAATTTTTATGCCATAAGGTGGCTAATTAAAAACTAAAATTGACGTGTCCGACCGTTTTGCTTCAAAACATTAAATGGCGCAGTTATGAATTTTGTTCCTTACTTTATCAACACATTATAGATACTTACCTACTCGAGCAGTTAAATATAATGACGGTCCTACCCAAATAACAATATTTTGATTCAATGCTACAATTCTAATAGAGTTTAATAATGTAGATTGTATAAGTTCGGTATTTAATTCCTGTAAAAAATTATAAATGTATTGTTTTTGAATTTCTACTTAAAATTTCAATAATATTACAATTATTTCCCAGTCATCAAGAGAAGCAGGAGTTATTGATAATTTATCTATTATAGCTACTTTCTGAATAACTGATAATACTACTGTAGAATTATTATCAATTCCTAAACTATTAGCATATACTGCATTGATTCCGATGTTACTGTCATCGATATTACAAGAATTGCATATGCAAGAAAAATAAAAAACATTGTTTTTATATTGTAACTGTATCACCAATCGATTCTGCAATAAAACGAATACATGTTTCTTTTATTTAGTAGACAATAAATTCAAATTATTACAAAATAGACTTACAGATGAAGAAAATGATTTATACCATTTATTTGATACATGTAATAAACAATTCTTTATGGGTACATATTGAATCACAAATTCCTGTTGCATTTTTGTAATGATATAATGAAAATTTAAAATAATTTTAATTATATTTTATAAATATAACCTAAAAATTAAATGCCCATCAATAAAATGTACATCTGCCAGCTGGCCTGTCACAATCCCCTCCAGTTTACAAATTCAAATTATTTCGTCCAATGAAAAATCAGTAATCTAGTAACCGTACTTCACATTTCAAAACAATTTATATATGTTTTGGTGGTACGTGGGCTTGAATCTAACGAACTTTTTATTTTATATTTATGTGTGTTCTATTATATTTTATTAAAAGACAACGTTTTTTAAAGGTAAATATAATTTATGGATATAATATTAAATAAAAGCATGAAAAGTTAAATATTTTGTATCATATATTGGCTGCAACTTGTACACATTTTTCTGTAACGGTTTTTTAGAATTCATGAAGGTTTGTTTTTATTAAGTTAACGAATTCTATTTGTATATAACTCGTCTTCAAAATGTTTGGTATGTTTTAAATATACATTTTTAGTATTAACGAATCTTGTAGAACGAATAATATACCATATTACAGAAATTTTCCCGCTAGAACAGGTAAATTAATGGATGAATACCATTCATAGCTTGACTTGAAAATCGTTACGTGTGTATTATGGATACATATCTACATGTATCTATATTTTATAATTTAACGTTATATTTTAGTATCAATATCTGCAGACTTTTTTATTTATGATTTTAAAAACAATAATGCATTCATTCAGATAATACAATATGTAATTATAAATTCTGGAATAACGGTTTTTATAAATATCCCGATAAAATAAAATGAAACTTCTTTTTAGATTACATTATAATAACTAGATAAATACCTTTAATAAAATGTGATATTTGCACGTGGCTTGCGTTTTTAGTTTATAAAACATTTATTTTGTATTACTGTGTAGGTACTGATGCAATAAATATTTGTATATGAAATATGTTTACGCTATTACCTTTTTGATTAATAAATAATTTATCAATGAGTAGTTTATAATATACGGGAAGTATCGGAAAAAGTTAAAAAAAAACATTTTTTTAACCCAACATCAAGCTTCATTTGCGAAAATAAGGCCTTTTCTCCCATGAATCCCATGAATAATTGCATATGCATTCTATAAATAAATCTTGTGTTTTTGCACAACTGTCTACTACATATATCATGTACCATTTTTTTGTAAAAGTATATTTATACAATTGTATTATAAAATAAAAAGTAATGACAAGATTAAATGTGCAAAGCAGCACACGTACAAACAAGTTTCATTTACTTGTTTATCTAATTTATCCTTACAAGCTAAAATAATAAATAGTTTCTTTCTGCTGATGTAATTATATTTATACAATGAAAAGTCTTTCCTACCAAATTGATAATGTCAAATGGGTTGTTATTTTATAATAAAATTAATCTTGTAATTTATTTGTTTAAACAATAATATTTTCTATATTATTCATTGTCTAATAACTTAAAATGCATTCCAGATTTATTTTCATACACTTAATTATTATGGCCCCAGTTAAACCAGTGAAACCGGTGGCCACAGCATTGAATACAAATGCTATAAACTTTCCAAGGCGAGCTGTGCCTACAAGAAGTCAGCAAAATGTTTCAATGATATCAAAAGCTTTAAAAGATGCAAAAAGAAAAGCAGATGAATCTCCTATAAAAGAAACAAAGACTAAAACAATGAAAAGGCCTGCTTTTGGTGATATTACCAATGCTTTAGTCACAAAGCAAGATCAGAATAAAAAACTAACTCTTAATAATGTTAATGGCGTTAAAAAAGTAACGATTAAATCAAAGGAGCTTCCTTCAGTTAAAAACGTAGAACAGAAAATAAAGGGAAATTTAGTTCCGAATGCCAAAGTATTGACTAGAGCTGCTCTACGTGGCCCACCTATAAAACCATCAACCAAATCTAAACCAAATGAAGTTCAAGAGAAAATAGCACTAAAGAAAAACGATAAGTTAGTTCAAAAAACCGACAAAGAATGTACCGATTCGGCCGATAAGGAAATATTCGAAATTAAAAAATGTATTACGACAAGGCGTAGTAATTCATCAGAGAAAAGTGAAGATTCGTTGTATGTTTCTGCTTCTGAAGAAATGTTAGTTGTCACACGTTGATTTTCATGTTTTATTTTTTTGTAGTAACTAGTACGTTTTGGTATTGTGACCAAAATATTAGAATTTTTGGATACTTCATCGATGTATCAATAGATAGTAGCTCTTGAAATACATATTTTAATGTAAAATATTTTTTGTAACCATGTTTTAATTAACTATTTTTCATTTTGATCATTTTTCAAAATTAAGTACACAAGTTATTTGTTTTTAATAGAAAGGTAAATATGAAACATTAGCTTATTAAATAGAGTAAAAGATTCTGTGGAACATACAAATTTTTAATAAAAATACCAGAGTAAAATTACAACATATATGTTTCATATTTATCTTTGTTTTTAATTTAAATATTCGGAAAGCATTACATGGGTCTTGAAATATTTTAATGTTGTTTATTTGTGAAATTAATAGCATGAGAATTAACGTGTTAAATCAACTAGAAGAAATAGCTCATTGTAAATTACTCCTTGACAATATTCAGTATTATTTTTATTTCATATGCATGGATGTAGTTTTCTGTAAATAATATTGTTAAGGAGTTATGAATATGAAGTACATCTTTATTAACATATTATTTATTTTTTGTACAGAGGTGAATCGACACTTTTACCATCTAAAGTATTAGCGGACAAAAATAAAGATTTATTGATATCGCCAAGTTCTCGAGTTGTACCTGAAGGAATTAATGACTTCGATAAAGAGAATTGGGATGATATATACCAGGCTTCGCATTATGCTATGGATATATTTGAATACTTAAAGAATAGAGAAGTATGGAAATGATTTAAATATAAATACTTTGCCTTTTTCTAAAAATATCATTGGAAATAGTAAAAAAAAATTTAATGGCTTATTTTCAACGCATAGAATTAAAGAATACATTTATATTATTAATAATAAAATTAATGCGTAATATTTTGTTTACAGTCACAGTTCCAGATAAAAGACTATATGCCAAAGCAAGTTAGCGTGACAACTTGGATGCGTTCATTATTAGTTGACTGGATGGTTGAAGTACAAGAAAGTTTTGAATTAAACCACGAAACACTATATTTAGCTGTTAAACTGGTTGACATTTACCTCAGCCAAGTTATCATTACAAAAGAACTACTACAACTTGTCGGAGCTTCCGCACTTTTCATTTCTAGTAAATTCGATGAGAGAATACCACCGCTTGTAGATGATTTTCTGTATATATGCGACGGAGCATATAAACGTCGAGAACTTATCCAAATGGAAATCAATATGCTTAAAGTATGCAAGTTCCAATTGGGTATTCCTCTTTCGTATAGATTTTTAAGACGATATGCTAGGGTAAGTACACGTTTCAGTTTTATCATCGATATAAAACCAAACTAACAATTTATAATTTTGTTTTACAGTGTGCGAAAGTTGCAATGCCGACGTTGACTCTCGCTCGTTACATTCTTGAATATTCGTTATTGAATTACAGTACGGTTACAAAAAGTGATTCAAAACTAGCTGCAGCTTCCTTATATCTCGCTCTACGTATGAAAAATCTTGAAGAGTGGACTTCTACTTTGGAATATTACTCAGGTAAACTTGAGTTTTAAGTGGGGACTCTGGTTTATAACAGTTGTTATAAAATGTTTTGTTGTAGGATACACGCTTGATGATATAATGCCTGAAATCAAACTTCTAAATGAGTACCTTCATAAATCGCCAAAAGAATCGTTGAAAACAATAAGGAATAAATACTCACACAAGATCTTCTTTGAAGTTGCTTTAACACCTCTCGTAACTATATGAGTATTTGTTATAGACAATTACTAGATCAAATGGACTGCCAAGTGCTGTATTTTAATGCATTATTTTAGTCTCGTATATATTTAATTTACATTTTAATGTAGTTATATCATTTTATTCATGTATCCGTTTTTATTAGTTTTGTATATATATATAAACTTATTTTTATGTTATTTAAATAATAAAGCACATTGCGTGCAATATAAAGATTTTATACATTTATCATATACTGTTACTTTGATTTTTTTTTAAGACGTGCAAAATTTAATGTTACTCGTGAAATGTAACTATTTAAATTTTACTAAATGTAAATATCTTGGTCTTGGCGTCTAATTTTATGTAATTGTTTTATTTTTATTTGTACCAATAAAAACTTGTATATATTTTGTAGTACTTGATATACAATTATTTTATTTACCGATTCATTATATTATGAAACATCATTTTATTTAAAACAATTTTAATTAATTTATAATAAAAAAAAAATTAAAAACAAGCTTTTACATATGCACTAAAAAATAAAAAATAAATTTTTCAGCTATCACAGTCTTCCAGAATTCATTTAAACTAAAAAAGCTTGTGGCGTTCCGTTCATTTAATATTTAATGTAATATTTAGAAATAGAAAAAATTACTAAAAGATCAACAAAGGAAAACCTGCATTTTCTACTGTAAATTAATATTATATTAAATTGTACTTATTTATATTATGTTAAATTGTACATTACATTAATATTTAGAAAAGAAAAATACCTTGAGCTACTTTAAGTTAGTGTTTCAAAATATTACATTAAATGTTGCTCAATTAAGCTTTTCATGTTGTCTAAAGCGTTGCAGTTCAAATAATTTGAATTATGTGACGTTTCTCATTTACGTTTATCTCAAAATTTACCCAATCAAAAATAAATAAGACGTATTTGAAAATTATATGTATTTTTTAAGTATAAAATATAATTACATATATATATAAATAATTTATTAAAAAATAATCTAAATAATAAGTTAATGAGTATACAAATTATTCGACAAACTATCAGATTTTTTTTTATATTTAATTTTACAAGTGCTAAAATGTATATTAGGGGACGGAGTGAATACGAATTAGGTAAAATGATCTGAAATGTCAATTTTCCATATTTCTGAATAGTTTGAATAACTTAATACTTAAGACTGATGAAAGAAATAGGTTAATAACTGAACTAGTAAACGGCGCTTAAAAATTTGTGCCAAATTTGCTAATAAAATTTTTTTTAACTAACGTAACTTGTTTTAAGTGGCAAGAACAAATCGACAAGTATAAACTTAATGTCCGGTATCTCTCAAATTAGAAATCAAACTTATATGACAGTTCTCTTGAAGTTTTCTGACAGCTTTGACAGATTTCGCGCACAAGTTGTATGTAAACACCAAGGGTATTTAAACAGTGGCGATATTATGAAAATTATTTTATACAGTCAGAGTCGCCAACTGTGTTACAATACATTGAAGTATCACTGCTCTAAATTCCATAGCAAATCCATAGATACTATCACAAAATTAATAACCTCATTTGTGAGTGCTAGCCACAGAAAAAGATACTCGTGCTAGCTAGCTTGCAAATTTGCTAGCCCCTTTATAATACCGGACATAAGTTATTTTATTTTTACACGGCTTTAATCAATTTGAGACAATTTTTTTTGTCGAATGAAATGATTTAGTAAATGAAGCAGATGATTTTTTTTTGGTCAATACTTCAGACTTTCTAAAGGTGGTAACATTAGCCCCCACATCCTATTAATATAAATATTGAACAAAACTTTTCTGTTCAACGTCTATAATCCAAAACGAATATATTCTTTAATATTATGCTGAGTTACATGCACTAACGATTTGGTATTTATTATTTGATTTGTAAATTACTCTTTATCACCCGCAATCAAAACAGGGATTAAAGTCAACTGCGCACTAGTGACATTAATCACGGTGACTGTTTTGTCATTGTCATCAATGATTTCAGTGATACCTGCACTAAGCGGTGGCAAAAACATTTTCACCCATGATTTTACTTCATTTACAAAGTGACAGAAATATCAGTATTGCACGCACTCTCATTAAGAGTCTATCAACGGTGACAGTTCCGTCACATTATTATTACCGCCCAGTGGAACTGTTCAATGACACTGTAGATATTAATGCAGTGACAAATTGCCTCAAAACATTAAAAATCATATAATAATTACCAACTCGTTATTTTTAACAGTTTATTTTTCGTTAAGAAAATATACTGCCATGGTGACAGTTACTGCTAGAATAATACACTCGAAACATTAAAATTTAAGTTCTCAAATATTTTACATGATGTAAACTATTACATAATCTGGTCACTTAGATTTGAATGTAGCAATAAGTACATCTTCCAGCAATAACTTGCTGCGATAGTTATGACCTTAACCTAAATAGATAAACAATAAAATATATAATTATATAAAAGGTTATACATGTAAAGATCACATAACAATATATTCAGTACAGTGCTAAAGCTAATTTTTAGTCTTAACATTTTTTAAATGTAGTAAATGATATCTAAAACATTAATTGAGGTGTTTATTCATTTAAAAATTTAAATCATTCATGTCAAGTGGCAACATTTAAGGTTACCTAGGATAAAGCGATCAGATCTAATTGGATCAGATTAGATCTGAAATTTTATCCAATTAGATCTGATCAGATCTGAATGGGCCAAATGACGGATCTGATCAGATCTGATTGGATCAAATTTCAGATCTGCTCTGATCCAATTGGATCCAATCTGATAAGATTGGATCCAATTGCATCAGATCTGATCAGATCCATAATTTGGCCCATTCAAATCCAATTAGATCTGATCAGATGTAATTGGATCAAATTTCAGATCTGCTCTGATCCAATTAGATCTGATCGCTTTTTCCTGGGTATACTTAATGTAACTGTTTTTTAACAGATTTACCTCTGACATTTTAATGCCGTATACGATGTTTCTATCAAAATAAATTATAGAGTTGACACTTATTATGTTTTACGACAGAATGGATATTTTCGGTAACAGTGTATACTATATTTATACGTACATATACAACAGATATTTTGTATGATGTATTATTAAATATTTATCTTTTTCAACGTGCTACAAAAATGCTATATAATTATTACTGTGTCATAATGCAAAAAAGGTTGACATATATACACTAGTCTAACTACAATGTCAATACCAATTCTAACTTAAAATTAAATAGTTATAGTTCAACCCATAGGTACTTTGAATATTATATTTTAATTTCTTTTATCTCTGTCATACAAGATATCTGTTTGTATTTTAAACTAGTATACTATACCAATGGCCCTGTTTCAATAAACTAACAAATAGTTCATTAAGGAGAACATCACCACAGTGAGCGCTAAAAAAATGTTTGTTATTTCTTTTAATTAATTTGTAAATATACATTATTAAACATCAAGCCTCCTCCTTCAAAAAAACTATAGATATTTTTTCTTATCAGCTGAATATAATATAAAAGTGAATTTTAAGCAAAATATTATTCTATTAACCTTTGTTTGACACATTGGGGTATAATCAACCCCACGTTTTTAATCAAATGTGTTTTGTTTTTCAGTTTCTTTGAGTATTCCAATTTTTTTAACATACTTACTTTTAATATTTTATTATATAACTTATACAGTCTTCAAAAGAAACTTTTCAAAAGTCTGTAAAAAAATTCTCAAGTAGAAATATATAATATTTTATTTTTTATGATGATTTTTGTCGATGGGGTACAAAAAACCCCAGTGTGTCAAGTATGCTATTCTAGACAAGTGTGTCAATACACGAGTATCACGTTTTTCACTTTTTTAGGTTCAACTTTACAGAGGTAAAAAATTGTTTCACGATAACAGCACAGGTTATAAAAAGTTATAAAAATGTAGACAACACGAGTGAAGCCACGGGCAATATATATCTGTCGTGAATATTTCAAACTAATTAGAGCTAATTGGCAAGATTAAAAAAACTGGGAAAATGCAAACAAATAAAAATAAATTTTACAGTTTCCCCATGGTGTTCTTCCTCCTTAAAAATAAAACCTATTTAGCTATCAGAAAATTTTAGATAAATTGAAACTTGCCATAAATGTTACCTATTATTAATAAATTTGTCCATTAAATAACAAATTTTTATTTACCTCTAATATAAATAATATTTCTAAACAAAAAATATATATTATTATTTTTCATAAGACTATATTGTTGTAAGGAAGTAGAGAGATGATATGCATCAGTATTTAATTTTATATAATACTAATACTTTGCTGCATCTACGTAAACTAAGTTCTTAATAAAGACTTATTTATTTTTATTTCTTCTCTATTTTCTTTTCTTAATTTCATTCGAAAGCACCTTTTGCACTGGATTGAACTTTTAGATGTCCAACAGTTTTTGTGGTAGCACGTACCACATTCAGAGCATCGACTTACTTTTGCATTATTCCAAGGAAATATTACTTCATTATTATAACAAATTTCACAAACAAACCCTCTTGCTTGACACAGCTGAAAAATATATAACTATTAATCACTGATGATCTTATGGCCCATATACACATATCCAGTGATTTAGTAGTTTAGTCAAGTGACAAGTAATTTTATACGTGTAAATAGTATTAAGTTTTAACTAAACGGTTTAGTGATTTAGTGGACAAGTAGAATAGAATCTGTTCTATTTTTTGGTTTAGTAGCTGTGTGTGCGCATTCTCCGGTAGGCGTGGCTTTGTAATTTGCTGTAAATACATTTGCTTGCTGTACGGCAGAGAATTTTCTTAGAAAACACGAAAAAATCCGAATATGTCCGATCTAGATAAATACTTCACTAAATACTTGTCAAGGTATAAACGCTCAGTCTTACGTAACGATTTAGTTGACTACTTGTTACTTCTCTAAACAACTAAATCACTGGATACGTGTAAACGGGCCTTTACTGTATAAATACATCTAATTATATCTGATCTCTAATGGAAATGTTTTGACGTTTTGAACCCTAAGCTTCAGGGTTAAATGTTTTAAATAACATACCGGTTACATTTTTTTTTTAAATTCTTATTTCTTATATTAGACAGACTGTATATTTACCTCGCAAGTAGATATATGGTTTAGGAAAATAGCTAACGAGTCACTTAATCGTCGTTGAATTTCCCCTTTTCTGACTTCTAATAAATCTTGTAAAGAATATACTTCTGGTTCAGAATAAATATATAGCTCTTCATGTTTCATCTTGTTGCATTCACTAAGAAAGGACAGTACTTATTAAATTGCACTGAAATTTTTTTTACTGAATATTTAATTTACCTTACTGCAAATCTACAATTCAATATAAAATCCTTGACATAAAACAATTTTGTGCGTAATTCTCTGCATTTCTCCAACTGGCTAGATTTTCTGTATAATTTTATATTAATATCGGCCACATTAAATAAAGGATCTGAATACATTTGATCTAATAATTTGTATGAAAAATTAGAAACAGGGTATCTGAAAATATAATAAATATTATTTTTTTAATAAATACTGGTTGTAATTTATTGTATTTTACCTATTAAAATCCCACTTGGTAAGAATACGGCCAGGGATAACTGCTAATTGATTTGAATGGCAGCCGGTACAAAAGAATTTACCAAGATATTCACAGTAACGAAACCTTGATGCATACTTCACAGCAACTCGCATTCCACATCCAGCACACCGGTAATTCTGTTTTATTATCTGTGTTCTTCTCCTATCAACAGAAAAAATTAAAATTATATAAATTATAATAACCCACTGCAAAAACAAAAGCCACATCTTAATTTTCTACGTGCAATAAATTTACAAATTTTGAGATGTTATAAAACAGTGGCGTAGATAGCTTTTTGCGATGGGGGGGGATTTCAACCGAAGTCAGAGTCATGGGGGGGGGATATGACAGTATTAAATCATCTTTTATATGGTGAAAAGTATAAAAATTGGACTCATGGGGGGATTGATCCCCTTAACCCCCCCCCTATCTACGCCACTGTTATAAAATGGGTTTCAAATGAATAATGTGTGATATTGTTTGTGTGTTTGTTTGTATATTCATAATTTACTTACACAGGTGGTGGATGACAAGTAAATATTATCTGAGGTCTTGGAGGTGCCCAATCTACTGTTCCACGTAGTAACGCAACACGATTAGGTGAAACAGAAAACGAATCTTCGACATCAGGACTGACCGGCCAACTAGATGGCATTGGTAGTAATTCTTGAGGGGCATCTTTTGCAGACACTAACCATTCTAATTCCGAAGCCCTGAAAGTGAAAATATTTTATCAAACAAATAATATAAAAATTACATATTAAAATATATAGTAGAACATTAATTAATTTTCCCCACCCCTAAAATAAATAAATAATTTAAAATATTGTACCTTGGTAGCTGTTTATGACTAAATTTACTTATTAGTGAAAGTGCAACACTTTCTGCAGACACGATATCAGACTGACCATCCGGAGGTCCACGGTTATGTTTGGTTAGATCATTTTCAGAACACAGAGATGCGATTGACGCACTTCGTGAATTAATCAATTGTGATGTAGTATCTATGTCTGTATCAAAATCATCTTCAATATTTGTATTAAAAATAATTGACTCATTTGTTTTATCAGCGGTTATTGTTGATGCATTACTTGATCTCGTATCTGAAACAGTAAGGAAACATATTAGAACTGCAGCAGCTTAAGCTGCAAAAGTTACAAGAGAGAAATAACTCTTTCTACATCATAGTAATCTGAAGTAAATCAGTTGAGAATGATTTGGAAGAAAATTACTGTTACTGTATTTAAATAAAACTTACCATTATTACAGGGGTCATATATCAGAGAGAAATCTTTTTGTTTTAACAAATTTTCTTTAATTCTCAATTTTTCTAAACTACTTATTTCATTATCACAGTTGCTACGATTCAGTTCTACATTCATTCTCTCATTGAATTTAACTTGCGCTATAGCTGCAATCATTGCTTCAGATACACTGAAATGTGCATTCTCTCTATCCAATTCTGCATTAGTCCTGTAATAAAATATAGCAGCGGTTCTTAAATTTATGTGGTCTAGGTTAGGTTAGCATATTATTGCATTTTATCTAAATAAGTATGATTTTAATGAAGAATTATTTGTTAAATATAAAAAAATTAAGTTAGTTCAGATTCTAATTCGATTATAAAAAAAATTAAGTTGTTATTTTTATGACAATTTGAAATTTGATGCGTGAAATATTACTTAAAAATTTTGTGATTTCGATTTGGTTAAAAGTACGTTTATTATATAGAAAATGTTGTGAAATGTCGAAATTTTCAAACTGCAGGTCTGTATCTTTTACCGTTCACAAAGTTTTAGTTTTTTTCAAAATTTTAAAGAAAAATGGCTGTAACTTTTGAATATGTGGTTGCAATTAATTTTTGTTGACGAATTTGAAATCAGCGTGTCAAAATCTATATAATGACATGAATAATACTTTGAAATTCGAAAAAAAAAATTTTTGTGAAAAATCGACATTTTTTTAAGGTATTAAAAATTGGAAAAATTTCGAATTTTGGTAAAAAATTTTTTGTTGAGTTTTAAAGTATTACACATGTCATTATGTAGATTATGACTCGCTGATTTCAAATCTGTCAACGAAAATCAAATCCGACCACACCTTCAAAAGTTACGACCATTTTTCTCCAAAATTTTGAAAAAAAACAAACTTTAAGAGGCTATAACTCGAGAACGGTTTGAGATACAGACCTGCGGTTTGAAAATTCGAACTTTTCACATCATTTTCTATACAAAAACCATACTTTTAACTAAATCTAAAATTAAAAAAATTTTGGTCAAATTACATGGTTAAAATTTCAACTTTCCATAGAAATTTAATTCAGATACAAGAGAAATCAAAAGGAGAATCAAATGTAACCAACCAGAATAATATATATTTCTTCTGTATAGTGGATTGCTTTAAAAAAATCTATTAAAATGATTTTATAAATTATCACAAGTAATCTCTATGAGTTAAGCTTCTGTCGTTAGATATTAATTGATCACTGATAAATAGAAATGCAAAAGCACTTTAATTTATGCCAAACATGTTTCACGGACCCCCGGGGGTCTAGGGACCCTAGTTAAAAAACCTTTGAAATACAGTATTATTATTATACTAGCGGTAAGTGCTTCATTAAATAAAATGAAAACATTGAGGAAAAATATAAACTTTAAAATGTAAATCGATAAATAATTACCTGGAAAATAGTTCTGACGATAAGAAACTCGTTAAACTCTGGCCCTGAATTGGCTTAGGAAAATAACCGGTAGCCATGGGTATAATACTACTTCCACCATCTTCTATAAAACTTTTCTTTGGATTTTTAGACCGATCTTTATGTCCAGGCAACGATAAAACAGGCATAAATGAAGTGATGTCAGATGCAGCGGGAATTGTTAAAATACCAAAATTACTACATTTTGAAATACTGTCAGGATTATCCATTTGCTTTTCATCTGATGAAGGATTTTCATCCATTATTTTTTTCATTGAGTTTTCATTTGCGATATATATTGAATCATCTGTTTTGAAATCACTTTTATGTAATTTGGAGTAATCGATTTTAAGCATACTCGGAGACAATTTTGATTCTGGTGAAACAGAATGAATTGGCGTATTCGGAATAGAGTAATGAGATATAGCATGAGATTCTCTTGTAGTTTCAATTTTTAAATTTGTTAAACTATTCCAAAGTTTAATTTTACCTACAGTAACCAATGAAGAATTTATTTTTTTAGTTTCCTTTTTATGATCTTTGATACTAATATTTAAGTCGGAAGTAGTTTTCTTCATGTTACTGATTTTCTCATCAGTCAACAGTGGAAATTTACTTTCAATGATAGTTTCATCAATATCTTTAACACTGCATGGTGATCGCAAAGATTTACTGGCAGACCATTCGTGATTTGTTCCGAAATTTGGAAATGACGAGCTACGTCTGTGCTTACGATCAAAATTATTATTTCCAGCTTGGTTTAATAGTAAAGATGGATTTATATCCGATAACAAACTAGGCTGATATCGTTCAATTGCTCTAAGGCATATTAATGTTGCTTCTGCAAATCTATCCTGACATAAAAATGCAGAAGGTTCATAACATGACAGCAAGTGGTTTTTATCAGATAATAACCAGGATAATTTTACTGATAATGAATGTGTTTCTATATTTCTGTATAGCCAAATTGATGATCTATCATTTTTTAAATGAACAGGAATATGTGATTGATATTCAGAATCAGTCGTGACAGAGGAAGAAATTTTATTGTTTGGTTGTAACCAATTTAAACCTTCAATGAAGTGCATATAATTTATTTCTCTCTGAAAATAAGATTCTTTATAAATAAGATAGTGGTATAACATAATTATGCTGTGTTATCAATGAATATGTATATTACACAAAAGGGAAACAGCCGGCAAGCCGATTTGTATATACAGACTATACACAATTTAATTACGCATGAAAATAAAGTAACTCGAATTTAGTTCATATTTAAGGTGACCAAATGTACTCCTTTAGGGAGTTTTGAACTCCTTTTTTATGGACAGTACTCCTTTTTAAACTGTACTCTCAAACTATTCCTTTTTGTGATTTTATACTCCTTTCTACTTCCAAATACTTAAAAATTACAATGATTACTATTGATTTTCATATTATATAAAAAATATATCGACAATTGAGGGGTATGCAGCAACAAGGAGTTAACTCCAGTTTTTATAATTTGTGGGAAAATAGAAAAAACTGTTTAAAAAATGGAGAATGTATTTAAATCGCCTTTGTCTTCATCCAATTATTATTTGTCACCGACCACATGTTTTGACCAAATTCCATTGAGAAATTCGTCAAATTCGCAATTCTAGAGTCAATTTTATTCTGGAGTTAACTCCTTTTTGACCCAAATAGTTAAAAATTATTTTCTTTTTAAAGTAAGGAAGCATTGAATAAGAACAATTTTCAAGAAAATTAGTTTATTTCAAGAAAGAACACAGTAACGAGTGTACTAACTAAATTCTAAGCCCAAAAACAAAGTCAGCTCATGTAGTTAACTCCATTTTTACCCAAGTAAATGAAGCAGCTAACTCATTCTAGCGGATACCTTGAAAGTTATCAACAGTAGGTAACTCTTTGTTGAACCAAACGAAAGAATGATTTTTTCCCCCCAAGAAACGGTTATTAACTCTGTTTGGCCTAAAAATGGAGTTAACTCGTTGCTGCAAACCCCTCAATTACCATAGATCATTACAATTAAAAAAGGTAATTACAATTGGACAGTATTTTTTTTAAATAATCTTATGACTACTCCTTTTATGCCAAAAATAATTGGTCACCTTAATATTATGCAAGAATTAAATACAAGATCAAAACCAATTAAATATAATGATATAATGTACCTCTTTAAATTTAAGATATAAATACATTCAAGTTTACAATCAGTTAAAATAAAAATTTTATTGTGATGATTTGTATTTACTTTTCTTATTTACATTGAAATAAAAATGCTATAACATACATTCGGACATACTTGTAGCAATCGGTGTTTAAAGATTTTTTCCATAGCACAATGGAGCCGATTGAGGCCTCCGTAAACATTCCATACATTTGTAACTTGACTTATAAGCAACCCTTCTACAGTTTCTTTCAAATCCTTCAATAGTTCTTGATGTTCTACATTTATTTGATTTTCATCATTCATTTTGATAACCTAATTAGGTATACAAAAAAGTTATTATAATAAATATTGATACTTGTTTATATAAATATATGATTCATGTTCATATAAATAAAAGTTATTTTTAATTAGTAAACACAGTTCTTATTCATATCTAACCCTGTGGCCTAGCTTTTGAAAATATATTAAATCAGCTGATTTTTTATACATAAAATATCAATCATGCAGAGTTAGTGACATGTTAGTAAATGTAGTTGTACCAACGTAAAGGTAAGGAAAGTAGAATAAATTGAAAATAAAATGTTAAAAATCTAAATTAACATATGGGCATAGGGGCACAGAATCCTAGAGACGCTTTAATGGAAATAGACAATGTGTCAGAAAATATCATTATCATTATAAATAATTTATTTTCTGTGTGTTACGTTCCATATGATGTTGGCAGCAAAACTAAAAACACCGCTCCCACCGCTCTATACAACGATGGCGTTGGTAATTCAATCACTCCATACAACGACGGCTAAAGGGGCCCCAGCCAGTATTACATTCCCCCTGACATTCCCTTATTTATGCCTTATCTACATTCTTATGTATTTCGTTTTTAACTATGTAATTTTAAAGAAAAATTTCTGAAAATTAAGAATAAATTATTATTATTATGATTATTATCACTATAGTCTATTTCATTTAAGTTTGCAGTGGTGGGCGGGGATTAGACGGTACGATTCACACAGGAACTATTTTATAGCTAACAGAAAAGTTTTTTCACTAGAAATTTATTAAATCTTAAACCTTTCAGTGAATTTTTTTCAAACTTTCACTGTATTTAGATTCATCCTTCATACAAAGTATAGGCTAAAATTTATTTTCAACACATTTATAGTTTTTATGCTGTGATTTTTTTGTTTGGCAAAACGGGAAATAACTCGCATTTTAATTTATTACTGATTGTTGTAAATACTCAATAGTGTTTTTTTTCTTGACGTCAAACGTGTAATTTTTTTAAAACCACGTAATTTTTGGCATATCTGAACTGTCATATAACTTTTAATGGAATTTACAAGAAATTAAATTCACCTTTGTGTCATAAATATTACTTTTCTTATATCCTAATGTCAACTGTATATATACATACATTTGTAGAATAACTAATCTGACAGTTTGAATTTAATTGCAATTATTTCCAAGGCAACATGATGTATTGCATTAGTGAAAATTGTGTTATTGTGAATTTATCTGGCGTTTTGACCTATCAGGAGCGCGTATTATACTTCCTATGCTAGCTACCGCTGCAATCTTAAATGAAATAGACTATAGTTGTATGTACTTAAAATCCAAGGTTAGTAAATAAACAGGTTGTACCATCAGCTTGTCAAAATCAAGACAGGAGAGGGAGAACTACGTCATTTCGGGTGCCCAATCATAACAAATCGCTGTCTTTGTATGGTAGTTGTAGTTATAGTGTTCATAGTTTTTTTTAATATTTTGATTTTGAGCGATTTTAAATAAACAAGACTTGTTGTTTAAGGTATATATGTAGCCACTAATTTATGTTATTTATTTAAAATATCTTTACACTACAATATGTATAATAATAAGTAACATAATTTAAATTGTGACTTTGTGATGATTTGATGCGACTATATAGATCGAAAAAAAGGCGAAGGTACTGTTAGTACATATCAATATTTATGTAAAAATAATTCGAAATAGGCAAAAGAATAAAATCACTTAAACTAATAATAAGAATAAAATGATAACTTTCCTATGGATCCAATAATACAAAAGGAATTGATCAGAAAGTGTCATCGTAGAGACAAATGGAATGCTGATCACAAACGTACCTTTATGTAGCAAGCATTTTAAACCAGATGATCTTGAAGATGAATTGCAGGTTAATTTATTAAACCTACAACCAAAAAAACTGAAAAAGAATGGTAAGGAGTTATACAATTAAAAGTGAAAAGATTTATTTTAACACGTATTAAACAATAAATTGCAGATCTTGAGAATAACAAGAAGATTGTAGAGCTAAACATTTCTAAATTAGAACAACAAATAAAAAATTATCAGGCTGGATTCGAGGATCAAGTAAGTCGCCTTTAAGAATATTTTAACGCCAAATCAAGTTGAAATTGCTTTAGGAAAGAAATCTAAAACTCATTAGACAACGGATAAGTATAAGTAATCTAAAGCTTTTACTCTGAGGATACTTTAGTAAACACTTAATTTATTTAAGGGAAACTTTATATTATCCTCTACGAGACTTGACAACATTGCAACGGTGGGCTGTATAAATTTAAGAAGTGGAATTCTAGATGATGTATTAAATTACGTATTATGGATACTGCAGGTCTAACAAACACCATTAATATGATATAAAAGAAATAAAACAAAATAGTCCATTAATTTATTTCCTCAATAATGTTTATTTTATTAATAAAGTGTTTTTTTTTAAATTTTAAAATGATTTTTCTTAAACCATGTCCTAGGATGTATCTTTCCGATGAACAGGATTTACCTGTATTTAATATATATAGGTACATAATAATAAATGTACTTCAGTAAAAAAATGTCTCAAAGTGCTCTCGTTATACACAAAATAATTATTGACTTCTAACTCCATTTTTTAATTTTTATGAAGATATATCTTGTATTTAACAACTAGTATGTGTAATATATGATCGTTTGTAATACTTTGTGCTTCTGTGATAAACAATATTTATTTTTATGTCCAGAAATTCGAAATAATACGGAAGATAACGTTCAATGAATATGTATATTTGCAATACATTTTATTCTATTACATTTGAATGTCACCCTGTGTGACGTATTTCCCGCGCGGGCGCTGATTGGTCAAAAGCGATGGTACAACCTGTATATTTACTAACCTTGCTTAAAATCAGTATTAAATACATTTACGTGTTCAGAAGATTACATCATGATTACATCTATGGATAACGTGAAAAAATTTTAGTGGAAAAAATTATGAACACAACAAATTAATACTATATCACTTATTGTAATTTATAATACACATGCAGCAATATGTATATATTATAATTTATTATTTTCTTTTAAACTATTTGATTAATCTTAAGACTTTAAAGTTTTAAGATTTTTTTAAATACTGAGCACAGAACATATACAAGTAGAACCGACAAATAACGTTAAAATCCATAGACACAAATCCCTCTACATTTGCCTGTTTGGAACTAAAATGGAGGGTGGGAAAACTCGATCAACTCGATGTTTATTGTTTTTATAATTTCTTTACTACATGTTTTATAAACAAATATATTTATTTTCATGCATATTATAATTATAACGTTTTCTAAATGCATAAAAATAAATATATTGATAATAAATAACACAAATATTAATGTAATAATTTTATAATTTTAATAATACAGACAAAGCATATTTACATATTATTATTAACATAAACAAGGTATAATATTAATTTCACAATCATGTTATATATTTTATATACCTACATAATATAATATTCAATATAATAGTCGTAATTTAAAAGTAAACAAAATTATGAACAATTAAAAATATTTAAAATTGTTTGTTGTCATAAGTGCAAAAACTGGTATTTTACAGTAACAGTACATTCAATTTATTACATATAATAATATTATGGTATATTTTATTTTATCATTTCATTACCTTTCATTTATTATGAATTATGAACATAGTTTCCAAGTTTCCATTAAAATAAAATATAATTATTTAAGAAAATGTCATTTACAATTAAACACCATCCAATGCCATATAGAAAACGACACAAAATATATTTTCATACAGTGATGTGGTCGTTCTTGTAGATTTCATTTTCATATCCAAGTCAAAATACAAAGCCCAGCTCACATAAAAGATGAAATCTTGCAATATCTGCTGAAATACAAAAAAAATATATTAGATATTGTTAGTTTGTATATTTTTGTTCAATCAACTATTTATAAATGACAATAATTACTTACATTTTATGATATTTACTTTTTGATAAAAAACATACATGGATTTTGCATAATTTCTTGCACTTTGTAAAAATAAACAACAGTAAACCTCAATTATTTCAACAAAATTTTCAAAGCAACTGAAATGTGATCTTTCTGTTAGGTTATTTGAGTTTCAAACCTAAAAAATGTATAGTGGCGGCGACTATAAGTATCGGTCTAGTACTAACGAAAAATTGGCTACTTAGTTCCTATGCAATTGACGCTTCTACTTGTATTTGTTCTGTGATACTGAGCATAAAGAACATCTGATCCATCTGATCAATTTGATCGATGTGAAGAAAATATATAAAAAATTATAAAATAAATGTTTTAACGGGTTGTTTTTGAATTAACACCTATAATTAGATCTGTAAATTAATTGGGAAAAAGTAAATTCAGATATTATGAAAATACCAATTATTCTGTGGAAAATACTTGGTACGTAGTGACTTTTTAGTTTTTTTGTTGGCACTAGTATTTATTGTAATCGATTATTCGTCATTCTTGAAGAAGAGGGGAGTGTACATCCACAAAATCTGCTTTGTATAGACATTAAAATTGTACGACATATTTTAATAATTGTAAATTAGGAAAATATAGTTTGTGTAAAATAGTGTTTGTGTCAATAGACATTATGGCAGACAACGAACAAAAAGCAATGCAGCTTATAGCTGAGGCTGAAAAGAAATTGACATCATCAAAAGGTTTCTTTGGTTCATTATTCAGTGGTTCAGGTAAAATCGAAGATGCAGTTGAATGTTATCAACGAGCAGCGAATTTATTGAAAATGGCTAAAAAATGGTCTCAAGCTGGTAATGCTTTTTGTGAAGCTGCAAATTTACATGCTAAAGCTGGCTCTCGGCATGATGCAGCAACTAATTATGTCGATGCTGCAAACTGTTATAAAAAGGCTGACATCAACGAAGCTACGAATTGTTTGTTAAAAGCAATTGAGATATACACAGATATGGGTCGATTTACTATGGCCGCTAAACATCATCAAACTATTGCAGAAATGTATGAATCGGATGCAATAGATTTAGAAAGATCTGTACAGCATTACGAACAAGCTGCCGATTATTTCCGAGGTGAAGAGAGTAATTCTTCAGCGAATAAATGTTTACTTAAAGTTGCACAGTACGCTGCACAATTAGAAAATTATGAAAAGGCTATTCAGATATATCAGGAAGTAGCTGCGTCATCATTGGAAAGTTCACTTTTAAAGTACAGTGCTAAAGAGTACTTTTTTCGTGCTGCTCTTTGTCATTTGTGTGTTGATGTGCTGAATGCTCAACATGCTTTGGAGCGTTATCAAGAAATGTATCCGGCATTCCAAGATTCAAGAGAATTCAAACTTGTAAAAACATTAATCGAACATATGGAAGAACAAAACGTTGAAGGATTTACTGAAGCTGTTAAAGATTACGATTCAATTTCTCGACTCGATCAATGGTACACTATGATACTATTGCGTATAAAGAAACAGCTCAACGATAACCCAGACCTCCGTTGAAATGTTTACTTTTGTTTGATGCATAAGAAATCCTCTGATTTTATTTTGTTTCTCTGTTCACCTCATGTAAATGTTAAAATGCTAATATTTATTGCCCGTAATATATAACAATAATTATTATAAGACTATATTTACATTATTATCGGGTTCTAATTTTGATTTTTATTTTAATTCTTCCATCAGATTAAGAACATTGACTAATGTATATTAAACTTTTGTTTGTAAATTAAAAAGTTCAACCCTTGTAAATATTTGAAGTGCTCAGTTTAATGTTAATTATATTAAAGTCGCTATTTGCAATAACAATGTCTTTTGAGGATTAGTATTATTAATTATTGTAGGCTTGTAAAGCCAGTGTTATAACTAAAAAATTAAATTGAATACTTCAAACAATAAAAATATCATGTTTATTTTAAAATTTTAGTTATTCAATGTAAAATATCATATACACACAGACATAATGTGTATGTATATAATATAAATACGTTTGTTTCTGGCATGTTAAAAACAGCAGTAAGCTTAATAACGTGTAAAGTTAAGCTTGAGTTTGAAAATTATATACATATGTACGCCCGTAAATGTTTGTGTGTTAATTTTACCTGTTATATTTAACTTGACATCTTGTCCGTAGAGAGTATACATATGTTATTATACTGAGGTAATTTTTGTTTATTTTTAGAGTAATTTATGAAATGTTTTTTAAATATTATATATAATATTTCAATTGTAGATTAAGGTTGTCAGCTACTAAACTCTATGTCGTTAGTAAAACACAATATCTAGCTATGTTGCACATAGAATATATTATAAACAATATGGTTTAATTTGGAAACGGTACGTGTGAATATACCAATTATGTTCTATTTAATTGGATTGTATCTAAATGTATAGTTATTTATATTAAAACATATGAATTTAAATTTTTTGTGATAATTTGTTATGGTTCCATTTTTGTTAATGTTTATTTCAAAAATATTATTTATAAGAATAAAAGACTTTTTTGTGTAAATGTTATTTTTAATAATGCTTGTACAATATATCAAATATTTTTGTTTATTTATAACATTGTTTTTAAAATTAAAACCATTTATTAAATATAATTTTTTATTTCAAAAAATTTATTTTAATTTTATATTATTTATTCATTCATTTTATAGGTGAAATAAATACATGATGAAACAACTTCAACGTTAAGTATAAATTAAAAAAAATATATTTAAAAAATCTATTTACAATGACAATAAATAAATTAGTCATCACTAAATTGCTATTGTATAACTTTAATTAATCTGCTTTCTTCTTGGACTTGGTTTCTACGTTCCAATAATAAACCATTTGGAATGACAAAAGTAAATTCGCAAAAGTGGAAGCGCAAAAGGTGATAACCAACATAGGATCACCGGTTTCTTGAACAGAGGTAAATATTCTAGCTGTCGCACCTCCAGTCATCATGAAAACAGTAATAGCAGACAATTGACCTGTGCTTCCGTTCTTGTAATTCTCCCATCCTTGCAAGAACTTGCTGCACATCGGAATAGGTATATTACATGCTTGCATATACCATAAAACAGACAAAGGTGTAAAACCTAAAAAAGAATAACAATTTAATTGATATTTGAAAAATTATGTAGTATTCTTCAATCTTATATGTGCACATTTATTTATATTTACTATTAAATAAAAATTTATTTTTTATTTCTACATTGAATTAACAAATACCTAATGAATTGTTAAATTTTATGGTTCAGTAAGAATCACAGGTGTAATGAATAGCTGTAAACTATTCTTTTATAAAACCTTGTTCGCTTCAGTAATTAAAAAAATAAAATAATCTTTACTATGTCATCAATGACAAATTGGACATGTACCAAAACTCTATTGATTGTAAATTGTAATCTGACAACTGTTCTGGCCAAGATAGTTGATTATAATGCATGCACCATGCACCCAATTAACCCATTAATCCCCAAGGGTAGAAAAAAAATTATTTTGATGTTTTAACTGCATTTTATTACTAAATATATACTCAAATAACGGTTTTTGAAGAAAAAAAAATCATGTTTTTTTTGTATTTTTTCAACAAAATGTTGCATTTACGAAACGTTGGAAAAACTGAAGTTATTACTTAGTGTGGAATAATTTAAAACAGTTTATGTAACGTTGTTAGCAGCAAAAAAATTCATTTCATCAATGAGATATTTAAAAAAAACAAATTTTTAAAAATGTTTCGTTGGGGATTAATGAGTTAATGTTTAAAAATATCACATTATTTATATTTTTACATACCTCCCATCATTATCACACATATTATCACATAAATTATTATAAAAGAAAACGCCTTTTTTGCTTGGTTTCCATAATATAATACAAGAAATGCTACTATACAAGTTTGAACAGCGAGTGTTGCACTGTCTCCCCAAGCACCGAATGGAAACCCATTAATTAAATTGTATGAAGCATGAATAGTCATAGCAGTCAATTCCAAAAGTACACTAATTATATTGATACCTGTACTACTTTTATTCATATACAATTTTATTATTTGTGGAAGTTTTACTATAACTGAACCAAGGACTATCAATAATCCTAGACATTTACTTAATGTAGATCTGAAGCAATCCGCTGTAATAAATATAAATAATATTAATTCAAATACTGAAAATAAATGATTTAAAATTTAATTACCATCAGCAAAATTGAACTTAATAAAATACTCATCGAAACAATTCTCTTTCATAGTAAATAAAATTAATGGTTTTATATAGTCCATTTTATTTTGTGGTATTTACTTATTTTTATTTAAAAAATACACGTAGCAATTATGCACCAGTATATACCACTTGTCAACCAACTTCTTACCCTTTCCAGTTGTTTATCTTACATGTCAATGATTTTTATCTATTCGTACCATTCGTGACTATTCGAACAAGATTCGAACGATTCGTATGACACGACCGATATGACGATAGATGCAAGTTACAAAGGTCACTAGAAAGTTGCCATCTTTGTCAATAAAAGAGTAAATTACCAAAAAAAAAAAGTTTTCATGGATTGTTACAACTGATTCGGAACAAATCGTTTTCATATGTTGTCAAATGTGCGGAAATCAGTTGATGGACTGTGGACATAGGAATGGATTTGTCCAGATATTGGCAAGTTGTCTAACGAGTTTTATCTTTCCTTTTACGGATTTTCATGTCAAGGGTAACGAATAATACGAAGAAAATGTATTGAAACGTTTTCTTTGACAAGTGTAAGACAAAATAAAATAATTTCACACGTGTTCATACTGATCTAATGTGACATTTGGATTAAAACATGATACATACATTTGAACAAAAGTAATTTTAGTACTTCTGTAATTTAATTTTCACGGTATGGCTTCTTTAACAAAAAAATCGTGGAAAATACGTGAGTATTATAAATTAATATATCATTAAAAAAAACAGATGTGAATAATTTCTTTAAAAATGTTACTTTGTTTTCATTTAAACATGTTAAACCTTTTTTATTGGATGCAGTCGTGTAGATTTAAAAATAAACATATCATATACCTCAGAGACTAAATACAAATATATATCAAATAAACTTTTAAGTTACTTAATTGTTCGGCATCAATATTTGAATTGAAATGTTTATTTCTTTAATGGACTGAAGTTTTGTCATGTAATATTCTGTCGGTATTTAAATACATATAATTTGTTACAGAGGAGTTTGCAGCCCACAGTGCCAATGTGACATGTCTCGCTTTAGGCCACAAATCTGGCCGTGTACTTGTAACGGGGGGTGATGATCGTAAAGTAAATTTATGGGCAGTCGGAAAACCGACATGTATTATGAGCTTAAGCGGGCACTCTACACCTGTTACTTCAGTAAAATTCAATCATACAGAAGAACTAGTTGTTGCAGGAGCACAAGCTGGAGCTCTGAAGGTATGTTTTAAAGTATTTTTTTTTAAATTTAGTCAGGCCATATTTTATTACTTATTTGTTGTGCATATTAAAATCAAAATGGTAAACATCTAGTGTTTATTCTTAAAAGGAATTTGGATTAATTAATAAAATGGTATTTTACTCAGCATGTGAAAAAAATGAGTGTGTGTACTTATGTACACGCGTTAGAAGTTATACTTCTTTGGCGTGATTGAAAAACGACTACAAATAATCTCAATTTTAACTCGATTAAATGAATAAAATAATGCAATGCATATAAATTTAAAAAGAACACTTATATTTTATTTAATAATTCGTAACATTATTTCACTATACTATTTAATCAAATTAAAAGTGAATTGTATATTATTTCAAAGTCCATAATATTTATAAATCATGAAATTTTAATATTATGATGTAATAATCAACCAATCAGATCAGAAGGCTAAATTTCATTTAGTGCTAGATGGCAGCACCAGTATTAAATCGAGTTTAAAAAAAAGTTATTTTTAACTTCCCAATAGGGAGTTATTGTAATTGGTCCGAAAATCGAAATCAAAAATTTTAACATATTTTCATGTTTCAAGGGCATTAGAGTATATTGACACTATTTTCAGAAAAATGTCTGTGTGTGTGTGTGTGTGTGTGTATGTACGTACGTACGTGTCATTTTTTTCCGGGACGAAATTTCCGCGAACAAAAAATGCTATTGACTTCGTTGGGGTGCTAATCGAAGCGTCTTGACGTGAATATGATCTGAAAGAAAGGATTTTTCGAAATTCAACCCCTACGGGGGTAAAAAGGGTGTTTTTTTCATTTTTATTTTTTTTCTTGGTCGAATTTAGTCGGAACTTAGAATAAATACTATACAATACAAATAATGAAACGTGTATTTCAGTATTTATTTTTTATATGGGTCCAAACAGCCATTAAAGGGATGAAAACCACCATCAAAATTTGAATTTCATACTAATAAATACATCTAATAATTCATGTTGCCTTGGAAACAACACAATTCAAAATTCAAACTGTCAGATTAGTTTTTCTAAAAATGTGCATTATATTATTGACATTATTAGGATATTAGAAAACTAATATTCATAATACAAAGGGTGAGTTTTATTTCTGATAAATTCCCTTAAAATTTTTCATATACATATTAAAAAAAAATATTTACAAACTATAACATAGTAATATTAATTATGGAAACAATAAGTAATCAGTATTCGAGTATTGTAAGTCATACCATGTTGGGAAGTTGATTGTGTGGACCTAAAGGATCGCACCTCACAGCATTATACGTTATATAGTTTAATTTTATATCCCCGGGTAAAATTGGATCCGACAGCTAGTTTTATATAGGCAATACCCTTTACAGTTGTGTTATTTAAGTAAAAGACACAATTTCTACAGTTTTGTTGATACCCATGCATACCTAGTTCCACCGCGTAACGCTTCGTTACATTTTCGTTACATAGCTTTTCGTTTCCGTTACATTACTAAATTTCATTTCCATTACATTGCTAAATTTTTACCCTCAACGTGCCTAAAGAAGTATAACTTCAAAAAATTGTAATTTTAACCTCTATATAATATTATATTTTTAGGTATACTACAAAATTATTAAGCTAATATTTTTGACTTGGCGAGAAATGTATATTATATTGTTATTATATTTGATAGGTGTGGGATTTAGAGGCTGCACGATTAGTTCGAACACTTACAGGACATCGTTCTTCAATTCGTTGTTCTGATTTTCATCCGTACGGTGATTTCTTGACATCTGGAAGTCAAGATACATCTATTAAACTTTGGGATACTCGGCGCAAAGGGTACAGTTATTTGAATGTATATTATAGTGGATATTTGTTAGGATAATAAATATCTTTGTGAAATAATAAAATGTAACATTTTCATTGTAGATGTATATTTACATACAAAGGCCACCAAATGGCTGTAAACAGTTTGAATTTCAGTCCAGACGGTCAGTGGATAGCTTCTGGAGGTGATGACGGATTTGTAAAAGTCTGGGACTTACGGATGGGTCGTGTGCTCAAAGAGTTCTCAGACCATACAAGTCCTGTTACGTCAGTTGAATTTCACCCACATGAATTTCTACTTGCTAGTGGTAGTTTAGATCGTACTGTAAATTTTTGGGATTTAGAAAGCTTTCAGGTATGTTTTCATTAATAGTTTAAATTTACTATCTTAATATTCATACATTTAAATAAAAAAGGATCTAAAACGTGAATGAGTTTATCATAGAAATAATTTTTTCTCTACATGTGATCTATTTATTTTTTGATTTGATAACAAATTATTATAATATAATATGTGCTTTTTCTATAGCTGGTATCGACTGAAAAAGAAGCAGGTGCAGTTCGATGTTTAGCTTTTAACCCTGGTGGTGAGTGTCTATATGCAGGTTCAACAGACACTCTGCGTGTGCTAGCATGGGAACCGTCAAGGATTCTAGATGTATTGGCAGTCGGTTGGAGTCGTGTCAACGATATTGCTATTGCTCAAAATCAATTAGTAAGTTTCTTTTTTGTAAATAAATTTAACTTCATTTAAACTGGAATGTTTAATCAATTATGAATGGAAGAAAATTGTTATATGTTACTTTGAGTAGGAAGATGAATTAATTAAGAGAAACTAGACAGTTAATAAATTATTATAAAACGTTATAATATAAAATACTTTTTTTAATTCTGAGCAATTTAATCTGAAAAAACATTAACGTCCATTTAAAAATAAATATAAAATATTAAAAAAGTTATTACATTTTAAGTTCTACCCTTTGTTTATCTTATTGCAATTTTTTTGTGAATTAAAAAAATACTAGTTTTATTTTTTAGTTTGGACTTTATTATTTACATATTAATCCTTTAATATTTTTAATTGCTTTTTGTATTGAATTTTGATATCTTTTTTAAAGATTGGTGCTTCATTCCATATGGCGAATATAATGTTGTATGTAGTGGAAATAAAGAAAATGCAACCGTTTGACGTATCACGGGCTGTGGAACCATTTGCTCGAAGTTCTGTTAGAAGGAGTTTCTTGCGAGAAGGAAGTGTTGAATTATCACCGAAGACTGCACCACAGGTGAAAACAATAGAAGAATCAACTTCAGGCACTGATCAAGACGAAGATGCTAGTGCTGATATACCTAATATCAATGATTATCGAGAAGTTTTTAAACCTAACAGAAGTTGTAAGTAATATTATTTATTTTATTTAACATAATATATTTTTTGATGAAACAGTAAGATCTTAAAAAGTAAATAGTAAGATTTATGTAATTAATGATATACTTTGTGTAAACACATTATATTGTTTTATGATGTTATTACACATTACGATAGCTATTTATTTAATAATGTTTTTCAATTAATTAAATGTTTTTGTTACAAATTCTAGATAAAGTGTACGGAAATATTATTACAGTGTTTAACCTTTTTTTTCTTTTCAGTAGTGAGAACACCTCCTCCAACACCATTTTTAGAACCTGCTGAAGATGAAATTATCGGTAAGTTAATATTTGTATATTAAATTATTTTAATTCATCAGGGTGGCCAGTTTCTGGAAAACCGGGAAAAGTCAAGGAATTTTGCTATACAGGGAAAAGTCAGGGAATTTGGTTGGAAGTCAGGGAATTTTTTATACAAATGCAAAAACATGTGATTTTTTTTTTAAAGATTTAGGTTTTTTATCTAAATTTTAAATAAAAAACACAGGGAAAAACGTCAAAATTCTCCTGAAAAACTGGGAAAAGTCAGGGAAATTTGTTCCAGAGAAATACTGGCCACCCTGTTCATAATTGATTATTTTATAATACAAATGGCGTTTTTACCATATTTTAACCCTTTAACTATGAGCGTCATCAAAACATAATATTTATTACAAGGCTGTCGTTATTAAGCGATTTTAAGATATGGTTAGATGCAGAGATCGCTTATTGATAATATCATTGGTACCTGTAGTTAAAGGTGGTTAAATGTGCATAGAAACTATATATTTGTCTTAACTATAGTGTCCAGACATATGTATAACCCAAAGACTTATAGAATGAACTGAGCATTCCCTATCCTTTGACAGAGACAAAGCGAATATGTAGCCAATACCTGTCTCTTTTTCTATAATTCTAATTAGTCACGTCACAGGTTTGCAGTCATTACAGACCTACAGAAAAGAGACAGATATTAGCTACATATTCGCTTTGTCTCTTTAAAGCAGTGGTTCCCAACCAGTGGTCCACAGGAGCTAAGAAAGTTGGGAACCGCTGCTTTAAAGAGAGTAGTCAATTTTGTGAGGCTATTGCTCAGTCCATTTTATAAGTTTATAGTATAACCCTCAAAACTCATGTTTTACAGGACAACAAAAATTAATTCTTATTTTTTGAGGGTTGTGCTCTTAGACTTGGATACCGTTGATATATATTGCATACAAAATTGATTTATTTTTATTTTTATATAGATCCAACACAACCACAGATTATAACATCACAATCCGACTCTGAATACTTGTCACTGAACAGTCTTGAGATTCAAGGTTCCTCATTACCACATCAAACCCATAGTCTCGAACTGGAAACAAAATCTGAATCTCGTACATCTCCTCATTTAGCTGCCGCTTTCCACACAAACCGTTCTGTATCCAATCTTGAAAACGTATTCAACACTCGTTCCAAAAAGACTGAACCAGTTAGCATTCGGCATCACAGGCAACAAATCAGTGAATGTATTGATAATTCACCTGAATCAGAACCTGTGAGACCACCGTCGCAAAGAGCAAAATCACCGGCATCTGCGGCGAATTCACCTCCTCAACGTTATATTCGACGACAGGTGTCTTGTAAAGAAGATGAGACATTTCAAGTTGTATCGTCAGGTCTTAAACACAGTGTCTCAGAAGTGAACGTGAATAGACCTGTAAGAAGTAATTCCTTTAATCGTAATACAAGACCAAAAGATTTGCCTGTGAAGTTAAATAGCAATCGTGCATCGATAAATCCACCACGAGTTCCTAGTTCGGGTCGACCGTTAGACAAACCAATAGCAGTGAGGCCCACGTCTGTGTCTATTTCAGATAATACGCCACGTAATGTGTCTAGCAGAACTATTGATAATGCAGTGAAAAATCTTAAAAACTCTATTTCGTCTTTAAGTGAACCAGTGGATTTCATTCCTATGTCTGTAGATAAACCTGTGGGGCTTGATTTGGATGACTTCTTACCGGTTCGTATATATATATTTAATTATGTATTAGTAATGTGTTTATTTGATCTCTAAAAATACAACATTAACTTATTGTTATTTTAATAAAGAGTAAGTTTTTTTCCGAACGTTTTAATTGATTAATTTAACAACGTGATTTAAAATAGAACTACACCCAACTCTGTTTTTACACGGTTAATTAAAAAATATTTTTGCTAACTGTAATTTTCTAGGAATTTTTTTTCTTTCTGTTATTTATAAAATATGTAGTTAGAGAATTCCCCTTTCTAATTTATTTTCATAGTAGCTTAAGTATATTTTTAGTTTTGTACGAGTTTTCAGTTCCTAAACTTGCGATAATTTTATGTTCATGTTACTTTAATTAAGAATTGAATTGCCTTTTATCTTTATGAAATAAACTGTGCATGAATGCACATAAAAATTTAATTTATAGTTTTTTTTTGTATGAATCAATTCATTTTATCTATTTTTTACAGGGTTGAAGGACATGGAACTAATCCC
The DNA here is from genome assembly GCA_949319165.1 of Sialis lutaria. Taxonomy (NCBI): domain Eukaryota; kingdom Metazoa; phylum Arthropoda; class Insecta; order Megaloptera; family Sialidae; genus Sialis; species Sialis lutaria. The sequence goes on from OX439241.1 coordinate 8,330,470, forward strand.
TTTTTTTCTATGTACTTCATGTCTTATTTACATGTTTTTTTCTGGAACGTATCTACCATGTAAAAACAGAATTAGGTGTATTTAAAATGTTTGAAAAGATTTTCTCTTAATATGATATAGATAATGGAAGTATTAAAAATAATAGCATGGTGAAATGAATTCATTTTATTTGTTATCAGAAATCGCACAGACTGATTCAAAACAATCGATCGACGATGACTCAAATTTCGGAAGAAGAAGCATTAGAAAGTTTAACCAAAGGGCACGCGCCGATGATGACAGTGTTGGAAAGTCGAGTACGATCTTTGAACTTGGTTTATTCTGTGTGGCATAATAAAGGCGTGAAGTCAGCATTGGAAGGAGCTCTTGCCATGAACGATCTTGCAATACTTGTTGATATACTTAGTGTCATGGTTTTAAAGACGTAAGTATTTTATTTTAATTTCCATAACTCTTGAATTTTTAATATGGTACGTCCGTCTTAACAAATGTGTTTTTTGTTTGACTGTGCCTATGGAATTTTCTGTCAGTAGCTATCTTTAAGTTGATAGCATTACTATTGAAACACTTGTAAATTTTAAACTCTTACAATTTTTTGGGTTAGAGGGTTTGCATTATCTATACTAATATTATAAATGTGAAAGTGTGTCTATCTGTCTGTCTGTTTGTTAGCTTTTCACGGCTAAACCACTGATCCAATCTTGATGAAATTTGACAAAGAAATTGCTTGCATCCTGTTTACATAAAAAATTTATAACAAAAAATCTGTATTTTTTTACATTTGTGTTTTTTTGTTGCAGATCATTGTGGAATTTGGGAATTTGTGTCATAATGCTACCTAAGGTTCAAGAACTGTTGCAGAGTAAATATGAAACGTAAGTAGATAAATTAATTACATGATTTATTAAATGGGGGCTTTTTAATCCTAATTAAGTGTTAGTAATTTCTATAAAATTATTTTTAATTTATTCTTATTGCTTTGTAATTGTCTGCTTTACAAATATGAATTTAAATAATAATATTTTTTATAAGCCTTGTTTTCCTATATTATGTCACGTTTTTATTTTTGAAGTTATACTTCTTTAGGCACGCTGAGGGTAAAAATTTGTAATGTAACGGAAATGAAAAGCTATGTAATGGTACAACAAAACTGTAGAAATTGTGACTTACTTAAATAACACAACTGTAAAGAGTATTGCCTATATAAAAAATAACTATTTTTAAACTCGATTTAATATTGGTGCTGCCATCTAGCACTAGTTGAACCAACTAAAAGCGACATTTACATTGGGTGCGTTTAGCGAACGTCAGCGGCTGAGATGCTGACCAAATCGGTTTCGCTAAACGGGCCGCTGCGTACACGCTTACTTTAAGCTGTTGAGTAAACAGGTCAGCGCAAAAAAATAACGCTGAGTCGATCAGCTTTTAGCTGACAGATGTACTGCCGGTTAATAATTAAACTCAAATCACAATAATATTCAGTTTTAAATCATCCAAAAATAAAATAAATGAACAGTCAGTACCAAGAAAGAGTTTTACATTTGCCTATGTATTGGAAGATTGATATTTATTAAAATAAATATGTATTTAGAAATGTGTTTGTTGGCAAAAATTGTAAACAATCAAAAATAAATAATGTATGTATTTGATGTTATTTCGTAATATTATCTGTAATAAATTTAATGAGTGCTATAAAAATATGAAGGTATACATTATAATATATTGTATTTTAACTACTGACGCTGTCTTGTCATACCAATATTAATTTTTTTAAACTAAAAAATAGCATCAACATGTAACCAAAATTTCTTTATCTAGCCTAAATACTAACTTATTATCCAGCTTCCTTTACATTCTATAGTAGCACTATATTCTTTTATTAATTCTAGTAATGTACCCTGTTCTCTTTTACTGAAATTAATTCATTTTTTTCACATTTAATATAATAATTTAAGGTTAATTTTCAGTTTGACATAACAAAAAGCCGCCATTTAAACTGACTGTAAGCGCACGGTTTAGAGAATTTGGAGCAGTTGATTGTCAGCATACTCAGCATAATTCACTGCTGACTTTCAACCGCTGAGCTCGCTAAACGCAGCCATTGATTATTACATCATAATATTCAAATTTCATTATTTATAAATATGGACTTTGAAATAATATACAGGGTGTCCCAGGGCTGTGTCAAAGCTCAATATTTCATATTATTATAAGAATTAGAAGAAAACTTTAAATGCAAAAGTTGTCAGGCTAGAGCATCGGCATAGTTTGAAATTAGTTACATTTATACAGTGACCCATAACTGCGTTACAAATCAAAGTTATGTTTTTTTAAATACAAACTATATATTTTTATTTGATAATCTAATAGCATTCATATTTCTGAGTATTTTGATATATCATTATTGGATTATACAGAGGGGTTTAGAAATTATGACCATAGCCCAGGAAATAAAGGTTTTTACTAAGAAAAAATTCCGACCAAGCTGGATTTTGGTGGAGACTTTTATTTTGATGTCCCAAACATACCCTAAAAAGTCCCCTTAATTTGGATGGCGGGTTTTTATTTTTTAGGGGGTAAAGGGGGGCTGATTCTAGTTTTTTGCAAATATCTCAGAAATTATTAATTTTTCGAGAAAAATTGTTTGAAGAAAATTGTAGCTTATAAAATTCTACACAAAAAAGGTATTTATGCTTTTTTCGTATAATCAATACTTAATGTTTAAGGGTAGGTAACGTAATTTTTTTTTATCAATTTTCATTGATTAAAATATTAATATTTTTTAAAACAATGGTTGATTAGTATTCTTTAGAACTTCAGGAACAAAAAATATTAATTTTTAAATTTTTTCCTCGAAATAAACATTTTTACGTTTTTTTAAACCCTCTAGAACAGTGATTTCCAAACTGTGAGGCGCGCCTCCCTTGGGAGGCGCGGACTAGTTCCAAGGGAGGCGCGAAAAGTTTAACAGAAATTTAATTTTCATAACATCACATTAAAGTGTATAAATAAAAAATATATAATATTAAATAAACTTTTATATCAACATTATTTTTGTATACATTGTACATACTATCTGTTTCTTGCGGGACGTTACTGTGTAGTTTTTGACTAACAACTGTTATTGAAAAAGCAAAACTGATAGAATTATCATAAAAAAATTCAAAGTGAAATCACTCCCCTTAATAAGACCTAGATTTAATGAAGTTTGTGCTAATAAACAAGCATATTCATCGCATTAAAAATAAATTTTATACGCAAAAAAATACATTTTATACCTCTTTAAAATATGTCTGTATAATTTTATTAAATAAAGGGGGGGAGGGGCGCCAGAGATTAAATTTTTTTAAAGGGAGGCGTAGTTACATAAAGTTTGGAAACCACTGCTCTAGAAAGAGTATTTTTCTATCAAATTCAATATTTGTGGTCCCGATCGATTCGTCTAAGTGTCCCCAATAAATATCAACCATAAAAACATCACGTCATCGATTTAGATTTTGAGAAAAATTGAAAAAAATCTTGAAAACGGGGTTTTCACCCTTCAACCCCTTTTTTAAGGCTGTTGCACTACTTTTCGCTAGTTCGGGTTATTTTTTTCGAATTCTACGCCCCAAAATCTATAATAATCAACCATAAAATTGCTTGCCCCTAAAAGTTCGGATTTTGGCACTCTTCACTACACCCTTGACTGGGTTAACAGTTTACTTAAAAAGTATTGATTATACGAAAAAAGTATAAATACCTTTTTTGTGTAGAATTGTATAAGCTACAATGTTCTTCATAACAATTTTTCTCGAAAAATTAATAATTTCTGAGATATTTGTAAAAAACTAAAATCAGCTCCCCTTTACCCCCCAAAAAATAAAAACCCGCCATCCAAATTAAGGGGACTTTTTAGGGTATGTTTGGGACATCAAAATAAATGTCTCCACCAAAATCCAGCTTGGTCGGAATTATTTCTTAGTTTGACCGTTTTTTTGAGTCTATTGCCTGGGCTACCAATTATGTAAGAAAATGGGAACATTTTCAACACCTTGTAATTTTCTAAATACAACAAAAAAAATTGTTTTCTGTTTGAAGTAGTTTTGGCATATTCTCTATTATTGCGATATTATGTTAAACATTTACAAAATTGTATTATTTGTACAGGGTGTATCAAAACACTAAACCTAGTTTTTTCCAAAATTTTCAAATGGAACACCCTATATATTTTTACATTTTCGAATTGCCTGTTTTTCTTTTTCTCAACACATTTTACAAACCATGTTCTATACCTAAATCCAACCGTTAATAAGTCATTAATTTTATATTAAAATCTTAAGATTTTTTTAAAAACAATACAATTTTATTATATTCCACAAAATAATTAAATTTTTATGTTGTTGAAGTTTGTAAGTTCTATTAGTTTGTTAAGTTATTTTTAAGCGAACTGTTTTATTGATTATAATAAAGTTTTTATTTGGTGTAGAAGGTCTTCTCTGGGGTCGTCGAAAAATATGAATAATTTTCCTAAAATTTTTGTAATATCTACAACTTTGAGTGCTTATAGCTCAAACATTTTTCGAAATTCCGACGTTGGGTGCCGAGCATTATTTAGGGTACACTTTTCTCTATTATAATTTAAAATTTCATTTTGAAATTCAATTAAATACATATTAAACACAGCGGTCGAACGTAACTCTACATTTTAGGCGTGATCTCCAAATTCGACGTCGCTAAATGATTTTTTCACGGGCTCTATTTCATTAACTATTTATGTCACATAATTTAAAAAAAAAATTTGTTCGTAATTTTATCAGCTTTAAGATTTATTAAACCTGGTTTCTTCTAAAACTTACAGCCCCAATGGTATACCCAAATAACTGATAAACAGCTTTGTAAGCCCATACAAAGTTATCACCATGTTCTATAGGGTCAACTGGGGTAAATATGAAACACGAAAAAAATGGGGTAAAAGTGAAACAAGCTTCTAACTAAAAAACTAATTTCTTTACAGAAGAATTATAAAAACTGACATGATCTTTAAAGATTTGTTAAAGCGATCTGAAAATATAAATCCTCTAGTAAGTGATATGTCCCCCCTACAGACTTTTCTGTTAGACGATGGCAAAACGTGTGAATTAAATTTTAATTCTTTGCACATAACTTTCTGCATAACTCAGGTATAAATTAAAGTTACAAATTTCACATTGATATGCCACAAAGAAAATAAATCAAAGTTGCCTTTGTAGTTTTTTTTTTTAATTTTTCGATAAGTATTTTCCATCTAATTAAGATTTAAAAATTCGGGAAAAAGTGAAACAGAAATATGGGAAAATATGAAACACAGTCGAGGATAATCTGAACCAGTTTTTGCAAGTCTGGACAAGTCACACATGTTACAGTTAAAGTCAGTTTGAGTGCAGATTTCAGAGTGGACGCATCATTTTGGTTGCAGTCTTCAAAATGCCACGAAATTACGTTAAAAAGGTCCTAAATAAGGCTGTACCGGAATTCCGGTCCTATGGAAGTTTGAAAGGGGTCAATAGTCAATAGTACATCAGGGGTCTATGGAACAATTTGTATGTTTTGAAAATCGATGTTTTTTATGCAATGCAAGAGTTTAAAAACAGTTAAAAGAGCACAAAAAAATGTTTCACTTTTACCCCATTATTTTTAAAAAAATCATTTTCGGTTTAAATATTTATCTGATATTTTTCAAACTTTGCAGATGTATTTAGGATGATATTAAGAGTACACATTGTATGTGATATATTAGCAAGAACGAATATAATTTAAAAAAAATACATTATCCGCAAGCATATTCTAAGTTTTATTGTAATTTCCATAACCTTTAAATATATTTCATTACCTGCTGGTTAGACATTTATAACCTAGCAAGGTGCGACACATGTTTCCTATGCAGTTTTTCCCACTTATTTCATTTTTACCGAGCAAATATAAATATAACGCATTATATGAAAGTTAGAAGCCTGTTTCATTTTTACCCTTACCTGTTTCACTTTTTCCCAAACTAGAGGTTAAAAATGAAACACACATTTTTCATTTTTTAAATCTGTGTTGTATGGTACAGTTCAAATGACGTAGGTATTTGAAAGGGTTATTCATAGGCACATCTAGTAGAAAAAATTAAAATATGAATTTGTATCGTTAACTGCCAAAAAAAATGAAAGATTTGTATTTTGTTTCACTTTTACCCCAGTTGACCCTACATTGAAATCTACCAATTTCTTGAAAAAAACGTACTCCGTCATTTTTTTCTAGCGCCACCTCTATACGAAATTGTCTATTGACTGGACTATAAGGCCTATCTCTGTTCAAAATTTCAAATTTTTACGTCGAATAGTTTAAGAGAAAATCGCCTGTGACACATAGACGGACGGACGGACGAACACCGAAGTGATTCCACAAGTATTCCGTTTTGATAATTTTGACACAGAACACTAAAAATGTATAAATAAACGACCCTATTTTACAATCAATATTAACTATAGGTACCTTTGAATAGTGTTGTACACTGTGACGAATCTAAAACAGCACGAGCGTTATAAGGGAAAACGGGTTAAATGCACGCCTAAATGCGATTTGTTATGGGTAAATCCAATGAATTTATAATAAGCCTGATTCAATTCGTTATTGGTCGAAGGCAGGCCCGTTTGTATATTGATGAATGTTACCAAAACAATAACGAGATCCTATGGATATATCGATATTAACTAGCTGGTGGTACCCTGTATGCCACGCGCCAAACGAATTACCGAAGCGAATTCAAATTGCGGTGGTGTAAATTATACATCTCGCGTTTGGAATAACCAAATATATAGGCTGTCCGTAAAGTCATCACCTCGAACGACAAATAATAGTTTAATTGAATATGTTTTTACTTTCTTATATGTATGTGAAATTTATGTATAGCATATAAGTATAGTACAGCGGTCGGTAGAGCTTGCACAGGTGTTTGCGGCTCTTCAGTAACTTTAACTATTTATTCGATTCCAAATTCTTTTTTTATTTACAAAAAAAATCATAAAGTAGCAAGACTGCGAAACACATTCAAGTAAGCTTTGGAAAAAAGAATGGTTGTTTGAAATTTTTATATTTGTTAAAATTTGTTGTTTATTTTGTTAATGTATAAAAGTAATGCTGGTTTTAGGGAGGGAGACTGGGCGACCGCCCGGGTTGCCAGTTCAGAAGGGGCGGCGGGCGGTCACATGGAGAAAAACTTAGCTTAAATTCTAGTATAATTTTTTTTTCTCTTTAAAAAACGATCATTACTAAGTCATATTCTGTATCACAATGGGATCTCAAAATATTAAATAAAAACTAATTTTAGACAAAATCTTTGAGTCTGTATTTAGTTCCCTCACGAAGTCACGAACATGTTCATATGAACTTTTTTGCTTGACATATTTTTCTCAATCAACTGTTCAAATTTGTTCCACCTGACATGACTCAGCCTATATAACTAAATTTTAAATAAAAATATTGGCGTTATCACGTTTTTTTTTTTAAATTTATTTAAAACCTATGGCTCTCTGATAGCTTTGTAATCCTGTTTCCTTAACAACTAAAACTCTTCTAACTTAAAAGACTACCGACCCCTGGTATAGTAGAATCGATTTTTTTCGAAATACGAATTTTGATAAAATTATCAATTTTGACCTTTCCTGAAACTATTTTCGTCATCATGTCTGTGTGTCTGTCTGTAAGCGCTGTAACTCAAATACAACAAATCGTAGACGGGTGAAATTTTATATTTAAGATTAATTTTTGTCTTGGAAGAAAACCTCCTGTTTTTGAAAACGATCTTTCAACCGGATATAGATACTGATGTCGAATATAATTTTTTTAATTATTTTTGAAAAGGTGCAAATTAGAGAAAAATTGCCAAATTAAAAATTGTACATAACATTATTGTCATAGGACTTTCGTATACGTATTACAGAGATTGAACAGTAGGGGTGATTAATTGTGTAAAAAAATATTTCTGGCTAAATCATAAATGTTGGAAAAAATTATCCAAAACGTTTTTTTCTTATTTAAAAATAATTCGAAAATTGACAAGAATTACGTCCGTTTCCGGTTTACTAATTACGTTAAAAAATCATTGGATACATAATGCAGAGAATATTATATCTATAGTTTATGTGAGTAGTAAAATATTGGTGTACTTACATATACAAATATTCTGCATTTTAGTAATTAGCTAAGCGGGGTTTGGAACGCGCCTGCCATTGTTGATAATTAGCACGCCTTTGGCTCTCACAATGCGCCGATACGTATTATATATGTGCATCTGTCTGCTCAATCACCAACTAAGTCTTGTTTTTCTATTATATTTTTAATATTATGCGTGACGAATAACGAGAGAACTGTTTAAGTATGTACTGTGATTTTTAAAATTTAAATACTTGTTTGAAATTACATTGTTGTAATCAATAGATACATTAAAGTCCTCTATAAACGAATGTTGTAGGTAGGGGGATATGAATAAAAAATATAGCGAGATTATTTTAATATTGGATGAAGGAATATGTAAAAAAAAAGATGATAAACGAATTTGAAATATTTATGCATTATTGAAAAAATTTGTACTGGCTGTGTTGTCTTGGCTATATGTTTCAAAGTAGAAAAGTTAGGTATCATTCAAAAGTACTTTGAATTTTTTATTTTCGAAGTTCAAAGTCCCCTCACCCCTCCTCTTCTGGCTTAGGAGTTATCAATTTTTTCTTACGATATCGATTTTTGATTCTTTTAAATATCCCGAATATTTTTTTATTGAATCCCAACAAGTGGGGTATCAAATAAAAGTTGGCAATCCAATGATTTTAAATATGTAAACGTTTTGTCATTATTAACCCTCGGAGCCTCTTATGGGTCAATTTGACCCATACACCGACTTTGATCGTGAATAGCGCTCAGGTATTTTAAATTTTTCGCGATTTTTTTTAAGTATGTTGAATACTTCAAAGGTATTTGTAACACTTATAAATTCATTTACCATGAATCAAAGTATACCTTTGAATTTTGGTAAGTCAAAAGGTTTCGTAGTTGCGGAATTATAGGCGATCAAAAATAAGCAGGGTCAAATTGACCCAGAGTGTACTAGTAGGTTGAAAAAATAGGTGTGTACTCCGAGGGTTAAAATCTTCGTGTAAAAAAATTACAAAAATATCGTAAACATTATTTTACCTATATCTCCATAAGTACACCGTTATTTTTCAAAATTAATTAAAAATTAGAATCTAAGACAAATGGAAAACACATTATACTGCAACTTTTTCGATAATCTTTATGTAAACTAGGTATTTTAAATTGACTTTAACTTTGCTAAAAAAAATTTATTTTGTACGGTTTGTATTATCTAATGTCGTTGCTAGTGTTCACATCGTGGTGTAACTACAAATTTCGAGTCTCTGAAGGTGGGGCCCTCTACAAGAAAATAAATATACAGTAAAAGACTTTGTCAAAAAACAATTTTTTTTAAATCTTTCTATGTGCCTCTATGGGGCTCTCTAAAGCCAGAGAGTTCTGGTCACCCTGTAATTATGCCACTGGTTCTCATATACAATTCAAAATAAAAGAACAAAATAAATTGAAATAATAATAAACTATATGGTACAAAATGCTACTACGCAAGATTTCACAAATTTTTTATATCAATTCCCTACATACGTTGTATTTTTCAGGTACGTTCAGACAGGATGCAATGCGCTGCAATTGATATTGCAGAGCTTCGGCCCGGTGATCTCTAATACAGTTCGTGCAGGTGCGGGCAGTGCGCTGGGTGTAGACATCACACGCGAAGAGCGACACTCCAAGTGCACAAAGTGTCATTCGTCTCTGGTCAACATACGGGCAGTTCTGCTGAAGCGCCAGACTGTCCAAGGTCCTCTTGGCTCGGCCTTGAGAGATTTACATACCCGTGTTACTCAAACACTTGAATCTTCCACATAGGTATGTATTAATATTGAATATTAATATTTTATATGCAGATATGTAAAACTTTATATTAGGTTGGTTACAAATAGAATTTATAGCCTACCTCACAATTTCACTAAAGTCTTGTAAATCTCCAGATAGATTAATCAGAACTGGTAACATAGATTGGTGAAATTAGGCATAATATCAAAAAGGTTTAATTTTACGGTTTATGCTGTTTAAGAACGGACAAATGCCATATTTTATTTCTGTTTTAAATTTTAAACAGTAAAAGCATGCATGGTTTTATTGAATTTATTTGTTGTTTATATTTTTTTAGATTGTAAACAATTTATCTCATATTCCACAAAACTAAATAGTGAAACTCAACATAAAAATGGGGAGTTGACAATGTGAATTGCAGCATTTAAATGTAATAAACAGTGAGTATGATTTGTTTTATCAAACTTTCGTACTGTTTTAATTTAAAATTTATTATTTAATTGTATGATTTTCTCTTTAAAATAATAACAATGCTTTGCAAAAAATTACTTATGATTTTATAATTTATTTTATAATAAAATTATGAAGGTATAGCATTTTTGTGTTATATTTTTTTAATTATTATCAATGTTATAATATTTTAATTTGGTAAATGTATACACTGAATAATTTAATTGGTAAATAAATTGTCCTTGCATAAGGAATATTTTATAATTATAATTTTATGAAAATCATAATTATGTATTAACAAAATAAAGTAGGTCATTTTATATTGATCTTTTTTTAAAATATAAATATACATTTGTATACATAACATAATATTCATTTAAAAGTTTGTGAACAACTTTTAACATTACGTTTGCAATAATTTATTTAAATAAATTATGGTTTGATACGAGACATATTGTAAAAAGTAATTGAAACAGAAATAAAGGTATGAACGTGCCAAATATATTTTAAATCATTTTTGCACAGCATTGTTATTTTATTTTGTATATGTTATACATAAATCATTGAATTTGTCCTATTTATTGGTAGATTTAACCCATCGATATACATGATTACTATGAATGTCATTTTGTACGTTATAAATGTGTATAAATATGATTATTATATTATCATAAGAAAACATTGATGTGACATTTATTATATTAGTTTATTATTTATTAAAAATAATGTGATTTTATAATATCCTATCATTATTTAATGTTTTTAATTGAAAATATTCGACTCTTGATTTTAAAACAATTTATATTGTATATTTTAATTTATGCTTATAAAGATACATACAGGGTGGCCCAAGTAAAACGAAACAGGCGCGCTTTTGGTCATATAAAATAAGATTTTGAAAAAAAAACTCGAACACGTCGATTTTGCTTTCAAGGGGGGACATCTGTTACTATAAAATTTTTGCAAGTATCTTTTCAACCCTCAGCGCTATGAGCGCAACCCTTAAAATTTTAAATAGCATGATAGGGCAAGTGATACCTCATTTGAAAGATTTTTTCGTTCTAAATACGGTGCTTTTTGATTTTTTCAAATCTGTTTAGTTTTAGTCGAGTTATTTAAATTTTGAATTCCATAAATGCAATGATTTTCTGATCAAAAAACAAATATTTACATATATTACTTGCCCTATCATGCTATTTAAAATTTTAAGGGTTGCGCTCATAGCGCTGAGGGTTGAAAATATTTTTGCAAAAATTTTATAGCAAAAGATGTCCCCCTTGAAAGCAAAATCGACGTGTTCGAGCTTTTTCTCAAAATCTTATTTTAAATGACCAAAAGCGCACTCGTTTCGTTTTACTTGGGCCAGCCTGTATATATACAGTCGAAATCGGTTATAATGACATCGAAATGACCAATTATATTAGGTTGTTAAAACCGGTAAAAAGGTAATTATATAGGATTCAGTCGAACTTTTATTTTGAGTCGTTAAAACCGATATGTTATATTAACTGATGTCGTTATAACCGTTTTCGACTATACTTGGTTATTTATATAATAGAATTTATAATTAAACTTTCCTAAATAACCAAATTTGTATAAAAAAGTGAAGAAAAAAAATTGAAAATTAATGAAAATTTATTTTTATTTAAAAAAACATATTTGTATAACTTTTATTTAACATTGTGATAGACTTTTCTTAATAGGTTTCTATTATTTGCACTGATACTTTTAGTCAGAGGCAAATTGGTCATAAAGTAGGAACACTTAAACAGTGTTTCTTAAGCTATACGATTACAATAACGATAGGAAAACTGAATTTTGGGGGATTCCACGATTTAAGATTTTGATAATGACATATGTTTTTTATGAAGAATTTAAAGAAAATATTAAATATTAATGTAAATTATTTAATAGTTAATAAAAATACATTAAACGGTTTAATTTTGTACTAATGATTTCTTTTTAATCAAATACTTGATTTTTTGTAAATTCTTGTCTTCTAGGCATAAGCAATGTCATAACCAAAATTTATACAACATTTGTTTAAGAGTTTAAAGGATAAAAAAATTAGTAAAGTAACTTTTGATTCAGTCGTGTAAAAACAAATTTCCAATGAAACAACTATTATATTCCTCTTTTGCATTTTTAGATAGGATTGTAAACGTTAAGATTGATTGAAAAAAAAGAATCAAAATATCCGTCCATTAACTAATAATAATGTAACAGGTGTGGCGTTATTGTATATAACAAAAATTTAAAATTTGATGAATGTTACAATGTAAATATACAATCATAGATTGATAATTTCAGTGCTAATATCAGTGTTAATAAATAGCTTTATAGTCATTAGTGTTAGGATATTAGTTGGTTTTATTCAATTTGAGGCTCAGACTTATTTCGTAGGTTTAAAATTTTTTATTGCTTAAAGATGTATGTGTATGAATTTGTGCAAAGAAATTACTTATGAAATTACATTCAATACTTGGCATTTTATCAATATTATTTATATTCCTGATTTGTTTTATTAGTTGTTTCATATATTTTTGATAATAAGGCTTAACTCAGACGAATTACAGCTGCATAACCACTGAAAGTGGTTACGAAGTGGTCGGTAATTAAATAACATGCAATCGTATGGAAATGTGTGATTCTAACTCGCACATACTACAAACCGAAGTCGAGTTTGGTGACTGACGCTATGCATGGTCAGTAAAATGCAACCAGTCAGTCGATACTAAAAAGTGTTTACGTGTGGTCATTATTGACCACTATACAGCCACCGAAAGTGGCTGTGTAGTGGTTCGTCTGAGTTGAACTATTATCATCATAATTGAACCAAAAAATTTATTATAATTTATGTTTAGTAACGTTACTCATTTTGTTACTGCTTAAATATTTTTAAATATGTTACTTTTTTTAGAATATAAAATGATTATTTTAAAATAAAAATAATTTGTTTAATGTTAATTAAATTAAATAGCCTCTACGCCTTTCGATTTAATTTGCCATTGATTGTGAATAATTTCTTCGTAATTTCTTTTTTCTTTGATTGTTATGCTCATATAAAATTTTTTCATCAGTGATTTGAACATATTATATTGTCGATGGTGCCTTTGAAATTAATGGTTAATATTTTTTTTAAATAACATATCTTTTATAAGTAGATACATCCATTTAGAACAAAAAATATGACAAAATAAACCAAATGTATACAGTTTTACTAACTTTTATCTTGCCTTAAAATGTGTACGTCTTATTGGTATAAGTGATATATATTTTATTAATAATAAATTTCTGTTTTACATAATATGGATAGTATATAAATTTTTTTTGCTGATTTAATTAATGTTATTTTTACAAAGTGCTTTTTCACATATCATTAAATAAAAAAATTAGCCATATATAAAAAAATATATACGAATAAAAAATTATTTAAAAAATCAATTGATTAATTTTCACTTGTACCAATATTGGAGTGCATTTACTGTTAGTTCAGTTTGTAGTGCCATTGCATGACAATGAAAATAATATTTTTACATATTTATTGTATTTTATCTTTATTTTGTTTGTTTGAGATATTATTATTTCCATTTTACAAAAAAAAACATAAAGTATAGATTTTAAATATAGAGATAATTTTAATATATAAATAGTTACGAAATGATAATATCTCAAATATGATAAGGCGACTTTTTTTTTATCATTAGGAATTTAAATCATACCAAATTGTAAAATTCAACTCAGTATTAACAATTTAATTTATAAAAAAATCATATTTAATATAAATATAATTATACATAATTAAGGAAAATAAAGACAAAACTAAATAATGTAACAAATTAGATTCTATTATCAAATTAATTAAATTTTATTGAAACAAGCTTTGTACAATTACAAATGTAGTCATTTTATAATTAATAAATATTTTTATTAACTCTAAACTTACAATTTTTTCGTCATTTCTTGTCAAGGTTAGTAAATGTATATTTACTAACCTTGATTTCTTGTATTCTTTTTTCAGCTGTTTTGTTATAATTATTTAAAAATATTTTGTTTTTTGCTAACTATAAAATTAATTTTTAACTAATAATTGTGACGTCATTATTTATTATTGTTAGTATTCCGTATTGAAATTAAATTATGGATTTAACGCAGTGTCTATCTGTCAGACGCGTGTTGAACGTGCATAATAGGGTTCCGTAGCCGTTCTCACTAGCATTCTCTTCATTTAAGGTAGTTGGTCCGTAAACATTGTTTACGTCAGATTTTGTTTAAATTGCACAGGAATATTCCCTAGATTAATATCTGAAAAATAGCCCATTTTTATTAAAATTGACCATTTCAAAGTCATGAAAAACGATCTCAAAGTTTATCTTTTCAACACAGGTTATATGGACTAACCGTACACCAACGTAATGTTTTATTAGTTAAAATTTAAACAAAACGTCAGTTTTTCATAATGTTGTATATTTATATGAAAGATATACAAAAAAATTAGAATTATTGACCATCCCGTTATTAAGATTTAACCAGATTTAACTACCAAGCCATTACATAAATTACAGTATTGTTGACAATATGGCAACAGCGCATGCATTTGGTTATACATAGTAAAAAATACGCGAAATAATCAAATATTTTTTTTTTACAAAATATAATAAATGGATAGAAGGAAATTCAAATTAATTTCATTAATTATTAATATATTCTGTGGTAGCTTAGATGATAAAATATAATCATCTGACAAGTAATTAATAATAGATAATATGCAACGTTACCCTTATCATCAATCACAACCTAATAATAATAATAATAATAATAATATGCAACGTTGCCATGATCATTTCTCTAAATTATAAAAATGTACTCATGGCCTAATGTGATCACATTATGATGGACCAACTACCTTAAAATTCTCTACTTAATAATACGTACCAAGAACTTTTTCATGTTGACGAAAGATGTTATCTCATCAAAACAGTGTTTGTTATAATTTTCATTGAAAGTACTAATTAAAAGCTACATTCTGTATTTTTTTTTCAAATATTTTCATTGATAGTTTAGAAAATAGAGGGGGGAGGACGCTCTGATAACGATTTGAACGAAAACATCGTGACAAGGGTTAAAATCAAAAGATCCTAAAACATTTTTTGTTGCATTTTAGGAGACCTATCTAAAAACATCCCATTCAATGGGATAAGTGAATTTTTTTTTGAGCATAGGTATCTACTTTTCAGTCTAATATGGGAAGTGTCAAAAAAATATTTTTTTTTCAAAAATCTCATCATTTCTGTCTGAGTTATCAAAATACGTCCGTATACCAAATTTATATAGACAGACGGACGGACAGAGCAAACTAAAAAGGTTTATAGTTTTCTATATACGGAACCCTAAAAATGTTAATTTGTATAATCACGCCGAAATTATAATCAAACATTGGAAACTTATAAAAATGTAATGTACATTTTGGCGCCATATATTCAGTAAATATGTAAACTTATTTTGTCTTCAGTGTGAATTGGTTTTTAATTTTTGAATAAATAAACGTGAATGAAATTAAAAAATGGAGGTTATTGAATATAATTTTATCTTCAACGCCATTAACGCTAAGGTGTAAAGTTGTAACGCATCAGTCAACCTTCAATTTTTTCTGAATTGAATGCACTTTTTATCAAAAAGTGAATTTCAAATAAAAACATCCGGAAAATTATATAGTAGCGAAATATACTATAAATGTGTTAATGATATATCACATTTGAACAAAATCAGATTAACTGTATTTAATTAAATGTATCAGCATATTGTACAACAAAGAAGGAGGGGTAAATGATCACAAACTCCCTTGCAGTTTTTTATCATAACAAAAAACGCGTGCGATCGTGAACAATGCTATCTCGCTTGTTTTACAAGAAAACGCCGGCAGTGATCGATTGATTGTACAACACAAGCCTTTCATATTGAAAGTGGCTGAAACGAATCTGTCATTAAGCTCACGCCGGCATCGTTTTATGCCCTTTTATACAACATTTCCCCAGAGAGTTCAAAACTGGTGTATAGGTAATATTATTAACTTTAAATCGAAATTATATTACATAAAAGAAATGAGTTGTTATTAAAAAAAGTATGACCACGTGCTATTAGTGTTCCGTACCAAAAAATTATCGTTTTGATTTGAGTTTAACTTGTAAACACTATGCCAGTTCGGTGTTAAATTGACATTAGTTGTACTAAAATTATATATTTGACTAGTTAAATATATATATTTTTAATAAATAGTATTACTCTAAAGATGTGACAAATTAATTATTATTATTCATTAAATACGAGCACTTATTTAGCTCTTTTTCTAATTAAATTTTTTACTAGAATTCGACCTAACTTTACTCCGTGTGGCCGTGGCTTGGTGCTCTGAGGGTACATATAAATACCTTACAAAAAAAAATACCTCCTGTTTATTTCACTTTTGAATTAGCATTAATGCAAACAATAAACATAACAAATAATTTCAAACGTTCAATGCTTAATAAATACTAACTAAGAACAAAAACTGATAGACACATGTCAAATATAGACCAGTAATACCTATTATATGTCGATCAAAAGTCAGTACACACAACAGTTATTTAGCTTCGACCCTTCATGTAATTGTTTCCCGAATTGTGGACTCTCTGTTATAACTACTAGGTAATACAGAATAATCCCTGCTTGAAAAAACTTGAATTGTATTTATTAGATATCTGTAATTAAATATATAGTAAATTTTTGAAAATCGGGTATTACGTACAAATTAAAAATAGAAAGAAATTGTTTGTTTAAAATATAGTGCGTAAATATTGGCAAGCATATAATGTTTGTGGATGTACAAAATTGGTTAATTTTCTTTAGGGAGGAGGGAAATTAGCTCAAAAAATATTTTTGTCTTAATTCTTAAAAAAAAATTTCTAACTAGAATTGAATAATTAATATTTTTTCACTATTTAAAAACTTTAAGGTCACATTTTGCAGTGTTCAAAAAACGGCATGGACGATTTACAAACATAAGTGTACACTTATATATATATTTTATATGGCCCCATATTAATTACACCACTGTCCCTCTCTCTGGTTACGCTACTGGACGATTACCTTACATTATGAAACCAAATCACGATTTTTTAAAGTCCAATCCTATAATATAGGGCTTCTTAAAGTGGTGGGCCGCGATGAACCACAAATATAACAAATAAATTTACTATCGTTAAATAAGTTTAAATGTTCAAATATGCAATAACTTAATTATATAAATGAAACAAAAAATGTTTTTTAACCCATCTATGGGTTTCTAAAAAAAATAAGGGGGACCGTGAGTTATCAGTATGAACTGCAAGGGGGCCGCGATGTCCAAACGTTTAAGAAGCACTGCTATAATATAGATATAATATAAATGTTCGTAAAATCAAGTATAACGCGGGTGAAGCCGCTGACGGGTCACTAATATAGTAAAATATCGAAATACAAAAAATGTACCGATCAGTTGAATGTATAATAATAATCATACAAAGAATTTCAATATCGGCGTTGTTTGCCGAAAGCCCATAACAATGGTAGGTATGTCAATACTTGATTTTGCAGCTTTGATGTCTGTCAATCTACACAATACAGACCTTGTGTATTCATGACTCCCACGCAATTACAATTAATTGTTTGATATAAGTTCTTTGGAAACATAACATTTTCTGTAATAGGGATCCAGTTATTATTTGTTTTGATATTGATTAATTTTTCGTAGGTATAATCATACATTTATGATGCATTTTTAAATTTGATACCTAAATATCTAATTTTTAGTTTTTTAACAATTTCAATCAAAATCTAATTTTTTCTGCTATACATACATCAAAATGCATAGGTGGGCACAGTTAATCGAAAAGTTAACTTCGTTAATCGTTAATTCGTTAATAAAAAAGTCAACTTCGTTAATCGTTAAAGCGTTTAAATTCCGAAAATTTAACGAAAGTTAAAGTTAACCGTTAAAAGTTAACCATCAAAAATGTTTGAAGACCTTTTTTTTGCTATTTCGGAAATTTTTTTATGTATACTTGTCATCAAACAGCCATAAAGTGAACGGAAGTTAAATTTAACGGAAGTTAACAAGAGCGTTAATATTTTTTTGAGTTAACTTAAAAGTTAATCCGTTAAGCATTTTGTTAACTTCTTTAATTAACAATTAACGAGTTAATACCCACCTATGTCCAAATGATATTTGAATGTAAATGTTATAAGCATGTTTCCCAAACAATTAATGATGTTTGAATTTTAGGACGCAAATAATATTTTACTGTACACAAGTTGTATAGAAAATTTAACGCTCTACAAAAAACATTCTATAAAATGTTCACGAAACATGTGTTTCTCTTGAGATATTTTGAAAACATTAACAATTGATTTCAAAAAATAGTTTCCAGTATCTTTTGGATGTTGGCAACGAAAACGAAAGTTACAAAATAAATTTAATTTAATAATAATAAAAATAAACAGAACTGAAATATCAATAACAAAAAAAGGACATCACCTATTCAGTGTTAAGGGTAGGTTTTTTTTTTACAAGAATAAAATTAATATGTAAAATATACAACGGTGCCTATGCATATAATATAAAACATAATATTCAAAAATCCGTATCCCATATATAGATGTGAATAAATAATACATCATAATGCATATATTTGAGTTTGTACTTAGCGCAATTACTAAGTGTTTTGAACCCTTCATCGGACGGACGCGTTAACCCTTCTCATGGCAATATTTCACGGTATTTAGTTCGACTGCCGATGTTTACTGATCTGATCAAAAATCGCATAACGCTGTTTTTATGTTTTGTACATCAATCAAAAGTGTTTTATGGTTTTTGGTACAGGGTTATATTATATGATATATGTTTTAGTTTATACATTCAGAAATATGCATATAGTAGTGTATTTGTTCTTGATGTTTGCATATTATTGTACTCATTTTTGTAATTGTTTAGAGTTTTTTGCCGACAAATAGTGGGTTTACTCTGGCGGAGACAATAGAACATTTTAGGTTAGATTTACCTAATTACACTTTGCTTTACATCACTCTATTATATCAGGGGCCGGCAGTCTTTTAAGTTAGAAGAGCCAAGTTGTTAAGGAAACAGGATTGCAAAGATATCAGAGAGCCATATATGGATTTAAGGGATTAAAAAAATGTGATAACTCCAAGATTTTTATTTAAAATTTAGTTATATAATAAAATTGCCAAAAAATGTATTCCGCGGTCTTGCTACCTCGATTATCCTTTTTATATATGAAAGAGCATTCGTAACTGAGTATATAAAAAAAGATTCCAAGTTTGTAATGATATGCGGTCGAGCTAGCTGCTAAGTTTAATTAGTTTTAATTCGCGGCGTGCACCTGTTTTTATAATAAAAGTGCATCAATAATGTGTTTCACGGTCTGGCTACCTTATGATTTTATTTGTGAATAAAAAAGAATTTGGAATTGAATAAATAGTTAAAGTTACCGAAGAGCCGCAAACGCCTATGCAAAGAGTCTGCCGATCGCTGCTCTTTATACACTGCTATGCAAAAGTAATATACAGATTTCAGTCAATAAAAATCCCCAAAATAGCGACAAGAATATGTTTACTCGCAGTCAAAATAGTAAAAAAACAATTTCTCGTTAGCTTGAAAGACACTGTGCTTCAATACTTTCAACTTGAGTAAACCTGACCTTTCAATCAAAATTTTCCTTAACATGGAAAATTATAAATGCTGTATTGCACACCCAAGCAGGCCCTGCTTGGAAGTGTGTTCTATTATCGTGCTAAAATTTTTTTTCGTATATAAATTGATAAAATGAGCATTATATCTTAAATTTCTTCTGTATCCCACTTACATTTTTACATTTTCTGATAGAAAACATTACAGTCCCCATTTATACTTAGTTTAATATCGATTGGTTTTAATTTTCTGTTATAAAAATATAAATAAAGTTCAATTTGTTGATTTAACCCCCTTTTTCGATAAAAACGCCGAACTGCAGGTTACAATTCGAAATAAATTTGCACAAATCCTTTTGAATTCACTTCATCTATTATCAGAATAGAACCCTATTAAAATTCAACAAAATTGAATAACTAAAAGTAACGAAATTTACAGTTTATTTAAACAAAAATTCATATTTTGACAAGAATTATTTTTACAAATAGAGTATAGCTAGGAGAAGTTCAAGAAACATACGTTAGGCGCTAGTGTCGCTATTTCTTCATGTGTCATTGCAAATTACATGTATTATAATTATTATATTGTGTTAATTAATATATAAATACATGTACATCGATACGTGCTGTATTTTAATTATTTTATTCAAAGCCAATCAATCTTTTTAATCAAGATAAAATCTGGTAAGTTTGCATTTTTAAAACAAAACTATATAATATATAACCTAACTTGACTTTTTTTAGATAATGTATGTTTCATTTTAAATGCTAGATATCAGGTGAACACAGCTGTTATCGCTGCAATATGTGGATGTATTTATCTTTTTAATTATTATTATTAATTAATTAATTTACTTTATACATTTTACAAAAAAAATATTTTATATAAAAATTGTAAATTAAAATGATTGTTGTTTTATCACAATACATCCTAAATTTAAATAAAAAAGGTAATAATCGATTGATATCAAGATTCATTGTTGATTTTCTAAAAAATCTTAATGAGTGATAAACTTCATATTATATATTTATATAATATTCATTACCTCCAATATTTTTTTAAATATCCTTTTAAGTTTCACCAAATTTATTGTACCGTATTTATTTGATATTATAAGTTAATACATTTTTTTAAGTTTAAGGGGTGTGCATTTTATGGCCTAGCCATAGTATTTTAGATATACTAGGATTATTACAAAATTTGTAGTTGTAATTAAGTACTTTTATCAACATTTAAGATTTTTTATCAACCATTTTTGCAGTTTTATATTTACAATACGCAAAAAAATGAGTGTCCAAAGACTGTTGCATGGCAGTGTATATTATTATAGACAGTGAATCATAAATGAGGTGTTACATGGCAAATAAGTCAAATTATGAAGAAAAGATACAACTTTCCAAATCTGCCCTTATCATTTGTTCTTCAATTATAAACGTCCTAATGAAAATTATATGGTTTTTGCTTTGATTGTTAATTAAACTATTAAAAATGATCGTACATAGTGATATAAAAAAAATTAATTAAAGAGAAAAGACTGATCTACAAAAATAATTAGATTTCGTCAAAAAAAATGATTCAATTTTTTGCCGAAAGCAAAAAAAAAATCAGGGTTCTCCGAGCTTTTTTATTATCAAATTCATTTTCAACGACCAAAAATATGTGGTAAGTAAAACATAGTCCAGTTAACTAATGTTGTGATCCAGGGCGAAATTTTAGTTATGCCTCTCTCCCCCACACAGAGGCGCGTTATTAAAAATTATATATTTAATAAAAATGTAATTAAGTTAAAAATACCTGAAGATTTTTTTGGTCGTTAAAAATATACAAACATAAAAAAATTACTTTTCAAAATTAACCTTTAATTTGACATGCTGCCAACCCCCCCTCCCCCTAGCCTGGGGCAGATCATCTTTATCCCCCCCCCCCTTACTCCACTACTGAGGTTAAAGAGTTATTAACAATCTAATAAAACTAAGACAATGCGAGACATAAATTTTGACACCGTATCGTCAAAATTGAAATTTTAGCGTGAAGCACTATTGTTAACTATTAAAAAACACAAACCCTTTTATTATTAACTTATTGAATATATTATAATAATGCAATCCGCATCGCGCTGAAAAACAGGTGCAAGGGCGTGATTAAAGAAACAAATAAAAATTCAAAATCGATAAATTTTACGCTTGATCTGCATATCTATAAGTAGATCGCACAACGTGGATTATATTTACCCTTTATTTAAACTGGGTCGACGCGGGTCGCTCGTACAGTCCCTTTATATGCAGATTAGTTAATATTTATAAGTCTTTTATGTTTTAAAATTAACCACACAGAAAAAAAAAACGCGATCTTATTGAAAATTTGAGATGGAAAAATGCTTATAATAAATTTATCTTGTTAATATAACAATATTTCCTCAATATAATAATAAAAACAATCTTATTGAGGATATTTTATTCATTTGAAAAATATAATCTTCATGTTTATTTAAAATAAAATTTTCATTTTAATAAATAATTTATTACACAAACTAACGAAACTTTCAAATAGATTAAACATAATAGTTGTATTAATAAATATTTATCAGTGTGAATATTTTTTACACCACCCAACAAGTGAATGTGCAATTTTCGATATGATCAATTCAGTAATGTCATTTATAAAATATTTTTTTGTATTTAAAATATATGTTTTCAATATACGAAATAAAATTTTTACCGTGATAAGAACATTATTAGTAATAATATATACATTTATCAATAAGATAAACGTGAATATTTCCATATTGATAAAAAATTATCATATTAACAAATCAACCTCTATTAGAGCCAAATCGATCACGGATTTTTTACATTGATCATATTTTTAACACTAACGCCCAGTATTATCAACTTTAACTAAATGCTCCTTTAACTAACTGTCATATTATCAACAGATCCAAGCATAATACATTTAATTAAATAGATTTTAAATTATCTTCAGTATTTCATTACAACATATATTATGTCCATTTTTCATTGAAAGCTTAAATATTGATTTAAATCACATTTGTAATACAGCAAATTTATTTTAAAGGAGCATTTAGTGCTAAAGGAGGTTTAAATTGGTTGATAATACTGCGGGCAATAGACAGATTATTTTTTTCTGTGCATTTTTTATTGATTGTCTTTTTGCTTATATAAGTCGTTCAATTTATAGCGGAATCGACTAACTGGTAGATTTTGGTCGAGAATGATGAACATTTACTGAACCTAAATTTCGTTAAATTGACACTTCAATGTCTAAAATCAAAATACGGATTCTTTGTTCTGGTTAAGTTGCCCAGCGTGTTTAGATTGATTTTAGTGTATCATATATTACAAGTAATAAATTATCTGGCAGTGATATTAAATTTACATAGTTAATTTACATAAAGGGGTCGCTGCACTTGCTCGAATTGATTTTAAATCGTGACAATAAAATAGGCGTAACGTGTTAATTATTTCAATATCTACAAAGCCTACAGCTGCTTCATATACTAATGCATATCATTAAAATTTGCATACAAAGTTTTAATACAACGATCTTGATCGATCTTTTTTGATTTTATTTCTTTTTAATTACCTGCATTTAACATTTATGTATTGTATAATTTTCTATTAATTAATTTTTATTTTTATCTAAAAAATATGTGATTTATAATATAAATAATATAACATTGAAGAAAAGTAATTCTTAAATAGGGTGTCGTGACACCCTAAGGCAGGGTACCTACTGCGAATTTTTAAATTTGACGATTCTTGATGGAATAAATTTGAATGTAGGTACTTTTAAATTCAGTACCTATCTTAAATAAACAGTAAAATATTAATAAACTAGTTTTCTACGGAACCCTAAAAACGAATGGAATTTGTCAGAAATCAAATACAAATGAAGGGTTGGGTTGGAGAGAAAAAAATAAAAATAATTTACGTGATTCGTAAAGACCAAAGTAAGAACTGCAAATTATTTAAATAAAATAATTTTGTCATGTTTGTATTTTAAAGATTATTAAAATTATAATAAATGAAAATTTCCCATCAAGTAACGATTAGCAAAAAAAAAAATGTAAAAACATAGAACTTTAATTTTGTATTGAATCTTCTTAATTTTAAAATTCGTATTATTTTACAATTAATTTACTGAATATTTGCCCACCATTGAAATTTCCTGTATAAATCGGCCAAATTGACCTGTCCTGTTTGGCGATCAGTATTTAAGAAATATAAATCGCATAAACTTCAGATTGGTGTCAAAATGTTTGTTATACAGTCTATTTTTGTGTATTGAAATTTCGAATTATTTTAATTAACCCTTTAGTGGATACAACTCTTTAAATAATGTATGTACATTAAAAATATTATAGGTACCTATCCAATGACTAATTGTAAGTGCGGTTTTAGTTTTTAATTTTGAATTTTGACGCCAAAACGCTCGCAGGTGACATTTCAGAGTTGTGACGTCACATTTCTTGTCAACAATAACCAAATATTCAGAGTTAGACAGTAATTTATTTATTTTGTGTGTTAAAAATGAATTCCAAAGTATATAAGTTCTTAAACAAGGTATGTACCTAATAATCTTGTAAGAGGAATTGATATTTGTCTAAAATAAATGTCAATCACTTTTGACGTTTACTGATGCGTGACATCATTCGCTCTGATTGGTGTTCCGTTTAACATGGCGGATTGCTGTATTTTGCATTTTTATTTTAACGAAAATTATATTAATTTCACTTTTAATATAAATATAAATACATTTTTCATAATCTTTTTAACCTATGTATTTCATTATTTAAACTCATAATTTTAATGATACTTTGTTACTGGCATCATGTCTAAAGTGACCAGAATTCTAAAACCTTGTTGCGGGACACCCCTCCCCCCATACATTTTTTTTTAGTCATTAAAATTCTGAAGACCTTTTTTTTTTAGCTCCTCACCAATAATATAATATAATGTTGTTAATGTCTAATCCGGGACGATTTCCGGGACAATTTGTTATGCGGGACAGACTACTCAAATCCGGGACGTCTGGTCACTTTAATCATGTCTATTACGTAACGTCCATAGAAACATTATAGTAAAAATCAATGGTATAGTGAAGACTGAAGGTATATGTACCCAGGGTTAATAAAAAAGAATATTTATTATATTATTAACTGAACGACCCACCTCCCACCCCTCTATCACCCAAAAAATATTATTATTACGATAACAAGCTCGATTTAAAATAATAATATTAATAAATGGACAGTTATGTACAGAAATAAATTATTTATTTATTTTCATAAAATGCAAACGAATAAATGATTATGTTTCCCATTTCGGTGCCTCCTCTGCTTGACCCTTGCTACGCCACTGTTATCTATACATATTAAGTTACTTAAATTCTGAAATTAGCCCGCTTACATACATACATCAATTCGCATTAAAAATCAAGCAATATGCATTTTATTACCTTATATATTTTTTCCGATAAATCATACAATTTCGAGTGAAACGTGATTTTTTTTAAATAGTTAGAAACGCAGGGGTAAGAGTTAAGCAACGGGGGGCAGTGACTTCCCCTAACGTGTGTTACGGGGGCTCTTTTGTCATAGGTTTGTTGCCACTCCGCTCCACTGATCCGATGTATTTGTGTATACATCGAGTTGACACTTCAATGGATAATGTCTCAATTCTGAATATTTTATATATGTTAATCCTGTATACTGTTATCGATATACATTACATAGATTCTGTGACGTACCGGCTTCTTTATTCTATGTATTGTAAGTTTTATTATTGTATTTATATATTGTAAAGATTTCAAGTATTTGATGCGTATACAGATGTTTCGATTTAAGTGACTTTTCTGTTTATTGACAGTTTGTCTTTCACGTTAATTTGTTTGTTTCTCTTTCTTGTACGTATTTGTAAATAACACAAAAAGCACAAATATAACGGACTTTTTTTTAAATTTTATATATGAGAGCCAGTACTAAAATATTTGTAAAAAAATCGACGACAAGAACTATAAATTGTGTATTTAGTAGGGTGGGCATTAATTTTCTTATTTTCGAATTTCTTTAAGGTCACCCCAAAAAGGAAAGAAACAAATTATGTATACAAAATTTAAAAGTGATTGGATATTGTTAACACGTACCCCCGAGCGATCGAATATTAACACGTAAAATGTATTTGATTTTTTCAATTTTTCTTTAAACAACTGTATGTTTGTGAAAATTGAATGGATTTGGTTGCTCTAAAACGCATTTTAAAGCTGATACTTTCTAGTTTTTGTAACTTTTATTCGATTTTTTTATCGCTACTACTTCTTGAAAGATTTCAGAAAATGAAAGAAGCCTAAAATTTAATAATGCAGGATAATTCGAAATTGGCGTGCCAAATTTCAACAGTAGGTTGAAGGAATTATTTTGAGCAAAAAACTTTATTTAAACATGTGTCCGAAAATTCTTCGTAATAGAGTTACAGCCAACCGAAGATTTTATCCAAAATTAGTTTTTTTAGGGGGCTATAACTCTCTTACGAAAATTTTTCGAAGATAAAAGTATAAAGTTTTTTGTTCAAGATGGTTCTTTCATCCTACGGTTTAAGTTTGGCACGCCACTTTTGAATTATTAAATTTTAGGCTTCTTTCATTTTTCTGAAATCTCTCAAAGAGTAGTGGAAAAAGATACAAAAAATCGAATAAAAGGTTCAAAAACTAGAAAGTGTCAGCTTTAAGATGCGTTTTAGAACATTAAAATCCATTCAATTTTCACAAAGATACAGCTGTTTAAAGAAAAATTGAAAAATCAAATGCATTTTACGTGATTTAGGCGGCTATTACACTATCAAATAAATATGTCAAAGATCTTTGACAAAGATTTGTTCATATATTAAATTATAAGTAATTTCGTAACCGAAACTGTCCACGAACACTTTTCAGTCGCCATTTTGATTTATCCGTCAAAAAATGTTAATTAACTATAAGAAACTGTCATTATCTATGATAAAAGAAATATTATGAAGGTAAATATTACGTAAATATTATAAAAGTTTACATATTACACTGTCATATTTCTTTGATCAATGAAATTTTATCACATTTCTTTGATAGTGTAATAGCCGCCTTAATAATATCCAATCACTTTGAAATTTTGAATACATTATTTTTTTCTTATCTTTAAGAAATTTGTGGGGGGGGGTGACCTTATAGAAATTCGAAAATAAGAAAATTAATGGCCACCCTAGTAGTTAGTTACTTCTGGAATGACTAATATCTATATAGTTTATTGATATTAAAAAGTATTACTTATATTACAGTATATAACTTCTTTTTTATTTACATTATTAAAGACCACAATACGTCAATAAAGCATCCGTTCATTTGTTTAATTGATACGAATAGGTGAGTAATAATAATTAAATATTGTGAAGAGATAATGTATCAAGTCACTGGTGTTACAGCTCAGTGGGCTATGAGTAACGGACCACACGTGAGCCGGTCACCTGACACCGGAGAGGAGCGTACGCGTATTATTGCTGTCTAACCAACAGCTCTCATGTTTTACACTTGGCTGTGTATTAATAACCCATCTGCATGACTGACAACAGCGCGCTGGTACAGCCAGTGAGCATCTCGATCATATCAAATACACCTATCACATATGTCTTGTTCATTTGTATAACTAGTATGTATCTATTGGTGAATTTTAGCTTCTGGATATACAGTAATTATTCCATTTATGCGATTGATTGGTTCCATGAAAACAGTATGTAGAAAGAAAATTACTCCATTACGTTGTGTTTTTTAAATCTTTCTATCCTTTTTTTCAATCTTTTACAACCGCCTAAATGTAATTTGTTAATTATAAATTTCTGGATTGTTGTTCACGACGTCATATTTCTTGTTTGATGTTTCGATTCTCATATTGGAGTCTTCTTCAGAAAATTTTCTAAAATAGTTTCAGAAGAAGACCAATGTCCGGTATCATAAAGGAGCTAGCAAATTTTCTTGCTAACAATCACTCTCAAATGAGGTATCATATACTTATATGACAGTTCTCTTGGAGTTTCGTGAAGACTTTGACAAGTTTCACGCACGCGTTGTTTGTAAACACCAACGATATTAAAACTTTAAAACAGTGGTGATATTACGAAAATTATTTTGTAGGGTTAGGGTCGCCAAGTGTGTTACAAAAGTTACAATACATTAAAGTATCACTGCTCTAAATTCCATAGCAAATCCATAGATACTATCATAACATTAATACTTCATTTGAGAGTGCTTGCTCATAAATTAACACTCCTTTAACATTTTCCTAATAATAATATCACTTTGTTTACTGTACTGATTATCTACTAAAAAATAAAAAAAATTAAATTATTTCATGTACGATTTTGCAATACCTACAAATT
Source organism: Sialis lutaria (assembly GCA_949319165.1). NCBI lineage: Eukaryota > Metazoa > Arthropoda > Insecta > Megaloptera > Sialidae > Sialis > Sialis lutaria. Next base: position 8,358,991 of record OX439241.1, read on the forward strand.
AATGTATGAGCAACTAAATATAAAATCGGATTAAATTTAAAAACCTTAATTTGTACACCAAAACAGCATAATAGTAGGGTAAAAAATTAAAATTCGTATTTACTTTTAAAAGCAAATTAAATATTAATATAAACATTAATGAGTATACCATGACTTGGCAATAAGACTATTTTCACTTCGATATTCCGACGGAATACCGTCGAAAAATCGTATCCGAGATAAGGGCTTATTCTGATTGTATGTAGGCAGGCCCTGAGAGAGCATCAACGGGGCCCGGGCCAACCCACATTTTGTTGTCCCCATACTCCCCTCCCCCCCGAGCGTAAGGAAATTCCAAACAAATTTCGTACTAGTAAAATTCTTATAACTTCCTGATATTATTTTAGTATTGAAAATCAGGGGGTTTTTTAAGAAAATTTTCCTTTTTTTGCTTTCTACTTGTACTTTTTCTACAAGGTGTATCTTTTTTGTAGTATATTTATATTTTTTAAATAATCTCTGTTAAAAATAGTATATAATTATCAAAAAACAAATTTTAAAATATAAAATATAAATAATTTTCAGGGCACCGGGGCCCCTGAGACACAGGGGGACCGGGCCATATGGCCCTCCTAGCCTCCCCCCCTCTATCTGGGCCTGTATGTAGACTAGGTATACTACTTTCTGAACCTAAAAAAAATATTATTATACTGTTTAAGTAAAACTTAACTGAGATTTTTTAATAAAATTGATATCGTATCGATCTCGTCTTGTCAAAATTCTGTTTTGGTTTCGCAAGCGACATCAAGAATATCCGTTGTCGTTATATTTCTGTTAAATGTAAACTAGTAATCATAATTTATTCATGCGTTCAAATAAGGAGCCTGTATAAGGTTTTGGCTTAAATCACACGTGGCCACCCACCCCGACACGTGTGCGTTACTAATCCCGGGTTAATTGCTGGCTGTCATGAGATCAGCTGGGATCATCCCAGATGCAAAAAACTGTGCGTGGATATCAGAAGGGATTAAAATTATTTCGATATAATATGTATACAGTCGACTCTCGATAATTTGAAGTTTTTTTCCTGCCCCTTGAAAAACACCCGATAAATTGAAAAAAAATAAATCAATGTATCATCGTCCTCTCGGTAATATGAAGTTGTAGTAAAGCATCTTGCTCGCCAGCACTCTATAATTTGCTCCTCAATTCTCTATAATTTGAAGTCTTTTGAATCACTTCTATAATTCGCTTAATCATGTATGATCATTGATCATACACAGACTTGATGTACGTACTTTTAGTCAAACGTAAACTCTTGTTTATTTGATTTTTTTCCTAACTTCCTCTTGGTAATTTGAACTCTTCTTATTTTGAATCCTCGGTAATTTGAACTTTTTCTCTGGTCCCTTGAGTTTCAAATTATCGAGAGTCGACTGTATAATAAAAACTAATATATTGGTAATATATAATGTAAAAATTTATAGATAAAGTTTAAAGTCTTATAATTTCTGACTCTATCTTACATTAATGACAGTTAAATTTTTATTTGAGTACATTTGTATAAAGTTATGAGTTTTCACCTAAATCAAAGAAAGATAAGTAAATGACTCATAACTCATAAAGCTAACATACTTGCTAACATTGTTACTGGTGTCTTCCGTAAAAAAGTATTCCATGATAAAAACATCGGCATGTACAAATGTACATATATCATTCGGTTCTTAAAAAAATATTAGTTGTCTGCATGGATTTATATAATTAACTGATAATAAATGTTTTATATTGTTTTTAAAAGTATTCCAGTGATAATTCATTAACAGAAAAAAGTTAATTTGGAATTACTTTTACAAATCAAATTCAATTGTAATTTAAAACATACATATATATTTGCATAGGGTGTGTAAAAATAAATCAATATTAAAAATTAAATATATATTATATTATAATTTAACTTCCAAAATATATTATGTTGATATTTTTATGAAAAGTTGAAATTTTTTTATGAAATTTCTATGAAAAGTGAAATTAGAATTATGAAATTTCATTAAAAATTTTTGCGTTTTAGATTTCTCTAATAGTATATTATACCACGAGTCAATAATGATAGCTATTATTACCGAGGAATAATTTTCGAACGAGCCGCATAGCGGCGAGGGAGAAAAAAATTCCGAGGTAATAATAGCCATTATTGCGAGTAGTATACTGTACTTTATCTACGACTATTTTAATTACTTTAATAAAACACAACTGAATACAAGAAATGCAAACACAAAACACAAGCATTTTTGTTATAATTTCAAATTAATATAAATTAAACTATACCATGGAAACAAAATACACAAACTCTGTGGTGTCCAAAAAGATTAAATTAGTAATATTACAGTTAATAAACTGAACAAGTTTTGTACTATCAACAACTTTACTAGAATTTTTATCCATCTCAATACAAATACACAAACACTAGGTGTTTTATTTGACAGTCGTAAATAAATTTTTTAGACTTAAAGTTTGTGTATTTTGTTTCCATAGTATTATTTAATTTGAGGAATTTTCTGATTGGTGCATTAGAGGGCAATAATGATTTAGAGGGCAATAATGACCATTATTGCCCTCCAATGCACCAATCAGAAAATTTCTCTTTCGTCATAGTTCCCTCTGGGATTAATATATCGCATTATATAGTAAAAACTACGTATGTAATGTATGTATTATATATAAGTCGTGGATAAAAGTATGTTTATTATATTGAAAACTAGCCATAAGACCCGGTGTTACCCGGGGATATTAAATTAAACTATATTTAACAGGGTGACCAGTATTTCTCTTGAACAAATTTCCCTGACTTTTACCGGTTTTCTAGGAGAATTTTTACCGTTTTTTCCTGTTTTTTATTTAAAATTTTTTGATAAAAAACCTAAAAAAAAAAACGTCACTCTAAATATTTGCGAGAATTTGTTGCATTTTTATAAAAATTCCCTGACTTCCAACCAAATTCTCTGACTTTTCCCTGTATAGCAAAATTCCCTGACTTTTCCCGGTTTTCCAGAAACTGGCCACCCTGTTTAACATACAATCATGTTATAATATTTTTTTTAGTTAAATTATTTCTATATTCGAAAATAATATTTTCTAGGTTTTAGTAATAACTTGAAAGACAATCGATGACAGAAGTAGCTAAATTTTAAAATTCATTAATATCTGTGCCCTGTGCTTTAGATTTTATATAGAAGTTATAAATCTCACAAATTATTGTTAGTCGTTGACTTATGTGAAGCTCTTATGACTATTTTGATGAAATTTATAAAGATTTTGATATAATGTATTATATATCCTGTCTGCAATTATCAATTATTATTTGCAACAAATTTAATAATAACTATCAAACTATGACAAACTTCTTTTAATTTTTATTTTTCATACGCCACAATGTCTCAGTGAACAGAGATAGAAATATAATTTCTGTAAATATACTTTTTTTCTCATACTTTTTTCTTGTTAGTTTGAATAAGTTCATATATGAAAGAAAGCCTACAGATGGAAATTACTTTTTTATAATACCTAATGGAATAAATATTTTAAATATATTGAATAACATTATGCACTTACATGATTTGGAATAACATTTTATGAATATTAGTAGAAACAATTTCATTTTTGGTTTTTTGCTCATGTACATATTTCAAAAACTTATAACAATCAATTCCTCTATGTATGTAAATATATTGATATTTTTAATTCACATTTCTCATAATTTGAATACTTGACATTAATAGTTCTGAAATTGAATACTTTTTTCAAAAACTGTTTGTGTATCAAATATTACATATTACAAACCTGCAATATATGAGTTTTTGTATTATTTATTAGTTCCATATCTTATTTATTTAATTAAAAACCTTATTCGTACCTACAGATATTCTAGTTTTTTTCAAAATTATAATTTTTAAAAGCATTTTTTCAATTTACAGTTACAATTGACAGCTCATTTTGCAATATTATTGGAACAATAACATTTATAACCTACTTATTGTATTTTTTTTAATAATTGTACGTATAAAAATTTGAACTGTGTTGAAATATATTAACAATTACCTTAGTTAAATCGTTTACATGCTTTGGTATTTGTAGTACATATTTGAATAGAATATTAGCTACATATTTAAAACTACATAATAGAAAATACCACAATCGTTAGTTTTAATCTGAAATTATTTTGACAGTTTGAATTTTACAAGCCTTAATGTCGATTATAACAGTTTAAAATGATTTACAATATTTTTATAGATATTTTATCTTGTATTTCTATATTAAAGAATAAAATTAAAAATGGCGACCTGCCAAAAAAATTTCTATACGAATCAATAAACATATATGTTTCCATGGTAACAAAATATGAAATTAATTTAATAGACGAATTAAACGGATTTTATGTAAACATGGGGTGTTTATTTATTTATTAGTTAATGGATCTTTCTCAAAAATCAAACACAGGTTTATGGTTGTCAATTAACCGAAGCATTTGATAAAAAATAAATAAATCTAATATCGATTTTCCTTCTAATAGTAATTCATCTCAAAAGTTGGGGCCCCCCTTAAAGACCCTTTTAAAAAAGGCAAACATTTGAACTGTACATTGTATCACACAAAGAAAACAAAAAAAATAATAAAAAAAATCTGGAGTTTTATTTGAAAAATTTGGGGGCCCTATCTACCCCATTTTTGAACCTATCCAAAAAAGGCTCACTAGTTGTCCTTATAACACTTAGAGTCTGTATGCCAAATTTAAACCTTCTACGATGAGTGGAAATGCTCTAAATCTTGATAGGTGAGTGAGTGAGTGAGTCAGGGCACTTCCTTTTATATAGTAGATGATGTGAAAAGTTGAATTTTTGAAACCGCAGGTTTGTATCTCAAACCGTTCTTGAGATATAGCATATGAAAGATTTCGTTTTTTTCAAAATTTTGGAAAAAAATGGCCATAAGTTTTGAACGTGTGGTCGGAATTAATTTTCGTTCGCGGATTTCAAATCAGCATACCAAAATCTATATAATGACATGTATAATACTTGCCATATCTCATGAACGGTTTGAGATACAGACCTGCGGTTTGAAAAAAATCAAATTTTCACATCATTTTTAATAGAATAAACATAACTACTTTTAGATAAATCTAAAACACAAAAAAATTTCGTCTAATTTCATGATTGAAAAAAGAAATATGAACATAATGGTATGAAAATAAGAAAGAAAGTCATGATACTATGTTAACAATAATTTTAATTCTTTTCAAATTAATTTTTCATTTAAATCACGTTTTTTCAAATATAAAATTCAAACTAAAGAGTGCCAAAATTCACGTAAAATCACGCCTAGTAAAGCGATCGCTCCCCTTTCTCTTAAATGGGCATCAATGATTTTGACTTTACATACAGTAGATATTATTTATGATGCTTATATAGAACAACTCGTTCTAAATAATAAAAAAAAAGTTAACGAAGTATGCAAAAATAACCAAACTTTAAATATGAATAAAATATTTCTTCACATTTGATTGGCTCAATTTTCCATATACCTACACATTAAACTATATTTTCTGTACATAAACAGTTGCTTAGTAAATAATATTAACAAATGTTTTATTTTTGTTATTGGTAATGATCCAAATCGACTTTAATATATGTATTCAAATTTTTTAAAGCTCGTATGTTAACATTTCAACCCACAGAACTTACATAACTAAAACGGAAAATTTTATTTTCCTCGAAATCTAGTGATTTATTATGTACTCCTATATTTATATAGATACTTTGTTTTTAAAACATATACTTTTTACGTTTTTGATTTTGAACTAAAGGATTTATTATACAAATACAGTCGAAAAATCCTATCCAAGGAGACCAGTCATATTAGGTCGTAAAAGCCGATAGTCGCAAAAATCGATAGTCGATAAAATGACAATTATATGGGATTCAGTCGGACTTTTATTTTGAGTCGTTTAAACTGATATGTTGTATTAACCGATTTCGACTGTACTTTCAAAATATACCGGGTGTTAAAAAAAGAGTGTAAAATATTTAAAGAGGTAATAGTGTAGACCAAAATAAGCAAAAAACTTCTAATAAACATTTGTCCGGAAATTTTTCCTGAGGGAACTACAGCCCTCCAAAGATATTGCTCAAATTGAGTTTTTATTTAATATCTAGAGAACCCTTTCTGATAAAATTATGAAATTTGGTATTTGGTTTAGTAATAATAAGTGTTATCGATTTATCGTATTAACCAATTATAATTTAGACCCGGGATGTATGGGGTTAGTGGGCCCATCGATTTTTCTCTAGTATTTTTTTATTCTTTATTTTTTTCTTGAAAAAGAGACTTATAAAAGATTACATGACACAATATACACTAAAATATATTTTGTTTATTAGTCATAGGATTAATCGTTTTCGAGAAATATCTATGGTAAAGAAAGCATGCAGAATTTAACTTAATAGGGATGCTTCAAATTACAAATAATAAATTTGTATTCTTGTTCTATGATTAAAGGTAAGAAAAAAAGTTCATATAAAGAAACATCCTAATATGAATCCTCTTAGATCTATAGCCAGTTCTATTACTGTTACACGTACTTTACTAACTTGACTAAAAAACGAAATTATAAATGGTTATTTGTTGATAAGGATGCATTTTTGTGGTATACTTATGTTAACTTTTTTTCTTAATTTTTATCATAGAACAAGAATATAAATTTATTATTTGTAATTTGAAGCATCCGTATTAAGTAAAATTCTGCATGCTTTCTTTACCATAGATATTTCTCGAAAACGGTTAATCCTATGACAAATAAGCAAAATATATTTTTGTGTATATTGTGTGTCATGTAATCTTATATAAGTCCTTTATTCAAGAAAAGATTAAAGAATAAAAAAATACTAGAGAAAAATCGATGGGCCCACTGACCCCATACATCCCTGGTCTAAATTATAATTGGTTAATACGAGAACTCGATAATACTTATTATTACTAAACCAAATACCAAATTTCATAATTTTATCAGAAAGAGTTCTCTAGTTATTAAATAAAAACTCATTTTGAGCCAAATCTTTGGAAGGCTGTAGTTCCCTCAGGAAAAATTTCCGGACACATGTTTATGAGAAGTTTTTTGCTTATTTTGGTCCATACTATTACCTCTTCAAATATTTTACACTCTTTTTTTAACACCCGGTATACGCAGAAAAAAAAACTTTCAGAGGTAACATAATGTAAAGATTTCAATTATGTGCCTACTTGTTGATAAAAAATTGAGTCTTCCTTGAATTTTCTTATTCAAGAAAACTTTTATTAATATTACTCCATTAGTATTATAAACCTATTTGTATTAACACACTTTATATAAACTATATGTGTAACTATATAAATTCTCTTTCAATTTCCGGAGTGTTATCATATCTGTATACGTGATAAAAAATTATTAATACAATAAATAATACATACTATGTTAATCATATATGATTATACTATATTTTATACAAAATAATAATGTACACAAATGTAAAAAGCATAAGAATAAAACTGAAATCATACAGACATAAATATAATAGTTAGAAAAAAAACTGGTGTCAAGTAGCAGAATATTCTATTGCATTAAAAATATTTGCTCAACAAATGTTTTCATTTCATTCTCATATAACATTTAATCCTGCCTATTATATGATGTTTGAAAACATGTCATTTATGTCACAATAAACATGATTATAGAGATTTATATACCTTCACATAACGTTGTTCCCTTGTAGTTTCAAATAGCCAATAAGATTTTTTTTTATACACCTAATTAAAGGTATATTCAGTAATGCAACAAAACATAAGACTGTTTGACAAACAGAGCAAAGCAAATGATTTTATAGACTTAAATAATTTATCTGACCCTGAAGTTTTCTGATAAAAACGAAAATATAACCTTTTCATTATTTGCCCGTATTTTTTTATCTCTAATTATTTTATTATTAAAATATTAGCCTAAGGTGATTAAAATAAAACATTATGTTAACTTGTTATGGTACTCATGATTATAAATGACCCCCTCCCCCCATAAAAAATAATCTGGTCACTACAATGTATATTATTTACGTTGATATTGTAGTTTTTTTTATAATGCATATATTACATCACAAAAAAAATAAAACAAACTATGAGACAAAAATATCAAAAAACGACATTTTTTTATATTCCCAATGATATATAATATAGTGAGTTCTATATGTTCAAGGGCTTCAGAAGTCGATATAGATCTTGTAGATATTTGATCCAAATTCACCTGTCTACACCTGAGCTGTTGTAATTTAAACCTTACAGGTATGAAAAACCAGAATTCACATAAAAACATTATTATTCTTTTTTTGTGTCTGTAAATATTTTGAAGTTTATGTACTAAATAATATCCATGAGATATCAAATAGTAAATTCCTGAGAAATATACATTTCTTCTATTATGTTTCAGTATTAAAAGAAATAATGGGGTCTATATAATAATTCTCAATATATTCGAATTATTCGAGTATTAATGAACATATCTACATACAGTTTCAGTCAGAGCCATACGTAGGTAGTAGGTACACATTTTGAGGCTCAAGGCGTTCAAAAATTAAACTTATTTTAAACAATGTGTTAAATTGAAAAGAATTTTTGAATATTTTTTTTTTGCTATTCAGTACCCGAAAAACTTTTTATTTGCTCGAAGCCCCCCCCCCCCCCCGATTTTGCTCGAGTTTCCTCCTCCTTTTCTTACCTCGGGCTCAACTAGTTTCCCAATTATACAGGGTGAATTGTTTCTCTTAACAAATACGAATAACTTGAAAAATAAGCATTTTTAAGAAAAAATTTCAAATTAGTAATAAATGTTTAATCGTTTTAAGACCCCAATAAGTAAGGTTCTGTTTTTAGTATAGGATATTATAAATAATCCACAATTTATTGAAAAAAATTGTCCATCAAATCTTACAGGTTTTCAACAAATGAGTATTTTTTGAATGCATTTTTAGCTGTATTAAAAATAATTTTGTTTTTAATTTTGGTACATGCTTTTCTACAAGTTATTAGTTATAATAAAAAAATTGTATTGCTTAATTTTTTAAGGTTATTTTATAAATAATAACAATTATGAATCTTTATAAGAGGGGGAAGGAATAGACGTTTTCTAACGAAAAAAATAGATTTATTTTATTTTTGCAATCCGATCAACAAAACTGAAAATTAAAAAAAACAGCTTCCTTTGAAAATGTTTTACGGAAATCGCCCAATTTTAATATTTCAGCGATGCCTAAAACAAGTTAATACAAAAAATTCTTCTTTCTTCCAGTTCCTTATCCAAGAAAAATTTTACTAATATGACTCCACTATAATTACCAAACTTATTTAACCAGCAAATATTTGATTACTCAACTTGTACTGAATTTATTTAAGAAAAATATTTAAAAAATCATCTTTGTTAAAAAAATCGTTACTTTTAAAAATAATTAAACTAATTACAAAAACGGGTAAAATAGAATTACTATTGACACTTTCCCAAATGCACACAGTGTGTGGCCCCGTACGTTTCATTGCTCAATTTACAGTTGCCTTTTTTTAAACCCTTTCAAAAATAAAATCAAACGCGTGTAGAATTGAATCGTTTACAGACAGATAAACTCGCAATGTACAAAGTAGAAACTTACACTTGAATAGTTTTTCTCATTCTGGTAGCAATCACATGGAACTAACTATGGGATATTTAATGTTAACTGTGAATAATGTGTCGATAAAAAAAAACTAACTCGAACCCTCGAAACCGGATATTTTATAATTAATTTCTTACATTTGATTGACATAATTCTTGATTTCTGTATATGTGTATAATATTTTAAAACATCGTCGTATTTAGAAGCTTTACATTTTGTAATAAATAAAAAAATACAGCATCAACAACAATAAACATACAAATAAACAAAAAATAACAAACAATTAAATAAACAAGTAACTAAACAATAACGCTAAAAGGCTGTCTAAATGAGTTTAGCGACTCGATAGACAAAACACATCTAAATAAAAAAAAAAAAAAATTTGTAATATTTTTTTTAAAACTATAATTATTATAATTATACTAAAAATCTTCAGGGCTTTGCCCATATTTATTTCAAAATCAATTTGTTTATTTTTACACAATTTATTTGAAAATATCAACTCTAACTTTTCTCCTACGTACCTGACTTATATATTATATCATTATTAGTTTAGTTACGTCAATATCTAAGCACGTATCTAGATTTATAATTTAGGAGGGGGGGGGCATTGTTCATGAGATGGGCAAAAAATTAAAAGTATAACCAAATTAACTTTAGTTTATTTAATAAGCATTTTTATTTATTTATTTCGCTTCAATTTTAGCGATTTAGAAAGGAGGTATGTCCCCCTACCCCACCTTTTTAAATCAACATTACAGCTATCTTTAATTTTTTTATTATTTGTGTACACATTTTTTTTATTATTGAATAGGTCCTATTACCTTAATTCAATTTATAACCTTATATACTCGTATATAATCTTTTAATTAACTAATTTAAGGGTTTTAGGCTTGCTAACAATGAAAATTCGATCAAAAGTAGTTCATTATTTTTTTGAATCGGAACAGACAGATAAAAAATCTAAATATTATATTTTCAAGCTATACCGCAATATAAGTTTGATTTCGAATTAGTAATAATATAACTTACATAAAAATATGAATTTTATATTATGTATATGATGTATGAGAACTTGGTAAATAATCCCAAAACCTATAATCACACCAGTGCAAGTGATTAAGTTAATATATTTTAAGGAAACACTGATAAAGTTTTATAATGAAATCAACTTCCTTTTCATGAGTGATAAATTTTGTTTCTCACAGTAATATTTGTATGTTTTTAATACATATACACATTCGTAAAAATAAAATCAGTATTACTATAGACACGTAGATATTTGATAAAAAAATATCAGGCAATTGTAAGCCTTCTATGATTATATGCGAATGTTTATCTTTTTGACAATTAGACGGGAGTATATAGTTAGCAGTAGTAAAGTATTTAACAAAACAATTATACATTTGAGGTCCTCGTGGTTATCCTGATATGGATCTAGGCTTCTGGGTGTAAGCCATGTCGATTTGGTCGTGTTATCGGCCTACATTTCGACACACATTACAGTGGACATCTTCCGGGTTCTTTAAATTGTACATTTTTAATAATATTTTAAAACCGAGACTCTAGACAAAATAAAGTTATTAAAGTTTCGAACATGTCTCGTCAATAATTAAACACTCTCGTCTCGACCTCGATCTCGTTTTGACCAAGAAAAATATCATCTCAGCATGCAGCCCTATTGATAATTCATTTTAATTCCAATAAGTTTTTCTTGTAAGTCAATTTAAACTATAATTTTTTTTACAAATTTTTTGTTTACAATTTTTTTTTTCGAATATAATATTTTAGCTATAAAAATATTAAAAACGGTTCTGATTTTAATTGACCGATTATATAAAGTGTTAAATACTGCTGTTGCAATACAGAATGTTTCTGTTTGTATCATTAATAATGATTTTAATAAAAAGATGTTCGGATGACAAATATATTTTAAAATTGGACAAGTAGAAAGGGGTGCGCTCATTGTTAGTTGCTATTAACAAATGTGAATGCATTATTGACGCATAAATTTTGTCATGTCAACAGCAGTCAGCAACTTTATTTAATATGTAATTGCGAAATGCTTAACATTATTATCACTGACGCAGTTGAAAATAATAAAAATATATTTGTTTTTAACTAAAAAAATAAAGATAAATAAATATTATTTCGGTGATAAATAAAATTAAAACGCTTCCTCGAATATCTTTAATAAAAATTTAAATTTTCATCTATTAAATAATTTTAAAATATTGTGTAAAGTATATTTTATGAAACATTAGTATTTTTTATTAATTTTTTTGTATGTAAATACATTTTTTCTTGATTGGCACTATTGGCAGTATCGTTTTGTGAAAATTGAACCCATCTCGTCTCGTTCACGTGATCGAGGTCAGCACTGAGAAATGTTTTTTATTAATTTAAAATAGTAACTGATTTTTCAGTTTTTCATATATGTATAAAAAATATATTTTCATCAAAATCTCAAACAGTTTCGTCTGGTTCTCGTCCGAACTAAAGGCAATCTAATTTCAGCGTGCAGCTTTGGTCGAGTACAGTACGCACCTGCAACAGGCATAATCGAAGGATTAATATAATCCGGTTTCTTTAGTATTTTAATTCATTTTTAACCGACTTCAAAAAAGGAAGAGGATCTCAATTCGACAATATAAGTATATATTTTAAGTACACTGCCGTGCAAAAGTCTTTGGACACTCATTTTTTTGCTTATTGTAAATATAAAACTGCAAAATAGTTGATGAAAAATCTTAAATGTTGATAAAAGTACTTAATTACAACTTTTGTAATAATCCTAGCATATCTAAAATACAGCATTTAAAATTTTCCATGTTAAGGAAAATTTTTGAATTATATGCCTGAAAGGTCAGGTTTATTCATGTGAAAAGTATTGACGCACAGTGTCTTTCAAGCTAACGAGAATTTTTTTTTACTATTTTAACTGCTAGTAAACATATTCTTTTAAATCTTTTGGGGATTTTTATTGACTGAAATCTGTATATTTACATTCGAAATCACAGGTGTCCTAAAACTTTTGCACGGCAGTGTATGCACTGGTAGAAAGGATTTCTCAAACCATGTAAACCTTGTTTTGTATAAAACGAAAACAATATTTTCTTAAGATAAGCAATAATCTCTTAAACCAACTATAGTGTTCTTGAACGAAGGAATAACGTAGTTGGATTAAGAGTATGTTTATATTAAGAAAAAATTGTTTTCGTTATATACAAAACAAGGTTTTCTAGGTCCAATACAGTTTTTCTATGTAATCGGGCATATTTTGTTTGTTTGAAAGAGTATACTTTCGAAGTGGTACCATATAAATTTTATTAAAATCTGACCATGGTCATCAAAGATCTGAAAAGAGATCAACAAAAAACTTTTTAAGACAAAAAATTAAATTGATTTCAAAAAAGAATCCTAAAAATTCTGAAAAGTATATAATAATTAAATTTAACACTTTTTGAAGTTGGTATCAAGCCAATAAAAATATTTTTAAGAAAGTTTATTTTTTTAATTTTTTTTAATCCATTTTAATGTGACAATTTTCAATTAATGATGCACAGACATGCACGGATATGCCAAACTATGGTTAAACGGTCATTGATTATAAAAAATTAATAAAATAAAGGGTTGTTTTTTTAAATTAATTATTTTATTAACACACACACACACACATGCATTATGATTTACATGTGTATGTGTGTAGATATACAGAGAGGTAAGAGCATGCAATGCGCGCTAACAAACTGTAACTAACGCGCGGGTAATAGGGTTACAACTGAGAACACATGTTCAATTACACGCACGTAGGTACAGGCAGCGCCTCCTGTGTTTAATGTACTCGTAAATCATAGCTCTGTTTGTTCTGTCCATCTCACGCCGGAGCTATTGTCTTTATTTGTTCTAAACGGTCTGTATAAAAAAGGATATATGTGTCGTAAAAACTGGAGCTATTTATCATTTGCATTTCTTATGAGAATTCGCTTCATATTTGATTTTTTTTGTATTGAGATTTCTTATTACGTTGTATATGTAATGAAGACTTGCAGAATAAAAGGTGACATTTATAATTACATGTATCATTTGTATTACTTTTGAAAATAGGGTTAGCTTGATACACGTACGAAAAAGTAAGAAGGTATTTCAGGAAATTAAAAAAAATGTAATAAGAAACAAAAAATATTAATAGACTTTTTTTAGATATTTTTTTTTATTTTGTGAAATTATGTATAATGTATTAATGTACAGTAGAAACCGGTAATAACGACCTCAAAGGGACCGGTCAAATTAAGTCGTAAAAGCCGACAGTGGTAATAACCGGCTACAATAGAATTATATGGGTTTCAATTGGATTTTTATTTTGATTCGTTAAAACCGGTACGTCGTATTAACCGGAGTCGTTATAACCTGTTCCTACTGTATATAAAATAATTCATTAAATATTATGTTAAACACCTTTCTTGAATTCCTTTAGGATCAATATAATATAAAAACCAATTAGCCGAATTGCAAAATCGACATTAATTATTAAGTTATTTAACAATCTTACTTATTATTATTATTATTACTTATTACTTTTAATTAATAGTAAAACAAATTAAATATTTTGAAAGATCATAAAATGTATTTACTGATTGCGGTGTACAACTATAAGTTTCTGTAATTAGCATGCAAACATATGCTGGGAGGAAAATATTTCATAACAATCACTAAATTTTTAAAGAAATATTACTATATGACGTATAGTAATCTTGAAAAACGGTTCAAAATATTGTAATTCTTGCTAGGCCACGTGTTACTAAAGTTATAAAAAATAGTAATTTTTGGGTAAAGGATAGAAATCTATAAGTATTATTGATATAGTTTAATTTGTTTTACTAATAAAAAATATACTATTATATTAATATAATTAATTTTACACAATCGTAGTATTTATTGTATTGTTTTTTAATTGAAATGAACAAAATTGTGAAACACTTAACAAATAATTCAACTTAAGAATAATTAGTTGAATAAATCATGTAAATGATATTTATGAATTAGTAAAAATTACCTATAAAAAAATTACAATGGAGATTGTAGAAGCTACTCAATTGACAGTATATGTTGAAACTGATAGTATTTTTTTATACAAAATTGAAATTTTTAATTAGCAACTGTAATTTTTATTAAAAAATCGACTCCATTTTTCTCCGTGTGTGCGTCTTTTCGATAAAATCGTAACTTTGTTAATTAATAACTTTGAGTTGCATTTTTGCGAAAAATAAATAAGAATAAAATCGTCTTAAAATTGATCAAAAAACGAAAAAAATGATTGTCTAAAAGCAGTGGAGATTAATGTACAAGTGTGTACACCATAGAATTGAAATTCATAACGATTCGACATCCTGTAGCATGATCCAATAATACAAGGTATGTTTGACAGTTCATTTATTCTTACTGTGACGTCACCGTCACAAAATTTTCTTTCTGAAAAACGAAATGTAAATAAATAAACGATAAAAACTGTTTACATAATAGTTTTTTTTAAATTTTTTAGTAAGTATGTACTATATATTTTGAAGAACAACACACATATGTAAATTTCTAGTTGATGTAATACGGTGGTATTATGTAAAATAATCACAACAGACCTTGTGTTATTGGATCATGATCCTGTAGAGTGATTTTGACTATATAAGGTTACAAACAAATTCTTTTTGTACTTGATATTCATATTTCAAATAAAAATGATGGTTAAGAAAACTAAATTATTTGTTTACTTTTTAGTTTGTTTAAAAGTATTTACTATTAATTAAAAAGTGATAAAACATATTTCGATACTGTTATAGTTCTAACTGTTAGTAATAATAGAATAATTGTATAACGTTGTAACAAAATACAGAACAGTTGTTATCTATATAAAAAGTTATATATTACCAATTTTCAACGCCACCCTTGATGTTATCGGCTGTAATTTTGTTAAAATCAGGAAAAGGGGTAAAAGAACAATCACAATGTAACTCCAATTCGATAGATAAAAAGCTTTATTTATTTCTGATATTATATATAATACAAAGAGGGGGCTGACTTTCACATTAAGACCATATACACATAAATAATGTTACATTAAAATATAGCAAGGTTTTAGGGTTATTCACAATATTGTTTTCAATAAAAACCTCGAAATAATTCTAAATATCACAAATAACATACATTTTTCAAATATAACGAAAAATATTATATAAACTAGTTAAATCAGTATCACATTAAAATTGAATAAGTCGAAAGATAATGCTAATTATGATGTCCATGACTTAGATCATTCTTCTTTCTTCCCTGTAAAATAATGATATATTAATATAATAAGCGTTAAATTAAAGGTGCGGGAACTGTATTTCGGTCTAGAAGGAAACAAACACTTATTGGATCCATGCAAATTAAAGCATTCGAATATGCAAACATAAATGTGCAATAGTGCAATAATATCAAATAGTAGTAACGAGTAATAGTTCTCTAATAGAATCTGGAAATATTAGGCTCCTGATGAGGACTTCTTGTGTAGTCGAAACGCGTGTATATATTAATTTTAAGTGAGAAATACTTTTAATTTATTATTTGTTCACTTAATTATTTGTAGAAAATGTCACAGCATAAAAAAGCAGTGTCTGCCTCAATTAAATAAAACTTGACACCCTAAAAAGGGACTTGAAACAGTAATTTCTTTTGAATCCAACCTCTCTACTTCGATAACTGAAAAAATAGCAAGGCTTTAGTAATATATCAACGACAATTCTTATGCGGCGTTTACATCGATAAAACAAAAGAAACACGGTGTTTTTGTGACCAAAAAGCAATAAACCCTATACATTTTTAAATACGAACTATTTTAAAGATACGATGTTTCTGTTTTGTTTTTTTCGGTGTAAACACCGCATTAGCGCAATCCACGAAGTGGTAGTCCTTATATGCTCGATTTTCCGTCCGTCCGTCTGTCTTCCACCGCGATATCTCGGTTCCCTGACCACCTAGAGACCTCGGGTTTTCGCTAAATGGTAGGTCTGTGGTTTTAGTTTAGCCCGTTTTAGGAATTTTTCCGGTCATGACCCCCCCCCCCCCTCTTCATTTTTTTTCATATATGGCTTCATGTACCTCGTTGGACTCGGAATTGATTCATGAAACGATTGGCAAGGGTATTTTTTTAGTTGTGTCCATCAAGTGGGTTGCGCAGCAACACCCACGTGTGGGTTTTGATAAAATTTTTTATAAGATAAAGTTTTGGAGAAATTCCGAAAAAAACATTTTATGAATAAAACAGCAAAAGGTAGGTTTGTAGTTAGGTAGCTTCCATCCGTGTACAACATTTTTGTATATATTTTTTTAATAAATGAAACGTTAGAAATATCGTATATTGTATTTGTAATTTATTGTATATAAATTTAACTTTAGATTGTGACAGGTAGAAAAGTATAAAATCAACATACATTGTAAGAAAGATATCAATATAAACATATTTCTATACTCTATTTATCCATTCTACAACCGTACAAATGAAATGAAAGATAACTATTTGAAAAAAAAACCTTTGAGACACGAAATCGATCTAAAAAATATATGAAATTCAGACGGAAGAGTATTGAAAGAAACGCCACACATTCCTTGTGACTTATGTATAAAACACAATCACCCTTGTCAACAGAAGCACCCCTCGCGCGCCTGGACGCACGTTTACAATGGTGACAATTTATTAAAAGGTCCTATTTAGCCCTCTGTCACAAAAGGGCGCGCAGGTATGAGTTACATAACTCCGGCAACAGATTTATATGTACAAAGGTAACGAGCTGTCAGAACATAAACAAGTTAACAATTGAATGTATACATACTCTGTAAGGACTGTTCACAATTTTAGATATATATTTCTCTAGTCATTACTAGTAGCCTTTTGCTTGCCGAAGAGCATGATGGTTCAATTCACTTAGCATCCATATACAAATCAATACAACTATAATGTCCGGCATTACCCGCACGGAAATATTTATACGTGGAATATACGTCAAATCATACGTCAAATCATACGTCAAAGTATACGCCGATTATATATTTTCGTATATGGAAATGTATGGATTTTGCCGCTGTACGTATCCGTTATATATACTTTAAATATACGTAAAATATATTTGTACGTATAATATTTATATACATATTTGATACTTACGTATATAAAAAGTATACGTATAAATATATTTTACGTATATTTAAAATATATCTGATGGCTATACGTACAGCATATACGTACAATCCATGCATTTGGCGTATACGCAAATGTATGGATTTTGCCGCTGTACGTATATCTATCATATATATATTTTAAATATACGTAAACTATATTTATACGTATAGTTTTTATATACATATTTACGTATATAAAAATTATACTTTTAAATATATTAATCATATATTTAACGTACATTCGACATATAACCTTTTAGTCAGGCCCTGATAGAGGGAGGCTAGGAAAGCCATATGGCCCGGGCCCCGTGGCAGCTCTCTCAGGACCTGCGTATAATATCGAATATATTAAATTTAGATTTTCATACGTGATATTATCGTAGGATACGAAAATATAGTTAGAAATAATTACCAGAGTTGAGATCATTAAATATTTATTGAGAATATATAAATGAATATTTTTTACTAAAAACAAAATGTGTTTAAAATAAGAAATAATTTATGAAGAATCTTGTTTATTTTCTGAATTGCTGCTCTTTTTGTATTATTGTCTTTTTGTGGGTCCTAAAAAAAAAGTAATTGATAAATTCGACTATCAAAAGAACTTTGTTGTTTTAAGTTTTAAGTAAACAGATATTTTTACTTACTTCAATTTCAGTTTTTACTCGATTGCAATTTCTCAGTGCAATTGAATAGAAATTTACAGTTTTTAAAGCCCAAAATTTCACAATTGTATTATAGCGTTTATCTATCACACTCTTTCGCTTTACGTTATATTGTCCTCGTCCAACTCAAAATATTTTATGTACACGGAGAAAACGAAACACCAATGAGTATTGTTTTGGAACATTAATCTAGTCAATGTAGTGTTTTTTTATCGTAAAAAACCAAGCATTACGGTTGTGACAGCAATGAGACTGTCAGACACACTATAGGGAAATGTTTTGAGCATCACAGCAAAAGCAGGTAATTGTTTCTGCGTATGATCTACTTACGGATATAACCAAATTAAATTAAACAGTTATTTAGAGTTGAACCACTGAACCGATCTCGATGAAATTTGGCAGGAAGATAGCTTACATCCTGAGAAAGGGCGTAGGCTACTTCGAATCTAAAAAATTCATCCCCTAAGAAATTGCAAGGGGGTGGAAATATTAGTATGAGAAATATTTCACCCCCTGTCACATATTAAGGGTTGTAATTATTTTCATTCGATCCGGCGGGAAAAATACTACGGGAGTGAGGAGTTTTAGGGGGAAAAACAACCCCCTATCTCCCATAGGAACCGAGATATTTACGATTTTGTAAAATGAATGAAAACCAAAACAAAAAATATATAAATATATTTCACCCCCTTCCACATATGAGGTTGTTGTTTCTCCCCTATAAACCCTACCCCGTGGTATTTTCCCGCCAGATCGAATAAAACTCATTACACAACCTTTTATATGTGCAAGGGGGTGAAATATATTATATATTTTTTGTTTTGGTTTTCATTCATTTTACAAAATCGTAAATATCTCGGTTCCTATGGGAGATAGGGGGTTGTTTTTCCCCCTAAAATCCCTCACTCCCGTAGTATTTTTCCCGCCGGATCGAATGAAAATAATTACAACCCTTAATATGTGACAGGGGGTGAAATATTTCTCATACAAATATTTCCACCCCCTTGCAATTTCTTAGGGGATGATTTTTTTAGATTCGAAGTAGCCTACGCCCTTTCTCAGGATGTAAGCTATCTTCCTGCCAAATTTCATCGAGATCGGTTCAGTGGTTCAACTATAAATAACTGTTTAATTTAATTTGGTTATATCCGTGAGTAGATCATACGCAGAAACAATTACCTGCTTTTGCTGTGATGCTCAAAACATTTCCCTATAGTGACCTATAGTGTGTCTGACAGTCTCATTGCTGTCACAACCGTAATGCTTGGTTTTTTTACGATAAAAAAACACTACATTGACTAGATTAATGCTCCAAAACACAACTCATTGGTGTTTCGTTTTCTCCGTGTAGCTGCACTATTCACTATTTATGTCTCTTTTTCGTTGATTTAAATGTATCCCAATTCTGAATTTTAATATAAAAACACACCAAATATCTTTATTTTCACTTAATTAACTTTATTTCTTACAAATACTAACAATTTACGCCTTAATTCGGCATACATAATCAAAGCATTAGTACGTCAGCTGACGTCTTCCTACACATAAGTTCTTATTCTTTTTCTTTTATATGTACTTTTTTGGCGGTATATTTAAAACTTTATTTCAGTATATTTTTCGACGGACGGAATAAAAATAAGTAGATATACAGGGTGGGCCAAGTAAAACGAAACGGGCGCGGTTTTGGTCATTTAAAATAAGATTTTGAAAAAAAGCTCGAACACGTCGATTTTGCTTTCAAGGGGGACATCTTTTGGTATAAAATTTTTGCAAGAATCTTTTCAACCCTCAGCGCTATGAGCGCAACCCTTAAAATTTTAAATAGCATGATAGGGTAAGTGATACCTCATTTGAAAGGTTTTTTCAATCTGAATACGGAGCTATTTGATTTTTTCGAATCTGTTTAGTTTTAGTCAAGTTATTGACATTTTGAATTCCATAAATGCAATGATTTTCTGATCAAAAAACAAATATTTACAACTAAAATTTAAAACAAAACAGGTTTATTTTATTATCAAATAGTTCAAAAACATCCAGTTTGGACATTTATTGAATTAATTAAAATTTTGGATATAGATAAATTTTTTTTAATAATTTTTATTTTTATTTTTTAATTAATTCAATAAATGTCCAAATTGGATGTTTTTGAATTATTTGATAAGAAAAACCTACTTTCTTTTGAATTTTAGTTGTAAATTTTTGTTTTTTGATTAGAAAATCATTGCATTTATGGAATTCAAAATGTCAATAACTTAACTAAAACTAAACAGATTTGAAAAAATCAAACAGCACCGTATTCAGAATGAAAAAACCCTTCAAATGAGGTATCACTTGCCCTATCATGCTATTTAAAATTTTAAGGGTTGCGCTCGTAGCGCTTAGGGTTGAAAAGATTTTTGCAAAAATTTCATAGCAAAAGATGTCCCCCTTGAAAGCAAAATCGACGTGTTCGAGCTTTTTCTCAAAATCTTATTTTAAATGACCAAAACCGCGCCCGTTTCGTTTTACTTGGCCCACCCTGTATGAACATAAAAATGTTTATTAAATATACGAGGAATATTGTTACAGAAAGTATAAAAAAAATATACTTGAAAAGTATATAGGTATGATATTTGATGTATACATCAAATATGTGTAGAAAAACAATTAAAAAATATACTCAACAAGTATAAAAAAAGTGCCCTAAAGTATATGCTAAATATACAGAAAACATATTTTTTTCGCACATAAAAATATAATTTCCAAGCGTATATACAAATTTCATATTGAGATATATTCAAAGTATATTTTAAATATATTTGTTAAATACATTTAAAATGTATACTTGGAAAGTATTTCAATTATATGTGCCAAATATAAATGAGATATACGCTCCGTACATTCTACGTATACGCCGTATACTTTATTTATAATTGTCGTATACGAGAATTATGTAAAATTTATTTTTTATACTTGCCGTATACAAAATTTATAAAAAAATATACGCCGTATACTTTAAAAATATATTTCAAGTATAAAAATTTCCGTGCGGGTTACCGACACTGACTAGGTAGACAAAATTTTATTTGCTTGCAACTTGCAAGCACTTTCAACTGTAGTATTAAACTTATATGAGATTGACAGTTCTCTTGAAGTTTCATAAAGTATTTGATATGTTTCACACACGCATGGTAAGTAAACACCAACCGTATTAAAACAGTGGTGATGTTATGGAAATTATCTTATCGGAAATATCTTTTTTATTACGTTTGTTGATTTCATTACTTATCTATAAGTCCGTTCAGAGGCGTAGATAGCTTTTAGCCGTTATGGAAATATTTATGGTGAAAAATCTTGTTATACCGATTTTTCCTTGCGCTCCAAAAACTACCATTCACTTTGAGCATTGAATGCGCGAGTAGGCTGATGATTAGCCGAATAGTGCATATGACATTTTTTACATAAAATTTCATGTTTAATCTTTAATTCCTATAATATTTTTTTCTCTGAGCTGTAGTTCGGATGAAAAATGGGAAAAATTGGAATAAAATTCACTCCAGGAGTAGTTTTTCATCTGAAAGGGGATGTTGCATCCACGATTTAGGTGGGAACTTTTCGGGATCTTATTCCGAACCCTTCTGAGAGTACGTGTACAAAATATCAAAACTTTATGATTTTTTTCTTCTAAAATATCTAATTTACTTGGACTAATATGACAGTATTAAATCTTATAAAGTTATATTTTTAATTATAAAAATGTAATTTTATGTGGTGTAAAGTACAAAAATTGGTTATATTCTTCACTAAAGTATTTTCTTTATTAAAAAAATGCTCGTATATCATAATCATCTCATAATTTTTGTAGACTCATGGTGGGGTTTGATCCTCTTAATCTCCCCCCCTAACTACGCCACTGAGTCCGTTTATAAAAAATATAAAAAATTTTTTGCATTTAATTGTGTTCCAGTTAGAATCAATAGAATCATCAAAGTTAATTAAAAATAAAAGTAATTTAATATTAAGTAAGGATTCTTCAGTTATACATATTAATTAATCAATTAACTATTTAGTTAAGAATTAAACCGGTACCTACATATACAATATACTTTTCTTAAAATGTATTGAAAATTGGAAAGACAAAAAATGTCATTATGAAAACATTAAAAATACAATTAAATTTAATATTCAAAACTTTCAAAGAATCTTTAGAAAATATTTATTTAATTATTATTTCTTTTTTTTGTAAATATATTTTAGTTCGTAAACATTAAAATGTTCTAGTAACCTATTGTAAATAATGCAGTTTTATTTGGTCGAATGCATTTCTTTTCAAAAAAACAGCAACATTTTCTCAGATAATACATCACTTGAACAGAAGGGAGTCGCTACTAGAAAATGGGGATGTGCTTCTTGAAAATGAATTTTAACGTGTATATGGATATTTAAGTATAGTGAATGCCGACAAAAGGCTCGACCTTGCCCCTTCAGATAGCAGTTAAGTGTTTGAAATTGATACATCGATAGTTTTGTTGAACACGTTTTGTGTCAAACTTTAACTTTACCTGCTACCTTTTTCTTATTTATTTTCTTAAACTGAGATAAAACTACAAGATAGTATTTAATATATATGTATAAGTATATAGTTTAATGAATAGGGGGCTCTTAATATTGTATAGGGATGAAAACTGTAAAAATATAGAACAAGGATTTTATATGATTTATTGTTTTTTAAGGGGGAGGGGGCGCTGGATTATAGCGACGGTGAAAAAGAAATAAGATAATTCACCCACAACAGCGCATAGTTGAAGTGAAATTTATTTTAAATAAATAAAGTTTAAGTATATAATTAAATTAATAAACAAACGTATTATTTTACCAACGTAAAATGAGTTGTATGCATTAATCTATCTTTCTTTTATGCATTTACTCTTGTCTCTCTCACGCATAACCGACGTTAAGTCATTTGTACGTTCGTGGTATTCATCCATCTTTCTCTCAGCGTTTCATCTTTAAAACGTATCGAATTTTAAAATCTGTCGATGTCATTCCAATTCACTAGTCTTATTCAAGAAGTTTCACTTCAAAATCTTGCCAAAATACAAGAAAATTTGCTTTCATGAGATCAATGAGGTCAAATTTCATATAACTTTTAAATGGTATTATTGATAACAATAAGAACACGAAAAATATTTTATATTAATATTTATTTAATAATTCTATATAACATCATATGATACATTTAAAAATAAACAACACAAATATCATTACTTATTAATTACAGTCGAACCACATAAAGCAGTCAAATATATTGCAAAAACATTCCTTTTATATGACTGTTTGTTATATGTATAATAATATGTCATTATTACTTAATAATAATTATATATACACAAACAATCATTGAATAAATATATGTACACATAACTAAATAAAATGTAAAACTTGATTGATTGCGTCAAACCTTGGGCAATATGTTTGATATGAAAATAACTTTGATAGTTGGAAGAACAATACTTTTTATTTGATATATACCATAATATCATTTTCATAATTGCGTTTTTTTTTAAGATATTAGCCGAAGAAATTTAGAAACGATAATAACTTAATTAAGACAATATAAAGTCTTAAGTTCTTAAGGCTTAGCATCCAAGAATAACGCTGTAACAACTCCGGAGTTGTCACATGCCATCCGCGTGAAACAGATTTTCGAGGTCGACGCACCACATTTTAGCTTTATTCGTAAATGCCAAACCTTTATTATTTTTATTATAAATTAATAAAAAAAATTATACTATTTTTATTAAATTTATTTTCTTTATCGAAATAATTATTTCATGACCACTAACGCAGTTAATCAAGTTTTATATTTGATTACATTTTTTAATAAACATGTGCGCACATATCAAAGCTGTATTATTACATTACATGCTTACAAATATAATAAATATATATGAATTTATTGATGTGTACAGAAAATACTATTTACATATGTTAATGAATTAATTCTATTTAAAAAATATATATACTAAAATTTTAGATTTAAGTGGGCTCTCACACCGGTGCAATATAGCAATATAGAAACTAGCAACTTATAACTAGCAATATTATTGCTATCTGTCAATATACATTGAATCGGGACATATTGTCTCACACCAAAGCAATATGATATCGCTTTATTGCTAGTTTCTAGTAGTTACTATATTGCTATATTGCTCCGGTCTGAGAGCCCACTTAAAGTTATAAGTTTTTCTGTATTTTATTGTACACACAAATAAAAATAGATAAAATATTTTTATTACTGAAATAAATCGGCATAATACATATAAATTAAAAGCAAATACATACAGAGAATTATTTAATGTATCTTTAAAATTGTGAAAGAATAATATATTTGAAATATTTATAGAAAAATATTGCAATGTTCAAAGCTCTTAAAATCTCTTCTTTTTATTTTCCTTATAGTTATAGTATCAAGTAAAGAAAGTAAAGACTTTTGTAAACTGTTACATAATATTGCTTAGATTTACCTCGTGTTGCACAAAGCAAAATAATTCACGATTAGTTAACCAGTTGTTTTCAATCCATGATTAATGTTTATTCTAAACTTATTCTCAATTTGTAAATTAACAATTCACAAAATATGATAATTATAACCTTATAATATGCATCATAACCGTGATTGTATTTTAGAATAGACGTAATAATGCTTTGAAAACAACTGAATAACTAATCGAGAATTATTTTACTTTGTGCATCCCGAGGTTAATCTTACGATTTTTTCAACATTTATTAAAAATTATAAAAATGTCTTAAGAGGAAAAATCAGTTCTAAAAAAGGTATTTTAAAATTGAAACTTTACTTTTTCGAGTTTTTGCATAAAATTTTTTAACATTATACACCTGCATAGAATTTACAATAAAATAAGTTTAATTCTTTGCTTAAATACTTTAAAACAGGGTACGAAATGGTAGTTATCAATAATAAATATCGTGATAATTATCACAATCATTATTTTGATAATAAATTTAATTGATGTTACTCAGCTATTAAAAGATTTCCCCGATCATCTGCGGTGAATCAATATTGATTATGACAGTTCACTCTTGCTTTGTTTTCTTTTAGTTATGAATTAATAAAAAATGTAAGGATATAGTAAAGATATTTCATATATTAAAGAAGAAAGGACAATAATCTAATAATTATCATAATATCGATTATAACCTAACAAATATTGGGATAAAAAAAAGAGATTTCAGTTTTTTTACCATATTTAAAGAGCTTTGTAATTTGTATAAGTGTACACCTCTTCGATAACGAAATAGAATTAAACAATTCTAATAGATACATAAAATCGTGCATAATTTTGATAACATGTAACACCAAAACAGTCATAATAAAAAAGGTCTAACTCTGTATGTATTCGGAGACAAGTATATAACATTCCTTCTACCATGTATCAAATTCAAACTGATTTGCATAGAGAGCGTGCAGTAGACAAAAGGGCAGCCGTTGTGCATTTTAGAGTTGCGACAATAGCACTGGGGCTGTGATGTGTTGATTTAGCATCTGGTCAAGTTACAAGCTCGACAATCAGATCTATAAAAAGTGTATCGTTTATTTAAGGCACACGATTATTTAATGACAACAAATATCAACTGTGAATGTCGTTTGTAAATCGAGTGAATGGTTTCGTTTTTGGAAGTGTAAGTTGAGATTTAGTTCTATTATGAAATAAGTATTTATTTTGATCATTTGTGTCAGAATACGTTGATTGATTTGTTAATTCTATAATTAAGTGTTTGACTCGAATAATCATTTTTAAAATATTTAAAAGTTTTTCAGATTTTTTTTAATAAGGTACCTATTTGACAGCCCGGGAAAAATTGTAGATCTGCAGAGATCTACTCAGATCTCGACAGATCTCCATTTTGACATTATATTTTTCATTGGTTTTTGATCTGTGGAGACTTGCAAAGATATACAACGAGCTACAAACATCTCTGAAGAACATTGTAACGTTGAAAATTAATTAATTTTCAACGTTTTAATCTCTATCACGATCTACAACGATCTTTATAGATCCTTTTAGATCTTTGTAGGTCATTGTAGATCTTTGCAAGTCTCCACAGATCAAAAATCAATGAAATATATGATGTCTCAAAATCGAGATCTAAGTAGATCTCTGCAGATCTATAATTTTTTCCCCGGAGTATACATAATAAATATTAAAATGTTGTAAAAAGTGTATAGCATATGTTACAAAAATATGCAATCGAGTGTTTTTTACGTTGTTTTAAATCAGTATTTTAATGCACACAAAAAAACTGTATTGAACCAAGAAAATCTTGTTTTGTGTATAACGAAAATTATATTTTCTTAATATAAGAAAAGTACTCTTAATTCAACTACATTATTTCTTCGTCCAAGAATACTATAGTTGGTTTAAGAATATATTTCTTATCTTAAAAGAAAATATTGTTTTTATTATATACAAAACAAGGTTTACTTGGCTCAAGTAAACCTTTCTACCTGTGTAGTAAACCTAATTTAATATTGTAAAAGTTAACCTGCTTGTCACGTGATAAGAAACGCGTCTGGCACACCGGTTAGTGTTGTGACGTCACAATACTAATAACAAGGCAGTTCGTATATATACTACATACAGTCAAAATACTCAATTGCTACCAGTTTATTTATGTACAATGACGTCGCACATACCACGTGATTTTTAATTAGAGTTAAAGCGGGAAATATTTAATTTTAATTTTTTGGCATTATTTTGAAAAAAAAAACATGAATCTATTTCATACATACACACAATTTACAATCTATTTTAAAGTTTAGTCAAATACCCTATTTTATTTATATATTCTAAAAATTTTCTGTAACTTGGTAAGTGTGTATATAAGTAAAAATTCCATTAAAATCGGTTCAGTAGTTTTTGTGTCAAGTAGAAATAAACAGACAAGATTATATTGCTTTTAAACTGACATATAGATAAAAAATAAAACATATTTTTGCATGTTTATTTCTGATAAAGTACCTACTTATAAAAATATATCATGTTCAATAGGCAAAACATTCAAAACCACTTCAGTTTCAATCAAATCAAAACAGACCACTTCAACAACTCTTATTAAAAAAATAGTATCAAAAATATTCCACGCGTTTCGAGTGGCCCTTTTGTCTACAGCATTCCTGTGCGCACATACAACACAACAATACAGTGGGGGGAGAGGGAGGGTGTTCACGGGGGTGTAATTGGAAGGCCTACTTGCAGGGAGAGTCCATGTCGTGGCGGTACAGGACCGTGGCAACGGCCGGAGACTGCGCCTCCACCGTGGTGTCCCCCTGCGCCCGTCACGTGGTGACCTCCGTGTAGAGCTCCCGCCGACATGCGCAACTGAAACAAAAGACAATTGTATAAGTAAACAATTATTGTGCACAAAATGACAAATATGTCGCAAGCAGAATTCAATTCAGATCTGGTACATTGTCTATTAATATTAACAAGTACACTGGTAGAAACGTTTATATGGGTCAAAAAACCCTAGGTATCGTTTTTGGTAACTTTTATTTGGTCTATATTTTTTAATAGACTTAAAAAACGAGGAAGGTTTTTAATTCGTCCTATATATATTTTTATGTATGTACACAAGTATTTGGACACTCATTTTTTTGAGTATTGTAATTATATAAAACTGCAAAAATGTTTGATAAGAAATCTTAAATGTTGATAAGAGTACTTAATTACAACTTTTGTAATAATCCTAACATATCTAAAATACAGCATTTACAATTTTCCATGCTAAGGAAAATTTTTAATTATATGCCTGAAAGGTCAGGTTTACTCAAGTTGAAAGTATTGACGCACAGTGTCTTTCAAGCTAACGACAAATTGTTCTTTTTTTACTATTTTGACTGCGAGTAAACATATTCTTTTCGCTATTTTGGGGATTTTTATTGACTGAAATATGTATATTTACATTCAAAATCACAAGTGTCCAAATACTTTTACACGGCAGTATAACTCTGACAAATATGCACCTATTCAGTGATTTTTTTGTTTGTTTGAAAGAATATACTTCCAAAGTAGCCCCAAATAAATTTTATCAGAATCAGACTATGGAATTCTTAGGTACACTACTCAAAAAAGAATAAATAATAATATTTAAATTTAACAGTTTTTGAAGTAGGCGCTAAGCCAATAAAAACCTTTTTTTAGAAAAAAACATTAAATCTAACCGACTTCAACAATTTTTATTGTTATTATATCCCTTTTCAATGTTTTTTAAGTTGGTTTCATATAAATTAAATTATTTAAAAGTTTTTTTTTCTATTTTAGGTCAAAAATTTATCTAATTTGACTGATCTATATAAGGCTAAAAATACACTTTTATATATTATACAAAAATGAAAACAATGCCACGAACCGATCGCTAGTAATTGATAAATATTCAAAAAATCACATGTTAATTTTAAAAATAAAACATTCTCTTTCACCAGTAGAAACCCCTAATATACAAAACCCACCCATTTGAACAATCAACATAAACATATATGTATGTATGAACGCAGCAACGATGTTAATTAACGACTGAGAGAACCGTTTACGTACACACAAAATCTGCATAGAAAGAAATCCACTTTAATTGATAGAATATCCCGGGAGCATAGTCGTGATCACGATCTAGCACTCGACACAAAGCCAGAGAAGCGTCGCCCGGTGAGACCCGTGATTACCGACGGTCGGTCCGCTAACTGTGGCCACGTGGCTCTCGCTTTGTAAATAGACACGAAAATATGCACACTCTTGTCATTAACCCTAGTACGATTTCAATTATATTTCCTCAATGACAAAGATTTGAAATAGGAGATGGAATAAACATTAATAGAACACTATATTTATTCAAAAAAACATTCGTGTACACAGAAAAAAATAATTTGTCTGTGTGTTAAAAGATTTGATCATGTAAAAAATTTGTGATCGATTTTGCTCCGATAGAGCTTGTTTTGTTAATATGATAATATTTTACCAATATCTACGTTTATCTTATTGATAAATGTATATTATTATTAACAATGTTCTTATCACGGTAAAACATATATTTTAAATACAAAAAAAAATTTATAAATGACATCACTGAATTTATAATATCGAAAATTGCACTTTCACTAGTTGGGTGCTGTAAAAAATATCCACACTGATAAATATTTATTAATACAACCATTTTTTAGATAAACATGAAGATTATATTTTTCAAATGAATAAAATATCCGCAATAAGATTTTTTAATTGTTATTATATTGAGAAAATATTGTTATATTAACAAGATAAATTTATTTAGCATTTTCCATCTCAAATTTTCAATAAGATCGAGTTTTTTTCTGTGTATTACTAGCTATTATTTGCGACTTCATCCGCGTACATATTTCGGTTATGATAGTCGATATAATAAGTTTTTAGTTTCACATTTGCACGCTAGATGTCACTATGCACATACAAAAGTACACACACCAATTTTTTTATTTAATCAATTTTCGGGATACAAAGAAGCCTATGTCCTTTCTCAGGATGCAAGCTATACTACTAGACGTACATATAAATAAGACTTGTGACCCCTCACATCCACTCATATTCATATTTTTTGTCTGATTCGTACTTTTTTAATTATTGATCGAGTATTTCAATGAAAAAACATTAATTATAATATTAATAATATTAAATTAGTTAAGAATATTTTTCTAAAATTCAGACAGTCATTACTCGTTGAAATACGAATCCGACGAAAAATATGTACTATACCTATAACCTTTTGGTAGAGAATTTAACTATCTTTAATATTATATCTAACTGTTTTTGCTCATATAAGACATAACAGTGAGAGTGAGAGAGCAATATGAACGCACAGAGTAGAGAAACACGCTTGGTTGTTAATTAAAATAAAGATTGTCGCCGGTAAGAATCTTGAAATTGAAATATACCATATTGTTAACGTTCATTTAAAGATTATTAAAAAAAATTATAAAGTATGATAACATGAGTTTTAAAGTATATAGTTTTATGATTGAAAATACCTAAATTCAAGGTATCATGAACCTTACAAAAATTATAACAAATAAAGGAGTAGAGTAAGTGGGCTCTCACACCGGAGCAATATATCAATATAGCAATATAGTAACTACCAATTAGAAACTAGCAATATAGCGATATCATATTGCTTTGGTGTGAGACAATATGTCCGATTCAATGTATATTGACCGATAGCAACAATATCGCTAGTTATAAGTTGCTAGTTGCTATTTTGCTATATTGCTCCGGTGTGAGAGCCCACTCATAGTTGTGAGTGTAAGGACCTTTTTTTATGCGAAAAAATTCATTTTGTAGGGCCTATTCGCGGTTTAAACAATATCCTAGCAAGGCTCCGGCATCTTGCCCTTTTATAATCAGGTCAACCTCCCCAATAAGATAAAAACAAAAAATTCAATCGGAATAATTTTCCGAACGACTGCTCTACTATGTCTAATCAAAAATATGAATTCATTAATCAAAAACATATAGTTGATATCGAAAAAAGAACAGGTAAAAAAATAAATAACAAATTCACATTGTTATTAAAATGAAACGGCACAAGATGACAAGAAAACTTACAAGGAAAGATCCCGAGGTGTCAGACTCGGATTTTAATGAAACTTGGTAAAAATGTTCTTTGGGTAAAAATTAAGGACACCTATTTTTTTATACGTGCCCGTTTTAATATTTAGGGGGTGAAATCGGCCCTTGAAAATGAGGGTAAAATTTTTAATTTGTAAATAGCTCGTAAACCACTTGGGATAGTGACTTGTGTATAATGTAACATTTGTTTGGTATTACAAGAGCTATAAAATAGCATTAATGTGGTACCCCCTAAATATTTTATTTGGGGGGTATAATTGACACCCCTCAATTTTTTTCAAAAATTATTATTTTTTCTTTCATAAATCGATAGAGTGTAGTATTCGGAATACAATGATATCAAATTTCAAAATAACGTGTCTTCAAACTTCGGAGATATCGGCAGTTTTGTAGTTCGCCATATACTTTATACACTGTATAAAGATACTGCATGCCGCGCCGCGCACTGGTCAAAGCTAGTGGAACATTTTTCAAAGTAGTGTGGATCTATTATAAGGTGTGATATTAATTTGAAAATTCACAAATATCATTAATATGGGTTTATTTTTAATTACAAAGAGTTAAATTTTGTTTTTAAAACTATTCATGCCAAGGCATTCATAATATTCACATTGTTTTTTATTTTAAATTGTTCATTGTATCCTTAAGGTACCAGCTAATTTATAAATTAACATTTTACGTCATACTCGCTCTCGCATCAGTGGCGTAGATAGGGGGGGGGATTAAGGGGATCAATCCCCCCATGAGTCCAATTTTTATACTTTTCACCATATAAAAGATGATTAAATACTGTCATATCCCCCCCCATGATGTCATATCCCCCCCCCCATCGCAAAAAGCTATCTACGCCACTGTCTCGCATCACTCCCAAGTCAAAGAAAATATGAGAAAATGTTAATAGTTTTTTAAATAATTGATAGAATCAAACAAAGTGTTTATTAATATGGTTAAAAGAATTCAAAAATATTTTCAACCATAAAATTAACCTTTAATATTTAACTTTTACTGTATTTAATTTGGGTAAGTGTAACTAATTTATATAATTTATATTAATACTTTTTTAACCAATTTTTCAATACTTGAAATCGCAACATTCCACTGTTTCTCAATTTAAGGATTGCATACCCTGTAGCGAAGAAAGTACAAAATTTGTACTCTTTATAATTTAAAATAAACCCATATTATTGATATTTGTGAATTTTCAAATTAATATCACACCTTATAATAGATCCACACTACTTTGAAAAATGTTCCACTAGCTTTGACCAGTGCGCGGCGCGGCATGCAGTATCTTTATACAGTGTATAAAGTATATGGCGAACTACAAAACTGCCGATATCTCCGAAGTTTGAAGACACGTTATTTTGAAATTTGATATCATTGTATTCAGAATACTACACTCTATTGATTTATGAAAGAAAAAACAATAATTTTTGAAAAAAATTGAGGGGTGTCAATTATACCCCCCAAATAAAATATTTAGGGGGTACCACATTAATGCTATTTTATAGCTCTTGTAATACCAAACAAATGTTACATTATACACAAGTCACTATTCCAAGTGGTTTACGAGCTATTTACAAATTAAAAATTTTACCCTCATTTTCAAGGGCCGATTTCACCCCCTAAATATTAAAACGGGCACGTATAAAAAAATAGGTGTCCTTAATTTTTACCCAAAGAACATTTTTACCAAGTTTCATTAAAATCCGAGTCTGACACCTCGGGATCTTTCCTTGTTAGACACATAAAAAAAAGTCCGTCAATATTCGAGAGTGACGCAGATAATCGTTTGTCACAACATGTAACGAACGAGCAGCAACAAAAGGGACATCGACTAATCCCATTGGATCACGATCCGGCATCCATCTTCGTACCGAGGCTCTTCTTTTTTACAAAGAATTGTTTTGATAGTTCTAAAATCGGATCAAGCTATTATGTATGTTTTTTTTATGTAAGGCTTTAGGGCGTTGCGCATTATTTTCAATAAGCTTTTGAATTTTTAACATACAGGATATACGGGTACGTAATTATTTATAACAGAAATGTACTTGGATAGTATTACAATTTTTATATGCGAAACATTGATTTTTATCTTAATTTTGGATTATTAATAATAGGTCGTTCAGATCCAAAAAACAACTATCTCTGATTTTATTTTATTTTAGTACCTGAGTTAAAAAGAACTTTATACCGATATTTACGTATTTTATTTATCATTAAAAATGTGTACACCAAAAATTAAGTCATAATTTAAATATTTGATAAAAATATAAATATTTTTTAATTTGTTTTTCATAAAACCTACATAATTCAATGTTTTTTGATATTTTTTTGTTTATATTTTTTTTCTTGTTTTCATGCTTGATTTAAATTGACCATTTGTTTTAAATTTCCTTTTCAAGTTTGGCCATGAACTTCAAGAGAAGTTCTTACAAATTATTATTTAAAAAATTGTAAAATAATCAAAAATATTCTATGATATTTTCTGCTATTTTTTAATAATTTACATGAATTCGAAGACGACATTGAAAACTAATGATTTTTTAATAAAAATTTAAATTTACAAGAAAAAATATGTTTATTTTTTTGTATAGCAAATATTTGTATGCATCTGAAAAAACATTTATTTCCTATGTACTGTAGTTAAATTCTACATATGTACATATATCAAATCCATTTTTTTACGATAGTTTTCTAAAACAGGACAATAAAAAAAATAATTTACGATAGACAAAAACTGCCGAACCTTTTACAAAAAATAATTTGATTCAACGTTGTTATGTAAAAAAAATGCATCAACAAACAATAAAAATAAATCTCTTGCCAAAAAAACACCGACTATTATTTAACATTAAAAATGCAGTCAAGACGAAAGTCTTTACTAAGAAAAGATGTTTTTACAAAACATGTTAAAATTACACTTGCATTAGTGTCACGGTAAAACGGTGTTTAAAGAAATACATAAATGCTTACACAAAGAGTCCTTAACATCTACATTACTATTTTCGAATAACACGCTCCATATATCTCCTAAAAGATCCGAAGAATGATATATGCTAAAGTAAGTATACTTTACAATACGTGCCTATCGTGCCTACTGTATAATTAGGTGTAATGTAGACATTTTAAATTACACCGTACCGACACTTAAACGAAAAGTATAAAACGGTTAATAGAGTGCTTTGAGTTTATGATATCCCAAACCTAACAATAAGTTACTTTCCGTATTTTTACCGATTTTCTAAATTTGTTATGTACAGTAAAACCTTTTTTAAATAATACTCTCAAAACGTATAAACCTCTATAACTTTTGTACAGCTGACTGAGCTGTTAACTACAAATGTTTCGCGGAGTAGGCTGTACCTAGGGTTGCCAGAAGCTCAAGCTGTGAAAGAGGACTAGTTCATTAAAAAAAGAGGACAAATTGAAAAAAATAAAAAAACAGTATGTTTTTATTTGAAATGCCATTCAAAATATATTGAAGATCCTTTTTTTAATTCCAACCCGAAATTTGACGGTTACTAATTTTGACGACTTTTTTTTACGTAGGTAAGCTTATTAAAAACCCCAGACACGTTTGAAAAATCCCCCCGTACGCCCTTAAAAAGAGGACAGTGTCCGGGGAAAAGAGGACGGATGCCAACCCTAGCTGTACCAAAATGAATATAGTTACGTTAAGTTCACAGATTTGAGTCAACTGTGTTTCTATTATCTCAAATACTCCTCGAGTGCACTATGCCATTTTTCTCATCACCATTTTTTTGTTGCATCAATAAATTAATTTCTTTTATCCAACATAAATTAAATCGACTCAACTTCACATGAAATTTAACAAAAATTACTTCGCGCAGTTAGTTTTAAGGAAGCTAGAGTTATTCTGATTCCGACAGAATTGCGTGAACCATGATTCTATGGACTTTACTCTGAATTTGCCAATTCTGTGCGGGTTTGTCATAATTTCATAAAATTGTATCTTTGCAAATATATTGTCCGGTATTATAAAGGGACTAGCAAGTTTGCAAGCTCATAAATGAGAATATTAATTTTGTGATAGTATCTATGTATTTGCTACGGATTTTAGAGCAGTGATACTTCAACGTATTGTAACGTAACTTATAATTTTCATAATATCACCACTGTTTTAATACCGTTGGTGTTTACATAAAACGCGTGCGCGTAAGTTGTCAAAGTCATCAGAAAACTCCAAGAGAACTGTCATATAAGTAAGATATCTCATTTGAGAGTACTAGTTAGCTTGCAAATTTACTATCCCCTTTATAATACCGTACATATGTCTGTAAGAATGTATTAACCACTTTCTTCAAATTTAACGCTTCCTTTGAAATTCGACTTATAGAGGTTCTACTATATATGTATAAAAAGTTTAATCGTGCAACTTATGTTAAAATGTTTAAATTAATGGATCGTCCCTGGATTGTTATGTTATATAATGGATGCAAGCAGGTGTTTTATTTCCTGAAATCGGATTAAACACCCTCCATCTGAATCTGCACAAAGCAATGAATATACCGACCCAACTATAACGGATCGGACAAATCTGCGTGGGAGTTGTTGATATGTTCAAATATTTAGTACATGCTTTTTCAATTTGCTTATTCGTCATTCGGATCATGTTTGAACAGAAACGGGGTTCAATCTATAGATGTAATACACATACATATAGTAAGTACATATGTATTTTCTGATATAAAATTAAACCCTATAGAACAGCGGATCCCAATCGTTTCTAGCTTGCATACCCATAGGAATCCCCACTTTCCTAAATTGTATCCCCATTTTAGACAAATATTTGTAATTTATATAGTTGGTGTTATTTACTTTCTGATATAAAATTAAACCTTATAGAACAACGGTTCCCAACCTTTTATGACTTGCGTACCCCTTGGATGCCCCACTTTCTTCAAATAAAATAAATATTTGTAATTTATATAGTTGGTGTTATTTCTAACTTAAATGTTGTTAGTTGTAACTTTAAACAAATAGCAGTAGCGTGTCATGTAAATGTGTAGGTATCATGAAAATTTATATTAAAAATGTTGTTTGTAGGGAGAGCAGTTAACAAGTTATGTGGGAGAATAAAATTTTTAAGTGCAGCTTAAAAACACTAGTTATAAAAACATAAAGGGTAGGCGAAAGAATTGAATATAAATAGTCAAATTTGGAAATAAAATATAGTATTGATAAGGATTATTCGAATTAAACAAGATATATTGTAATATTGTTTGCATATACTCAATATAAATAGATGGATAAACTGCAAACATTACAGCCTAAAATTATATTATTACAGTTTCCGAGAGTAAAAAATATTTTATAATAATAGGATTGTCGCTTACTATCCAGGATGTACTGAGAAAAACTGTAATTCTTTAGGTTATTTTTTCCGTGTACTTGCAGAAAAATGACAAAATGATCGAGTTATATAGTATTAAAATTTCACAACAATTTGCTATCAATAAATATGAAAACCCACCAAAGTAACATTTATATTTTAAATCGCGCTAATCAATGAACGATTCCTCATACAGTCAAATATCCCGGAGGCTTGCAGGTTCAACAAAGGGTCACAGAGAGAGTATTATTTGGATTTGTATAATACATATTTGTTTTAAAGCCTCGGGCTGCTGCATTTATCCAGTGTCTAACACCCCGACAATAACTCCTCAATGCGATTGTACTAATTGTTGAAGAAGGGTGTTTTGTATGCCTGTTTTACAATTAATTAGCGATTTTTTCAAACATAAAACCAAATCATATGAATTTTTTTTTCGTTTTTATACATATCGCCATAGGTGGACACAGTTAACCGAAAAGTTAACTTCGATAATCGTTAAATCGTTAATAAAAAAGTTAACTTCATTAATCGTTAAAGCGTTAAAATTCCGAAAATGTAACGGAAGTTAAAGTTAACCGAAAATACCGAAAATGTACCGGAAGTTTACCGTTAAAAGTTAACCATCCAAAATGTTTGAAAACCTTTCGTTTTAATTTAACGGAAGTTAAATTTAACGGAAGTTAACAAAAGCGTTAAGATTTTTTTAAATTAACTTAAAAGTTAATCCGTTAAGTATTTTGTTATCTTCGTTTATTAACGATTAACGGATTAACGAGTTAATGCCCACCTATGCATTTCGCACACCTAATGAAATCGTGTTGTATCACAAATATACGAGATGTTTAATAGAGATTGAAAAACATAAATAAAAAAATACAGTAAAATAATGAAACTTTTTTAGAAAATAGGTAAAAAAAGTTACATAGCTCTCTGTCTTCGAAACCAAAATTATTCCTGATCTCTCTATTCAAAATTATTAGATTCTAACCTTCGAAATCGGAACCGTTACCGAAATATTTGTTTCTTTTATAATTATACTAACAGTAAGTAATAAAAATTCGTATTCGAAATAATTTCACATCTGTATCCGACTCCGAAACCGATAACTCATTTAGAAGCTAACTTTTCGGGCTGTTGTCCACGTTGTCGTATTCTTATACTTGACGTTTCGACTCTCATGTCGGAGTCTTCTTCAGAAGTAATTCTGCTAGCTACTATGAATGGACAACAGCCACGAAAGCGTACAGAAGAAAATTACGATAATTCATATCCCTAATGATCATAGTATCTATCTGTATACATAATATTTTTCTATGAGTATAATATAGAGAAAAAATGTATGCATTATATGCATTTTCAGGCCATAAATATCTTATTTATCTTAAGGATCATCTAACAAGGATTACACACGGATCAATAGAGACATCTAAACAGGTGACATTTAAAGTTCCTGAGAACTTTCAGAGATGGCTATCAAATAAATAATTCTGAATTCACATGTTTGTATTTGTACTCCTGCAATGCAATAAAATATTATGTATAACTAAAATACATATATTTACCATGCAAGCATATCAGAAAAGAACTTCGAATTAATAACATTATTGAATCAATTTTGATTGACATGAGCTTACTTTATAAAAGTAACTTAATACTAGTACCTATGTTAGGTACTTACCTAAATTCGATATATTGATTTTAACCAATTTTCTACTCCATTAGACGATAATACATATTATACAAACATCAAGATAAATTCATTAAAGAAGGATAAATAAATTCTTTAGAAAATCCCTTACAAAAAACGGCAATCACTTTTTAATATATTTTATTTTCAATTAAACTATTTTATTGGATTTAAGTAACCCCCCATATGTACGGCTGAATTTTGATTATTAGTGCTGCGTGGGGGACGCTACCCTTTCGACCCCTACGTATAATAACTCGCTCACAATGCGCAAAGGGTTTACAGACATACAATATGTTTTGTCTGACAAGGGGCATCAATAAACATACTGATAATTGTTTTTTGGAACTCGTATTCTACCGGGTAAGTTCAACAATTTGTGTATTAGTATGTAAGGGGTTGTATACTAGAGGAGTTTTCATCGATTAAATATAACATTACATAATATTTACGTCTGAAAACTATTTTTTCTATGCCTAGTATATTTTCCATTTTCAAAAATATTTAAACACCCTGAACAGTTTATTAGTTTTAAAAAAATTCAACTAATTAAATTCATTATATCCTGTATTACAACTTAGCTAGCAAGATTTGCTAGGTTGCAAATACTTTCAAATGAGATAATAATTTTGTGATATTATCTATGGATTTGTTATAGAATTTAGAGCAGTGCCACTTCAACGTATTGTAACACAGTTGGTGACTCTGACCGTACAAGATAATTTTCGTAATATTACCACTGTTTTAATACCGTTGGCAGTAGCGTAGATAGGTGGGGGATTAAGGGGATCAATCCCCCCCCCCATGAGTCCAATTTTTATATTTTTCACCAGTCTTCAAAATTGTCAATGACTAAAAAAAAAG
Organism: Sialis lutaria; assembly: GCA_949319165.1. Classification (NCBI taxonomy): domain Eukaryota; kingdom Metazoa; phylum Arthropoda; class Insecta; order Megaloptera; family Sialidae; genus Sialis; species Sialis lutaria. The sequence goes on from OX439241.1 coordinate 8,398,131, forward strand.
TCTTCAAAATTGGCAACGACAAAAAAAATTGTTTTCAAAATTTGTATATCTAAAAAGAAAAAAATTTAAAAATGTCTTCATCCCCACCCCCCATCGCAAAAAGCTATATACGCCACTGACCTTTGGTGTTTACTTATCACGCGTGCGTGAAATTTGTTAAAGTCTTCATGAAACTCCAAGAGAACTGCCAGAGTCATATTGGTTTTATACCTCGTTTGAAAGTGCTTGCAAGCTAGCAAAATTTGTATAGCTAGTTTGAAATATCCGACATTAAATATAAAAACAAAATACATAATATGGTTTTTGATTTCCGCTTTTGTCTGTTCCAATTATTATAAAACAAAATTTACATATTTGTAAGGGCATACCTTTTAAATAAAGCTTCGTAAGCTTATTAACTTTCTTTCGTATTTTATTTGCTTTTAAAAGAAAAATTACACATTCTTTATAACTATAATTGGTATTCTATTAATATTTCTGTGCAATTCATACTGTCCTTTCTGAAATGACTGTTCAATATTCTAGCAAAAATATATTTTTATATTTAAAAAAAACATTTTTAATAAATACACTTCGACCTTTTGTCCGAGTAATAATTCATAAAAAAAAGTTACAGTTGACAAAGGTAACGTCCGCCCATATTGATTATTATTAGCGCGAAATCATGTGATTAGGGTGCAGCAGGGGGGCAGAGCCTCTAGCGCTTGGTTGGGGGTCCCCCTCTGCGCTACAAAAGGTGACGACGTGAAAAATCTCAACATCACTCGACCCCCCGCTCAATATTTGTATTTGTTGCTGTAGGCACATGAGTGCCGGCGCACTCATGCAATAATAAACATATTTTTAAACAAATATTTCATTGCTCTCCTCATTAAACTGATTGTCAGTTATGTAGAAGTTACTTCAAATTTATCTATAATATATCAATAAATGTGCTTTATTTTTACACGACGACGTATGAAATACATATATAGTATTAGTAAGTATTAATTAAGCCGATTTTTATCGAATTCCTGACTTTGGTGGAAATACACAGGTAGAAAGGTTAACTTGAGCCAAGTAAACCTTGTTTTGTGTATAACGAAAACAATATTTTCTTAAGATAAGAAATATATCTTAAACCAACTATAGTATTCTTGGACGAAGAAATAATGTAGTTGGATTAAGAGTACTTTTCTTATATTAAGAAAATATTGTTTTCGTTATATACTAAACAAGATTTTCTTGGTCCAATACAGTTTTTTTTGTGTGTACCCATTTTGAAATTCCCTGACAATTATCGTAAAGAACATATTTTGAAAACTATGTTATGAACGGAAGCGGATGTTTACTTCTATCAAGTTTTGAATTTTTCAAATTATTTTTGAAAAGGTGTGGATTAGTAACAACTGTAGAGAATATTATTAGTCATATACTTTTTTCTATATCTTTTATCTTGTAGTAAAAATATTTTTGTATAGGTAAAATATAAATAAGAGTTTCTACTCCAAAGGTTTTATTAGGTATTGTAATTTTAATATTGTAGTTTCGGTGTAAATTACATTAAATATTTCAATTATTATTATTTTGGAAACCAAATTTTGGAGCAATTTTTCTTAATTTTTATTTACGTATACGAATATTCATGTACTAATAGTAAATAGTATTTTTTATTAGAAAGAAAGACGAAATCAATACTGTTCTCAAAGGGAATCAGTAAAAACTTTTGCTATAAAGGGGCTGGTTGTAAGCTCTGTAATTTGCAAGGGTCGCGCCCTTTGATACTATTGATTCTGGAATGATGCCACTCCCAATTTCAGCAAATATATCTATATTTTCGTATACAAGCACGATTTGTTTTTATGACATGTGTTTCATTTTATATTGAAATTTTAATAAAATCGTATGTAACCAATTTTATTAATTATTACTACTGCTGAGATGAATTTTTTAAGTCCATAAGTTCTAAAAATTACGTAAATTTGATATTTTTAATGCCAAAATTGAGATGAAAAATCACCCTTACCCCTCCCCCTCCCCCTATCGATATTAAAATATCCCATCTCCGTCGAATTTATGAATGATTTTATAATATGTAATAAAAAAATATTTACTATATGAATTCATACGGTTTTGGATTTTTTTTATCAACAGATGCCCCAAAATTGTTAACATTTTAAAAAAAACCAGAAACAAATATAAAATTAGAGATGATCTGAAATTTTATTTTGAGTCGATTCAAAGTCAAGGCATAACAATAAATAAAAAACTTTTATGTAATTTACTACCTAAATACTTTAAAATAATAATAAATTTCCATACCGAATATTCCCTATTCGGTTATCCAGCAAAAAATTGCTTCAGCGCATTCTTATATAAAATAAATAAAATTATTACAACAAAAAAACATAGATGTTGAACAAAAACGTCTCAAATTTTTTATTCATTTACCAAATAATTTCCTTACTTATCGCATTCCAACTAATAAAACTCATAAATAAAAAAAGTGCCCACTTACTTCTAGTTCTTGATCCGTAGCGGCGGCAGCCGTAACGTGGTGGTGCTGCTGGTGATGGTGTCGGTACGCACGTTGTTTATCCTCAAAGTCACGTAACCGCTGATTATAGCGCTCTATCTGATCTCTAAGGACAGCATCTTCGTGCGCCGCGCGTTCCTCTGCGAACTCCAGACAACCAACGCCATCTAGCCGCTCCAGGTCTAGCCAACCCCGCCAACGCACGCACACGCCGTTCATTATTAAATGTGAGCGTATGTGGACCTGGAAATAATAAGAAAATTATATAAACCGCGCGGTAATAAAGAAATATACTTATTCTATAATATCAGATATTATAATGAATTTGTTAAGTTAGTGTCATAACCATTGGAATTTTCGAGCTATGAATTTTATGAGATACACCTATTACCACTGCTTTAGGTCACAAACAACAAAAAAACGCAATAAAATTGAATCTGGCAGATAAGTTATTCGAAAAATACGTATTATATTATTGGCATTAGGGTATTAGAAAATGAATATTATTTAATACGAAGGTGAGTTTTATTTCTGACAAATTTCATTAAAATTTTCATATACATATTTAAAAAAAATCACTATAATATAGTATGATATAATATTAATTATGGAAACAATAAATAACTATCAGTATTCAAGTATTGATAGTCATACCATATTGGGAAGTTGATTGTGTGGACCTAAATGATCGTACCCCACGGTATTATACGTTGTATATATAGTTTAATTTTATATCCTCGGGTAACACTGGGTCCAACGGCGGTATTTAAAGTGGCTAGCAAAATTTTGCTAGCTAACAAGTACTCACAAATGAGGTATTAATTTTGTAATAGTATCTATGGATTTTCTATGGAATTTAGAGCAGTGATACTTCAACGTATTGTAACACAGTCGGCGACTCTGACCGTATACAAAATAATTTTCATAATATCACCACTGTTTTAATACCGTTGGTGTTTACATGTAACGCATGCACGAAACTTGTCAAAGTCTTCAGAAAACTCTAAGAGAATAGGCATGATGCCAGTAACAAAGTATCATTGAAATTATGATTTTAAATAATGAAATAGCTTAAAAAGATTCTAAAAAATGTATTTATTTTTGTATCAAAAGCGAGATTAATATAATTTTTGCTAAAATAAAAATGCAAAATACAGCAATCCACCATGTTAAATGGAACACCTATCAGAGAAAATGACGTCACACATCAGTAAACGTCAAAGCGACTTTTATTTTAGACAAATATCAATTCCTCCTACAAGATTATTAGGTACTACATACCTTATTTAAGAACTTATATACTTTGGAATTCATTTTTAACACACAAAATAATAAAATTATTGTCTAACTCTGAATGTTTGATTATTGTTGGCAAGGAGTGTGACGTTACAACTCTGAAATGTAACCTGTGAGCGTTTTGACGTCAAATTCAAAATTAGTTTTAAAAGAGTCAATTTTTGAGATTAACTTTTATTTTGTGCAGAAATAAGTATTTTTTGAAAATAGGAGACACTTAAGATCATCACAGAATAGTTTTTTTTAAATTAATCATCATGCCTATTGTCATATAAGTTTGACATCTCATTTGAGAGTGCTTGCTAGCTTTATACCCAAACTTTCCCTTTTAAAACAAGATGTGGCCCAGGCGCCACCCATAAAATCCATGCGGTCCTACGTCTAATTATTTTTGTACACTCATCTTACAGAAAAGTTCAACAGACAAATCCAAATGAAAACAAATTACAGGCATTAACTAAACATTGGTCTTTTATAAAAAAAATAAGCCAGACATTCAATTTGTTTATAATAAAAGGTTTGTTTATTGTAATTTGTAATAAATGAAGACATCCTAGAACGGTTCCTTTGTAATTTAATACTGACAATATTTATGCGTGAGCCTTACATGATATTTTATTTGTTTATTATAGATGTAATGTTTACTAACGGCGATTTAATGTACCCTTCGTAAGTGTTCGTTTTTCTTTGATGCAACTTCAGATGTATTTAACGATGCTATTTTATTACTTTTCTAAATAGTAAGTCTTCAATTTTTTCCGTTTCTATCAAATGATATATACTACATCAAATAGACAAACGTTATTTATAGAAAGATAGCTAAATCATAATAAGCTTAATGTCTTGTATAATATAGCCTAACTAGCAAAATTTTCAAACGGAGTTTTTGACAGATTGTTGCACGCGCAGTAAGTTGGTTTTTACCGTTTTTATTCAAAGTTATTAAATGCACTTTAATAAATATACTTTACATAACTTTGTTATTACTTCCTATGCATGAAACTATATGTCAAAAACTCCAAGAAAACTGTCATATAAATTTGATAGTGTTTGCTAGGTAGCAAATTTGTTAGCTTCTTTATAAAACCGGACATAAGTAAATACTATTTAAAAATGATTTGTGTAACAGAGGTAGATATCACGTATATTAAGCTGAAACTGCCCTTATAGCAGCCTGCAAAAAAATAGGTGGAAATTTTGTAGCTTTTTTGTATCGATTTTGTACGCCTATAATTAATTTTGTACCTTACCCCGTTTTCGAGAAAACTCAAAACTACTAACTTAAATATTAAGCTAACAGTTTTACTGCTACGTAAACTACGTGTCTGGCACCTGAATTTGTGTTTTTGAAAGTACTTCGAAAAAGTGGTAAAAAAAAGAGTAAAAGTGCTACCGAGTAATTAGTACTTAATGCAATTTGTATGCTCATCTTTATAAAAAAAGTTTATTTTTTACTAACTAATGATACAAACATCTTTAACGACAAAAAAATTCTACGAATTTTAAAAACGTTTTCATCGAGATAGTTAGCACACGCGCCCTTATTTACAAAGAAAACAGCAAATGTGCAAGTTTTGAAATTTACAATCTTTTTGACTTCTTGTCTATCACCAGCTATGCACAGATTTGTAAATAATATAGTACTTAGCAAATTCATCCTCTCGCAACATTCCAAGACTTTTGAGTGTAAACTTTTGCCCGTATTTATTTTTTCTCAAAAAATTCTGAAAGATTGACAAAATCTTTTATACCTGCTTTTTCTATAAATTCATTCAAATATACAAAAATAAAATTAACCCATTATCGCCCAAAAGAAAACAAAAACATGCAAAAGATTTTTTTAATGCAATTAAGTACATATTCAATATATTTAACTAAATATACAACACAATCTTTTCTTAACATTTAGTAAAAAAAATAACAGTGTGTACTCAAGCGAGTAAATTGGGCAGATATGAAGTCTATTTTGTGTGACTCTGCTTTTCTGATATCATTTTTATTTAGATTAATTTCATTTAAAAGTCATGTTGTATGTATATTTAAGTTATTTCATATGATTTGAACAAAATTCGAAATCACATGTTCTAGTTGGATAAAATATATTAGCATACGACGTACCTCTTTTCATATAAAAATTATTCAGAACAATTAAAACACGTTCTACCAACTGATTTTTAAGAAAAGATTGTGAATTAATATCCATAGACAGCAGCCCTAATTATAAAATGAGGTGTACACAAATGTGTACGACGAGCGTTAATGGGTTAATACAGATACATTTTCAAATAATCATCAAGGTATGCTTTAGTTAGTTCATAAGAAATGTAAATTATAAAATTACACCACTATTTCGCTTAGAATAAAATCGTTTAAGCGAAACAAAGATCGCGTGATATATTTAACAAACATTTGTTCTTACGGGGGCGCCAACTGGCTTAAGTCGATCAAATAATGTGCCACACACAGTTCCGCGTGTCGGTCGCATGTTCTCCAAAACACGCACAAACACATGCATGAAAGTGGTTTTGTGTAGCTCGTGCCCAAGATAAGTGTCTTCTCGCTAAACAGATGTTAGAGGGAGGTTTGGCATGAATATTATAGCAGTTAAGTAAGTATTCTCAAAGGTTGTGTTAAATGTAACCCGAGAGGATCATGGTCCAGGCACGCGCTACTAATATGTTACGTAGATAAATCTTATTTCTAGTGTTTTTCAACTGACATTATACCGGAAGTATATTGGCAGGTTTTTAAATACAGAGTGACGTTCTTTGTTATGTATAGATATCGATATTCTAGTTTTAGAAGAGGCAGTTCTATTTTTTTAATAAGTACATTTGATTTTTGTTTTAATAATTAATGATTTTTGATGTTATATCAGAGGTTCCCAACTTTGTTCCTACCTAGACCCCTTTAAAAAGAATGATTTTTTGTTGAGACCCCTTACAATTTTTAGATTCTAGAAAACATAAATATTACAATCTTGTTGAAAAAGCACAAGTATTTAGAAAGATATGAAAAAAATCATTGCAATTGAGTAGTCCAGATGCAAAACCTGCTATGTGTGTTTGAACAGATTTCTTGCAAAATTACAAAAACTGTTTTTGCAGCTTCTAGATAAAATATGTGTATGCCTTTTTTATGAGTTTGGATGCAAAACCTGCCATGTTTTTTTTCTTGTCTCAATTCGATTAAAAATTTATTACTTTTATTAAAATAATTTGTATATTAGTTCACCAAAAATATAGCAGTTTCTGCAACCGACTTAATCTTTCAAATTTAATTTTAAGAGATTTTTGCCGGGTTTGCAGCCCAATTTATTATAATACTTGTAGCCTGAGACGAATAGAATCCAAAGATACAGAAATCTTAAAAACTTAAAATACATATGTGGATAGCAGGTTTTGCATCTGGACGACTCAATTGTATACAGATAAATATAGTTGAACATTTTTCAAAATATCGCAGAAATGACGCATGATACTAGACATTTTTACATTTTCTTTTTTGTAGAGCATTCAATTTTCAAACTATTGTCAATAGGCATGATGCCAGTAAGAAAGTATCATTGAAATTGTGATTTTAAATAATGAAAAAGGTTAAAAAGATTCTAAAAAATGTATTCATTTTTATATTTAAAGCAAAATTAATATGATTTTTGCTAAAATAAAAATGCAAAATACATCAATCCACCATGTTAAATGAAACGCCAATCAGAGCGAATGACGTCACGCATCAGTAAACTTTAAAAGTGATTGACTTTTATTTTAGACAAATATCAATTCCTCTTACAAAATTATTAGGTACATACCTTATTTAAGAATTTATATACTTTGGAATTCATTTTTAACATACAAAATAATTAAATTATTGTCTCTGAATGTTTGATTATTGTTGATAAGTAGTGTGACGTCACAACTCTGAAATGTCACCTGCGAGCGTTTTGACGTCAAATTCAAAATTAGTTTTAAAAGAGTCAATTTTTACGATTAATTAGCCATCATGCCTATTATTTTGATCACATTTCACACTTTTACAACGTTAATATAGCATCTAAAGTCAGTTTCATTTATGTTTACAGTGGTTGCCGGTGATTTTACGGTACGAATCGTGATTCCTACCGTCAAATCCCTGGACAAATACTGCAGATTTAAATGAAAAAGACTATAGTAATATTTATTTTTCATAATCATTTTTGAAAGCGCATGTGTCTGTTCGTGCTATAGTTCCCGCTCCTCACGCTGGGCAGCGCTTTGAGCCGTCAGTCAGCGCCTACTGTCTCGTTGCATTGCATTGTCACAAACACACGCCTATTGTCTTAAAACATGAATAGATTAAATATGCCTGATGTGTTTATTACGCTGTCAAATGCCCCAGTAACAAGCTCGTTATTCTCTTATTGCAATCATGTCTAATCAATGTGTGCAATATTTATGTTCTTGATTGAGTCATTGTTCAAATTGAACAGATAGTAGACAATTATCTTAAGTTTTAATGAAAACAAACAAATACGATCCGATAGACAATTAGACGACATGACGATTTATAAGAAAACTGGATAAAAATGAGAACGCAAACCAATATATATGTTAAAAAAATCATATTAAAACCCACACGTGGGTGTTGCCGCTCAACCCACTTGATGGACACAGCTCAAAAAAGCTGCCATGGGTGCCACGGGACTTTCTTATACGTAATAGTGGCAGTGAACAGTAGACGTGATTTTTATTTTATTGAAGGATATTTCTGACAAACTAATAAAAGATAGAGTAAAATGAATGGAATATAAACTATAGAAATATTATTTTATACATTATATATCGAACGAATTTTGTTTAACATACAACCTAATCTCAAAGGCGGTAAATGATGTTCACATTTGTCATTTTTTTAAATTTTCGATTTATTTTTGGAATAAGACAAAAATGTTTTAGACAAAAAATATCGAGTATGTATTATCTATAATCTATTCCCCGTACATTTTTTCCAACACTTATGATTTAACCAGAAAGAATTTTTTTAAAACATTATTTAGAATAATCTACACGGTTTATTCTCAGTATTACGTATAAGAAAGACCTATGGTAAACACGTACACTGTTCAATCTCAATTTTATTTTTATTTTTTTCAAAATTTTGGAGAAAAATGGTCGTAATTTTTGAACGTGTTGTCGGATTTGATATTTGTCTGAAGACAATTAAATAGAATTTTGTTTGTGTTTTGTATTTTTTATTTATATCTAAATACATGCAGTGTACATATTTTAAAAAAAAGCTTTTTGATTTATTTTAAACTAAAGGACTTTCGGCTTTAACGGACACTCTCTCCCCCAACTAGCCCATTATAACGCGTTTTTACTGTACTTACAAATAGTATAAATAAAACCAGGATTGTAGTTACATTTTATTTATTGTTATAATAATTTAATACTCTAAAACTCTAAATAAACACGTGATCTCAAAAATATCATAATTTCAATAGAATAAAAAATATCTAAAGTCCAGCAAACAATCTTATAAAAATTGTACAATATTTAGTGTACACAGTATTAGAAGAAAGGTCCTTACATAAAATTTCTAAATATTTGGTAACAATTCTTCGGTATAATGTTTGTGTTTGTGATTCTTTTATTAACATGACGGTAATCTCTGCATGTAGGATTAACATGAATCATGGATCATTGATCCATAGATCACCGGTCTGTGTGGTCCATTGTTCACCGATTTACCGGACAAGAGCATCTCAAAACATATAACTTGTAAATAAAAATAAAGTACATATGTTGTACATACATATCAATCTCACTAAATACACATGAACATATTTAATCCACTTTGAAGCTTTTTAAGTTTACACAAAGAGAAATAATATTTCTTCCAGTGAATACAGTTGTTAACTATTATGTAAATATGTATACATCTGTTTACAAATGAGATACATATTTGAAGATGTTTTGAATTCTAATGTTGTTTAGAATAGCTATTACTTACATACATAAAATGTATTTGGAGAAGTTAATTTATTTGACTTGAAAAATGTCACACGAATAATTTTTTTTGTAAAAATAAAACTAAGATTTTTTAAATTCTACAGCTTGTATTTTACATAGTAAATTTCGAATGAAAAAAAATGTTTCAGGATTATTTTTTCTTATTGAAAAAGTCAGCGATGTTCATTTTTTTTACTTATGAGTATGTGCCTACATCCAATACTTGTTTAAACAAAAATTTGATACGATTCTTAATTTTACATTTAACTAAAATTCTCCGCGGCTTCGGCCGCGTATATAGTAGAAATTCATTACTATCCGCATCACTACTATCCGTATATCATCACTGTCCAATTTTTTACTATAGGTATACATTCTGATTTTTTGTCGATCAATGATATTAATTCTCATCGCGCCTGCACGTTCAACTGTTCATATAGAAGAGCCATTTTGTAATCTGCATAATAACCACACAATAATAAAAACAGCTGTCAAATTACATGTGTCATATTTTATATTTATTATATGCATGTAAACGCGTATATGTATTCGTATACATTCTATGCGCGTAAAGGGAAACAAACTTGTAGGGGAAAAAATACAATAAGACAGTATTGAGGTATGGACAGTAATGAGATTTTACTTTAATATCTGGTATTGCTAATAATTTTCTCTAGACTTAAATTAAAGGTAAACGCAGTGCCGGATTTACCCAATGTGATGCCCTAAGCACTAACCATCTAAAGGCCCCCATTTGTAATACTGAAGACTTTTTTTTAGTCGTTGCCAAAATTTTGAAGACCTTTTTTCTTTTTTTTTAGTCATCACCAAACATTTCATTACCATTTTTCTCTATTGACTGCAATATTACGCTGATGGCCCCAAAAATCACTTTTATGGTGCCCTAAGGGGTCGGGTGCCCTAAGCAGTTGCTTCTTTTGCTTATTAGTAAATCCGGCACTGGGTAAACGCTATCTGCGAGAGTACATACTGATTTCAGTAGAGACAACAAAAACAACTAAAAAGTGATTCAACTGTGAATTGAAATCATAAAAATTGTAAACACGTATTATACCCATTAAATTGATGTTGACAGTATAATCAGTTATTTAACAATTAAGTTTTGGCTTTTGAGAATACAAAGAGTATAAACAATAGAGTGAACACCCTCATAATTAAATTCATACGGTTTAAAATAAAAAAATAAAAATAAAACACACAGGAATCATTGTTTTTAGCTTCTATTCATATCATACACATTTGGACTTAATTTAAATAAAAATTACATTTTTTCAAATTAGGGTCGATCTAAACTATCGAGCCAGTCTCGGTCTGGTTTTGCTCCAATCAAATATAAATAAACAATAAACAATGAAATCGTTCACACTATAGGTATCGCTTAGGTCTCGGTCCAATTATGCTCCGATACAGTATCACTATACATACTGAATATTTGACTGGAGCGAGACCGGCTCGATAGTCTGAATCGACCCTTAAGATAGAATTCTTCTATATTATGAATTTTCCTAATAATCCAAGAGGTGAGCGCTAAAATTTGCAACTACTTTCTAAAAGCTGATTTTTTGATATTAAGTCACATTTGTGGTGTATACAGGATATACAGCCTGCCGTCAGTCAGCTAGTTTCATTAGCGTTTGGCACGGGGGTGGTTTTAACTTTGTAAAAAAAAACTATACACGTTGCAACTACTTTCTAAAATCTGAAAAATTATTTTTAAACAGTATACTAAGTAAGTACCCCTTTTATCATAGTCAGTCATCAAAATCTTGCAACCGGGCGCGTCAGCAGCGCGTTTAACTCGTAAAAAATCTATGCATCGTGAAAGTACTTTCTAAAATATGAAATTCGGTATAAAAGTTAGGAATATTATTATTATTAAAAAAAATATAGTCAGTTCGAATGCCGTCAGCAGCCGATACACCACCCCAAACGCTAACGATACTAGCTGACTGACGGCAGGTTGTATATCTACACCACAAATGTGATGTTATATCAAAAAATCAGCTTTTAGAAAGTAGTTGCAAATTTTGGCGCTCACCTCCCCGACTATAACTATTTTTTATGCCAATTTTATTAAAATATTTAATCTAAATCTTTTCAATATAGGAAATTAAAAAAAATTGTCTTATTTTAAGAAAATTTTTACATAAATACTTTATACATATTAAATGTATCCTAAGAAAACATATAAAATGAAAAGATACATAAATATTAAGATATTAACATCATTTGTTTGTTTAGTTATTACTGGACTTTCTTTCCTAACGATTTTTAAATAGAACTAAAACAAACTAACAACCCCTTTAACAAATATCACATTTGTCATAACTTATTAAAAAAATAACCGGTCTTACATGATGTATAATGACCCTTCCAAAGTTTTTGTTAATGAGAGGGTTAAAAATAGTTTAAATGCGTTCCGCCCATTATGAAAGCTATTGTCCGAGAAAGGGTTCACTTTTTGTTTGAAACAAAAGAGTAATGACTAATTGATTGTGGACAAATGTTACCTTTAATAATCCCGCTTAGAATATGTTTTATACTATTCGAATGAAAAATGTACCCTTTACCAGGCACAATAGTAACGTACCTACGCCTTACTAGATCTGTCACACTTTAACCCTTTGTTTTTTGTCATCAGAAAAATAAAAGATTAAACTTATTTTTATAGATGCCTATGGTTGAAAATAATATTTGATTTCTCGACCCTTTGTAGCTACATGCATATATTTTTAGTACATAGTATAGTGGTGCAATCGTTCCGAAAATGATGACGATTGATTTTTTTATTTTTATCAGAGAGGTTGACCTTATTCTAAAAGTGCAAGATGGCTCATCAATACCTTGGTCGGATATTGTTTAAACCGCGAAACGGCCGAACAAAAGGAAAAATATTTTATTTAAATTTTTTTTAAATATTTCGTTTTTAGGCTTTTTCACATATAAAGGTCCCGTAATTCGATTTTTTTTATTTGTTATAAATATTTTTTTAATCCCATTTAGAACTAATGTAATAATATTTAATCTTTTAATGTTTGTTAACAAAAAAACTTAATGGTTTCAAATTCGCCAGTCCAGGACTGTAAGAGGCCCATAAAACTGTAGTTTCGGACCCGTATAGTTCATAAGAAGCTACATATGTATGTTTGTATCGTATTTTCCTTTGACAGGATAATAGCAACAGCCTGCTTGCTTTCAAATTTATAATTATGATAATCAAACGCATCAACGATTACAATTATTTTAAATGTTTTAATTCCCCCCGGTGCAGGGGAATATTTGCCCGAGGAAAATAAAGATCCAAGAGAATTTGTAACTGATGACTACAACATGATTTTTTATCGTTGAGCTGTGATTTACGCGAGCCGATTAGTACACAGGTAGGAATAATAATGAAGGGTTTCGTGTAATCCGTAAAAATACACTAGTTGCGGTCTATAACAGTGGTTCTAAAAATGTGCATTGCGAACAGTTGTTAAGTGTTTCGTAAGAAAATAATAAAGTGATGTATTTTTTTAATAATATATTAAAGTGTAAATGATTCATCAAATTATTAATCCTCGATTTTATCAATTTTTATTTAATTTTGGAAATAACTTTAATTGCTGCTAGACTGATACATAAACAACTGTACTATCCATACTTCTATATAATAAAGTGCAACGTCACTCTGTCTGTCTGTCTCTCGTTTATGCGCTTATCACTCGAAAACCACTTATCTGACTTTTTTAATTGATAGGTTTTCGTGTATATTATGTAGGCAACATAAAAAATAAGCAGTGACAATAATAGTAATTCAAATCGGAAAAAATCGTAAATATCTCTGCTCCTATGCGAGATAGGATGTTGTTTTTCCCCTCAAATCTCCACTACCGCGGTATTTTATACGCTGGATCTAATGAAACTAATTACAACCCTCCATACATGATATAGGGTGTGAAATATTAACTCCCATGCGAAGCCGGGATAGTCCGCTAGTATATATTATAAATGCTAAAAGTAACTAAACTGCTAAATTAATATTAATGAAATTTGGCAGGGAGATAGTTTTCATTCTGTGGAAGGGCATATGCTACTTTGCACCCCGAAAAATGATTTGATTTATAAAAAATATACATTCCACGCGAACGAAGTCGCGGATAACACCTAGTTATATTCATATAACATTCACACTCGAGTTTTTAGCGGAATAGTACATTTTGAGGGTATGGATAATTTTATAAATATTTCATTAAAATGAAAGTTTATGGAATGTCGCATATGTTCGATGTATGTAAATAAGTATGTCATATTAGAAAAAAAAAATTGAGAGCCGCTGGTATACACGCCTTAGCGTACGCGAACCCGCAACTGTTCTGTGGTCAGACGTAATATTCGATATCGGTGTATTTCTTGCATGATTACTTTTTTTATTTGAAACCGTCTGATTCTACGTTGATTGATTTTCTTTGTTTATTGCTACGTTCAGATATTATTAGCGGTTACATTTATATATGTTTTTTTTGTGATACTCAGTTTACGCTTGAAAATGTATGATAATTGAATATGATACTTTTGTTTCACATAAACAAGTACAGTCATAAATTTATCTTGCGTATACCGTTATAACTTTATGGCTTCTTAGTCTGTGAAAAATATTAAATATAAAAAATATAAATAAAGTATACCAATCGATTATTCAATACTCAATCGATATTTTTATAAACATATACTTGTATAGTTAAATAATCTTGGACGTACAGATTAAAAAATGTTCGACAATTTTCAGATCATCTCTTATGCGAAGTTTACACCGAAAAAGACAAAACAGCAATACTATGTGTTTTAAAAATGTATGGGGTTTATTGCACTTTTGTAAAAAATATACGATGTTGCTGTTTTGTTTCTTCGGTGTAAATCACGGCATTATATTACAAAAAAATGTTAGTTAATAAGCACTTTCAACGGGGTGTTATTCTATGATATTCTCTTTGGATTTATTTTGGAATTTATACATAAAGTGGATGATTGACCGTGCAAGATAATTTCCATATATGCATTCTGTATTTACATAATGATGTAACATTTCTTCAAAACAGTGAGAGAGATGCGGCGGCGTTTAGGATATGTCTATCTCTTTTTCTAAGAAAAATGAAATAAACACTTCTGCTTTGTATTAAATAAATACAAGTTTATCCTAAAATATTTTCTATCTCTATTTTCAAGTTACATGTGCTATCTATGTTATATGTCTATGATATCACCACTGTTTTAGTACCGTTTGTGTTTATTTAGCACGCGTGCGCGAACTACCATTTAAGTTTGATACCCCGTTTTATTAGCTAACAAAATTAGTTATTTTTTTTATAATAACTGACATTAAAGCATTCAGCATCATACGAGATCATGACAGATAATAATTTTAAGATAAAAATTTAAACAGTCTTGTCTCGTTTACGAGATCGTCTGACACGAGACTGATAAATGTCTATCATTTTAACATAAAACCCTGAATAGTATTTTTTAAAAGTTTCGCAACTAAGCATTTAGTTGACAATACGAGTTAAATTACTTAAGCATCAATATAAACAAAATTAGTAATTGAGTTACATTTAAAAATGCAAAAATTTTTTTTTAATGTTATTTAGTTAATATGTTAAATATAAAAATATCAGAGTATATATAGAAAACGGACACGACAGAATTGAATTGTCGGACTAAAGATCAACCTATTTCAAAACATTGTGAGATTAGTTACCTGGATATCTGTAAAACATTTTTCATAGAAAAAAATATTTTTTTACAAAACAATTCACACGAATATAATCCCATTCATGTTAAAGTCAAAAAGGGCACAATCATCCAAATAAATAGTTGACAATCCCTAAACAAACATACAGGTTTTATATATTTGGTAAACTGTTTGACGGCAGCTTGAAATGTCACTAAACAAAATAAACATTTCAAATTGTAAAGACTTTATTTTTATATGTTCCAGCTCCTACATTTACCATTAAGTCGTAAAATGTATTTATTTAAAAATAATTTCAAATATACACATTTGTCTACTTGATGTCTTTATTCCTGTATTCATGTAAAAAGTTAATACTTTGAACATATATTTATATAATTAAGTTTCTTAAATATATGTGTTATTATAATTATGCAACTGAAGAAATTGAAATAGTTTTGTATAATTATTAAATCTTGGGAATTAAAAGTCGAATTTTGTCCATAAAAAGTTTATACCTTTCAAATGTCAGTTAAGCTCAAAATGTTATTATGTTTGGTAGTTTTTTTGACGCTATTTTGAAAGTATTAAATAATCTTTGGTTTAAAATAAAATAATAATGAAAAGATTATAAAAATTTCATGAAATGGAAAACAAATTTGACATACATTCCAGGGCTTGGGGATTTTTGTATCTACTGTCTTTGATATACTCTTAATATACACACTAGAAATAAATTCCATAACTATTAAAAATTTTATACTGTGATATTTACTATCAATAATACAAAAAAACATTTCAATGCTGATATTATAATAGCTGTGGTAAAATGACCTCGATGGTTACTAATAATTTATGTAAATATTAATCTCAATTATTAATATATTTATTACCTACATGTTAAAGAAATGCATTTTTACAGCTACAAAATAAATAAATAATTCTTTACTTTCTTATACAAAATCCTGGATCTTTGGAAATTATCAATATCTACTTAAGGGGGAGTAGGGTAACCACGAACACGGAGAAATCGCGAATTTAGTGTTTTTTTTTTAATGAAACATGAAGAAATGCAGAGTCTGTGAGATTCTCGCAAAAAAATAACACTAAATTCGCGACTTCTTCGCGTTCGTGATTACCCCATTCCCCCTTACTTTGTAAAATTAATATAAGTATTTGAACTCAATGGCGTAGATATGCGATGGCGGGGGGATTTGCCCTTGTTTCAGTCTCATGGAGGGGGGGGGGATATGACAGTATTTTATTATATTTTTCATTATGGAAAGTACAAAAATTGATCTCATGGCGGGGGGGGGGTGATCCCCTTAATCTACGCCACTGATTTGAACTATGAAATAAATAAGTAAATTATTGATTCAAATAATTAAATAAAAAATAAATCAAATTGATCGTTTAATAATTCGTATTTTCTTTTTTAATTAGTTTACACCATAATTAAGTATAAGATATCTAACAAAATTGTAAATTATAAAATTATAAACCAGCAGAAAGAGGGAGGGGTTGGAACGAAAATGCACAACTTCAAGTCAATACCCTTGATGATATCTAACATCAGGGTACATATAACTTAACCTATAGTTAATTACAATTATCATTAGATTAAAAACTAAATTAATAAACGGTTAAATCAATATGGTTGCTGAAGTTTTTTTTGTAAAACATATAAATAAAAGGTTTGAGACGATTTTTTTATATTTTTTAATCACACGTCTGCTAAACTATTAAAAAATCCTAGAGCATTGTCATTTAACATCGCACCACGGAAGCATTGAAGCGAAAGGATTTGCACACGATGTAATTATGTTTTGATTCGGGGCGCAACGGCCCCACATCGCGACCTGGGTCGCGTACCAGGGGGGCATTAAGCGCGACTGCCTCTACACAGTCAGGGGCCGCGCTCTTTGTGCTCAACACAAAAAGGGTTTACGGAGACATCTGTGCCACGATGTTTTCTTATTTGCCAATGTGTTGCATTATTATTTTTCAATAAGATTTGCTTTATTGAATTTCACCGGCTACCTACAATATTCATAATGGGTTTTTATGTTGAATTAAAGTTTTGTTTTGTTATATTTGAGTCGTTCAGAGGACGAAGTGATTAAGTCGAGAAAATAAACCCATAATAATGCGAAATGTCTGTATGTTTGTTACCTTTTCAAAACTAAACCGCTGAACCAATCTTGATGAAATTTTGCAGAGATAGCTTGCATCCTGAGGAAGGACATACAGGCTATTTTGTATGCCGCAAAAATTATTTAGATAAAAAAAATTACAAATTCCACGCGGACGATGTCACAGATAAAAGCTATAATGCGGTGTTTACATCGAGAAAACAAAACAGAAACACGGTGTTTTTATGACAAAAAAACAATAAACCCTATACATTTTTAAATACGAAGTATTTTAAAGACACGATGTTTCTGTTTTGTTTTTTCGGTGTAAACACCGCTTAAGAAGCTTTTATTTATTAGAAAGATGCTACACATTCATTTTTTAGGGAAACGAGCGGGGGGGGGGGGGTTAAATTTAAATTCAGAAAAACTAAATATTTATTTATTTCTGCTTACAGAAGTTGGTGAAAACTAAAAAAATATGATTGTATTTTAAATTCTAAAAAACGAATCATTTTCAATATATTTGTAAGGACCCCCCCCCTCCAATCGATTATCTATGCTTTTAAATAAATCGATAGTTTTCAACCCTATCCTCAATGTATATATTTTATATTAATATAATGCAGTTCTTTTAATAGTCCTAATATTAAAAAATAATAAGCACAAATGACAAAACACAATAAACGTAAAGTAACGCCCATGAATGGTCGGTGTTGAGTGACCAGCAGCAGTCACAAAGTAGCCGTGTCAAAGCGCGTGAAATGGGCACAACCCGAGTGTGGACAAACGCTAGCCCGCCTTCCGACGGCTAATTGTAGCTGACCCATGCAGTTCTCTGTTACATGCTGTGTATGGAACTATTTGAATACGAAAGGATTTTATTATAGAGAAGATTAACATACTAGCAACCTATCGATATTTTTAGTTATAGTCAATAATATCTACTTTTGAAAATGTTCTTTTGATTTGATAGGTAATTTTCGAAATTGAAACGTGGATCGAATAAAGAACAATAATCTCAGACCCTGAAAAACTAAAAAAATTGTCGTGTCCGGTATTATAAAGGGGCTAACAAATTTGCAAGCTAGCTAGCACTCCCAAATGAGATATCAAACTTATATGACAGTTCTCTTGGAGTTTTCTGATGACTTTGACAGTTTTCGCGCACACGTTGTATGTAAACACCAACGATATTAAAACAGTGGTGATATTATGAAAATTATTTTATACAGTTAGAGTCGCCTACAGTGTTACAATACGTTGAAGTATCAGTGCTCTAAATTCCGTAGCAAATTCGTAGATACTATCACAAAATTAATATCCTAATTTGTGAGTGCTAGCAAGCTTGCAAATTAGCTATAGCCCCTTTATAATACCGGATATCGGACTTTCTATCCGTGAAAAAAATTTGATCAGCATATCACGAAATGCATATATCATACTCTAATTTACATTGATTTTATAAGGAGTCCTTTCACCAAATTATGAGTAATTGTTACTTTTATTTGAAATCTGAAGATAGAAAATTCAGAATAAAAGCAAATTCAGATAACTACAAGACAATAACCATTGAATAAGAACAAGAGCAGACTAACCTCGGATTACACAAAGTAAAATAATTAACGATTAGTTAATCAGTTGTTTTCAATCCATGATTAATGTTTATTCTAAACTTATTCTCAATTTGTAAATGAACAATTCACTAAATATAACAATTATGTACCTTATAATATGGTATGTATCATAGCCATGATTGTTTTTTAGAATTGTCGTAATAATGCTTTGAAAACAACTGATTAACTAGCCGTGAATTATTTTGCAACTCGAGGTAAATCTCATCACATACAGTCATACATTTTTACATTTGCTACCATTTACCCTATTATAATTGTTTTTACTGTAAACTAGTCTAAACTTAACTAACACTACCTCCATATGTATAGATCTACATATCTTTAAATATTAAAAGTAGGTACATAATTCCTTGCATATGAAAAGGATTAATGTGTTAGATTTTACAAATACCATATTTTACCCTATTATAATTGTTTTTACTGTAAACTAGTCTAAACTTAACTAACACTACCTCCATATGTATAGATCTACATATCTTTAAATATTAAAAGTAGGTACATAATTCCTTGCATATGAAAAGGATTAATGTGTTAGATTTTACAAATACCATAAAATTTTTAGGTAGGTTATGAACCAAAATAAAATAGAGACAACTGCTAAAATTTGTAAACACCCAGACAGTTATTGGAAATGGGCTATTAAGGCATGTCGGTATCGACTTCAAAGGACAGCAATAACTTGACCTAGCTATCTTTTCACAAAGCTCAGAAATTGGGGTCGCATTTATTTTACAGAGGTTTATATACAGTGTTGTAAATATTATGGTTTAAAAGTATTGGTGCCAATATGGTAGTAGTGATTTTTCAAATACAGGGGTGTAAGCGTTAATAAATAAATAAATTTAGTTTTGGTAGGAATTAAAATGAAAATGTAGTTTCTGGTTTTAATAAAATATATTTTTAAAAGAGTTTTTATTTTGGTTCTGTTAAAGTTTGAATTAGAGGTACTAAAAAATGTTTTTGAATTTGAATTTTAAAATAATAATAATAATTTTTTGTTTCACACACGACGATTTTGGCAATGTTGGGAAATTTATTACTAAGTAGCTAATTTTTTTCTGGAGTTTTCTTTCATGATTTCGAATAGTACTATCTTTAAATACTCTTTAAATGATTATTTACATTTTACTATGCGATTTTTTTTTACCGAAATACCTATACTACTTTGAAGATATGTATATGTAGTAAAGTTCATTGTATCTACTTTACTACACTCTATTAACAAAAATATCATATCTTCAAACTATGTAGTACATCTCGGCTAAAAAAATTGTACAGTAAAAAGTTAAAACTCATTTTAAAGAGGAAAAATAATACTATTTGTTACCGTGACCGAAAACTTTAGAAAAAAATTACCTACTTGATAATAAATTCTTTAACATTGCCAATATAGTCATTTTTGGGACTTTTAAGGTTAGAAAATCTCAAAACCCTGACGTGATGAACCAACTGGGCAACAAATTCGGTTTCAACATGCCAAAAGCATCCTAAATTTTCTATTCAGATCTCTGTTATATTACAAAAATAATTTTTGGTTGAATAGTATTATTACTGTTTTGGATTTCCAAACGGACGCAGTCCAAATTTTAAGTTATAGACATACTAAGGGTTTTATTATAACATTATTTAAAAGTACGGTACTGTAAAGGAATACCAAACAGATACAAAGTAGTAATTTAGACACAGGACACTAAGCCATAACCTGCTGCCAAAACGGCACTGTTTTATGACCATTTATAAAATTTTATTACTTGTGAAATGGTTGTTAAATTATAAGTCCACAAAACTTACTGCCCTCAAAAACTATCTTTTTCAGACTTCAATATATATAAAATTTAAATTTAAAATTTACATTTTAGTGGACCATATTACAATTACAACTTCTTAACCCATATATTTCTAATCCTTTAATCATGCCCCTATTTACATAGACATTTTAAGCAGTGCCATACTTTTAACATAATTTTAAGGTTTCCTTATTTTACTCAAGAATAATTCTGTATTTCTCGCGAGCGAAGTCTAGTATTTTTTTATAATAAATAAAATACATATAGGTACTCCCCATTTTTTAATACAGTAGGTAGTATATACAATATACATACATATATATTTACATAATATTATGTGTAATATATACAAAAACCAGTTGCAACATTCGTATGAATATATCCCCCTTTTAAAGATATGCAACGAATTGTTTAGTCTACATAATACAATCACAAACCCTCTTTGAAACATGTTACAATCAAAATGGCCGCCGGCGCCGTCAGCCAATAGCGTGAGAGCGTCGTGACGCCTCGATTATTGATCAACGCCAGCTTCCCCACCATTATACGCGATGTAACGCGGCATTGTTCAGCGAAGATATTATATTGGCAACGTCTAAATGTAGATTTTAAACTCTGTCTCATCTCCAAAAAATAAAATCTGTCGTGTCTCGATCTTTTTTCGTACCCCTACAATTCGTACAATTTCATAAATTATCGGGTGATTTTCTTTTTAATAAGAATATATTATTTCCAGTTATTTTAATATATTAATAAATAAATAAATTTTGAAATAATAAAAAAAATTATTTATTATTCATAGTAGGTACATTATTTGCACTAGTTAAAATTGATAATCATTTTAAACCATGCAAGATTCGTTTCGGTCTCGTCTAATTAAAAAAACGTTTTCATTTAAGTCTCGTCCGAATTTAAGCTTTAATTTAGTTTGAATATACCTATGTCACATTTTTTATTATTTTCATGTTAAAATGAAATGATGTTATCTACTAAGAAATGTTATTATAAAATATAACAAAGTATATCTATATATACAACATAATTTCTTAAACAGATGTATTAAGATCTTAATCAATATATTTATACATATACATATACCTACATATATATAATAATCGATTCTCATAGTACACGGTATGGAATTTAAAAACAAAGAACGGAGAGGAATGTATACTGTTTCTGAAAATCAGTAAATTTTAAAACAAACTTCATCTAAAAAGGTTGTCAAATTAACAATGAAATTTTTGTAACGGAAGTCCTAGGGTGGCCATCCATCGTTAAGCGACGGGTGGTAATGGTAACAACTAATATATAGTTCAATGTTTTTGACAGAAGAACATTTTAGTCAACACCCATCATTACTAACTCAAAAATGAGAATATTTTGTAAATAATTTTTAGTTAGTTGAAACCATTCCGGTAAAAATTTAACTTTTATGCACTAAATTTAGATAGATACGGTCAAAAAAGTTTCTACAACGCATTTTAATCGAGATTGAAATGAATTACAATTTTATAATCGGCATTAATGCGCTATATTTAATTTATTATCTTTAAAAAATCAAGAGTTTGCTAAATCCAAAGATCACCCATGAAATAATCAAAATTAAAATGATATTTAACCATAAAAATTTATTAAAATCGATAAAAAGACATTTAATTTTATTAATTCCCAGTAATTTAACGCTCAATCAAACAAATAAAAAATGTTTGTAGTGGGTGTCCAAAATGAAAATTAAAACAACGAATTATATTGTATCGTATACGGTGTTTAACTTTTATATGCCTGTTCAAAGCAATTATATTATTTTTTATTGTCCGAAAGCCAACTGTTGGGTTTAAAACACATAAACACACGTGAAAGGAAATGTCTGAAGAATCGCTACGGGAAAATTAAAGGCTCGATCTCTCGGGTGTGCGGATATCTTTTGTCAGCCATAATTAGTATTATTATGTCCCTTTTAACTTTTCGACAGTATTTGTTGCGTTTTTATATACACTGATTGCTTGCACGAAATTAACTAATATCCTTTTCTATACAATACAACCTTGTGTTGTGTTGTATTTAACAATATTGGAAATTAAAAATAAAATACAAGTTTGTATAGTTTAGGTTATAGATATTGTAATTTTTATTCCTTGTGGTTTTATAATTAATAGAATTGTTTCCAGATAACGTTCTGCTCCGGAATGAGTGATGAATATTATCATAAGAAGAGGGTTGGGGGGGGGGGGGGGGGCAAAAACTTTAATAGACTTCTGGTAATACATTATAGAAGAAAAATTATTTTAAAATTAAATAAATAGTGCTTATCTACATAAAAAGATACATAGTTTTTTGTTATTTTTTTACTTTAAAAATGTCTGCGGAAAATAGGGTATAGTTAAGATAATATTGTAAATTTAACTATGCTTCATTAATGTAAAAAATACTAATGACCGGTATTATAAAGGAGCTAACAAATGTGTAAGCTTTGATTAGCTTTGCAAGCACTCAAAAATGGGGCATCAAACTTAGGTATATAACAGATAGTTTCATACATAGGAAGTAAAAAAAGCTACCTATGTAAAGTATATTTACTAAAATGTATTTAATGTAATACGTAGCCGATTTTTGAAATTTTGATAATTACTATTTTTAAAACCGCTCTAATAAAAAATGAAAAAAAAATTTCAAACGATTGCCATTTTGTGAAAAAATAAAATAAAATGAAACGGCTACGTGCAACGATAGCTACATTCATATAGATATTGATAAAAATTTGATTTATTTTTTCCATATAACCCTTCTCGAAATTTCGAGTCGACCATAGAGAAAAAAAATTGTTTTGGTCGTCACATCGAGGCTCATAACTTTGTAAATATTTAATATTTTTCAATAAAAATTGATATTAAATAAATTGAATATATACTTAATAAAACGTCCTTTACCTGATTCAAAAATAATTAGTTATATCTGTGAAAAAAATTCCCAAACATTGACAATTTTTTGACTCGTCACAGTGGCTATCCCATCTTAATTCTATACACATAATTAATATAAATAAATAAAATGTTGTGTGTGTATCAGTTTTTGATCGAAGTAATCTCAAAAACTATTGGTAAAACCTGCAACTGCTATATGATACATACTAACAAACTATCACCCAAAACAGCTGAGCAGTACGTATTTATATTTTTTAATCTCCAAATAACACCGGACCCTATCAGCTAAATACTTCATATTTAGAGGTATTTAACATAAAATTGTATTTTATTGCTTATATTTTCTTAATTTGTATAATTTGTAATAACATAATAAAAAAATGTCGTTTAAATAACAGCAATAACAGTTAATTTAAAGCATACATCTGCCTCTCTAAAGTTAGGCCATCGGTCACTGCTGCTAGTAGGTACATAAGTGATTTAATTGTATTTATCTATATACATTGTGTATAAACGATAAAAGCGACACTGCTATTTGTAGATAATTAGTGCAAACACCTACGCACCTTCTTTTGTACAAAAGCATACAATGCACATTAGTGATTGGTCACTCGTGACGTAACAATAACTCAAACAGCTCTAGAGAGCTGGCCGATTAACGAACACCTTGCCCATTAACTTTTATGTTTATGTTTTGTATTACGAATTTACAGATCTAGAAATTGAATCTGATTGTAGACAGATATACCTACTAAATTCAATGGTGTCTAAATAAAATATCATACGATTAACTATACAGGTCTATGTCGAATTTTACTGCCAGCTTTATGTGACTTTTGTAACTTGTAATTATACATTTATCAAAATAATTCAGAGATCAAAATGTTAGCAGAAAAATGAGTAAAATTCAAAGCTCTAATTTACACTTCAAAATCATTTTTTATTTACTCTTTAATAAATAATCAATTAATATTAAAATTTTAAATAATATACATACATCATTTTGACTTATCTCCAAAAAAAACATTGAATAATAGAGATTTCAATCTCTAAATGTTGTTTTTTATTTGTTTCTACACATTTTTACGACATTTTAGTGTGCATTTTTATCTTTTAATTATTTTGATAAATATATTTATATAAACGCCAATTTTCTTCACTGTGTCTAATTAATTTGAATAATTTTGTGTTATTTTTTATGTAAAATAATTGAAATGTTTATTCAGTTATCTTTATTAAAGATAACTTTTATATACCGGTTAAAATGGGGAAGATATTAATGCTATTAAAATTTTTTAAATCACTATTCTTGATTTATAATAATAATTATGACACATAAATATACAAACGCGTGCCTTTTGGCTTAACTGGAAGATTAAAAAACTTTTATATTATGAAGAATAAAGATATTAATATGAAAAGATTCGAACTATAATGGTATAGAATAAAAAGAAAAAGCTATGCCTAAATCACAAATATCAAAACTTTAAACGGTGTAAGTATAAACTACAATTATTTGAATAGGAATAGGAATATTTTTGTAAAATAAAAATAAAAATTATTTGTAATCTCTGAAGACTCTCTTCAAGCTTTGGCATTTGTTTTTTTATTTAAAAAAATAAAAACGTCTTCGGATTTTTTAGACTTTTCAGTTTGATTTTTTTAACATGCCATCGTGGCCCTCCGCCTAACACTTGGGGTCCTGAATGACCCCCTCCCCTCTAACTCATCCTTAATACGCTACTGCACCGATGTAGTTTTCGTTTGATTTGGTGTGAAATTAGTGTTATCGAGTAGGTAAATAATGCGGAGTAAAGGAGAAATATACTTTTGGAACGGTTGCAAATCCTAAGTGTATACGTTTAGAGAAGTTTAACTGTATGTACCTACATGGTACCTATACTACCTATACAATAAAACGACAAACGTTTACAAATTTTAAATGAGTTATCAGAATTCTCCAATTACATAGGATATGCTAGATATTTATAAAAATCGATTAACAGTAAAGTAAATTCATAAACAAACCTTTCCGTGTTCTTTATCAAAGTCGCATTCTCTCTCTCCGGGTGGTTGCGCGTACCCCGGAGCCGCGGGAGGCGCGAATACAAGCTGTAGATTTGTTCCAGTCGCGGCAAACGCCACTTCTGTGTGACCCTCCCGACACGCGTTCTGAAATCTTACTTGACGCTCTTCTTGCGGTCGATCTCTGTATCCTGTGTATCGAACCTGAAATATAGGAAATCATGTTTTAGTTTCTTAATATTTGAACGATCTAACAACTATGAAGTATCAATTCTTATGCAGTGTTAACGGCGGGAAAACAAATCAGAAACACGGTGTTTTTATGACAAAAAAGCAATAAACCCTATATATTTTTAAATACGAATTATTTTAAAGACACGATGTTTCTGTTTTGTTTTTTCGGTGTAGACACCGCATTATATATTTAAATATGTAGGATCTGTTTATACAAATATTTGTAAATAATTTGGGCGTTTTGATAATATATACAATTATTTTTTACAGGCATTATGAGTAACTTCCTAAGGCTCCAAGGTAAAGGGTGGGAGGCTTTCAAAGGGGACCCAGTATATAAATAAAGTAAAAAAAATTATAAATGTGAAGTTAATTGTCTTCAAACAATTATAGTCCAGGATAGACATCCAACAAGAAAAAAATTGTATTATGCTAAATTTTTGCATACACTTTTAGTATAAGGGTACTTTATAATAATGTGTGGAAGATCTTCATCGAATTGACCGCTGCAAGGATCAAAGTTCATGAAAACAGTATTTTTCAAATATCTTGAAAACGACGAACTTTTCGAGAAAAACTTATCTTACTAATTTGTATATAGCTGAGATAATTTGCATACAAAAACGAACCTATTAAGTACCCTTTTATTAAGGTGTATGCAAAAATTTAGCCTTATTCCGATCTTCAGTATTTTTATGTCTATTTTTTCTGAACTACAAAAAAGATTGAAGTGCAAAAAAATCTCAGGCATTTTAATGATAGTCTTTTTTAAATTTTATTGTACATATTTCCCTTTTTCTTATTTATGAATGAGTAAGCACCGCTTTGATAGTTTTTAGAATTTGTGTATTTGTTTGTTTTCATTAAACACGAAAACTACTGAACCGATTTTGATAAAACTTTCACAGTTAGAAAGTATTAGATCCCAGAATTTGATTAGATTATATAAAATTGAAAAAGTTTGCCCAAATTCGATTTAATATAATCTAAACAAATATTTAAAAAAAATGTATAATTAATATTTTCTTATAAAACTTAGGATAACTGCTATTAGTTAATTTTTGTGACATATGTTTTAATATAACAATAAAAAATAATATATAATTTAACCACCAATAATATCATGTTTTATAACGAAAAACATTACCACTCCTTTAATTAAATGCTAATTCTTTTACAAAAAATCATATAAAAAAATTAAATAATATAATAAATGTATTAGATTAATACCTATATTAAAAGTACATTTATTAAAACCAATAACGTAAATAAGTGTGCGTTCATATATCACACATATATAGAACAAAACAAGTGGCGCACATACACACATAGAACAGAGGCATGTCCGGTGATATTAGAGCTGTGGCTTACAATTAGTCACCAGAATGTCCCAACATACAAACACTTGTATAAGTTCCGCGAAACGGTATATGCTAAGAAACTCTCCGAATATTAAATAACCTTGAATGAATCATCCGTCAAACGGATTGCATTTTAATTTAATATAATATTATTGTTTTGTTTGTATTTACTTATTTTACAAATTACTAAATATCAACCCACTTTCACTTTAAAATTATATATACCTATAATATGACCCATTCGGAATCAAAAATGATTAACTGTACTTATAGGTACATTTGATCGATTTTTTAAATCATATACCTATTCGGATTCGGAACACATTGAATTAGAAAAAAAATGTTCTATTTTGTATTGGCTTCGGTACTTTTTGTTTCCCATTTAACTTGCTATAAGAATTTCATCAGTTTTCTCAGATCGTGTCATTAACTAATTGTTATCTTAGATTTCTCGTAATTGATAGGGAAAAAGGTGACAGAAGGTGACGGGGAGGTAAAACGCCACCCTTTATCTTGCATCAAGGATATCCACTTGATGCTATATCTTTCCATACCTTATGTCTTATATGTATATAATTACCCGTATAGGAAACTACAAAGGGGCCAAGGCTGGCCCAGGCTTGCGCCAATTATTGCCAACACTGGGCCAAGATACAAATGATAACTTCGTTCAAGGCTCGGCCAAGGCCAGCTAACCAAAGCTTGTCGTACCAAGACTGGCCCAGTGTTGGACCAATCTTGGGTAAAGAATAGTTCGGTATTTAAAGGTTGTCCCAATCTTGGGTAAAGGATAGGTAACCGAAGCTCAGTGTATGAAAGTTGACCTAGACTGGGGCCAATATTAAAAAGCCACACTTGACAACCCAATATTGCGCCTAGCTTGGGCCCATCATCAAGGCTGGCATTTCCTATATGGGTATTAATATCCTATATTGACAAATAAACGATTTGTTAGGGTTCCGAAGAAACTTGGGTTGCATAAAGCAAAATAATCCACGATTAGTTAATTGGTTGTTTTCAATATATACATGATTAATGTTAATTCTAAACTTAATCTCAACAGTTAAATGAACAATTCACTAAATATGACGATTTTTTACCTTATAATATATATCATAATTATCCGTGATTGTTTTTTAGAATTGACGTAATAATGCTTTGAAAACAACTGATTAACTAATCGAGGATTATTTTGCTTTGTGCAACCCGAGGTTATAGTTTTGCTATGTTAGTCTGTCTGCCCGTATAAATTATTTAAATTAATATATGCATTACGAATTAATTTGTTGTAAAAATAATTTGCAGTTTTTTGTATTTTCTATATACAAATAAAAATTACAATAATTTTTGGCAATAATATTTTTATATATTTCCAACCACAACCAAACACGGATTCCTGGGAGGACTAAGGCGTGCTTTGAGCCAATCAAGGCATGATTATTTTTATTATTTATAAACTATATTTTATTTTTATGGTTCTAGAACTGCGGGCCCCATTCCGCTAAGAAATCAAACAAAAAAATCCTCGTAAGGCAAATAACTCCCTTAACCTCTAACCTCCCAGGCTAGAGTCCTTCCAGCCCTCATCACCGTTTACCCTAAACACCGTCCCACTTTACCCCAAGAGGAGTTATATGGAGTAAACATTAAAAAAAATATATTTTTCTTCAAGAGTTCGATTTGCAAATCAAAATTTGTTTTTCCTATATACTATTAAACATTATACGTCCCATTTTGGTGCTTACTCCCTTACTTGTAACAGTAAACAAGAGCATTTAATTAACCATTTCCCGAAAATTATTTACCATTCAAAGTAATCAATCAATAAAACTATAATAACATTAACAATGAAATATACCTCACTTTCGCGGCTAAGTCGTCTAAACAATTCATCCGATTCGAACTTAGCCTTTTGGTCTGGCACTACCCGTGGCATCTTAAAGATGAACCGCGGTTTCGGCTGCTCATAGAGCGCCATAGAGTCGAACGGCAACATGCCGTCAACTCCAGTAACACCGTGCACGTTGAAATTAATGTTGACAGCCGATATATCGTCCTAACAAAAGTCAAATATCCCGCACTCAGCGTAGTACAGCAAAAAAAAAATATCACTATTTTTTTACGGACACAAAACTATAAACAAATATGAATATTATTTTTTATGGATCACAAAATATTTAACTATCACTTAAAGAATATTTTACACTTTCACGCAACAACAGTTCGTGTTATACTGATTCACGTTCAGCGTTAAAAGCTCAAGGATGCTGGAATGGGAGGAGCTGTAATTTTCATAACCAATGAAATGAAAGCAGCCCCCTTATTCATTGTTAACGACGGCTGTACGCCTATGTCATTTGATATTGGTACTAATGAAATGGCGAAACTTTGTATAATGCATTTCTTTTTTGTTATTTTTTTTTATATTCAACTTTTGTTTGGAATGCTTTAAATGTTACTATAAATGGACCGTTGGGAGTGATGGAGATAATCTTTCAGATCTCGATTAGATTATTTTGTAAATTTTGTAGTTTTTATTTGTCAATGGTTGAAATTATAAATGTTTATAAAACTTAAAAATTAATGTTTAACAATATAGTGTTAAGATAAATTTAGTTAAGTTAACATAAACACAAAATAGGTTTGAATCGAACCGCGGTTCGATAGAGTCGGTTGCTAAATTATTGGTTCTTAATATAAAAAATTATATATTTTTAATTTTTTAATATTATGAAAAAATATATAACAGATACCTATTTGTTATAATTTTTTTCCGTGTTCGTTGGAGGAAGTTTTCACCAAACAAATGCGATTAAATATATTTCAAATAGAAATATTAAAAAGTATTTTTTGATCCTTATACTTTCAATGTGTCTTCAATTTCATTTGTTAATTTCTCGCAGATTAGGTACCTATATGGTACAAATAGGGTTGCCAGGTGTCCACTATTTGAGCGGACAGTCCACTTTTTTCACATTATGTCCACTATTTTTTTCATTAAATAGTGGATATTTTTTTATTTAAAAGCTTTAAGATGAAATGATACATAATCTAAAGCTGTACAGTAGTACCTACAGTTTAAGAGAATAAGGATAAGACAAAGATCGAATATCCGTTGAACTCGATTCTCCGAAATAATTATTAATCATACTCAATTGTATAATTTTTTTTTAATTTATTGCTCCCCCCCCCTCCGCTTGTCCGCTATTTTTTGGAAGCAGACCTGGCAACCCTAGGTACAAAAAATACAGTGAAATTTCATTATAACGCTCTTGCGCGGATTTGATAAAAAAAATGTTATAGAATGTTAAGAAATTACATTACTTTTTGTTTCAACACTTTATTTTCGTCACATTTTTATAAAAGCACCATTTTTTCCGCTCAATGCCTTTCGTTAAAAGCAGCCGACGCTTTTATGAAAACCAAGAATCTTTTGTTCGTTTAGAATGGTCAACAAATAACTGGGAAAATGATATCAGGATTTTTTTTAACTTTTGCTCTTCAAAGTATTAAAGCAACAAAAAAAATTAATTACAAAAAAATGCAATCATTTTCTATGTTGTTTTACATCAGATTAAAATAAACATTTTTTGTTTTTTACACTTTTCCTCTAAAGTCTAAAGTTAATTGGTTTCGAGTAAAAAATTAGTGAAAATCTAAAATCTATAATTATTTTGTTAAAAATTAAAAAAAAATGAAGTCATACAAAAAATTATTTAAAACAAAAGCTGTTTGATTTTTTCCAAACAATAAGATACCGTAATAAAAAATATAGGTTCCCATTCGAAAAAAAAAATGTTGGCCCTATTTGACCATGAACACGTCCAAAAAATAAAAAAATTATAACGCCAATTTGGGTCCCCCTTAAAACCGAACAACTTTTATTTGAAACATTTTTTGATTTAGGTAATTGATAGATAAAAAAAATTAGGGGGGTGATAGATTAAAATGGGACACCCTGTATAAGAATAAAGCAATCTTATTTCATAGATTTAATTTTATTTATAGTATTTAATGACCGAGATATTTAACATGTAAGTAATAAAAAAAGGATATCAACGTAAAATTCAATTTACCTTTTTCTCGATCTAATTGTAAGTAGGTACAGTAATTTTTCCACAATTATGAAATTTAGAATGTTGCTTTTTTCTATAAATGTTTTGAGAAAAGGTCTCAAAGCCTTGAAAATTTTTATAAAATTTATATAACTTACCTATATAGGTACATATTATGAGCTGATATTATTTTTTTCCACTCAAAAGATTACTCGCGCTTGTGATGGTGTTTTATTTTAGCACTGCTTAATAGATAAACGAATTAATAAGCATAGTGTCAATCTCTTAATGATCATAAATAATTATTTTCGTTTTTATCCTATATTTTTACGAGAAAATACCAAATATTATTTCTTTTAAATTAATTATCATATAGTTTAAACTCTAAATTAATTCAAAGGTTATAGGCTTATTCGATTAGTAAAAGTGATTTTTCAAAATCAGTTCAACACAGACAAGCAGTTATATAACAATTTTTTAAAACAGCATAAAAATTTATTATTTTGCTTGTATAATGAAACAGCGTATTGACTCGAAAAAATCTAAATATGTATATACCTATTTGCATCAGTGGCGTAGATAGCTTTTTGCGATAGGGGGGGGATTTCCCTGACTTTTCCTTTCCCGGTTTTCTAGATTAATTTTTACGTTTCCTTTTTTTTTAGATAATTGTGTAAATATTTACGAGAATTTATGTTGTTTTTGTATTATTACAAGAAATTCCCTGACTTTTCCCTGTCTACCAAAATTCGTTGACTTTTCCCGCGGTTTTCCAGAAACTGGCCATCCTGTTATATTGTATTTAATATATTTTTACAGTAGCCAGTATTTTTTTGTAGCATGTAGCTTATTACATCATTTAATTTTGATAGTTTATTTCCCACAAAAAATCAATAATATATAATAATACTACTGCCTTGGGCCCTCTGCTGTTGCAATTACTACCATACACTATAAGTCTATGATTACTATTCTACTATGCTTACAAACCTTCAAACACAATCTTCTTCGAGTTGCTGTATGCAACAGTTTATACATAATTGTATAATCAGTTGCCTACGTTGGAGACTAACCCTCATCCGAAGACAGCTGCGGCGACGCGACTCCTAGCTACGTCACGTTTAGTATACCTAGTCTGTATTTAAAAAAATCTTATTGGAGATGTTCGGTAATACCTACCTAATACTCAGAGACTAAGGGCTATAGGGGACTTTTAAGGGGTTTCTATTTTCCTGCCACTAAAAATTTTATATTGAGAAAAAATATACAATCTGTAATCATTGGTTATTTATAATATACAAAAATAAATAAAAATGTTTATTGAGAACAAATAGGTAATAATGTGTCAACATATTGTGCCTCCAATTTGAGTCAGCTCCCTAAGTCCCTAAGCATTTGCTTAACCTATATTACCTTACAATTAATACAGAAAACTGTTTGCTGAAAAATAAATTATTGCAGGTTTATAAAAGAAAAATTCAAATTTTACTAGATAAAGTCAATACGAATTATTATTAATATTTTTTTAATATTTGTACAAGAATCTTACATACTATAGTATTATTTAATTAATTTTTTATAAAATATTACTAGTGGCATAATTATAGGATGGCATGGCCGTCTTTAACCTATTGGAGGCCCTGGGTACATTAGGACAATGGGGCCCCTATGACCTTATGACAGTGCTAAAGAAGTTTTCACTTCAAAAATTAAGTATATGAAAAACTAGTTCACTGATGATTTTTCTTTAAAACAGTATAGGTAATTACGAGTAGTATACCATTCAAATCAGGGTGGCCAGTATTTCTCTGGAACAAATTTCCCAGACTTTTCCCGGTTTTCCAGGTGAATTTTTACGTATTTTTTATTAAAAAAAATATAGGTAATGGATAAAAATCAATATAATATGTCATTCCCCATCACGTATGGAGGGTACTAATTAGTTTCGAAGTTTACACGAGCGAAGCCGCGGGATTTCGCTAGTTCACTATAATTATGCCAAATCTCAGCTTTCTATGTCAAACAATTCAGTAGTTAGTAGGTTGTGACAGACAGACTGACACACGGTCTGATTCCACAAATTAGAAGGAAGTGTCTTCATTAGTCTTAGGCGACATTATTGGCTGTGTTATGGTAGAATTCGACGAATTAAGTTCCAATGCTTTCTGTTTCATCAAAAGTAAGTTATGTAACTGTGTAGTTCCCTGCCATTTTTTTAACACAGACATAAGTTCAGTTTTAGCATCTAGTTTATAATCATCTGAAATTTTCTTCAAATCTTTAAGCAATGATAGCAAAAATAGACGGTCTTCATCTACATTTTCATTCTCTATTTCTTTTTTAGTAATTTCCTTTTGATTAACACGTAGTCGTTTTGGCATTTTTAATTTTATTTTGGTTATTTTCTGTCGACGGATATTCGTTTTTCGACTTTTCGAAGGTCGTAGTCCTGTAGCAAAATCTTCAACTTTTTGAATTTCGTTTTCTGATTTTTCATTTTCATTTATCTCTTTGGTGATATTGTCATCTAAAAATTCAGTTTTTATCTTTTTGATTTTAGGATTTAGGAATGTTAATTGATTAAAGAACATGTACTTTCTTCTAAATAAATTCGTAATTCCTAATTTCGCTTCTTTCTTTTGATTATTAAGTTCCCGTACAAAACTGTCTCTCAAACTCCTCCATTTTCTTTGATATATTCTATCTGTAACCAAAAACAATTACATAGTTAGATTTGTAAAACTTGTGTTCAGTATCATAAAGAAAGCTATCTGCGGGGTACTAAATATAAACGACAACCCAATGACAGTTTTAATCAATTATATGGTTTATATTATCCTACATATAGATCCCTTTTAAAAGAATGATTTTCTTTATAGACTCCCTTACATTTTTAAATAATTTTTCTTATTATTAAGCCGATATTTCTATGACAAATTGAAATTTGGTGGAAAATGGCTAAAATTTTTAATTTTAGATTTCGTTTCTATTATGTTTATTTTATAAAAAATGGCGTGAAAAGTTTAAATTTTCAAACCGTAGTTCTGTATCTCAAATTGTTCTCAAGATATGGCCTTTCAAAGTTTTTTATTTTTGAAAATTTTAGAGAACAATGGGCGTAATTTCTGAACGTGTGGTCGGATTTGATTTTTGTCGACGGATTTGAAATCAGCGTGTCAAAATCTATATAATGGCATGTATAACACTTCAAAATTCGACAAAAAAAATTTCGCAAAAAATCGAAAAAATTCCAAGGGGTGTTGATACCTTAAAAAATGTAGATATTTGACCAAAAAATTTTTTTTCGAATTTTAATGTATAATGTACAATGTACATCAGATAGATTTTGATACGCTAATTTCAAATCCGTCGACAAAAATCAAATCCGACCAAACGTTCAAAAGTTACAGCCATTTTTCTCCAAAATTTTCAAAAATCGAAAACTTTGAAAGACTACATCTCAAGAACGTTTTGAGATACATAACTGCGGTTTGAAAATTAAAATTTTTCACGTCATTTTCTATAAAATAAACATATTTTAAAATTCAAAATTTTATCTAAGAAAATAAAAAGGAAAATCATAAATCTATATCTATAAAAGAGTTTGTCCTTAACCACTCACTCATTCACTCACTCACTCATATATCAACGTACAGCCCAAACCCCTGGACCTAGAAACGTGAAATTTCGTAGGTGCCTTCCTTTTATGATGTAAGCACCCACTAAGGAAGGATTTTTTGAAATTCAACCCCTACGGGGTTAAAACAGGGTGTCAAAGTTTATATAAAAAAAAATTGTTTTTCTTCGTATTTAATTGAAACTTATCGAACGTACTCTACAATATAAATAATGAAACAATTATTTCAGCATTTCCCAAAATTTAACCCTTTAGGTGTTAGGGGGGTGGAAAAAATTTATAAAATATTTTTTTTTGTATTCAACGAATGAAACGTGGCAAATGTAGGTACTCTACAATTAGACAAATAGCAGTTACGAAAATTCAACCCCTATGGGAATAGTGCGGGGGGGGGGGGATTTTGATATATTTATCTTCATAATTGTTCATGATATTAAAGTAAATTTGGACAAATCAATATTCAGTTAAAAATGAAAGTTTGATATTTAAGCACTAATAGCATGGGACGGGGACGAGGATGGATTTAGATATGTTTATCTGCGTACTTGCTTTACTTATAAAGTTAAATACTTATAAATAGTCAGCTGTGATACGCGATCACTACAAAGGTAGGTAAATACTATTACTATAAAAATGTAATATGTCATCCCCTATCACGTATGGAGCGAAGCCGCGGGTTGCCGCTAGTTACTATATAAATCAAGTTCCCAACCGTTTTCTACATATGTCCCTTTTAAAAGAATGATTTTGCTTTATAGACCCCCTTAAATTTTTAGGAAAAAAATATACTCAGTAATACTGATCTGAATCCCAAATAAAAGTTTCGTACATATGTATGTACGGTACGAGTATCACCCACAGAATAATAACCACTGTTTTAATACTGTTGGTGTTTTTTCATACCGCGCATGCGCGTAACTTGTCAAACTTCAAGCGAACTGTCAACTTCATGGAACTGTCATTTACGTTTGCGTTTGATAAATACCCCCATTTGAAAGTGCTGGTTGGCTAACAAATTTAGTTATTTATTTTATAATACCGGACATTATTCAATGTGGATGTACTTACACAGTTCGTTCTTTTCCGTCGATTCCATTTCGTCAAAGTTGTCATTAAAAATTCG
Source organism: Sialis lutaria (assembly GCA_949319165.1). Taxonomy (NCBI): domain Eukaryota; kingdom Metazoa; phylum Arthropoda; class Insecta; order Megaloptera; family Sialidae; genus Sialis; species Sialis lutaria. Next base: position 8,434,575 of record OX439241.1, read on the forward strand.
GCAAACTTCATCCCAAGCGTTGGTTTTATCTCTTTTATTAGAATATTCTGGCGATTTTATATTCCATATGGCAGGTCTAATTTGAATTTCAGTAATAAATCTGTACGGATCGAGTTCACTCATTTAAAAAAAAAAATCTGCTCGTGTAACAAAATGGATAAATATATTGACAACTATTGTGACCACTGCTTTGTGGTACGATTGTCAAAAGCGGATCATACCACAGACTTTCCACAGTGGTGCAACTAAACTGTGGTTGCGTTCACGTTACGACAGTGGTCTATAAGTCTATAAATACAATAATTTCAAATTTTTGTTTGTGTTATTTCAGAAAAATGTTCTGATCATGAGCATAGAACCATTCTTCATGGTTCTAATTTAGGACATTTTCTGAGTGATACAATTGATTTCCGTCTGTGGTACTACACTTACAACAATACAGTTTTTTTCAACGCTTATTTCGTAGATATTTTAATATTATAATATTAATTAATTATTAAATCCAACAATTAATATCATCGTAGGGAATGAATAATTTTACATAAATTTTTCTACCTATATTATATTGAAATATTAAAATTATATTATATTTTATTTTGAATAAGGGAAAATTCTACCCCTGCACCCCTTGGAATCATATTTCTTTTAGAAAAAGAGCTGTTTTAATGGATTCATTCATCTCTTAAGATGCTGCACTTGTCTTTCGGTAGAAATTTGAATAATGTAGTTGAATTAGTTTTTTTCCTCGGATACTGTTCAAATTAAAATTTAAAATTATTAATTTACTTCAAAATAAATACATATCGAAAAGAACTGCATCTTTTTATTTTCTTCTAAAATGCGTATAAATTATAGAAGGATAATGTAATAAAGTAAAATTTATAAGATTGCAATAATTTGTAATTTTATTAAGTACATATTACATAGTACGTATTAGGAATACATAAAAAACATACAATACAATTTATATACGTATAAAAAATTATACAAATCTTCACACATTTAACAATCTATAAGGTTTATTATAAAAATATCTGTATTTATCAACATATAAAATTTTTACAATATACTCAGTCTAAAATATTCTGTACAATAATTTGGTCACATTACTTAATTACAATAATGCAATAGCTTAACAAGTAATTTTATATAATATACATGTATATATAATTAGCAAAATACTTTAACAAATTGACATACCGTAGTAGTAAATTCTCAACATTATAATGATATTTTACTTTCAAATATTAACATGATATGTTTAGTTTAACATGAAGATAACCACAGAAATATTAGTCAAACAATGCTTTAATAGCAAAATATACAAAAAAGCACATTCCATAGTTATAAAAATCAACAGCGGGGTAATCCCATATAGTATATTTGTTACCAACAAAGAACTGAATAAAGGCAAAGCTTACGGTAGCTGCTATACCGTAATAATTCATATTTATATGACTCATATAAGAAAGCGATAGGAGATTCAACAGTAATAGAAAATTCAAAATATCACCCTTTTCTATTCGATCGAACAAATTTACCATGTCGGTAAATACATATAGGAGACTGACAATCAAATGTGCATACGTTAACATTTCATCTTGTTTGTACAGGAGGTAGATTTGGCAGGTAAACGCAGGCAGAGCAAATGCCATTTGAACATTGTTAATTTTTCTTGAAATTCTCTCCAAGTTATATTGTTCATCTTGAACTGAAAATAAACAAAAACTTTGTAAAATTACTCAACAAATACATGTTTCTTTTAATCTAAATGCAAAAGAACTGCTGCCAAATGTAAATAATTGTATTAAAGATACAGTTTTCCTTTTTTGACCAGTGGTTATAAATAAGGTGACCAATTATTTTTGGTACAAAAGGAGTAGTTTTAAGAATATTAAAAAAAATGCTGTCTAATTGTAATGACCTTTTTTTAGACGTTTAATTGTAATGATATATTTTTAAATAATATGAAAATCAATAGTAATTGTTGTAGTTTTTATGTTTTTGGAAGTAGAAAGGAGTATAAAATCACGAAAAGGAGTATTTTGGGAGTATAGTTTAAAAAGGAGTACTGACCACGAAAAAGGAGTTTAAAATCCCTAAAGGAGTACGTTTGGTCACCTTGTTTATAGTACAATTTAGTACATATATTATTTATAGTTCACACAGCTCTTACAAAGTGAACCTGCAATAGTCCTAATCAACCCCGGGCCCCCAAGATAGAGCCTTTGTCTACATTGTCGTTACAGATGTCTATTACATACAGGTACTGTAAATTTATATATTGTATAAAAATAAAAATGTGTATATAAATCTTACCACATTTAATTAAACCCAATATTGAATCAGCAAATGTTAATCCAAATGTTAAATAGCCAGCATTTAATTTTCCACCTGCTAGATTATTATAAGTTATTAAAGACCAAAGCGAAACTGCACTCAAAACTGCATATGAAAGTGCTGTTGAATAGCGTGGCATTTTAAATCTAAATTATTTTTAAGAGAAGCACATCATTTATTTTTACTTCTTGTAGACTAGACATACATATCTCCGAGTCTAAAAAAGGCTGTGGATAATTTGGTTCACAAATTTTGACTGTTTATCATTCTTTTATATATGTATAATTTTATAAATATATTATATTCAAATCACATTACAAGCTACTGTATTTTTTTAAAGTGAACTCACTGAATTTGTTTACAATATTTTTTAAATTTAAAATAAATCAAGAAATTTACAAAATTGGTTAAAGAACATATGACTATCGCTACACAATCACTTTGCATTTTTCTAATGTTTGAAGTCAAAATAACTATAGTATTATAAACAAGAATAGTGATACATATTCTGTTTATCCCAGATCTTCTATCTTTGTTACGTAATGTATTATGCATATTATGTGTAGAATCAAAATGTCACAGTTTCCTCGCTTTGCACGCTCAATGCGGTGTTTGTCATCGTTGTCATGTAAAAGAAATATAGGTTATGTGTCTAATGTACACATGGAAAAGTTTAATATGGAAAATAATAAAGAAAAATTAAGTTTCACAAATAAAACAATCCTAGCTCCTATGGTACGTGTAGGTACTTTACCTATGCGATTATTGGCATTAGATTATGGTGCAGATATAGTTTATAGTGAAGAACTAATTGATTGGAAGTTCTTAAGGTCGTTTAGAAGAGTAAACGGTTTGTTTTGTAAATATAAATGTATTTCGAGAAATTTAATTGCATTTAATTTTTTAGATGTTTTGGGAACAATTGATTTTGTAGATAGAACAGACGGTACAATTATATTTCGAACTTGTAATAAAGAAAAGGATAATGTCGTTGTACAACTTGGAACCTGTGATCCACAACGAGCATTGAAGGTAGCAAAAATGATGTAAGTTTTAAATTCTTATTGTGTTTTATTGTCATTTATAATAGATTGATTTTAGAGTTACTTTACGTTGCAAATTTCGTATTTGTTATCGGTTTTGCTATATTAAGGGGGAAAGCCACTGTGACGGAAAATTTTTTTTCTTTGATTTTTTTAAAGTATACATATTCATAAATATGTGTACACAAAATTGAGTTTAAAATTTGAAAATTGACGGAGTTACAGTCAATTTAGTGAGACGATGTAGCACTGCCGGTTATGACAAAACAAAAACATTAAACACGTTTATCTCGGAATGAAATTTTTCAACCTGGTCGACACGATTCCTCAGACTAATGAACCGATTTCATATTTTTTTTTTATAATTTTCGTAATTGTAGTAGCTATCGTTGCACGTAGCAGATTTTTGAAATTTTGATAATTACTATTTTTAAAACCGCTCTAATGAAAAAAATAGGTCTTAAAAATGAAAAAAAACTTCAAACGATCGCCATTTTGTGAAAAAATAAAATAAAATAAAACAGCTACGTGCAACGATAGCTACATTCATATAGATATTGATAAAATTTTTATTTATTTTTTTCATATAACCCTTCTCGAAATTTTGAGTCGACCATAGAGAAAAATATTTTTTTGGTCATCACATTGAGGCTCATAACTTTGTAAATATTTAATATTTTTCAATAAAAATTTATATTAAATAAGTTGAATATATACTTAATAAAACGTCCTTTACCTGATTCAAAAATAATTAGTTATATCTGTGAAAAAAATTCCCAAATATTGACAATTTTTTGACCTGTCACAGTGGCTATCCCCCTTAATTCTATGTAATTTTTGAGATAATGTAATGCTTATCCTCATGAAATACCAGAAAATATATAAATAATAATAATTCATTGTTTTATTGTTTAATTTGACGTATCTCTAATATTTTAATTTATAAAGGGATATTTTTAATCAATATAATTTAACAATTTGACTTTTTTTTTGTACATATTACAGTGAATAGATAAAGATACTTTATGGCCACATGTATATCAATACTTATTGACAACTATTTAACTTTAGAATAATACAAACCGTACTTATATAAAATATAAAAAATTTCTATACAAAATATTTTTATATAATATTCACATTTTGCTTTCAGAGAAAACGATGTTGCCGGTATAGATATAAATATGGGTTGCCCTAAAGAATTTTCGCTGAAAGGTGGCATGGGAGCAGCTCTATTACAGCAACCAGATAAGGCATGTGATATTTTAGTAACTTTAGTTCAGAATATAAAAGTTCCAATAAGTTGTAAAATTCGAATATTATCGAGTGTAGATGATACTATAGAACTGGTAAAGCGATTTATTTCTACTGGAATATCTGCAATCGCAATACACGGAAGAACAATTGTCGAAAGACCACAGCACGCGAATCATAATGATGTCATCAAAAAAGTAGCCGAAAGTGTAAATATTCCAGTGATTGCTAAGTAAACATTATTATATTTTATGTGTTAAACATTATATTATTCTAGCTCCATAGGACATGGCAAACATTCACTGTCGATATTTGTTTTTGAAAAATACCTTAACCCTATAATGCCTAGCGTGACGTTTTCGTAACGTTTAATTAACACGTATTTCGTATTGAATATACAAATAAATTCAGGCGTTATCGGGTTAATGATGCATCAATAGACACTCGCCTAGGAAACAAATGAAACAAAATGATATTGAATATTTCCTGTCGTGTGGAGGCTGCATAATGTAATTTGATTTAAAAGATCAGCTATAGTATACTTGGTATTAATTGTAGCTGCATCCTTAAAGGCACTCTCCTCTCTCCCTCCATAGGAAATCTTCCTTTAAATTTAATTTTTAATATATTTAATAATATAATAATAATGGGAAGTGGGACTCATTTCAAAGTATAAACAAGACTCCAATAAATTGTAAACTAACTCAAAATTATTACGTGATACATAGAACTAGCATGTCAAACGTTAACAGTTGATCAAGGAAGTTATTTTACGCAAAACAAAAATTATTTGAACACGTATGGAAAAATAATTTGTGAGAGAGCTGTAGTCTCCAAAAATTTATGCTCAGAAATGGTTTTTATTTTATTCATATAAATATTTTCTTTGTATTCATGTATTCTTTCTTTCTTTTTATTTTTTGAATTTGTTTTGAAAAGGTTTTGAAACGTTGAAAATTAATGAATTTTTATCTCTATCACGATTTACAATGATCTTTAGAGATCTTTGTAGATCCTTTTAGATCTTTGTAGATCTTTGAAAGTCTCCACAGTTTCACAGATCAAAAACCAGTGAAAAATATGATGTTGTCTTAAAATGGAGATCTGAGTAGATCTCTGTAGATCTATAATTTTTTCCCGGGATGTCAAAGTATTTACAAGAAATATTAAAAGTACTAGAGTTTTAATACTAACATTAACTTTTATATTCTTTTTTAATCTATAAGCTTATTTTGTATTTTAAAGCATCCATATTAAATATAGTATTCTCTTTTGTATTGGTATTTAAATGGTTTATCATGTATTTTGTATGGAGGGGTGGAGCTAAGCTCCGGCACTTAGGCCACTAGGGCCCATTGTGCTCCCCTGGTTTCTAAGACTCGTTGAATAGGTCCGTTGCTTCAGCAAAGCATAGGATCCTCTTCATCGGCATGTCTTGAATGTCTTTTGACTCGCGAAAAGGGGAGCCAAGGTAATTGTTCCTTAGTGCCGTAACACGGTTTATCATATGACAAATTATCTACATACATTTTTGTGCAATTTTTATTTTAAAATTTATATTAGTATCACATTAAGGGCGATAAAAACTATTCGTAAAAAAACTTCCTTAATCAACAGTTAAAGTTTGGTAAATTAGTCTTGAATCAATCTGTATAACTACAGTGATCATTTTCCAAAACCAAATTTTGGTGCAAAGACTTAAAATCAAAAATTCTTACAATAGCAATATTTACTTGTTATTTATATTTGTCATATACAAAGTATGCATGGTCTGCTGTTCTAGTGTAGATAATAACATTGGGTTATCTACATTAACCGGATTTGGTTAAAAGATAATAATATACTAAATAAAAGTTTATCAAATAAATAAATTAATTAACAAAGAAAAAAATAATACAGAAATTTAATATATTTTAATAATATAATTTATAAATATCTATAACAATAATAATTAAAATTTCTAAATACCTAACGCTAAAACCATTAAAAATTATTTGGCCAAAAAATAATTTAAATAAAGGTTGTTGCATTATTAATAATATTGCAAAATTTTCTTTTTGTGTTCCCTTCGAGTTCATTTAGAATGAATTAGGAAATGTAATATAGTATCTGTTTAGTACAAAATATAGTACATAAATTCAAATTTGGCCTTGAAATAAGATAAAAATAAGTTGGCATATTTATAAATACTCATAATAAGTTAAAGGTTAAAACTAAGAGATAAACATAACCCAGTACACAAAACTATTCAAATTATCAACCATTAGTGCAGTGGTGGTCATGATTTTTTAAGGGGGGACTTTTTAAAGTGACCATTGTCATATTACATACATTTTACAAGTATATTATAAGTTATATAATAATTACGGTTACAACATTACAAGGGTTCAGGCCCTCCTGCCTTCTCTCTCTGGTTACACCAGTGCATAGGTGCTGATTTTAATTTACTCGGGGGTGATATTTCATAACCAGAATGATACCGTATTGATGGCATAGAGATTTTTCTAAAAAAACTGTGCAATATTCAAATGATCACATTGAAATTAAAAAGAAAATTAAAACTTGAAACCTATACTCGATTGGCATGTTTAAAATTTATCTTCGGTTATTTTTACACTCGCCCTTTATTGGCCTATAACTTGTATGTACTATACATAAAGAAAAATTAAAGTAGAGATTTCAAGCTTTAATTTTCCTTTTGAACAATTTCTTTGTGATCATATTTAACAAAGTTTCAGTTTTTTGAAGAAAACTTTTTTTTTTTTAATTTTGTTGAGTACATAATTTGTTTAATACATACTTAAAATAGCAATTAGAGTGTGATTACCATACTAGCATCCCGGAAATGGGCGGTTATGTTATCAACTGTTAATGTTTTTCTGGTGATAACAATTTGTAGATAATATGTGCTTTTGAATATTATTTTATTATATTACTGTATAATGTGCCATAAGACTTGGACCAGAAGTGCTATTGTAATTATTGTCTCAAATTATAAAATTAGTGTGAAATAATTAAAGTGTGTAAAAATGTATCTAAAAATAACTACTAGAGTTCTAAAAAAGGTATGTAATTTTATTAAAAAAATATTTTTATTACAAAAAATTATTTATTGCTGTTTTAAAATCTGTATTTTGTTGAAGAAGAAAAAACTTAAAAATTAAAATACATTTAAAAATAAAATTTGTAATAATTAAAAAAATTTGCAGTTGATTTTCTTTTATTTTTTCTTAATTTTTTTATTGGCTTGGCTCCGATTGTTATATGTAATTATTACCGTAATCCCTATTTCTATTGCTTCATTTAGGCATTTTTTTACACATTGTTTTCATGGAACCATTTTAAGCATAAATAGAGGGATTACTGTATATACTTTTCAGTTTTTTTAAGGGTTTCTTATCTATTGGTTGGAGACATAATACTCGTTTATGTGTGCAATTATTTGTACTTTATTTTTTCTTAACACAGTGTATAAAAATATTAATTTATTTTTACAGTGGTGGATCCAAAGAAATATTAAAATACTGTGATATTCAAAAATTTCGCGATGCAAGTGGTTGTAGCAGTGTAATGATAGCCAGAGCCGCAGAATGGAATTGTTCAATATTTAGAAAAGATGGTATGCTGCCTTTGGACGATGTTATTGTAAATTATTTACAATATGCTGTACAGTATGATAATTCCCCAAACAATACTAAATATTGTGTGCAGAACATGTTAAGGGACTTACAAGAAACACCACGAGGTAGAAAGTTCCTAGAATGTCAAACTTTGGAACAGATATGGTAAGTCAAATATTTATCAAATATGTATTTTACTTGAAAAACGGAGAAACTGTAGTTTCTTAGTCACTTAAACTAAAAATACATCTTAACCACAAAATTTATGTCACTCGACACGTGTTTCGACTTCACAAGAAGTCCTCATCAGGAGCCTAACCAGACTGGAATCGTTAGGCTTTGTGGTTAAGGTGTATTTTTAGTTTAAGTAAATATGTATTTTATTATGCTGGTTCTGAAATAGAACTTAGAAATGCAGGATCTAGAATTTTTTTAATATTTAGATAAAATATACACTCACGAAAAAAATTAATGGGGCACCAATTTTATCGAAAAAATTACTCATTTTCAATGTTGTGTCAATAGGTGAATTGGGTGGAAATTTTATCTTTTCGAATTTAGGGGTATTTTTGTGTTATTAAACGTTTTTTTATGACCACACCAGAGGCGGATTAAGGAAAATAGGACCCTAAGCAGGGTTCTATTGCGGGCATATATTAGATATTAATCTGCATTAACATCTTAATTTTTTTCGTTTCCACTTTTTCAAATCCGGCTCTCGAAAATTACGTGCCTAGTTTAAAGTCCGCCCCTGGACCGCACCGTGGTTGAGTTATTTTTTTTCTGAGATTTGAATTTTGATTTTTTTACACATTTAGGACTTAACCATACTTTTTGTAACAAATCTTTCTTTGAGTTTTTTTTTTTTTTTTCCGAAAAACTTATGAGTATTTTTCAAGAGGGGAAAAGTTTTTGGTTTTAATTAATATTTTGGAATCAATTTTATTTTTAATAGTCTACTTTTTTCATTCAAACTCGAAAAGCTGAAAATTACAAATGCAAAAAATATATTTTTTTAAACATTTTAAAGCTGATAAAATTTACTAAAAAATGGTCAGACATCTCCATGTAGTCGAGTCAATGAAGGTTTTTACTTCGGAACCCTCAGAAACAGCACCGCTTTTAATGAATTTTTTTTTAAATGTTCGTTATACCATACTATTTGAAATCAGAAACATTCCAGCCGTCGGACTCAAAAAAATATTTTTTTTGCTCAAAAAAAATGTATATAAATAAAAAAATTTTCGATGATAACTGAGCAAAAGTGTGTTTTTTTGTTATAACTTAGTTGAATAAATATTATTTGAGGAAATGAGCAAAACAAAATTTTTAATTTTTATTGGCAAACGTTACTTTTCAATTATTTAAATAATTTGCTTAATAAATTATCGTTGACATTTTGACGCAAAAATTCATAAATTAATATACATATTTAGAATTTATTGAATATTGATGAAATTTAGCAAAATTGTTCGAAATACCCTTATTTAATACTAGTAAATTTTAGAGCACGTTACTTGCATTAATAATCATTTTACAGCAAGTTTTGCTACGAAATTTCGTATCCGCTCCAGCCGCGAATAAAATAATAAACGTTTGTCGTTTTGCAAATAAACAAACAATTTTGTCCAAAAAAATTGTAATTATTTGAGATGTATTTGTCTAACGTTCCTGAAAGTTTTAACCCTTTTGGTTAACTATTTTCAACTCTAGAGCAGTTTATTCTTTAGATTTTTCACGCGTCAGCGGTCAGTTCGTCACTATGATCGTTTACTCTGTAAAAAATATTTATTGATTTTTTATAAAATTTTGCATAATTGTTCGAATTACTTTAATTTAGCAGTACACAAATTAAGAACACGTCACTAACATTATTAATCATTTTACAACTACTTTTTCCTACGAAATTTAGTATTCGCTCGTGTCGCGTATAGACAATAAACGTTTGCCTTTTTGCAAATAAACAAACGATTTTTTCCAAAAAAATTGTACTTATTTGAGATGTATTTACCTAATGTTTTTGAAAGTTTTAGCCCTTTTGGTTAATTATTTTCAATTCTATAGCAGTATATTCCTCAGATTTTTCGCGCGTCAGCGGTACGTTCGTCGACAAGATCCTTTTACTCTGTCAAAAATATTTACTGAATTTTGATGAAATCTTACATAATTGTTTGAAATACTTTAATTTAGCAGTAAAAAAATTACGAGCACGTCACTAGCAATATTTTTCATTTTACAACTAGTTAGGCTACGAAATTTACTATCCGCTCGTGCCGCATATAAGACAATAAACGTTTCCCGATTTCCTAATAAACAAACATTTTTGACAAAAAATATTATTCTTATTTAAAATACATTTACCTAATGTTTCTAAAATTTTTAGCCCTCTAGGTTCATTTTTTTAAATGGTACAATGTTATTTATTACAAATTCAAAATTTTTGAGGAAAAATTGGGAAATTTCTGGAAAATTCCTAAAAATTTTTGTATAATTCAACTTTATTTGTGAAAAGAAACACCGCCAATACACATTTCTATCAAAATTTTCAATAAATTTAGACATAAATTAAAAAAAAAATTTGAAAATTTCGGGAAAATTCCCGGAAAATCCTTATTTTGACAAAGTATTCTTATTCAGCGACCCTCTAAACCCCTATAGGTAAAAAAATTTCGTCGAAAATCGGACTTAATATATGAAACCAGTAAATTATACAAATTTTCAAAATTTGGGGGGGAGGGGTTAAATCCGACGACTAGAATGTTTCTGATTTCAAATAGTATGGTATAACGAACATTTTAAAAAAAATTCTATTAAAATCGGTGCTGTTTCTGAGGGTTCCGAAGTTTTAGCCATGTTATATATTGATTATTGATAAATAGTCAGCTATGGATAAAAAACAATTATTGTATTGTTTCTAATAAAAATAATGTATGACAAATTGTAAATTAAAAGACTATAAAATAAAGATTACCTAATAGTAACGTGTGCAATTAATATTGAATGTATTATAAGAGAATACATAACATTGGCGACGAGTAAACTGGAAAAGTATTATAATAAAATGCCGATTCAAAATAAAGAAGAGATGGAAAGCAAGGTATTTACAGGAAAAATACCTGATTTTGATCATCAGTCAGATGAAGTTCTGATATTTGAAATGAAAATGGAACAGTTTTTTATAATAAATAAAATAAAAAACGATGATTTGAAGAGGGCATTTTTAATACAAGCGTTGGCGGCAGTCACTATTAATTTATTAAATAGTTTATGTACGCCGAAATCTTTACTGGAAGTGTCATATAAAGATTTGATGAAGCTATTGAGAGATCATCTAGTACAAGTAAGGTCATATTTTGCTAGTAGACAAGATTTTTATAATGCAAAACAAATGACAAATGAATCAATATCGGATTGGAATGCTAGATTAAAAAAATTATCTGTTGATTGTAATTTTAATGGAACAGAACTAAAATTAGTTTTGCGTGATATATTTATAATTGGACTATCACCAGGTAATATAAAAGATAGACTTATGGAAGAGGATGCGTCTATCGTCGATCTTAAAAAATTAATTGAAATAGCCATGGCAAAAGAAGCAGTTTTAAAAGAGAAAACTAAAGTCAAAACGGATGAAAATTTTAGAAGAAATGAAGTATTTCATGTGAATTCGCAAAAGAGGAATTATCACAAGAATAAAAAAGTGGATATGAAGAGTCAAGATAATACAAGATATAATAAATCAAGTAACTTGCAAGTCTCGACAAATAAAGTTTGTTTTAGATGTGGAAAAGGTCCTCATAGTCCAAATGAATGTAGATATAAAACGTATATATGTGATATATGTAAAATAAAAGGACATTTAAAATCAGTATGTAATAATCGAGGTAATAATTATAATTTAATATCTGATAATATTAATGATTCTACAACTACTGATGATACTACAACGTTAGATTTGTTTAAAAATTTAATAGAAAATGATACTGATGCTATAAAATTAAATATTCAAATTAATAATATAAATTTTATATTTGAAATAGATACAGGAAGTTTATATACTGTAGTATCAGAAGTGTTCTATAAAGAAAATTTAGAAATGTTTAAATTATTACATACTGATATAATATTAAGAGATTATGCTGGTATTGAATTTAAACCAATTGGTAAAATTATATTACAATTTAAATATAAAAATAAATCGGTTCAAGTTGAGACATTGATAGTACCAAAAGGAGGTCCACCATTATTAGGTCGAAATGCTTTGCATAAATTAGGTATAGGTATAGCTGAAATAAAATATACTGAGACAACTGATCAGATTTTAAAAGAATTTGTACATCTTTTTGATGGAAAACTTGGAACATACAAAGGGTCTAAAGTTAATGTTAGAGTTAAAGAAAATGCAATACCAAAATATTTAAAAGCACGTCCTATTGCATTTGCTTTAAAACCAAAAGTCGAAAAAGAGTTACAAAGATTAGTTGAGATAGGTATTTTAGAACCTGTTGAAAGTGCGGATTGGGCAACACCAATAGTGCCAATATTAAAATCAAACGGTGATGTTAGGATATGCGGAGATTTTAAAGTAACTTTAAATCCTGTTTTGGAATCGTATGAATACCCATTACCTAGGTTAGAATATTTATTTTCTAAATTATATAATGGAGATAAGTTTTCAAAAATAGATTTGAAAGACGCATATCAACAGTTATTAATGACAGAAGAATCTAGTAAGTTAATGGTTATTAGTACGCACAAAGGGTTATTTAAATATAACAGGTGTCCATACGGTGTTAAAACATTTCCTTCATATTTTCAAAAAGTTATGGAAGATTTATTTCATGATAATGAAGGTATAGCAATATTTTTAGATGATATAATAATCACAGGTACAGATGATCAAATTCATCTAAAAAATTAAGATATGTATTAAATACATTATCAAACGCAGGGTTAAAACTTAAAAAAGATAAATGTGAGTTTATGAAGAACTCTGTTAATTATTTGGGACACATTATTGATAAAACAGGTATAAGACCGTCTAAAGAACGTACTGAAACGATTAATAAAGTTAAGAGACCTCAAAATATAAAAGAATTGAAAGGTTTTTTAGGAATGGTAACATATTATATAAAATTTATTTCAAAAGCTGCTACATTATTAGATCCTTTATATAAATTATTAAGGAAGGATACAAAATGGTATTGGGATAAACACTGTGAGAACGCTTTTATAGAAGTTAAAAATAAACTATTATCTAACGAAATATTAACACATTTTAATCCAGATTATCCATTAAAGTTAACAGTAGATGCAAGTAGTGTAGGAATAGGTGGTATTTTAGCGCATATAATAGATGGTATAGATAGACCAATTTGTTATATATCAAGGACATTGTCAAAAGCTGAAAGAAATTATTCTCAAGTTGAAAAGGAAGGATTGAGTATAGTTTATGCGGTTAAAAAGTTATTTCAGTATTTATATAATCAAAAATTTATATTGGAGACAGACCATAGGCCATTATTATCAATTTTTGGACCTAAAAAGGGGTTACCAGCTATGGCAGCAAGCAGACTGCAGCGCTGGGCTAGTTATTTGTCTCAATTTGATTACGATATAGTTTATGTTAAATCTGAAAATAATAGAGCAGATTGGTTGTCAAGAGCTACATTAAATAATGATAATGTTCAAATTGATTCAGATTGTATTCATGCAATGTATATTGATGAAAGTAATCAATTACCAATTGATTTGAATAAAATTAAAATAGCAACGCGTACAGATAAAATATTAAGTAAGGTTTATAAATATGTTTTACAAGGTTTATCTACAGATGATATAAATGTTTTACCGGATTGTAAGCCATATTTAAGTAGAATTAATGAACTGTCGATTGAACAAGGATGTTTATTATGGGGTTATCGAATTATTATCCCTGATAAATATAGAAAATTGATTTTGGAATCTTTACATGAAAATCATTTAGGTATTGTTAAATCTAAATCGTTAGCCCGAAGCTATTTCTGGTGGCCAGGAATAGATTCAGATATAGAAAGCTATATTAAAAATTGTGGCACATGTAAAGCTTTCCAAAAAGAACCAAACAAAAGTGAATTAGCGCCATGGTCATATCCATCAGAAGTTTGGTCTAGAATACACATAGATTTTTTTGGACCAATATTTGATAAACATTTTCTAGTTGTAATTGATGCAACATCTAAATGGATTGAATGTTATGAAGTAAGAAATATGCATACTGAAACTACTATAGAATGTTTACAAGAAATATTTTCTAGATTTGGTTTACCAAAAATATTATGTAGTGATAATCAATCGACTTTTATGTCAAAAGAATTTCAATATTTTTTAAAGATGAATGGTATAAAACATATAACAGGGGCACCATTTCATCCACAAACTAATGGTTTAGCTGAAGCAGCAGTAAAAATTTGTAAAAGGGCTATTAAAAAGGGAAAATATATAAATAGGAAAATGTCAATCAAAACTATATTAAATAAATATTTGTTTGACTATAGGAATACTATACAAATAAGTACAAATGAAACGCCTGCTAAGTTATTACTACGGCGATCATTACGCAGTCGTTTTGATTTGTTGATTCCGTCAGTTGAAAAACAGGTAGAAAAAGAACATCTGAGACAAATTAACTGTTATAAGGGAAAGAGGAATACTAATTTTAACGAAGAAGATTTAGTTATTATAAGAGATTATAGAAGTGGTAATAATAGATGGTTAGAGGGTAAAATTATTAAAAAAATTGGAAATAAAATGTATTTATGTGAAACTGAATTAGGCACATGCAAAAGGCATGTAAATCAAATATCTCAATAATCTTTAAGGGGAAGATATTGTTATATATTGATTATTGATAAATAGTCAGCTATGGATAAAAAACAATTATTGTATTGTTTCTAATAAAAATAATGTATGACAAATTGTAAATTAAAAGACTATAAAATAAAGATTACCTAATAGTAACGTGTGCAATTAATATTGAATGTATTATAAGAGAATACATAACAAGCCATTTTCGAGCTTCATTGACTCGACTAATGTGGAACTTCGAAATATGCAAAAAAATAATATATATTTTTTTTTTTTGCAATTTTGGAAGTAACACACGGGGATGCCTGATATATTTTTTTCAAAGTTCCAAGATAGCCATTTTTAAATAAATTTTATCAGTTTTAAAATCTTTTAAAGAAATGTTTGTAGCATTTTTTGGTGTTGAGGTATTGGATGGAGTTGGCATGTAAAAAGTACACTATAAAAAATAAACTTGATCCCAAAATATTGGTATAAAATTAAAAAAAAATTATAATATTCAACAACCCTTAAAATTTTAAATAGCAGCATGATAGGGCAAGTGATACTTCATTTGAAAGGTTTTTTCATTTTAAACAACTTGACTAAAACTAAACAGATTTGAAAAAAAAACAAAAACAAATAGCACCTTGTTTAAAATGAAAAAACCTTTCAAATGAAGTATCACTAAAATTTTAATGACCAAACGGCCGTTTCGTTTTAGTTGGGTCACTCTAATTTTCATGTTCTTTGATAGAATTAAATTTCTGGATATATTCTAAACATTAAAACTAAAATTTAGTAAAACTATGATTAAAACATTTTTATATGATTATTTAAACTCAAACGTTGTTTTATTTTTCGTATTTTAAGGGAATTGATTTTTTTTTATAAAAAGAAAACATTTAAAAGCTGGAAAAATTTCTGAAAATTGTGTACTTGAAATTCGTACCTCGGTGTGGTCATAAAAACGTTTAATTACTCAAAAATACCCCTGAATTTAAAAAGAAGATAATTTCCTTGCAATTTTTACTCTCAATAAGTCCAAAAACGATTATATTTGAACTATTGATACTACTTTACTCCTTTAAGTTTTTCCATGAGTGTATAATACACTCATGGAAAAACTTAAAGGAGTAAAGTAGTGTCAATAGGTTGGGAGTAAAAGAAAATATAATATTTTCTTTTAACAAATTTGTTATTTAAACATATTTGTTTGTAAATTTTGTGTTGTATGGTGCATTATATTTATTTGTTTTTCATTGTTTCAGTGAAATTTGGAATATGAGTGAATATTGTCGAAATGTTCAACTTGAATACCAAAAGAAAGGAATTCAAGGTAGGAGAGAAGTAACACCAGCTTCATTATTAGACGAACCCCCTGAAAAACTTAGAAAAATGATGAATGTATTATCTGAAGATATTATAGAAATGCAGTGCGCGTTTATTCGACGGAATTTTACAAATGATGTCGATATGCCGAAAAGTAAACTTTTGTTATGGTCACAACGAAATAAAGTAGAACAACCAAAATATCATACGATACAAGAAGATAAATTATTTAAATCCGTAGTTACAGTAAATGGGAAGAAGTATTCATCAACATTTTGGTAAATTATTATTATTATTATTATCATGGTGTGAGAAGAATGTTATTTTTTATTGTCCTATAAAATTGTGCAGTATTCCAATAACTGCAACTGGTACAAGTGATCGTAATTAATCTCTTCAATATCTAAATAATAAATTATATTAAGTCAAACGTGGACTATTGTGAACAGCTATATTTCCACTGTGTTTTAAATAATTAACAGCTTAGTGGCGAACTAGGCATAGGGTGTTAGTACTGATCTAATCCTGAATAGGCTACAGTATAGTAGTGGTTGCAGTTAAGGTTATACATCTAGCACACTGTAAAAAGAGATTTGGTTTCGAAAAATTTTGTTTTTAATTTATATTCATAACACATGTACCTACATTTAAAGGAATATTTTACTTTGTTAATTATTAAAAGTAAAAAAAGTTTAATTTAATTTGAAAAATTGAAATAGAACGATATATAATAGTAACATGTACTAATTTGCTGTAATGGCAGAACTAGTTTTTCATTATTTTGAATATATTACATGTGAATATAATTGTTTTATAATTTTTATAGTATTTAAAAGAGTTGAAGTTTTGAATAAATAGTTTTTAAAACATCTCTATATAGCCAATTGTGTAGAATTTCAATAAATAGAGCATTTTCGGCAAGTTTTCTCATTTATTATGTATTAAAAACTTTATTTTTAGTATCCAATTACTCAAAAAACCATACGTCCAATATTTTAAATAAAAATTAGTAAAATATATGAGTTATCCATAAAAAACATATTAAAATTTTAGACTTTTATCTATACGTTGCTCTAATCATCGAATAACCTTAAATAAGTGAGACATTTTTTTTTTTGTTTTATGAAAAGTTATTCAGTAACGGTGCACCTAAATTCGTAATATAAGAAAAAGTGGAGTTAGTCACACTGACACTGTAATTTTTTTAAGTTAACATATTTCTCACACCACATTATTTATTAGTAAAACAATTTTTCGTATTCTATTTTACGGTTATATTTTAGGGAAAAGAATAAAAAATTTGCAGAACAAGGAGCAGCGCTTGTTTGTCTATGTTCGTTAGAAATTATTGACATTAATTGGTTGATTAAAAATGGATGCATATTAAAATAATTTTAAACAGTATTAGATAAATTTTATTATCTTGTAATAGAAGGTATTTATGATTGTAATTTATTAAAGAGCTGTTAATGTCAATAGTCTAAAAACTGAACTTATTGATTTATCGGAATTTCAGTAGAAACTGGTTATAACGACATCGAAGGGACCGGTCATATTAGGTCGTAATAACCGGTAAAAATCCAATTATATGGGATTCAGTTGGACTTTTATATTGTGTTTGTTAAAACTGATATGTTGTATTAACCGATTTTATTATAACCTGTTTCTACTGTACCTATATTATGTATATAATTATATCTTAACTGACTTCAATAAGTTTATATAATTTGTTTAAAATCAGGACCTCTCAAAAGTGTATTTTTAACAGTTTTATTTGTTATATTTTTATGTTGGTAATAATTATTATGTTTAACGTTATTGACACTAATTTGTGATGTTGATTATTGATAAACAAAAAATTTAAAAATTCTGGTTCTTGACACTACATAGTTTTACAAATTGTTGAACCTGAACCATAAATAAATTAAACTTAAGGTCCCTGCTTCAGAACTTAAATTTTTCACAATTGAAGAAGAGAGTAGGTATGTGGCAGGAAACATAAGTTAATATATAATTCGTAAGAATTTATCGTTTTTTTTTTTTTTTTTTCCCTAAATAACCAATGTTATTAACAAACAGAAATGATTCCCCTGAAACAACTGAAACTTTACACTGCCTTTACTTCCTGGAAACGTTAGCCTTGTTGACAAATAAAAAAAATCTGATATTTAGTAAAAAGAAGAAGTTTGATTGGTGACAAATGTTTTATAATTACACAGGTAAAAAAATAAAAATAAACCAAATATTCAGTTCACTCTATCCCATTGCATTTTGACTCTTTAATTAAGCCGTTAACTTTAGTGCAGTAGACAATAGATTCCTATCTTCTAAAGAATTGAAGGAATTCTTTTTATCTTGTTCTATAAACATTCACATTCGTCTCTTTGACAAGTAATTCTCCTTACTTGAGCATTGAAGTAAGGAGTTTGGCCACGTCTTGTTTTTGTGTTTTAATGGATTTATGAATCTGGTCTGTAGATGCAAAATTTGCTTCCAGCATTACTTTCTTCATATTGGCATAATTTATATTTGTTTCTGTTAACATACTCCCTCATACAAAAATATAATTTGTGGCTGATTCAACTTCATTGGACTTTTTAGGGTTCTGTAGAAAACTAGGAACCCTTATAGTTTCTCCATGTCCGTCCGTCCGTCTTCAAAAATTTTGAGATAATAACATGAAATTTGGTATACGGTCGTAGATTGACGTCCCAAAAACAGAAATGATAAGATTTTTGAAAATAAAAATTTTTTAGACCCCCCTTTCATAAAATGAAAAGTGTTTTCAAAAAAAAAATTTCACCTACACCATTGAGTGTAATGTTGTTAGAAAGGTCTTCTAAAATGCAATAAAAAATGTATCAGAACTTTTTGATTTTAACCCTTTAATCACGATGTATTTGCTCTCCAAAGTCGTTAAAAAAGCGTCCCCCCCCCTCTATTTTCTAAACTATCAATTTTAAAAATCTGAAAAAATTCCAGAATGTAGCTTTTAATTAGTACTTTCACTGAAAAGTATAACGAACATTGTCAAAAATATTTTGGACCCCCCTTTCATAGACTGAAAATTGAACTTATATTTTTTTCCCCACTTATCCTATTGAGTGGGGTGTCATTTAATAGGTCTCGTAAAATGCAATAAAAAACGTCAAATAACCTTTTGATTTTAACCCTTCAGTCGCGATATATTTGCTTTTTAATGTCGCTGTCAGAGCGCCCCCCCCCCCTCTATTTTCTAAACTATCGATTCAAAAAATCTGAAAAAAATTCAGAATGTAGCTTTTAATTAGTACTTTCACTGAAAATTATAACGAACATTGTCAAAAATATTTTCGACCTCCTTTTCATAGATTGAAAAGTGAACTCACATTTTTTTCATTTACCCCATTGAGTGGGGTGTCATTTGATAGGTCTCCTAAAATGCAATAATAAAAGTCAAATGACTTTTTAATTTTAACCCTTCGGTCACGAAAATTTTGAAAAAAACTCTTTTTTATAAATCGTAGTGAGAATGACTACGGAACCCTATCATGTGCGTGCCCAACATGCACTTGCCTGTTTTATTTTATCATCACTTTAATCCCATTCTTACAACATAACGAATACTATGATGTGCCCATCAGTTATTTTTCACTAATAACTTCGAGACTACACGAGATTCTTACATTAATATTTCCCTCAAACTAAGCAAAACAAATATTGGTCCTTATTACATGAATGAGTAGAAGAAGAAGTCTGTATTCCAAGTTCCTCATTTCGTACTGTAGCAGCCAAGTTGTCCACCACTGCAGAGTTTTAAATAATATCAACTTCAAACTTTTCCATTTTATGTCTATTTATCTGTGATTTAATTTTCATCAACAAGTATTGTAAGACATAGCATAATCAATATCTATAAATATATTTCGGTTGTAAGGAAATATGCCCGTGTAAGTGAAGCCTGCTAGAACACGAGATTCTTGCATTCATATTTCCCTCAAACTAAGCAAAACAAATATTGGTCCTATTTACATGAATTATTAGAAGAAGTGTGTATTCCAAGTTCCTCATTTCGTACTGTAGCAGCCAAGTTGTCCACCACTGCAGAGTTTTAAATAATATCAACTTCAAACTTTTCCATTTTATTTCTATTTATCTGTGATTTAATTTTCATCAACAAGTATTGTAAGACAAAGGATAATCAAGAGCTCTAAATATATTTCTGTTGTAAGTAAATATACCCGTGTAAGTGAAGCCTGCTTGAATGTTGATTTGGAAGAACCGTTTCTACTAAAGGTGGTTATGTGTTTCCCTGGATTATTACGCATCTAAGCATCATAAATAGTATTAACCATTAACACTAAACCTACCGATACTTCATGTATACCTATTCAAGAAAGTGCACTTCAGGTGATCCTTGAGATAAATGGAGTCTGTTGTTGAACTTGCGTATGCTTGGTACTCAGACAGCATGATAGTTATACAGGGTCTTTCAATTTCGGCTTAATTGGGGCTCCATCTCGGCAATTTCGTGCAAAATGTCATCTTTCAAGGCTTAAATTGTTTCTGGTTTATTTGCATAAACTCTATCTTTGAGATGGCTCCACAGAAAATAGTCCAAAGGCGTTAAATCCGGCGATCTTGGCGGCCAAATTGCTTCAGACTTTCTTGAAATTATTCTTCCCTGGAATTTCGTTCGCAATACATTCATTGTTTCGTTGGCTGTGTGGCATGCCGCACCGTCTTGTTCAAACCACATATCGTCAATATTCATACCATCACAATAGGCCAAAAAACGTTGTTGACATGTCACTATATCGCAATCCGTTGACGGTAAGCTCGTTTCCAGCTGCATTTTCGAAGAAAAATGGCCCAATGACACCACCAGACCAAAATGCGCACCAAACAGTAACACGAGAGGAATTAAAAGGCTTCTCAACATATTTCCGTGGATTTTCCAATGCCCAAATACGGCAATTTTCTTTGTTGTCGTACTCATTCAAATGGAAATGAGCTTCGTCTGAGAAGATGATTTTTTCTGCAAAACCATCTGATTGTTCTTGAATGAAAATAACGAATTGTCGACGTTGCTGATGGTCGTTTGGCTTCAATTGTTACACCAACTGAACCTTGTAAGGCTTAAGAGCCAAATCTTTACGCAAAATTCGCCATGTGGTGTGGCAGATAGGCTCAATTGCTGTGAACGCCGCTTAATTGACAAATATTGAGAATATATGTTGTGTCTTTGTTAATGTTCTGCAAGTTCGTTTCGGCGCAAGTGATGCTCCATTTAACTAGTGTTCCGATTTATTAGAAATAACATAAGATTTGCGAGCTAATCTAGTTATGTGGCCGTACATCTCAGCCATAACTAGCTTCTGAAGATGTATATAGGTATGGCCTTCATTATTTCAGCGATAAACTTATACCGCGACCCCCGAAGAGTTAATCTAGTGACATGTTATTTACATTTTAATATGATTTTCCATTCAATGGAATTAATTGACAGTATTGACACTATTAATTTACTTTTTTACTGTCTGATCAATATGTGTTTTTCCAAAATAAAATAATCTATCCTCGATTGCAAAATATAACTCCATTTACAGTTCTCATTGTTGAAAAACTTATTGATATTGTCGGTAAATGTGAGTAATTTACCCTAATTGAAATATTACACGAAGATTTCACTTTTATTATCTTGTCTTCTCTGCACGGGCTGCAATGTCCTTCTACGTAGAATTTGACACACATGTATTTATTGCATATTTCATTTAGAAAATAAACATTGTTGAGTAACAACATTCTGATCAAAATTATAAAAAGGAAACTTTCTACTAAAATCCTTACGTTTAACTTCTTCATATAATTGAGACAAATACTTATAACAAAACCTATGTTCTGCAACAAAAGGATCAGAAACATCAAAGTTAACACTACCCTGTGCCCACTTATAAGCCCTAATATAAAAATGTAAACTTGATAACTTAACATTATTTATAATATGCATCATGATCCTCCTTCGTTATATATGTTTTTTTTAACGACATGCTTGAATATCAGAAGTATCTTCACAAATACAATCTAAATATTCCCTTGAATCATTCAAAGAAACATTATCCTCAAATTCTAAAAAACAATGCAAATGATATTTACCTTCAGAAGAAGAACCAGTCGATTCTAATGAACAACAATATGATATTAAACCTTCAAAATAAGAAACAAAATCTTGTCTTATACAATCATAAACTTCAGAAACATGAAAAGTAATAAAAACTTGTAAAGTGGTATTAGTAAAATAGCATTTTTTAGCATTGCTAAAAACTATTATATCATCTAAATCAGCAAAATTTTGAAAAGTTGCTGGCGCATTACATAACTTAAAGCTTAGGATGATGAATTCATAAAGGCAATTTGGTGTGTCAAATGCTGTCTTAGCTTTATTCTCCTCATCTATAGGAACTAGCCAATACGAACTCATTATGTCCAAACATGTAAAATATTTTGATCCATCCAAATAGCTTAAAATGTCTTCTATTACTGGTAAAGGATACGCGTCCTTTTCGTCACCGCATTTAATTTCTGTAATCTACGCAAAAATGCCACCCTTCATCTTTCTTTTTTAATAACACTATAGGACTTGACCACGGGCTGTTTGGCGATATTGTCACTTTATTTTCTAACATTTCATTGACTTGTTCTCATATTATTTCTTTTTCTTTGTGAGATACTCTAATGGTCTTTGTTTAATAGGACAGTGCCCGTTAGTGTATATCTTACGTGTAGCTAAGTGCGTTAAACCTATTTGTGATGTGTCTCAAGCCTTTATGTCATTATAATTTTGATCAAGATTTAGTAAAATTGAGAAGGTAAAAGTTATGTATTCATTTTAAAATTACATATATTCCCTTCTCGAATTTCCCTGTCATTATGAAATGGTACAGGGTATTTTATTATTCTTCCGGGATAACATATAATGTCATCCGCGGAATTTAACTTGTTTAGTTCGTCACAAAACGCTGCTCTTACATCAGTATTCGTGACCCTTGTGTCAACAATAGCAACTGTGTTTTTATTGTTTACTCTCAAATTTAACTTAAGAGTGTCACTCTTTCGGGTATTTAAGTCAGGGACAGATGTTTCGCCCAGATCTACATCCGCCCGCCCCCGTTCCCCGAATTATGGCCATAACTGGAATTTTTGTTATCCCTATCATTGACCCGATTGAGGATCGGACAATCTATTTGTACATGGCCCGACCTATCGCATTCAAAACAAACAGGTGGCCCATTCGGTGTACGCGTCTTAAATCGAACTTGACGATCTGGCATGGGATGAGGTCTGTTATATAAAGATATCTCATTCCTACGCAACAGTTCATATGCGTTAAATTTGCAAAATTTGTCGTTTATGTTTTTCATGGTAGCCACAAATTCGTCCCGCGAGATATGGCTTTACATTGAGTTTTGGCGCGCTTTTTCGCTATCCCTTCGGTAGGATTCCCCTGCCATAACCGGTTTTAAGAATTTTTCTATGTCCTTCATGGACCGTGATTGAAAGATCCTATGCTGTATTTGATCGAGATATTTTTTCAATGAACGCGATAAAAGTTCAAGATAAAAAAATATATAAAGAAAAAATCTAATGGATTAAAATATCCCAAGAAAATGCTTTTAGTCACCTCTGGTAGAGAGGGACCACTTCCCGCGTCGTTGGAATAATCGGTTTTTTCCTATGTCGAAGAATTTACAGAATTTATTTCCAGGAATTCAACAGTAATCAATTAAAACAGGAAGCCACAATTAGTAATTAAAATGAATAAAGAAATTATATGACACAAGTTGTTACTAACAAAGAAATAGAAAACTAGATTATGACTTCATGTCCATGTTTTAATATGATATATTTTGCTACGTGACAATATTTATTCATTATTATTAATACATTATGTAAAGATGAATATATAAGAAAGGAAAATAAAGAAAGTAAAATCAATTCGCAAACCCTTCGGTTCGATTCCCCTTCCATAAATGGTTTGAGACATTTTTGTATGTCTCTTATGGACTTTGGTTGGAAGAATTCTAAATGTTCAGCTGTCTCAGGCAGAAAGTCTTGTAATATATTCCTAATAATTTGAGCTTCTGACGCGTCCAAGTCTAGTGTTCGCGTTAAATTTATCATTTCCTGAACGAACGTCAAGGGATTTTCGCCCTAGTTCTGTCTGCCAATTCCACCTCATGATCTACTGACCGAAAAATCACGAGCTTTTGCCATGATATATTTACATTATTGTCGACGTAATTTTCGTAGCAGCTATCGGCTGTCTCCATTAATAACCATCCAAAAGATCTTATTTTCAACTTGTCGTTCCAGCAATTTATAAATACGGCTCTTTCGTATTTTCGTAAATATGAATCTACGTCCGTGTGTTTACTCGGATCAAAAATAAATGGATTAATTGGATGTAGAGGGTTTCCTATTGTAATTCAGGTTATTTGTCCGTAATGTACAGTTATGCGTCGGTATTTTTTCGTATATTGTTTCTATAGTCTTCAAAAACGTTATCGTTTTGAGACGTCGATGGTGGTGGTACACGTTGCATGTCGTCTAGTTTTTTTAATATCACTTATACGAGTAAAATTAAGTATATGCTCAGAGTATGTATATGTTTTGTGTACTTAAAGATAACGGTTCTGTCGGTGGTAACCCCGCCCTACGCCTACTCCTTCTTTGCTCTCCTTCGATGCTCTTAGTGCTAATTAATGTACATGAGCTGAATCGGTAATTTGGAAAAACATTTTTATTTTCAAACTGGCGCCTCCACCAAATGCTACACCGAGGTGTTTAAACGATGTGATTTGACGTAGCTTAAGACAAACTCACTAGATTTAGTACCAGAACTCAAACGAATATCCTTTGATGACCGATTCAATCCAAGTAGTAGAATAAAATGATGGTGAAAATGATAATAGAGGTTAAGTAAACTTTACACTTATCTTTTCACATAAAGCTACACAGACTTCCTGAGAGGTACGCTCAGACAAATAATCCTACTAGGAATTCCTTTACATTTTTGAGTTAAATTTAACTATAACATTATATTTCTGTACAAATGTTTCATATTATAAAAAATAATATGCATACTTATCATCTCAGTTAGGGCACAATTACGTTATTCCTCAACATTTATCTGTTCCTCAATAATCTGTTTTTCCTTATGGGCTAGCCTGTATAAGGCCTTTGTTTAATTGGTTTACTATACCTCGTGTCTATTTTAGGTTCCACTACATCGGTTAGGCCGATTTGTGATGAATCCCACGCCATGATATCGTTATAATTTTAAATAAGATTAGCATGGTGTTTTGTGACATCAGTAAATCCGAATTAATGTCAAACCCTTCGGGTGTGGAGTCTTCTGTATTGTCTGGTGTGTCGAATAAAACATTGGTATTGGGTCGTCAAAGAGGATATACAAATATCGTAATGTCTTCATAGTAACTAATAGTCTGCCTTTTTGTTGGCTTAGTGTCCATTTTATAAACTTTACAGAAAACTCGGAAAGGTTAGATAAAATTATAAGAGTCATGCACAACAGGATGCCGTGGTTAACTGCAACTTAGTTGCAATCTACAAACCACTGCATAGCTGATATAATACCTATGCAATTTATAGAAAAAAACATAAAATTTTCTTACTTTGGCAAGCTTGAACTATTTCGTTATTCCTTTGATATATGGAGGTTTCTTCATTATCAATATTTGTATTATTTTCTGTTTGGAGGTTTGTAATATGTTAAAGAGTATATACAATATATGTATACTCATACTTCGGTGATTTATGTCTACCGGAGGGGTAGTTTGTTCAAAAACTCCGCGGTTGCCCTCAATGGATAGATAAATTTCGAATATAGCGCACGTCTTTCGACCGTCTTATCGTGGGATCGAGGATAAACATCAACCCAAAAATTACCAAATGTTTCGCACATCCCATAATTAATGTGTAAGTGTATTATTCCTAATCCTTTTATAATGTGACTCCCTGCAGCAACCAACATTATATTTTCTACCAGGTAGCCTGTGCAAATTCTTTTGAAACTAATGAAACAACACATTGAATTATAAGAGATTTATTATAATTATTTTAAAGAAAGAAAAACATAACACTTCAAAAATACAATACTAATATAATTATAAAATACAAAGTAACTCTTGAAGAGAGAAACGTTACGATAACTCAAACCAACGAAGAACCTGGCTTTCCAACATGGAAAGGCCTTTTTATAAGTTCGTACCTCTCTCTATGAACAAGGGTGATTAAACTATGGTCAGATTATGTTATGTTAGGAAGTTGTGAAATACAAGTGACACCATTTTTCGCCCGCAATTAAAGCAACCTGTTTGGTGTGGAATGTTCTGTATAACTCTTGTATACGTGAGTTGATTGTGTACGATTTTTTGTTTATTGTTCAGCGGTTTAAAGCCGTATTAAAATTCTTTTTGTACGGTCTTACGTCGCTTCTTTTTTCTAATCTTACGATCAGGTCGGCTATTAATTCTTGCATCTCGACCCTGCTAACCACGTCTACCTGGGGAGTCATTTTTCTTGCTCGTTCGCTACTCTTCCTATATGATTCCCCGCACATCACATGCCTTAGGTATCGCTCTATGTCTTGTATTGTCTTTGGTTCAAAGAACCCTAGCTTTTCAGCCGTTTCCGGAAGTAATCTTTGCATTATTAGACGTACTACATGCGACTCGGATACACCTCTCTCCAACTGTCGTGTTAACGTCACCATTTCTTGTACGTAAGCGAGTGGATTTTCTCCCTCTGGTTGCTTCCTTTCGCGTATCTTGCGATCTAAACGTACTTCGTAGTCTACTGCCCGGAAAATGTTTTTGAAATCCTCTACTACCTGATTCCAGGTGATGATATTATTTCACTCCGCCGCCCCTTCTAGAGACCAAGCGAACGAAGTCAGTTTCAACTCGTCGTCCCACCTATTTATGAAGGCGACTCGTTCAAACTTTTTTATGAAATCATCTACGTCATGTGTCTTTGGGTCGTAAGTTGGAGGGTTCAGTGCCTGTAAAACTGCGGGTTCCCTAAATGTTGTTGATCTGCCAAACGTGGTCTGTCTGTGTTCCGTATTTGTTACATTTGCTTCATTTCGTTCATCTGGGAGTCTACTCCCCATCTCTTCCATGTAGTGTTCTAATACATTACGTTGACTCCCGTCTCTTGATGTTGACGGTATAGGATTTATATGTTCGGTTGTTTGCGTGCTTTCCCTTGGTTCCGTTACTATTTGTGGGTCCGCCATGCTAGAGTCGTTGATGTTTCTTGTTGGCGTCCTTTGCATATTTAGTATCTCGCTTACTCTCCCGAAATTTCCCCTGTTTATAACGTTATTTAAACTAGTGCTTGACAATAAACTATTATTACCCCCATGTTCTACTGTGCTCAACGATAGTGGGTGTTCTGGTTCTAAACCGACCCTTCTGCGACATCTCCTAATCTCTATATCGTCAATATGTGACATTAATATTTATAGTAACAATCAAAAAAAAAATATTTTTCTACAACCGTGTTAAAAAGTAGGCTTTTTCTTTGTCATTTCAGTGCGTAAAGTAGTACTTTTACGCACGGCGAGCGTAAAAGTGTTTCTATAGTAACAGTAACACATACATTTTCATATATTAGATTTGAAATTACCGATTTTGCAGCTTCCGATATTTCTGGCGGCATGCAATTTTCATTATCACTTTCCATATTATCCATATTATTATAAAATTACAATAATAAAATCACAGAATAAAATACGTGAGTGAAAATAATCCACAAATAATCTGAATATAAATGTCAAACAATAACAATATTCATTTGTTTTTACAAAATTTAAGTACTTGATTTAAATTTCAATATTAATAATTAATATGACAAGTTAATATTATTTAATTAAAAAATCATATTACATTATTATTAATATTATAATAAGGTTTTAGAAAAAATATTGTGTGCACCTCGGGTGTAAAGTGCGTTTTTCGCACTCGTGTGATTGTTAATCTCGGCTAGCGCCTCGATTAACAAACATTCCCACTCGTGCGAAAAACAGCCACTTTACGCTCTAGATACACAAATATCTATATTATAAACTATCTAGCTAATACCTAAATAGGCGCCTCCACCAAATGTCACGTCCCGGGGTCGTGTGATAGAAATTGAATTTAGAGAGACGCAACGTGAGCCGAAAAATATACAAATTACAAAAATATTCGATAACTAAGGCTATATAATTTAGAATTTAGGGACAAAGACGGAGTACTAGGATCGGGATTTAGGTATTTAGCACTTTGAAATGTATATGAAATGACACTTACCTTGTCTTAGCACCACCAACCGCTGAAATAAGCCCAGAAAAGGATTGAAACCAGTACAGCTTAAAGTACAGCCAGGAAGCAGACAATCAGCGGTAGAAAAGTAATGACACAACACATTGAATTATAAGAGATTTATTATAATTATTTTAAAGAAAGAAAAACATAACTAAACACTTCAAAAATACAATACTAATATAATTATAAAATACAAAGTAATAATAATTCGAAAACCGATTAACTCGCCTTTTGTAATAACCCTTTGGATTAAAGTTTTTACGATTTTGAATTTTTTCTATTTGTCGTGGTCTGATACTGAAATTATTATTACTGAATTGTACCTTTTTGTTGTTTCCCGTGAATTGTTTTATTACTTCCCCTATCTTAGAGTCTAATTCTTCCTTGGTAATTGTATCATTCCTATTCAAGTGCTCCCTCGATTTCTCGCTCACCTTACGATACGCCTGTCCCGACATGACAGGTTTTAAAAATTTCTCTATATCTTGTAACGCCCTCTGCTCAAAAAATCCCAAACGCTCCGCGGTTTCAGCTAACAGCCCCTGAAATATGTGGAATATGACTCTGACGCATCACGATCTAGTTGCTTTGTTAGTGCCACGACCTCTTGAACAAACGCAAGAGAGTTTTCGCCTTCTAACTGCTCCCTATCCCTAATTTTGTTTGCCAATTCGACATCGAAGTCGATTGTTGATTTTTGGAAATCATCTTTGATAATTTTCCACGTTAAATTATTTCTAGTAAGCGTATAGTTTTGGAACCAGCTGTCTGCGGATCCTAATAAGCACATTCCGAAAGAGGTAATTTTTAACTCATCGTCCCAACGATTGTTAAAAGCTGTTTTCTCATACTGACGGATGAATCCGTCCGTATCCTTATCTCGCGAAGGATCAAAAGTCAAAACTACGAGTCCCCACTATGACTTATGACTATAATTACATTTAATACCCTGATTTATTCAGACTACTTGTAAGTAGTCTCCATCTTCTAACAATAATTTATTATTCATAGCGTCTAATGAATCGTCTATACTATGGTATGTGGTAAACTCGTCATATTATAATCTTTTATTTCCGACTATCCCCAATGCGTGCCGATTTTATTCATGAATATGAGGATGTTGATAACGGTGACGTTCCAGTGTTATGGTTCATCACAATTGCTTGGAATTTCTGTGGTGTAAGGTATTCAGAGGGAGTAGCTTGGTATTGCCATTGGTAGTCAATAACCTCATTCAAGGAATTGAATGTAGGAAAGGATGGAGATCTATATCCCAGAATATTTATCGTATTAAATTTAATCCAGGTTGCAGGTATGAGTTTTTAATTGATGTTTTCTCAAGTGTTAGACAGAAATAATGGAGATGATACTAAATTATTTTCAAAAATTAAAGGATATTATTAAAGCTCCAATATTTTCAGGATTCTCTATTTTAAAAAAAATTCCATTACAGTTAATATGAATTTTGTTATTTCGAGCTATTAAACATAAATGTATGCGCATTAACAATTATGGTTTGTTTATGGAATATTATAGGTGTTTTACAGGTAAGAGGATATAAGGATGTCATTTCTCTTGCAGGTGCTCATTTAAGGATAGCTTCTGCACAATCAACCGACTTTAATGTTTTTGTCATAGACATCTGAAATTGGACATAACTGATCCTTTCAAAGGCAACACTTTGGTATCATTACTCTAATGTTTCATTGATCAGTTATATTTACTAGGTCAAAAGCTTTCAGGTCTATACTATATACATTGTTTTGCCAGGTTAATAGAATAGGAATAAATTGTTTGAGATTTGAATTCGTTAAGGATCCTCTAATGATTGGAAGGTGTATACCCATTAAAATGTTATTGCTTATCATACAGTTAAGTATAGGAATATTATAATATTGATTAAAATTTCTAATCGCTAAAATATAAACATTGCTTTAATTTTAAATAAATTTAAACTGTTCGGATTTTCTAAAGTATTATAAAAATTTAATATTTCAGCTTGAAGATTTATTGAATGTTTTTTAATCCGATTTAATAAGATCCAACTTAAATTCAGTTGTAAACAAAGCGTCTACATGACTCCTATCAGCAACCTGAAAACCCCAGCCGAAAGAGTCACCGTCCCCTGATAACAATTTATTGTTTATCGCATTTAGTGAAACATCATTTGTATGAGGCGCATTTGTCATATTTAAACTTTTTATTTCTGATTTTCCCCCATAGTATAATAGAAATTGATGTTTCATATAAAATTAATGATGGCATACTTCGAAAATACACCCCTGCTACGACCTCTACAGGTACCCCATTTACATTGTTCATACAAATTAATACTAACAAAATTCTTACAAACTACGTTTTCTTTATGAAATTGGTCTAAGTTTTGATGTTATTATTTCTATCAGAATATATATTATTTCAACTCTTTTTTGAGATTCCAATCCTAAAACTAAACAATTTATATATTATTCTTTGGTACACATGACGGGTTTTAAAAAAATCTCTATATCTTGTAACGATCTCTGCTCAAAAAATCCAAAACGCTCCGCGGTTTCAGGTAACAGCCCCTGAAATATTTTTCTAATTATGCTCGACTCCAACGCATCACGATCTAGTTGCTTTGTTAGTGCCACGACCTCTTGAACAAACGCAAGAGAGTTTTCGCCTTCTAACTGCTTCCTATCCCTAATTTTGTTTGACAATTCGACATCGAAGTCGATTGTGCGAACATTTTTTTGGAAATCATCTTTGATAATTTTCCACGTTAAATTATTTCTATTAAGCGTATTATTTTGGAACCAACTGTCTACGGATCCTAATAAGCACATTCCGAAAGAGGTAATTTTTAACTCATCGTCCCAACGATTGTTAAAAGCTGTTTTCTCATACTGACGGATGAATCCGTCCGTATCCTTATCTCGCGAAGGATCAAAAGTCAAAACTACGAGTCCCCACTATGACTTATGACTATAATTACATTTAATACCCTGATTTATTCGGACTACTCTAACAATAATTTATTATTCATAGCGTCTAATGAATCGTCTATACTGTATGGTATGTGGTAAACTCGTCATATTATAATCTTGTATTTCCGACTATCCCCAATGCGTGCCGATTTTATTCATGAATATGAGGATATCTCCAAAATATTTTTTAATTTTTTATTTTGTTTGAAATTTCTTTTTGCCAGAGATAAATCCTTCACTCACTATCGAGTACGCTGATCCCGTAACTATTTTGATTTTAATTTTAACACGTCCGTGGAGAGTAAGCAATTGTAGGAACCTTATGTCTAACTAGAAGATGGGTTCATGCGCCGGATTATCATTCGTCCTCTTCTGTCGTACCCTCTCCCGCGACTATGATTTGCGATTTTACATGTTAACGTACAGTCACGGCGACCGTACCATGAGCGGCCACATTCGCAGCGATAACCTTCATAATCAAATGGTTTGGCTTCCGTATATCCGCATGTTTGTTGTCTCGTTGATCTCGTGCAATATTTCCGGGTGTGACCCCGTGTTCCACACCAAGAACAGATTGTCGGTGTTATAGGTCGTCTCAATTGTTCCAGTACCAAAGTGTAGTTCCATAGTTCGTTGGGTTGTTCGTGTGATTCCTTGTCTTTAATTTCTGTGTCATCTCAATCTAATTCTTCCGTCTGTACTGTTTCGCTTTCTCTCACGAAATTTCCCGTTTGTACTTCGTTATCTAAATTGATCAAACCTCCCTGTTCTAACGTACTCAACGTTAATGTATGTTCAGGATCTAACTCTGTCATTTTGCGACTTCCACTAGCTTAATATTACAAAACTCAAAAATTACTTAGATAATACATAAATAGGCGCCTCCACCAAATGTCATGTCCCGGGGTCGTGTGATATAAGTTAAATTTAGAGAGACGCAACGTGGGCCGAAAAATATGCAAATTATAAAGATAATCGAAAATCAAGGCTAAATAATTTAGAATTTAGGGGCAAAGACGGAGTACTAGGATCGGATATTTAGGTATTTAGAGGTACACTTTTGAAATATAACGGCACTTACCTTGTTTTAACACAACCAGCCGCCGAAATAAGCCGAAGGAAGACATATACCAATACTGCTAGAAGGATGGATAATAAACAGATGCACAAATGCATGCACGTTATAAAACAACACATTAAGTTGAATATAAATGATTTATTATAAAGTTAAGAACTATAACTTAAACACTTTAAAATACAAATGATAAAAACAAACAATAAAAGAATAGAAACTCTTGATACTAAGATCCGTACCAACGAAAACCTGACTTTCCGAACAATGGAAGCCTCTTTCAGTGGCGTACGCAGGGGGGTGTTAGGGGGGGTTAGAACCCCCCCATGACATCTGTGATCTTTATTTTTAAATCAATATTTGCGACATTTATTTTGGAGACCTTTTTTTATTTTTGGTCATTACCAATTTCAAAGAGAAAAAAAATTTGAAAAAATTGAAAACCCCCCCCATGACACAATCTTGCGTACGCCACTGCCCTCTTTTATAACCTCGTATTCACCCATGGAAAGGGAAATTAAAATATGGTCAGATTGTGTGACACCATTTCCAATATATGAATTTATGAAATACAGTATTCCGGAAGATGCAATGTCAGGAAACTGTGACTTACATACACGAGATACGCATGTAAAATAACTAGAAATGCATAGCAAGGATTTTGAATAATACTTTAGTCATCCTGGAAATAGTGTTCCACTTGTGAAATACTGATAATATATTTAACAAACAAACAAAACAGAACGTCAATTTGATAATGACTTATTGAAATGACAATGTAGAAATCCACAATGTAACAATATTATTGGAATTGAAGTTTCGCACATAATTGGTGCTGGCATATTCTGAAAATATACTCATGTCACTACTTCGATAGGTACCCCATTTACATTTTTATTACAAATTAACATTATAATAATCCCTATCAGTGACATACTCCTTATTGTACTAATCTAACAATAAGTTGTGATATTAAACGTCTATGCTCCACATAACATTATAATCTAAAACTACGCCGGGGCGTTTGAAAAATGTAACTGACGTAGCTTAGATAAACCCACTAAATTTTGTACCAGAATCAGAATGGCAATCAGTAGATCACAAACACATATAGTTATCACAACCTCCAATTAAGCACAATGAAAGCAACTATCCAGGCTTACCTCGCACAACAAGTATAAAAAATAAATGTTTTAAAAATAACCAACGAAATTAATTACGTTATAATTTATTAACAATCGAAATTATTACTGACATGAAGCTCGAAGAAAGATGACTTCACAGTAACTAATAGTCTGCCTTTTTGTTGGCTTACAAGGAAAGATCCCGAGGTGTCAGACTCGGATTTTAATGAAACTTGGTAAAAATGTTCTTTGGGTAAAAATTAAGGACACCTATTTTTTTATACGTGCCCGTTTTAATATTTAGGGGGTGAAATCGGCCCTTGAAAATGAGGGTAAAATTTTTAATTTGTAAATAGCTCGTAAACCACTTGGAATAGTGACTTGTGTATAGTGTAACATTTGTTTGGTATTACAAGAGCTATAAAATAGCATTAATGTGGTACCCTCTAAATATTTTATTTGGGGGGTATAATTGACACCCCTCAATTTTTTTCAAAAATTATTATTTTTTCTTTCATAAATCAATAGAGTGTAGTATTCTGAATACAATGATATCAAATTTCAAAATAACGTGTCTTCAAACTTCGGAGATATCGGCAGTTTTGTAGTTCGCCATATACTTTCTACACTGTATAAAGATACTGCATGCCGCGCCGCGCACTAGTCAAAGCTAGTGGAACATTTTTCAAGGTAGTGTGGATCTATTATAAGTTGTGATATTAATTTGAAAATTCACAAATATCATCAATATGGGTTTATTTTAAATTACAAAGAGTTAAATTTTGTTTTCAAAACTATTCATGCCAAGGCATTCATAATATTCACATTGTTTTTTATTTTAAATTGTTCATTGCATCCTTAAGGTACCAGCTAATTTATAAATTAACATTTTACGTCATACTCGCTCTCGCATCACTCCCAAGTCAAAGAAAATATGAGAAAATGTTAATAGTTTTTTAAATAATTGGTATTGGTTGATAGAATCAAACAAAGTGTTTATTAATATGGTAAAAAGAATTCAAAAATATTTTCAACCATAAAATTTACCTTTAATATTTAACTACTACTGTATTTAATTTGGGTAAGTGTAACTAATTTATATAATTTATATTAATACTTTTAAAACCAATTTTTCAATACTTGAAATCGCTACATTCCATTGTTTCTCAATTTAAGGGTTGCATACCCTGTAGCGAAGAAAGTACAAAATTTGTACTCTTTATAATTTAAAATAAACCCATATTAATGATATTTGTGAATTTTCAAATTAATATCACACCTTATAATAGATCCACACTACTTTGAAAAATGTTCCACTAGCTTTGACCAGTGCGCGGCGCGGCATGCAGTATCTTTATACAGTGTATAAAGTATATGGCGAACTACAAAACTGCCGATATCTCCGAAGTTTGAAGACACGTTATTTTGAAATTTGATATCATTGTATTCAGAATACTACACTGTATTGATTTATGAAAGAAAAAATAATAATTTTTGAAAAAAATTGAGGGGTGTCAATTATACCCCCCAAATAAAATATTTAGGGGGTACCACATTAATGCTATTTTATAGCTCTTGTAATACCAAACAAATGTTACATTATACACAAGTCACTATTCCAAGTGGTTTACGAGCTATTTACAAATTAAAAATTTTACCCTCATTTTCAAGGGCCGATTTCACCCCCTAAATATTAAAACGGGCACGTATAAAAAAATAGGTGTCCTTAATTTTTACCCAAAGAACATTTTTACCAAGTTTCATTAAAATCCGAGTCTGACACCTCGGGATCTTTCCTTGTTAGTGTCCCTTTTATAAACTTTACCTAAATGTACAAAAGAAAAATATATGTTTTTATTTTACCTATATTACATTTATCGTAACGAACTAATATCTATATATTCGTCTTGTTCTTGCGAATGGTTTTCCTCCTCCTGTTGTTGTATGTTTTGAATCAAGCCTAACAAATATTTTTCGATGCTTGTCAGTTAGTCTACTTGGTGTATCTGGTTTGTGATTATTTGATGTATTAAATTGAACATATTGAATGTTCTTGATATAATACTGATTGCTATATTTACTATATCCACATCCGTCGAACTTCTGAGTTCACTGTCAGGTAGCAATTCAAAATAACGATTCATTTTTGCAACTGATATTTTAGAAAATGCTTGCATTTATATATCATTCAAAAATTACAAAAGAGGAGTACGATTATATTTGTTTTGGATATTATATCTCAGGTTAAGTATATAAATGTTCTTGATATAATACTATTAGCTATATTTACTATATCCACATCCGACTAACTTCTAAGCTGCCTATTACATTTATTACATTAATCTTATATCTATATATTACTCTTGTTCTTGTTGATTGCTCATTTCCTGTTCTTGTTAATGATAATTGTGTTGATGATGCTCCACTTCGTAATGTATGAATTCCAGCAAGTATTCTTCAATGCTGGTCAATTGATGTGATTGGTATACTTGGTTTATGTTTATTTGATTAATTACGTCGAACATATAAAATGTTCTTGATATAATACTTTTTGCTATATTTACTATATCTGCATCCCTTAATTGTCTTAGTTCACCGTTAGGTAGCAATTCGAAATAACGATTCATTTTTGCAATTGATATTTTAGAAAATGCTTGATGATGTTCCGATTCGTTATGAATAAATTCCAGCAAATATTCTTCAATACTGGTCAATTGGTCTACTTGGTGTGCTTGATTTGTTATAATTTGTAGTATTTCGTTGAATATATTCAATGTTCTCGTTATTATATTGTTCGCTATAATTACTATATCCACATCCGCCAAACTTCTTAGCTACCTATTACATTTATTACTTTAAACTTATATCTATGTATTCTTCTTGTTCTTGTTGATGATGATGCTCCGCTTCGTTATGAATGAATTCCAGCAATTATTCCTCAATGCTGGTCAATTGATGTGATTGATGTACTTGGTTTATGTTTATTTGATTAATTAAGTTGAACATACCAAATGTTCTTGATATAATACTTTTTGCTATATTTACTATATCTGCATCCCTTAATTGTCTTAGTTCACCGTTAGGTAGCAATTCGAAATAACGATTCATTTTTGCAACTGATATTTTAGAAAATGCTTGATGATGTTCCGATTCGTTATGAATAAATTCCACCAAATATTTTTCAATACTGGCCAATTGGTGTACTTGGTGTGTCTGATTTATGATGATTTGTATATATACCATCGAACAAAAAAAGGTCGGTCTCGCCCTTTGACAATAAACGATTTATAATTGCTAAGTCTGTAAATTCTTTACCATGGGGACATTATAAATTAATGTATAAAAGAAAAATGTATGTTTTGTTTTACCTATTATTATTATTACATTGTAATAAACTAATATCGATATATTCTTCTTCTTGATGCTCCTGCATGTTTTTCTTGCGAATGGTTTTCTTCCTCCTGTTGTTATTGTTTCTGAGTTAATTCCACCAAATATTCTT
Source organism: Sialis lutaria (assembly GCA_949319165.1). Taxonomy (NCBI): domain Eukaryota; kingdom Metazoa; phylum Arthropoda; class Insecta; order Megaloptera; family Sialidae; genus Sialis; species Sialis lutaria. The sequence goes on from OX439241.1 coordinate 8,472,027, forward strand.
CAATACTGGTCAATTGGTCTACTTGGTGTGCTTGGTTTGTTATAATTTGTTGTATTTCGTTGAATATATTCAATGTTCTCCTTATTATATTGTTCGCTATATTTACTATATCTACGTCCGACAAACTTCTCAGCTGACCGTTCGGTCATAATTCAAAATATCGATTCATTTTTGTAAGTGATATTTTAGAAGATGCATGCATTTATATATCAATCAAAAATTACAAGGGGGGGTACGATTACATCTTAGGTTAAATATACATCTAAGTTTGGCTTATTTAAAAAAATTCACGTAAATATAAGTATTTTAGCGAAAACATATTTATTATAAATTTAATAAATACAATTATTATGACTTGATAAAATATATATAGAATAGAACACGTCCTTTTATCGCAAATGTCATGTCGTTGATTATAACATATTTACTATTTTAATTACAAATTTCTGAAAAACACATAATGGAAAAAATAAGATGTTGGTGGTTTGAACATAAAATGTTGAAATGGAAATATCTCATTATCACCATCGTTGTTGATTTTAACAAATGCGAGTTATAAAAATAAATTTTTATTTTTTTACAATATATCTTTTCCTTTATCCAAGCGTTGTGTGAATTATCAAAACCGATAATTTTTACGTATCCTGGATAAATTTTTCTTTTAGTTATTTTTTCAATTAAAAACACCTCATCGTTTGTAACCTTTCTTAATGTTTATATACTTATACGAACTTTATCTCCAACTTTAAACTTTGCAACACATTTTGTTTTAATAAAATAAATCTTCAATTCCTGTATATTTTATTCTTGCCTCAAAAATGTATTAAAATAATTGAAGAAAGACATCGCAAATAACTGCATACACAGGAGCATTATTTGTTATTGTTGATGGATGTTTGATTTAAATATAATATACGATTTCCAAACTATTCCTTCAGATGGCCTTTGATAATACCTACATCAGCGTATATTTTCATTTCATATTCGAACCGGATTTTGTATGACATGTTTTCTCTCCCATCACATATTAAATACGTTATCAAGTTTTTTTTCCTTCTTGAACTACATCTTCGTCTGTGATTTTGTTGAAAACGTGCTGGTAGCGTTATAATGTTTCTTCGTTTAACTTATTTGAGGGTATTCACTGATCACTCGGATAATTTTTTTTCTATTTATTCGTGCGTATATCCACATTAGGTATCTGTGAACACGTAAATCAACACGTAAATAATTACCTCTTGCAATAGGTCTATATGTTATAAAAGCTCTTTTATTATATTTTTTCCTTACTTCAAAAAGGTATTCAAATAATTGAAGAAAGACATTACAAATAACTACATTCACTAGAGCATTATTTGTTATTGTTGATGGATGTTTGATTGAAATATAATATACGATTTCTAAACTATTTCTCCAGATGGCCTTTGATAGTTCATCGACGTATATTTTAATTTCATATTCGTATATTGCTAATTCAATTTAATGTTGAAATTCTTCCAGTGCGTTCATTCTTGTTGTTCAAATCGGATTTTGTATGATAAATTTTCTTTCCCATCACATATTATATACGTTATCAAGTTTTTTTCCTTCTTGAATTCAGCTACATCTTCGTCTGTAATTTTGTTGAAATCGTCCTGGTAGCGTTATAATGTTTGTTTGTTTAACTTATTTGAAGGTATTCACTAATAACTCAGATAGTTTTTTCTATCTTTTGTGTATTTAAAAAGTACATAAAATAAACAATTACCACTTGGTATAATTATTGCAAAGATATTTGATAGTAGCTCTTAAACCAACAGTGTATCGGTCTGCATATCAGAAAATCTGAATATAGTCTCGCATAAGTTCCTTTTATGTGTTCCCTTATCAACATCATTTTCTAAAGTTCGGACATGCCGTAGTCATGTGTTGCACATTGGTGTTGTTAGTCACGAGCTAGTAAATAGTAAATAACTAACGAAGCATAGTTGCTATACAAATAAATGATTGAATTGTCATTATCAAATATCTCATACATAATTAGGAAATATATTGGATATATATTTATAATTGAGGTAGGTACATTACACCTTCCCCCTTAGAGAAAATTAAAAGTGAAATCACATATTTTCTTTTAATTATGCAATTCTGCTATTTCTTCGCAGAGAAATTGCGTTACTAGGAGATTCTTCTATTACTTCCTGCAAATTTACTTGGACCTCAATTAGTTCTATTTTATTTGTGGATTTGAAAATGTTAAGTGTTAAACAGTTTCATGTTCATATATTGCTAGTTTTTATGTTGAAATTCTTCCAGTGCGTTCATAGGTTTATATGTTATGATAATATTTTATTATGTTTTTTCTTGCTTCAAAAAGGTATTCAAATAATTGGAGAAAGACATTACAAATGACTGCATACACTAGAGCATTATTTGTTATTGTTGATGGATGTTTGATTGAAATATAATATACGATTTCTAAACTATTTCTCCAGATGGCTTTTGATAATTCATCAGCGTATATTTTAATTTCATATTAATATATTGCGTGTTCATTTAATGTTGAAATTCTTCCAGTGCGTTCATTCTTGTTGTTCAAATCGGATTTTGTATGATAAATTTTCATTCCCATCACATATTATATACGTTATCAAGTTTTTTCCTTCTTGAATTCTACTACATCTTCCTCTGTGATTTTGTTGGAATCGTGCTGGTAACGTAATGTTTGTTCGTTTAACTTATTTGAGGGTATTCAATACGGATTTTGTATGAAATATTTTCCTTTCCGTCACATATTATGTACGTTATCAAGTTTTTTCCTTCTTTAATTCTGCTACATCTTCCTCTGTGATTTTGTTGGAATCGTGCTGGTAACGTAATGTTTGTTCGTTTAACTTATTTGAGGGTATTCAATACGGATTTTGTATGAAATATTTTCCTTTCCGTCACATATTATGTACGTTATCAAGTTTTTTCCTTCTTTAATTCTGCTACATCTTCCTCTGTGATTTTGTTGGAATCGTGCTGGTAACGTAATGTTTGTTCGTTTAAGGCAGTAGTCTGCTTTAGGAGCCGAAAAAAAAGCGTTTTTTCAACAATTTTTTTGAAAGGGAAGGAAATGATTGCGGTAAACGAAATTTTGAGACGATAGTATATTATATTCAAGTTTTAAAAAACAATTTTTATTATTACAAATTATTGAAATTTGCCAAAGTTGTAACGATTTTTCTGGGGCGCCTGGAGTGTGCACTCGTAAATCGGTGCCGGTGATGGAGGTCGTGCGATGCATCTGAAACAGTGGAACCAAATTTTTTTTTAGTTTTTATAAGTTCCTTTTCTATATGAACTAAAAAAATACCGAAGAAATGACGAAATTCCAAATTTTTTCGAAGTTTGAAAAAAAAATTCACTTTTTTGAAAAAAAAAATTCACTTTAAGTTGCAAAACAAGTAATTTAAATAGTACTTTTGTCCAACTTTTTTAGTTCAAATAGAAGATAATTCAATACTGAAGCTAGATCACTTTGGTTTTTTTCGATCGGACATATATTGTTTTCACTATCGCCGGCACCGTTTTCCAAAACAATAGAATACACGAAGGGGAGGAGCGCGCGCGCTCGGGTCTGCCCGAGCATTCGCACCTGCTCGACGCTCGGCCACTAAAACTGACCTAGCTTCGAAAATATGTTGAATTGGCCTCTAAAATTTTGAACACATATTCTTGGATAGTTTTGGAATAGATTTAAGACAAAACCGAAAAATCGATTTTTTGAAGCCTGTAAAGCAGACTACTGCCTTAACTTATTTGAGGGTATTCAATACGGATTTTGTATGAAATATTTTCCTTTCCGTCACATATTATGTACGTTATCAAGTTTTTTCCTTCTAGAATTCTGCCTTACATCTTCCTTTGTGATTTTGTTGGAATCGTGCTGGTAACGTAATGTTTGTTCGTTTAACTTATTTGAGGGTATTCAATACGGATTTTGTATGAAATATTTTCCTTTCCGTCACATATTATGTACGTTATCAAGTTTTTTCCTTCTTTAATTCTGCTACATCTTCCTCTGTGATTTTGTTGGAATCGTGCTGGTAACGTAATGTTTGTTCGTTTAACTTATTTGAGGGTATTAAATACGGATTTTGTATGAAATATTTTCCTTTCAATAATAGCTGTTTTTCTTCTTCTTCGAACTTGTCTTGGCCTTTTTTTCGGAAATTTGTGGATACGGCATTAACTGTTTCGGGCTAACCAGATGGAATGTTGTGTTATCCAAAGAATCATTTTCTGTTGGTTGCTGTGCTAAAGAGAAGCCTGCAGCAGTTGGTTGAAGTGGTGTGTTTGTTAAGGAATTTAAGAATTGAAATTATAAACTTTATTATTACTTACAGCATAAAAGAAATATTTACATCTCATCCACGAACATATCCGAAATTATATAAAAATATTACAATTAACGATTTACTTACTTTAACAATTAATATAACAATTTAGAGTGAATGAGATAAACAAGAACTAAACTTAACTTATAAATTTTGACTAGACGTTCATGTTTCCGAAAACGACTGCTTTAGGTGAGTTTCCACGGAATATCATATAGTCCTCTCTGGAAGGAGAGTTGTGGTTTTGTACTACTTTCCTGACCATCGTTGCAATGGCTTCATATACGACGCTGGGTTGGCTATGTCCAGACGTCGGTGGCGTTTCACATGATATAACGTCTGCTGGCTAGTTCAGGCGTTATTGACGATGTTCCACTAACGATTCGCACATTTTGACTAATCACTGGTTGGCTATGCCAGTGCTAGCATAATGATATGACTTTTCATTTTCCATACTGTGTTTTTGTACTCCTTTCCTAACCATCGTTGCAATGGCTCCATATAAGACGCTGGGTTGGCTATGTGCAGATGTCGGTGGCATTCTACATGATATAACGTCTGCTGGCTAGTTATTGACGATGTTCCACTAACAATTCGCACATTATGACTAATAACTGGTTGGCTATGCCAGTGCTAGCATAATGTTACGACTTTTCATACACGAGCTGATCAGGCACGTCTATTCATTGTCGTATAAGTAGCATTGATCGCTTGGGGTGTCGGTGGTTGTCGAGGTATCTCGTATATATGTGATAAGTATTCGCTTTCTCCCTCTCGTCTAGGCGCTGGCCTGGCGCTCGGATTTGAAGAAGATGGACTAGGTGACACGGGCCCTTGAATTATCATCGGTGAATTTTCCGCGCTGTAGCTCATTATAACTGAAGGTGGTCGGAAAGTTGTTATCCTGCGGGGCTGCGTCCCTTGCGTTTTCATGTAAAAAATAATAACCAGTAGTATTGTTGCACATGAAAGAATTATACTAACTATTGTAGTGGCTAGTATATAATAATAAGTATTATCTGATGGGGGACCATTGAGGGGTGCAGCCGCTATATTTAAATTATCTCTAATTACCTCGATATAATCGTTAAAAGTTGTGAAAGACAAGGAGCCATACCCAGGTATGTTAATAGTATTAAATCTGGACCAAGAAGCTGGTATAAGTCTTTTTATACTAAATTCTTTATTATTGAGGCATGGAAACCTCGGATTTAATTGTTTCCCATCCTTAAATAAAACAAAGCAATTGCATGACAATGAAATAATTAAGGCCCCCACCTTTACGTTGTCTGTAAATTTTGTTGAACTGTTTGCACAATTAATTTCAATATCTTCTTTAATACTGTTTATTATGTAGGTGTGTGGATCTACTAATGTAATGTGTCGGTATGAAGGAAGTGTTTTTCTACAGGTAAATGGACATAGTGCCGATACCTTTCTCGCAGAGGAACCTTTTATGATTACCTCAGCGCATGCAGCTGCGTCTACGTTATCGTCATACGCATCAGTAATAAGACACAATTGGTCTTTTAGTGAATGACACCTTTGTATCATCACTTTTATATTGTTGTTTTCAGTTATGTTTATTGAGTCAAAAGACTTAATGTTTATGCTACATGTTGTATCTTGCCATGTAAAAGGAATGGTTATAAATCTGAGAAAAGTAGGATTTTTAGTGATTTCCTGATTAAAGGAATATGCAGCCCCATCAGTATTTTTCCACCTATCATACAGTCAAGTATACGCATATGAAAATATTGATTTACATTTTTTATCGCTAGTTCATATCCTGCATTTATGATTTTACTATTTAATAAATTTAGTTCTCTTTTAATTTGATCCGGATTGATTAAATTAGGTGTTAGCATTTTATTTTGGCAAGCCTGAATTATTTCATTGTTCTTATTGTAAGTAAACGTTTCATTATTTTCTATTGCAATTCCATTACCCCTTTGGAAATTTTCTGTATTATAAAGATTTATATTTACTATTTGAAATTTAATTTTATGATTTTTAATTTTATTGATTAAGAACTTTTGTTTAATATCGTCGGTAAAAAGACTATCTATATGGTTCCTGTCTGCAATTTGGAAACCCCAGCCAAATGTATCACCATCGTCCAATAGAATTTTATCATTTGGAGACGTGAATCTGTCCTCACTATTTGACGCAAATGCATTAGTTGTTGGTTTATAATAATTTTGTATTTCTGATTTCGACCAAAATATAATCGGAATGGCTGTTTCATATGTAATTGGTTTCGGTAAATTTTGAAAATACGCCCCGGCTACCACCTCTATTGGTTCGCCATTTACAAAGATTAAATACAAAACTTTCACTAATATTATGATCGTTTGCATTTTGATCAGTACAGTTAGCAAGTTCGCAATAAAAATTGAATTAAATTTTGTCGCGCAGGATACTCGTAATTATTATCTAAAACAGTAAAAAAAGTTAAATTGTATTACGTTACGTTATGTTAAGTTACGGGTACCCTTAAAAAAATATTGGAAGTTGTCCTTAACTTCCAGTCGACTATAATTACTTGCGCCAAAAATCATTACCCTCGTACGGCATAAAAACTATTAACCCTCGTACGGCAAAAAATCATTAAACATTGCGCCAAAAACCATTAAACCTCGTACGGCACGTCATCGTACGACATAAATCATTGCAAAAATCATTAAAAAAAAATACAACCAAAAAAAATTGTTACTTATCTGTAACAATACGTGTAGATTGAATTCTTGTCGACAAGTCAATCTTACAAGGTTCTCTTCTTTCAGAACCGGCGCATTAACAAATACATAAATCATCATAAACAGGGCGCATAAACATCATTAAAATCGTAACCCGGGTTCTTTAACATAAAAAAAAATAATCATCAAACATAATTAAAACAAAAAATAATAATAATTAAACCTCTTATATGATTACCGCGGTTAGTCATATCTCTCCCTATCATTGAGAAAAATAATAGCAATTATTTTGATGTTATTATTTAACTAACTACATTTTATTAATTCTAACTTAACCTACTATATGGGTATATACAACATATAACTCGAACCCCAGTGATCATTATCCAACCGGCAGTTTTAAAAATTCCGGAAAAAAACTCCACGGTCCCGCCTACCGTTGAAAATAGGATTAAAATCTACCGTGTGAGAGTAGATTTTATGAATTTCGAATATAGCGGGCGTACTTTTCTCACATCGTATCGGGGGATCGAGGCAAACGAACCACGATCCAAAAATTATTTGTTTTGAGTCAAGCTCAACTCCTACTTCATCTTATAATATAAATGTAACTTTGAACAATTAAAAGGTATTTATTTTAAATATTCTACTAGCTAAAAGCAAGTGTGGTTGAAGAGCGAATTTGCAATTTTGATTACTAACAAGAAAAAGATCGACGAGAAATTAAAAAGAAATGAGAAGAATCCCTAGACCTTAAAAGGTTATAACTTTACAAGGAAATCTCCTCTCACTTCTTTCCAAAGACTGGCGAGAGATTAAAAAAAATAACAAAAAATTCCTCGACCTATTAAGGAAAAAGCTTTACAAGGAATTTTTTGGGGAGCCGACGAGAAATTTAGTTGTCAAACACTGTTACACCGTGTTAGATTTATTAGAAGAGTGTAGCAGAGAGTCTCCTGGTTTACAAAAACTTTTTGAGCAGCACGTGGTCGGCGTAACTCTAATTTCCAAAATTTTATTTATAATGTTTATTGTTGAGTTAAGCTCGAAATTTTGTCTTAATTGTGCTTCTGTAGGGAGAATTGGTTCTCTTCCATACAGTAGCATGAATGGTGAAAGTTGTATTGAGTCTTGTTTTGAACTATTATAGGCAAACGTTACGTGGGCTAAACATTCATCCCAGTCAGTCTGGGCCGTATTAATATAACAACTTAACATGTTAGCTAGAGTTTTATTGAATCTTTCAGTTAGTCCATTACACATTGGGTGATATGCCGTTGTAAAAATACTTCGTGATCCTAAACATTGTATAATTTCTTTAACAAATTGGGATTGAAATACTTTTTCTTGGTCGGTTAAAAATTCGCGAGGTGAACCGTGCCTGCATATTATTTGTTCAACTACAAATCTGATAGTGCTCTAGTTTCAACCCATCTTGTTGCATAGTCTGTCGCAACTATAATAAAAAAATTTCCCGATCTACTTCTTTTGAAGGGACCCAAAAGGTCCATTCCCACTAAATCAAATGGTTCCTTTACTGCAATTGGTTTTAAAAATCCAGCGGGTTTCAAGTGTGTCGCGCCCTTTCGAGCTTGACAATCTTGACACCCTTTTATGTATTTCTCTATGTCCTTATTCATGTTATCCCAATAATATCTACTTTTTATTTTGTCTAAAGTCTTATTAATTCCTAAATGTCCCGAAATTGGATCATTATGGTGATTAAATAATATTTCAAATTTTAAAATATCTGGAATTACTAATTTTTCCCCAAATTTTGAATTTACAATTCTAAAGAAACCATTATCATTTATGCGAAAATTTTGTAATCTACGCCTGATTACTGGACTTTCGTTATCCAGATTGTTATATTTTGTTATTAATTCTTCTAACTTTATGTACTTCTTTTTCAACTCGAAAAGTTCAAAACTATCAATCAAATAAGTCTCAATGTGCTCAGATTCTATTTCGTCCTTTTTATTACCTTCCCACACTGGATATCTAGACAAACAATCGGCATCTCTATGAGTAGATCCGCTTTTGTGACTAATTTCGTAATCATAATCTTGCAATTTTATGGCCCACCTAGCTAGTCTACCTGAAGGGTCTCTAATTGACTTTAATCAACATAATGCATGATGATCTGTTACAATCCGAATTTGTTTACCTCATATATATGGCCTAAAGTGTCCTAATGCCCACACCACGGCGAGACATTCCTGTTCAGTAATATGATAATTTTGTTCACAAGCCGTTAATTTTCTAGATGCATAAGCTATTGGGTGTAATTCTTTATCAATTATACCTATCCCATACCCACAAGCATCTACCCTTAATTCAGTTTCTAAATTAAGATCAAAGTGCATTAAGACTGGACTTGAAATTAATTTTTCTTTTAAAGATTCAAATGCATTTAAAGTGACTTTCGCCATACCACCTCGAGAAGTACTTGGTTGTTCATTATTATAAGTATTGAATCGCGGTGCGTTTCTTTGACTACTAAAATTTGTACGGGGGAACTGTTGATTATTATAATTATTAAAACGTGGTGAATTTGGCCGATTATTGAAATTCGTATTAGTATACTGTCGATTTTCGAAATTTTGGCGTGTCCTATTATTAAAATTAGGTATATTAAATTGGACCCTTCTATAACTGTTTGTAGAAAATTATTTTATTACTTCCCCTATCTTATCGTCTAATTCTTGCCTTATTGTATCTGTTTAAGTGCTCCCTTGATATCTCGCTCGCCTTACGATACGCCTGTCCCGACATGACGGATTTTAAAAATTTCTCTATATCTTGTTACGACCTCGGCTCAAAAAATCCGTGACGCTCCGCGGTTTCAGGTAACAATCCCTGGAATATGTTTCTAATTATGCTCGACTCCGACGCATCACGATCTAGTTGCTTTGTTAGTGCCACGACCTCTTGAACAAAACGCTTTCTAACTGCTTCCTATCCCTAATTTTGTTTGCCAATTCGACATCGAAGTTGATTGTGCGAACATTTTTTTGGAAATAATCTTTGATAATTTTCCACGTTAAATTATTTTTATTAAGCGTATAATTTTGGAACCAACTGTCTGCGGATCCTAATAAGCACATACCGAAAGAGGTAATTTTTAACTCATCGTCCCAACGATTGTTAAAAGCTGTTTCTTATACTGACGGATGAATCCGTCTGTATCCTTATCTCGCGAAGATCAATAAACGATTTATAATTGCTAATTCTGTAAATTCCTTACCATGGGGACATTGTAAACTAAATGTACAAAAGAAAAATATATGTTTTTTTTATTTTACGTATTACATTATGCTACCCAGTCAAGATTTATAACTTCCAAAAGCGTTAAAAGTTGGAAAATTCGAAACTATGAGAAAAAAAATCATATAAATAAATTACTATTCAGTGCATAATATTGTCACGTCCCGGGGTCGTGTGAAATAATTAAATTTTGAGAGACGCAACGTGAGCCGAAAAATATGCAAATTATAAAGGATATCCGAAAATTAAGGCTAAGAAATTTGGAATTTAGGGACTAAGACGGAGTACTAGGATCGGGATTTTGGTAATTAGTAGTACTCTTTGAGAAGGTATGCAAAGTGACACTTACCTTGTCTCAGCTTTATCAATCATTGAAGTAAACCACGAAAAGGATCGAAACCAACACCGCTACGAAGACAACCAGGAAATAGACAACCAAGGATAGAGAAGTTACAACGCAACACAGTGAAGTTTAAATGATATTTATTATAACTATTATTGAATAAAAACAGAAACTATAATTCTAAGATAAAATAATTAAAAACTGTTTTGGAAGAGAGAAACGTTACTATTGCTCTTACCAACAAAGAACCTGACTTTTCCAACATGGAAAGGCCTTTTATAACTTCGCACCCCTCCATTCCGAAAAGGGTGATTAAACTATGTAGTGATAGTGTGACACTATTTCCAATATATGAAATACAATGCAGTATTCCGGAAGATGCAATATCTGTCAGGAAACTGTAGCATGTCCGTCAGTATTTATTTTGTACGTAATTAATTTTGTCAACCCTATTTGCGAAATGTCCCAGGCCATAATATCAAGGTAGCATTTATCCCCAATTGATCTTATTTCACCAATTACGAAAGGATTTGCGTTTGATTTGAAAATTTTGACAAAATTTATCCCCAATTGATCTTATTTCACCAATTACGAAACGATTTAACATTTTATAGCCCGGAGACAAATCATATCTATTTAAATTCTAATTTTAATAATTTAAATTTTGTTTTATTTATGAGATTATACATTTATTTATGAGATTTGTAAATTTTTCCCAGCCTTGTTTGTCGTTTTTGTCGTGCGCCAGTATAGTGTTATCGTTGCCTTTACTTTTCGTGGTCAACGGTGTTTATAATACTAATGTTCTTATCTAAAAGAGATATGCTACAACTTATTTTGAGGTCGTTGGTAAGAGTTATAGCATACAAAAAAAAATTAATTATTATTCTTATACAGTTTAGGAAGTTTTATGAAGTCGCATCCTAAGATTATTATTTTATTATTTAAAGTTTTTATGCTAGAAGCTACACTGTTTTTGTTTTCCCACAGCCCCAATTTTATAGTTAAGTCTATTTATTTAGTTTAAATTTTTTCTTTTCCCGATGAGGTATAGCAAGCTTTTTCTTTTGTAATTACATATGGCCGTAAAATGGGCTCATGCGCCGGGTTATCATGCGCCCCCTACTGCTGTAGCTTCTTACGCTTCTTCCATAACCATTATTAGTATAGATTCTACACTCGTCAGAACAGTCCTCAATATTATGTCCTCGATTCCCGCATATGCAACCCCTGTGCGAAAATGCATAGTACTCGATACCATCGACATACCCACATGACTGTTCCCTAGTTGATCTTTTACACAGTGCTCGTAAGTGACCCCGTCTCCCACACCAAGAACACATTAACCGATTTTTATAAGTTTGCTTTCGAAAGTCACTAAAGTCACGTCCTATTTGTTCTGATATGTCCCTGCTCTGTCGTCCGTCGTCTTTAGTTATTCTGTCGTCCACGTCTGGAATTTCTTCCGTCCGTGCCTTTTCCTCTACTCCCACGAAATTTTCCCCGTTTAACCCTGATTCTGAACTAATATTCATATTCGACATTTTTTTATACAAAGCTCTTTTAGAAAAGACAAAGATACACTTTTATACTTTTCCCTTTTTTCTAAGGCTCTCTTCTCATTATCATCTGCCATTTTTTTTAATACAAGCTCCTTTAAATGAGACAAAGACATTTTTTATAAAAATTCTAGCTAATATTCAAAATTACCAAAAACGGCGCCTCCACCAAATGTCACGTCCCGGGGTCGTGTGAAATAATTAAATTTTGAGAGACGCAACGTGAGCCGAAAAATATGCAAATTATAAAGGATATCCGAAAATTAAGGCTAAGAAATTTGGAATTTAGGGACTAAGACGGAGTACTAGGATCGGGATTTTGGTAATTAGTAGTACTCTTTGAGAAGGTATGCAAAGTGACACTTACCTTGTCTCAGCTTTATCAATCATTGAAGTAAACCACGAAAAGGATCGAAACCAACACCGCTACGAAGACAACCAGGAAGTAGACAACCAAGGATAGAGAAGTTACAACGCAACACAGTGAAGTTTAAATTATATTTATTATAACTATTATTGAATAAAAACAGAAACTATAATTCTAAGATAAAATAATTAAAAACTGTTTTGGAAGAGAGAAACGTTACTATTGCTCTTACCAACAAAGAACCTGACTTTTCCAACATGGAAAGGCCTTTTATAACTTCGCACCCCTCCATTCCGAAAAGGGTGATTAAACTATGTAGTGATAGTGTGACACTATTTCCAATATATGAAATACAATGCAGTATTCCGGAAGATGCAATATCTGTCAGGAAACTGTGGCTTACATATACGAGATACGCATGTAAAATAACTAGAAATGAACTGAAATAATATTGATAAGAAATGCATAGAAAGGATTTTGAATAATATTTTAGTCATACTGGAAGTAGTGTTCCATTTGTAAAATATTGATAATACATTTAATAAACAACTAACAAAATAGAAACAAGATAATGAAATTTGAGTCCAGCATGTAACAATATGCTTACTCAAGTCTTGAAAATATGTCCTGGCTACTCCTTTGATGGATACCCCATTAACAAGATGAGCATCACAATGTAATAAACACATATTTACTGTAATAGTTTATCTTACCGTGTCTTGGTCTAAGTAATGTTTCTATTTTAATTCTACTTTTGTCCGTCGGTCAATGATATTCTACAAGTTTGACTGAGACCATTAGTTAGCGTGAAAACATCATTTCCGTAGTCGATTATTGCTTTGTTGTCCTTTAAAAAGTCATTACCCAAAATAACATGGTCCATAGAGTCTAACGGGAATACCGCAGCAGTAGTACTAGTCTCCCAAACATCAATATTCACAGTTATTCTAATTCTACCCTCCTCTGCTACAATATTTCCGCACACTCCCTGGAACGTGTTCCGTTCTTGCGGTAGCCAAATGGTTTCGTCCGTCACAAAATCAGCCCTTACAGAAGTATTCGCGGCCCCCGTATCGATAATTGCTTTTGTATATTTGCCATTTATTTTTGAATGTAACATAAGAGCGTTACTTCTATAGGAATCTACGTCAGTTACTGGTATTTTGTCAGGGTGTACGTCCGTAATGCTTGTCTCAAGATTTTTTTCCATTTTGATACCAGCTGTGTGGTGACACTTTCTAATTAGCCTTCAATTCAAAAATAATAATTTAACCTTCCCCAAATTTTTGATTACCAAACTGGTGCCTCCACCAAATGCTACGCCGGGGCATTTGAAAGATATAACTTTGACGTAGCTTAGATAAACCCACTAAATTTTGTACCAGAATCAGAATGGCAATCAGTAGATCGCAAACACATATATTTATATATCACAACTTTCCATTAAACACAATGAAAGCAAATATCCAGACTTACCTCACACAACAAGTATCAATAAAGGAAAGATTTAGAAATAAACCAACGTTATTAGTTATAGTATAATTTATTAACAACTGACATGAAGCTCGAAGAAAGATGTCTTCGTGGTAACTAACAGTCTGCCTTTTTGTTGGCTTAGTGTCCCTTTTATAAACTTTACAGAAAACTCGGAAAGGGTAGATAAAATTATAAGAGTGATGTACATCAGGATGCCGTGGTTAGCTGCAACATAGTTGCAATCTATAAACCACTGCATCGCTGATGCAATATGCAATTTATAGGAAAAACATCCGTTACGATACGCCTGTTCCGACATGACGGGCTTTAAAAATTTATCTATATCTTGTAACGACCTCGGCTCAAAAAATCCCAGACGCTTCGCGGTTTCAGGTAACAACCCCTGAAATATGTTTTTGATTATGCTCGACTCTGACGCATCACGATCTAGTTGCTTTGTTAGTGCCACGACCTCTTGAACAAACGCAAGGGGGGTTTCGCCTTCTAACTGCTTCCTATCCCTAATTTTGTTTGCTAATTCGACATCGAAGTCGATTGTACAAAAAAATTTCTGAAAATCATCTTTGATAATTTTCCACGTCAAATTGTTTCTATTAAGTGTGTAATTTTGGAACCAACTGTCTTCGGATTTTAATAAGCACATACCGAAAGAGGTTATTTTTAACTCATCGTTTCAACGATTGTTAAAATCTGTTTTCTCATACTGACGGATGAATCCGTATGTATCCTTATCTCACGAAGGATCAAAGGTCGGTGGGTTTATTGCGTTAAGTATCGCGGGTTGTCTGTTATAATGTGGAACTCTAAATTGTAATGTGTAATCATTATTCATGTTAGTGTTGTCAAAGGTTTGTGCCTACTGTTCTTGCGATTGTTGTTGTGTTATTTATGTCATTTGTATTTATTGAAATTAATTCTCTATAAGTTTGAAAAACGTTATCTGTGCTTTGTGAAGTGCGTGGTAGTGGTGTATGTTGCATATTTAAAACTGTTTTTTCTAATGGTTTAATAAAATCTGTTTCTGTATTATGAATTGTTAAGTTTAATGTACCTTCTAAATTCTCTTCTGTGCCCTCGTTATTTATTATTGTGCTCGAAATTAAAGTATTATCGAAATTAGGTTTGTCTATATTCGTACTAAGTGAAAGTGGTGGTGTAGGAGGTAAACCTGCTTTTCTTTTACTTCTCCTAGCTTCTACTTCAATGGAATCTATATTTGACCTGGACATCAAATTGTTAAATTAAGTTCCCCTTGTTTTTTGAATCGGCGCCTCCACCAATTGCTACGTCCCGCCCTTTGAGGTAGATTATTTTAACTAAATTAATGGGGGTTAGAGTGAACACATAGCTTGAACTTATAACAACGATAACTTTCGTCGAACATACCAGGATCAATTCAAATACTTAGATGGAAAAGTAGGGAAATTTAAACTGTCATTACATTAAATAATAAAACATGGTACTTACCAGATTACTGCATATAACTATTCCAAGAGGAACTCAGATACTGCCATAGAAGTAGAGATCCAAAGATAACCACCAACAGTAACAGGAAAATGATGCAGAAGGAATACGACAATACACAACACATTTGTAATTTCGATATAACTAAACTTTATTATACTTAACACAAAACTTGTAAAGAACTTTACAATATATCATAAAACCTTATTTAATTAATTTAAACAACATCTACGAGGAGAGTGGAAATATAACGCGACTGTTACTATTACAAGACAAAGCTAAAAGAGAAGCCAAATAATTACATTGATTAATTTATAATTTTGATATTGAATTTTGAATAACGCGACAGTGTCGAATTTACGGACTCTGATTCCCGACTTCGACTCTACTCTTTCGGGCGGGGCCCATGAAAATGCGTCGTTTGGAATAATCAGTTTTTTCTAACTATGTCGAACGTCCTGATATGCACCTGTGCATTTGACTGCTACTCGTGATACTTCTATCCTGCACTGTAATAGATACATCATCATTGACCATTGATCTGAACTAATTGTATTGTTTCAGATTGTGTAATGACATTGGCCTTTGGCTTTGTACACTCTGTGTTGAAGTCCTGTTTACAGAATTTATTTCCAAGAATTCAACCTCAATCAATTTACGCATTAATCAACTAAAACAGGAAGCAGCAGTTGATAATTAATATGAACAATAAAATTATCTCCTACAAACTGTTACTAATTATGAAAATAAAATAATAGATTAATACTTCATGTTTCAATATGATTAATATAATTGCGACGTGACAATATGATATGTTATCCCAATAATTTTCCTTAAATACTAAATAGAAAATATAATTATTACTTTCTTGAATAAATTGTATATCATTAACATTAAGATTTAGTTCCTGTAATTTATTTAGATGGTTATACTTTTCGTTAATTTAAAAAAATAAATTTGATGATGTAGAATCTAAATCTTTAGAAATAAAAATAGCGAGATTATCCTTACTATCTATGATTGACGAATCTAATTCATTTAATTTGTCATATTCGATAATGGATGTTTCTAAATTCTTTAAAAATCGTTAGGTACGTTACCTTATGAAAGCACCGAACCTATTGCGTAATTGCTAGCATCTGTTAAAATAAAGTATAAATTGTTTTTCAAAATCAAGATATTCTAGTATAGGTTCCTTACATAAATCATTTTTTAGGAATTCAAATGATTCTTGTTATGTACTCCTCCAATTAAAGTATATCCTTAATAATTTTGTGAGGGGTAAAGCTACCTTACTAAAGTTACTAACAAATCTCCTGAGGTATATGCCGAATGACTCATCTTGCCCTTGCGTTCGACGTTTGATTTCCTCAAAAAGCATGTCGTTATAGTCTGCGGGCTGGAATTGATCCCGTAGGTATGCGCAAAGTTGACGCCATGAAGACATATGGCGCCTCATTGCCCTAAACCAGATTAAAGCGGAGCCAGTAAAGAGATCGACAGCGGAATTCCATAACTGATACTCATCGACGTTACGTGCAACTCTCAATTCATCGACTCTTTCGAGGAACGCGCTGACGCTGATGTCGTTCGGTTGAATTTGAGATCCCACTTAGACACTGGCGTAGAACGAATATGTCATATTCGATAATGGATGTTTCTAAATTCTTTAAAAATTCCTGATAATTAATTTATTTTTATTCGACTCAGCGCGTCGGAATTACTATTACATTTATCTGGCTTGTATAAAATTTTATAATTGTATTCCTCAAGTTTCAAATGTCATCTAACTAATCTAGTATAAATATGGGTGGAAATGATTAACACTCCAAATTATCGCTAGTAACTCTTTTTCCGTGGTCGAATAGTTAGAATCAGCCTTATTTAATGTGCAACTAAATGTACAAAAGAAAAATATATGTTTTTTATTTTACGTATTACATTATAATAAACTTAAACTTATGTCAATATATTCCTCCACTTCCTGTTCTTGGGAATGGTTTCCCTCCTCTTGTTGTTGTTGGTTTTGAGTTAATTCCACCAAATATTCTTCAATACTGGTGATTATTTTATGTATTAAATTGAAACCCAACTATGATTCTGATTCGGACGATAATAATTCGAAAACCGATTAACTCGCCTTTTGTAATACAACTTTGGATTAAAGTTCTGACGATTTTGAAAATTTTCTATTTGTCGTGGTCTGTTACTGAAATTATTATTGCTGAAATGTACCTTTTTGTTGTTTCCCGTGAATTGTTTTATTACTTCCCCTATCTTTGAATCTAATTCTTCTCTAGTAATTGTATCATTCCTATTCAAGTACTCCTTCGATTTCTCGCTCGCCTTACGATACGCCTGTCCCGACATGACGAGTTTTAAAAATTTATCTCTATCTTGTAACGATCTCGGCTCAAAAAATCCCAGACGCTTCGCGGTTTCAGGTAACAGCCCCTGAAATATGTTTCTAATTATGCTCGACTCCGACGCATCACAATCTAGTTGTTTTGTTAGTGCCACGACCTCTTGAACAAACGCAAGAGGGGTTTCGCCTTCTAACTGCTTCCTATCCCTAATTTTGTTTGCCAATTCGACATCGATGTCGATTGTACGAAAGATTTTTTGGAAATCATCTTTGATAATATTCCACGTCAAATTATTTCTATTAAGCGTATAATTTTGGAACCAACTGTCTGCGGATCCTAACAAGCACATACCGAAAGAGGTTATTTTTAACTCATCCTCCCAACGATTGTTAAAAGCTGTTTTCTGATGAATCCGTCCGTATCCTTATTTCGCGAAGAATCAAAAGTCGGTGGGTTATATCTAAAAGATAATTTATCATCTCTTTTTATACGCGTGTATGTATATTATTCCAGATTTGCTATTAAGAAAATATTTTATTATTTCTAATAGCGGTTTTTACTTTTCGAAATCTACTTTCAATATCCACTGTGTATTTGTTTTTCTTGTAATGTTTGTACATTAAAATATGAAGGTATTCACTAATAATACTCTTGGATATTTTTTTATATTTTATTTTGAATTTAAAATTACATCAATTGAATAATTAACACTTAATATAATTATAACAGAATTAACATTAAATTCGCAACGTATCGATCTGTATATTAGAATTCTACTGGTAGTATCACACTCACAATCCCTTGAGGTTAATAAAACATAAGAGAAATAGTTATTATTGAATAATTTTTCTGTAAAAGATTTTTCTAAATTATCAGTTAACTTATTTATATAATCTAGTTTGTGACTTGCTAAGTTCAAGTCTTCCAAATTCAAATTACTATTGTGCATAGTTTTTAAATGTATCTCACAATATAATGTTTCTCGTTTTTATATTAAAACAACAATAATTGTTAATAAGATTGAATGATGGCAATATAGAAATAAAATTGCTTTGAAAGTCGTTATTTTGTGTTGTTAAAATTGCATTATTTGTAAACCCTTTACAACTGGGTGCTAGTGATTGAAAACCCCTATTTTTTAATTGGATATATATTGGTGACATATTTACATGTAATTGTAGTGAGTTTAGTTAAAACATATATCCAATTATTACTATCTTTTAAAACTTGGAATATATCATTTGTAGACCTTGATATTCTAGTATCGCAATCTTTTGGTAGTGACGAGTGAATAAATAATAATTACGTTTCGCAAATTGGTTTGCTTTGGATAGAATATAAAGGATTAATTAATTTACAAATAAAATTCATATTATCTATTTTTATGCTTTCATCAAGATTTTTCATTAAATATACCCCTTAAGGTTATTTTTTTATCCTCGTGACATAAAGTGTTCCCGTCTAATTTTGATAATTTAATGAGACTAATGTCCGCACCCTTATCTAACAAGAAAGATCCTTGACTATTATTTAGTTCTGGTGAATCTAATTTAATATATGTAGATATAAGATATAGCATTTTGATTTAGGTATAATTGAAATATTACCAAATTCTTTTTGGTGATTTTGATTTAATGAAGTGTTTGAATTTGATTTATTACATTTAAAAATGAGTAGTCCAGATGCAAAACCTGCTATGTGTGTTTGAACAGATTTCTAGCAAAATTACATATACTGTTGCAGCGTCTAGATAAAATATCCTTATGCCTTTTTCATGGGTCTGGATGCAAAACCTGTCATGTTTGTTTTCTTGTCTCAATTCGATACAAAATTTATTACTTTTATTAAAATAATTTTTATGTTAGTTCACCAAAAATATAGCAATTTCTGCAACCGACTTAATCTTTCAAATTTAATTTTAAGAGATTTTTGCCGGGTTTGCAGCCCAATTTATTATAATACTTGTAGCCTGAGACGAATAGAATCCAAAAATACAAAAACCTCAAAATCTTAAAATATGTGGATAGCAGGTTTTGCATCTGGACGACTCAAATATGATCTTTATAAGGTTTAGAAGATTTTAATTGATTTTGTGATTTGATCTGATTTAGTAAATCGGTTTTGATTAAGAGTTCAATTTAGTTTTAAGACTAAACTTGACTTAGAAATCGATTTATGAGAATTAGAATTTATAAATTGGTTTGATTTTGGAATATTGTTATTTATTTGAAATCGGCTTGAATAGTTCTCGCGGTTCTCGAAGGCCCGACCTTGTCTTGAGAACTCGTGGAGTTTGAAGAATTTGTTCGAATGTTAGAAGTGTTTGTATTGTTAGTATTATTATTTTTAAATTGATTATTGTATTCACGTTTCCTACATTCAGATATAACATGACCGAATTTTTTGCAATAGTTGCATTTCTTTACAAAATTTTTATTATTATTGTGATTACTATTGGTCTGAAAATGTTTGGCGTCGAATTCTACTTTTATTGGTTTATATTTTTTATAACAATTAGCTATTGTGTGTCCCGATTTATTGCAAAAATTACAATGTTTGTTGTTCGTAGGGTTTAAGTTTTGATATTTTTGTATTTCAAATTTATATATTAATTCCTGTTCCTCTCCTATTGCTATTGTTATCGCGTCTTCTAAGGATTCCGGTCTTTGTGATTTTACTATTAATGATAAGTCTTTATTAAGTCCCGATATTTAAACGTTCAAAGCTTGGTTCTTAAGTAACTCGATACATGCTAATCTGCCGTCAATAGATAAATTTCTATTTAAAGAATTTAATAATTTTATATAATAATTTTCAATTTTATTAGCAAACGAAAGTACCGGTTCTTTAGGATGTTGTTTACAAGAATTAAGTCTTAATTGCCATTGCCCTACTGTTATTTTTTCTGCGTAAACGTCAAGCAAATGATTTTTTAGTTCAGTCCAATTTGAAAAACTTATATTTTTTATAAGCATCCTAGCATTATCTGTTAGTTTTGTTTCAATTATTGAGAATAAAATAGGTTTGAGAGATTTAAAGCCTTGTCACAGTTATCAATAAATTCGTATAATTTAGATTTATTGCCATCGAATCTAATTAACATTTTATCGGCGAGTTCAATTGAGATAGTCATTTTGAATATTTTAAGGTGCACAATAATAAAATTGAAATTGAAAGACTTACGTTAATAATACGATGATAATTTTCATTGGCACATAGTAGATTTAGATGACTCAGATCAGTGACACAGCGAACTCAGTAACAGCGAACTCAGCGACAACGATTTCAGCGACACAGGGATTTCAGTGGTACAGTGATTTCAGCGACACAAGGATTTCAGTGGTACAATGATTTCAGCGACTTAGTGATTTCAGCGACAGCGATTTCAGCGACAGTAATTTCAGTGGTAGGTACAGTGATTTCAGCGACACAGGGATTTCAGTGGTACAATGATTTCAGCGACTTAGAGATTTCAGCGACAGTGATTTCAGTGGTACAATGATTTCAGCGACAGCGATTTCAGTGGTACAATGATTTCAGCGACACAGGGATTTCAGTGGTACAATGATTTCAGCGACTTAGTGATTTTCAGCGACATCGATTTCAGTGGTACAGTGATTTCAGCGACACAGGGATTTCAGTGGTACAATGATTTCAGCGACACAGCGATTTTAGTGATCTTGGCTTCAATGATTTAGCGACACGACAGAAAATAGTATCCTCGTTGTAATTTTTGTTACCTTCTTTTTTCTTTTATACATATGTATCTGTATATAAATGTACATATATATATCCCACTTCTGACACCAGTTTTGTAATGTTTGTTTGTTGTTGGAAGGTCTTCACGTTAAATAAAAACCGTAGATATCTTATATGTCGTTTATTTATTTTCTTGATACACCATTATATTATAATACAATACAGTTAATTCAGTTTTAAAATAGTTTTATATACTTGATATTAATAACTCTTGTTATGACTGGCATATCAGTATTATGACATGAATCAACTTGTGTACCAGAATGCGGGATCGCTCCTTGTATGTCTCTTTTAAATGAAACCTTATCAAAAGTACTGACTGAAGTTTGGACATAGTGAGATCACGTTTTGTACATCGGAGCCCAGTGTGTCTAAATGACTTAAATAAATAAGTTGTATATTCATTAAAACAAACAGTTTGTTAATATCAAGTGTGGATATAGGAATAAGAGATAATATGTAAAGGTGTATATACAGGATGTTTACTGGGAACCGCATGGTTTTAAAAAAGCCACAAATTTTTAAATGTTGAACAAAAACTTTAGTTATTTTATACAATGTGTTCTACAAACTCGGAATTTTAAGAAAATTACAAAAATTAAGTAGCAAAAATAACATCGCGTAGGTGGCGTCCTTCCGACTGAACACATGTTTCCAGACGTTCCTTGAAGTTACGCATTGCATCTCGTAACATTGCTCGTTGAATGGCTTGAATTTCTCTTCAACTCTTGTAATGTGCGTGGTTTTTCAGCGTAAACACGCGATTTCAAGAAATCCCAAATAAAGAAGTCCGGAATCGTCAAATCAGGACGTCAAAACGAGAAATAACTTAAAGTTATCTCTCGTTTTGGAGATGTTCCTTGGCCCCCACGGTCTCCTGATTTGACGATCCCGGATTTCTTTCTGATATGATTATCTAAAAATAACAATTTATATTATATGTTAGGTCGGTACATTACACCAATAATTTGAGCTAGAAGTAACATGATATTACTGTTTATCAGATTTTTTTTAAATATCCCACTTCTCGGACACCAGTTTTGTAATGGGCGTATGGGTGTAATTGAATTGGAGTTGATCAAAATAATTTTCAGGTTCTGACACCCAGCTCGATGAGAGCAAATTAGAAGCACTGATAACTTGATTAGAAATTTATTCGAATAAAATAAATGTAAATACACTTTTTAAATTTATAATTAGCTAGTAATATAATAATATACAAAAAATGTTAACTTTTTCATTTCTTCTTGAATTTTGGTCGCAAACTTTTTTTCAATCGTAAATTTATATTTATCAAATAGAAGACAAAATCATCTACAAAAGTGTACTCTACCTATATAGTTGTCGGTTTTAGTAGGTTTCATTCATTCTATTTTTTTCTATTTTAGGTAAAAAAATCGATCTAATTTGACTGGTCTATAACTCGATAAATATATTAATATTTCAAATGTAAAAAAATAAAACTAACATTTTTTCCCTTATATAAAAAGGAAAATGACTGTTTAACCACTTCTGGATCAAAAATATAGATTAAATATCAAATGTACATCAAATAATAATAAAAGAATAACTACCTAAATCGAAATGGCGCGAAGTGCGATTTTTTTTAGTTAACTCATTTAATCGTTACTTGTAACATGACTAACATGTACTGTTGTTGACTAATGCACACTATACTGTAAATATTATGTACAGTATAATATTATCTACATAATAACATAATATAATATATTTTAAAGGTATGTAAACTATAACTATTATCAAAAATGTACAGTAGAAACCGGTTATAACGACATCGTTTAATACGTTTTAACGACTCAAAATAAAAATCCAACTGAATCCCATATAATTTTATTTTAGCTGGTGATATGACCATCGGCATTAACGACCTAATGTGACCGGTCCCTTCGAGGTCGTTATAACCAGTTTCTACTATATTCATTTTGTAATGAACGATGATGATCATCAAATATATAAATAATTACATTTTTCTATTTTACTTGAAATGCTGGAAATATGTAAAAGATTTTCAATCAGTTATTTAAAGTATTCTTCATAGGTGGGCATTAACTCGTTAATCCGTTAATCGTTAATTAACGAAGTTAACAAAATGGTTAACGGATTAACTTTTAAGTTAACTAACAAAAATTAACGCTTTTGTTAACTTCCGTTAAATTTAACTTCCGTTAACTTTTTCCGTTAACATTGGTTGTTTGTTGAAAAGTACATAAGAAAGTTGTCGAAATAGCTAAAAAAAAGGTCTTCAAACATTTTGGATGGTTAACGGTTAACTTTCGTTAAAATTTCAAATTTTCGGTTAACTTTAACTTCCGTTACATTTTCGGAATTTTAACGGTTAACAAAGTTAACTTTTTTATTAACGGATTAACGATTAACGAAGTTAACTTATCGATTAACTGTGCCCACCTATGGTATTCTTTCATTTTTTTATCAATAAGGGACTAGTAAACTGTAAATGAAACAACTCAGGAAGTGCTATAAAGTCTGTAACTATCCGATATGTAAATGGCTTAGGAATTTGTATATTATACTTAAAAAAAATATTATATAGTATTATCTTGTTTTTATTCTATTGTCAGCAATTTATATGATATGCATGAATGCATGTATGAATTATTGATACAAATAAAGGTAAGTATTATTACAATATATACTTATGTACATCTGTGTAGATAAGCAGGTTTACATAAAAGTAATTAAGAGAATCTATGTAGATAAATAGATATCAATTCAATGAGATTAAAACTGTGTAGATAAACAGGTATATTATATAATAACATTAAATCGCATAACATATTAATTGAATACAAGGGTGTATCAATTTTTGTACCGAAAAAATACACCCTTTTATTTAATTTTTGTTGATATACATCGCACCAGATTTTAAATTAATTCACTGATTCAAAATTTAAACAAACTGCCTTAGCAAAAAATTTCGATTTAGTCTTAATGACTTCTGAAACAAATATTGAAATTCAAAAGGTACGTGTGGTGCCATCTAGTAAAAACAGCGTGCACTAAAGTTCACACTTCTTTCGCTACATGTCACTACATGTACTTTTAAAAATAATTTTTTAAAAGCCTACCAGCTAAATATTTTTTTCGAGTTGTAATAGTTGTTGACGCATGTATTAGGCCATTAGGGCATTCCGATTTCAAATAGACATAAAAAGATTCGCTCGGATCGTTGAAACTGTTTTTTACCAATATTTATCTAAGAAATTTACCTGATATTTTGAACAAGTGAATTAATTTAAAACCTGTTATCATTTATGATATCAGGGTGTCCTTTTACATACAATGGCGTATTTATAACTTTTAAATTCGAAAAGGGTGTGTCAATTAGTGTAATGAAAAAAAAAACCCTTTTCGAATTTGAAAATAATAAAGACGCCATTGTATGTAAAAGGACACCCTGATATCATAAATGATAATAGATTTTAAATTAATTCACTGGTTCAAATTTTCATGAATTTTTTAAAGACAAAAGTTGATAAAAAACCATGTTAACGATCCGAGCACAACTTTTGATGGGCATATTGGGTATCAGGGTGCCCTAATACATACGATAGCGGCTCTAACTCGACAAAAAAAAATTTTTTCAAAAATGAAACAAGGTAAACCCCTTGCTTCTTTTTCGATCGAAAAAAACTTTTTTCGATTTTCGATTAATTAGACACGTTATCGTATGTAAAGGGATACGCTGATTCGACTTTTCGGGTCAGTTGCGAAATTCATCGAAAGGTTCAAAAGTTATAGCGATTTTTCTACGAAAAATTGATAAGAAACGGTTATAGCGATGTGAGCGCAACTTTTTATTAACATATTTGGAATCAGCATGCTGTAATACATACGATAGCGTGTCTAACTCGACACAAAAAAAAATTATGCGAAGACGTCAGATGACGGCGCCTCCACCACATATAAAAATCTTTTTCAAGAAATATTGGAAATATGGTTGAGGTGTTTTTTGTCTAGTTAAACAGATTTACCGATAGATGTCGTCACATGTAACTTAAAATTTTAATATTTTTTCCTGAAGCCATTCCGACTCAGTCAAAAAAATTTTATGTAGTTAGAAACAATTTCGTATGTAATAGAACATCCTGAATCCAAAATTGTTTGTATAAACAATCTAATTGTTTGTATAGGGTAAGTTAGGCTAGTAATCGTTATAACGTGGTAAATAAGTAGGTACCGTAAGTATGAATTTATATAAAGAAGGTAAGTGATAATGAAATATTATAATGCTTTTTACTTGTATAGATAAACAAGTAATAAAAACAAACGAATAAAATACATCATTGTAGATAAATAGATGTAATAAATTTAATAACAAAAAAATTTGGCCATAAAATGGCTTATGAAAAAAATTTAATTTAAGTTACAAGTGGCGCCATCTATCAGGAAAGGCTTGAACTAACACAAACGTCGTCCGGGAAAAAATTATTCTGTGGTCGGAATGGCTTCTGAAAGAATTATTGATATTCATAATTTACGTGTTGCGACATCTAGCGGAGAAAGGTCGAACTAATAATTTTATTAAAAATAGATTTCTATTCTAATTTTTTGATAGTTCAAACTTTTCCCGCTAGAAGACGCTACTTTTGGATTTAGAATTTCTATATTTTTTCGGAAGCCATTCTGACTAAATGGTAGACCACTATCGTATTTATTCAAATATTAGAGAATGGATGTCTGGTATTATTTATGGTATCAGCGTATCTTTTTAAATACGATGACGAATATAATACGTTCGAAAACAAAAACGGTGTATTAATTTTTGTACTAAAAAACACACCCTTTTGGAATTTAAAAGTAGTAGACACACCATTGTATGTAAGAGGAGACGGTGTTATCAGATTTTAAATTAATTCACCGGTTCTAATTTACATGACATTTTTATATATGGGGATTTTATATATATTTAAAAATATTTTTTTAAAGTAAAAGCTTATTGTTAAACCAAAAAGAAGAGACACATTATTTATCTAAGACACATGCAATAATACAGAGACGGCAAATAGTTCGAATAAATATTTTATGCACGTTTTTTGAATCAACAAAAAATTTGACTTAGTCGGAATGGCTTCAGAAAAAAACTAGACGAAAAACACCTCCACCATATTTACAATATTTCTTGAAAAAGATTTTTATACATGGCGAAGGTGCCGTCATCTGACGTCATCAAATAATTTTTTTTTCTGTCGAATTAGCCACGCTATCGTATGTATTACAGCATGCTGATTCCAAATATGTTGATAAAAAGTTGCGCTCACACCGCTATAACCGTTTTTTATCAATTTTTCGTAGAAAAATCGCTATAACTTTTGAACCCTTCAATGAATTTCGCAACTGTCACAAAAAGTCGAATCAGCGTATCCCTTTACATACGATAACGTGTCTAATTAATCGAAAATCGAAAAAAGTTTTTTTCGGTCGAAAAAGAAGCAAGGGGTTTACCTTGTTTCATTTTTGAAAAAAAATTTTTTTGTCGAGTTAGAGCCGCTATCGTATGTATTAGGGCACCCTGATACTCAATATGCCCATCAAAAGTTGTGCTCGGATCGTTAACATGGTTTTTTATCAACTTTTGTCTTTAAAAAATTCATGAAAATTTGAACCAGTGAATTAATTTAAAATCTGTTATCATTTATGATATCAGGGTGTCCTTTTACATACAATGACGTGTCTTTTACTTTCAAATTCGAAAAGGATGTGTTTTTCATTACAATAATTGATACACTCTTTTCGAATTTAAAAGTTATAAATACGCCATTGTATGTAAAAGGGCACCCTGATATCATAAATGATAACAGATTTTAAATTAATTCACTGGTTCAAATTTTCATGAATTTTTTAAAGACAAAAGATGATAAAAAACCATGTTATCGATCCGAGCACAACTTTTGATGGGCATATTGGGTATCAGGGTGCCCTAATACATACGATAGCGGCTCTAACTCGACAAAAAAATTTTTTTTCAAAAATGAAACAAGGTAAACTTCTTTTTCGACCGAAAAAACCTTTTTTCGATTTTCGAATAATTAGACGCGTTATCGTATGTAAGGGGACATGCTGATTCGACTTTTCGTGTCAGTTGTGAAATTCATTGAACGGTTCAAAAGTTACAGCGATTTTTCTACGAAAAATTGATAAAAAACGGTTTTAGCGGTCTGAGAGCAACTTTTTATTAGCATATTTGGAATCAACATGCTGTAATACATACGATAGCGTGCCTAACTCGACAGAAAAAAAAATTATGTGATGACGTCAGATGACGGCGCCTCCACCATGTATAAAAATCTTTTTCAAGAAATATTGTAAATATGGTGGAGGTGTTTTTTGTCTAGTTAAGAAAATTGACCGATAGATGGCACCATAAGTAACTTTAAAAATTTTTTTTTTCTGAAGCCATTTCGACTTTGTCAAATGTTTTCGCGCGAGTTAGAAACGCTATCGTTATGTACATATTAGTAGATTCATTCGAACTGTTTACCCTCTCTGAATTATTGCATGTGATTTAGATAAATAATGTGTCTCATCTCTTTGGTTAAACAATTAGTTATTTTTCTATGCAATAACATATTTATTAAACTAATGAAGCCTTTGTTAAAAATTACAAGCATTATTTTTAAGATAAAAGTTGATAAAAAACAGTTTCGTTGATCCGAACGAATCTTTAAATACGCATTTTTTGAATCAGGATGATATATTAGGTACATACGATAGCGTACTTACTCGACAAATTTTTTTTGGCTTAGTCGGAATGGCTTCAGAAGAAAATATTAAAATTTTTAAGTTACATGTGACGACATCCGTCGGTAAATTTGTTTAACTAGATAAAAACACCTCAACCATATTTCCAATATTTCTCGAAAAAGATTTTTATACATGGCGAAGGCGCCGTCATCTGACGTCATCGCATAATTTTTTTTTCTGTCGAGTTAGGCACGCTATCGTATGTATTACAGCATGCTGATTCCAAATATGTTAATAAAAAGTTGCGCTCAGACCGCTATAATCGTTTTTTATCAATTTTTCGTAGAAAAAACGACATACCTTTTGAACTCTTTAAGGAATTTAGGAACTGACACGAAAAGTCGAATCAGCGTATCCCTTTACATACGATAACGTGTCTAATTATTAGAAAAGAAGAAAGTTTTTTTTTTGTTGAGTTAGTGACGCTATCGTATGTATTAGGACACCCTGATAACCAATATGCACATTAAAAGTTGCGCTCGGATCGATAATGTTTTTTTTATCAACTTTTGTCTTAAAAAATTTCATTAAAATTTCAACCAGTGATTTAATTTAAAATCTAATATCAATAACATCTATTTATCTACATAGATGATTAATTAGTTCTTTGTTACCTGTTTATCTACACAGGTATTAAGTATTGTACTAAAGAAAATTACTTACCTTCTATTTATAAATATTATTTTGTATACTTACGTGTATTTATTACATAGCGCCATTGTTGAGACGTAATATTTCTTTTTTACGTTAGCAATATATTCCCATAATGCAACAAAACTGTTTTCATATTATAATATACAATACTATGCCCTTGGGTGTTAATATAATTTAGGTAGAAGGATCAAAATTTCCAGTGAGTACTAATCATCATTCTTTAATTTGGTTGAACAATCTGAAAGATCCTGCTAGAATTTGAACAATACGATTTTTCCACCATTAACTGAAAAGGTCAAGATCATCTAGTTCCTGATGTTTTGTCAAGGTCCATGTCTATAAACATCATTAACGTTCTTGAGAATCCTACAGATAAATGGATGTACCGCACGTATAATAAAGTCTTTGTAGAAGATGTCAAATTAGCGCACCGAGGACTCAATATTGTTAAAGAGGGTGAGGAGCCCCGAAGAAGAAATCACAAATGGAAGAGTGTTTTGCCAAAAGATTGTAGTGTTGAAGTTCTATTTGAAGGACATGATAAATCAACTTCCGGACACCTTAGAATGTCTGTTAATATTATACTAACCATAACTACAGTCAATAATAAAGAGCATTTAATTTCATATAAAATATATAGTTACATGTACATATGTTATTATAATAACATTTTTATATATTATTTAAATATATTTATAAATAATTATAGTTGATTTTTTTTTATACAAAACATTTTTTGTATTTCATAATAATAGTTTCATCACTGTAATGATTATAATAAATAATTTAATGTCTTTATTACTATATACAATAATAATTGAGCAAAATAATTTAACAGTTAAAATTTTCCAACATAATATTTATATGTTGACATAGGGAAACATAGTTAAAATCCATAACCCTATAATAATAAAAAGAATGATACTTGATTGAAATTGTCACCTAGCTTTATTCCATTCAACAATTAAAGATGAGTGTAACATATTAAAATGATGACCAATAGCCGCAGATTGGTGCGACGTCCCAAGAAGTAAATGTATCGACTGCAAATGGTACAGTTGACGCAACACATTACGGTGATATTTACGTTTTGTTTGACTAGATAAACTACGCCATTGACTCAATAATTTTCCTATCAGTGATATGTTATCCCGACGCAGATTACTTAGGCATACCTTCGTGTTATCTGAAAACTATAAAAAAATATATTAAATCATAACATAAACTAGCAAATAAGCTATGAAATAATGCCAGCACAGTTGAAATTAAATAGAGATGTTAGAAGTACTCAGTGAAACTACTTGAAGTATCAAGTATTTTTTGCTTCTTTCAAATGTACTTGAAGTAAGCACTTAAAGTACTGTATTTGAGGCAAAACTTAAACTACTTACTGTACTTTAGGCAAGCAATTCAAGTACTGTACTTGAGGCAATACTTCAAGTACTGTACTTGAGGCAACACTTAAACTACTTACTGTACTTTAGACAAGCAATTCAAGTACTGTACTTGAGGTAATACTTCAAGTACCATATTTGAGGCAAGTACTTCAAGTACCATACTTGAGGCAAGCACTTCAAGTACTGTACTTGAGGCAAGCACTTCAAGAACTGTATAATCACATACAATATTTTTCAACAGAAATGTCTAACAAACATACAAATAGACTTACTTGAGTCTGATGACACAAAACCCATAATGCATGCAATCTTAAATGCGGTTCTAGATTTGCTAAGATGAAATTAACTAAATGCGGCAACGTTCTTGAAATATGCTGAGGGAAAACTCTGCTGTCTGATTTTCTACAAAACAGATAAGAAAATTAAATAAATAAGAAAACCACAATCAACAGTTTTGCTTCTAATTACCTTCTTGAAGGAAAGAATAATATTGTTGGATAGTAAGGCATATTGTAATTCCATGGTAATATATTTAACTCTCCATCAATTCGTACAAAGTTTAAAAATTTCAAATGAGAAAATATGTTTGCTAATCTAAGCATAATGCGTATAGCATCTCCACAGAATGCACACTGAGAAGTATGATATAGGACTACAAACGCCTTGAACAAATTAAAGGGTTTAATGTCAATACTTAGCATACACACAAAAATTAATCCTAAGGAATTCATATTAATAATAATAATTTCTATTATTTGTTTACCATATTACATAGTGTCAGAACAATTATTTTATATTTGTTTTTAATTATTGACTTATTAAAGTAGTTATATGAACATAGCATTTTAGGTGGAAAAAATTGGCCATGAAAGATTGTATAAAATTTTAAAAAATCTGGAAAGCCAATCAATTGTTTGTCATGTCATGAAATTGGTGAAAAATATGCTACGGAAGTGCATATTGGAGTTACACTAACCACTCCGAACAACGACGGCATCGGTAATTCAACCGTTCCTAACAACGATGGCTAAAGGGGCCTCCACCACCATATATGTACATAGAAAACTTTAACGTCAATTTGTTAATTTAAATTTTACGCAGAAATATAGTAGTCACGGTAGTATTGTGGTAGGGATAGGGGATGGTCGTTACGTGGAGCGGTTGACTAATCGTTTCTCGGAGCAGTCGTTAATAGGATGGTCGTTGTTTAGAGTGCTGAGTCATAGTACTAACGAAGTAGTATACTATGTGTTTTTCTTCGCAATAAAATAAATTGTTCTTAACAGACAGTATTTATTGTCTATAATTTTTTTATTAAGATAAGGCCACACTTATCGTTGCTGTTCTGATGAACCTTCTTTTCAGTAATTAGTATTTAAAATCAAGTATAATATGTGCTACTGAAGACATAAAAATAAGAATATTTAATTTTAAATATAGATTTACAAAATAAATTCGTTTGAAGGATTTTAAACAATTTTTTTGCTTTTATCGAATTTTTTTTAAGAAGTTTTATTAGAACAGTGATATTTTAAAAATTATGCTAAAATGAATGTTATGTCTATTTTTACAACACACGAGGAATAAAAAAAAATCAACTGTTTATCTACAATTAAATTATGAAATCCTTACTTTTCCAGTTTCCATCACAGTAGGTAAAAATGTATCAGAATTTAATTCAACTAAATGCACAGTATTTGTAGTCTTCGTTGTAGAACTTTTTAACTTAATCGTATCTTTCTCCGTTTCTTTTACAACAGATTTTTTAACTATACTTCTTGATAGATTATTTGAAGTAAAATTTAATATAAAATGTTTAATATTATTAGGACTGATTGATGAATTTAATATATAATGACTTTCTCTCTAAAAATAAAAACATTACGTCACATTAATTTTTCTTAGAACATTTTTGGAAAAATGAATCAAAAGTTTTAAAAATGATTTTATTTTGGAAGAAACAAAATATAATACGAGGGTGGACCCAAAAAAAAAAACTGGACTGAGAGTGCACTGCCATTCGTAGATGTAGTAGAGAGTTCTTCCACTAGATGGGGTTGATAGAGACCTTCACGGAACAGATGGTGTCAATTTGTAGGTTAACGTTTGAGCATAGTGTTGTGTTTTATTCCGCCTGTGAAATGAAATGACGATTCTTGTTGATAGCATCCTCCTTAAAAGCCTGTTGAAGCATTTAGTAAGCTTCCGTAGCCGATTTTTCAAGCAGGAAACAAAATTTCAAGCGCACTTTATTATTTTAAATTTGTTATAATGACTTCACAGGCGGAACAAAATAACAGTAAGAGAAACACAACATAGCTGTTTCGCGAAGGTCTCTACTAACCCCATCTAGCAAGAGAACTCTCTATTACGTCTATGAGTGGCAGCGTGATCTCAGTCCGTTTTTTTTTTTTTGGGTCCACCCTTGTATAATAAGCCTGTGAGGCTGTTTAAAAATATGAATGTAATAATCACCAAGGCATCAATGATAACTACGGCTGTGTTATCATACTGAGATAATACATCAACTCCCAAAGCATTTGCCATTTGATAATAGTTCAGAGAATCAACAGCAACCAATGACAATGAGATGTTTGAACTACACGCCATTCCAGTTAATTTGTTTTCTATTAATAAGTCTTCACAATCATCTAAATTCGGACCCTGTGTTTTATATACTTTTTTCGCAGCTCTTAATATTCTGTAATAAAATTAAAACTTGTAAAATGTATTTCTGTATTGTAAAAATGTTAAGTTAAAATAATACTAAATTTAAATACAGTAGAAACTGGTCATAATGACACAGAAAGGGCCGGTTAAAATAGGTTTAAGCGGATAGTCGTAATAATCGGTAAAAATGCAATTAATGGGAACAATTAAAACACGTTTAAAAACTTATGAAACTAATAACGTTAACAGATTTTGTTTGTTGCACTTCTACCAACTGATTTTTAAGGAAATATTGTGAATTAATATCCATAGACAGCAGCACTAATTACAAAATGAGGTGTATACAAATGTGTACGGCGGGCGTTAATAGATTAAAATAAAAGCTTTAAAATGATGTGTAAAACAACGTACCTACAAGTTTCTTCTTTTGAATTTTTCACAAGATTCTTAGCAGAGTATTGATCATTCTCACCAGTTAAAATAGACGTATCAATGTTTGATTTATGAGAATTATATTTACTTTCAGTCGCATGGCAAACGTTTTCTTCAGAATTTTCTGTAGTCAAATTAAAATTATCATAATCATGTTCTTTTTCAAAAATATTATAATGAGTATATTTTTCTTTGTCATGTAACAAAACAGTATTATCGAGACAAACATTAAAAACGTTAGTCTGTCTAGTACAAGATGTTATTGTTTTATGCACACTGTTTATATTAATATCAGATCTTTTACTAAAACATTCTTTCTGAAACTTTACGTGTTTTGGCCGATTCACTGAAAAAAGCAAAAATTAATACTAATAAAAACTAAAACACATAAAATTGAAAATAATCAAAAGCATAATTTTCAATTATAAATGCAGTTTACAAATTATTATTTACCTGATTTTTGTACTTTTAAAGCTTCTAAAAAATATTTATTTATATAGCTTCCATTGCAATTATAATATTGTAATGTTATTGCTTGTAACTAAAATAAAAAAAAATACTAATTTATAATCAGCATATATAACTTTACCAGTTAAAAATTACAAAAACAAAACTCACATATAATTAACAATTATAATTTTTAAGGGGGAAAGTCACTGCGATGGAAAAAAAAATACCTTTTTTCTTCCATTTTTTTATAGTATACATATTCATAAATATGTATACAAAAAATTGAGTTTAAATTCCGAAATTTGTTATGACATAACAAAAACATTATCTTGAAATGTAATTTTTTGACCTGGTTGACATAATTCTTCAAAGACTAATGAACCGATTTCATATTTTTTTTTATAATTTTCGTAAATGTAGTAGTTATTGTTGCACGTAGCCGATTTTTGAAATTTTGATAATTACTATTTTAAAACCACTCTAATAAAAAAAATAGGTCTTAAAAATGAAAAAAAATTTCAAACGATCGCCATTTTGTGGAAAAAAAAAAAACGGCTACGTGCAACGATGCTACATTCATATAGATATTGATAAAATTTTTATTTATTTTTTCCATATAACCCTTCTCGAAATTTCGAATGAACCATAGAGAAAAAAATTTTTTTTGGTCGTCACATCGAGGTTCATAACTTTGTAAATATTTAATATTTCTCAATAAAAATTGATATCAAATAAGTTGAATATATACTTAATAAAACGTCCTTTACCTGATTCAGAAATAATTAGTTATATCTGTGAAAAAAATTCCTAAACATTGACAATTTTTTGACCCGTCACAGTGGTTATCTCCCTTAACATAACATGCCAGACTTTTTTTAAAACGTTTCCTGAAGTAGTTAAACAAGAAAAACAATTGAGTGAGCATAAGCTGCGGTTAGAGGTACCAAACATTCAATGGGCGTAGTAAATATTAAAATTAAACCAATCTTCATAACCACATACCAATAATTATAATAAAAACATAACAGCAGTTAACGTGAAACATATATTCATCTCTACATTACCATTTGAAAGTAATCATCATATGGAAGAAGTGGATTTCTTGGCGTGAACAAGATCAAAGCTGGTCCTGGCTGTAAATATGCCGAGAACGTTTTACTTGTACTTAAACCTGACGGAGCAATCCAACTGAACGCTTTATGCGCTTTCTTCATTATCCATGAAGCAATTGCACTCGATGTCCAATTTCCAGTTTCAGGATAGTTCTAAAATATTTTTATGTGCAAAATATAATTATATATTTATTGATGTTAAAAATTTAATGTTATTTACAAAAAAATTTGTAGTAACTCGGGAAAAAATACAGTTCGGAAACTATTCATGATCAAGAAATGAAACTCGGCTATTAATTGAACTAAAACATACCAGCGTTTCATTCCAGAGGTATAATTGCAAGTATGGTAATGGTGAAGACGTTTCCACATCAACTAAAGGCGTCATAGATACAGCTATTACTGTCTCTCTCATTGGATCTTCTTCCAATGTAAGGAGAGATGTTTTATACAAAACTGAATACTGAGCCATTGTATTTATACACCCGTAAACAACAGCCTGCAATTTGAAAATATGTACACATCAAATAACAATGTATTTATGGATTCAAGAAAAAATATCTTTCTTGTCACAATTATAATTAATTTAAAACGATTAATCAAAGAGTCAAGAAAATCCATATTTTTAACCATACTTCACATTAAGGGGGTATCCTGTTTTATGAGTCTCAAAAAATCAATTTTTTTTTAAATTTCTTAAATCTCTTCCTAATATATCTAAGAATATGTCTGTAAAGTTTTATAGGCAAATTCAAAATATTTTCAAAGATATAGTACTAAACGCAATGGGGTGCCAAGCAAGTATACCGTAGACCGTATAACTTTGAAACGCGTTTTCTCGAGTTTTTATTTTTATGATTTTTCCAAATTGGCGGGCGTGATTGCAAGAAAACTAAACAACCGATCAAAATGAACTAAAGCTTGTTGTCTTCAATTTTAAATTCTCTTCTATATGAACTAAAAAGATTCATGAAAAATTCTAAACAACTTTTTTAGCAAGTTGAAATGATTTTTTTTCTTGAAAAAAGCACATTTTTTTTTCAAACCTGAATTTTTTTTTAATTTTACAATTTTTTGAGTTTTTCTTAGTTCATATAGAAGAAAAATATATAAAAATTAAAATGTTCTTTGGTTTTTTTGTCTCAAACAAAAATTACGAGCTCCATCTTTCCTGCCGATTGGAGACTGCGGTCACAAATGTACATATAAAATGGTTGCGTTTGAATATTTTTGTGTTAATAGTTTTTTTTCTAACGTTCAAATATGCAATAAAATAATCTGAAAAGTTCACTTCACTAACTTATTTTTTTCTGTCCTAAAAAAATTCCCAAAAAAACGCTTTGTTTTGGCCTCATAAAGCAGGATTCCCCCTTAAATATATAACGATTAGAGGGAGATGCTACTTACACCATGGGTTTGAATTAAATCAATCAAATCTTTCTTCTTTGTAATTCTTACAAGAGGTGTTAATAAGTTGTACAAGAAACGAATCATATAAGGTGCTTTCCGAGGACCATTGTATATCATTCCATGATCTCCAATATGTGCAATTAATCCTGGATATATGCTGCTCCCCCTTTTTAAAGCGCAGTCACTGCCGGGTTGCCAACAATTCACTGCTGAAAAATGAACCTAAATATTGTGATATTAAATATGATGTATAGATAAATAATTCATAGATCTTGATGAAGGATAACAGTAAGAAATATAATCGACTTACTTTTTCATAGTAAAAATTAGCAACTGTATCAAATTCATTGCGGACAGCTTGACATTCAGCATCCCACGGCGCATAGTACATTACAAACGTTACTTCATATTGTAAGTTTTTTATGAGAGCAGCACCTAATTCACCACGGTACCAATCTGTAACCATTGATCCCTCTGGAAAAAATGGTTTTGCTGGTGATATTTTTGATTCTTTTGGCTGTCTGTAAAAAATAAATATTTAAAATGTTGTCTATCAATAATTCACTTCAACATACTTTTCTTGAAAAGCAGCATATGTTGTGAACAATAAGGCTAAAATGAAACACAGTTCCTGGAGAAAAATGTATGACATTTTATTAAATATATCAAAAGTTTGGGGTGATTCAGATTGTTGAAGAGAAGTATTTTCTTCACTGTCTTCTTCTGCTTGCAATGTTTTTTCAACACCATCATCGACAGAATTGATAGTAGACGTTGATAAAACATTGGCATTTAAATTTGTATCTGACATGCCAACAAGGCTTCATAACATTCACAATAGTTTTCATAAAAATATATATAATTTAATATTCGTCATATATATAATAGCATCAATAAATAAAACACATAATATTTGATAAACAACGTATAATGCAAAATAATTCAGTATATATTAGATATATTTTCACTAAAAGGTTTCACTTTTACAATCCAATTAACCGTAGAGGTTAGGACGATAGGAATTACGGGAATTATTTTCCTTTCTTCTATTGGTGAAAAATATGTCACTTTGACCAACCACGTGATAACACATTTGAAGGAAACTGCGACGCATGTGACACCACGTGCTATTGATAAGCAAGAAACGTAAACTTACATAGGTTATAAAGTTATAATAAAATATAAATATTTAAAAAATACATCATAAAACGTTAATAAATGAAATTATTAACAACTTTATTAGTTCATAAAATAATTTATATTTATTTTAAAAATTATTAAAAGTAAATCAAAATCGTATACTTATTAAGAAAATAATTTTTAAATACAATATATAAAAAATGGGTAGAAAAATACCAGGGAAAAAGCACCGAGGTATAAAAGATCCTGCACTTCAAAAAGAAAAACGTCTAGAAAGGTTATTATTAATTAATTTTCATCCAGTTTCATTATCTCTTTAAATATATTTATTTATTTTAACAGTATAAAAACAAAAATTAATGCACCTCCAACAAATCCAGATGAACAACATGTTCCTAAAAGCTTACAAAAATTAATGGACATAACACGGAAAATAAAAGATGGTACTATAAGTTCAAAAATCAAAAGTAAGTCGATAAGTTAATACAAATTACGGTTAGACTGAAGAACACGTTGCACCAACATCATAACTATCAAAAATCACTATAAGTTATCAGTTTAACCAAAATTATAACCGATTTAGTAGTGTTGGTAATCGATAGTAATTAGTAAGTACGTACCAAGGCTTTGTAGTATCTGTATACAAACAATGAATGCTTTTACATGTACTTGCTATTGTAGATCAAATGATCAGGTCACGGCCAGCAATGTGGCTAATGTC
Organism: Sialis lutaria; assembly: GCA_949319165.1. Taxonomy (NCBI): domain Eukaryota; kingdom Metazoa; phylum Arthropoda; class Insecta; order Megaloptera; family Sialidae; genus Sialis; species Sialis lutaria. The sequence goes on from OX439241.1 coordinate 8,510,478, forward strand.
ATAATTATGTATTTCTATAATAATTTTAATTGGAATACAAAAATAATGCCTTTATTTTAATTAAATGTATATTACTACCACAATTTAGCCATCTAGTATAAAGGAGGTCGAATTGATATACATTTGTGTGGATATGTTAATACAAGTAGAGAGCTATAAATAATTATTTATAAAATGTAAATCGATTTCTTCATTAAGGGAAAAAGAAGAAAAAATCAAAATTGATAAAAGTTGTTGCACCAAGACAGTCAAAATATCAAAAGAAAGGAAGACCAGAAAAAACAATTCCGAAGTTTGCTCAACAACCTGGTGAAAATGATAGAGAATTTTTATACCGTGTAAATAAAATTGTTCATAATGTTTTAAAAGAATCTGAATTTGAAGACAAATACAAAGTTGACGTCATAAGAAATCAAAAAAGTGGCGAGGTAATTAATTTTTTAATATCAATAATATTTATTCGTAACTATATTGTTGGAACACATTGTGTTTGACACAGTGTAAATAGATTTATTTAAATTAGGGGTGTATGGGGTTTCAAACAATTGATGTTATTTTGAAAAGCATAAAATCATTTTTGTTTGAAATAATGATCCAAAAATATTGTAGAAAATTTAATTCTCTATCTAAAATGCAAAATATTGGATTGATCGGATATTTCCTTCACTCGATACAGTTTGTTTATAAATTCCTTGTACAACTAAACTTTGGGCCTTTGATGTTTTTCTGGAGTCTACTTTATTAGGGAGTTTTCATATTATACATTTTATTTATTAGATAGAAGGGCTCGAGAAGAAGAAAAAAGACGAAATAGACGAATTAATGAATAAAAGTCTTAAAGAGAGTACTTCAAAGAAAAAAAAGAAGAAGAAAAAGAAAGATGATGAAGTTCGTTTAACTAAAGCTGAAAAAAGAAAATTAAAATTAAAACAGCGTAAAGAAAAAGTAAAGGGAAAATTAAATGAAGATGATTTTAAGAATTTTAAAGATGAAGTTAAATTTGGTGACATCGCTCATGCACCACCAGTATTGACAGCTCCTAGGAAATCATTAGCTACTAATACTTCAAAGGTAAATATTAAAATCTAATCTTTACATTGTTATACTAACATTGCAAGTAGAATGTCATAAACTATATAAAATATTTTAAATTTTAATTCCAGGTAAATAATAATTTGATATTAAAGTCAATCTTTAACGAGAACCGTAAAATAAAGGAAAATCCAGTTATCGAATCAAACAAAAAAGACGATAAGATAATTGATAAAAAGGGAAAACGGAAAAATTTACCTGCTGCTACAAGAAGGCAATTAGAGGCTCAAAGAGAACAGATTGTGAAGGCGTATAAACTTATAAAATCAAAAAAATGATGTAATATTATTTTTGTAACCACAAAAAAAAAATAAAAAATTGTAATGTAAAAACGTTTTACATACTAATTTTACATTCTGGTTTCACAGAGGTATTTTCTTAGTGAACGACTTGATGTTTCTTATACGATGGGGAAACAGACAAATATTAATTCATGCGTGATGTTAAATGAAAAAATATTTTTGTCGGTATAGTAGAAATTGACCAAACTGCTATGTAACTTACCGCATATTACACAAATATACACTTCTGCTGAGTATAATACATGTAATTAACATAAATTAAGGTACGTATGTTGTTAGTCCTTGAGGGTAGACATGATATAATTAAGGAATGCGATAAATAAATGAACTAAATATAATATATAGATATATTTCAAAACTCCAATAATGTACAAAAAATATGTCATTAATGTCTGCCAATTATTTTTGTTCATTGTATCATTTCATATATATATAATATATATATAACAATTCACATTAATCTCATTTACGCGATCATGAGGTGAAAATCTGCACTGTCGTGCTGGTAGTAGAGGATGGGAATTAGGTTTAGCTGTTTGTAAGTAATTGACATAATAATACATACAAACATATATATGTGTACACATACAGTAGGCAGTACTAATTATTAAATAATTTACAATTACTTTTAACAAAACTATACATAAAAAATTAATTATAATAGAAATGAAAACGATATTAATTTACTACGTGTTCTTTTACCGTATATGTGCACATACACAAGAATTACATAGTATATAATTTACATTTATATTTTTAAACTTATACAATAGAACTTGCAGCGCCTGCAAGCAATAACAACAATATAACAGTAGTTTAGCCAGGTATCACATATCTCTTCAACCATATACAATCTTTACATTACATTTATATTAACAAAACTTAGCTCTTATATTCCAAATAACAGTGTGTGAGGAAAACTACATCATAATATTGTTTATAAACTAAAGACTAGGCGCCTGTAGAGTTTTTTTTGGTTTGCAACAGGAAAAAGGCTTTATGAAATAAGACGTGACAGATACTATTCCACTTCAACAAAGAAAGATAACTTGTTCGGAGGTAATGTAAATACAGGAAGGCTGTATTATCAACTGTTATATCCTACTTTGTAATCATCAAAAACTAGATTTTGTATTTTCTCGTATAAAAATTTAATATATTTAAAAATGTAACATATTTTAACATTGTATTAGTTTTTACAATCAAAATATATATATATTTTATAATCGAAATGTCGATTAAATAAAAAAAGTATATATAATATATATATTTAATTTATTTTTGTAAGTTGATCACAGAAAAAAATATACAGTTCATTTAAAATCATAATTAGAATCTACAAACAAAAAACGGTACCTTCAAAATCCCCACATTTCATTAAGTTTAAATTTAATTCATGTTACCCTTACTTAAAATTAGTTGTGTAATCATATATTGACGACATTACCGTGAACTCAATAACAAATATTAAACAACATAATAATAAATTCTTATTAAAACATTCATTAATTATTGAAAATAACCAACTAAACATTTCAACTCGTATTTAAAATAACATCTTTCTTCATGAATTCACTTAACTCACTCGATACTTTACTTGTCTGGTAACTACACATCCATAACACACGTCGACCCAATATGCAACAGACTTGTAGGTGTATTTTAAAATATGTGCAGTTCAATTAATATAATCAAATTATTTAAATGTTTTCCTTTAATGGGTCATTCCAGTCAAAAATAGTTTTTTTAAATAATTTCAATTGTTTCTGTAGGTTGTAGGTATATAAGAACGGACTGTAAAAATTAATTAACCACAAGCTGAGCTCCACCACTGCTAACTGCTGCAGTTTTTTTGAAAGGATTCATTATAAGTTGTAATTAAACATTTTATACTCGAAAATTTAAAAGCTTATTTCTCTAAACAGAATTTTTACCATACACATGATGAAAAAAAAAAACTACTCTGCCGATTGTTCTGAAATTATAACATGTTATTTTGTAGGAATACAATTGTATAGATATTCGAAAAATTTCATATTTTTACATCGAAACACATGAAAAAAATTGACAAATCTTGAGACATGAATTTAAGACTTAAATATTTTATTCAAGTTCCTGTAATAGTGGTTCTTACTGATTAAGAATTTATTTTTTTAGATATGACAAAGTGAAATAAAGGACAAAATATATTGATCTAAAACTCACCTTATTTTTCAACTGTTTTACCGAAATGATCCCTTAATAAAACTAATTCCATTATTAATTTAATTTGCACATTAAAAATACTGCGTAAATGTCATTTTTATAAGTACCTACATAAATAATAATAAAAATCAACAAATTATTAAAAATATTGTATAGAAAAGCATTAACAAATATTTACAATTAAAATACAAAACAAACAGAAATGGAACATTACTATAAAAAACATAGCACCGTAAAATATTTTATATTCAAAACATGAAAATAACAAAACGTAATGATTCTAACATCGAAAGTAAGATTAATATAACAAAGTATCTGAACGTGCGTCATTTGTGTGTCGTTACACTCAGTAAGTAAATCGTATCAAACAATAGTAATAAAATAAAAATGAGGCTGTATAAAATACTTACTCAACTGTCAATTATAATTTTTGAGAATGAGGCACAAAGTGAGAAATTTTTTATGTGAGGCTTGAAACATCAGAGATCAGTATGTATTACAATTTGTTTTTATTTATTCTCATATTAATTTAAAGACATTTGGTTGTTTCAAAATATGCTCGACAAAGTAATTTATTTAAAAAAAATAAACACAACATCACTTGAAAATGATATGATAATTTTAATATGAACATTTCCCAACAAAATTATCCTTAACCAAAACATAGAAAAATAATAAGTTATATAAGTTTTACTGAGTAATAAAAAAAGATAGACATTAGAAATAAATGAACAGAATATTCAAAGTGAAAATATAAATGTGCATATTTCCATCAGATGTCAACCTCAATATGATTAAATCGTAAACAATATTCTCTCATTTTAAAAAATATTTTACAATAGATTATTAATTCTTTTTAATATAATAGAGTAATCATATATATTTATATACACAAATATTTATATATCTATATACATAGATATACATACAAATGCATATATATAAGCAGATATATACAGATGTATGTATATATAGTTATATCACTGTTTATATCGATATATTAGTTTTGCTCTATCACACACTAAACACTTTATAACACTTGTCGTTTCACTCTGACAACAGCTTTTGGAGTAGAGAAGATTTCTGATCACCTGGTTTGGCCGTTTCCTCCATAATACTCTGAAAAGTCATCTAAATAAAGTTAAACAGCTTCTACACATCTACTACAAAGAAATATTGCACAGTTTAATTAAAAAGCTAAGAAATAAAAACATATAAACAGAAATAAAGATGTATTATACAAAAGAATTGTGTACTTAAATAGAAACAAAAATATAAAAAAAAAACGAATGCAAACGGTACGAAAAAGTAAATAAGAGTGTTTTAAGCATTAAGCAAAATAATAACATGAATAATGAAGTCGTATTCACAGCAACTAAAAGACAACAACGACCGACAACAGTATTAGCAGTAATGCAGCCGTTTATTAGATTATTCGTGCAATGCAAGCGAGCGAGACGAAGACACAGTGAGTGAGTGAGAGAGAGAGGTAGGGCTTACCCTTGAGGAGGAAGAGGATAGAGCCGCACTCGCTTGTGGAGGAGACCCTAACTCATTGCTTCCCATCGTACCCCAAAGTTTCGGGCTATCGCTCGCACCTAAATGATACGGTATCAATGTATGTACAACAAATGTACTTCTTTTGGAAACACTCAAGTCATTATATGTCAATTAAATATGTCCACTCATGCGGTTTTATCCGTACCGTTTGCCCGAAAACACCAGTTTTTAGTCATAATCACCATATTAATAGATAATCATTGAAACAATTAGAACATCATTTTAATATCGGACAATCATTTATTTAATCCTTTAGATTAATTTCAATGTGATGTTAAATCGACTGATTATGAAAACAATTTTTTTTTAAATGGATAACATATACCAATAAAAGACCTCAGTTTATGTACAACGAATGAGTGAACCAATAATTACTAATACTACGATCATTTATATATTCAAAATACTTTGCTTTCTATATTATAACTAAATTAAAAATACAAACGTTTAATTAAAAAAAATATATATAAATGATCGGTATCAAAAGGGAAAAATACACCACCAAAAACAAACATTAACTTGCAACAAAAACACTTACCAGTTGGAGGCATTTCAAAAGTGAGTCCTAAAGCTTCGAAATCTTCCGCAGATACTTGTGGCTGTCCCGGTAACTGTGGCGTTACTTGTTGCTGTGTCGAGCCGCCGGACGATGCCGACCGACCCTGCTGTTGTTGCTGCTGTGGCACAGACGCAGTGCGAGCTCCAACCACCGCACGCAACTCCTGCCTTACGTATTCGGAGTTTATAGCGTTTGATCCACCTTCAGTCAATTAAACAACATATAAGTACTAAAGTCTACTATTCATGCATATCAGCAGATAAAATAATCACAAATTATACTCATTACTTTCTCGTGAATAACGCCTGTATACTATTAAATGTTAATAAGAAACTTAATTACATTTATTTTATCTGCTCATATATTAAAATGTTAAAGAATACGTGTAACATTGAAAACAAATGATACATGGTGTTTGTAACACAAGACACATATCAATGTTTATTGAACTGTATGATAACATTAGAACACAAATAATACATCAGTGATATTTAAAGAGTTTCTTGCCTACGTCATCTTTAATTAGAATAATTACGCTATATTATGCAAACAAAATAAGTGTGAAATAAAAAAAAATATTTATACCAATTGTAACACACAAGACAAAACTCTAAAAAAATATCGCTCATGCTGGAGTTGATTACATTATTTTAATTTGGTATTTTAAATTCATTATTTAAATATTTCCAAAATTTACTGAAAACAGGTCTTTGTTAAAAGAAAATTTAAATAGTAATTTGTTTATCGTAAATGAAATATTATGCATAATCAGAGTTGTCCACAATTATTCAGTAAAAGTACTTGAAGTATCAGGTAATTTTTACTAATAAAAATGTACTTGGAAATTTTTATTTGTAAGAAATCAACGTCATAAGTTCAGATAAGCAATTTATTTTTCTGTTTATAAAAAGAAAAACATAAATAGTTAAGTTATGACTGTTGTTTACCCACAATAAGTTAAAATACCATGTTTTTGAGTATCGTTAACCCTTTGTAGCTGTTTAAAACATCATAAAAATACTAACAGATAGATATTTTTTATTATTACAGATGTAATAATATACAATTCGGACATAACAGAAACACAGCTTAAGTATTAAGTACAGGACTAACAAAGGGTTAATATATTTCATTCAGTATTAACATATAAACAATGTAATCAACAATAAACACATAAAGATGTATTGAAGCGAACATATAAGTGCGAACCACATAAAACTACATATATTTTAAACTTCCTATGTGCATTAGCGCTAAATGGTGCACCCCAATAACCTGTGCAATGATATGGAATGCAATTAATAAATTAACCTTCATTCCGTTGAATTAATTTCGAGTAATTCTGATTTCTGTCAATTCGTAACTTGCTGAAAATTTTTACGCTTACAAAATTTACATTTATAACACCAACCACAGTGAAAATAATATATTTTTTTTATGTTATAAATACCTAAATAAAGATTAGAAAAGTAGAACTATAATTGTCACAGAAAATCTGAAACCTTGTTACAAATAAAATACCAATAATGGAATATTTACAACAAACACTTGTATTAGAAACAATAAGAATTAGCCACGTTTACATATAATTAGAACATATATAGATCCATTGACAAATAAAGCATTTGTAAGTAATAATTTCCTGTATTATGTCAGTAAACACAAAATGAAGTAGTGGTAACACAGATGATAGAAGATGATAGTCTACGTGCTATGTATGGCGGTGCTACTTGTGGCACATGAATATGATAGGACAAGGAGCGTGGGTTAGGGAGAATACTGCGGACCCAACATATCACATTAGCACATCATGATCGTGAGGGTGTATGTGTATGTGTGTGGGTGTGTGTGAGAGCATATGTGTCGGGGTGGACTTGGTCAAGACTTACCACCCGGAGGTGGGGGAGGCGCTCTGCCTCGGTCGGCCCCGTTGTACACTAATTGTAACCCTGTCTGATCGTAACAGTACTGTGGGGGCTGCATTGTGTCGTACCCATGTTGTGGCGGGGAGTACGGGGACGGTGGGACAGGGGGAGCGTGGTAGTGCCTTGGGGAGCCTAGGCCACCTGTAACCAGATGCACCGTCAAATCTATCATATATAATAAACGACTCGGCCCAACGCATTATCCATACTGACTGATTCGTACGAAATAATATGACCGAAAATAAAATCCAATAAACTGATGGATTTACGTTAAATATATTATAGAGAAATCTATACCTGTAAATAGAAATTACGTAACACAACAAATTAAAATATCTATTAACTAATGTTGAAAATCTATAATACACAATATTCGACATGCTCGATTCAGACGAGACAGAACTTAGAACACATGCTCTGTAATTGGCAATTATAATTTATGAAAACAGTGCAAATGTTTTACTATTCTGTGAAAATATCGTAACGGTAACTCAGCATCACAATAAAATAATAATATGGAAATCAAAGTACATTCATTTAAAAAAATATCAATCGAAAAATACATGTCCATTATTAAATGAACAAAAAAATTCTCAGAGCATCCTAAAAATCCATTAAACACTGAATTCTTCTAATACTAATATATATTAAACATTTTTTAGCACAGAAAATCCACAAATATATTTGCTTAGTTATAAATACACTTATATGTTCAGAAAATATCTATATTTTTGGTAAACTATGTTTAACCCATTAATCCTCAATGTTGCGTAAACGAAACATTTAAAAAAAATTTTTTTTTTTAAATATCTCATAAATGAAATGACTTTTTTTGCTGCTAGCATCGTTACAGAAACTGTTTTAAACTATTCCACACTAAGTAATAACTTCTGTTTTTCCAACGTTTCGTAAACGCAACATTTTCTTGAAAAAATAAAAATACAACATGATTTTTTTTACTTCAAAAACAGCTATTTTAGTATATATTTAGTACTAAAATGCAGTTAAAACATCAAATTAATTTTATTTTCTACCCTTGGGGATTAATGGGTTCAAATAAAGAAGATTTTATATTCATTGCAATATAACCATTTCTTTTTGATAAATGTCCCTTATTCGTTAATATTATAATTAAACTATAGAATGTATTTACAGTACCATAACTAAATAACAATATTCGAATATCATCATCACACCAATGTGGAATTTCTCTGGTAAAAAAAACCCAGAGTCAAACTACAAAGTAATCATGACTAATAATACCTGGCAGGTGAGTAGTAGCCGAAGGGGCACTAATCGTTCTTTGGAGTCTGTGCTGCAGTTGCTGTTGGTATGACGTAGTGTATGGAGGTGTGGGAGACCTGGCGTTGGGCGGCCCACCGCCGCTGTTACTCGTGTAACCGTCCGAGCTTTGGTACGGTGACTGCCGGGATACGGGTGATGCCGAGCTAGGACTGCCGACCATATTCACCGAACCGCTGCGTTGCCCGCTTCCCGGTCTCTGTACATTGGTGTATGGTCGGTTTTGATATCCAGCACCCTACATACATATTCAAATATCACTATTTGCTTCTTAATCATTTAAAAATGAAATATTGCATAGTAATTGTAAGAAATGAACCGTACCGTTAATTGAGCATTTAACATTGGATTCTGTTGCTGTGATAAACCAAGCCTGGTTTGCTGAGTTTGTTGTGATGGAGATTGCGCTGTACCCCATGCTCCTTGCTGCGGGCTGGTCGCAGTTGAGGGCTGGTACATGCTGACAGGAGGTCTGGTGTTGGCTGAGTGTGGGGACAGACGTGACCCACCTTGATATTGGTTTCCTGTCTGTTGTGACGTATACGTAGGTGAGAAAGGAGCCTGTGCCTAAAGTAAACATGTATTATTATAATATTAAAGTAAGTATACTGTGAAATAAAAAAAGGGGAGTGTATGATAGCCAAGATAACTTACATCAAATTAAGACAAAAATGATGAGATTATGATATTGATAATAATATAATATAATAAGAGTTTATAATCATACCTGAGGTTGCTGCTGAAGCCGTTGTTGGTTCATATTATACACAGGTGAGTCTGGAACACTCGAAGATCTTTGTAGCGATACATTCGGTGCAACAGTAGTGTTCATTAAACTGTTTATATTTGTAAGAGGTGAGTTTAATTCTGCTGCAGTCGCATTAGACGGAATCAATAACTGTTGTTGCTGTTGTTGTTGTAACAGTCTGAAATAAATCATACGATTATTGTTAAGTAAGGCAAAAAAGTTTTAAAAACTACAAGTAGACTAATATTAATTTTTGATCAAGGTGTCAGTAGAGGAATAAGTATCATATTGATATACAAAATAAAAGTAACAAACCTTCGTTTTTGTTCCTGTTGTTGAAATAACTTTGTTCTTTGTTGTTGCTGAAGAAGGAGTTGTTGCTGCTGGGTTAAGTTACTGCCCGCTACAGCATACTGCGGGTTGTTGCGAACTCCGGTAAACCGAGCTCGCTGCTGCTGTTGCTGCTGAGAGTAACCCGGGGGCGGAGGAAAACTCGACGATGAATTTATTGAATATGCAGGCGGAGTTCCGGAACCCATCGACATGTTAGGCGATGGTGGGCTTTTCACAGCGCTTTCGCATTGCATCAGAGATTTCTAAAACAAAATGTTTTTATGTAATGAAAACAAACAGAAATTATTGTTTGAAACATACCTGAATTGCATTAATTGCTGCCATCTTTTCGTTTAACTGAGGTATATTATTATTTTGAGGTGCTTCTAACGCATCTAAAATATTCATGATGGTTGATGAATCTGTCACGTAAGCATCGGGAACAATGTCTATGACTTGATCTAATAAATCGCTCAGAATGGGATCATTCTGCGTGTCCCCCCACATGTCACTGATATTGGGCATGGGTCCAGAGAAGCCCTGCTCATTTCGTATACTCGTAGGAACTCTGCTGTTCATGTCAGCGGCCGAGACATTATTGTTGTTATTTATATTTTGACCAAGGGCATTGTTCACGCCGCTGTTCATCATGATTTGATTCAGGTACATTGAGTTGACCGGTCGACCCGGAGCCCTGCCTCTGGTCGAAGTCGTGGCGGTCGTTGTCGTCGTCGTGTTGTAAACATCTTTGTTGAACACGAAGCCCATTTTGCGAGCGTCTCCCACCCGAGGTAATTCTTGAGGTGTGGCCGATATCACTCTCGCTGGTAACGTCGGTATCGGTGTCGACGACGGTTGTTTGGCAAGCAGGGAAGCCAGCATTTTGTTCTTCTCCCACAGTTTACTGTTACCGGTCGAACTGACTTGGTCCGAAGCTGAACGTTTGTTTTGGTGATCGGCTTCGTCCCCTGCGGTCGCTTCATCGCTAGAACGCTTCCTTCCAGGCGGGGAAGGAGAATTGGTGAACCCAAGATTTCTTAATAATAAATCGTCTTGAGATGAAGAATCTAACACAGCCTGTTTTCTGTCTTCCTCTGGACCTTTCATGAGCCGCTGTAAAAGTTCGCTCGGTTTTGCTAAACCTGCGCGACTTTCTACATCATCATCATCAGATTTATCATTTAATAACTGCAAACATAATAATTATTATAACATGATATAAGTTTCATTATATTTTTCAAACACTTACACTGAGCAACATGTTGTTTCCAGTAGAGGTTTTTGGTTGATCCTGATTTAACAGCTGAGATGATCCAGATGCTACAAGATTTCCTATAAGGCCTCTTAAACTAATTTTGGAATCTTCTTTTGATTCGTCATCATCATCTTGATTCAAAAGCCCTTTAAGAATTCGATTTTTATTCCTTCCATCATCCTCGGTGCTTCCTGAAGGATTACAATTAGTAGCCATATCCGATACTCTTTTAGTATTGTTGTTTGTCAAGAGATTCCTGAGTCTACCCGAGTCATTCATTGACTCATCCATGTTTTCTTTACTACTAGAATCTTCTAGCTTAATCAATGTATCGTTGAGAGGACTAAAGGGGAAATTGGGCGGGAATTGCGAGGAAGGAGTCGCTGGATTTGCCGTATTAGCTACCGGACTTGGCTGCGGTTGACTGAAAGACTGCAGAGGGCTAGGCATACAAGGGCTGGCACTCGGTAGGCTTGGTGTGGGAGTAGACACGGGCGTAGCGACTGCACTGTGTCGACTGCCAGGCCTTGAAGTAGACGCGACGTTTGCATCTCCCCAAGCCAAATCCATGTCCCAAGTCGATGTTGGAAAAAACAGTTCATGATCACTAGAAAACAGATTGTATGAAGGTGTAGGAGTGCCTAGCGAGCCGGATGCCGTCGTGGCGGGTGTTAGGACTCTGGGAGACGGCGTGGCGACGCTCGCAGCTCCGTTCATTACACTAGTCATCAGTGGTCCACCCACTGGGGTTGTACTGTTGCTGTTGTTCCCTCCTTCGCCAATGCTCAAGTTTGATGATTCAGTTTCGTCTAAGTCACTGTAATTATAACAAAATATGATTCAGTATTTAGACAAATGATTAATCAACATATTTTTCAAATAATTACCATTAATCAAACAATAAAATAACACATAACTAATGTTAATTTTAACAAGTATTCTTTATTCAAATTAACAAAACTCCACATTTTAATATGGTGTTCTGAGTACTAATGGCATTTGCAACACAATTATCAGTCAACTATTATGATTATTTCCTATTTAAAGAAGATATAATTTTTATCAATCTTTTTCTAAAGATAATAGAACTGTATGACATGAATTTATCATGGAGCTTACTACGAAAATAGATTATATTGTAAATAAGAATATTCATTAAAGGAACAATATTTATAATATAAAAAAAAAATATTAAAATTAAGTTTGAACAATTTACTTCTTATGGAAATTTATTTAAAATATGTAAATATAACATACATATCTATGAGTGTAATTAGAGATAATAAAATATTCAATGATTTGTACAATTATTATATATATATGTAGAAAAAATATAAAGATTACAAAAAATATTTTACAAAATTGTGAAATAGCTAATTAATCATTTAATTAGGAAAGTAGTTTGTGACGAAACATTACAGAAATATTAATAACGATTAAAAATATATTATTAAATACTACTGATTTATTTTTGTGTGAAATATTAGATTTATGAAAAAATAAAAACTTTATTTTAATATATAAGTGTTCCTCAAACTGTGCAAAATAATATTATAGTAAAATGTATCATTTTTTCAAGTTATAGTACAAACTACAAACACTAATTAAGTTGGTTGTTGCATATTCTATTCGCCTAGAGGTATAATAAAAAAGTTACAGCATCTTCAAGGGCACTGTGAATTATTTTTAAATATCTTAACCAAAAGTTGATTGAATTATATGCATACTGTTTAAGGTTAAATAATTTATTCACATTATATTTTACAAAAAGGAGATAAAAAAATATGAACTCACTAAACCTTGTATTTATATTTATTTTTTATAACGAAATAAATTTTATTTGATTTTAATTTGAACTAAAACAGCAAAAATTGAATGTTTTATATGTATTATACATAATATGTATGTAATATTAGGGCGTAAAAAAAAAACATTATTTTTTGCTCTCGTTGCAAAATAAGTTGAAATGTTTCTTTAATACTAATGTTTCTATTACTGAATCATGACAACTGATAAGAATTGAACTCTGAAGTCAAGTCCTTAAATTCAATCAAAAGTTACAGGGACTCAAGTGATTTTTGTTGTTAAAATTTATCGTTAAACTATTATCAATATAAAATATTATACTAACCTAACGCCAATAATAAAATGTGTGGACATGATATATTCGTCAAGCTCACACTTGAAAAATTTAGAAGTGGTCTGTACACTGACGTGCTGCTTTGAGGGCGCAGTGAGACGCAATCTGAACACAGAAGTCCGTGTCGCCCCGCTGTCAATAGTGTCACGTAGATGTGCCGCCAAACGAGACGCGTCTGCCGGAATGCAAAGCTCGGCCAGCCGTATTCCGACCAGACGCTTGTGGATGTGTGGCGCGTACGTCGAGGACACCGCCGACGTGTCGATGGATTCGATCTTGCCGTCTGTGTCTAGCTTCGTTGAGAACTGATCAAACGCTCCGGTCGCAGATACGCCTCCAACTGCAACGACAGATGATGTGGCCGTCGCAGCTTTTTCAGCCTGTGGTATGCGACGCGCTATGCACATTAAACATGTCTCTGCAAAAGTAATTCACCATTAGTTACATTTAATTGTTGTTATGTTTAAAACTATTATGCAATTAATTATTTTTAATCAAGTTATATCAAATCTTAAATCTATTTATGGAAAACATTAGAACAAGTCATTATATATTGATTTGAAGTATTTAATTACAATTTTTATCTGTACTGAACTTGTCATAAAATCAATTGAAGTAAAGGTTACGATTATATAAAATTATTTCTTGATAATTTTAACCTTTTCGATGGTACAAGTGTCATATGTCAGTGTAGGTATATAAATTTCAATACAGTTGTATATTTTTCCAATCTACGGATAATTATTTAAATTATATGGACATTTTTTAGGTTAGGTTTAGTTTCAATGTTTTTAGTTTTCTTCGGAGAATGTTTTAGACATGAATCAACTAGTTTAATTTTTTTTATTAAGATTATTATTAATTTAAATAAAATATAATAACTATTTGCAAAAAATGACACTATAGTGTATAAAAAAATTAAATTTGGTTATTTAAAATTCTGACAAGCCTAATTTATTGTTTTTAAACTATACTTTAATTTTGTTTGTAATTCAAATATGTACTTTCAATCATTTTTAACTCACTAAAAATGTCTTGTTTGTGTTATATTATTCTTATCTAATTTATTTAATATTATGTATATAATATGAGTTATAAAAGGATGTACTAACCAGCGTTCTCGTCGTTTGGTGGATAGAGCACTTCAGCTGAACAGATGTGCATTTGCTCGTACTTATCGATACGTTGTTGGCGCTCGTCGAGCGGGGCGTCCCTGTCGTCCGGAGGCTTGACAAGAAACCGACAAGTGAAAGAACGGTTCTGTGGCGGGTCAGCCTCGCTCCACAGAGGCGGTTTGAGTATGGAACTGAAACGGGCCGTGTCGCCCAAGTGTATAAAGTTGAAGAGCTCCTGATGCACTACTTCGTCGTATGTGTACTTGATGTACTTCTCTATGTTACTGGAGCACTGCTCGATGCGGCCGTCGCGGGACACAATAAGCAGGAATCCTTCTAAGGCTTCGAGTAGCAGGGGTGCCAGATCGCCGCTGGTCAAGATGTCTGCCGGCCGGGAGGACGAGACTTCGCCCTGTTGCACGGCCGCCGCTACTGACGCGGAGATGGCAGGCGTGCGAGATCGTTCCTGTTCTCTAATGCGCTTTATTTGGTTTACAGTCTCGTGCAAGATCGCGCACTTGTCCGGCTTCACCGACAGAGAGCTCATGTCCGCGAAGCTGGCAGAGATCAACTCGGCCAGCTCCTCTATATAAATGTTCTCCTGCTCGCGCCGTCTCTTCTCATTATTACACTTATTACTGAAACAAACAAAATAAAAACATCAATATTATATCTCACATAACCAGAGCAAAATGGTCTTAAAAACATTGAATTATTTCACTTTTGAGATTGATTCTAAATACAATTTCAAATTAAAAAATAAATATGAAATCTTTTTATAGTGTCTTTAAAAAATTAACTTTAATTTGAATTTCTTTACAGTCAAACTATTGGAAGTTTTATGGCTGAATTTTAATTAATTTTATTTCATAAAAACAATCACCAAATTGAAAAAAATATTGAGGGGCTAAAAACGTACCTACTTAAGTAAAAGAAATCGCTTTTATTTATTTAATCACCATAAATATTGAATATTTCAACAATATATTTTTTTAGTATAAGATAAATATCAATGTATAAAATGTATTCCACCTTGAGCAATAAACAGTTAAGAAGTAAATTTACCTATTATAGACATAATACATTTTAGGGAAAACCAAAATTCCCTCTTTATAAAATTCCTAGTTACACCTAAGAGTATATACACAAAACCAGAGCTGTGCAGTACTCGATTACAAGTGCTCGAGTACAAGTACTTAAGTACTTTTTTTGAGTAATTGTACTTGTACTTAAGTACTTTTTCTAACGAAAGTAATTGTACTTGTACTTAAGTACTTTTTCTAACGAAAGTAATTGTACTTGTACTTAAATACTTTTTTGGAAAAAGTACTTTGTACTTGTACTTAAATTTGTTTATTTAAAAGTAATTGTACTTGTGTACTTGAAAATGTACTTAAGTACATACAAATGTACTTAAGTACTTTTACATTATACAAGTACTTTTTCAGTAGTTACAAATATAGAAAAAGAAGCATTGTTTTTAGTTAAAAAAGTGCAAAAGATGTTCTCCTTGTCTAAATATGTTCTCAATATATAAATATTTGTTCTCTATGAGTGCAATTTGAATGATGTTAAAAAAATTCAAACAATCGTTTCATTTAAAATTTAATTGTTTACAAATAATACTAACCGTTGTATTTTGTTACTTTAGATATATATTATTTTTGCCTCAGATTGTACGTCTATAACATCGTTAAATTTAGTTGTTTGGAATTCCTGATATACATACATAAGTATGTAGCGATATTTATCGATTTATCTCCTACCCAAAAGATCTTAAAAATTTCCAGGGCGCGGAAATAGACATTACTGCTCTGAAGTATTTTTTAAAACAGTAAAGAAAAAATATATAACAAATGTAATTGTAATTGAAATTAAAAAAATTTAAGTACAATTACAAAAAGTAATTGTGTTTGTACTTAAGTACATTTTTGTGATAATGTACTTGTACTTAAGTACTTTTTTTTGCAATGTACTTGTACTTGTAATTAAGTACTTTTTTTTGCAATGTACTTGTACTTGTACTTAAGTACATTATTTTGTAAAGTAATTGTACTTGTACTTAAGTACTTTTTTTTGTACTTGTGCACAGCTCTGCACAAAACATATGACAGTATCTTGTATTAATATCACTATTCATCATCTGAAAAACATTTTCTATCAACACATATACATTTAATGTGTTTGCTACTTTGCTATATTTATTTACGTGTTATGTTTCCTGTTGTTACAAAAATTAATGTTTATATTATCAACACCACCCTACTAAAACTATACACTATACACTGTACAATAATATAGTATGTAGTTAAATGACAGTTTTAAAATTAAAGCTACAAACAGTGCTAACATTAATACGTCGATGATGTATTCAAATTGTGACGAAAAAAAATGCAAAAATGGAAATTTATTAATTATTTTTGAATGTAGAAATCTGATTTCAAAATATATTTGAAAAAGACCCTAAAGTCTCAAAGTTCTAAATTAATTTTTTTAATTTGAAATCATTAAGTTAAGAACATGTACTTTTTATTTTCCATTTGATAATATATAATGAAATCAACAATAAAGTGGAAGCCCCCTTCCAGATTTTCCCATAGGATAAATGGAAAGTCGGCGCCAATGCTTGTAATATTTTTCATTTATTATTACATTTTAAAAATGATAATTTATGAAGACAATATATATTATGCAGAAGTTAATTATAAATTTGTTCCGCATTTGTTCGCCAATTATAGTGGTACATAATTCTGTATAAACTTTTCACACCGAACGTTATCACGCTGTAGATCTTAAAATTAATATTTTTTTAGATGTATGTCTTAATAATCGTTAGTAATAAATAATAAACCATTCAACTAAGAAAATCCAATAAGATATTAGGTAGGTATAGTAAAAATAATATTTACAACCAAAAAAATTTGAACAACCTAAAATGCACTTTTGTTTGCATTTATAATGCCCGATATTATAGAGAATTTGGGGGTTCAGGTGAACCCCTTGGGAGTCTATAGTATTCCAGGGATACTTTTTCGACATAATTGTAGTATATTCATGGTTTCTAGAATCTAAAAATGTAAGGAGGTCTATAAAGAAAATCAAAGGGTTGATGTAGAAAAAATATTGGGAACTCCCGGATTAGAGCCTCGACCAAAACTAAACAAAACGCATTCTACAGGGTGTCAAATCGTTAAAAATTTATTTTAGAATTTTAGATTTTAGAGCAGTGGTAATACATTTATCATAATGTAAAGTCGTTATCATTTCTGTACTGTACATCAATCACCAATGCTTTTAGAACGTTTATTTCTACTCAGTGCGCATGCGCTAAATAATTAATAAATACTATAGAATTGCAGAAAGCCAATTCTTTACAATATCGGGCATAATAGCCTAAATCCATAGACAGCATAATATTCAATAAGTACCCTACAATCTTTATGTCTATTAAAAACATTACATATTATATTATGTTAATGTAAAAAAAATAAAAATCGAGAACATTGATTTGTTTTCATAAAATATTAAAATATCGTTTTCCCCTTAAAATATTAAAATGGTAAATAAAACGAATTACGACCATTGATATTTTTAACGAAAGTTAATAGCAGTGAAAATAAAAACAAACAAAATATAAATTAATTAAAAGCAAAGTGACTTCACAAAGAAATGCTAATTTGGGTAAATAAATTTAAATTTCAGGTAAGCTGTAACCTTCATTTAAAACAATAATACGATTGGGAAAACTTAGTTAATGCAAGCAAAAATTACCTCAGAGAATGTTTTATTTGTAAAATTTATAATTAATTATATTTTATTTGTCGCTTATAATAATAATTAGATAATACAATCTTGTATTTTTTTTAGTCATAACACATAACATACAATGTATACTGCGAAGAGATATAAATTTTATAAAGGATATTAATACAAAAAAAAAAAAAACATTAATAATTAGAATTTATAAAGTAAAAATATATGTAGTTTTAGCCATTGTCGCATACATATATACATTTCAGAAACACGCAATTATGTTACATACAGGGTGTTATTTACAAGTTATAATAGATAATTATTAATCAATGTTGGGTTTAGGGTTGCCAGAAGCAGAAGGTATGAAAAGAGAATTAGGATTATTGAAAAATAAAATAAAAAAGTGAATGACGAATTATATTTTTGATCTTGACGAATTTAAAGTTAAGACCTTTTTTTTAGTAATTTTTACGACTTTTCTTACATAGGTAAACTTCTTAAAAACCCCTGACACGTTTGAAAAATCCCCCCGGACGCCCTTAAAAAGAGGACGGATGGCAACCCTAGTTGGGTTACATAAATAAAAATAATAATAACCACGATTAGTTAATCACCCGTTTTTAAACCGTGGTTAACGTAAATTTTGAAGAAAAAAAATTTGTCAAGTGCGAGTCGATTCTCTCGTATTAGTGCTCCGTACCGTATAGTTTTTCAATTCATTCGATAGTGTTAATTTGGCGTGTACTTGTAAATACTAGCAATGATACTATACATAACAAAGACCAAAACAAAGTTAAGAATCAATTTATGTAGAAAAAATATTATTAGTAGCTAGCAGTTTAAATAGTATAAAAAATAGTAATAGTACAAATAGTAAAAGGTGGCAGCACAATGCATTGTACTGCTTAGATTTTCTCACTATTACTTTCAATTAATAATAATAACAATTAACATTAATAACAGAAAATTTAAATTAAAAAATGCCAAAAACTAAAAAATATATTTTATAATCAATCTTTCAAGCAATTTTTTAATAATCTAATTAATCTATGTATATACATCATTGTACATATATATTAATAGGTGAATATCGAAAATTATCGTGCCATAGATGTACACAAAAAAGCATGTGTGCATGTTGCCGTTATGGCAGGTAAAACATTGATCGAATTTCGACCATAGGCGATACTAGTAATATTTATTATATGTTAATTAGTACTTACATTTGGGCCTGTGGCTTAGTGTCGGATTTCTTGCGCTTCTTAGAGACGCCGGCGGCAACAGCGCTCATCTTGACCCACACATGGTCCTGGAGTTCACACGGACTAAGCCTGCAATACAAAAAATACATCGTTATTACCTTTCTGTACAAATGCATATTATATTCTTAATTAATTATAATCCTTTTATATATCTTAATTCTTAATCATCATGGTTATTATGACATCAAAGTTACATTTAAAAATGAATTAATTAAAATTAATCTATAAACTTGAAACGCGGCTTACATATAATTTTATCGCAATCCATTTAGAATTTTGGGCCATTAAAAATAAACATAAATATAGAGGTGTACACTGGTAGAAAGGATTTCTCAAACCAAGTAAACCTTGTTTTGTATATATAACGAAAACAATATTTTCTTAAGATAAACAATAATCTCTTAAACCAACTATAGTATTCTTGAACGAAGGAATAACGTAGTTGGATTAAGAGTATGTTTCTTATATTGAAAATATTGTTTTCGTTATATACAAAACAAGGTTTTCTTGGTCCAATACAGTTTTTTTCTGTGTAGTTGGGTTATTTACTAATATTTACGCCCCCAGCAAGGACCTATATAAGCGCCCACAATTTTTTATTTTCTATTACTCAGAACTTTTTTTTTTTGCTCATCCCCTCAGTTTTACCATCCTCTTACTACGCTTTTGTATAAATGAAAACTACGTTTAATTTTGATAATTTTTTTAAACAACATAAATTATAAATATTATAAATGATTAATTACTTCTTTGACTATAACTTTTTATTTCTTAAAATTATAAATTTCATATCGTGTACTAATATCTTTTACTGGAAAATGATTAATGTACTAATTTAACATTGTAAGCATGATATTGCCAATTTTTAACGACAATATCAAGAAAGTGCCATATTTTCTTATAAATAAATTATTTTAAACGAACATATACTGAGATTGGTAAATTTGTAAATGATAAAGTATCCAGAAATATGAAATGGCAATTTTATACATGGGGTATTTCTATACCGAATACCTATATATATAGCTTATCATCAGTGATCAATTTTCATATTTTACACATTTACTTTAACACTATAAAAACGTTGTATTTAATGTTCCAGAACACAATTTTGCTAATGAAAACGATACGACGTTTTATAGAAATATAGATATAATATATTGAAAAATCGGTAGAATATAAAATATTATCTACTTTTTTGAATTAAAATGTTGTTTTCTTTTATAAACCGCTTAAAAATAATTTAAAAATTCGATATCTTGAATAAAAATGAATAAAACATAAGTTATAGATAATAATATTCTCTACAAAAGTTATTTAAAACATTTTTTCTATTACGCAGTTTTAAAAATAAATTAAAAATTGATAAAAATTAAATCCGTATCCGGTTTAGTGATTCTCTTTCAAAATAGGAGGTGCACACTGCACCTCTTTTATAGAACGTTCACAGACAGACCGACAGACACTCATACGTCATTGAAATAACAGCCGTTCAAGAATTCCCAAAAAAAAATTATTAGAAACATAAAAAACTAAACGCAGTAAATATGTATTAAAAAAGTTAGAGGAAAACGTGGGTATTTCATCATATTTTCGTAATGAATAATTCGTGTTAACTTTACTACTTCATGTCTAAACCAACAAGTCAATTCTGCTTCTGACATCTAGTGTTCAAACGATGAATCAAGAAAACCCAGTCGTATAACTTTTACGGAAACAATTAAAGGTTTTAGCCCAAGAACATTTGCTATAATCCGGATTTTCACAACTAATTAATTCAAGTATATATTTAAAATCAGTGAATCTCAATTTTTTTATACAGAGTTAATTTTCGTGTGGGTAAAATAAAAGAGCTTCTAGTTTTAAATTATTAATCAATTTAATCAATAACTCTCATTGTTGATTCTTAACGTTAACGTGTGTCATATATAGGGAAATCAATATTATGTCAGATATATGCAAATATTTGTTATTGTGTTCATATTACAACAAACTAGAAAAATATGTTTTTGTTTAAAATTAAAAAATTCCTAGTTAAAAATGTTGTCCTCGTATTCGGTCAAAACACTTTATTTTAAAAGTTAAATCTTTAGTAATTAAAAATCATCAAATACAATAGTTAAAAAATAATTCAAAGTATTTGTTCAGGGTGGCCAGTATTTTTTTGGAACAAATTTCCCTGTCTTTTCCCGGTTTTCCAGGAGAATTTTTACCGTTTTTCCCTGTTTTTTATATTTAAAATTTAGATAAAAAACCTAAAAAAGGTCACAGACAAAAAAAATATTTTAATTAATTAATGTAATTAATATTTGTTAGAATTTGCATTTTTATAAAAAATTCCCTGACTTCCAACCAAATTCCCTGACTTTTCCCTGTATAGCAAAATTCCCATACTTTTCCCGGTTTTCCAGAAACTGGTCACCCTGTTGTTAATCATTTGTACGAACTTCTTTTTCGATTTTTTCGTAATAATATTAACACGTGAAAAAACATTTGCATACATCTAAAAAAGCACTGATTTCCTTATATACCATAGTACAATTCCACACCCTGTATATATGATAGATTGTAAGTAAGTATTAAAAATCACACTTGTTTAAATTCACTTTAAGAAACACAATCCAACAATTACCGTTTATCAGAATTTTCATCCTCGTTTTCATTATTACTAACATGTTCCTCATCTCCACCGGCTGCATTATTATTATTATTATTATTGCAAATAGATATCGAACTGTTGTTACTATTCTCATCGACAACAGTTCTTGCTTGCGACTCCGGAGGAATCACGTCAGCGGTTATAAAATTTTGTAGGTCACTCGCGGCGATCGTGTCAATGTTATCACAGAAAACCACACTTTGTGTGTTTTGTATTTGCTCGAACATATCACAAACTGTATCACTTCACACACAAAACACAGACACACACATTTGTACTATTTTATAATATATTGTATAAAAGACTAGATTACCACAATAATCACTAAAACCCGAATATTTGCGCAATCGGCAGCCGTGTGTTGTTGGCCGTGTTGTTACTACTGCTGATGGCATAGGTAGGTAGATAGGTAAGTGAGCCTCACTGCCGTGAACAGTTAGTCGGGGGTACGGCACAACCGCGGGGGGAGACAGAGAGCGCAACATTCGCGTTACGTGCGGGTCCATGCACTACGCAGTGGGTGACGCGTCAGAATCGCGTTCAAGGTGGAATTAACTCACACTATCATGTGCGTCATATACAATTTAGAACACTCTATAACGTACTAGAAGTCTTTTATCTAATATTGCTTCCATATTCTATTTGTTGTTTAAGCAAATTATTATGATTCACTCTTACTGATTTAACTTAACCAAAATCAAAGTGTGCCAAATATGTCCGCGGTATTATAAAGAATTTATTGTCAAGCTAACATTAAACATAAATGATAGCCTACTGACAGTTTTATTCAATGGCATTGTTGATATGAATGGTCCCTTAATGTATGTGCGTTAATAAGATAGCGTTAACTTAGTTTTTGCTCTAGAGTAGTTTAGAGCAAATTCTCTATAATACCGGACAATTATGTTGCATATTTGTTAAGACTTCTATGTTTAAATTCATAAACACAATTTAATTGTCAATCGCACAAGAATCAATGCAGAAATTAGAACAATGGCGTAGATAGGGGGGGGGGGGGATTAAGGGGATCAATCCCCCCGATGAGTCCAATTTTTGTACTTTGTACCCGATAAAAGATGATTTTCATAATGAAAAATATAACTTTATGAAAATTAATACTGTCATATCCCCCCCCCCCCCCCATCGCAAATTGCTATCTACGCCACTGCATTAGAATATACTTCTGTTTGATAGTTTTGTTTATTTAGTCACCTATAATCAGGGCTGTATCAAAATCTGATTTATTTTATAAATGTTTAATTTTAATTGCATTTATTTTACGAAAACCATATATATTTTTAATTAAAATTTATATTTTCATAAAAATCAATGAAAACTAAAATCTCATATATTAAAACTTTCAATTAAAAAATGAAAAGAAGTATTTATTTTTGATTAAAATTAAGATATTTGGGTATAATGAATTGTTATAATAGGCAATCATTGAATAGACAATGTCAAGAGTCACTAGAACAGTGTTTCTAGGTTATATAATTTTATGTTATGTTTTTTTTATTATAAACTTGTGCCAGCTTTAAAAGTGAAAAGGTCACGAAACAAATGACACTTCTGGTAGAAGACTGTCACAAAATCTAAACATTTTCAAGCTGTCCCTCTAGCGTAGAATCGGAGAAACAAAATCAAATAAAAAGAACGACACTTCCATCCCAAGTGGACAATTTCGCAAATCAACTTGTGACGCTGTGAGCTCAACTCAAAATCAGTATTTTTTCAATAATTTATTGTTAATTAATATAAAATTAAATTCCATAATGAGTAAAATAAAATCCCATCATAACGCAGCACTCTTGGCACAACGTACAAACCGCACACGTCATATAATAATAACTGATACTGCAACCGAGTCCGTAGACAATGTGAAACAGGAACACTAAACAACGCACGATTGCATAAGTCTGTTGCACTTTAGCACATCGGTTACACCTGTTGCGGTTTGAAAAGCAATGCGAACACCTGAAAACAACTGCTAAATGAAAACGAACATTGCTGAGTCAGGTGTTCTTCTTTCTGCTTGTCTCTGTCCGACACACTAACAACGCAATCGTAGCAAATTAGTAAGCAAAACTGTAAGATAATGTACACAATGTTGTCGGATCGTGGAGTTGTGGAAGTCACCTAATTATTTTTAATCATCCATACGTGGATTAATCCGTTTAAATAAGGGGATATTAAAAATAAAATACATACAACACAATAATTCTACTGAAATCATTGTTTTAACGTTTTAAACCAGCGATTCTCAAAATCAATTCGTTTTCCCTTGCAAAAATTATTTCAATCGTTTTTTACAATGATTAAATTAATTGTTTTTTAAATGCAAAAAACAGCTAATATTCCTTTATCAATATAGTTAGTTTTATAAATACATATGTACATTTTAAGAAACTAATGGACGTAGTTGAAAAGGGGGTGTATGGGGTAACTTGACAGGGACAGAAAAAAGTGGAAAACTGTTTTTTTCGCAAATAATTTCAAAATGACGAATTTTATTGAAAAATGTTTCAAATTATCGTTAAAACTGATTATTGCAAACAATTTGGTTATTTTTTTATTTTTCTATTATTGATTTTTTACCAAGTTATGATTTTTTTAAACATTTTTTTTGTATTCTTCTTCTTCCTGTTTTTTTTTGCTTCGTTGTTAAGGAAATCCGTTTTAAAGATACTTTATTGTTTAATGTTTATATCTTAAAAAGCATTTTTAAACAAAAGTTGAAGTAGAATTATCAACAATTGGTTTTATACAGGATGGCCAGTATTTCTTTGGAACAAAACTTTTTCCGGTTTTCCAGGAGTATTTTTACTTTTTTCCCTGTGTTTTTTATTTAAAATTTAGATAAAAAACCTAAAACAAAAGGTCACATGTTTAAATATTTGCGAGAATTTGTGCGATTTTTGCATTTTTATAAAAAATTCCCTGCCTTCCAACCAAATTACCTGCCTTTCCCCGGTTTTCCAGAAACTGGCCACCCTGTTATAATTTGTTTCGCTAAATTAAAATTTGACGACCGCTGTTAATGTCCAAAATCAAATAATTAATAATAACTTAAAATAGCTGATTTAACTAAATCTACACAAAAGCCTTATTCCACGAAGAATCAAAAGTGTTAAATAAAACATTTATAAACAATAATATAAACAGTTTACTTAAACATTTTTTGCATATTGCTGCAAAATTTTAAACAAACATTCAAATATCAATATTTTTCGTGATTTTTTCAAAATTTCATCATTTCACTTCCTAATTTTTTTTTTCACTTGATGTACTCATCATTTCAAACAAATGAAGAACATACTACGATGTTTATAAAGTGATTCATACTTGATACCTTATACATTTTCCTTCTCCAAATAAGGACATGATGAAGTATAATTTAGTTAGTTCTAAGGATTTTTCTTTATTTTTATTTACGCTTTTAGAATTTAATGAATACGAGCGCAAATAATGAATAACTGGTAGGACGAATGATTGCTCTGGGACGATTAAGGCAGGAACGCCCACGAAGCCCAGGAATCAAAGGTTAACTCTTAGTTTTAATTTTAGTTATTTAACTCAAACTGCCATTGATATCTCTGCGTTTTACCCTGGATCGTCACGTTTAGTCTGGACCAGAGTAAACGTGACGTCACGCAAATACTATGTGACGTCACATAGAACTTAATATATAGAATTTAAAAATTTTGACGTACGAAAAATTTCAATATTGCTTCCTCGCAATATCGAAGATACGAGAAGCTTCGTTATCGTTTTAAAACGAGAAAAAAAATTTGTTCTCCGATTTCAAAAATTTTATTTTATTTATCCGTTTCAGGTCAAGACAAACACTTTTTGTTCCGTGTCTGTCTGTCTGTGTGTGTGTGTGTGTGTGTGTGTGTGTGTGTGTGTGTGTGTGTGTGTGTGTGTGTGTGTGTGTGTGTGTGTGTGTGTCTGTCCCCCAATCCTTGTCACACGCCTAACTCATGAACCACTGAACCAATATTGATGAAACTTGGTTGGTTGGTTGGGTCTGGCTTGAGGACGGTCCCATTTCAAAATAATTAAAATTGTGTGTAAGGGGGAGGGGTGACACCCAAAAAGATTTATTTTTTGAAGATATCTCAAGAAAGACACATGTTACGTGAAAATTGTATAGAACCTTTTTTGTAGAGCATTCAATTCTCTATAATATAGGTCACCTACTTTTGTTGTAAAATATTCCCTTCCAAAGATCTATCTCAATTTGACTTAAGAAAATCGTCATTTGTTTTTTTAAAACTGCTATTTACTTTGACATATTAAATGTCACTTTGACGTTTTAATTGTCATTTTGACATTCGTATAGCAGAAAAATAATGATTTTGATTGAAATTGTCAAAAAATTCAAAATATACGACATAATAACCAGGCGCGTATTAAGAAAAATGTAAAATTTAATTTTTTTATTAAAATCGTATGAAAATTAAATGGTTAACCAATGACAGACAGTTCATCTGAATACTTTATCGGTTTTTATTTAAATTGTTCAATAATTAACTACCTTTGATGAATTTAGCACGAGGAAGCACCGTGCATTTACAAGGCAGAGTATTTTTTTGTAGGTTTTTAATCAACTTTGTTTTTAGTTGTACAGCTGACTTCATGCGTTATATGACAAACTCACAAACCGAGGTTATGATTTATATGTTATTTAAATATTACATTAAAACATTTGTATAAAGTTAATAAAAATTCAGATTTATACGAGAAACTTAATAAAGTATACTGAAATAACAAAATCAATTTATGTAAGTAGGGATTGGTACTGTTCTTGAAAGAAAAACAAAGAAGATTTAAAAATAACAAACTCAACATGTATTATCTAACGATGCATTCATCATTATTGTAAAATGGGGACAGTAATATATAACTTATATTATACAATGCATACAATATTAACTTTATTTCAAAAATAAACCATACAGGGTGTTTGGTTCGGCGATACGAATATTTTGAAGGAAGGTGGAATGAGTCATTTGAAAGTGATTTAAGCAAATATACCTATATACAAAGTGCTACAGTTTTTTTATATCGGCCTTTTTAGTAATTTTTTGAGAAAATCCAGATTTATAGATATTAATGGCGAAAGTTCAAAAGTTAATGAGCCCATATTTTTCAAACATGATTTTTATATTGCTTAAATGTCTAAGCTACACTTTCAGATCAAAATAAAATTTATGAATAACAAAAACAAAGAATGGCTGCAGGTTAACATTTGAAAATTTGTAAAACTTTAATAAAATTATTTCTTTAAAAAAATATTTTATAAAATCTAGCACACTTACAGATGTTCACATGGTCTTAAAAACTGCTCTATTTCATACCCTTTCGAAAAACCTGCCGTATTACCTACATGAATGGGCTATTTTTGTGAAAAAAACTTACATTTATCCGAGAATAAGTAAGACTTTTACATTTTTCCAGTGAGTTGATCCTAGTGTGCTTAATTTACCAAAATTTACCAAAAACCGAAAAAAAATCGTCATTAGTCTGAAGGGTCATCATTTTCAAGCATTTGTACAGGAGTAAGTGTTACTCTGTCCATGAGTATAAAAAAATGTTTGAAAAGTACCCGCATCATGTTTTTTACGACTTATTAAGATTAGTACACTAGGGTCAACTCACTGGAAAAATGTAAAAATCTTTCTTATTCTCGGATAAATGTAAGTTTTTTTCACAAAAATAGCCCATTCATGTAGGTAATACGGTAGGTTTTTCGAAAGGGTATGAAATAGAGCAGTTTTTAAGACCATTTGAACATCTGTAAGTGTGCTAGATTTTATAAAATAATTTTTTAAAGAAAACATTTTATTAAAGTTTTATAAATTTTCAAATGTTAACCTGCAGCCATTCTTTGTTTTTGTTATTCATAAATTTTATTTTGATCTGAAAGTGTAGCTTAGACATTTAAGCAATATAAAAATCATGTTTGAAAAATATGGGCTCATTAACTTTTGAACTTTCGCCATTAATATCTATAAATCTGGATTTTCTCAAAAAATTACTAAAAAGGCCGATATAAAAAAACTGTAGCACTTTGTATATAGGTATATTTGCTTAAATCACTTTCAAATGACTCATTCCACCTTCCTTCAAAATATTCGTATCGCCGAACCAAACACCCTGTATATTATATATGTTAGCAAAAATCTGTGTCAGCTAAAGGCTGATTCCCACTGTGCAGGGGAATGGACCATCAAAATATTGAATAGGAATATTCATATTATAATGTCACTAGACCGTATCGGCGGCACAGACAGACAGCTCGGATATAGCGAATATAATTTAAAATATTTAGACCTATAGCATAGCTATATGTAGAGTTAGCATAGTTAGTTTCGAGAAACAAAATTCAAGACTTATTTTATAGTTTGAAAAAGGAGTAGGTACCTATTTCTATTAATACATTCCTATAAAAGTTGAAAAAAAAAAACGAATTCACCTTTGTAAAATAAAGTCAAAAATCATTTACCCTCCCTTATGTGGTGTTTACACCGAGAAAACAAAACGGTGTTTTTATGACTAAAAAGCAATAAACCCTATATATTTTTAAATACGAAGTATTTTAAAGACACGATGCCTCTGTTTTGTTTTTTCGGTGTAAACTATTTCTACTTAGTGGGTGATGAAAGAAAAAAACTTATAAATTTTCCCGATTCTAGGTCCAAAGATTTGAGTTGGGCATTCATGAATTGGGCACTCTTATCGAGTAGGATCTATACTTATAAAAATATATATGAAATAAGTATTCGAAAATAAAAGACAATAAAAACAACATATGAATTAAAATAAAATTGCTATTAAATTTTACTTATTGGTATATCTAATTAACTATTTATTATAATTTAAGTTGGCAGATGGTAACATATCTCAGGGGCCTTTCACAAAATGTAATGTAAAATTATAAGAAAAATTAAGAAAGCATTAATATTCATAATGAATTTATCACCCTTCATTTTTTTAGCCGCTTAGGGGCATCTTGAAAAATACAAATCATTCCTGAACTACAATTTACTAGCAATAATAACTTAAGGGGGGAAAGCCACTGTGGCGGAAAAAAGAATCGATTTTTTATGCTTTTTTTTAAAGCATACATATTCGAAAATATTGATATTTAATTACTATTACTATTAAAAAGTGTTAAAAATGAATAAAATATTTCAAATCGTCGCCATTTTGAAAAAAAAAACTAAATAAAATATAACGGCTAAGTGCGTGTTGGGCCACACACATAATAGGGTTCCGTAGTCATTCTCACTACGATTTATAAAAAAAGAGTTATTTCAAAATTTTCGTGACTTCATTATTATGTCAAAATTTTTACAAGACGGAAGGACATGGAGAAAATATAAGGGTTCCTAGTTTTCTACGGAACCCTAAAAACTATTGCCCACAATGATAGCTACATTCATAAAGATATTGATAAAGTATTTTTTTCCGATAACTCATCCTGAAATTTCGATGGAACCCTGGACAATTTTTTTTTTATTTCAAGGTTCATAAATTTGTAAATTTGCAATATATTTCAATAAAAATTGATATTTGATATGTTGAATATATACTTAATAAAATGTCCTTTACCCGATCCAAAAATAAATCGTTATACATGTGAAAAAAATTCCCAAACAATTTTTGAACCCGTTACCGTGGCTCAATTTCCCCTTTTAATAACAAATAACAGATGCTCGTTATCAGATAAAATCGACAAAAAGTATATGTAATAACATATCATCAAATCGAGTATATGTAGAAACAAGTGTTAAGCAGTAGTAACACCAACCGTTTTATGCAAACAATCATTCTTTTCACTTGTTAACGGGTCTTATATCACTACCATCATCATCATCATGATAGTCGTATAGCACAATATTACGTTATCAGTATATTAACATCGGCATGAATCCGAGCAAGTGTGATCATATGATCGAGAAATACCTTGGGCGGTCAGCGCGCACGACTGTGTGTGTCTATGTGTGTATGTATGTATGTGTTAGGTCGCGGAGAGGGGAGGGCACGGCCGTCGTCAGCGTGATGGTCGCGATGGTGGTACTGTATTGAGGTCAGTAGGTCGCCAACGCCGTCGCAGCTAACCGAGGAAGAGCTATGTAATGGCGTTTTATGTATGTATGAAGTAATATTAAAAAACATTCAATTTTAAAATCTGTCATTTGAGACGAATGCTGGGATTTTTATGATATGTAATAAGAAAATATATTAAATGACTACTTCATAAAATAAAAGTGTGAAATGAAAATATAAATGACACGTTATATTGTTAAAAAATTGAATTTACTATTATATATTAATTTTAAACTAAACTTATGCTTTTCAAATCAAAATAAGGTGCAAAAAAGATCTTCAGGTATTGTCTGAGGATTTTTTATTCCACAAAATAATTAACCCTCAAATATTTATTTTGCCTGAAGCCCCTAATTCAGGGTGGCCAGTATTTCTCTGGAACAAATTTCCCTGACTTTTCCCGGTTTTCCAGGAGAATTTTACCGTTTTTCCCTGTTTTTTATAATCAAAATTTAGATAAAAAAGCTAAAAAAAGGTCTCATACATGAAATTTAAACATTTTGCAGACTTTTCCCGGTATAGCAAAATTCCCTGACTTTTCCCGGTTTTCCAGAAACTGGCCACCCTGTAATTATTAAAACGCGCCACTGTGAATAATACAAAAATGGGAGGAAGTTTTTCGTCTATTAACCCTTAGCTGCCACTGTACGGTACCAGGCGCCCCATTTTTTCCAAATTCAATGAATTTTTTTTTTAAATTTTACAAGTTTTTCAATTTTTTAAATATATTAAATATAATATATTCTTTTAAATAACCGATTAGAGTGCATTCCGTATCGTTCGAAGATGATAGGGGAATTTTATTGAATTAAAATATTCAATAGCTTACGAGTAGTCAGCTTTTTAGTGTCTGGGGTACGAGGTGACCCCAGTGTGACAGGTATGTTATTCTGGAGAAGTGGAGCAGTTAAGGGTTAAAACACAACCTAACAGAAATATAGAAATAACAACTATCTAGGCACAAAAGATCTTAACAAATTTTTCGCAGCTAAACGTCAAACATGGTATAAAATCATAGTTCTATAAAGCTTATAATGTACTTGAAATACAACAAAAACCTATGAATAATAATAATATAACATTTGTAAGCTAGATTTCCATGATGTAATAGACAAGAAGAAAGAGAAAGCGAACACTTATGCGAGAGCGCGAGCTACACAACAGTAAAGTAAAAAGAAATTCGGCGGTGTTACGTAACTAGCCGGCAAACACCACAGCCGCCTCTGAGGATAGGACGAATCAACTCCGTCGTTTCATCGCCGCCTAACACTTTTTCATTTCTATATTTTGTTTTGTCCATTCTCCATTCCTTAATTTGTTGCTATATCAAGTCATTGTAAAATATGAATCAACATAAATTGGGTCATTAAAATTCCAAAGCGCCCGCCTACATATATATAAAAAAATATATAATACATATATCACAGTTTTTACTTTCTTATACACAGAAAAAAAAACTGTATTGGACCAAGAAAACCTTGTTTTGTATATAACGAAAACAATATTTTCTTAATATAAGAAACATACTCTTAATCCAACTACGTCATTCCTTCGTTCAAGAGTACTATAGTTGGTTTAAGAGATTATTGCTTATCTTAAGAAAATATTGTTTTCGTTATATACAAAACAAGGTTTACTTGATTTGAAAAATCCTTTCTATCAGTGTACTATTGTCTGAAAAAGAAAAGGTTAAATACAAAAATAAAACATATCAGAAAAATTAACTTTTTAATTTGAATAATTGGCAATAGGGGAGATTAACATTATATATTCATTAAAAAAAAAATAAGCTTTTAGATTATATAATATGTAGTTTACAAAAGGACGGACGGACGACAAAGTTAGATAGAAGCCCTAAAATCTGGCGATTAATTACTTCAGCGATGCAATGTCCCAGACCCATACAACCGCATGTGCTTGCAAAACCGACACTTTCCAAATCGCCTCACACGCAAATACGCACGCATACGCACATGTATACATATGTGCCAACCCTGCAAGCCGGTAGAGGGGAACACACTGGGCATATTTTTTTAAATGAATAAATAAATTTTTGTAATGTTATGTAAATATTACTGTTTTAAATTATTGCAAATAAAAAAACGTTGTTGTCCAACTACATACGTATTTTTGCATATATATTTTTTAAATTTCGACATAAAACTACTTTGAGGACCAATATTTTTTTGTGTGTTTTGAAATAACTAACTAGACATCAATTTTTCGTTGAATTAATCATCTTGAATTTTGAATAGTTGATTTTAAATGAACAATGTAATACTATAGGTACTATAAAATGTAATAATAGGAAAAATAAAGTAAAGAAAAAACGTGACATTGAAAACAGATGAACTGTCATTTTGATCTGGTTGAAACCAGTTAATAAATTATTTTTAATGCATAATATACGTATTTTCAGATAAATATTTAATTCTTGTTTAAAAAATGCTAGTGTTGTGTTTAAATGTGATTGATTGATATCCGGTATTAATTGTAAAGATTTGTATAAAATTTGTGACGTCGTATACACTTTGAACGGGGTATCAATTATATTATGATATCTGTTTTGGTAAAACAGTAATATTTAGATTGACTAAAACACAGTTGGTAACACTGTATAGTGTATACCCATGTGTTAAATAGCAAACGCAGGGTTTTGATTACATGGCTGGTTCTAATAACAGAATTTGATAAAACTGGGGGTAAGTTGTTAGATAAATTAAGTAAAATAGAAAAAGCTTGTGAAATGGTATGATATCGATCTATATTCCTATACGTAAATTTTAACAAGAAATTACTACATTTTGAGAAGAATTTATTGGCTAAGATAACAGCTTTTTATAAAACGTTTTATCTAAGGCTCTAACTCCAGTAAATGAACTATATAACCGCTCTGTAAATAATGACTTTTAAAAAACGACTGTTTTTATAAGATAAAAAAAATCTGCAGTAAAAATATACGAGATTTCGGAGTCTTATATCTTGATGTAATATTATAATATAATATTGCATATAAAATAATAATAAAAATAGTATCGATGAAAGTAGCGAAAGTAAAATATACAATTTAAATTTGTCATTGTAATTGGTACATATATA
This sequence comes from Sialis lutaria, assembly GCA_949319165.1. NCBI lineage: Eukaryota > Metazoa > Arthropoda > Insecta > Megaloptera > Sialidae > Sialis > Sialis lutaria. The sequence continues at coordinate 8,543,902 of OX439241.1, forward strand.
ATATTTTCTATTTACATAGGTATTAGAAATACCACTATATTAAAATTTGCAATATTTATTTAATGAAATTTAAAACTTCATAAGAGTACAGGTGTGGAGTGTATCATGGGTGTGGAGTAAGATTATTAAATTTAAAATTAATTTTTGCAATTAAGAAAGATACTTGTAATTTAAACAATAAGGAACCAAGATGAGAACTATAATAAAATCAAATTAAAAAAATCCATATTTTTGTAAATCATAAAAAAACTGTTATTAACTTCCCAATAGGGAGTTATTGTAATTGGTCCGAAAATCGAAATCAAAAATTTTAACATATTTTCATGTTTCAAGGGCATTAGAGTATATTGACACTATTTTTAGAAAAATGTCTGTGTGTGTGTGTGTGTGTGTGTATGTACGTACGTACGTACGTACGTACGTACGTGTCATTTTTTTCCGGGACGAAATCTCGCGAACAAAAAATGCTATTGACTTCGTTGGGGTGCTAATCGAAGCGTCTTGACGTGAATATGATCTGAAAGAAAGGATTTTTCGAAATTCAACCCCTACAGGGGTAAAAAGGGTGTTTTTTTTTCATTTTTATTTTTTTTCTTGGTCGAATTTAGTCGGAACTTAGAATAAATACTATACAATACAAATAATGAAACGTGTATTTAGTATTTATTTTTTATATGGGTCCAAACAGCCATTAAATGGATGAAAACCACCATCAAAATTTGAATTTCATACTAATAAATACATCTAATAATTCATGTTGCCTTGGAAACAACACAATTCAAAATTCAAACATTCAAACTGTCAGATTAGTTTTTCTAAAAATGTGCATTATATTATTGACATTATTAGGATATTAGAAAACTAATATTCATAATACAAAGGGTGAGTTTTATTTCTGATAAATTCCATTAAAATTTTTCATATACATATTAAAAAAAAAAATTACAAACTATAACATAGTAATATTAATTATGGAAACAATAAATAATCTGTATTCAAGTATTGTAAGTCATACCATGTTGGGAAGTTGATTGTGTGGACCTAAAGGATCGCACCCCACAGTTTACGTTATATAGTTTAATTTTATATCCCCGGGTAAAATTGGATCCGACAGCTAGTTTTCAATTTTAGTTTAGTAACAAAAACTTTTTTTAAAATTCATTTGATAGTGTTGTTTGAGTAATATTCTTTAAAATTTTCAAATATCTTTATCAAAATGGCAAAAAATATATTTTTTTTTTGTAAATTTTGCTCTGAAATTTTAATATAAGGAATTTCATTATAAATAACCAATAATAAAAAAGAAACTGAATAAAAAAATATTTCGTAAATAATTGTAAATTTTTTGAAATTTCAAAGGGCTTCTTAAAAAAACACATGAGACCCTCTACTCTAACGTACAGCTGTATCAAATCACCGAATTAAAAAAAAAAAACTGAATAAAAAAATATTTCTTAAATCATTGTACGTTTTCTGAAATTCGTTTTTGAATCGTTCTAAAATTTCAAAGGACTTCTTAAAAAAATTACATAAGACTCTCTACCCTAATGCACAGCTGTGTCGAATCACTCAATTAAAAAAAAAAAAAAAAAAAAAAACTGAATAAAAAAAGTTTTTTGAAGTTCATTTTTGAATCGTTCTAAAATTTCAAAAGGCTTCTTCACATGAGACCCTCTACCCTAATACACAGCTGTATCAAATCACCCAATTAAAAAAAATCCCCCTTTTTTCAATTGCAATTCATTCCATCAAAATGAAATTTGCAAACCTATATCAAAATACCAGAACAACACAAAACGCATGACCAATTTTCAAAACTCGTTTGAATCCCATACAGCAACACAACACCAAGGGGAAGTAAACATTATTTGCTCGACATAGGAAAGTAAGTTTTAAGTGAACATACAAGTTCAACATACAACCGTCGACCTCACACACAGAGGGCGGTATATGTATTGGTGAGCGCACTCGCGCGCATGCGCACTCACCATTCTAAATGAAAGTCAGATTCACTGGAAAGGATCGATCCGCGCCGTATACGCGATGCAAGCGCCGTTGCATTTTATTGTCTGCGGGGATTCTCTCATCCTCGAATTGTCGCCGCGATGCATATTCAGCATGAAATGAATTGCTTAATTTCACTGGCTTTGTTCTTGTCATCGGTTATAACATATATATCCTGTAAGCGGAAACTTTTGTGTACTTTATTGAATTTAGTTTTCTTTTTTTTATCGATCTTGATGATATTATTTGTTATTTCTGATATGTAGGGGTACATTAAAGAAAGGCAGATATACAGAAGACATGTAAATTTAATTGTAAGAATTTAGCACCATTCAAAAATTTCGAATTTTTAGGTATTTCTCGGAAAAAAATACAAGTAAGCCAAAATTTTGTAAATAACTAAAAAAAGAAACTTCAATGCGCAATGTTTTTATTGATTTTATTTTGACGATATTTTGCTTTCATGTGATGAATCATTTCATGATTTTGAATGGAGTTTTTATAATCTATTTTTAGTTATTTACCTACAAAATTTGTGTTTATTCACACATTATTATACACAGGTAGAAAGGTTTACTTGAGCCAAGTAAACCTTGTTTTGTTTATAACGAAAACAATATTCTTAAGATAAGAAATATAGGTATTCTTAAACCAACTATAGTATTCTTGGACGAAGAAATAATGTAGTTGGATTAAGAGTACCTACTTTTTTTATATTAAGAAAATATTGTTTTCGTTAGGTATATACAAAACAAGATTTTCTTGGTCCAATACAGTTTTTTTGTGTGTATAGTGAATTTCGTTGCTCTCCAAGAAATACCTAAATTGGATCAATTTTTAGTCGTGAATGCATTATTGTTGAATTTTAATAATAACTATTTTACGGTTTCGGTTTCAAATGTCAGAATAGTATACAGAGTGTCCCATTTTTTTCCGAGTAAAACATTTTTGAAAATTTAAAATTTCATATTATTTTGTTAAATAGCAAAAAAATGAAGTATCACAAAAAATTACTAAGACAAAAGCTGCTTGTTATACAATAATAAAAAATATAGGTTTCTATATGAAAAAAAAATGTTGACCCTGTTTGACCTTGAAGATGTCAAAAAATAAAAAAATTAATAGGTAACGCCGTTTTGGTTCCCCCTCAAAACCAAACAACTTTTATTTGAAACATTTTTTTATTTAATTGATAGATAACAAAAATTAGGGGGGTGACAGATTAAAATTGGACACCTTTTTTTGTTTCAATTTCAGATAGGTACGGAATTAAGATATTTTATATTTAAAGTAACTTGCAATTTTATTCCAGAACAGTAATTAGTAATTAACAATGAGTGCATACATTTTTTATGATTGATATGTGAATTAGCATCAATTATAAATAGGTTCGCCGCGTATACCATGAGTCATGTCAATCATCGTCTACAACTTTTTTAAACTATCAATTTCATTTTCACATTCTTCAATTTGAGAATGCAAAAACGTCAACACAACGATGATGATGTTTATCAAATGTTTATGACAGGCGTTCATCTTCGTTACAGTAACTTTTATAAAGTTTATAAATTAAGTTGTTTATGAAGACAAGCATCAGCTACTGCAATAATGTTTGCTTCAGTGAATGTATAAAGGTGATTTTAATGGTTTGGAAAAAATTGAATGATTAAAGACATCAGGAATTTGAAACCAAAATACTTATATATTTACGTAAAAACTCAAAATATTTGTATATAACATAAAGTAGGTAATTTTATCTAAGTACATGAAGGGTTAGTAAAAAATAAAGCCAGGGCAGGGCGACTTATTTACGCAACTACCAATTAGCAGGCCTAGATAGTGTTTCAGGGGCGGCGCCTTGAAAATTATTTATATTTTACATTTTTATATATATTTTTGATACTTATACTATTTTTAACAGGGGTTACTTAAAAAAACATTAATATACTACAAAAAAATACACCTCGTGGAAAAAGTACAAGAAGATATCAACAATTTTCTTTAAAAAAAAACCCTGATATTAAATACTAAAATAATATGAGAAAGTTATAAGAATTTTACTATGTAGTACGCAATTTGTTTGGAATGTCCTTACGCTACAGGGGGGGGGGGGGGGGTAATAGGGCAATTTCTATGGAACCAATTAACTTTATAAATGGAGAGATTACTGTATTTGGTATGATTGGATAAAATATTTTAGAAGATTTAATTTTAAATAATTTTAATCCAATTTTGATACCTAAAGAAATAAACCATTCTAATTACTAATTAAATTAAGAACGTTACCTAATTTTAATGATTTCATGGATGTTTTTTATCACAAGTTATTTTTGTTATAACATCAAGAAGTAGTTAGACCACATTCAATTATAATAATTTAATTAATAGTGCACATTTGTTGAAGTGAAACCTGTTAACCCCGATATAATGATTTGCTAGAATATAATAATATTAGCTACGCTTTGTTGGTTTCAACAACGGAATTTATTTGACAGTTAAAACAAATAATTTTTATAGCCCATCATATTATACAGGGTCCTCCAATAGTGTGTCCGGCATTGTTTTACGCCCAAACTATTGAAGATAGAGAGTTAGGATAAAAATTTTACTATATATATCGACCCTAAAGAATTTCAGGAAAATATTTTCAACCCCCTAAAACCACTCCTTGGGGGGTAGTTTGAGGGGTACATGCCCGTTTCTCAGTAAAATCAAATGGAATGGTATATCAAAAAGTACATATTTGTAAAGATAATGAAAAAATAAGAAACTTTTGTGAAACAAAAATTTTCATACTTTCAATTGTTTAAAAAATATGGCGACTTGTTATCAAATTTTAGAGTTTTACTCAAAGTGCTGTAATTTCGTTAAATATTTATGGAATTTTATTATTATTTTAAATTTAGAAAGTAGAAATAATGAACTTTGTAAAGATGTATGATTATTTGAGATTTTAATAGTTTAAAGTGTCATACTCGACATACCAAAAATTGAAAAGTTCAATTAGAGTTAATTCAAAATTTTTAAATACAATGGTATATCAATTAGTACTTTTTCTTAAAGAAGATATGTAAATAAACAGTTTTTGATAAAAAAAATTAAAATTAAAAATTTTAATTTTCAGTTTTCAATTTTAAAATTATAATTTTAAATTTAAAATTTTCTTAACAAAAGTTGTTTATTTACATATCCTTTTTAAGAAAAAGTACTAATTGATATACCGTTGTATTTGAAAATTTCGAATAATCCCTAGTTGAACTTTTGAATTTTTGATATATCGCGTATGACACTTTAAACTATCAAAATCACAAATAGTCATACATTTTTACAAAGTTCATTATTAATACTTTCTAAATTTGAAAAAATAATAAAATTCCATTAATTTTTAACGAAATTAGACCACTTTTAGTGAAACCCTAAAATTTGAGAACAAGTCGCCATATTTTTTAAACAATTGAAAGTATGAAAATTTTTGTTTTACAAAAGATTCTTATTTTTTTATGATCTTTACAAATATGTACTTTTTGATATACCATTCCATTTGATTTAACTGAGAAACGGGTATGTACCCCTCAAACTACCCCCCAAGGAGCGGTTTTAGGGGGTTGAAAATATTTTCCTGAAATTCTTTGGGGTCAATATATATAATAATTTTTTTATCCTAAAACTCTATCTTCAATAGTTTGGGCGTAAAACAATGCCGGACACACTATTGGAGGACCCTGTATATCTTATTCCATATTAAAGAACAGTATTAATGCTTGAACATTTGCATCGCTGTAATTACATAAAATATTAATTTAAATTCTAACTGTAGCACTAATAGGCAAATTTTACCAGATGTAACATACTGTAGATATGAGATTGTACTGTGAAGTAATAGAATATTAATGTGTAATATCTGTTTTATAATAATCAAAATACTTATTAATAACTAGCTGATTACCGCGGCTTCGCATGTGTGAGTTTCGAAACTAATTACAACCCTCCATACTAGTCCATACGTGATAGGGCACAGGGGATGACATATTATTATTTTTTATATTGACTTTTATTCATTACCTATAAAAAATCGTAAATATCTAGGATCTTAGTTAAAAAATTTCAAAAATTCACCTCCTGTCTACCCCCGCCATTATGGGTTGAATGTCGAAATTTTTATTTTAATAGATGACTATTTTGCTCGAATTTACCTTTATATAACTAAAGCAGGTATGTAGATAAACATATCTAAAATCTATCGTCCCCGTTCCATCCTATCAGGGGTTGTATGTTGAACCTTTATTTTAATTGAATATTAATTCGTGCGAATTTACCTTAATATCATGAACAGTTATGAAGATAAATATATCAAAATTTTACCCACCCTTTATTCCCATAGGGGTTGAATTTTCGAAAATGTTATTTTTAAATTTCTCTTAAAGTATTTTTCCCTTTGGTTTTTCTTGCCATTAATGTTAGTTGGCCCTATCACGGTCCTACATGCTCCCTTTTTCTGTTTAGGCTCAAACCCTGTCAGATCCCCCCCCCCTTCTTGTGGTGGTCATGGTTATGTTTAACTTTGTTTAATGTTTGAATTGTTAATAAAAACATGGGGGTGTAGTAGAAATAAACTTTTTGAGAAGTTCTCTGAGAAATTATACACAGTCCAGATAATACATCGTGTAAAGGAATTATATATTAATCAACTAATATCAAACATGAGAGATTTTTCTGAACAAAATAACATTTAATACTGAAATGGCATAATTTTGGCCATTGGTAATAATGTACGAATATTTAAATACACACATATTTTACACAAAGGAAATTTCAGAAGTTATATATCCAAAAGGCTTCCTATTAATAGTATAGAATTTCGATATTATTAATAGGTACCCTTGGAAAATCCCGTAAACAGATTTCATTGTCACACACACATTTTGTATTATATCACCCCCAAAGTTTGTTTTATATTATCGCTTATTTTGTGGGATGAAGGTAACACAACAAACAATAACCAAGTTAATCAAATATTAAACATTTAACGAGCTTCTTACCTATAATTATATTTTTGTGAAATTGTAATCTCATTGGTAGATATAATAAGACCTTCAATCAAATAATTTGTAACTAATAATATACAGCCATACATTGAAACCTGGATATCTGGAATCTCAAGGGACCAGTTATTTTATCCCACTTAAAGAAGTGTCCCGTTTACCCAGTTATAGAGGTGCAAATATAGAAGTGACTGGATTTCAGTATGAATTCTTGTTATAGAAGTTTCCCATTAATCTAAGTTCCACTAAATCAAATTTCACTGTATTTACCCACAATAGTGTTTCCCAAAGTATGGAATATTTACATGAAAATGTTCCAATTATTCCTGTTAAATGTAAATTTTTTGTTTTGAGACTGGGAAAAGTCTAATCTCGGGGTAAACATATCTACGGGACTTTCTTATACGTAATACGGACAGTGAACAGTATATATATATATGTATTTCTAACTTTATAAAAAAAAACATAATAAAATTAAAAATGGGGTTATTTGCACATACCGAATGTGCATGCAATTGGCTATTTGAACATACTGTATGTGCATGCAATTGGCTATTTGCACATACCACTAACTTAACGTAAACTAACCTACCCTAACTTAATTAGGTACATAAACATTATGTGCAAATAACCACATTCTAAAATTAATGAGATTTAAAATACAGATAATAATAATCTCTAAAAACTTTTATCTAATGCATTTTTTAAAACGGTTACCAAACCGAAAATGGCTGTTTATTCTTAACTATTTTTGAAACGGTGCGAATAAGAAAAAAATGTTTTAGATTAAAATTGTCGAGTACATTATTATCTATAATTTATGTCTCATTGGCATCTTACAAAAACGCTATAACGCGGCGCGTCGACCTCGAAAATGATGTTTCATGAAACTAAATACGGATAGCATATTATTCCATCGAAACGCTTCATACATGGGTATAAGAAGGTTTAAATTTGAAAAAATCTTTAAAACAAAATTGTAGGCGCGTCTATATAAAATAAATAAATCACTAAATCGAATCAAATAAACATAAAAAACTTGTATATTTTTGCAATAAAAACTACACAAGTTTCCAAATAATTAAATTAGCAAACATGACAATCACCGCAAAAGAGGATTACCAATATTACCATACAAAAAAATATTTGATCAGTTGACGACGACGGTGCTTTTTCTGCATGTAAACGTCAATATTTACAAAACTAATGTGTTCGTAGCTTGTTACACTGGCAATAAATAATTAAAGACGTTCAAAAGAGCAATCTATCTGAATAAATTCGGTAAATATCTTCCTACACACATTTAAAGTCGGCGCGTTGCAAAAACACAAACACTATGTATGTTTATACAGTGAGAAAGCATCATTCCGCGTATATGTATATGCATGTGTGTGTGTGTGTGTGTTTGTGCGTGTGTGTGCGGCGATATTTAAACTATGAAGGATTTTTTGTAATGACATGTCAAACTGACATGGCCTGTGGGCAGAATGTGGCACAATATGCAGTTGTGTGGTCTCTGGAATTATCGCAGTACACTCAGCACTCTGATATACGACCATCCACTACACGACCGCTCCGTTATACAATGTGCCGACAGTTCTAACTTCTAACTAACGTCCTTCCCCCATCCCTACCAAGATACAACCGTGACCGCTATATTTCTGCGCGTTTAAATTCAGTAATCAACGTTAAAATCGGCGCGGTTGTGGGTGCCCTCTAGCCGTCGTATAGTGGAATTTTTGAATTAACGATGCCGTCGTATAGCAGAATGTTGAGTGTATGTACTTTAGTTGTCTTTATCACCAATTGGTGTTTTGTAAAATTATAGGGTAGGTACTATAAAAACCTTGAATTCAAAATTATTTGTAGAAAAAAATAAAAGTGGTTGTTTTTATTTCGAAAAACAAATAAAATGAAGAAATAATTTCCGATGGTGATTTATTCTGTGTTACAAAGAAGCCCCCTGTTGACAGTTTTGTAAGCTGAAATCAATAATGTTGTTATTTCAGTAAAGTAACTCGGTTTCTGAAAATATCGGAAGTGGAAGTTCTATTTCCATCATTTTAATACTTAAGTGTCGAAATATTTAATTATAATTTATAACGATATTATCGTTATATACGTATTATAACGATTCAATGAAATAAACTGCATTATTCGTATTCTAATAATCAATTCCATTCTAAAATGTTATATGTAGTTATAAAAATTCTATAATAAAAAATCCAAATGTAAACAACTTAAATTTCAATTACCACATTAAACTATTGTATTTTTCCGTTCTTTGTACATAGGTATTTATGCTCGATGTATAAAAACATAATTTTTCTACACTTTACCTCGAACACGACTATTAACTGACAATAAAGGTTCTGATTGGGGTCAAACTCGGTCAAATCCATATTTACCAAAGCAGTTAGAAGTATTCCACTGTAGGTAACTATTGTTACTGAAACCGGGCATAAATTTACTCAAATTTAAGGATGCGGCTATTTCCACATACAGTATGTGCATGCAATTGACTATTTGCACATACTGTATGTGTACTCGATTGGCTATTTGGACATACCACTAACTTAACGTAAACTAACCTACCCTAACCTAATTAGGTACATAAACAGTATGTGAAAATAGCCAATTGCATGCATATACGGCATGTGCAAATAGCCACATTAAATATTTAAAACAACAGACTACTAACAAATAATCAATACTACCTAATATATAAATCTGTAAACTTTGTAGTTACAACTAAAATATTTCGGATTTCTTGCATTTAAAAAAAATAACTGCCTATTTGCCAGAACTGATTTGACAGAAAATCAAGTAAAACCATTTAAAAAAAAATCGTCATTGTGGCGATAAGTTCCCTACGTTTTTTCAGTAGCCAGTCGCATGGGTATTCACCAATTTCAAAATCGCGGGGAAAATATATTTATATATTTTGCTTCTTCTTTATAAATATAAAGTGACTTTAAGATGTATTTTTTATGCCAAGTGTTCTTTTATAAATTAAAACATGATCGATACGAACTTCTTAAACAAATAAAAAAAACTAGATCTTGAAAAGAAACACACATGAAGAATATAATTCAGAGTATTTTAGATACCAATCCTAAAAAAAACATCTAACAAACACTATACTGTCACATCGGAAACATACAACAATCCACTCTGAAACAAAAAAAAGGAGCCAAAAAACCGACTGAAAATTCAGTTCAAAGCTCCACATCACACAATCACACAACGCATGCGCAGTACTACCACCATCACCACACTGCATATGTATGCGTGCGTATTGATCGGCAACCGCCCGCCAGTCATATAGCGCCGTTGCCGGCTGACGACGCGTTGTATATAGTAGCGTCGCGGCGGCGGCGGCGGCGACGGCTGCTGCTGTATCAAACCGTGAGGCAGGTTAGGCGACCGCGGTCAAGGTCACTACGACTGCACACAACACTCACACACATACATACATACACACCTGCACCGCGCGCACACACCCGGCGCCGTCGATGCCAGTGAGAGTGTAGTGGCAGTACCAGGTCAGACACACGATTAATATTTACACCCCCGATCTTCCTGTGTAAACTCGGAGTCAATAACCACAGCTGCCCTGTTACAATGCGCTTCTCCACATATCTGACGTTGCTGTACAACTTTATGTCATTACTAACATTGTTTTCTCTTTCCGTGATTGCGATTTTATTTTTACTTATTACAAACGGTCCAATACCGGACTAAAATCCTTATCTATATTTTGTCTAATTTGTTTTCAATACTATACTATTCGAATTTACACTTAATTTTTTATAATAAAATTAAAAATTATAACAAAACGAGAAATGATTACAATATTTAATATTTTTACCAACAAAAAATTGTAGGCACGTTTTAGCTAATAAAAAAACACTGTAAAAATCAACAGTATTTCTCTGGAACAAATTTCCCTGACTTTTCCCGGTTTTCCAGGAGAATTTTTGCCGTTTTTCCCTGTTTTTATTTAAAAATTTTAGATAAAAAACCTAAAAAAAAGTCACAAGTTATGTGAAACGCGGTTTCCCATAACAATACAAGTTAAAAATTTTAATTCGTTCTGTAGCATAAAATATGGTACTGTAACATAAAAAAGATTGTACACAAGTTTTTTATTTTTTAGTCAGAATCAGATTTAGGAGAGTCTACCGAGGTTTGCAGGGTCAAATCCTCTTTCTAATTATTTCTTGTTTCATTTCAACAGAAACCACCTTCCTTAGAACTCATAATATAGACACACAAAATTACATTTATTAAAACAAACACGTGTGTGAGTTAAGCACAGAAAAGAGCGACTGACGCGCGTTGATGCATGTTCATGCAAGTTTGAGCATCGACTGCGTGCGACCTTGTAAGTTCGGGCGACTTTGTGATACGTAGGAGCGTTCGGGCGGCAAAATTAAACACGATGCAGTTCGTTGGACGAAGCAAGGTTCGTTGTGTGAGTCGCGCAATGAACGAACAGAAAGTTCGTTGTGTGCAGCGTTCGTTATGCGAGGCACCACTGTACTAAAATACTGATATTATTAGCGCCATACTTATCAAATACAATTACAGTCGAAATTGGTTATAACCAGGGCTGTGGAGTCGGAGTTTTAGTAATTTTGGGTGGAGTCGGAGTCGGTAAAAAGGCTCCTTTAATTAAATAATGTTTTTTACTTCTTTACACACTTAATAGTTTTTGTTCGTTTTGAATTTTGAAGTACAATGATTTGAAATTTCTAATTTTGCCTGAAAACAGAATTAGAAAAATTCAGGAGTCGGAGTCGTAGGTTTTTGTACCGACTCCACAGCCCTGGTTATAACGACATCGAAGGAACCAGTCATATTAAGTCGTAAATACCGGAAAAAGGTAAAAAAGTCGTTAAAACCGATATTTTTTGTATTAAACGATATCGTTATAACTGATTTCGACTGTAATTCAAAACTGCATGATTTTTAAATTCTGTTGTAATTTCCATTATAATAATGTAGATGTAAGCCGATCAGGAGTTAATAAGATTAACTGCACTTTTGCAGGTTTTCTAATTTTAACACATTTATTTTTAGATAAGTCTTCTTCTTTTTACAATAACATATTGCCCATACCTAAACGTGACCAGCAGACATGCTGATTTTAAAGAAATCTTATAAAGTTAATGTAGAATACTGAATAATGAATAAAAGCTTTTTTAATGTTTCAGCGAATTATTTCCAAAATAACGAATTTTCAGGACAACTGTTTCAGGTAAAAGTTTCATGATTTTGAGGACGTTAAATATTGACACTTTAGGGTGACCTTACAAAGGTCTTTTTGATGGGTTTTCAGGTTAAATTTTTCGTTTCCAAATCTAACCTATTTTCAGAAGAAAAAAATGTTTCAGACAGTTTTTTTGTCTTATATTAAGAATCTGCATAAAAAATATAGGTTTAGATTTGAAAAAGAAAAGTTGAGCCTGGAAATCCATAAAGAGGACATTTTTAAGGTTACCTCATAGTGTTAAGATTTAGGGCCTTCGAAACCATGATATTTATGCCTCAAAACATTTTTTCTTAAAATTTTTGAAATTCTAAAAAAAAAACACTCGGTACATACTCAATTTAACGTCGTTTCAGTTTGTGTAATTTTGTAGTTGTGTTATAAAAACAAATGAAAAGGGGTTTGAGTATAGAAAAAATTTAACATTTATTTATATACTTCATTCGGAGAACCCTTTTTTTAGCCGTTTCGGTATGCGTCGATTTTTCTCCGAATACATCTCCAATATAAAGCGGAGTTTGGATGTAGGTACTCCTATTACTGTAATGATCGTTATAGGTCATGAAAGACCAATCAATTTCGTCAAATGTTGACCTTATGCTTTAGGTATTATGTTCACTTATAATTTTTTTTTTTTGAATTGAAATTGATTGATTTGATTTTTAATGTATATTGTTGATAGTTTATTGAAATAAAAAATATTGATTTTTTGTTATAAATCAGAAGCTATTAAGATTTAAAAAAAAAACGACTAACTTTATAGTAGAAAAAACATGAAATGAAAGTCGTTAACAATAAGTATAAAATTAAATTTAACTGGAAATCCATATATTAAAAATTTTGTTAACATTAGTTTTATTAGGGGTTGAGGAGAGTGTAGAGCTGAATTACATACATTTTTTGTTTTGGCAAAAACATGATGCAAAAAAAACGCAAAGTTTAACAAAAGTAGATTTTTTTGTTAGTGACTTCATATAACGAATACAACATTAAATAACAGCAATTAAAGAAAATAAAAGTATTAACTACCAACATAATACATATATTTATTTAAAAATAATATACGCAGATACAAATTTTAAAACTACCATTATAAATTCATTTAATATTTATTTTTTCCGATATATATGTACAATATTTGCGCATCCATTATTATAGAAGTTTGTTTTAATCCGCGCGCATTTTCTGAAAATGCGTTTCGGTAATAAACTGGCACGATTTATTTGCCGACAGTTGTTTCATTAGATGAATGTTACTCAACTTGTAAATATTTGACTAGATACTAGAGCACGTATTTATTTTGTAAAGTGTATGGAGAGGATCTTCTATAGAATTAGTTAGTATTAATTCTGTATATTGTACTGTTAAATATAAATTAACATGGGATAGATGATACGGCTTTATTTGCATTAATACCGTCTAGGTCTGTCGAATATTTTATACATAATAATTTAATCATGACGCAGAATTGAACAAATATCTCTATTGTATGTAAAAATACTAAAAACTGACTAACATATAAAAAAATATCAATACGTGATTTAACTCCGTGTAAATTAAGTGGATAAATTTTATCTATTTGTTATTTTTTTATTTATAAGATTCAACATATTATACAAGTTTTTTTATATAAATTTTTCAGTAAAATAATTCAGTTTTATTCAAAGTTGCAGTATTTATTAGAAAGCCTGTATAAAACCATTAAATTCTACATGAATTACGGTAGTGCATAACTAAAGTTATTGCCACACCAAAACACAATGGATCTTCAAAATTAAACCAAAAATGATTTTTATATTATTAATATTGTACAGTTCGCACTTTATAATTTACATAGTTGCTATGAAATGCCTTGTAGTATAGTAAAAGAGTTGGTGTTGGTCTGCAGGAAAATAAAGGAGTTACAAAATTAATAATTACAAGCAAAACATAAAAAATCTGTCAAGACATACACGGGTAGAAAGGATTTCTCAAACCAAGTAAACATTGTTTTGTATATAATGAAAACAATATTTTCTTAAGATAAGCAATAATCTCTTAAACCAACTATAGTATTCTTGAACGAAGGAATAACGTAGTTGGCTTAAGGGTATGTTTCTTATATTAAGAAAATATTGTTTTCGTTATATACAAAACAAAGTTTCCTTGGTTCAATACAGTTTTTTTCTGTGTACACGGGTGTATGTCATAAGGGTTCCGAAGTATGTACTACGTAGACTGTTTGAAGTCACTAATAGGTGAATTTTTGAGTTAGAAAAAAATATAAAAATAGGATCATATTCTATGAACTGAGATCTACATTTTGATACCCCACACGCCTTGGACTATTTTTTTTAATTTGCTTTAAAGTCCCCCGCAGGCGCCATTTTTGATTTAGAAAAAATAAGAACCAGAGTCAAATTACACTAGTTTGGTTACACATTTTGACATGCCACATGCCTTGTTATAAAAAAATATTTTTTTTGCACAGCTTGAACTCCTTAGCACCCTCCTGAAAAAATAATTTTTCAAAAAATGTGTGAATATTCTACTAGAAGGTGTAATTTTACATGTTCAGTACAAATTTCAAGGTTCTAACTTCTCTATAGTTTACGAGCTGTTGAGCTTTGACTGAAAAGGACGGACGGACGGACTGACGACAAATTGATATGAATAGAGATTCTTCGGAACCCTAAAAATACAATCACTATTGAGCAGTCAAGCTAGTAACAATTCTGCACGAAAAAAAAACAATGCATATATTTGGGTGATCTTGAAATTAAAAACATTAAAACAAGCCTCATTTGCCGTCTGCAATATAATAAATGATTAATGATGCAGCCGTCTATGTTATTTAGATGTTAATTAGAAAATATTTCGTAATAAATACATATTGTTATAGAACGATAATTACAGTATTACGTAACAAAACTAACATATACGAACTTTATTGTTATTATTATATTATTCACATTTGTTTATAGCACATGTAAATATATAAATAATAATTTATTTCTTCATACAACGACTGATTATATCGCTTTTAGGGGTATTTTACTTCATTACGTTTTTTTTGTGTAATAAAGTTGACTTTTTAATTGGTAATATACAGGTGAAGTAAAGGCAAATTTATTATTTTATATTCTTTAATAGTCAAGATTTAATCTTGGATTTATAGCTATCGAATATTAATATTGATTTTTAGTAAGATAATAACTAAAATAATCAAAGTTAAACGTCAATTATTTATGACTTAACTAACAAGGGAACCTTTTCAAGTCGAAAATTCGTATCGAGTTTAAATTTTGTATATAGTTAGATGAGGTCAAGATAAGCAAGAAAAAAATTATCATAGCTGCGATAAAACGGTTTAAGAGGGTGAAACACCCCTATGAAAATGTGCAAAATAATAATATTTTTTCAAATAACTCTGAAAATTTAAAAAAATCTACAATACAAAATTTTCACAATTTTTTATGCTCTTTCTAATGGCAATAGCCAAAATTCGAAAAAAATAAACCGTTAACCTCCACCTTCCACCTACATTTCATAAGCCTACATTCTTTATTCATTTACAAAGATATCTGTAAATTTTCAAAATGATTAGGAACTGCGTTTTTTAATTAAAAAATTATAAGGGCGTAAAAAAAAGAAAGAGAGACGCATCTATGTGATTTCGCATGCTCCAGAGAGAGACACACCTTGCCTCCACTTTATATTTATCCACAAGCACTCCCCCGCATCGTCAGTCCCGCACCCTATAGTTTATTTAAAATAATGTAATTATAAACAAGTTCTATTCGTTAATTACAACAAAATTCAAACAAAACGATAAAAAAACATCATTTAGTACGAAACAAATAAACCTGACAATGATGTTCATAAGTAAAATTAATTAAAATCAAATAATTAGTTAAAATGAATTCATTTTTAATAAGGCAGGTGCTTCTTATCGCAAAAATCACAAATTATAGGAAAGACAGGAAAAGCATTGTAAATACATTCGTAACATGATTAAAGGAGAACAAATGCATGTTAAAGTGAATCAGACAAGGAAAAAACGAGCATGGCATAAACATGAATATTGCAATTATGAAAAACGCGACTCTGTCAAGCACACACAAGAACGAGACATACTATATTGAAGTATTGTATGTAAGAAAGACGACGATATATATATTCACTTTAATAATAAAAATTATATAGACTGGATGGTATAATAACAGGTGCTGATTCAGGATTTTTTTATAAGTAGTTTTTTATAACATATTCCTTTGCGCTATTAAGGGGTAATTTCAGGAGCACGAATGCAATGAAATATGTCACATTTTGAAACGATTTTACACCCTCCATACTTCAACCCTGAAATATGTTCTTACTAATAAATTACCCTAATATATTTAGACTATGTAAGGCATTGAAACGATGGTTTGAAGTGTTTATAAACATTCCCTTTATAGTCCAGTAACTTTAGGCTTTCACTAGGAGTAAATTCGCATAGAGCTGAATTTTTGTATACACCTTCATTTGGCTTTATAAATAAGTTACCAAAGGTCCCCATCGATCCCCTGTGAGCATACTTTTTACAGCCTACAAAAGGTGCTAAAATAGTTATTATCAAATATAAAGATTAGAAAATTATCTACAACAAAGATCTAATACCTTTTTTCGTACAAGTAATTGTTTTCACGTATTATGGGGGTATTCTAGTCTAAAAATGTAAGAAAAAAAACGATTTTATTTTTTTGCATTTTAATAATAAATAAGGGTTCAAAGAAGATGTGTACAAAACCCTATACTCAAATTCCCAAAATTGACGAAGTTATAGTGGATTGAAAGAGATATGTAACATTGAATAGCCAACTATACGTAAACTTCGATCGCGTTTTTCTCGAAACTGGCTGCCATAATAACTCAAGATCTACTGAACCGATTGACTTCAAATTTTCTGTGTACACAAACTATAAAGTCTTGGCATTTTAGGACGCCGCGCCGACCGCGCTGGCCGCTTCGACCGCCAGACACGCAATACTGATGTGTGTTTTTTTAACCTTGAAAATAATATACACACATCAGTATTGCGTGTCTGGCGGTCGAAGCGGCCAGCGCGGTCAGCGCGGCGTCCTAAAATGCCAAGACTTTACTATCGGTAGCAGAATTGAGTAAATCAAATATTTAATGGGTTAATCTAACTATATTATTAATTTTATTTTTTATGTAAAATGATTATAAAATGTCATGTAACTGTCTTTTATCCAAACCGATCAGTTCGACCCTGAGTGTCTAATTAAAAATAACAAAGAATGCAGAAATCTCGAATGGTAGACAAAATATGTGAAATAGCAATATAATAAAATACATACATGAATCCACCGCAGCACCGCATACAATCATAAGCGGCAGGCAGCGGTAAGTTTTAATTGCATCCTGTTGCAACTTATGCACAAGTCATAACCGGTAATTTATTTTAACTCAAAACTGAACAAATGCGGGAGATCGGAACATAGCGAAGCGAATGGCGACGTCACAGATAATTTTGGATCACAACTATTACTGTCGTTCTGCTTTGTTTTAACAGATACACACTGCACTTGTGCAAACTGTCATTATGTACATTTTTTATTTTAATTTCTGTGTCATTACTGTTCATGTTACAAATCACAATATATTTTTTTAATATCGACGTATTGATTAGTACGTTTTCTTCAGAAATAATCGTTTTAATAAATTATACTACTGACAGTGGCGTAGTTGGGGGGGGGGGGGGGAGTTAAAGGGGATCAATCCCCCCCCATATAATATACGAGTATTTTTTTCAATACATACATATATAACCAATATAATAAAACCAATTTTTGTACTTTGCACCACATAAAAAAATGATTTTCATAATAAAAATAAAAAATTTGACATTTAATACTGTCATACCCCCCCCCTCAAGTTAATGATGTTTCTGATGAACTATTTAATAAAAGTAACTCTTAAAACTTTGCTATTTGAGAGGTATATTTTCACACGGAGAAAAATGGAGTCGACTTTTCAATTTTGTATAAAAAAAAAAAAAAATACTATCAGTTTAAACATGTGCTGTCCATTGAGTAACTTTTACAATCTCCATTGTAATTTTTACTATATATATAGTCTGGAATCGTTAGGTTCCTGATGAGGACTTCTTGTGAAGTCGAAACACGTGTCGAGTGACATTACTTTTGTGGTTAAGATGCAATTTTAGTTTAAGTATATTCGTAAATAAGATTTATTCAACTTAAATTGAATTATTTGTAAAGTGCTATACAAATTATTTTATTTCAATTAAAAGGCAAAAATATATTAAATACTACAATAATTGTGTAAAATTAATTAAATTAATAACATATTTTTTATTGGTAGGTATAACAAATTAAACTGTATCAATAATATAGATTTCGAACCTGCACGCAAAAATTACTATTTTTTTTAGTAACACGTGGTCTAGCAAGAATTACAATACTACGTCAAATAATAATATTTATTTAAAAATTGAGTGATTGTGATAATTTTTTATCTCCGTATATAAAAAATGCAGAAATATTTTTTTGAGCCTTTTTTATCCATCTTTTCCAATCTCTGAATGAATTATATAAAAAAACTGTTAGCATAATTCAATGTAAATAGATTTTATTAAGCAAATACCATAAAATATTTAACAACTAAAGTCAGTATATTATTGTATATTATTAAACAACATAATAATTACATTTTTACATTTAATTATTATGTACCATCCTAAATGCCAAAAGCGATATTACACCTTTATATTCATTTAATAAATGTACAACATGCATGTATTCTTAATTTAGAAAAATCACTGAGGCGTTTCCATTTTTTTTAATATTATGACTCACTCAAATCTGATTGGCTGCAAATATAATTGCAATCATCTTCTGTGCATCTTTATACGTACATTTGTATAAAATATAATATACATATTTATTTATGTAATGAGATGTAAATCAAGCAAGCAGACTGATGTTAAAGAAATGTAAAACATGTATAGTCAAAATTAAAATTATAATTTAGTTCATGAATAAATCAATTCTGAAATTTTATTATTTTATAGTAGGTACTAGGTACCTAAATATGTTCTTAATTAAATTAAATTATGTACATATTCACATTAAAGGGTTTTAATTTCCGAAATACATTTTGAATTATGATGCAGGATATCAAATTAAAGTGAAGGGTAATAAAATTTACACAAAATATCAAGCTATATTTTTTTTAAAAACAAGCTGATACCCGCGGCTTCGTTTGCGTGGATTTCAAAACTAATTATAATTCTCCATACGTGACAGGGGGTGAAATATTTTTTTTTTGTATTGTTTTTATTCATTATACAAAATTGCAAATATCTCGGTTTCAATGAAATTACCTGTCTAATTAATTCTGATTAAAACCACAAATTATAAAGAACATAGTTAAAATTATTTAACTTAAGATTCTACTTTTTATTTTTATGTGTGTTGAGTTAATTAATATTTATATGACAAATCGAAGATTGATGCATGAAAAATGACTGAAAATTTCTGTGTTAAAAGCGTGTTAATTACATAGAAAATGACGTGAAAAGTTGAAATTTTCAAATCGCAGGTCTGTATCTCACGACGTTCTCGAGATATAGCCTTTCAAAGTTTTAGTTTTTTCAAAATTTTTGAGAAAAATGGCTATAACTTTTGAACGTGTGGTTGGATTTGATTTTTATCGACGGATTTGGAATCAGCGTGTAAAAAACTATATAATGACACGTATAATACTTTAAAATTAGAAAACATTTTTTTTTTGCTGAAAATTGAAAATTTTCCAAGGGGTATGGATATTATGTATATTAAAAAAAATGCTGATTTTTGACAAAACATTTTTCGTCGAATTTTTAAGTGTTATATTTGTAATTATATAGATTTTTACACGCTGATTTCAAATTCGTCAAAAAAAAATCAAATCCGACCACGTGTTCATAAGTTACAGCTATTTTTCTATTAAAAAATTGAAAAAAAAAAAAAAAAAAAAAAAACTAAAACTATTTCAAGTCATATTTCATGCATCAATCCTCTATTTGCGATAGAAATATTAACTCAACACACTGAAAAAAAGAATAAATTTTAGTCGAAGATTAAAATACTGAAGTCAAATTATAAATGCCATATATTGGAAAACGGTAAAAATGGCAATTCTATATTATTTCAATTTATATTAAAACAGTTATTACTAACTTTATAGACATATAAACCAGAGCGAAATTGGGGTTTAAGAAATATTGGTAAATAAAATTGGGAGATATGTACACAATTACTTTATATAGTTTTATTTATTATACTGCAACGAATGTAGATAAATAATGTGCACATTCACATATGGATTGTTCACAAGAAAAAAGCTATTGGTGAAAAATAATAAAAAATGTGTCAAGTGCGAGAAGGCTTCATGCAATGAAATGACCAATATAAATTAAAATCTTCATGCCGTATTGCGCGATTCTACTGATAATAGATGTGCCATGACTACTTCACATATAGAAACACTAAAAAAGGTGCATTAGTCAGTTTGTCTTCTGAATCGTCCATAAACAAACTTTTTGTATCCTTTTTTTAAACATAAAACACCCACCACACGTACAAAATGTACATAATACAATGTATACAGTATACAGAAATATAAACTTAATATTATTCAGCCATCGCATACCGAAAGGGTTAATATTCCGAGAGCCAGACTTATTGTGTGTTCCTTGTACATTAACAATGATGTGTGACCCAGTTGAAGACCGAGTAAAGCAACATACACACACACACACACACACACACACACACACACATCCCGTATGCAAAACCCAATGCGTGTATTGCATCACAAACTGCATACACTGCTGGATATATTACCATACCCATTATAATAGACGCCACAGGAATTTTCTCAGCGACAACCATGCACCACTGTATTCTTCATTATTATATAATGGTTCAACGAAATTTCGCAAACAAAAGCACCCGGTTTCCATGAATTGCTGAGAGTTTGTGATGATGAATATCTATATATATGTATAGGGTGGGCCATCTGCTGGTTTTTCAGCTCCTCCTTAAGAAAACGAAACTGAGACCTTTTAAATATTGACTAACGAGACTAACCTAAACCATACCATAATCACAGGTAGTGGCCAGATAATATCTAATATAAAATCACAAGAAAAAACAAAATAGGCAAGAAATCTCAAAATAGCATCTAAAAAAGTTACTCATGTATCTGTGTATAGGCCAGGAATCGCAGATTAAAGATAATATACAAACATTTTTGAATATAAGATGCTGACGCGGTATTTTTTTCTTTTGTGTTTTTCTTGAAACTACATTTTTTAAACTGGTGTAGACGATTACTCGAAAACCACTCGATCGATTTTATTCAAATTTACACCATATCTTCTTTATGTAATTGTCTATGATGTAACATTGAGCAGATGCTTACAATTAAAAAAAAAATCCTATGTAACACGATAGTGAATACGTTTATTATTAAGAAAATATTTTTATTTATTTTTTCAGACAAATTCAGAAAATTTAAAAAATTACCCTTCAACGAGCATCACGGCGAAGGCGTTCTGTGGCACAATTAATATATCAGCCATTTTTGAATATAGTAAAATAAAAATTTTATATCCAATAGTTTCGTAAAAAAAATCCTTTTTGGGTTACTTTTTCAGAGAGCCATGGTGGTGTAACCCCTTAAAAAATACTAATTCCACGGAGATGAAGTCGCAGCCAATTTTACATAAATTAGACATATTTTAAATTGTTTTTGGTAATATCGTGGGTTTATATTTTCTTTTCGACCGATCGCATTTTTCGAGAAAATTTACTTATATGCAAATATATTCTGGTTAAAACTATAGAATCGACAAAACGTGGAGTAACGCTCTTTGGTACTAAATCTACTAAAGCTAGACATAAAATGCAGAATATCAATACCAATTCATCCAAAAATATCGCATCTGCTTTTAACAATCCTTCCATGATGATTTAAAGTTTTTTTTTGTCATTAAAAACGAGAAAAATGATTTTCATCTAACAAAAATATTTTTTTTCATTTCATGAATTCTCTATATATAGTTATCAATAACTGAAATTATAAAAAGCACTTCCTGCAATGAATAAATCCAATCACGTCTATGTGTGCCTATGCAAATACACCTTCACGTCCATCTTTTAAATAATTCATTTTCACTGGTGCTATTATTAGTACATGGTTGCATAACAATTGTTCAAAAAATATAAACTTAATTGCATTTACATATACCGATATTAATTTATTAAATAGGGGGGTAGTGGCCATGACGAGACAGCTAAAAATTAATCTCGTGGTTAGTCGTATTATTTATTCCACATTAATATTTTACTGGTTGAAAGTCAAGGTAAGAAGGATTCATTTATTACATACAATATGATTTGATTTGTATCTTGTCAATAATTATAATACAGGGTGGCAGAAAAGTTACGAAGGGTTTTAAATAATTATTGATGTTTTTAGCCTCAGAAACTTGTTTTTTTAATTTTCACTATCTTATTAACGTCAGTAAAGGGGTTGTTAATCCGGCGAATGGTGAAGAGAGGTCAGTTAAATTTTGAAAACTACGCAATGAAATTTTTATAAATTAAAAAAGAAGTTATAATTATTTTAATCCCCATCGTGACTTTGGCACCAACCTGTACATACAATATTCAATCACTAATTCTTTTCTGACTATACATTTGATCAGGGCTGTTGAGTCAGTAGAAACGTACCGACTCTAGACTCCTTTAGTTAAATAATGATTTTTTAAGGAAAATATATTTTGAATTAGATACACGTCGAAGTCGTAGAACCATAGAAATAGAGCATGGACCGCGCATTCTGTATTAATACAATGGTGTAACATTTCTTCAAAACAATGAGAGAGATGCGGCGGTTTTTTTGGGTGAATCTATCTCTTTTTCTAAGAAGAATGAAATATACACTTCTGTTTAAACAAGAACAAGTATATCCTAATTATTTTACATCTCCTTCCTTTGACACGGCTCTGTTTTTGATTCAGATGCGCGGTCCATGGTCCCTATTTTCGAGCTCACTCGAGAATATTTCGATTCGAGATTTTAAATCTCGCATGCAGTCAAGATTTTTCATTTGACATTTCAAGAAAAAAAGTCGCATCGAGATTCGAAAATACGATATAATTTACACAATCGAGATTCTAGTAAATAACATATTGACTTTTAGTTTTAGTTTAGTCATCTCGAATGAGAAATAAAACGGGCAAGTGCGTGTTGGGCACGCACATGATAGGGTTCCGTAGTCATTCTCACTACGATTTATAAAAAGTATTTTTCAAAATTTTCGTGACTGAAGGGTTAAAATCAAAAGTCATTTGACTTTTATTATTGCATTTTAGGAGACCTATCAAATGACACCCCACTCAATGGGGTAAATGAAAAAAATGTGAATTCACTTTTCAATCTATGAAAAGGGGGTCCAAAATATTTTTGACAATGTTCGTTATAATTTTCAGTGAAAGTACTAATTATAAGCTACATTCTGAATTTTTTTCAGATTTTTTGAATCGATAGTTTAGAAAATAGAGGGGGGGGGGACGCTCTGACAGCGACATTAAATAGCAAATATATCGCGACTGAAGGGTTAAAATCAAAAAGTTATTTGACGTTTTTTATTGCATTTTACGAGACCTATTAAATGACACCCCACTCAATGGGGTAAGTGGGGAAAAAAATGTATGTTCAATTTTCAGTCTATGAAAGGGGGGTCCAAAATATTTTTGACAATGTTCGTTATAATTTTCAGTGAAAGTACTAATTAAAATCTACGTTCTGAAATTTTTTCAGATTTTTTAAATTGATAGTTTAGAAAATAGAGGGGGGGGACGCTTTTTTAATGACTTTGGAGAGAAAATACATCGTGATCGAAGGGTTAAAATTAAAATTTTCTGATAAATTTTTTGTTGCATTTTAGGAGACCTTTCTAACGACACCCCACTCAATGGTGTAGGTGAAATTTTTTTTTTGAAAACACTTTTCATTTTATGAAAGGGGGATCTAAAAAATTTTTATTTTCAAAAATCTTATCATTTCTGTTTTTGGGTCATCAATCTACGGCCGTGTACCAAATTTCATCTTATTATCTCAAAATTTTTCAGGACGGACGGACGGACATGGAGAAACTATAAGGGTTCCTAGTTTTCTACGGAACCCTAAAAATGGAACGAACTTGAGAATAGAAGCCCATGCTTTTTAAAAGAATAAAATATACACGTATCAAATTGTAAATAAATAAAAACTATAAATTAAGTCGCAGTTGAATTTAAATTAAATAAATTGAAACTATTCAAACGCCAAACGATCTCACAAATATATAAATAGAAACCACAACAATAATATAAAGTGCAACTTAAAACTACATTTTAAATAAACGATATATAATATATTTATGTACAACATGTGACCAAAATATATATCCAGTCAGCATCGGCACTGCATATGTTTGCACGAGAGAGATAGCAAACAAATAAATCACATATTTGACTATTTATATCGGTTTCTGGCCGAAACCCTGTGCAAAAATAACTTATCACAACTGAACGCTGGTACGCGAACGGCGCGCGGCGTGTGCGAATGCGTATGTGAGTGTGTGTGTGTGTGTACATACGTGTGTGTGTTTGTGTGCGCGGATTTGTGCAGCGCGACGCATCATCCGTGTGAGTGTATGTGTGCCTGTCCCCGGACCTTGGTTACAAGGCCAGGCGGTGGG
The DNA here is from genome assembly GCA_949319165.1 of Sialis lutaria. Taxonomy (NCBI): domain Eukaryota; kingdom Metazoa; phylum Arthropoda; class Insecta; order Megaloptera; family Sialidae; genus Sialis; species Sialis lutaria. The sequence goes on from OX439241.1 coordinate 8,569,024, forward strand.
TGAATCAAACAGCAAACAACTGTGACTGATATGGTGGCCGATATGTCGGAAACAGACGTTCATAATAATGTATATGATGTTATTTTGCATATCGTTTCAGGAACTTACTTGCAACTTTCAACTCTGGTATATTTGTTGTTAATGTAAATTGAACAAAACAATTGTTAAATTCGTGTATAAAATCTATTTATTCTCTACTCAAAGCAGGTATTAGATGTGTGCGCATACAGATATAAAAATGGCACTAAAAATATCTCATATTATAAGAACATTTATTCAAAAAAATATTTCTCTATTTAACTGCCTGGCTTAATAAAAAATTGATTGCAAATACAAAAAAAAACTTTCTATGAAGTATTTCCAGTGCGAATATCAGCTAGTCCTGTTTAGATCAGAAAAACAAAAAAGCGACATCAGTTTTTTTTTTATAATAACAAATCTTAAATACAATTTAATTTAAATGCAAAGTGTTTTAAAAACACCGTGTTACTGTTTTGTCTTTTTGGTCTAATGTCCGGTATTATAAAAGGCCATGCAAATTTGCAAGCTTGTTAACACTCTCAAATGAGATACCAAACTTATATGACAGTTATCTTGGAGTTTTTTGATGACTTTGACAGATTTCGCGCACGCGTTGTATGTAAACACCAACGGTATTAAAACAGTTGTGCTATTATGAAAATTATTTTACACGGTCAGAGTCGCCAACTCTGTTACTGCTCTAAATTCTAAATTCCATAGCTAATCCATTGATACTATAACAAAATTAATAACCTCATTTTTGAGTGCTTGCAAGCTTGCAAATTTGCTAGGTCCTTTATAATACCGGACATAAGGATTTAAAAGAATTATGCAAGTTTGCAAACACTTTCAAACGGGGTATCAAATTCATATGACAGTTATCTTTGAGTTTTTTTTTACAGATAGTTGCTTGCGCAGTAAGCACGGTTGTATTAAATTCTAATTTATTCAAAATAATAAAATCATTCCAATTCCTTGATTGAAATCGAAATTTATGATTTAAAGTTTTTTCTTTTTTATAAATATTATTGGAAAATAATCTCATTAATTAAAACAAATTACAAATTAGGGTTTTTTATGATAAAAAAATTATTAATTTCTTATAATTTTTAATAAAACTCAACGTACAGTTTATTTTATAAACTTTGACCTTTTATAAAAAAGATGTTTCAATCATTATAATTGAATTAAACTGAAGAAATATTTGCACTACAAGAAATTATGTAGTACCTACCTACCTCTAATCTAGTTTTCGATAAATAAATATATTGCAGACGGCGGGTTCAATAAATTGTATTGCGTTTAAATTAACCAAGGTCAACCAACATCAAGCTGACACATACAAAAATTATAATCACAAATTCTGATTTTTGAGTGAAAAATTAACCTATGAATTATCATACGGTTTTTTGCCAATATTTGAATTTTTTATTCCTGCATCAATATTTCTATTTTTTTTGTTAGAAATAAATTTCTAACAAATTTCTATTGATATTTTTGATTTGTGAGCATTAAAATATTTTTGTTTATTTTGAACGATAAAAAAAATCGTTAATTAAATATTTATTTATAAATATATTCACTGAATAATTCGTCGTTAGTCGAATAAAAATATTGCTATAGGTAAATACATTTCATTCGGCAATATAAAGATCATGAAGAATAGAGACAAGAGTGTTAGCTCGAGTGGGGGGGGGGGGGGATGTCGAAAAATAGAACCTGAAGTGGGTGGTCCGCATTTTTCGGACCTCTGCGCAGAAGTAAGAAATTTACTTTGTACGCAGTCACCACTCTGTACTTTGCAGTACGCACACAGCTATACGGTTGCACAGAGGTTCGAGCACGAGAGACCACCCACTTCGAGGGTCATATTTTGACTCATAAAATTGTATTACAGAGACACAAAGTTTACACTCCTGTCTATATTCTTCAGTAAAACAAGGTCTTTGGATATTTTAACAGTCGCCATTTTATATAAATTTCTCTTCGATGACGTATTGCATCGATAAGAAATGTATGTTTATTGTACTAAAATAATTGATCGATAATTAAATCAATAAAAAATAACTATTATGTAAACAGTATTGGTCGTTTATTTATTTATATTCCGTTTGTCACAAATGTCTTGGCAATGACGTCACAGTATAGAACAAATGAACTGTCGAGCAGACGTTATTATTGAATTATGGGGCAATATTAAATAATTCCGAACGAAATTCATATAATTAAATAGAACAAAATAGATATAATTAATCGTTTTCCACTGTATTTGTTTGTTACATATAACCAAAGACCGACAGTATAATTTACAAAATCTATTTTAAATAATTGTTGCTCAAATATTCCGTAAATACGATATCGTCAACATGTAATATACATATATACAGTTAAACATCGAATTCAAGCACACAAAAACCGTACCTATTATGTAAATAAATAAAGCTTACATCACGTTTTAATATAATAAAACGAATGTATAATCTATGATTTGGCTATTTTCAGTGTCAAAGTTATGGAAAATTATGGACATCGAGGCATTTTCTATCAGTTATTTGAAAGTGTTGACGCGATATGTATATATCACAGAGTTGAAATATTTGAATACCAACTTGTTATGTCCAACTATTACATTCAAAATGTAATATATTTATCTGCCAAATAATGGCACGAGTTAGTAGAAAGATATATTTTTGTAAGCAAATATTAAATTCTTTTCAAAAAAGATTATATATAATTTGCATGCAATATGAATCGTTCTTGAAATATTTAAATTAAAAATATGGGGACCCTGAATATTTTTTATTCTGTCTGAGGCCCACGTCTTTCATAACGCGCTACTGGTTTTCCCTATATCCTTTGGTTCAGACATATAGCAAAGATTCAATGCAAAAAATACTTTTTACTTATTAACCTCTACAGGGTCGGAAAATCAATATTTTGGCGCCGCACCAGAAAATCTTCAATTTTTGTTTTTAGATTAAAATACATCGAAAACGTAAATTTGCACTTCCAAATAAATAAAAATCGTACACGCGAGGCAAAGGGATAATTTTTACCCTATTATAGGGGTTGTTTTATGGTTTAGTGTATTTCTGACGTCAGATTTGGATCCAGCGTCGAAAAATACATCGAAAACGTATATTTGTATAATGAAAATTAAAATAATATTTTTTCGAATTTAAAATTTTTAACACGGGCTGTTCCCTTAGCCAATATATTGGTTCACCCCGTGATCGACACTTTGCCTATGATCAATCAATGATATAAGATACCTTTTATACCAGTTTTCTGATGGCGAAATGCCCCCTGAAATCCCGGCCCTGTAAAGGTTAATTGAACAACATATTAATACTTATCATTTTAGAAGAAATAACTACTTATTTTTTTTAGTAAAAATTGACGAAAACAAATATCCCCCAGTTTTGTGTATAAAATAAAGATATTACAGATTACTTTACAATTGACAAAAAGCTTCTATGTAATATACATAATCTATTAATAATAACATATTCAATGTCTCGCTGTCGAGACTAAATACACATTTCAGAAAATACTTGAAAAATAATCAATATGCAAGAACAGATAAGATAACGTGCAATATATGCAAGGTCAGGGTGGATTTTATTATAATTTAATAATATAATAATAGCATCCAAGAAATTCAATATTTCAAAAGATCTAGGTAAATCGTAAATTAAATTTCTATATTTTTTTTTATTACGTTGCATTTTTTTAACCTAACAAATTAGCAAGCTAACAAGCACTTTTAAATGGGGTATCAAACTTTATGACAGTTTTCTTGGATTTTTTGATAGATAGGAAGTAAAAACAAAGATATGTAAAGTACATTTACAAGCCTTGAGTAAAAACTTATTGCGTATGCAAATATCTGATAAAAATTTAAATAGAACTGTCATACAAGTTTGATACGCCATTTGAGAGTGATTGCTAGTTAGTAATTTTTTTTAGCACGTTTCGTTTAAAATAATATATATTTTATTTTTTAATTTAAATAATAGTAAAAAAATATTAGTGATATACACAATATGAAAAAAAAGATAGTTTATTATTCACTTTTTGTGGTAAAAGTGTAAAAGTAAGGTCTCTCTTTACACAAAACTATTCTAAGTATTTAAAACCACATCCTTTAGTATAGAATAGTAAGACTGAGGTCGTTTATTATCTTTACACTTAAATATATTATCACCATCGTGACAATTTATCAAATTTTATTTAATGTACAAAATATGTAAAAGACCACAAAATGACTGGTAATCGCGATTTGGTATATTTCCTTTTTTCAGTCAGTACCTAAATAAAATTACTGCCTGATTTTCAAAAATGCCCTTTCTTTGGAATATGACCTAACTTAACTTTAACTAATACAGCAGTCACTATAGTATTATGGTGGGGATGGGGGAAGGTCGTTGCATAAAACGCTCGGCCAGTCGTTGCATAAGAGCGGTCGTTCAGTGGAAGGTCGTTTTATAGAGTGCTGAATGTATTTTGTTATTTATTTCTTTATGTTGGTATTGCTGATTAAATGAAAGAAATTATTGAAAAAATGATAAGTAAAAATAAATAATGCGGAGAATATGAAAACATTAATTTATGAAGGATAAAAAATGCTATTACATTATAATGGCAACAACCTAGTTTTTTTGGAGTTATTTTTAATTCCCCCCTTGGAAAATTGTCTGCGTCTCTACCCCTCCCCATTGGTCTTGTTCTTCTGGCTGTATATTGAAAACACTATAACGCATATTATGGTGTTTTGACCCTATAAAATACATACAACGAGTTTTCTGTTAATGGTATCGTAACAAACCAACAGCGGATGTATTTATTAACACGTTAACTATCCCAATATATAATAAAACGATTTTATGAATCACTTATTTTTAGTCTATTTGCAATTTTATAACAACGTAAAATGAACAATTAAAATTGAACGTCATCGCTATCTGTGTGACAGCTATCATAAAACTCTGCGGCTACGATATTAGTAAAGGATAGCAACAATCGGTTGCCACGCGTCACCCGAATGTTTGATATTGGTGTAGGTCGGCGACATCAAAATTACGTCGAATGTAATAATTTGTGATTAAGTAAAAGTGAATTAGGTTTTTGTTTGTGACTAATATTACTTTATGGTTCTTGGTATTCCAGATAATTAATATTTTATAACAGACATTTATAATTTCACCACAATGAGTGTTGTCTGCAGTGCAGTTAATCAGCATTTTTAATAATAATTAAATCGATATTCTTTGTTGAAACTTGAATATTTTTATGGATTTCATTTAAAAAAATAATGAATTTCTTTGTTTTAAATTTGTTTTCATTTTATTTTTCATTTATTGTTAGTTTTGGTATCATTAAATAAATAAATTAGTTTATTTTAATTCTTAAGTTTAATTTCCATTGACATTATTACAAGTATTTTGAAGAATTTAATAAAAAAAATTGAATGATTGAATTTTTATAAATAAATCATATTTCCATTCAACCCTGTAAAAAATTAATAAAGGATTCCTGTGAACTGCTATCTTTGAAAATGAATACATCCATTTTTTCTGGATTAGAGAATAAGATTATTTCATAGACCATAGACTTTTGATTTTTTTTTGTTTATATAATCCACTTTGTTACTATTAGTTAGTTTGTTTTTGTTACCGAATATTGAAAACAAAATAATTTTTTTTCTGCTAATAAAAAATCTAGGTATAATAGACCGTCTATTAGAAAACAGATAAAACTTAATAGACTAAAATTAAATAATTTATAACTATTTTTAAGAAAATACATAAGTGCGGTGAGTTCTGATAATTTTCCTTTCATTTCAGCATCATTATTTTTAATATTCCCAATTCTCATCAGATTTTTCTCAATATAACTTTTGAAAAAATGAACAAGAAATAAAATATTATGGCGACTTTTTTTTTTGAAAATTTGTTAAACGACGATTTTAATAATATCAAAATGTTGACATTTTTTAAATTTCTTGAATCATAACATTTATTTTGATACCCCACTTGCCACGATTGAATGAAACATTTTTTTGTAATCTATTTGCCCCCCTAAGAAACCGCTAAAATTTTATTGTTATAGTTAGGGCTATATTGGTCCACCATTGCATAATCTCGACATTCTAGGTCGAATGGCTCAAGGGCTAGAAGCCTGTGAAACACAATATCCCTTTTTCCGATTTCGGTACCGAACACAAAAAATAAAAAAAATCCAATGAAACGTCATGAAATTCAGAAAAACAGAAAATCTTCATTAACAAGGGGAGTTCCCTTATAAGTAAGTCGTAGTACCTTATATATATTTTTTTACAGTTATTGATATACTGGTTTTATAAAATTATGTTTACATTGAATTGTTACAGTATTTCACCTGACATATAATACTGAAGAGGTAAGGAATATTTATTTAATAAACCTCTGTTTTCAACAGTGATCTGCAATAACTGTTTCAATATTATTATTATACCTACTGTTCCGTCTGTACAATCAACATTTCAACGAAGATTTCTCAGAACATGTATTTTTATTACGAATAGAAAAAACTCGTTTTTATATATCGCATAAAAGTTTGAAAAAAAAAATGTATTCTGCTATTTCAATATATACCTATACGATTACTGATATTTATGATTTATGTACGTAATATATAACTAAACTTGTGTAATATTAGAATATATCAATAATGGATAAATGATTAACAATGTTATTACAACATTGTAACATCTATTTCACATTATGGTGTAAATTACATATCGGTCATTCCATAAATAACTGCACACCCTTTTTGAAATTGTCACCGATTTTTTTTATTTTTACATATGTTTTAGTACTAGCTTAGAGAAAATTTTTAACGGTACTGAAAGTTCGAAAAAATTTCTCCCCCCAAAATTATCGACTTTTGAAAATTTGACGTACTTTTTTTTGTAAACGAAATATATCAAAAACTATCAAAGATAGGTTAAAACTACAAGATACCAATTTTATGTAAAAATGTATGAAATTTCTTAAAAAAAATATTTCGCTGCACAAAATTTTTATTTAAATAATTTTTTTTTATTTATAAAATTTAAATTGAAAATTTGGGGGACATGTCAACTCTGAATTTTAAAAATAAAAATATATGTTATAGCTTTATCATTCCTGAGTACACTCCACTTTGAAAATTTATGAACATATGAAAACTTTTCGAAATATTAATTTTTTTAGGTGACGGCGCGTGAGTATCAGCGCGCTGCGCTCGCGTTGGCTTAGGTGCAACACCACACAACTGTGCCAGAGTGCTCTGAATTTACTGAAAATAACTATATTATTGATTATTTTATAAACATTTTCTAATATTTAACTGATTTCAGTATATTTATGGATATAATTAAAATAATCATATAGTGAAAATTTCACTTATGTCGGATGAAAACAAAAATTTAATTTAGTGAAATATATTTAATTTTAAATATAAATTATCTTCAAAAATATAGTTTTTAAACTTTTTTTTATAAATCTTTACATCAGGTACGTTATTATTAACTTAACTTCCCGTTAAGCGATATACCCGCTTTGAATGTCTAAATACAATAAATATTATCTAAGTAGATTTATTATTTTCTCAGGTTAATAATCACTTACCTGATGTAAGCATTAATAAAAAAATGTTTATAAAATAATCGATGATGGCTACTTATTACAGTAAATGCTAAACTTCTGACACAGTCTACTATGTTTAACAAGCCAACGCGAGCGTAGCGCGCTGATACTCGCACGCCCTCATCTAAAAAATTTATATTTCGAAAAGTTTTCATATGTTCATAAATTTTCAAAGTGTAGTGTACTCAAGAATGATTTAGCTATAACATATATTTTTATTTTAAAAATTCAGAGTTTACATGGATCCCAAATTTCCAAAATAGAATAAATATTTTCTTAACTAATAAATTTCACAATTTAATAATAACGTTAATAATAACGTACCTGCTGTAAAGATTAATAAAAATAAGTTTAAAAACTATATTTTTTAAGATAATTTATATTTAAAATTAAATATATTTCACTAAATTAAGTGTTTGTTTTTATCCGACATAAGCGAAATTTTTAATATATGATTATTTTAATTATATCCATAAATATACTGAAATCAGTTAAATATTAGAAAATGTTTATAAAATAATCAATAATATAGTTATTTCCAGTAAATTCAGAGCACTCTGGCACAGTCGTGTGGTGTTGCGCCTAAGTCAACGCGAGCGCAGCGCGGTGATACTCGCGCGCCGTTACCTAAAAAAATTAATATTTCGAAAAGTTTTCATATGTTCATAAATTTTCAAAGTGGAGTGTACTCAGGAATGATTAAGCTATAACATATATTTTTATTTTTAAAATTCAGAGTTGACATGTCCCCCAAATTTTCAATTTAAATTTTATAAATAAAAAAAAATTATTTAAATAAAAATTTTGTGCAGCGAAATATTTTTTTTAAGAAATTTCATACATTTTTACATAAAATTGGTATCTTGTAGTTTTAACCTATCTTTGATAGTTTTTGATATATTTCGTTTACAAAAAAAAGTACGTCAAATTTTCAAAAGTCGATAATTTTGGGGGGAGAAATTTTTTCGAACTTTCAGTACCGTTAAAAATTTTCTCTAAGCTAGTACTAAAACATATGTAAAAATAAAAAAAATCGGTGACAATTTCAAAAAGGGTGTGCAGTTATTTATGGAATGACCGATATCAGTTCTTTGTGAATATAATTTATAATTATCTATAATTTTATTACATGGAGGGAGGAGGGGTAACGAATGTGAAATATGCTTAATAATATTGATATACCTACTATTAAAGTATAGTGTTAGCTAACATAAGCAGTCCAAACGAAAAATTACAACTTCATATGCGCCAACCTCATAAAAAAGTAGTAAAGCTTTATCAAATCACATGCAAAGCAAACACAAAATTATATTAGTTGTAATTGCATTACATACAACAAAATGTACTGTCACGTGCATATGCATAAATACAATACAGGGAGTCTTTGTTTAGATTGAAACATACACACTGCATTATCCTATAATCATTAACTACAACAATAAACTTAAAACTAAAATACATTTTTTGTGCACATTAAAATTTACACATTTTTTTTTTATTTACTACAGAATAATATTTACGAAAGTTTCAGTAATAGGGCTACACACGAGACGATATAAGAGTGAGGGAAGTTTCATGTCTCGTTCTGGTTTCGAATTTGTCAATTAACAGTCCCGTCATGATGGCTTCTCGTAGAAAATAGTAAATTTTTACTAATTTTTGATAATTAAAAAAAAAGACACTCTCTTAAGAGAGAGATAGATAAAGTTGATATCGTCTCGTTCTTATCTCGTTAAAATTTCAATTAATCTTATCTCGTCCCGACCTAGACCGAGAAAAGTATCGTTTCAGCATACAGCCATTATCAATAATTGCGTTTTTTAGTCCAAAATTTACCAAAAACCAATATTTTTAACAAATTGTACATCATAAAATATGAATGAAAAAAAAAAAAATTGAATTGTCATGGACCAAAAAAAACCACCTTATTGGCACCTATCCATTGTAAATTAATGTTATTTAATAAGCAACGCCTTCTCATTATTTAGACAACATTTAAAACTGTGAATACGACATTTAACTATTTCTGTATACATTTTATGATCAATTAAATAGTCAAATATACAATGTATGTTAAGTTATTAAAATTCACAATACTGAAATATTGAGTAACTAGAAAGAATTCTGAAATATGCCCTTGCTAATATCATGTCATACACACAATTAAATTAACTACTAAATTTCTTTACACATATGTATGTAATGTAGGTACATTGTATAATTTATTTTAGTAACGAAATTCGACCTTTACTTTACCTGCCTTAATGGCAACATACACACATGATTTTTGTGTGTGCACATCTATGGCATGTTCACGTATTAATATATAGATTTATGTGTATATGGGATAAAAACTATAAAGCAATAATAAAATATTGGCAGTGACAAGACTTATTTTTAAAATAAAAATTTGATATTTATGATTAATAAAATATGAATGTCAGTACGTACTTGACATTTTATGATACTGTGAAAATAATAAGCAATTATTATTTTGTTTGTAAAGACTAGAAAAAATGTTTTAAAAATTATGTTCTATTTTTTCGGTACAACGAATATTCGTTTTTGCATAATAACTCGGGAAAAAATTGTAGATCTGCAGAGATCTACTCAGATTTCGACAGATCTACATTTTGGGACATCATATTTTTCACTGGATTTTTATCTGTGGAGGCTCGCAAATATCTACAATGATTTACAAAGATCTAAAACAGGGTGACCAATATTTCTCTGGAACAAATTTCCCTGACTTTTCCCGGTTTTCCAGGAGAATTTTTACCGTTTTTCTCTGTTTTATATTTAAAAAATTTAGATAAAAAACCTAAAAAAAAACGTCACTCTTTAAATATTTGCGAGAATTTGCGTGATTTTGCATTTTTATAAAAATTCCCTGACTTCCAACCAAATTCCCTGACTTTTCCCTGTATAGCAAAATTCCCTGACTTTTCCCGGATTTCCAGAAAATGGCCACCCTGTAAAACGATCTACAAAGATCTCTAAAGATCGTTGTAGACCTTGATAGAGATTAAAACGTTGAAAAATCAGAAAAGTAGATCATTTTAGATTTTTCTATACCGTTCTAGATCTTTGCAAGTCTCCAAAAGCCAGTGAAAAATATAATGCTGTCTCAAAATACAGATCTGTCGAGATCTGAATAGATCTCTGCAGATCTACAATGTTGTCCCGGAAACGTATAATAAAAGTCTTATGCTGGTTACAGCAGTTAATTTTTCAATAGAAAAAAATAAACAGTTCCCATGTAAACACCATTCGAATAACAGTGACATATTTTTAACATTTAAATAAGTAGGAAGTATATAGAGTGAATCGGACAGACAATAACAGATCGCAGCACGAGGTATTGCACAACATTGGCGGCGTGGGCGGACCCCGACCGGCTGCACTCTCGCTGCAACAGCACAGGTGATGATGCGCACCAATGTCATTATCAGCCGCGTCATGACTGACTCGTCCCATATACTGCTGCACTCATTATCATAATATTGTATAGGTATTACACGTGTGCAGTGCATTATGGGTAAATTGAGGGCGTGGATTCTAAATGATCAGGGATCGGCAACATGCGGCTCTTTGATGACAATGTCACTTAATTAGAGGTCTAGTAAACATTACATATAGTTAACAAATGGGCGTTCTTGTATGACATTTTTTTATTTGAATTTGCATAAGAATCAAAAATTTTAATTTCGATTCTTTTTAGTACGTTGAAAAAATATATGAGGTATAAAATACGCAATAAATACAATAAAAAAGTGGCGCTTTCTTAAACGCTGTACTAAGTGTACGTTGTACGTGTTTCTAATTAAATTTAAAAATTGAAAATGCAAGAGTAATTTCCGTTTCTGGTTGTAAGGTCGTTTTGAAAAATATTTTTTTTTCTCAGGCAAAATTTCACCCTTTTATAATTTGCTGTTTTTGATTTAAAGCGCCTACAGATCGAAATGTTCAATATTCTAAAAAACATATGTTTTGAGAAAATATTAGTCCAAAATACCTTCTAAAATTTAACACCCCCCCCCCCCCGATTTTTTTTTCTTATTACGCCACTGCTATCAAAATATCGAATTCGAAAAATATCAGCTTAGAGTAGAGTGGGTCGAAAATAACAAAATATAACATGGTGGGTCGGTATAGATTTTTTTTAAAATTACCAGAAAGTGTTTACTAATTATATGCCAATATATTAACTCCATTTTTGTTCAAATAAGTAGAAATGTTAATTATGTGTGAAACGAATGCAATAATTAACATTTTGTTGTCATTTCAATTCACAATTTCTAATTTAACAGCAACACAGACAAATTAATTAATGTTTGTGAATTTTTTTAACAGCAATTTGCGTACACATATTTATGTACTGTTTCCGCTAATGCAGTACTGTACATTAAAATAATGTAACTCTTAATTACAAGTTGACGTTTGTATTAAATAATGTAAACAAAAGGGGGTTGGAAAACCGAAATAAAAGTACGTCGAAACATACAGAATATACATATGTATAATATGTTCATATTTCGAACAATAGATACCTTACAAAATATCAAATTTCATTTTAAACATTATCTAGGATAAAAAAAATATTATCATATGTGTGGTCTTGAGTTGACTTGATTTGTTGAAAATATGGTTTCGACAATATTATGTTTCATGCAAAGTAAAGGCCTCTATACACCAGCCAATTTGACATCCAATCTGCAGGGGCAATTTGCAGGGTCCCTGCAGATTGGGTCGCTTATTTCGCGTACAATCGGCCCGAATTGCTTATACACGACCTAATATGCAAGGCCCCTACAAATTGCCCCTGTAAATTGTATGTCAAATTGGATGGTGTATAGGGACCTTTATGTTTAATCGATACATTTAAAACATCTTTTCAATAGAAGTGTATCATCACGTATTTAATAATAACATAATGAAAAATTGTTTAATTAAAGTAAGGTAATGTCGCAGACGATTTGCTTATGTTCTTGAGAATGAATGGTTAAAAACAAGGTATTCATATAAAGTAAAATGTAGCCTGGATAGTTTTCGGTAAAATTTAAACAATAAGGAAATATGTCTAGCAATAAAATAATTGAGTTTATTATACCTTCTAAAGATTTTATATCAGAAACTAATTGCATCGATAAGAAAACATGAAATATGCATTTTTAAGAATTTTGACAAAACCGCCTTTAGAATCGCATATAAATATTTTATAAAGCTTATATAAAAAATGCAAGCATTGCATTTGGTAATGTTCATGATAGATATAAACATTAATATAAGTAATAAATATGGAAAAATTATTATATTAAAAAATTATTCCCCAATGCAATCTACTACCTACATTCTTATACGTCATGGATAATAAGGCCACATTATTTTGAGAAAGACGATATTAATATTCAAAAGATCATTTCAGTGAAGAACTACAGTTTATTTTGTAGAAGGTTATACAGGTTTCTTTTTCAGTTTATTACATATTATATACACTTATTAAATTTGAGGTTAACAAAATAAAAGTTGAGGACAGATTTTTTAACATTTATTATAGCTTATAATTTTACTAAAACACTTCAAATCATTACAAGACCATTCATATACCAGGTGATCAATTTTAATCTCAACAAAATAAGAAAGTTAGAGGGTTAAGGTTAGGTAATATCAAAATTATTATTGGTTAACGTCATAGGCATAGAGCATGGACCGCGCATTTGGGATATATCTATCTGTTTTTCTAATGCCCGGTATTATAAAGAAATTGCATACAAGTAAATTTGCTTGCAAGCAAATTCTTTATAATACCGGGCATAAGAAGAATAAAATAGACATTCCTGTTAAAACAAAGACAAATATGTCCCAAATCATTTTCTATCTCTTTCTTTTGACACGGCTCTATTTTCGAGTCAGATGTGCGGTCCATGATCTATGTCTATGGTTAAGTTCATAATATGGAGGTCATCATATTTTTAATGTGAACTTAGCTTTCATAAATTTCAGTTCAAAATATTTACAAATACTTCAATTATTATTTTGTTTATAATATTCACAGTATGTTCATTAACATAAAATACATTACATCTAATTAAAGCTCATTATTCAAAGAAAAATGTGCCTATGTATATAAAATGTTTTCAGCAGTATATAATATATGTAAACGCATCAATATTCCCTTTGAAATTTCTGAAGTCCATTATTCTACGTCAGGCCAATTTAACCAAGTCTGATATTAAATACAAAGTATAACAACAAGCAACACCTTTACAAAAAACATCCATTCGAGAGAAGCTTTTACACAATTGTTCGAGTTAAATATAATATCAATACAGCGTAATAAAGTCAAACAGCAGTACTCAAATGGTGTATCTATTAATAATATATTAAATGTTAAGAAATATTAACCATTTACTAATGAGATTTTTAGGCAGATACACCCATGGCCAAATGTATTAGGCACCTAGTGATTTTAGACACTTTGCTTAAATTAACAGATTTTAGGGGAATTAGAGATTATAGGTATTTTTATTAGATGCCTTAATGACTTTTGGGAAGGTAAATCGAATCAAAAGTGGCCAAAATTGAAAAACCAGTGCGAGACAGGACCGTATTTTGGAGCGAATCTCTCTACAAAATAGGAAAAAAACCTTTAAAAAACTATTTTCTGAAGTGATGCAGGTTCACGGAATAAAATTGGTTAGGAGAAGGCTTGTGGAACACAATTTGCATGGGAGAAGGGTGTGAAGAAACCCACTTCTGACAGACAGACAGACAAAATGTTCTGTTTCTTGGGCGAAAAATACAATGATTGGACTAAAGAGAAATGAACTGAAGTGATATAGACGGATGAATCCAACGTAAAGGAATAGTTAAACTAATGTTTTACTAATTATAAGTACCGTTACATTAAAAAAATTCAGCATCCTTCTTTAAAAATCAACAAAACATCATTTTTTAAAGTTTATAAGCAGATGATGAAAATATCTTAAATTACCTAATTTTGGGTCTCAAAAAAACAATACATCCTTTAAAGAAAAATTGCTTAAAAAAAGGTAAGTGTTGTAATTATGATTAACAGTGGTAATCAATCATTTCCTCGTGAATAGACTGAAATTTGATTGTGCAATAATTAATGTAAACTAATTTAAATTAATTTTTCTATTACTGAGACATAACTTTCAAAATAAGTATGTTTTGCCTACTAAGCATACAAGATACAAAATTAATCTTTTATTTCTTATCTCTTGAGTTAGTAAAAAAAAAACTTCGAAGAGATACAAATAAAAATAAAGTTGACTTGATAAAAGTTTTAGAACCGCATCGGAGGTAATGTCCCATTGTATAGAGAAAATTCAAAAGATTTCATATAGGTACGTTTACCACGTGTGTTGCTAAGCAAATTCACCCCCCCCCCCCCTCCACACATCTGTTCCGCCTTTTGAGAACGACGTCGTTTCTGCGCTCACTAAATGTTTCCAATCTATACAATTGCGTTTAATTCGAATAATAAACAAACATTATTAAAATCTTTAGACGGTAACTACTATCGACAGAATCATTGTTTTCTTTTCATTTTTATGAATTCAGACAATCCACTTCAAGACATTAAAAATATATAAAAGTATTTATATTGTACCTATTCAATTTATTTCGTTTTGGTATGTATACAGAGCAATAAAAGAAATCTTTTCAATTTGTTTTGTACAGAATATAATGTATTGTTCTTATTATTTCAAAAATGTTTTCACCTATATTACAAAATCTACTATATGTATAATCTATATAAGATCAAATGTTTAAATATTTGCGAGAATTTGTGTGGTTTTTGCATTTTTATAAAAAATTCCCTTACTTCCAACCAAATTCCCAGACTTTTCCCTGTATAGCAAAATTCCCTGACGGTTTTCCAGAAACTGGTCACCCTGTCTATATATTGAAATTCTACACAATTGGCTATATAGAGACGTTTTAAAAACTAATTATTCAAAACTTCAACCCTTTTAAATATACTATAAAAATTATAAAACAAATATATTCACGTGTAATTTATTAAAAATAATGAAAAACTAGATCTACAAATTTCCCTGACTTTTCCCGGTATTTCAGGAGAATTTTTACCGTTTTTCCATGTTTTTTATAATTAAAATTTAGAAAAAAGGCTTAAAAAAGGTCTCATACATGAAATTTACATATTTTGGCAGAATTTGCATTTTTCCCTGACTTCCAACCAAATTCCCTGACTTTTCCCGGTAGGTATAGCAAAATTCCCTGACTTTTCCCGGTTTTCCAGAAACTGGCCACCCTGATCTACCATTACAGCAAATAAGTACATGTTACTATTATATACCGTTCTGTCTATTTCAATTTTCAAATTAAATTAAACATTTTTACTTTTAATAATTAAAGTAAAATATTCCATTAAATGTAGGTACATGTGTTCTAATTCTAATATAAATTAAAAACAAAAATTTTCGAAAGCAAATCTTATTTACAGCGCGCTAGGCGTATAACCTTAAAATGCATACATCAAGTAAGATTAAAAACGTTCTTATATATGTTGATATCACACAATCCCAACAACAGTAGAGCTGACGGTAAATATGCGCATGACCTGGACAAAGTGCGAGTGACAACATTAACAACATAGAACACATTGCATAACACAGGTGTTGCGACAGCCGAGCCGCGCGTGCGCTTCAATCGCAAATCCTTCATTTGTCGCAGATGTGTGTATAATGTACAACAACAGACACGGGGGAATTTAAAATTCTATAAACACAAATGTAGACGCGACAAATATGATTTTCATAAAATATATAGAAATCCAGTACCTACTTCTCAAACAAAGTTTTGGGAAATCACGTTTTTAAACTTACATATATAATTGAATGTTACTTTATTTTGATGATTTAGAAAAGCGCTAGTGAATTCAACATTTACACGCTTAAGGTTGTTGTTCACTAAAATCGATCACTACAGAATTTGTTAAAATTTTAATATTGTGTTATGTAAGCTAGTTCGCATTTGTAAAAAAAATTTCAGGTTAGTTTACCATTTCGTTTATTAATTATAAGCGTGCAAAGTTGGCCTCTTATACATTGCAAGCATAGGGATCCACTTGGAATTTGATATTCGTTTAATTCGTGTATTAAAATTAAACGTCAGATTTTAACCAAAAACGGATATGTTATAGATTGGTAATTAAAGAATGTATATATAAAATTCTAGAATGATTTACCACCTACTTAAATAATTATTAATTATTAACCTTGATAAATTCCCGAACACATGACGTAAATATACAATATGGCAACACCGCATTCGGCGCGCTCTTCGAAATGTAAAAACGTAGTATTGACAACTGACGCGCGTTGTAAATAGCAAGTTATTATTATTAACATTAATGTTTCTATTTATAATCATAATAGTTACTATTGTTATTATAATTATTACTATTGTCAGCAATAGTAATAATTATAATATTGTTAAAAATAAATCTTCTATTCTTGTCTAATATTGTAAATTGTTGCCAGATCTATTTGTTCTTTTTTACCGACATATCAAAACCCTGTAATTCATGCTAAATTCCGCTAGATGCCACGACTTTCAGTGAACAACAACCTTAAAGGCTTTGACTTGTGACAGTTTTTCATAAAAATTTTGATCAAATTTTGCTCCCTGGTGGTCACACATGGAATTAACAGTTATGAAACTCTTGCATAAAAATCTATACCATCTTATTATTTAAAGAGTTCAGTACAAATTCGATATTTTTTTAGTTGTGCCACTCTTAAATTAGGATTTTACGCCGAGATTGATGTACACAAGTACCTATCTTAAATAATAGCGAGAGGATGTCAAGTTTATTTATAAGTCTTGGCTGTAAGGTTTGTCATTGATTAGTATTGCAATGTGATTCTAGGTTCCCTGATAATTAATTATAAAATACAATGTAAACAATATGTTTCAATTAAATAAATGTATTCAATTGATTTATTTATTATACCTATATGTGAAGTACTATAAAGCAAATTTTATATTCTTTAATAGTTAATATTAAATCTGGGATTTATAGCTATTGAATATTAATATTGTTTTTTTAGTAAGATAATACCTAACTTAAGGAGGCTGACACCATAAAAAAATAAATAGAGAGATTTCGATGAAACTTTGAAAATAATAAGACATTTATAGTTAAACAGTCTTTGCAAAATTTCATTAAATAAATAAACATGCATTTTTATGAGAATTTCAAGACATGCCTGAACTTTTCAAAGTGACGTGGCAGAGAGAATTTGATGAAAATTTAAGCATGCATTCTTTATTCATTAACAAAGATATCTGTAAAACTTCAGAATGATTAGAAACCACGTTTTTTAATAAAAAATGATAAGTGTATAAAAAAGAGAGAGACATCTATGTGATTTTACATGCTCCAGAGAGAGATATATGTACTATGTACCTTGCCTTAACTCAATAGTTATCCACAGACATTTAGTCACACCATGCCCCGCATCACCAACTCAGCAACCTATAGTGCCAACCTTCTTAAAAACTAACTACGGGTTTAATGGAAAAATTTTATAGTTTTTTTTTTCAAGCAATATTTTTAGTTTAAAAATTATCAAAATTTGAAAAAAAAATACTACACTGGAAACACATGTACCTAAATTAATTTTTATTTGAATAATAAAATTATTCTCTCGAAAAAAAATTTGTTCTGTATGAATAACACAAATACATATTTTATTAATATAATGAGGTGATATTCTAAAGCCGGCTCTGTATTTTGTATGTATAATTAAATCAGCGTATTACAATGTAGCACCAATTCCCAGTTTTATCGATCTATAATTTATTGTTAGTTAATTATATTCAAAGATAACGAACAATTAAAGCCATGCAAAAATTATAATTATTATTGTATGTATACTATTTATAACACTTATTTCTATTGTTTAGTTATTTATATATGACTTGTACGGTATTTTAACATAGACAATACATACAACAACGCAAATCATTTTAAATACATTTAATACTATTATTATTACTAACAAAACGATACGTGTATTGACTACAACCATTGCGGTTATATTTTTGTAACTATATTATTTACTATTTTATATTTTCGTGGTATAAAGTTGCCTATAAATATTTAAAATTAAAACCAAACAAATTTTTATTTCGAAAATTAAGCTAATACTTACAGAAAAACTTTTGAGATAAATGTGACTTATTTTGAAGGGGACAATTTTTGTACTTTTTTAATGGCAACTTTCATTTTTTAAATAAGAACCTATATATTTATCGTTCGAATCATTTTTAATCCAAGGCGATGTTTTTTTTATAAAAAAAAAATATTTTTTTTTACTTTTTCTAAACAATTTTTTTAAATAACAAATAAAAAGAATCGGATTAAAAAATATTTTTAACAAAAAAATAATCAGAAATTTAAAATAAAAATATAGCTTCTCATAAAAAATCAAGGTTAGAAACAAATAAGAAAAAAAAAACATATGATTTCCCTCTCCCGATTAGGTAACTTTTCTCTGGAAAAAAAATCGAGATTTCCGAAATAAAATTCATAATGTTACATTTATGAACACCTGATATAAAATATTTATACTGAATGATTCTTCATATTAAATCTAATCGAGTTTATCTGCTACAAAAGATCTCAACACACCAACCCAAAAGGTAAAAAAACTTATAAACTAAATCCAAGAATCATCCTCATATCAATCTTATAAACGATAATAGACAGAAGCGTCGTCAGTTACAGACAAGAAACCCGGGCGAACGAATGTGTGTATCGAATTTTGACAACCGGGGTGTCGGGGGCGGCGATAAATTAGATGCGGCGGCGGCAGCACGACGTCACGGTTTCCATAGCCACGGGGGCCAATGACTGGCCGACGGCGTCGTCGTCGAAACGGCCGCTACGTTACCGCCTCTGCCACCCCCGTGCGTCATGTGAACCCAACCGGCCTAAAACGCCATACCCGTCTTGATAAATTGTATAAACCCCCACAACGAGACCGTCTATATAGAGGGGTATCCTAATCGCAATCATATATATGAATTAAGATCTATTTAACAATATTGTTTATCTTCATTGGACGCTTGCGTAACTGCGAGATATTACGAAATGAAATAAATAGTTATCTTATTGTTGTCATATTTCATTGAATATACAGGATGAGTCATATCAGGTGGAACAAACTTAAACCGTTGATTGAAAAAAATATTTCAAGCAAAAAAGTTCATATAAACATGTGTCCGGAAACTCTTCGTGAGGGAGCTACAGACTACCAAAGATTTTGGCTAAAAATGGTTTTTATTTAATATCTGAAGAACCCATTGTGATACAACAATGAAAATTAATACCTGTATTAGTAATAATACGTGTTATCGATTTCCAGTATCAAACATTGGTTATTTAGACCAGGGATGTATGGGGCCTGTGGGCCCTCTGATTTTTATCTAGTATTTTTTTGTTCTTCATTTTTTTCTTATGTTTGGTATTTCTATAAGGTCATGTGATACAAAATACACATAAATATACATTATTAAGTTGTCATAAGATCAACCGTTTACGAGAAATACGATGGTGAAGATAGTTTTGCAGAATTTAACTTAATACGGATGCTAAAAATTACACAAAATAAATTGATATTCTTGTTCTAGTACTAAAAATAAAAAACATTATTGGTGTAAATATTCCTCTTAATATGACTCCTCATAGAATTATAGCCAGTTTTATTAATTTAATTCGTGCTTTATTAATTGACTAAAACACGAAACTAAAAACTATTATCTGTTGTTAAGGATGCATTTTTGTAGGTATATTTACATACACATTTATTTTTGTTTTTAATTATAGAACAAGAATATCAATTTATTTTGTGTAATTTTTAGCATTCGTGTTAAGTTAAATTCTGCAAAACTATCTTCACCATCGTATTTCTCGTAAACGGTTGATCTTATGACAACTTAACAATGTAAATTTATGTGTATTTTGTATCATATGCCAAACATAAGAAAAAAGTGAAGAACAAAAAAATACTAGATAAAAATCAGAGGACCCACAGGCCCCATACATCCCTGGTCTAAATAACTATTGTTTGATACTGGAAATCGATAACACGTATTATTACTAATCCAGGTATTAATTTTCATTGCTGTATCACAATGGGTTCTTCAAATATTAAATAAAAACTAATTTTAGCCAAAATCTTTGGGAGTCTGTAGCTCCCTCACGAAGAGTTTCCGGACACATGTTTATATGAACTTTTTTGCTTGAAATATTTTTCTCAATCAACGGTTTAAGTTTGTTCCACCTGATATGACTCATCCTGTATATCCTTAATATACAGGGTGATTCAGCACTGTCGTGCCAAACTTGAACAGTAGATTGAGAAAAATATTTTAAGCAAAAAACTTCCAATAAACATGTGTCCGGAAATTTTTCCTTAGGGAACTACAGGACTCCAAAGATTTTACTAAAAATGAGTTTTTATTTAATATCTAAAGAACCCTTTGTGATAGAATTATGAAATTTACTATTTAGTTTAGTAATAATAAGTGTTATCGATTTCTCATATTAAACAATTATAATTTAGACCGGGGATGTATGGGGCCTGTGGGCCCATCAATTTTTATCTAGTATTTTTTGTTCTTTAATTTTTTTATAAAGTTGGGTGCTTATTTAAGGTTATATGACACAAAATACGTAAAAATAAACTTCGCTTATTTGTCATAGGATAAACCGTTTTCGAGTAATATCGATAGAAAAGAAAGCATGCAGAATTTAACTTAATATGAATGCTCCAAATTACAAAAAATAATTTTATATTCTTGTTCTATGATTAAAGGTAGGAAAAAAAGTTCATATAAAGAAACCTCCTAATATGAATCCTCTAAGATCTATAGCCAGTTGTAATACTGTATTATGTACTTTAATAATTTGATTAAAAAACGAAACTAAAAATGGTTATTTGTCGATAAGGATGCATTTTTGAGGTATACTTATGTTAACTTTTTGTCTTAATTTTTATCATAGAACAAGAATATAAATTTATTATTTGTAATTTGAAGCATCCGTATTAAGTTAAATTCTGCATGCTTTCTTTTACCATCGATATTCCTCGAAAACGGTTTATCCTATGACAAATAAGTAAAATATGTTTTTGTGTATTTTGTATCATATAACCTTAAATAAGTGCCTAACTTTATAAAAATATTAAAGAACAAAAAATACTAGATTAAAATCGATGGGCCCACTGACCCCATACATATCTAATCTAAATTATAACTAGTTAATATGAGTAATCGATAACACTTATTAATACTAAACAGAATACCAAATTTCATAATTTTATCACAAAGGGTTCTCTAGATATTAAATAAAAACTCATTTTTAGTAAAATCTTTAGAGGCCTGTAGTTCCCTCACGAAAAATTTCCGGACACATGTTCATTAGAAGTTTTTTGCTTAAAATATTTTTCTTAATCTACGGTTTAAGTTTGGCACGACAGTGCTGAATCACCCTGTATATAAAGCTCAACGTCTCTCTGTCTGTCTGTCCGTTAGTGCGCTTATCACTCGAGAACCACTTATCCGATTTACGTGATTTTTTTAAATCATAGGTACATTTTCTTGCCAGGTTATAGGCTATATTTTGTTACGTTAGGTAACATAACAACTAAGCAGTGACGATATTAGTAAATCAAGTCGGAAAAAAATTTACCGACGGCGCGCTGTTTTGCAATACGCTGCCTAAACCGTTGAATAAAGAACAAAATAATGTATTAAAGAACTGCGTAGAATCAAAAGTGCTACAATAAAGTCCGCGACACCATATGTCTAACTTTTATATTTAAGCCACAATGACTGCTTTTATGTTACAAAGAAAACATAAAATATTTGGGTTATTTTTACATGAACATACGACCTGCAAAACTTTAATCCTTATCAAAATAAATGATTTCATCGTCATAAGTATTTAATGTAGATATAATTTGCCTTTTACAGAATTCAATTTGGTCTTTTGGTTTAGGAAATAACGTGAAATAAGTATATACAATAACATTATTCATAACAATTCGCGCGAACTACGACTATGTAGTCGCCGCGCTGAGTAGAGGGGACAGGCCGGTATTCTTTTGATTGTCAATTGTTTAAATTGTTTTCAATAATTAACTTTTAAATAATCAACTATATATTTTTTAAATCCTAAACAATAAATCCGTAGTCCACGCGAGCGAAGTCGCGCGGGCCAAGCTATAGTTATTATTATATAACAAAGTCTATGAAATTTCACTTGTTAATTTATCTGCAAAGTTGGACACAAAATTAATTTTATAAATCATTAATGGCACTCGGTACTAGGAAACACGAATTAATTAATGCAACGAAAATAATAATATGTTAGACTTTGAAAGCTTATACTTGGGTTGCATAAAGCAAAATAATCCACGATTAGTTAATCAGCTGTTTTCAACCCATGATTAATGTTAATTCTAAATTTAATCTCAATTTGTAAATCAACAATTCACTAAATATGATAATTGTTTACCTTATAAAATGTATCATAACCGTGATTGGTTTTTAGAATTGTCGTAATAATGGTTTTAAAACAACCGATTAACTAATCGTGGATTATTTTGCTTTATATGCAATTCAAGGTATATCTCTGGAAATAATTTTAACCCTCTATCCTTCACAGGCCCGTCGAGAGCCAAACCGGGCCCCGATGCAACATGTCAAAAAATGTTTTCTGGACCCCCCTCCCATAGACTGAAAAGTGTACTCAATTTTTTTTCACATACCCCTTCATGTGGGGTGTCTTTAGATAGGTCTCCTAAAATGCAACAAAAAAGTTCTAGAAACTTTTGATTTTAACCCTACAGTCTCAAGAAGAAATATAATTAAGAAATTTATCTACTTACTAAATTGAATGGATGAAACGTATTTTTGACATCGATAATAAAATTTAAATCCTACACTTGCCTCAATAAAAACACAAACGTTGGTAAAATAACTTAAATTTCATATAATTTGGTTAGTTAGTTAATTAGTTTATGTATTTCAATATTTTCAATTTATCATATAAAATAAATTAGATTTACTTATGTGAAGCCTTTCGCATTTTTTTTGGATTACCTAATATTTTTCCAGAAGTATTTCAATAAAATGATGTATACTTCTTTGATTTAAAATTTACTCAAATTTAAATCATTTTGGTCAATTTTTTACCAAAATGCAAAGGGCCGGGCCCCTGGATCCTGAATGTTAAATCATTTTTCATACGGTTTTTCTTCTGTATTTATATTTATTTTCTTTGGTTTTAATAAAATTTTCTATATCATCTGCTTCATTTGTGAAAATTAAATTATTCTCTAACAAGAGGCCTGTTATGTTAAATTTATACCGATATTTAATTATG
This sequence comes from Sialis lutaria, assembly GCA_949319165.1. Lineage (NCBI taxonomy): Eukaryota > Metazoa > Arthropoda > Insecta > Megaloptera > Sialidae > Sialis > Sialis lutaria. The sequence goes on from OX439241.1 coordinate 8,593,165, forward strand.
ATGAAGATTTTTATAGCTGTCATCAACAGAACTATTTTTAAATTTCACCATTCAAATAATTTTCAATATTATTATCTACAGTTTTTTTAAGAACAGATTCAGTCCGAGCCCCTTTAGGTCCCGGGCCCCGATGATTTGCATCGCCCTCTTGTAGGCCCTGATCCTTCAACCCTAAAATACACTACACGCATAAAAAAGTTCCTTAAAGTATGATAAAATATTGTTTTCATCCGACAGTATTGTTTTAAAGAGAAATAGGTAATATAATAGTTGGATTTAGATTGTTTTGGCTCAATGCACTTTTTTCTGTGTAGCATAAAAAAGTGACAACAGATGTACTTTTACGTTATCAGTTGCGGAACAGTTGCTAGTGTGCCCCTAGTTCTTTGGGGGTGACTTATACTTTTTGAAATATAGTGATTTTCATTGAAATAAAAATATAAATTACAAACCAAGAATCGAAAATATAAATAAATAAAATATACCATTAGATATTTATTAAAAACATTTTTTTTTCCTTAAAATACGATATAATATATTGTAAAATATTTTCTGATATGCACACTGCACATAACATATTATGTAAATGCGATAAAAAAGGCTATAGAAATATTAAACAGTAATTGCATTATTTTCAAATATAATACCAGCATTGTTATAAAATCACTAACATTTATGAATAAAACAATTGTCAGTTAAATAATAACTCGAGGGGGGAAATGAATGTTTTATTTTATTTAAATTATTGTTTCAAATAAACAATACCATTTTATAACATATGTACATTGAATCGGTTTAATATTAATTGTAATACTTGTTATATAGAAAGAAATAAAATAAAAACCATGTATACTATGATTAAATTGATAACAGATAAGTTTTCCTAATAAGTAAATAATAAAACAACTAAAACAAGTAAGGCTTCCAGTGATAGGTTTTCTCTACGTCTGATACAATACTCGAATCATTAAAAAATGTAATAATATTTACATTCGTTATAAAATTTGTAATTTTTCATGTAAAAAATTAAAATAAAAATCTCTGTATTAAGTTCAAATTATCAATAATTTAAAATTTCTATGGAAAATTTTTTGCACGGGGTTGTTAACCTTACAAATAAGTAGGTATATAAATTTAATATAGAAAATTTTCCAGTAAGAAAACTGATAGATACCATCCGGAAAACGATAATGAAGAATTCAATCAATGTGACGGAAAATAAAAAGGTCAATAAGCAATTATATTCCGGGTATTGGTAATGGTATTAAATAAAATTATATAAAACAAACTCTAGAGCTGGTGAACTGGATTTCACAGATAATAATTATGTGAAGGTTAAATTACTCTCGGCTTCTGGGTGTATGTAATCGAACATAATCAATAAATAATTTTGTATTTTCAGTTTTAGTTAATTTCTTGGTTAGTTATATAAACATTATAAACACTTTAAAAAAGCAATAGCAGTGGTTTTTTAAATTGTATTGTTTTGTGGTAAGAAGCACATGTACATGTATGGCCACAGCTAGTTTTTTTTATTTAATTTTATTTATTATATCTGATTTATAAAAGTAGGAATATAATTTTTTTGTTGGTATCTTTTTATAAGTCAGAAATATTTATTTACGTTTGTATGGTATATGTATATATTTATAAAGTTTTCTTTATATTCTCCAATTTCAAATGAATTAGATTGTCAAATATATTTTTGTTAAAAAGTCAATGATGTAAAAAAACATCTGAGTTTATTTTAATATTTTTTAGTTTATTTACCTCTATTAAAATTAAAAAGTTTTCATTCGAAATGTTCTTCAAAATTTTATATTTCTAATAAATTAAACCTATTGTGCTAGGAAAGTATATTTTCTTCAAAACTTAATATTATCTAATAAAAAAAATATTTTCTCAATACAAAATGAAACATATTTTTTTAACGATGTTTTATTTTCTGTATTATTAATTATATTTTCATTTTTAAAACTCAATAGCGAAAAAACAGGAAATTTAATCCCTCTTTATGTTTCAATATAAAAATGCTATTTTAAGTTTCCGTCTATATCTCTTTATGAATCGACAGTGAAAAATATTTCTGTAGGTTTTGTAAAACACTATTTACAGGAGCATAAAAATAATCAAATTATTCTAAAGAGATGAACATTTACTAGGAATTCTGTGAAAACATCACACATAAAAAGTAAATACAGATTAAGAGATAATAAACAACAATACACAATAAAAAAACATTTCCGGTTTTTTTGAACGAAAATGTGTATTAAAAAAAAATGAAAAATCATTTACGCCATGATTATTTGTGCTATGTCATCACTCTTTCATTGGGACTTACAGGGCGGTTTTAGAATTATTTATAGGATGATGAATATTTTAGAGTTTATTTTGAAGTCTAGTTTTTATCTCGAGTTTTACAAGTGACAGTCTCGTCGTGACCGAGACAAGTTTCAGTTTCGTGTATTTTTTTATAACAATTTTTTTCTTAATTTATTCTTGTGTAGTAAAGAAACAAATTTTGAAATATATTTTATCAGATTTTTTTTATTGATTTTAAGAGGTTGATACTATAACGATGCGGGTAATTTCCTGTGGATAAACATAGAGTGAAGGCAAGGTGTGTCTCTCTCTGGAGCATACGAAATCACATAGATGCGTCTCTTTTTTTACACACATCATTTTTTAATAAAAAACGCGGTTCCTAATCATTCTGAAAATTTACAGATATCTTTGTAAATGAATAAAAAATGTATGCTCAAATTTTCATCAAATTTTCTCTGTCACATCTCTTTGAAAAGTCCTGTCATGCCCCGAAATTATGTAATTATCATAATTTATTTATTTAATATCTCTTAAACTATTTTCCTAATAACTTTGGAATTTTGCAAGGATTTTTTAAATGTAGGTAACTGTTATTTTAAAAGTTTCTTTGTTATTTTTCTATGGTGCCAACCTCCTTAATTAGTACATTTTTAATCATTATTTATTTATTTTTAAAACTGAGACTCAATGAGTTTTATAAATTAAAGTTTATGACATATCGTTCTTGCCTCGGCAAAATTTCAGTCTCGTCATCAGCCCCGGATTTATAAATTTGCCGCCCCTAGGCAGTTGCGAAAATTGCCGCCCCCCCTTTAAAAGGTAGAATAAGTTTGGTACGAAAAGTTAAAAAAAATATATTTTTGTTAGTTTTTTATGTAAAGTTTATTAAAAATATAAAAATTACATTAAAATTTATTTTAACAAAATGTGAAGACCTGTTTTAAAACAAGTTTCCGCCAAAATTTGCCACCCCTTAATTTTTGCCGCTCTAGGCGCGTGCCTACACTGCCTGCATGGTAAATCCGGGCCTGCTCGTCACGGTCTCGATCTAAAGAAAATCACGTCACAACGTACAGCCCTAAAAATAATTATAACCAAAAATTCTATTTCACCCAAAAAAATTCAAAACTACCGGTAAAAAAATGTTACAATAAAACTTACCCCATTCACCAAAATTACCTAAAACCCTCATTCCATTTCATCCCTACATAATAATAAAAAATAACCCCCGGTAATCTGCCTCTGCACATGCATTCCCCCACCCCCCTAAATAGGGCGATTTTTATTTTCAATCAGTTAAGTCGACATACACACATCATATATTGTAAATTGGAATTCCACCATGTCCGTGTATGTTCAGTTCCGATAACGAAACACTGTCGACCTGCGTCGGACATAAACTGATCGGTGGACGCATTCCCCGTGACACAGGCTCACTCGTCCACTCACTCGGGCTATAATGATAAATGTCTACACGTTTAAAATCATTGGCGCTGTTTGGTTTGTTGTGTATAGAGCTTTACTAGCGCTCGTTAAATGTTTTAGATTTTTACGAGCTTTCTGAAAAACCTCAATGAAGATTATACTTTTTTACGATCACGCAACAAAAAATGTAGCCAGGGAAATGACGGCTTAAGTCATAATTTTAATGGTTACTTTTGAATTGTAGGTGGTAAGTATTGTCAAAGGATAGATAAATATGAATATTTTTTTATAAATTTGTTTTATTACTTTCCGTAGTTGGGTATGATTCAAGACGTGATGTTTGAGTGTTTTTCTGCATTAGTTTTGATGCGTTAAAAGCATCTACCTATCTATACAAAATATTTTAATTTTTTTATAAAAAAGTCAGTTTACATCAACTACACTGTTCTAAATGATAAACTTTTTTTAAATCAGTGAACGCTCGTGTGACTGGCTGCTCTAAAAGTATAGGGGCAACATCCTCACATTGGCGTTTTTTTATAGGTACGTGCCTAACTTAATTATTCAATGTATGTACTTAAATTGTTACTTAAAATCATAACATCACATTATTCAATTTTCATATTATCATAGCATTAAATAATTCTAGAGTTTTAAGCTTTCGAAGTCAGTAAATTCCATCCCAATAAAAGTTCCATCAAAATCAGTTCAGTAATTTTCGTGTAATCGGAAATTCGGAATTAATTATTTTTTTAATCAAAATGGGTTACATTTCTATAGGTATAAAATGACCTATATTAGACCTAAAAAATGTCAAACGTTTTCGTTGTACATAGTTTTTTTTTTTCATAATATTATGTTAAAAGTATCTTTCTATATTAACCCTTAGCTACAATGTGGGGGTACCAGGCACCCCACATTGTTTTAACTTCAAATAAAGCTGTTTAAATTTTACAAGGTTTTTAAACACATATATAATTTTAAATAATCGTTCGAAGATGATAGATGAATTTTATTGAATTAAAATATTCAATAGCTTACGAGTAGTTAGCATTTTAGTGTCTGGGGTACGAGGTGACCCCAGTGTGGCAGGTATGTTATTTTGGAGAAGTAGAGCAGGTAAGGGTTAAAGGTTTCAATTAAAAAATATAAAATGACCTTAAACGAAGTCCTTCAAGGTCATTCCAAGGTCAAATAAATATTACTATTTATTTTATTTTTTCACTCTCAATTTTTTATCAAAATTCATTTTAAAATTTGACCTTTTCCAGAATATTGAGACATCATTCTGTTTATAAATAGCTATCTGACTTGAGATAATAAATACAAATCAATCCTACCATAACTTAATTAGGTAATTAAGAATAATGATTTCAATTCGTCTCTTCAAGATTAATTATTATTAAATTACAACAAAAACATTAATGAATAATAAATATCATACCAAGAGACAAAAGCGTTATATTTTTCGAAGCGTTATCAACTAATAATTAAATTTTGAAATTGTATTGTAATTAGTCATTTTCGATTTCTAACGAATCAATATTAACCAAGGCAGTCGTGTCAACGACACGTTGTCAGTGAAACCATTAGTTTTTCTGTTAATATTAGTTTGAAAAACATTCCGATTATATGCATTTTACAAATAGAGTCAACAACAATTTGGTTACTGAGATCGATAGACTAAAATGTCTGGCGCCCGACAACTTTTTTCTGACAAAACCAGTTTACGATTTTGGTGGTAATTTGAATCTAATGTATTCAGACAAAGCACGCGCATATATTGTATTAATATGGTTAACAGAGATATGTGTCTGGATGTCCTGTGATCCGTGCACTTAATAGCATATTATCAAGAGGTAGGTATATAATAATTTTATTAAAAAACAATGCGTTTAAATCGGTTACATTGTTGTTTACATTATTATTTTTTTAAAACACGAAATTTTAGTCGTGTTTTGAATAATTTTAAAATGTTTTTTTATTATTGTATTATTATTACTACATATGCTTGCAAATTAAACTATAAAATATGAGAGTAGTATTATGGAAATAATTATATTTTATCTATCTTTCATATAAGGATTTTTTTACTAATTTTTTTGTAATTATTTTTATACTTTATCATAAGCGAAAGACAATGATTATTTTCATGTGCAGCTCTAGTTTGTTTTTGCAGTTCTAAAAGTTATTTTGTGCAGTACTTAAAGAGCAAAAAATGGTCATTCAATTGCATATAGATTATATTATATTTTTTAACTGAAAGACCGATAAAAGGCTTTATATTATTATAGTAACCTAACTTGATTTTTTTTACTTGCTTTGCCTCAAAAATGTGCAGTTCTGAAATTTCATTAAAAGAACCTCTGCATAATTTTTTTTTAACATTCAGTATAGTAAAATAAATAGGTAAAGTATAGTAAAAATATTTGAAATGTTAAAAAAATCTATGCTTAAGAAATATTCAAAGAAAATTTCTTTTTTCTAAAATTTGTATAGGGGAAAGTGGGGTAATTGGGAACACCTAACTTACAACACTAAAAACTAATAAAATAAAGTCACAAAAATAATTAACTTTTGTTGTATTATTAACATTACTAATCTAGGTACAAAAATATGAAATGAAAATTCTGGGTAATAAACATTACAATAAAAAATTTAAAGAAAATAGAAAACATTGTCGTTCTTATTTACCCGATACCGTGTGGGGTAATTGAGATCAGTCCGCGGGGGAAATAGGAATAGTATGGGGTAATTGTGAACGACACAATTAAATCTTCAATTTATTTATTAAGTACTGCAATTACTTTCTGTGGCAGAAATCACAGACGTAACCCTTACTAGATTGGCCACTGGTACATTTGTCATGTGCCCAGTTGTTGCAAATGGTGCACATGATCCAATCTTCTCTAGGTGGAGATTCATATTTTTCGCTGCAGAATATACAGTAATACTCATCTTCATTTTCATTTTCTTCGAACACCCTCTTCAAATTTCTGACAGCTTTACCCTTAACTTGTGGCTTCGTTTTCGTTATTTTAGTGGTCTTTTTCGTTTGAACTTTCTCTTTTTTAATTTTCCTCTCAACTTGTCTTTTCTGTTTTTCCTCTGCAGTTTATTATTAACACCTACGCTTGGGTATTTCCGGTCGGCTTAAGGTCTAATTTATCCTAAGTGCAGTAATACTGTAATCAAAGACAAGCCGCTCGACCCATCCTTGCTAGCTTACTCGGTATGTTCCCCCACTCTAAATATCTATCGCTATCCTTGTCTAACGATCTTGAGACAGGATATTTCATTTTCTAATAAAGACACTTCGTTTTCGCTGCTGACACAGTAAACATCTCGCTGCAGTACTCTCGCGCTCGCTACATTACAAAACATTACATCAACTTACAACAATCATCATTGTACTTTCAACAATAAATAAATATATTAAAAACTACAAAAGTGTTATAATTATTAATATCGTTTGTCCCGTATACACTAGTCATTAAAAAGGTTTAATATTAGAAATTGACAATTTAAAGTATTTTTTTATATTAAGCTGAGATCTATTTTTCAGTGAAAATTATTGTATGAGGGTGGGGGGAGGGGGGCGCGATGAGAATTGTGATTGAAAATTGGGTCGCAAATACTAAAAGGTTGAGAAACGCTGCGTTAGAACATTTTTACAGAATCAATCAACTAATAGGGGTAATTAGGAACGTTCACATTTACCCTCCTGACGCCGTTCCTAATTACCCGAAGTAGGCAACTCAAATCAAAATGGCCGTTACTCGCAATATTATCTTCGGTAAACTTAAAGCTACATGGATTTTATAAACAGATAGTACATGTAAGATAGTAACAAAATATGACGTCCTCAAGCTCAAAAAGGTGCTTTTTACATTAATTTCTACATACGACAAAATTGTAACAAAAATACATAAAATATTGTCTGAATCACCGTGACAGCATGCGCGTGTCCTCTCACTCACACTTCTGCGGGGGTACTAAGGGACCCCAAGTGTGTCTACTTAAACGTGTGCAGGCGGTGTAGTGCGGGGGGAAGTATTTGATATTCAACTGTTCCTAATTACCCGCCGTTCTTAATTACCCCACTTTCCCCTAATATACATACGTCTCTACATTGTCAAGTGTTATCTATAATTTTTTTGTAATTTTCTACATTAAATTTCATTAAAAAAAATCACATTAATGAAGAATAAAAAAAATAAAATTGAAAATATGCAACTAATTAAAATTTTTATTAAATAATTAATTAGTTAATATGATTACAAACCGCCTATAAATTGTAGATAAAAATACTTGTTTTATAGCACGTAATAATCCAGATACTTACATATGTAATAATAAAATTGTTAGGAAAAAAAACCGAGATTTTTATTAACTCATGTTAGTAAAACCTTTGACTCTAAACATAAACAAAATGTTATTTCTTGATATAAAATTGTCACGCTGTATCTTTATTTAATATAAATACAATATTTAAACAAATATAATTTGAATCAATATTTGTTTAAATTATTAACGATGTTTTTATTCATAAATAAAATGCTGTATAATTTATTTTCAAAATTGATTATTTATATACCGGGTGTCCCAGATAACTTTTCCAGCATGGGGATCTCAGTATCTATAAGAGATACAGGTTTGGTTTAATGAGATGAATTATATGTATGAAAGGGGTGAGTATTATTACACCAAAAAATATTCATAACTCTATGTGGTTTAGGCGGTATACCCAAAAAACTGAAAATTCGGAATTTCTTTAAATGGCTATAACTTTTTTGTTAAAGTAGATAGGTACTTGTTGTTTGCGGTTTCTTTGTGTAGAATTGAATGGTATATTTAGATTTTTAATATCACTTTTAGTTTCCGAGATACAAGCCCTAACTTCAGTTTTTCTTATGGGCCGCAAAGTTGACTATGGCATATTTGAACGTGATTTTTACTCTGCTTTACAAGGATGTGTCACTTGCCATATTTATTATCAAAAAAAAATTTATAATATATTTTTTCAAATAGTTCATTGTTTCAAATATTCATTTGTTATTTTGATTGTTGTTATTGTGATTTTTGTTTACAATTTTTGTTTTTCATGACTCACTTAAAAGTTTGTAATAAAATACTTCATAAATATCACTGATATTTAGTATTTCGACTTTTTTTCAATAATAAATATGACAAGTGACATATCGTTGTAAAGTAGAGTAAAAAACACGTTCAAATATGATATATTCAACTAAGTGGTCTATAAGAAAAACTAAAGTTAGAGCTTGTAACTCGGAAACTAAAAGTGATATAAAAATTCTAAATACACCAATCAATTCTACACAAAAAAGTGCTTTAAGAAACCGCAAACATAAAGTACCTATCTACTTTGCCAAAAAAGTTATAGCCATTTAAAGAAATTACGAATTTTCAGTTTTTTGGGTATACCGCCTAAACCACATATAATTATGAATATTTTTTTGTGTAATAATACTCACCCCTTTCATACAAATAATTGATCTCATTTAACCAAACCTGTATCTCTTATAGATACTGAGATCCCCATGCTGGAAAAGTTATCTGGGACACCCGGTACATTTTGTACTTAATTCGATCTAAATACCGTTAGAAATTAATGAATTAATTGATAGATGGGGCTAGCGTGTTTTTTTTACAGGGAGTTCAAAATAAATTTTAGTGACAAGAATCCTTTTCGGTCACACAGTTATCTATATAAAATAACAGTCTATACTAATTGTAACAATAAAACAACATACCAAATCACATTAGACTGTAACATAATCATAAAATAATAAATACAGGGAGCTCAAAATAAATTTTAGTGACAAGAAGCCTTTTCGGCCACAGAGTTATCTATATAAAATCACAGTCTCTACTAATTGTAACAATATAACAACATACCAAATCACATTAGACTGTAACATACCCATACAATAATAAATGAATGAAAGCAACAACACACATTGTTAATAACAAATGAAAGCTAATGAAGAAATAAGTATTAATTAACGAACATTGTTTAAGATGAAGTAGAAGAATGAAGACGACGCAACATACAGATGAATGATTCGATGATGATGATGATGATGATACATATAGTCGTGCATACCCGTGCATTGGATCCGCCGTCGCTTGCATATGTCTCGGTGCCCCGCTCGCAGTGACGCCGACGACGACGCCGCCATCGTGCACCGCCACGGGCAAGGGCGGTGGCGGCGGGCTCGGCGGCAGTAGGGGGCTGCCACCACCGCGCAAGAGCTCGCCACAGCCCGTGTAGAAGTCAGGGAAGAAATCCGTGGTTACAGACGTACTGTATTGTGATGAAGTGAAGATGGGACGGTGCTCCTGTACCTCTTGCAGTTTTATGCCTTTCTATATCCAACACAATCCACAAAACGGAGAGAATGTTATATCTCTCCCACAGACCGCACTTTTTTGTTCTTAATACTTTGTTCTAATCGACTGTTACTGTTAGTTTTTTGTAATTCAATTGTAATTATTATTTTTTAAATTGCACTTGTGTATAACTGTTACGTTTCGTTGATAATATTCAGCTAAACATTAAATTATAAATAAATAATCACCAATTCATATCGTAAACTTTGAATAATATTTAAAATGTTGAATATCTAATAAAAATAACTGAGTGTATCGATACATACTAATAAAATATAACATTATGTATTTTTATGTTACTAAAATACATAATAATATGTACAAGAGTAGATACTGCATAGACGCCAATATATTTAAATTTAAAAAAATTATTAACAAGAAATTACATTTTTTAGTCTATATATTTGCGTAAAGTGGCTGCTACCGGGGGCGCAAGGTTTAGAAGGGTGGCAAAATAGGTCAGAAGAGTATTATTAGAATTAAAAAGTGACGGGTGAGGACTGAGGACTAAAAAATGTATATTTAATTTTTGCGCTACTGTAGTAAAAATAGTCAAATTACGGTAAAAATTCAAACTCGGCGCCAATGATTTAATATACTATTATATACAATATCTGGTGTAGTTTAAATAATTGTATTATATCAGCGCCTCTACGGACATAATTAATCATTAAACTTTATATTAGAACACCCCACTGACAGTATAAGTTAAATAATAATTAATATTCGACATATCGTATATATATATTATATACACAGTTGTATTTGAATACATGCCTCTACCTTAATCAAGTGCCTATTGTCGTAAGGAAAATGAAAATAAAAACGAGAATAATTTTATAAAAGTACCAAAAATGTAAAATGTTATTTTCAAGATTAATAAAATACCTATCACATGACTATTTTTGAATAAAATTAATAATTTATATAATATATAGGTACATATTGTACACTTTAGAAGATTCATTTTCAGATTAAAAATTTGATAAATTCATTGTAAATGCTAATCTCATATATTATAGTCCAGTAACTTTAGGTTTTCACTAGGAATAAATTGGCATAGAGCTGAATTTTTGTATACACCTTCGTTTTGCCTTTATAAATAAGTTACCAAAAGTCCCCATCGATCCCCTGTGAGCATACTTTTTTACAGCCCACACAAGGTGCTAACAATTAGTTTTAGCTAGATATCTCTGTATATATTGTCTCTATGACTAAAATAGTTATTATCAAATAGAAAGATTAGAAAATTATCTACAACAAAGATCTAATACATTTTTTCGTACAAGTAATTGTTTTCACATAGTATGGGGGTATTCTAGTCTAAAAATGTAAAATATCGATTTTATTTTTTTGCATTTTTTTAATAAATAGGAGTTCAAAAAAGATATGTACAAAACCCTATACCCAAATTCCCAAAATTGACGAAGTTATAGTGGATTGAAAGAAATATGTAACATTGAATAGCCAACTATACGTAAACTTTGAACGCGTTTTTCTCGAAACTAAAAACTGAAATTGGCTGCCACAATAACTCAAGATCTACTGAACCGATTGACTTCAAATTTTCTGTGTACACAAGCTATTACTGTCTGTAACAGAATTGAGTAAATCAAATATTTTTGTTTTACGGGCAATGAAAGATTGAAAAAAATAATAACGAAAATTCTATAGACACTTTTCTAAACGCCGCCATTTTTTTAATTTTCAATTTTTTTCTTAATTTTTGCCACACGCTATAGCCACACTTATATAGATAAAGAAATTTATTGGTTTTGTTTTTTCGGATGAACAGAAAAGCTATAATCATGGAAATCATTTGGAGACGTTTTTTTCACGTTGTACGTGGTTCCTGTACAAGCGTAATAATTACTTATTATTTTTTTAGTAAAGTAGGCCCCGGAACACCCTCATCGAATAATCCAAAATATCGTTGTATGAGGATTTTATAAACAGACTGTATCTAATAAACGGAATGTCCGATCAATATCGTCTTTCACATATAAGACAGTTAATTATTTTTTACAAACATTTTGATAGTATTTTAACTAAAAATTAACGAATTGTTTTCAAAATGGCGGCCAAACTTTAAATTTTTCTTAAAATAAAATATTTTTTTTAGTTTCACCGCAATTATGAAAGGCATACAATTTAATTTGGATAAAATATTAATAAAAAGGTTGTAGAAGATTAAATTATCTGTCTAAAATGTGAAAAAAGATGTTGATCGGACATTCCGTTCACTAGATACAGCTGTTCACAAAATCCGTATATAACGAAAATTTGGGGCCTTCGATGGGGATGTTCCGGAGCCTACTTTGCTAGGGAGTTTTCAGGAAATATACATGTCGGTATACTCTAACTATTGACAAAATTTGGAACCTCGCACATTCGGCATAATATTTACATTAGTCAAAAATTCTACATTTCTTGTGTTAGTAGTATTTGCTTAAGTCGTCACCTTTGCATCCAGTTTCCGTGAAAATTAGAGTTCGTATGAAAAACTATGAATAACCTTTTTTGTAGAGAATTTTCTAGTCTTCCCATTGTTATATGACTTTCACTATCGTAAAATCTATAAATACAGAGATATCTACATAAAACTAATTATTAGCACCTTTTGAGGGCTATAAAAAAGTATGCTCACAAGGGATCGATGGGGACTTTTGGCATATTATGTATAAAGACAAAAAGAAAGTGTATACAAAAATTCAGCTCTATGCGAATTTTTTCCTAGATACAGCTATTTTTCGTCTAAATGCTCTGGACTATTACTTATATTCGAGATTTTAAAATAAATAAAATGATTAATGTTTCCACAATGATTGTGCATTGTTTAAAACAAGCAATAAACAAATTACATTCATATACATAGGTATAATAATATATTTAAAAAAATTACTACCGATATTATATAACTATGTAGGTATGTACAATACACATTACATAAATAATAGTGCTTTGTTTATAAGAAACAACATGGAAATATAATTAAATAGTATTGAATATCTCAACAAATAAAATTAGTAAACTATTTTAGTATTATTAACGGCCCTTGAAATTTTACTATTATAATTATTATTAAGAATGAATTTCATTGTATAAAGTAAATAAAAAGAAATTGTTTAATTATTTAATTTGTTACATCGACAGCTAACACAAATTATTTCAATTGTATACAAAAGAGCATTTTACTCTAATTAATTTGAGCTACCCACCCCTTTTATAAAATCCGTGGTCATTTTTTTAAATTAATGTGCACATACAGTAATGCGGGCTCTGTATATATATGATAGTAGATGTAGATATAAAATAAAAATTATATATCAACATCATTTCCCAGTTTACACGAAATAGGCGCAAAACGTACTTTAATAAAAAAAATAAAATAAATAGTATAATATTTTTCGCTAAGGAGGGGGGAGGGGGGTGGAGTGAAACCCGGGGCAGAAATCGAGTGTCATCCCTCTCTCAAAAATAGGCAGGTTTTATTTTTTGCACACTAGGCGAGTGTCACCTCTGTATATTTTTCACAACAGAAAAAAATATATATTTTTTTAAATAAATTGGCTGATTTGTTTTATCAAAGTAAATTGGCTCTATTTTTATACACATTTAACCCCCTGGATGTTCAAAATAACCAAAACAAAGGGTTAATAGGTTTTCTTTTTAATATATGAGACGGTGACATCCGTGGTGGTCCGCTCCCCCGCACTCCTCTAACGACGCCACTGGTTGTTCGTACATACATATACTTGTATGTAAATGTAAACTATTTTTAAAGGAATCAATACAATGTAGGTTAATTATTTCATTTAAATTAAACCAAAAATTATGATAATTATTGTAGAAGAACATTTGAAATTAATTATTTATTTCAAGTGACAATTTTTTTAATAATGTTTTTTTTTTACATTCACTTTCATGTATATTAGTGGCGCCATTTTTTTAGAATAAATAAATAACTTTACAGTAAGACAATGTACAGCAATAAATATTTCCTAAGGGTATATTAATTCATGTAAATAAAAAAACTCATGATAATCTAACACAGAGAAATAGCATTCGGGTCAAGGGCATATACATAAGTGATAACAAATGGTGAGATGAAAATTTTGCTTTTTTGATATGTGCAAATACATAAATAAATAATGTATAAATATAAATATATCATTTGCAAATGAACTAAAACTTAATGACCTGATTAAAAAAAATACTCTCAAATGAAGATACTTATTTAAATATAAATTTTTCAAAATTGATAATTTCTCTTTTCAAAAATAGTTTTTAACACACGGTAAATAAAAGAACTTACCGAAAGTGCTCTATTTATTGAAATGCTACACAATTGGCTATACATATACCTAGAGACGTTTTAAAAACTAATAATTCGAAACTTTAACCCTTTTAAATACTATAAAAATTATAAAACAAATACTTATATTCACGTGTAATTTATTCAAAATAATGAAAAACTAGCTCTGCCATTACAGCAAATTAGTATACATGTTACTATTATATACCGTTCTGTCTATTTAAATTTTTAAATTAAATTTTACCTTTTTTTACTTTTAATAATTAACAATAAGTAAAATATTCCATTAAATGTAGGTAGGGGAGAGGGGGGCATAGTGGGGTAGCGGGGCATAGCGGAAATCTCTCATACAGGTCGAATCAATTGTCGTGCAAAAATTCAAATGTCTCGTTTTGATTGGTCGTCAGTCGGTGCGTGACCTTCATAAGTGAGACACGCCATTTCGACAGCCGTTTATGCTATATAAACAAAAGTGTTAAAAACAGTGTTTTCGGTAAAAAAATACGTGAAATTAAACAGCAATTGTTTTTCGAGTCTTATTGTATATTGTGGTGGTTATTATTTCGTTTTGTAGCACTGCTTTCTGGATTACATAATTAAACATACAACATTGTTTGTGAAAAAGGTAAGTTGGCATTAGTTTGTGTTTTGTTGAAAAAGTAACAGTGGGGCATAGTGGGGTATCGTTTAAAAGGTTCCCCGCTATGCCCCTTATGCAACTAAAGTAAATTATTTAAAGTCAAACAAATATCTTATTATTGATATTATTGATGCCAAATGTTGTTCTAAAAGATTATATTATTGATAATAAAGACTATTATGTTTGGAAGCTATTTTTCTTTTCGAATTTTTACTAATAATAAGGTACCCCACTTTACCCCCATATACGGGGCATAGCGGGGCAAATGGCATTTTATATTTATATATTCCCATATCGTAGAGTTCTTATCGTAATCGAGAAATATATATCCATAGTCATTCGCAATGAGTTAAACCATGATATTGAGTTAAAATTTGTTGTTTAATCATAATATTTTATCTTGTATGTATGCTTGAACCTTAAGTACCCCACTATGCCCCCCTCTCCCCTACATGTGTTCTAAATATAAATTAAAAACAATCTTTTCAAAACCAAATCTTTTTTTACAGTGTAAGTACTAGGCGTACAGCCTTAATTATTATAACCTAAATTATTATTTTTTTATAAGATTATTAAGTCGCATTTAATAAAAATCATTGTAGAAGAAATCTGATTTAAATCAAAGAAATCTTGCATTAAAATTCTATAATATACGATATAAAAATTAAAGTAGTAGGTACGTTTTAAATATTTTCCCAGGTAAATAAAATAGAGCACTGGCTATGTAACAGCCACCCTGTATACACCGGCCGGCGATGCTAGAGATCTAGGACGCGCCGGTATACGCGTCTAACACGCGGGCGGCCACTGACGACAGCCGACCTATTTCCTATCGCGGTTGGCCCCAATTCCTATTATCTCGAACACGGCTCAGACACACACACACACACGATCATTTGCGCGTTAGCTGCTTTTGTTAAATTTAAGTATGATCTACTTTTTTTTATTTCTCGTCGTCCAACTCCTCCGCAATATAGTTTGTGTCTAATCAAGGGAATATTATGGGCTTCCTTATTAAATTCATACGTTCAGGTAATGCGATATATCCGTATTTATATATGGGTAGGTATATAACCTAACTAAACCTACACTGTTTTTGTATTTTGGAAAATCAACAAATCGTAGCTGTCGGCAATAAATATCAAAGAACGTCGTAAACATATTCTTATATTTATTAGCATTTATATAATAATATGTATAGGTAGAACATTTAAACTATTTTATATTGCTGTAATAATTTAATTAAATCTTTATTTGACTGACTAATCGATTATTAAAGCATATGTGAAATTTTAACAAAAATAGTATTATTAACCTTTAGAGGACTGGGATTTCTGGGGGCATTTCGCCTTCAGAAAACTGGTACAAAAGATATCTTATATCATTGATTGATCATAGGTAAAGTGTCGATCACGATGTGAGCCAATATATTGGCTTTCCGACCCGAAAGAGAACAGCCCGTGTTAAAAATTTCAAATTCAAATAAATATTATTTTAAATAATAGGTACATAACCTTTTTATTATACAAATATACGTTTTCAATGTATTTTTCGACGCTGAATCTAAATCTGACGTCAAAAATACAGTAAACCCAAAAACAACTCCTATAATAGGATAAATTTTAATCTAAAAACCAGGACTGTGGAGTCGGAGTTTTAGTAATTTTGGGTGGAGTCGGAGTCGGTAAAATGGTACCGACTCCGACTCCTTTAATTAAATAATGGTTTTTACTTCTTTACACACTTAATAGTTTTTGTTCGTTTTGAATTTTGAAGTACAATGATTTGAAATTTTCAATTATGGCCGAAACCAAAATCACTCAAAAAAATTTTGCCCGAAAACAGAATTAAAAAAAAAAATTGTACAGTAAGGAGTCGGAGTTGGAGTCGAACATTACAAAAATTAAGGAGTCGGAGTCGTAGGTTTTTGTACCGACTCCACAGCCCTGCTAAAAACATAAATTGAAGATTTTCTGGTGTGCCAAAACAAAATATAGAGGTTAATAATGTAATCGCCCTTTAATAATATATTAATAACTAACTTAAAAAAGTCAATATCTGCCGAGCAAAATTACAATAATATATCATATTATCTCAAAGATCAAATCATAGGCTGACAATTTATTTATAGATTTTGCAATTTTAAAAACGAAACTTTGGTTGCGGTCTACGTGCACGGCGACTATAAACGGAGACTTGCATGAAATCAATCAAAACCATAGAAATACCGCACACACTAACTGTTTGTGACACAATATCAATTTTTGATATATCTACAATCAACGCAGACGCGTACCTCAACATTTTGATTAGAGAGAGATTATGAGAATTTTGTCTGGTTTCTTAGCCACTTCAAACTAAATATTTACATCGATAACAAATCTATAATAAAACAAATTGCATGATACGTGTTTCGATTTTTTGTAAAGTCATCATCAGGAGTCTAATAATACCGAATTCTTTAAAACATAACGCACTCTTAATTTCATTGCACATTATTAAAGGATATAGACAAATATTTTTTTTAACTTCATCGGGATTGACTTGTAAGCCACCTCCTATAAAAAAAATTTCAGTAATTTTAAAACGCTCTTTATTTGTAACTGTTGTAACCCGATATCGGGTACGACTCTGTGTCAATTTAATATCTACAAAAAGTGTATTTGTACATGACGTCACCGATCATTAAATAACAAGATTTCTCTTTCCATTCAATATTTCATAAAATTAATATCTATATACGTTTGCAATTAAAGCAATCTGACGTAAGTTAATGTATACACATTTTAACCTTGCATTTGAAAATTCTATAATGATTAAACATTTCATATTAATTAATTATTATCTATCCAAACTTAGAAAACATTATAAAAATATTCAATTTAATATTTAATTAACGTTAACCCTCTCATGCATGGTGTCCACAAACGAGGACATTTATATGAATTCCGTTTTCTTGGTTTTTGCTAACACAATTAATTATTTTATGCACAATGTTTACGTATGAGGTCATATTTAACTAACAAGGGAACCTTTTCAAGTCGAAAATTCGTATCGAGTTTAAAATTGGTATATAGTTAGAGGAGGTCAAGATACATAAGTAAGAAAAAAATTATCTTAGCTGCGGTAAAACGGTTTAAACGAGTGAAACACTCCTATGAAAATGTGCAAAATAATCATATTTTTTAAAATAACTAACGAAAATTTAAAAAAATCTACAATACAAAATTTTCATGATTTTTTATGCTCTTTCGAATGGCGATAGTTAAAATTCGTAAAAAACTAAACCGTTAATACCCCCCTCCTACCTACATTCCGTAGGTTTAATTTTTTCGAATTTTGACTATCGTCATTTGAAAGAGCATGAAAAATCATGAAAATTTTGTAATGTAGATTTTTTAAAATTTCATTAGTTTCAGTTATTTGAAAAAAAAAATTATTTTGGACATTTCTATAGGGGTGTTTCACCCCCTTAACCCGTTTTACCGCAGCTGTGATAGTTTTTTTTCTTACTTACAAAGATTAAACTCGATACGAATTTTCGATTTGAAAAGGTTCGCTTGTAAGTATTAAGTTAACAGTTGGCAGCATTGACTTATATATTTTCAGAAAAATTATTTATTTATTTATCAAAAATTTTTATCTTTTGTTAAAAATATATGCATAAAAGGGTTAAAATTAATTTTGTTTAAAAAAAAAACACAATATACATAAATCAACTTCCACTGTAAAAGTATGTATTGGAACTAGTTTAATTGATTAAGAATATAAAATAAATTAAAACAAACATAAAAATATAACGTATAAAAACAATTTAGCATCTTTCCCCTTCCTGCAGGTGTCCAATAAATTAACTCTGATAATTTATTACAAGTTTAACCATATCCTAAGTTAAATCTCAACTGTTCACTAGTGTTTTGTTTTGAAGATTCATAACCGCAGAGAGAACACAAAAATGTTATTAATCTATGTATGTTGCTGATACATCGGATGGAATGAGTCACTGATATTTTGGTACAAACAAGTCATATAATAATCATGTAAATATGCAAAGGCTTGCTGTGATATACAAGATATGTATTATACAAAACATAAACGACTACTTCAAAACGCTTCGTGAACGTCAATCATTTCCACACAAAAATTAAACGAATTTTTTTTTATAGATTAATATCGAGTGAAAAATGTATCTGCTAATTATAAGAAGGATCTTTTTTTTTGTTATCGTTATGACTATGACTAACAAGGGAACCTTTTCAAGTGAAAAATTCGTATC
This sequence comes from Sialis lutaria, assembly GCA_949319165.1. Lineage (NCBI taxonomy): Eukaryota > Metazoa > Arthropoda > Insecta > Megaloptera > Sialidae > Sialis > Sialis lutaria. Next base: position 8,612,560 of record OX439241.1, read on the forward strand.
GAGTTTAAACTTTGAATATATTTAGTGGAGGTCAAGGAAAGTAAGAAAAAAATATCTTAGCTGCGGTAAAACGGTTTAAGGGGGGTGAAACACCCCTATGAAAATGTGCAGAATAATCATATTTTTTCAAATAATTCTAAAACTAATGAAAATTTTGAGGTTTTTTTTAAATTTTCATTAGAATTATTTGAAAAAATATTATTATTCTGCACATTTTCATAGGGATGTTTCACCCCCTTAAACCGTTTTACCGCAGCTAAGATAATTTTTTTCTTGCTTACCTTAACCTTCCTTACCTATATACAAAGTTTAAACTCGATACGAATTTTCGACTTGAAAAGGTTCCCTTGTATGTTTGTTCGTCGATCATTATGCCTTTTTGTCTTCTATATGTGCCCTAATGTGAAAATGTTTGTTTAATATATTCAATCAAAAAGAAATTGTAATACCATGCAAGTATTTGTAAACAAAAAATAAAGAAGTAAAGCTGGATAGCACCTCAGGAATTCTAAAGCTGAAAAAGGGTTTAGGCAATTATTAAGAAAAAAGTTAAGCTAAAAAAATTGTCAAAACCCTCACGTGGGTGTTGCCGCGTAACCCACTTGATAGACACAACTCAAAAAAATACCCTTGCCGTTAAAGATGGTTGCAATATTTATTTTTTAGCGATGATACCAATTTTTAAGATTTTATGATAATGAACGTATGACGTATGTCATATATCTGTACAATTTTAAGTTTAAGTGAAACTAAAGTATCACTTTGACTACCACCTAAATTTAGGTGATACTTAACGACTTAAGGATCACTTGTCTTAAAACGTTGGTGCAACGATTTAAAATTTCTATGTGTTCCACAATCACTAAGTTTAAGCGGTGAGATCGGCCATTAATAATGTATACATAGAGGTATTATCAACGGCCTATCATTTATGGAGACACTATATACACATTGCAATCCACATTTAACAACATTAATTTTCCAAAACTTATAAATAATGATACTTTATTAGATACAAGCATTTAACAAAGTGAGTGGGCATCTAACGTTATCAATAATAAATCCAACATTACATACTTAATTACGGAAGGAATTACAAAATTAAATTAATTATTAATTCGCGTCTATAATCAAGTCAATTAATTTCTCGCAAATTCACAACAAGTGTATTTGCCTGTATTTATCCAATAAAATACAATTTGATAACTAACTATTCATCCCTACATTATTATATTTGCTAATTATCTATCCCATCCTCCAGAATATTTTTGGATACATCTTACATCTTCAAAATCAATACAGACGCCGAAGTCGATGTCGTCATGGTGACAAATTAAAACGTGATCATTTTGTACTTCATACAGGGATTACTGGTTATATCCATAGGTTGTTTATACAGGGTGGGTCAGTATCGATATATTTTATTATTATTAAAAGAGGGTTGTCCATGAGACCCATCTGCACCTTCAAACAGTATGATTACTTTTTTTCCTTTTTTTATTTTTTTAATGTATTTTATTTTTTCTCCCTGAACCTAATTAATTTCAATTCTATTTAGGCATAGACATGAGGATACTAAAAAAAAGTTTGTTTTAAAATTATATTCAAGATGTTATTGGAACAATATTTACAAAAATATATATTGAGGATTCAATGAAAAAAGAAATATTTTTTGGACATTATTATGAAAACACATTTTCGGCATAATATATTCTTGCGTTTTGGTGTGGCAGTAGCTTAAACTATGCAGCACCTAAATATTTATGTAGAATTTAATTATTATATACTGGGTGTCCGTTGAAACCGTTTTTTTTTCTTCAAATTAACTCCTAAATGATTTTAAAAAATACCGCACCATTTTTTATATAGATAGATATTTTCAACAGGAATTAAAGATAGAAATATATGAGCCATTCAATACAAAAAAGATATTCAAAATTCAAACCATACTGTATACTTCCTATATAATTTTATAATGTAAATTTTTATTAAAACATTCGAATTTTGTATCTATCTCTAAAAAGAAAAAAGATATCGAATAAATACGAAGTATTGGTTCACCCCCTGTATATGTATACATCTATACGTAATATTTAACTATAGATAAACAATTTTACTTAACAACAATAATAAAGACTTTAAGTCTACACTTGTTAGCAACTACATACTTATTAGCATCTTGCAGACATGTTTTAATGTGTACATGTGGCTTATCGCTAAATGGATTTGGTTATTAAAGTATAAACAATTAATCTTTTTAATTATAATAATTTCCGAGTTCAAAACGTTCATTTTGTATAGTTAAAGTTAATTTATTTGAATTAGAAACTAAAATTCATAAATTTTTAATAAAATTGCAACATTATCGATTGAATTTTTTTTAATGAAAAATGATAATATCAGTAAAACTGTAATTATAAATATTACTACATAAAAGCGAATTTTTTTATAAAAACTCGCAGAACAAGGGTGTGCCCCACGCATTTATAATACAATTGAACATGATTTTAATTAATTTATTAGAAAAAATATATATATTTGCAAATTCAAATTCATTAAAAAAATATATATAAAAGTTATGTTTGTTTTTTTTTTTTATTAGGAATTATTCACAATTGGTTTATCTTTTAAAGGCCCTGATGACATCCACTATATTATGTGACGAAATGTTGTCCGAGATAACAACTATACCCAGATAAAAAAATAATAAATAAATAAATACTCAATAAATGAAATTGTGAGTAAACCATTAAAAAAAGCCTTCAAACAAATTTCATCACAATCCGTTCATATACACTACTAATTTATATGTTGAAAGCACAACAATAAATAAAACAAGATTAGCAACAGTAGCAACAACACGAAAAGTGTTTATTGAGCATATAAGCTCTATTTAACGAATATATTATCATTGTATCGAAGGGTTTGTAGCAAAAGAGAACCATACGTTTATCATAATAACGTTACATCGCTGTTACTACGGCGTGGGTTGTTTTCAATCAAGCAGCCTATATAAGGGATCTGTTTACATTACAACATCTTATTATTCCACAGTAAGTCTATAAATAACACAATAATATATGTGCAGTGGTGCTACATTATTGGCAAAACGAAATTTGTGATAATATACATTTGTAGTAAAAATATTGATCAAGTTTCTCGTATGACTACGTTATGTGAATATCTATTTTAAGAGATGTGTAGGCATTTATACTTGTATTCAAGCATTGAAGCTTTTGCTATGAATTTCAATGAGTTTTTTTTCGTTTTGGTCGTTATTTACAAAATCTTACTTTGAAAATATCTACTGCAATTTATAAAGATACATTGACCAAATTAATATTGCTTCGACAAGAAATATATACAGTGGTGCCTCGCATAACGAACTAAATTCGTTACGGGAGCAAGTTCGTTATGCGAAAAGTTCGTTATGTGAAACGCGTTTTTCCATAACAATACATGTTACAATTTTTAATTCGTTCTGTAGCATAAAATATGGTATACTGTAACATAAAAAAAATTGTACACACGTTTTTATTTTTTAGTCAGACTCTGATTTAGAAGAGTCTACCGAGGTTTGCAGGATCAAATCCTAACACATAAAATTACATTTATTAAAACAAACATGTGTGTGAGTTAAGCGCAGAAAAGAACGATTGACGCGTGTTGATGCATGTTCGTACAAGTTTGAGCATCGACTGCGTGCGGCCTTGGAAGTTCGGGTGACTTCGTGATACGTGGAAGCGTTCGGGCGGCAAAATGATATACGATGCAGTTCGTTGAGTGAAGCGAGGTTCGTTGAGTGAGTCGCGTAATGAACGAACAGAAAGTTCGTTATGCGAGGCGTTCGTTGTGCAAGGCATCACTGTATCTATTTTTAATCAATATTATCTCCTAAGATTCATTATTATAATTAACATTTAAAATACTAGAAAACAAACCCGAGAATATTTAAAAAGTCCGGTTAGTATAACTATTCTGATTTGATTTGAATAACGTTGTCAATCCAATATGCCGAACGCTCTTAGATTGTGAATTACCTTTTTCGTTACAACCCCCTTGAAATTGGTATCAAATAAAAGGATTTTACGAGCTTTACCTGATAGTAGGTATGTTAGTTAGTCAGCCAGAAAGATTTTTTTAAACAAGCTTTTATTAAAAATGCACTAAACATTAATAAATTAATTTTCAACTATCACAAAATTTTCAGATTTGTATGACTAAAACCAATAAAATAGGGGGCTTATGAAGGCAAATGTATAGCTTTTGTAAAATAATAAATTAATTATGGATTTCAGAAAGAAGAAACCCCACGATTTTATTGGTTTTAGTCATACACACCTGAAAATTTGTTTTTATTTTTAGTGCATCTTGTTTTTAAGAAAAACATTTTATTTATTTATTTGTATTGATTTTACTGCGCGTTATAATACTAACGTAGTAATAAAACTGAAAATTACAATCGCAAATGTTTATAATCAAAAACAAATTTTTGATTACCGTTTAAAAGAATTAAAATACTGTTTTTCCCTGCACTCTTTTAGTCCTAAAATATAGCGCCACTGCCATATGTATAGTTGTTGAATTTTTGTGGAGCTTCTTCAATAATAAAATCGGCACGTCTTTTTTTCATGCAGATTGCTTTCAATGACAATGTGTGTTCATTCCTTACAAATCGTATTAAGTTGGTAAATGTATAGAATTCTGTAACTGCGGAAAATTTCAATGATACTGCCACCACCAATAAGTTTGCGTAGATATGTTATAAACGAATAAATAAGTCTATAATAGACCCGTATTGAAAGTAATCTAAAATTAGATATTGACTCGATAAATATATTTATCAGATAATATATAAAAAAAAACACTGAAGATATTAAAATGTACATTTTTTTAAAATACGTAATAAAAATTGTATGCAATATAGGGTAAAACTATACAATACGCCCCAGTTGACAAAACGCCCCATAGTCCTAGCACTCACACAAACATAGCTATCCTAGAACTTTTAATGCCCATGCTTGCACAACAGTCGTCGGTAACATGGCTGACATCCACGCGTCTCTGTCTTTACTGTTTTAAGAAATATTAAAATATATTGGTTTTTGGCGTTTTGACAATTTGTGGTAAGTTTCAAAAAAATTAATATACTTGAAATACTTTATTTTTTGTGTTAAACTCACTCACACCATGGTAAAATAGATAAAATTACCTACATATTTAGATTTTGTCGAGCGTCATAACTTAAATGAATAAAAATTATGATAAGGGCATTTTGTAACACGAGTGAGGCATATTACCCAACGGTTGCATTACAAAACGCCCCACCGAAGGGTTTAGAAAAACATTTTTTTCACCAATTTGTTTTGTTCCTAATTAGATAACCCAGTGCCATTTTGTACTTGAAAGACCAAAGTTTAATTTTTAATAAAGACTTTTCAAATACATTCCATGATTTTTTTTTTATCATGGTTTAAAAAAAAGTGGGGCGTATTGTATAGTTTTACCCTATATGCATGTACCAAATTTTATTAATTAATACATTATAATATCTTTGGCACCGTCAGTTCTGTAAGTAAAATAATTTATTTCCCCCTCTTGGAAAAGTAATTTTTCATAATCAAGACATCGTTAAAAAATTATAATCAAGGTTAAACCCATTATAAAATTCTGCGTAAAAATTATCTCATATCTTTTACATATGTCTTATTTACCATAGCATCCATTAAATTAAATAGCACTCAATAATTTGTTAATTTAAGATTTTAAACAAAAATGACTTCTATAATATTTTTTTATATTAATTATAACTACAACAATACAATCATTTCCCCGCTTCCTAAATATAACAATTATAAATAATACCTTAAATAATTAAGGATGCGTGTAGTAAAAAAATGTAATTAGTACTTCACATAATAAAAAATTACTACGCAGTATATTACAATGGAAAAAGAAAAAAACACGCATTATTTTGTACATGTAAACAAGGAACATGTCCCTTTACACATACACACACACAGAAACACCTGCCCTTGGACAACACACACACAGACAAACAACCAGTGGCGGGTCGTGATAAACAAATAAGTATGCAGGCTTATAATGCAGTGTGAAAGATACGTTTTTTTTTTCTATCACTATAAACTGTACAGATCGAAGTAAGATAAAATATAATTTCAATGTTTCATAATATAAGGTGGGTGGATCATGGAAGGCCATGCTCCTTGTAAGGCCAATTATTAAAAAGTCGTAGTTATGCCATGCGATGACAAATTCCTTCTACTCACACTAACATCCATCGAACTCGAGAACACAGACGCGGCGGCGAGTCACTCAGGCCGCTATTTTGTCTGTGCCGTCCCATCCTTTATTGAGGTTGAAATTATAATACGCGCTCAAAGCAAAACGTAACTTTTCAAGTAAATAAACTATTATTTTCTTTTTAATTTTTTTAATGAAAGTCCTTTTTATGTGGTTAGCTATTAAGCAGATATTTTGATTTCACAACGTTAGTATTAAGTTAAAACTTTATATTGGCCTTGTAAGGAGCCGTGTTCTTTGCAAGGCCATTTGGAAGAGTTTAATAAAAATTAGAATTAATAAATGATCATTAACTATGTATTAAAAAAATGTTTTATAAGTTACGTAATAAAACAAAGTGTTACTTAATATTTTGTTTGTTTCATTTATCCAGTAAATAAAGGAATAATAACTGTTTATTCCTTAAGGTGGCCTTCTATGGTCAACCCACCTTAAATATTTTCAATTATCAAAATATATATTAAAAATAATATGAATAAAATAATGTGAAAAGATTCAAACAAATTTTTACTTTAATACAAATATTTTTGTGTATCATAAAAAGAAATTTAAAAAGCTGCTTTCAGACATAAAATACTGTACAGAGTGCCAAGTAATTGAAAGATTTTCTTGATTCAATAAATTATTTTCTGTTAGATCGTTTTTTTTTTTGTAAATATTTCAAATAGTCCTTTTCAGAAAACTAAAAAAAAACTCCGATATACATACTAAAAAAGTCATTTTAATGACTTGGCAAATAAGAAGCGTTTCTGCGCTTTTTACAACCTTGCCATGCATGACTAATGCATGTCATCATTTTAAACGCTTCTTACATTAAATAACTCAAATAAAGAAATGCAATATTTGATTATATTAAAATCAATAATTTATTTTTAAATCATATCACATCTCCTAAACACGAACCGCCATTGCTTGCAAACATAAACACAAAAGGACTCTTCCAATAAGGATGAAGGGAACACACACACATACATACAAACACACAGACTGTATTTAATGGGAAAGTGGAGGGAGGGGCACAGGAATGAGACAGTTCGGAAGATATACGCGTCAGCTGTTCGGCCCACGGCCACTGCTCTGACCCAAGGTCAAGCTGGCCCCGCGACTATCACACAACGCGAGATTTAAAATATATTAAAAACACTTTCTCGTTCAGAGCGAAAACTTTGCTACAACGTATCCTTGCAGTTTATTAACTTGTGAAAAGCTTCTATACAGATGTCGTGCTAAATTATATAATACAAAAATTAATTGTTATCGTATATACAGGGTGTCCAAGATAAGCGTGAAATGCATGGGAATATTCTAAACGGTAAGAGATACAGATGTGGTTAAATGAGATGAATTATTTGTAAGAAAGGGATGAGTATTACTACATCAAAAAATATAAATAATTTTATGTGGTTGAGGCTGTATACCCAAAAAAACTGAAAATTCGAAATTTCTTTAAATGGCTATAACTTTTTTGGCAAAGTAGATAGGTACTTTTTGTTTGTGGTTTCTTAAAGCACTTTTTTGTAGAATTGATTGGTGAATTTAGAATTTTTATATCACTTTTAGTTTCCGAGTTACAAGCCCTAACTTTAGTTTTTCTTATACCGTTAAGTTGGCTATAGCATATTTGAACGTGTTTTTTACTCTACTTTACAAGGATATGTCACATGTCATACTTATTATTGAAAAAAAGTAAGAACCTTTTTTTTGTTAGCAGCCCATAAGAAAAACTATGTATATGACCCTGTATATGTAATATTTAGCTTATATCAATAATGATTTGTTAATATCGTACACACAAATTTTACTAATAATAGGTTATTTCATATAAACAAATATGATAAAAAAAATCTATATTTACATTAGAAAAAATTATTGAGCACGTTATCATTATTTTAAACTAAGTGGATGCCAATTATAAAGATTCGATGAAATTCTAGATAATGGAACAATAATTAATACATTATGTACCTATTTTATAAAATTTAAAGAAAGTCAGGGTTTAATGACACGATAATAAAGTTAAACTACCCTTAATATCGATCAATACAGATTTTAATTACTAAATTACCGCGTCATTTCTACATAACAGCAATATAGAACCACGTTCTTGCAACTGATTGCGACGTAAACACGTATACCAAAACAATTATAACAAATAATCAATGTTACACAAATGTCAGCACATAATAATTATTTGGTTTGAAATGTTTAAAAAAATCAATTTAGTTCTTGCAAGTTTAAATAGTAAAATTTAAATTGCATTTATAATAATAAATAGTAAGCGAGCATGGAGGTTGGGTGTAGTCTTTAAAGGGTGGGCGGTAAGAGGGGATCGACTATATGTAACAGCATGTAATGATGAAAGTTCAGAATCAAATTTTTATATAAAAATATTAAAATTTTGAAATGGAACATAGGAAAAATTTAATCGTTGTGAGATAATTCATCAAAATTTAAGTCAGTATTTATTTTAATATTAAGTATATTACTTAAATAATTGGAGCTGTATCCTGGACTCTATTTATTTTTTTATTTTTCGAAATTTTACACAGGTCCTTAAGAAAACCTTTACTATCTAACATAGATTTATTTATAACTTAAAAACGGAGTAGGAGGAAAATTTTGTAAAAAAAAATCAAATTTTTAAAAATTTCTAACTGAATGAACGATTTTCCTATTTATTAAGTTTTTAGAAAATTAATTCATTTAATTCGTTAATTAAGGGTACAGTAGAACACCGTTATTATCCGCCGGTTGGAGCAATCAAACAATACTGTCACCTTGTCTTTTTCCCCATTTATAAGTTTTCCCCCTTATAAAAAAATAAAAACGTGTACTTTGACAGAAGTTTTTATTACTGTGTGCGGTTATTAAGCAAATTAAAAATTGTCACTTCTGTATGAAAAGTAGAATGCGCAGACGCAGGCATGGCGAACATTGCTATGATTGGTCAACAAAAAATCAAGAGAAGGTGGTGGTAAACAATCGAACAATAATGATGTTAAGGGTTGGACTATAACGATAAACGGACAGTATCGATGTGGACAATAATGTATTTAAAAAATCTGAATACGTAATTAATAAATTAAGGAAATAAGAAGTATATATAACTTTATAATAAATAAAATGTTTTGAACTAAAAATAAATGTTTTTGAATTATCTTTTTTAAATAGAAAATTAAAGTGTGAAGGATATAAATTTTCTAATAGTAATTTATTAACCAATACAACATCTAATAACATTGTCGATTGACTTGACATATGACATAACATGTGGTGTTTCAAATTGAAAAAAAAAAACACTAACATGTTTTTATAAATTCATTATCACGTGAATATCTTAGACAAAAAATATATCCACAAATGTTAATTCAAATATGCATATAGAAAGAATAAACATATTTAAATAAAGTTGAAAAATAATTTTGGTTGTTTGAAACATATTCACAGTCATTACAGAGAATGAACTAAATTTCTACTTTTTATCCGTTTTTGTTGCACACGTTTCGTCACACATTGCTGTGAACGTTTTCAAGGTTTTCAGAAAGTACGTTGCGTGACAAAATTCCAATATAAAAAGAGATTTATCTTAATTCAGAGGAAAATCAACTCGATTATTTCATATTGGGTAATGTTTGTATAGTTTTTCATAGAAATGATTAAAATTGTAAGTAAAACTTTTTGGAGATAATTATTTTTAATTTCGTAACTTATACCACCATTTTATTAACGTGCACATTTATAATGAAATAGCTAAAAAGACTACATAATTAAATTTAAAAATCGAATTTTTATGCAAACTCGCCAAATACGGATTTTTTTTTTGGTTAGTTGAGGACAGATCGGTATTAGGAAAAAATTGTAATGTGTGTTGAAATTTTAATATGAAAATATAGTATAAACTGCCAAATTTAAGTAATTTTAAAATGAATTCAATTGATTGAAAAAAGCCTTAATGCCGTACCGCACTATTTTTATTTATTGTTAAACTTTTGATGTATGTGGCAAATAAATTATAAAAATAATTATTAATTAAAAATAGTATAAACATGCAGTTTAATTAGTAAATCTTACAAATCAGAAAAAAAATCCACCAGAAAAAAGCACATCGACTTTCACACGAAAAGCACAAACAAACAAAGTACAAGTAAGTATCTTTTAGACTACAATCTAGTTCCGGTATACAAATGCACCAGCGTTCAGCAGGATGCAGCCAGCAAAGCACCCGCGACGATACCATTGCAAGAAGAACACCACAACAAACAACCACAACCACCGCGACCGGCTGGCCGGCGCTCTCATGTCGCTAGACGTGGCCTTGGAATTATGATACACCGCGTTTATAACATTTCTGGATCAGCGGTGAAGTTCAGCCACATTCACACAGCCGTATGTTGTTGTATACAACAAAACCTACAAACGACGCTCACCACTTGTTTATTATTGTATAATATGGCGTGTGTATGACTGTGCAGTTTTTGGTATAGGTACCTACTCGGTTGTGCGGCTGTTGTGACGTCATTGCCAATCAGTATTATTAACCTTTTGTATATTTTAATTAAATTATGTTAACCTTATATTAATCATTTTTAACTATCAAATAATGCTTATTTTACCGGCTCTAAAAGTCGAATGAAATTTTTTGTTAACTCTATCATGCATATACATACATTTTTTGTCAGAAGACCATTTCGTGCAGTCTAAATAATTTATTAATAAATTTAGAAGAAATATTGAACATTGTTTACAACTAGCAATTTAGTTAAATACATATTGTCTTCATACGTTGACATCATGCATTAAAAGATTAAGTTATGTTAGTAAGAACTAATCGTAAGAAATACCAATTTATATAAATTTCCTCATTTATGGACACCATGCATGAGATGGTTCAGTTAAAGTAAAGAATTTCACTTGAAAAGATATAAACGATTAAAATTGTATATTACATAAATTCATTACATTTTAATTTTTTGAATGCATACGGAAAATCAATACCTACAAATATAATTTTAGGTTAGTTGACGAATATTTTAAGTAAGTATAATAATCGCGATTTTTTTATATAGTAGGTATTTAATGAAAATACGTGGGGATTGGCTTAGTGAAACACCGAAAATTTCATGGTGGCTTGTGGCATAACAAAACTTTTTTTAAAATCATAAAATTTAAATTTAAAAATAAGTAATTGCAATATTTATTGTGATAAATACACAAACAAATGCAAACTTCGCCTGGATCCGACAACATTAAGATTTTGCAGTACTAAATATATTCCCAGTCTTACGAGTAGAAAGAAATAACAATTCTAATGTTTTTGATTGAATTTATATTATGTACAATGATTTTAAAGCAGGTGCAAGCAGTACAGTAGGTATCAAAAAGTTGCTATTATATTAATAGGTAATTATAAAAAAAAGTGGATTGGAACAAGCCCTTAAATCTGACACTAGATGGAAGCCGATTGCTAATTGGTTATAGGTAATAACTAACAATTCGTAATTACTGAATATATACAGTGCATCTCTCACTAACTAATTAAAGTAAATACTAAACGTCGGTAAACTTGGCAACATTGCATCAAGATGTGTGGCAACATACACACTTTTAAAATAATAAGTGTTGATTCCGCATTTGTGTACAATTTACTTATCTAAAGTAAATATGCACAATAATCTAGAAAAATACCCAAAGAACACCACTTACATTATTAGTTAGCATTAATTAAATATCTCATAAAATACTATATCAAAAATAAAAAACAATTGCAAAGGTCTCATGATTTCTAATAGGTGAACATGAACTTGGTACTAGTTTCTTACATTCAACTATCATTCATTGCACGTTGCAAATTCTTAGTTCTCAAAAAGCATTGAAAATACTCACTTTATTATTCTGCATTAATAATTGATAGGTATATGTACGTCAAAAATACAAATTATTAATGCATTACTTGTGTTTCAAGCACAGAAATATACTACTGAAGGAACATAATTGAGAATACGCCAACGTTTCGTCACATTTCCATAATAAAACCTTTAGTTTCAAACACATTAATTTTTATTTAAAAAATTTACAAAATTCGATTTTTTCATTAGAATCATATCATTGGTGGTATAAAATACACATTAAATCAAATGATAAAGTTGATTATATTAATAACTAAGAAAAAAACTATTTTTAAAATAAAAGAGAACAAATATCTATTATAAAATAAATATGCATCTCTATTTTTTTCTACACTTTTAAAATACATAAATAAATAATCACTTGAATTTAATTTTAAAAATTCATCGTGATTTAAATCAATGCATGCATCCCTAGTTTTGAAAAAATATATATATATACGAGTAAAGGCACAGTGCTCGTTACATAAATGGTAGCTAAAATATTATATGCATAGGTATTCAAATAATAATAAATAAACGTATTTATTTCAGAACGTTTTACGATTGAAAATAAAATAATGTTCTGTAGATGCCTACTTATACATAGTATGTCGCTATTTATGAAAATGAGTAATTATTGTATTTATAAAAGTCACTTTTATTTATGGCAATTCCAGAATTCAATACCTACCATACAATAATAAAATAATAACCAATGTTGAATCCAGATAGAGAATTTGAAAATTCTCTTTATAAAAATTAGTCTCAGGGGGATGAACATTTCTACTGCATTTATATTGGAATATAAAAAAAGTATTATATTCCAACCGAGGATTCAACACTGACAATAAAAAAAATGATAAAAAGTAAATAATATTGTAAATAAATAATAATAAAAAAATAAAGAATCATTTACCCTATTACTTACTGAACAAATAAAAAAAATAATCCAAATACGAAAAACAAATTTTTAAATCACAAATAATCACAAAACAAAATCAACATCAAAATTAAATAAACATAATACACAGTAATTTATCACAGACACACGATATATTTATTATTTCGAATATAATATGTAAACCCATACTAATGATGATGCATATTATAATGATAACTATGCATTTACAGACACCGAACAATTTTAAAATTTAATTTAACTAAACTGTCACGTACAATGCACTAAAAATTAATTAAAAAACTGTTTTAAATAGAACCAGAACAATTTTTGCATGTGATATATAACAACTATTACAAAATACACATTTATTTATAACATTGGAAGAAACAATCTAGAATTAAATATTTCAAACCGTAATTAAACAATTTATACATAGAGACCGTCCAAATAATTATTTTTATATAGATATTCAGATTTAAATATTGAAATACGTAAAATAATATAATTATCTTAATTAAATTACCCTTATAATAAACGAGAACGCTTATTTCATAAAATTATATTGACAACAATCACAACAATGACATATATGAATTTTCAAACATAGAAACATACATGCAACAATGTAATATTACGGAATAATCTTGATTTAACCGAAACCGGCGATATAAACGACAGCGATTGTATTGTTGTAGAGTTGTACGCGTAAATCGGACATTTGGTAAGATCTGGTGGCGCACAACATTCAAACGCAAAAACTGTTCGGCAACTAAAGCAAATGCAGTCAGCTCACGACTGTGGCAGCACTGCTTATCAGCTGGGGCTCGTAGCGCCGTCCGACCGAGCGGTTTAAGACTGCATCACATTGAACAAATTATAACAATTCAACAATTATATTGTTGCTGTACTTTGATACTCATTGTTAGATTTTAAAATATAAATTTTGGCTCAACAATGCAGTATATTTAAAAAATACATATTTCATTTGTAATATTAAAAAAAAACTAACCAACTAACCATACTTAAGACTTATTTGTAAACGTGTTTAATTAATTTTTGTAAAAATTGCTTGTTCTTGAACATTTTTTGGTACTTGTCAATTATGGTCCCAATTTTTGAAAAAACTAAAATCACTAAGAACGAACCAGAATTCATGCGTAGATAGGCATGTCATGATGAAATTAGCGCCAATGTGACAAAAGTTTGCACTATTAATTTTAAAACGACAATTAAATTTTTAAATAATAATTTGGTAGGAAGTGAAATATATATAACCCTACTAACCCACCTAACCCCTAACCGTATTAATAACCTACCCTAAGTAAACAACACGATTCGCCCCAAAATTATAATAATTACCTTAATTACCTATTTAAAAATATTGAAATTAATAGTACAAACTTTAGTCACATTGGCGCTGATTTCATCATACGGTATATATAATACATGACATTTACCTATCTATAGACGAATTTTGTTTCGTTCCTAGTGATTTTAGTTTTTTCAAAAATTGGGACCATAATTGACAAGTACCCATTTTTTTGTACTTACGCACGCACAGTCACAAAAATAGGAACTCGCAAATAACATAGACTATACTAAAGAGTAGATATAATATTATGTTTACATAAATACGTAATTGGTAAATTAGCTATTCTTGGTTAGGAAGTTTGTACTATTTTTGTTACTACTCCTAATTTCTGGTGGCGAAGCTGGGGATAATAAACATTTTCCCATGTGCGTCTAATCTTTATTAAAGAATAACAAGCCGCGGTACTCATTTGCCTCTTGTTACTGACGCCTCATATCATACCTACAGTGCAGTACATAAATATATGAAATATAAATAGCGCAGTGTCTATACGTATAAATAAGATTTATATTTTAACATAATTTTACGACTAAGCTTGTATAATTTATTTATATTAAAAACCATTTGGAAACTTAATTGTTAAAATTAGAGTGTTTGGCAAATTGTTGAAGGTAAAAATAAATTTGATCAATTTTTATTTTGAGAAGCGAATACTGAAAAGGTTTCAACAATAAAAATAGAAAGTTGATCGAATACCTACTAAAAAATGCAAAGGACATATATCTTTATAATGCTAATTCTGCAAAGAGAATTTTTTACTACAAAAACTGTATTGATCTTTTTTAATGCTCTACAAAAAAAAATCTGTACAATTTTTACGTAAAATGTATCGTTCTTCAGATATTTAAAGAAAAACAACGAATTTTGGAATTTGATTATTTTAATTAGAGACCAACTATTAGCCAAATTGAACTAACAAACCAAGTTTCATTAAAATATGTTGTTAAGTGGTTCATAAGTTTTGAGGAAGCAAAATTTATTTGAGAAAATTCATGATTAACGCCCAAAATTGCACATTCTGCGTCCCGTAAGTCAGAACCCAAAAAAATTATGTAATATATTGTTCTCTATGGGTCGGGACTTACGGAACAATCTGTAGATAGTTATATCCGGCATTCTAAGAAATTTATGTACAGGTAGAGCACAAAATCATATTAGTTTTCTTGCAATTTTTTTATTTCCAGTCGTGGGGTGCATATTGACAGTATTTTCATATTTGGATGACAATTTCCAAAACAATTTTTAAGTATGTAAGAAATTTATAATTAATAAATTAATTAACAGATATTATATTTTTAATTGTATACAATGAATATATTTAATAAACAAAGATATAATAGTGTTAATTAATTATGGAACTAACTATATGTAAGATATTTTGGTATCTAAATGGTTAAACATATTAAATTCTGTTTATTATTAGATTTTTTTCGTTAAATTCACTTCCACGATTTGGCACTGAACAGTGAAATTAGGTGAAGGTTGGTACAAGTGACGCTGAACACAAACAGTGTTGCCACTTCTACGAAGCTCATGCGCATTTCGGGGATTCCGACAATGTTAATGTCACGGGGGTCCAACTGTTACCGACTGAGAATGAGGAAATTTTTCTTTATGTAAACGTCGTTTTTAGTAAGGTTCAACAGGTGCTAGATGGCAGCACTAGTATTAAAAAGTCATACCATGGTGAGCGAGCGGTGAGGGGAACATTTCAAAATCAATGTCGCCATTTGTAATGTTGTTGTAAATGTATTTGTGTTAAAAACTATTTTAACTGTGTTTCGACAGTATATTCTGTGGTTTCGACTTTAAATTGAATAAGTATGTCTGATCAGTTTAGTGCTAATAAAAATAAACATTTATGCTAACAATAAGTGTGTATAATTAATCAAGAACGAATTGGAGTAAAATGTCATACATTACGTCGTAATTTGGATATCAGTAAGTAAAACTTTATTTTGAATTTTAATTGATTATGTAGATTATGTATATTGAAATAAAAAAAAATACATAAGTTGAAAATAACTGAATTTCATTGAAATAGTTTTATATTTAATTTAATATGATTGTTTTTTATGTATGAAGCATAAAGATTTAGGGGCACGAAACAAAAAAGTAAAAGAAATAAAACAAATAAGATAGTTTATGTTGCAAATAAATTCCACAAATTAAAATTAAAATGATTTTTACCATTATTTTGTATATACATATAATCATAAAAAAAATCATTGTTTGATTACAGTGCCACCCGCTGAATTTGTGAAGATGATAAATGATCTGTTCGACAATATAAACTGCAGAGAAAAGACTCCAAAGTGGCAGAATGTTCTATCTTGTTTTGTTACAGAAGAATCCGAACATTGAAGGTATGTTAACATAAAATAATACACTCATCGCTTGATTAACTGACCTTTGATTTACCGGCAGCTTGAATGACCGACGTGCCAAACGCGCGATTTGCCGACCTTCTCAATCCCCTCCACAATACTACCGTGATTGCTATCTCTGCGCGTAATTTAAATTCACCAATCAACGTTGAGGTTGCACGGTGGTGGGGGTCCCTCTCGACATCGGCAATTCAAACGGTTCAATTACCAACTATGTCGGTTAATCAAGCGGTGAGTGTATATTGAAATAATAGATATTTCTTATAAAAACATTTTAAAACAACAATATTTATGATTCACAGGATCTTCTAAATTGGAGTTTTAACCGGAATGACAGTTCCTATCGATCACTTTCAATCAAGGGATGGTGGGCAACGATTCAAGCTGTGAAGAACGTTTGGCAAGAGATTAAATCGTCAGGTGTCAGGATAATGAAAACGCCTTAATCAGGACCCATCAGAATGATGTACCGGACAACAATAATTCTGAGAAAACTATAATATCTGGACCAGTATTATTAGTAAAGACAGACATTGTATGTGTGCATTCTGTACACAATGCTTGTTACCAAGATTAAGCACATTTTATTATCTCATTTGATATTTCGCTTTCAATGTTGATTAAAATCTGAACAATATCCAGTTTTGATTAAATCTGATTTCCATTAAATCTTTTTGTGGCCTAATCACATAATGAAGATTTTTATGACTTATTTTTTAGGTATACATTTAATGTAGTTGTAATTTAAAAAAGATTAACATTTATCAATTAAATGAATATCGAAAAAGTCACTGTTAGTAAATAATTTCTAAAATATCAAATTAGCAAATGCAAATTGTTTGAAATCTTGAATTTTATGTAAGATATAAAATGAAATATTGAATAAGAAACAATGCAGTTGTAGTTGTTACTTAATTTGTATGAATATTAAATTTTTTTATTAAGATATTCCTTGGCAAATTAAGAAATTGAAGAGTACGTCCAAATTTTGTAAATAAATAACAGAAGAGTAAAAGAAGCTCCAAATAAAATCCTCAAATGATATATAATACCTGCGAGCAAAAGATATCAAAATAAAATAAATGTATTTAACAATGCAACTACAGAAATTGTACTCGCAATGTTTTCAGAATTTTGAATGGAACTTCTTCTGTTATTTATTTATAAAATCTGAGTTTACAGTTGATTTTTTTCAATTTTCTGAGAAATTTTACAAATCATGCAATATTTATTTTTTTCTATCATTTATCAAACCTTGTTGCTCTCAGAGAAATACCTTAATTAAATATGATAAATATTGTATTAATTATAGTTAATCTTTTAATTAATTTAACATTTTTTTTTGTTTCTCCAATTTATATAATATATTTGTTTGCAAGCTTTCTAGAAAAAAATGATAATAAATATTTGTAAAAATATTTTGTTTTATTTCAATTATTTTCATTACAGATTTACAGTATAAATGCAAAATATTGTAATTACAATAAATTATATCATATTTGGTGATATATTTTATTGTAGTTGCAATATTTTGCATCTAAACTGTTGAGTATAATACAAAATATATATTGGAATGAAAAGGGATTTGAATTTCGCGCTACGGAATGGTATAGTTAGTTCAACAGTCGCCAGGCGGCAGCACATATTGCGATCAAAATTTTTTAACGTTGAGTTGAACACCCGTGGTTAATGTATTCAACGACGAAAATGAATGTTTTACTGGCTAACTATCACGCTAGACCAAATAACTAGTTATTTAAACTCAAACTAGTTTTGTATTTAACAATTGTTTGGTTGCATGTATACCCATGGCCTGCTTCGTAACTTATGTTACACCATAATTGAAAAAAAAAATTATTCGGTAATTTGAACAATATCCATTTAAATAATACTGTTTTTTTAACATAATTACTACTTTTTTATAGTTTTAATTAGATATTTCATTATTTTCTCAGATGAATATGTAATACATTTTTCATATTTCGAAATTGATCATAGATAATTGTCACATTTTTGATTAATATGAAAATAATTACCGAAAATTAAAAATGTATCGCTATAATCGTGCAAAAAATCCAAAGGACTCCGCAGAATCCTTATGGCAAAAGGGTTTCGGTCAAATTCTTTGAAACTTTGGATTCTGATAGTCCTTGATGAGTAGATTAAAAGTGTCAATGGGCACTAAGTCCTAAAAACTCAAACTTTTAAGATATAGCCCTCTAAAGTTGGGGATCTTGCTCGCATTTAATTTGCAATAAAAAAATTTGTAGAAACTTAATTTTCGCACAACTATATGTATGTGTTCCCAAAGACTTATATAATCGATTGTCACCATAAAAAAGTAAACTTTTAAATCCTTAAACCAATGGCAGTACATAAATCTTATTTTTACGTTTTTTTTTATTATAAACCAATTTTTTATTATAAAACAATTGAATTTGTTTATAATTAAAAAAAACGTAACAATAAGATTTAGGTGTTGTCATTTCTCAATGAATTTTTGGTGGCAATTGATTATAGATGTCTTTGGGAACACATACAAAAAATTGTGCGAAAATTAAGGTTCTACAAATTTTTTTATTGCAAATTAAAGACAATCATGATTCCCAACTTCAGAGGGCTATATCTTAAAAGTTTGAGTTTTTAGGACATAGTGCCCATTGACACTTTTGATCTACTCATCAAGGGCTATCATAATCCAAAGTTTCAAAGAGTTTGATCGAACCCCCTTTCCCATAAAGATTCTGCGGGGTCCTTTGATGTGAAAAACATTAGTCCATATTTCCATTTTTTAACATCATTTTGAAAATTATACCAAAAATATACTTACATTAAAAAACGTCAAAAGACTGCATGTTATTGTAATTTTCTCTTACCTGAAACAAAAAAGAAATAAATCATTAATATTTTTTTCATAAATTTTACAAAAAAATGAAAACGTGTACAGTGTACAGGATTTCAATTGAAATCCAATTACGTATTTGCATACAACTATGTCACTTGCACGTCGACTTTCAAATGATATATCATGGACATAACAATGTATCAGCTAATAGACACGTTAAATATTAATTTTTGCACATGGTGTAGGCGTACTTTATAAATCTATGATGAAAATTCAATCGATCGTTATTTCATGTTTATGCGAATTTTCATAAAAATTTCAACCCACATTATTTAAAAAATTTTTATTTGTTCTGTTTAAATATAGCCAGTTAAAATAAAAAGTTTATACAAGTAAGGTCTCTTTTAACGCGGGTTTGAAGTTAATTACGCGGTGCAATTTTCATTTAAATTCAGGGTTTCCCCATTTTAGTGAGTGGGGTGGTATCTATTGAAAGCTATGACAATTCAAGGAATTTTAAATACATAAATATGTAAACGTAATGTTAGTATTAAAATTTTCGTTTAACAAGATTTCGCACCAGTTCACAAACAGTGCCGAATTGTATTTTCAGATAGTGACGATAATTCTGATGAAAAAATATAAAAATTATCAAAACCTACACGTGTGTGTTGCCGCGCAACCCACTTGATGGAAAAAAACTAAAAAAATACGCTTGCCAATCGATTCGTGAATCAATCCCGAGTCCAACGAGGTACATGAAGCCATATATGAAAAAATTTGTATCAAAAATGGGCATTATGCCTATCCATGGCGGGTGGATGGTTATGACCAGAAAATTTTCTAAAATGGGCTAAACTAGAACCATAGACCTACCATTTAGCGAAAACCCGAGGTCTCTAGGTGGTCAGGGGGCCGAGATCTCGCGGTGGAAGACAGACGGACGGAAATATCTAACATATAAGCGCTACCACATTTGGCGGGTTACATTAAAAAATACTGTTACTTTTCAATAAAATTAAATACAGGGTAACCCAAGTAAAACAAAACGGGTGCAGATTTTGAAAAAAAAACTCAAACACGTCGATTTTGCTTTCAAGGGGGGTATCTTTTGCTATAAAATTTTTGCAAGAATCTTTTCAACTCTCAGTACTATGAGCGTAACACTTAAAATTTTAAAAAGCATGATAGGGCAAGTGATACCTCATTTGAAAAGTTTTTTATTCTAAATACGGTGTTTTTTGATTTTTTCAAATCTGTTTAGTTTTAGTCAAGTTATTTATTTAAGTTAAAGCGCACCCGTTTCGTTTTACTTGGGCCACCCTGTATATAAAATTGAAAAACAAATCATATTATATAATTCGGTAAGAAAATTAATCTACTTTAATATGGGCTTAATTTTCATAACAACGTAATAGAGATCCTCTTAATAAAGGATAAGACGACCTGAGGTTCTGAATGGTTCTCAATTTGTCACTGTTTACGTTACAAATAAATTAGACATAAAATAGAATACGACGGTAAATATTTACATACATAATACACATGTTATATATTTG
The DNA here is from genome assembly GCA_949319165.1 of Sialis lutaria. Taxonomy (NCBI): domain Eukaryota; kingdom Metazoa; phylum Arthropoda; class Insecta; order Megaloptera; family Sialidae; genus Sialis; species Sialis lutaria. The sequence continues at coordinate 8,633,833 of OX439241.1, forward strand.
ACTTGTTTATTTTCATTTACAGCAAGCAAAAAAGTTACCAATCTCAACTCCTGCATCTCTGATTTTGCCACTAGCTGCATAACATTTATTTATTGGTACTTCTTCACTGTATTACGTATGCATACCTATACCTATATCATACATTGGTATAGAATCAAAAATATCAAGAGAAAATCTAAAAAAAGATTATAAGAAGTTCCATTCAAAATTCTGAAATGATTCACTATCTGTCAACAAAGATATCGTCAAAATAAAATCAATAAATTTAACATATTGCAAGTATAGGGATTACGCTGGCAATGTTAAATTAAATTTATTTTATTTTGACGATATCTTTGCCTATAGATGATGAATCATTTCAGAATTTTGAATGGAGTTCCTTAAGGCCTCAATACTCCACCCAATCTGCAGGGTTGATTTTAAGGGGAGGGGGGGGGGGTGAATGGAGATAAACGGGGTATTGTCCTAATAATTAGTGTTTTTTATATTATACATATTCACATAATTGCATGTCAAATTGGATGGTGTAAAATGGCCTTTCTAATCATTTTTAGTTATTTTTTGTTTGAAATGGGCCTACTGTTGAATTTTTTATTGTATTTAACAAATTTGCAAGCTTGCTAGTACTCTCAAAAGAGATATAAAACTTATATGACAGTTCTCTAGGAGTTTTGTGATCGACTTTGGAAACTTTCGCGCAAGCGTTGTATGTAAACACCAATGGTATTAAAACAGTGGTGATATTATGAAAATTATTTAATACGGTCGGAGTCGCCAACTGTGTTACAATACGTTGAAGTATCACAGCTCTAAATTCCATAACCAACCCATAGATACTATAACAAAATTAATAACCTCATTTTAGTGCTAGCTAGCTTGCAAATTTGCTAGGTCCTTTATAATACCGGACATAAGTTCTTACTATCATTTATTTTATTTGAGGTAAAATATATTTTTCTTGACAAGCTGCCTTCTAAAATTTAATTTATCGAAAATATTACTTCTGTTTACTTTTGGTTTATCTCACAATACATTTGTGAATAAAATTAGTTTACTATATATGTAAAATGGTACGGAAATTAGAAGATTTTCGACATTGTTATTGACATCGGTATTGAACTTTAAAAAAATACTTCTCAGCATGTAATTTCTATAAGTCACGTGAAATAGTAATTTATTTTCAATAGTCAAAAACCTTGATATTTTTATTTCAAATAACAGGTGCATTATAAAATACAAGTTGTACAAGTCTGATACTACATAGATAGACACAGAATATAGATCAAGTTTAGATCGTTCAGTTTATTAACAAATCGAACATGTTCGCACTGTCACGTACTTCACATGAAGTTAGGCGCCAATCGTCACTGCGATACTACGAATACCAATACGCACAATTTCAGTTTATATGTTTATATAACTTCCGGGGGAGTATAGCGAGCATGAGTTTTTGTCACAGAATGTTTTCAATACTGTGTATTTACGTAACTCATTAACAAACTATGCCGTTTGTAAATAAGCTAATTATTTACAAGAAGAAACGAAATATACTCAAATATACGTCAAATATTTGTAACTGACGGGCTTCATCAAACGGTTTACTAACAATAAATATACATATATTTCTACATTGTACTCCTGTAAGTAATTTGTTTACTCTTCGATTAAAAACATAAAACACACATACCAACTTATACTTCTAAAATTTATTTAAAAAGTATTGGATCAAAAAAAGTATTGAATACAATAATTACTTAAGCATCTATAAAATGGCATATCTTTTCTATGGCGGTATTGAATGATTGAATCAACGTTCGGTCTATTAAAAGGGGTCTATGTAGGAAAAAGGTTATAGTAATTTATGATTTTTTATCTTAAAGTCAATATTTCTATGACAAATTGAAATTTGGTGGATGAAAATTATAATAAAATTTTGAACTTTAAATTTCGTTTAAATTATGTTTATTTTATAGAATATGGCGTGAAAAGTTGAAATTTTCAAACCGCAGTTCTGTATCTCAAAACGTTCTCGTGATATGGCCTTTCAAAGTTTTCGATTTTTGGAAATTTTTGATAAAAATGACCATAATTTTTAACGTGTGGTCGGATTTGATTTTTGTCGACGGATTTGAAATCAGCGAATCAAAATCTTCCTACATAGACCCCTTTTAAATGATTTTCTTTATAGACCCCCTTACATTTCTAGATTCTAGAATCTAGAAAACAAAAATATATCGACAATCTTGTCGAAAAAATACAACTAAAATCAAAAAAGTCTTCTGTTTGTATTTTTTCGACGAGATTGTAGTATATTTAATATTTATGTTTTCTAGAATCTAAAAATGTAAGGGGATCTATGAAGAAAATAATTATTTTAAAAGGGGTCTATGCAGGAAAAAAGTTGGGAATCCTGGCATATATTTAGATGCCCAAAATGTTAAGGTTGGATTATTTTCTGTAAATTACGAATTTTTTACTTTCTTTTATAAAATAATGTTCTATCAAATGTTATAATTATGTCTTAAGCGGATGATAAAGGATTAATTTTGGGATCCAGACCCAGACAATTGTTTTCATGTTTATCAGGCATATTTTTCACAAAAATGCAAAACTAACAAGCTATTAATTACTGAAAGTTGCAATTTTGTCGACAACGCAAATGTTTTATAAATGTTTTTATTAACATTTTACAATGTTGTATACCGCAATTAGTAAGTACTTTTGATGATATCTCGAGATATGTAATTTGATTTACAATTAATAAATCGCAACAATGTTTATTTTATTATTATATTATTACACAATAACTAACAAAACATCAGAATTTTTAAAACAGTTTTTACGATCAAAATCCCTCTAAAAATAAGTTTACTTTAAACTTAAATAATACATATGTACTCGGCTTAGTTAATTAACATCACATTTTTATTTCACTTCTTCTAACATGCAATGTACATAGGTACTATAAAAATAGTTAAGAATGTTTTAAATTGGATTTTTGTGCAGTGGCACCTGCTGTACCTCAAGCATCTGTTGAGTACATAGTCTATTAGTATCATCGAATCGTGTAGTTTTTTTATGTGTATTTGTTTGAATTTAGATTAAATATCATGTTATACACAAATATATTTTACGAAATAAGCATTCTGTATATAGATACTAATACTTATTGTCAGAGGTTGTCTGGGAAATTGTTTTTATTTATTAGCAAATAAATAAAATATTGAGTTTTTTTTTCTTGATATGTGTTTTCGAATTTTAACAAGAATTATAATTTAACTTAACATCCTTTAAAACCAGTATCTCCAAATAATGAATAATCAACATAGTCCACGGTATTTAGATTAAAATTTGCCAAATAGAAGAAAAAAATCATAAAGTTTTGATATTTTGTATACGTACTCTCAGAAGGGTTCGTAATAAGATCCCGAAAAGTTCCCACCTAAATCGTGGATGGAACATCCCCTTTCACGTGAAAAACTACCCCCGGAGTGAATTTTATTCCAGTTTTTCCCATTTTTCATCCGAACTATAGCTCGGAGAAAAAAAAGTTATAGGAATTAAAGATTAAACATGAAATTTTACGTAAAAAATGTCATATGCACTATTCGGCTAATCATCAGCCTACTCTCGCATTCAATGCTCAAAGTGAAGGATAGTTTTTGGAGCGAAAGGAAAAATCAGTATAACAAGATTTTTCACCGTAAATATTTCCATAACGGCTAATTTTACCAAAAAGTTGATAAGGATGAAAATTGTAGAACTGAATCTCCTCTATAAGATCTAAGTATCAGAATTTTATTTCAAACGTTTTTTTATTGATTTTTTACCTTTTTACACAAATGTAAATTCCATTATTTTGAGAAATTTTCCATAGAACCCATTGAGTAAACATTGTCGCACGTTTTTTTAGTGATTTACCATCGTAAGTCTATTCAACTAAAGTCTTGTATATTTTTGCAAATTTATTCCTGTTTTTGGTGTAGAAGTAGTTTTAAGTATGAACTACCTGTTTATTCATTCAGAATTTAATTATTTTATATAGGATATCTATTAAAAGGACTTAAGGGACAAGCACATACACACACACGTTGGAAACATAATTTTTTTTAATATAAATTGGAGTTGTCCCTCTTTTTTAATTATAAAATTATATTCGTGCAAAATTATGGTATAGACATTTGTGAAAAAAGGAAAAAAATCAATAAAAAACGTTCGAAAAAAAAATTGTGTTACATAAATCACATAGAGGAGATTCAGTTCTATACTTTTTGTCATAATCATTTTTTGGTACAATTAGCCATTATGGAAATATTTACGGTGTAAAATCTTGTTATACCGATTTTTCTTTGCGTTCCAAAAACTACCCTTCACTTTGAGCATTGAACGCGATAGTAGGCTGGATATTATCTGAATAGTGCACATAACGTTTTTTACGTAGAATTTAATCAGGTATATTTAATTCTTATTATTATTTTTTCTCAAAACGACGGTTCGGAAACAAAATACTGTATAAGATTTTACGAAAGGAAATATTTTTAAATCCATAAAAATTTAGTTCGTGTCATAAGTTGGTTGTCCAATAGAAACACGCCGCCATTTTATCAAAACATATATGCAGTTTGTCGACAACATTACTATTGAGTATTACACCAAAGCAAATCTTGACAGACAGTTCTCATAGGTGCTACAAAATTTGGTTAGAAAAAAATGTTTAAAATTTTATTATTTATTTTCAACGCAGAGGCACAATCTATAACTTCCATCCTCAAAATTTTATATCACAACTGCTAAATGGGTTGCGGGAAACGATACAATTGTGTTAAATTGGGTTGCGCTGCTGAACTATGTGTTTCAAATACCATAGAGAAGGTTGCCTTAATTCAACAACTGAAGAGGAATTAATTCAAGAAGCCACCACTGACCAATAAAAATGTACAAGACTTATGTGGAATAGACTCATGAAGGTAAGCCACTAATTGAAAAATGCGCGTAAAGCTTTATTCAATGGGTTCTATGAAAAATTTCTCAAAATAATGAAATTTACGTTTATGAAAAAAGGTAAAAAATCAATAAAAAAACGTTTGAAACAAAATTCTCATAGTTAGATCTTATAGAGGAGATTTACTTCTACAATTTTCATCCTTATCAACTTTTTGGTAAAATTAGCCGTTATGGAAATATTTACGGTGAAAAATCTTGTTATACTGATTTTTCCTTGCGCTCCAAAAACTACCCTTCACTTTGAGCATTGAATGCGAGAGTAGGCTGATGATTAGCCGAATAGTGCATATGACATTTTTTACGTAAAATTTCATGTTTAATCTTTAATGTTTATAGTTTTTTTTTCTCCGAGCAATAGTTCGGATGAAAAATGGGAAAAACTGGAATAAAATTCACTCCGGGGGTAGTTTTTCACGTGAAAGGGGATGTTCCATCCACGATTTAGGTGGGAACTTTTCGGGATCTTATTCCGAACCTTTCTGAGAGTACGTGTACAAAATATCAAAACTTTATGATTTTCTTCTTCTAAAATATCTAATTTACTTGGACTAACAGTAAGGAAATCATTTTTTATTCACTATTAAAAAATTAACTTTTAGAAATTTAATACAAAGCTAAATAAAAATGAATGGAAATTACAGAAACTTGCCAAATTGATATTAAAAAATACAATATTGTAAACATTCAAATGTATCGGTAGAATGAGTACGCAATATACACAATTACATGAGAAATATAAAACGACTAGCTAGGGATTCCCAACGGGGTCTATGGAAGTTTAAAAAAAGTCTATAGTATTCCAAAAGGGGTCGGTGTAGGAAAAATATTGAGAGCCCCTGTTATAAACCATTAACTTGTTTATATATTTTTTAATGAGATTGTTTGTTGATTGGCTCGTAAACGGAATTTATACGTTTATCTATTTTTGGTTAAAGTGAGACAAGTAGTTTGTGTCAAAATTAGAATTGAATACCTAACAAAAGTTTAAAATTTAATTTACCATTATTTCCAATTAATCGGAAAAACATTTTTGTAGATATTTGGTGAAGAATTACTCATGATCCTTCGTGAACATTCTTAACTTGCGTTGCTTCTTAAACTGAAAATATATGTATACGTTAATGAAAGTACGATACGTGGAATTTCAAAGAAATATCGGAAACAATAATACCTTATACATCACAGGTATATTAAATTTCTAGTTAATATAATGAATGTACATTTAATGACAATGAGTACGGTGGATTGCATAATTATTATACAACACTAAATCCAGTTTTCTAGAATGAATGAACACCAAGATCGTTTTCTCCATGATAATTTTAACAACCTACATGTATAGGTACCTATTATGTATAATACGTATAACATTATTTAATTTCAGTATCTTATAAATGTAAAGGTATATTTATTTACCAACTACAATATTGATTTGTCAAGAGATATCAAAGGTACTGGCACCAGTCTTAAAGAATACGCCAGTGATTAACAATTTTAAATTAAATTATTGAATCAGAAATATTTGTTGATATTTGATTACTGCCATTATTGGATATAAATCTATATACATTTAACTGTCTTACAACGTGATTTGATGATAACTGATCGTTAAAAAAAAAAAACAGAGGACAAATAATTATCGCAGTCCAGCACACTATTAAGAAAAAGTGTATTCCTTAAGCCTAGTATACACTAGTAGACATGTTGCGCGATTTGTCTATAGACCGTCTAGATACACCGTTCTTTGTCTCATCTAGCGTCCACACTACGATGTGAATTTATCAGTCTCATCTTCGTTGTCCACCATGGAGGACTACTACTATCTACCACTCGATAGCTGTAGATATACTGGGCCGTGTCTCGTCTATAGACAGCGAGTGACGTCCACACTGCCAAAATGTTGCGCAACATGTCTAACGTTGCATGTGGTCTCCCATTCCGATCGGGAGACCTTAGACATGCGATTTTTGGTCTCGCAACAGGCCCGTAGACAGGGATTGGTCTATAGACATGTCTACGAGACAACCTTAGACACGTCTCAGAGACCAGAATCGCGCAACATGTCTACTAGTGTGTACTAGCTTTTATGTTAATGCTAATGCTTAACATTGTTCTAAATTTTACAATTCTTTATTTTATAACGTTTATGTAGAAGTACCATAGGTGGGCACAGTTATTTTAATCGAAAAGTTAACTTCATTAATCGTTAACTCGTTAATCGTTAAAGCGTTAAAATTCCGAAAATTTAAGTTAAAGTTAACCGAAAATTTAACGTTAAAGTTAAACGTTAAAAGTTAACCATCCAAAATGTTTGAAGACCTTTTTTTGCTATCTCGGCAACTTTCTTATGTACTTATCATCAAACAACCAATGTAACGGACTAAAATTAACGGAAGTTAACAAAAGCATTAACATTTTTCGAGTTAACTTAAAAGTTAATCCGTTAAGCATTTTGTTAACTTTTGATTAACGAGTTAATGCCCACCTATGAGAAGTACTTATTACTTTGTAATGTTCAGCAAGTATTCATCACTAGTTTTACGTTGTTCATTACTGCAGAACCAACACATATAAAATATAAGGCTATAATTTAAAAAAAAAACTATACCTATATGCAGATTTTGGTAATTAAATTGATATAATAAAGAGGTAGTTGTTTTATTAAAAACATGAGTTCATGAGAATTACAAAAAAAGCCCCCAGTCATTCCAAAAAAAATTATATAATTTACTCTAAAACCTCATTAATTCATAAATTATTTGTAAAAATAAAAATTAATATATTTTTAATAATTTAAAAGACTAATGCCCGGTATTATCAACCAATTTAAAGCTCCTTTAGCGTTAAATGCTCCTTTTAAGTAAATTTGGTGTATTACAAACATGATTTAAATCAATTGTTAAGCTCTCAATGAAAAATTTACATAATATTCGTTGTACAGAAATACTGCAGAAAATTTATAATCTATTTAATTTCATGTATTATGCTTGGATCTGTTGATAATACGACAGTTAGTTAAAGGAGCATTTAGTTAAACTTGATAATACTTGGCGTTAAAATTATAATATTTTACGCCATTACATAATATTCAAAAACGACCAATTGCAAGATAAAGTTGGGAACACTTTAAGTAAGAACTATAAATTCCATCCTAAGTATTCAGAATAGATGTCTAAAACAATAAGTAAAACACAATCAAACGTACGAGAATAGATCTCAAACGTTTGCTTGACATTGACTCAATGCAACAACGATTTCGATTAAAAGCATTACCTGCTATATTCGTACAAAAATAAATTCAAAATGCATCTTCATTAATTTACAAAAAAGTGCAGAGGAAAGTAACAATCACAAAGAAAATATAGAGATACAGTACATTTATATTTAGGTCAACTATTAATAACACATATAAATGGACTTTTTTTAAAGATAAATATAAAAATGATTCATGTACAATTTACTAAAACATTTCAGATTTATTGACAACAATATATGTCAACAATAATACATTTTATTACATGCTCTAACACTCTTGAAAATATATTTTGAAAAACAAATCAAACGATGTTATTTGTCATAAAAATACCACTGTCATATCCGCCTGCGTACTATTATGTGACATTAAATCATTTATGAAAATGCAACGCAACTATAGTTTACAACCGCTTTTATAGTATATTTTCTCTATATAATATTACCTACAATTTTCAACTTGGCCATTTTTCTTTAATTCGCACTGTTTCAATGTAATTCGAAAAATTCGAAAATCGATGCAGGTAAACATCCGTTTCCGGTTGAAAGATCGTTTTCAAAAATAGGAGGTTTTCTTCCCAGGCAAAAATTAATCTTAAGTATAAAATATCACCCTTCTACGATTTGTCGTATTTGAGGTACAGCGCCCCACAGACAGACAGACAGACCGACAGACAGACAGACACACAGACATCATGGCGAAAATAGTCAGAATGGATTCAGGGAATGTCAAAATTGATAATTCCATCAAAATCCGGATTTCGAAAAAAATCTTAATACTTAGTTACTTATACTATATGTATATTTCATATACATTGGTATAAGAAATTAAAAACCCATGGCATCCAAGTCAGTTTTTTTTGTTTATATTAATACATTAGTGTGACATTTTCATCTATATTTCTTTGACTAATATGACCGTTACGAATACAATTTAAAGTTGAACATGTAACATAACCTTAAACTAAGTGGTGAGGAAAGTATACTCAAGGATAAAAAGTAAAAAATCGTCAGACTGTATTCTCGTTTTGGTTTTTGATTAACCAAATATTGCAGGCATCAAACAAATGAAGTATCATAATAACAACTTGATAAGTAATTTCTGATTATATTATAGACGTATTGAATATCGTTTGTTGTGACATTGTGAGTTATTGAATAGTTGAAAATACATTTTGACAGCAACGTGATAGGAAATTATGATTGTTATCAAAATAAATTAACTATTTGGCAGCAAGTGATAAGAATTAATAACATGTATTTTATCGCATTTTGTAAAAATAATACTGCTGATACCTGTACTCGTATATCCGTTATTTATAAATTAATAATAATAAAAACAATATCTGAAATGTAATAAATAAAATAAACAATATTTTATATTTTAAATTAGCAAAAAACCAGCTTTTAATGCGTATCTACTGTAAATTTATTTTCATCTTAATAAACATACACTTACTAGAAATAAAAACAATATTTCAGCAAATAGTTAAAATTCGGATAATTTTGATAATCAAACGATTTTATTTTTATATTACAAGACTAAGGTCACCAAATCCCAGAAGGAAAAAAAATGAAACATTAATTTGGTCTGGACGTTTTTCAGACCTGAACCATATAACAATCTTTTGGAATTTATGAAGCGTGCAGAGTTCCTAGGGACATGGTGACCAGTATACATCAATTAATCTTAATTTCTGTATGGCACAGGGATGAGAAGATTAAATAACAAATAGTATTATACTCAGGAGGATAGAAGTGGTTGTTGGAAACATTGTTCCAACAGTATCTTTGATTAAATAGATAGAAAATAATTATACAAGTACTTTTTGTACGCATCTGTATTAATAAATAACATATATTGTAGTTACAAGAAAAAAAAACAACGTTTTATTAATACGTCTACGTTCTTTCCAGCGCATTTTTAAATTGAATGATTCATTTGCGTTAACATTTGGTCCTTCGAGCACGGATAACAGCTGTCATAGACGTCAAGATAAAAACAAATGAACATCATGCATATCATTTTATAGTTTGGTTTATGTTTGCATATTTTTTTAATACTAGCTAACCTAACCTAATTTATAACAAAATATCAAAGATGGTTCTAATAATATAAAGGTGCTACTGCCCTTTTATATACTGCTTACAGTTGATAAAAATGATTAACCGGTACACAATTTTTTCATGATTATTTTTATTATATAACAAATAGATATAAAAAAGCTGTGAACGTTAGGGACTAACCAACAGTTATTTTGTGACTCAGCTGTTAATACACCAGCACCGTAGATAAATTTCTAGAAATCGATCGGTGCTATTTTGGCGAATATAATATATAGAATACAAACCAATTAATATTTTAATTACATATTCACCTTATTTATTCAAACGCTTTATTGCACTAGACATGTTGAACTAATGTCGAAATATCAACTGCAATTTATTTTCAATTAACGGTACTTATATGGCTACAGCATTACTCAAATATCAAGTGCATAACAGTAATTATTGTAAATGTTATTATATAAAATAATAATATGAATATTTCACACAAATAAAGCAACTGGCTTTCCGTTTATTTTCTAATTTTGATACAGAATTAATACATTTAGTAGAAAACAATAATATCTAATATATTTATTGTCTCAAATCAAGAATATATTAAAGAAAAAAATCAGGTTTCTTTGAAATTTATGACACCTTCCTCATTTCTTATTTTTTTAAAAAGCCTACACGCAGAGAACAAATGGAGGCTATCATATACCCAGAAATGCCAGCTCCAACATGCGAGGCTGTCAGAACTATGGGTTTGCGATGTAACTGTAACTGTATTGTGGATTTCCGAACCGTAATTTTGAAGTTGCGGTAGCGTTAAATGAGGTTATGTTATCTAAAATACATTTCTCAGAGCTATAAAAGCAGAGTTATAATAGCTCCAAATTTAAAAGGATACAGTTGTGGTACCTGATTGAGGTTGTTGTGGCAATATAAATAGGGCACAGGAAAAAATGGCACAGGAAGAAATGGAACACAGAATTATTTATTTTATTAAATATCGATAAAATTATGAAATAAAATAAAACATTTCTTTATTATATTATTTTTCAGTATTTGAAAAAACACTGAATTTTTCACTTTTAAATATTTTTTTAACTATTGTTATTCATTTGTTATACGCGTCTAAACTATTCTGAAACTTAAAACCGAATGACGCAATCGACATGTTCTGCTTTGTCTGAGTCTTGTATTATACCCGTATTACGGTTATCACAACCGAACTGGGGCTATAAGAACTATACTAGAGTTTTTATAACTCCAAAGCGGATATCATAGCCGAATTGTACCTATAGAAACCATGTAAAAGGACAGACAGCCAATTATTTGCGGCTATCGAAAAAAAACATTACGGCTATAATAACCGAATGTTTTTCTGAAATTTTTAACATTTCTTATAGTCATAATTACAGCTATGACTACCGAATGTAAGCTATTTAAACTAACAAATAGTATTTATAGCTAAAATTTTGATACGATAGACGAAAATTAGATTTTATTGCAATAATTACGCAATGAGAGCTGTAATTTTGTATTTGCAGCCGATGCCAAATTAATTTTTTCTCTGCGTGTAACGTGCTGTAAATCCCTTCTTTTCTGTAAAACATTTTGAGAATAACAATTTTGAAAATTCGCACTTTTACAATTGTAAATTACGAGGATTGCCACATTATTTTAAATCAAATTTGAATGAAAAAATTTATCAAAACCCACACGTGGGTGTTGCCGCGCAACTCACTTGACACAAATCAAATAATACCCTTACCAATCGATTCGTGAATCAATTCCGAGTCCAACGAGGTACATGAAGCTAAATATGAAAATTAAAAATTTTGAGGGAGGGGGGTCATGACCGTCAAAATTCTTAAGAATGGGCTAAACTAGACCCATAGATCTACCATTCAGCGAAAACTCGAGGTCTCTAGGTGATCAGGGGGCCGTGATCTCGTGGTGGAAGACAGACAGACGGACGGACGGAAAATCGAGCATATAAGCGTTACCACTTCGTGGGTTGCACTAAAAATCATCAAGTAAGATATCGAAGACCCTATAAAACAATTTTTATTTAAACTTTTGAAATTCCTAAAATGAAAACTAATTGCCAAATTAATCAGAAAAAGGGATTAATTATAATATAAAAATAATTTGTAAATTTTAATTAACAATAAAATATCGTCACAGGCCGTACTAATTACAATTACTCTGATAAGCCGGATTTTTCCCATATTTAGTCAGCTGTTTTTCTGTACAACCCATATACAGTTATAACGGTATCGGTTAATACGACGTATCGGTTTTAACGACTCAAAATAAAAGTCCAACTGAATCCTATATAATTACTTTTTTACCGGTTATAACGACTATCCACTTTTTACGACCAATATGACCGACCCCTTCGTTATCGTTGTAACCGGTTTCTACTGTATTTATTTACAGCAAATACACAAAATGAACAACATACGTTCAATAAACTAAATATCATATTGCAACAAGAAGTCGTGTTTCAAATCGATGTTCTCGTGTTATTCGACTATCCAACGAATAATTCGCGTTGATTTACCTAAATGCTTACCTGCATGCAAACTTAAAGGTTTCCGCGGTAACCTGTAGGATATATTTGTGTTTTAGGGTGGAAACTCATATTACTTAAATTGTAATACCCAATATGTGGTAAAGAGAAACTTCAAACGAAATTACAACCAAACTGATACCGCTTGACAAAATATGATAAATGGTATTAAACCCTAAGCATTACAAAACTTCATATACTGTTCGAGTATATCAGAAAAGCAATTTTTTAGTTGTTGCTAAATACTGTGTTATTAGGAACAAATCTTACATATAAATAATAAACACGATTAGTCTAGATTTTCAAGACAACATTATTATTTAAGTCTATCATATTCAATTACAAAAGATAGTATAACACCCAAAAAACAATTCTCTTTAATGAGATATGTCAAACACAGAAATAACTTCAAAAGCAATATATTATAAATATTATTATCATTATTAATATCAAATACATTAATATCTGTTATTGAAAGATGTCTATACTTATAAAAAAATATCTTCAATGAGGTTTAAGACTTTTCTTGATTTCTCTCTCGAAACATCAAGACCGAGAAAATAATAACTTATTTATGCCTATAACATTCTTACATATAATAAAATGTCCCTCTGTCTGCCCGTTAACCATATTTTTTCCAAAGATTCAAGAAATTATATTTTATCAATTTATCAAGTGATTTGAAATGTACAAATTGGAAATTTGTTTGAATTTCACTGTATGATGTGAATTCTCAAGTCTACTACTAAAATTTTAATTTTTTTGCTTGCTTTATAATTCTATAACTTTGTAAAAATGAATTTATTTGCAAAAAATCTGAAAAGTAGAAAATACCCCGCAGAATCCTTATGGGAAAGGGGTTTCGGTCAAACTCTTTGAAACTTTGGATACTGATAGTCCTTGATGAGTAGATTAAAATTGTCAATGGGCACTAAGTCCTAAAAACTCAAACTTTTAAGATATAGCCCTCTAAAGTTGGGGATCATGCTCGCCTTTAATTTGCAATAAAAAAATTTGAAGAACCTTAATTTTCGCACAACTTTTTGTGTTCCCAAAGACATCTATAATCGATTGCCACCATAAAAAAGTCAATTTTTCAATTCATTGAGAAATGACAACACTTAAATCTTATTGTTACGTTTTTTTTAATTATAAACAAATCCAATTGCTTTATAATAAAAATTGGTTTATAATAAAAAAAACGTAATAATAAAATTTAAGTACTGCCATTGGCTAAAGTCTTTGTGAACACATACAAATAGTTGTGCGAAAATTAAGGTTCTACAAATTTTTTTATTGCAAATTAAAGGCGAGCATGATCCCCAACTTTAGAGGGCTATATCTTAAAAGTTTGAGTTTTTAGGACTTAGTGCCCATTGACACTTTTAATCTACTCATCAAGGACTATCAGTATCCAAAGTTTCAAAGAGTTTGACCGAAACCCCTTTCCCATAAGGATTCTGCGGGGTCCTTTCAATCTTTAAAATGTATTTTTATTTTTTGCTAATTTTTTCTAGCAGTATCTTCGTTCCTTTATTGTTTTGACAAATGTTTATTATTGTATTTTTATATTTATAAACTATAAATATTATTATATACATTTGTTATAATATGACGAAAATAAATTTTATCTCAAGAAATTGAGATATGAATAACTTGATTTTTTTTAATACAGCTGAACAGTTCGAAAACTAAAAATATATCGTTTTTAATGGATTTTTATTTTATACCGCATACATATTGTTTTGTGAGCACACAGCAGGATAGATTTTTATTTTAAAATAGTAATTTATTTCTATTTTTTAATTTGAACCCGAACCTAAAAAAAATAACGGTTTTTGAACCCAAAAACCTTACACCGTGCTGAACCTTCACCTAAACCCGAACCAAAAATTCTTATTGCACACGAACCGTACTCGAACCATAAATTACTTCCTGATAGAAATACAGATAATACAGTCTATAATTGAGCCTTGAAAATAAGGAAGGCAAAGGAGGACGTCTTGCTGTTGGTAAGGAATCATTGATAATAGTATTAAAACACAAAGTTCCATACAAGTAACTTTTAATTACGTCCCTGTACAAATTATTTTATATAATTCGTCCACTTGTTAAAAGATTGTAACCTTCACAACAAGTCATAAGCTTTTAAGCTTGTGTTCTTATTTTTCTTCAAGATAATTTTTGTAAGTTGAAATTCCCATTTCTGACAGCTACGAAAACTCATTGTCTTATTATTCTCTTTAGTGTTTTTACAACTGCGCGCACAAATGACTACTGTTTTTCTATATTTAATTTTTATGTTATGTTTATCATGATCATTTTTCTAAATGTTTGTTGTAATTGGTGTAGTATTATTTAAATAAACTTAATATAAATTTAATTCTGAGAAAAATAGCCTTAATAATTTTGATTAAATACTTTCGTGGTTTTCATTTTATGTATTTTTTCTCCTATATAAAATTTTATTAAAAAATGTTACAAATTTCCTCGGTTTAAAATACACACCCACGTTCATTTCAAAACAAATACCCTTTTTATTAATCTTGTTAGAAAAAATAAATTGTATGTACTTTTTTCTCTGATTATCCATTATGAATAACATATTTTTTTACCCTTGAATATACATTAAATTTTTATAATGCATAACCTTAAATTCTCCTGAATACAGGCCTGCTTTAATTCAATTACTACACCGCCTAAACAAATTTTAGGGTCAAAGGATTTCTAACAGAAAAGGGCCCCCTAAAATGTATTATCAAGGGACCTCTCCCTTATACTATATATTTTAGAGTTTATTTAGAAACTGAAGTCAATAATTATATTAATTATCTCTATAAAATATGAAAATATCTAGGATTTATAAATAAAATATGAAGTAGTTATTAATGTAGGAATATTTACCAAGTTCTTTTATTCCAGAAATATTACTGAATAAATAAAAAAATGAGGACAATTTTTTCAAACGTTAAAAACTGTATGTGGGCGATGTAAGAAACTTTATAAGCTTTTGAAATCTATTTTAAAGTTTTATTAATTGCTAATTTCCGAGGAAAAAATGAAATTTTCATATAATTTCACCAGATATTAAAATCTCTTCAATGTCAATTAAGAAAATGAAATTACTTTGGTGTCTAAGTGCGGAATTGTAATAATAATTTTATTACCCATGAATAGTTAATTACATTAAAGATTTTCTTTAAATTTTATATTTTGATATCAATTAGTAAAGTTCAACGGAAAATTTATAAACTAAAAATATCTTATTTAATGTTAAAACTAACTTTCGAAAAAAATATCAAATATATAAGTATCAATAATGTTAAAAGTTAATAAAATATACATATATAGCACATTAAAATACCTCACCAAAATAATTCCTTTTTAGAAATAAAATAAAATATTTTAGATAAGTTGTAGAGTTTTAATAGAGAAATAAGATGGAGCAAGATTTTTGGAGTCATTTGTTTTCTAATAGACGAACTAATATAGTGGTTCTTAAATTCACCAACGAAATTAATTGTAAAACTATACGTTACGGGACACTAATACGTAAAGATCGATTCGCAAGTTACTTTTTTTAATTTAAAAAACTCTTACGAATCCACAATTAAAAATACATTTCTTCTTCAATGTGTAATTTTAAAAGAGTAAAGGACAGAAATACATGCTAAAATATCCTATATAAAAACTAAAAAGAGAGAAAATAAAAAAAACCTGATTTAAATAATTGAACAAAAATACCAAAAATCCACACTACATTCGTCGAATGCTTCACAGCCAAGAAAATACTTATACGGAATATCACTCGATATGCTCGTTAGGCAGAGTAAATGAAGTCAAAGCAAAAATCCAAACGAGAAAAACACCATAGAAAAAACATTTAACAGCGCACATGTCATAAAGATGGTGCATGTTCTGTATAACACCGGAAGTTATAGCATTGCGTTAAGTCTGAGGCGCTCAACCAGTGTTTCTCAACACATGGTGCACGCAATATTTGTAATTATATTATTAATTATTATGTTAACAATTGCTGTGAACCAGATATATGTAGGGTTTAGCGAAACATAATTTCTTCTATCTTTAACCTCTAGAGCAGTGTTTCCCAACCTTTTTTGTACTATGCCTCACCTAAGCCTTTCTAAAATTCGTATTACCCCCTCCTAACATATACATGAATTTTAATATTCAAAAATTGAAATGTTCACTAAAGAAACCTGAATGATAGGTTTTAGGAAGATATCACTAGGAAATTATTGAGCATACACAGTAAGTAAATTTTCAAAACATAATGAAGAACTGAAATTCAAGTACAAAATTATTTTAATGAAAGATTTTTCTATATTATATTAATTATTAGTAATTATTTATTATTTGAATTTAGTGATATCCTTGCGCTCGATGCTTATTGTTGTAAAGAGATTTTATGTTAGATTCCAATTTAGTTAACTTCAGTCTCAAGTCTCCCCGATTAGTAATACGGTTAACTTAAACTCTGGATGAGTGCATTTTCGAATTGCCCCCCTATGGGGCGTGGGCCTCACGTTAGGAAACACTGCTCTAGAGGGTCGGAGAACCAATACTTTGGCGCACCAGAAAATCTTCAATTTTTGTTTTTAAATTAAAATATTCATTTTTCCAAAATTAACGTATATGTATTTGCACTTCCAAATAAATAAAAATCGTTCATGCGAGGCAAAAGGTTAGTTTTTACTATATTATAGGGGATGTTTTTGGGTTTATTTTTAACGTCAGATTTGGATTCAGCGTTGAAAAATACATCGAAAACGTATATTTGTATAATGAAAAAAGGTTATGTACTATTTAAAATAATATTTTTTAGAATTTGTAATTTTTAACATGGCTGTTCCCCGTGATTGACACTTTGCCTATGATCAATCAATGATATAAGATACCTTTTATATCAGTTTTCTGAGGGCGAAATGTCACCTGAAATCCCAACCCTCTAAAGGTTAAACACCTATAAAAGATATCTATAATTGGGAATTGAATATCATATTCAGGTTCCTAAACGATAATCTTTATAAGAAAAAAAAAACATACAAATTTTAGGGCATTTTAATGACTTACAAACAAGACTGTGGAGTCAGTTCAAAAACCTACGACTCTTTTACTATACTTCAAAATATATTCTCTTTCAAAAAAATAAACAAATAATAAGTTTAATTAATGGAGTCAGAGTCGGGAGTCAAAAAAACCTCTCTACCGATTCCGACTCCACCAAAAATTGCTCCGACTTCGACTCCACAACCCTGTTTAAAAATAATAAATTGAAATTTATTGGATATAATGATAGAACGAAGATAGTCGAAGAAAATATGATATATTTATTATATTGTTTTATATAAAATTGTACCTACAAAAAAAGAAAGGAATTATTAATTAAATTTCTTAAAATATCTAACTAATTAAAAATGTCATTCCATTGTTATTTAAAGCCAATGAACGATTACCAATATATGTACACTGTACACATATAATTAATTTAAACATAATGGTCAATTTAAATCAGAATATTTTGTCGTTGTCAATTGTGTAGAAATAAAAACTGATTAGAAAATCATAATGTAATTATTAAATATAAATAATACTTAACGATTATTAATTATATGTATAACAAAATAAATATATCAACCACTTACATAGGTAAACATTATCAAAAAATTATTATAAAACTGTAATGGGTTGACATTATATTACGTAGAACCATAAGACTAGAATATATATTAAAAAAATTATTATTTTTGAGAAAAACATATATTACAGTAAAGTCAAATAAAAATAAAAATTTAAAATTAAATAGGATCTCTGATAAATAAATAATACTAAGATTCGATACGATGACTAATTTTTATAACTTTTCATTTTTAAATTAAATTTAGACAGATCTTTGAACACTCAATTTTTTGCGCATTATAAATACAAAACTGCAAAAATGGTTGATAAAAAATCTTAAATGTTGATAAGAGTAAGTACTTAATTACAACTTTTGTAATAATCCTAGCATATTTAAAAGATAGCATTTTCCATGTTAAGGGTAATTTTTCAATTATATACCTGAAAGGTCAGTTTTACTCAAGTTGAAAGTATTGACGCGAAATTTTTTTTTACTAGTTGCGAGTAAAATATTCTTTTCGCTATTTTGGCGATTTTTATTGACTGAAATCTGTACATTTATCCTCAATATCACAGGTGTTCAAAGACCTTTGCACGGTAGTGTACATACATATACATAATTGATGTTTTATACCTACATAACCATTAAAAATTATTAATAAAAAAACTGCAACTTTAGTACCTATCTTAAAATCAAACAAAAAAGAATAAATATCAATATTTTCCTACTAGCAAAAAATCGGTTCTGAAATCTTCCAACATCGTAATAAAGAATTTATATTATTATTCTATTTATATCTGCTACCTTAACTGACCTTATAAACACATTTACAGAAGCGATACTAACAGATAAAAGGTATCAACAAGAGTAGTATTTCATTATAAGAATTATTTCTTTTATTCCCTATTACAATTCTGTTTATATTAGCATAATCTCAGATAAGATAAGATATTTGGTCTTGTTTATGTTTAGCATTTATAATAACTCCTGAACCGTCATAACAAGGTTTGTTTGTGTTTATGTCATCATATCGGCACTGAAACGAAAACATTTCAATACTATACAGTCTGGAACTATTAGGCATCTGATGAGGACGTCTTGTGAAGTCGAAACACGTATCGAGTGATATTGTTTTATTATGATTAAGGCGGCTATTACACTATCAAATAAACGTCATATTTCTTTGATCAAAGAAATGATATCACTTTTTTTGTTAGTGTAATATCCGCCTATGTAAAATGTGATAAAATTTCATAAATTAAAAGAAATATGACAGTGTAATAAGTCATATTTTATAATATTCATAATATTTCTCTGATCATAGATAATGACAATCTGAATATTTGATAAAATCTTTGTCAAAGATCTTTGACATATTTATTTGATAGTGTTATAGCCGCCTAAAGTGTATATATTTAGATTGAATAAGAATCAATTTCTCTATTATCTGGTAAGAGTAAAATCTTTAATAGTTTCACTACCAAAATAGGATTAACCTCAAACATATTTCAAGGAACCAAATTATAAATTTTATTTCAAAATACATTTTTTTTTATTTGTTCTCGATTCTTTTTTCACAGGTTACCAAAATAATGTCTATGAATTTATGTCCGGTATCATAAAGGAGAAGTAAATTTGTTAACTAGCAAGCACTCTCAAATGAGGTATCCAATTTATACGACAGTTCTTTTGGAGTTTCATGAAGACTTTGACAAGTTTCGCGCACACATTGTATGTAAACACCATAGGTATTAAAACAGTGGTGATTATTATGAAAATTATTTTGTACGATCAGAGTCGCCAACTGTGTTACAATACGCTGAAGTATCACTGCTCTAAATTCCATAGCAAATCCATAGATACCATCACAAAATTAATACCTCATTTGAGAGTGCTTGCTAGCTAGAAAATTTGGTAGCCTTTTTATGATAACCTGACATTAGTATATGTATAAATAAATATTTTATTATAAAAGTTTAAGGATACATAATAAGTCACCTAGTCCATTATTCAAAACTACTATTAAACCTTGATGGTATAACCATTATTCTCAAATGCCATTTTTATATTCCAGACGTCAGTTGAATATTTGTATGTTTAAAATTACAATTGCATTTGATTTATAGGAAAGATTATTATTCCAAATAATTGTAAATATTAATTAATTATCACTGAAATACTTTTAAATGTAATATAAAACAGTTATAATTAATTAATTTTATAATTCGAAACAACTTATCGTCGCTTATCTAACAACACCGCTAGTCAAAAATTAGCGGTTTTTACATTTTAATGTCATTGGATAGAGCTGCTCATTGCGCGTCGATCTACCAATCACATTCTAGAAGTTTCGGACAATAAGAGACCAGAATTCAAAAAATAGTGACAGCGCGCAAGCCGGTAGCCTATATAAAACGTACACGGTTTTTTCGCTCTCCTGTAAAGTTGGTCAAAATGACTTGAGCGGTGTTGTTAAATAAGTGACGTTATAATTATTTTAAAATTCGAATGTTACGCTACTGACTTTACGGAGTAAATTTTTGCTGAGTATACTGATTTCGATGATATGAGACCTATACCTTACTTTGTCTAAGGTCGAAACTGAATTGCATAACTCCATAGACAAAGCAACTAAGCAACGCATACAAGGTGACCAGTTCTTTTAAAATAAATTTACAGCACAATTTACGCTTTATTGAAGAATAACAAAAATTTCGGGCGTTTTTTTTTAATTTATACAACGGCTGTACCCGCACGTATAAAACCCCTTAAGAGTCAATTTCATGAAGTTTTATTAAAATCGGTGAGGTACATCTATCTAGCATTGAGCTCTGATAATGAATGAATAAATAAAATTAATTACCAGAATCCAATTTCACGAAAATCATTATATTCATAAAAAACAAACAAACAATATTTTTATCCTCAATAACAAATCACAAAATAAATTAAAACACCACCGCTACAAATCGTTGATATATTCAACAATTGAACCAAACAACAACATGAAGTGCGCTGCAATTGCGATTTATTTGCGTAGTACAAAAATACAAATAGATAACCCGATAAATATTTACAATATATCTTTTTTGAAAAATTTTGCGCATTTTCTTTTTAAAGAAATATAAACTTTTAAATATTTCCAAGCACATTCTGATTTCAGCTGACGCGTCGTCATAAAAAAATTCCCCGACTGCCTATGTCTATAGTAGAATTCCCCTCCTCGTGATTTTCCAGAAAATTGTCATCCTGCACTATAATTACCTCGTAGAAATATTGCAGTTTGGTTTTATTATTAATCAAGACTCAATTATTGAAAATAACGAGCAAAAAACTACATAATGTAAATTAATTTCGAAATTTCAAAAAAATATATAATTTTCTATAATTCCCATAAATATTTTATAAAGCATTTTAACTTTTCTAAAATTTGAAAGATATTTAAATTAAATAGTACAAATTGCTACACAAAATAAAACAGTATTAAAACCAGGGAGTGGAACCGGTACTATTTCTCGAACCGGTTCGGTTCCAGGTCACACAGAAAATAAAGTTCCGGTTTTCGTTCCGGTTCAATTTTTTATTTTTTTATTATTTCGGTTACCGGTTCAATGTACCTCCGAACCGGTTCGAACCGGTTTTTTTTTACTTTTGTAAATTATTCAAACATATGTAATAATTTTAATTAAATTATAATTAAACCTATCCTATAATTTCTGAATTATGTACATTTTCCTACATACCTTTACTTTCCAATTTTGTGTATATGTTACCAGCAATGTATGAAATCCGGCATTCTATAGAATTCCTAGGTATTCTATAGAATGCCTTAAGTCACCAGGCAATGTATGAAATGAATTTAATTATATACATTTCCTAGGCATTGTATAGAATACCTAACTGATAGCTGGCAATGTATAAAATATAAACATAAATGGGGTGAAGCAATCAATTTTGGTCCAGGCAGAGATGTTGCTTTACTTTATGTTGTAAAAATACTTCTGATGCAAATATGTATAGTATATAATAAAAAATCTTGGTTCATTCTCGATAGCTAGGTTTCTAGATTACAATTCGGTATTGTCAGTTCAATACTGAATTATTGATTAAAATAAACTTTTTATATTTACGCGGATAATTGAAAAATGTATGTCTGTCCAGTAAAGTGATCTAAACTAGTGTTTAAGAATTTGTTTCTGATAATATGTTATTTTGAATGTTCAGAGCCAAAATCTCACTTAATACGTACTCGGACAAATTTTTGATTATATAATATTTAAGGTTCCAATAGGTATTGTTTTTTGTGAATTTGTTATTTTCACAGTGAGGGGCTTAAATCTTACACGTCTGGACTAATATGTTATTAAATATTTAAATAATATCATACCTCATACGTAATCGAAACTAATATTTTATTTTATTTATTATAATATAAAATGTTATATTATTGTTCATGTATTTTGTTATTTTAACAATAAAGAACCAAATTCTTACTTATATGAATTTTGACTTTTTAAAATTAATTAAATTTACTAAATAATATCTATCTGCTTTAATAATATTATTTTGTCTTTTATTTAATACATTGCCTAATATTATCTTGGCATTCTATAGAATTCCTAGGTATTCTAGAGAAGGCCTAGGTAAAGTATATAATAAATATCTATTTAACAAATATTTCATACTTTGCCGGTAACATATACATAATATATTAATACTTTTTATGGCTTATTTTTTTTATTTGTATTAATTTAAAAAAATGGGTACCTATGCCGGAATAATAAAATTATTGACAGTTAATATTAGATTATGCTCAATGCAATTTAAATTTTACGTGCATTTTTTTAAATAGCAATTTTCATGTTTTTCTGAAAATATAATTTTTCTCTCAATCTTTCCCATTTTTTCTTGTATATTATGACTTTTTCTGGTAGTAGGCCAATATTTAAAGAAGAACATAAAGTCTTTTATATTAATTTATAAATTCCGCAGAAAAATTAAAATTTGTTAATTAAAAACACGAAAATCACAAGTATTCTTATACTTATGCCCAGTATTATCAACCAATTTAAAGCTCCTTTAGCACTAAATGCTCCTTTAAAGTAAATTTGCTGTATTACAAACGTGATTTAAATCAATATTTAAGCTTTCAATGAAAAATGGACATAATATAATATGTTGTAAAGAAATACTGCAGTTAATTTAAAATCTATTTTTTAAATGTATTATGCTTGGATCTGTTGATAATATGACAGTTAGTTAAAGGAGCATTTAGTTAAACTTGATAATACTGGGCGTTATACTTATTAATATACTAATATTTAAGCGCAACTACATTTGTCAGTGGTGCCAACTATAAGTGGTTAGAAAAATTATTTTACATTTGATACAGAATAATAAATATACATATTTGAATAAAAACATTCGCAATGAAAAATTAAACTTTAATGAACCGATAAAATTAAACTTTATTGAACCGGTACCCGAATAATTGTTTTTCGGTTCGGCTCCGGTTCAGGTTCAACGCCATGTTTGAAATTTCGGTTCAGGTTCAGTTCCGGTTCGCCCAAAAATTTCGTTCCGGAACCGGTTTTCGGTTCGGGTTCGGGTTCGGTTCGACTCCCTGATTAAAACCATTTTTTTTAAACCGATAAATAAAATTTTAATTTAATTATGTATAAAATCGTGTCACGAGCGTGACCCGCCATACCTAATCAAGTGTGATTAAAATAATTTAATTCGAAAGTGTGCGTGATTGTGAAATTTTTTTCTTACATCCGTGCGTGATCGGACGTGAATAAAAAAACGCATACATTAGCTTAGCATGTGTGTTCGTGAGTGAAAATTACTCACGTGCCCTATTCTATAATACCAGTCAGGTGTTGGGTAGCAATAATCAATAATTATTACAAGCGGTTTGATAAATAATGCCAATAAATAAAAAATAATAAATAATAACAGCTTGAAACTGATAGACGTAAACATTACTCTTTCTCGTCACTTCTGACAGAGTAACCACCGTTGGCCTTGTTTCACACATACGCGGTTCCATTCGGTTCGGTTCGTTTTCGGTTTCAGCCGAAAACGAATCAAACTTTTTCACACATACACGGTTCTCATACGGTTCATGTTAGGTTTTATTTTTTTCCGTAAACTCAGTAGTTATCATGGAGAGAAAGCAAGTTGTTGCAATGTTGTTTCTCTATAAAAAAATTAAAAAATGAAGGAGGAATTCTAGAATTCATTGCGAGCACCCTCTCATCACTTTACAGCAGGAATTTGGAGCATTCTACACTATTTTCCCGAAGCTAAAGAGCATGAAGACGATCCACATCAACATCTAGAAAACCGCTCCTTTTATTAGAAAATCCGCGACAAAACTTAAAAAAAAATAACACTCGCTATCAGGTTAAAACCGAAACTAAACCGAGTATGTGTGAACTCGTTCATTGCTTTGTGTTCCCTGGACACGAATTGAAACCTGATGAAATCTGTTGGTGTGGAGGGAGTAGTCGGTTCTGTACGGTTTCTATTAGGTACCGAATACAAACTGAATCATCGTTTCACACTTGTCGGCAGCGACCGAAAACGAACCAAACCGAACCGAATGAAACCGTATATGTGTGAAATAGGCCTTAGTGTTTTATAAAATAATAAAACAAAGTAGTATGCAGAGGCGGTTTTAGACCTGGAGGTATTATGAAAGAAATATAAACGAAAACAAAACAAAAATCGATCGACACCAATTTTTTCAGTGAGAAGAAAATAAAATAAAAGAACGGTAAAATTTTTCTGATTGAGATCTATATATTTTTAGTTATATAAATAGACAAATAAAAATATTTGACCTCCCCCCCTCTATTTTTTTATTTGCATCAACGACTTAAGTATTTGTTGTTGATAGTATCACGAAAGCCCTATTAATTTTTTATTTCATTTTAGAGTCGATAGTTACGTCACTGAAATAAACAAAGGAAGGGAGAGAGCAGCTATGAATAGTCGGATAGTTCAGTGAGATTAATAGGATTTCTACAGAAATATAAGAAGGATTACAAAAAAAATGAACGCGTGTTTTCTATTGTATTTTTTTTAATCAATTTAAAAAAATCCAGCATGACTACAGGACCCTTTTTCAGGTCCGACCAACGTTTAAGTCCACCAATTGGTTGTAAGTATGTAACATAAAATCAAACAAGGAGCATTCTAATACGTTTTTAATTTTACACTGCATACATATAACAATATAGACACATTGCGTTCAATAGATTACAAAAAAAACATTTCTACAAAACGTAATGAACAAATCGCAAATTAAACATAATATTGTTGAGCAAATCGGTGATTATAAACCATTTAACAGTCTGTAATTTAAGTAGTAGAACGAGTTAAGGTCAATAAATAATATGGCCTAATGGTGACCTTAAAAATGTTTTGAAACTTATCATTATTATAACTGGTTTTATTTTTTTGAATATGATTTACAATAAATAGCGCATGTATCAATTAAATCGCAAAGTTATAATCAGCCCTAATCGATCGTATTGCCGTAATCATAATTATTTCAAATGAATTAGAACACTACGACGTAACTTTCGAATATATACCTTATACATTCATTTTTATAAATACCTAGTTAACAAATTAGCTGAAAATACATTAATTTAAATCCACTTTATCAAAACCTAATATATGAATTAGGATGCATTTTAAATACTAATCCTCTAACCATAAAAATTTTAGTGACTTTTATCTGAAACATTTTGTTATGCATACAGTTTCAAATTTTTTTTTTTTAATTCAGAAATTTATGTTTTCAAAAATAAAATTGCATCTTTCTATGAGATACAGAATCTACAGACAGACACATAGACATCATAACGACAATTTATGGTTAGAAGATTTGTATTTAATAAGTCATAACTAAAGCCCCGATTATATGCAATATAAAATCGCAAAAATATGCACGAAAATATTTCAAAATATCCAACTTTTCTGTTAAATAAACGAAATTATTAAATTTTTTATTGTGTTTAATTTTGATGTTCGAATAAAATTAACATATTATTATGTTGTTAAACTTGATATAATTTATTTATATTATTTTTCAAAATTTTGTATCATGAATCCTACAGCAGATTAAAAAAATGACTGCTGCAAAATATTATCAAATTGATCTGTTATTTATGATAGGTCGCGAATTTAAAAACAGAAACAAGCACATGTAATTTTTGGACAAATATTCACCAAATATGTAAAAAATATGCAAAAATAACAGACAATGATCAAAATATGCAAAAAGACTGAAATTTGTCGAAATATGCAAATGCATATGAAAATATGCATTTGCATATAATCCAAGTCAGACCTTAGTCATAACCAAAGTTTTTGTATATTGTTTGTTATATCAGGATGCAATATGAATAAAAACGATTGGGCAGAGAAATGTTTACCTTTTATATTTACTTATATTTATTTTTATAAAACTTTTTTCAAAAATTTTATGCTTTACAAAAAAATATAAAAAAGTTTCACATAACATGATTAAAATCAATATCCGTCTAATATAATTCAAACTATACGAAGTCATCTTTGATAAAATAAAAAGCATAACACCCCCTTCTAGAAATTACTTCAAACAGATTTTTTCAAAATTTCAAGTGACCGAGGTACAAAACTTTACAATATGACCTAAAGAATATATATTTTTAGAAATAAAAACATGTTATTAATATATTTTATATACTTTATTTATATATTCATATGGTACAGTCATACATAAAACGTTTTTACTTAAGACATAACTTATCGTTAAAATAAGTGCAAAATAGCTATTAAATGTAATATAAGTTAAAATCTCATAAAATTCAATACATAAATCAAAAATGTATGTCGTAAAAATAAGATATCCCGAACTTGAACATAAAATCAGAACTTAATTTCATCAAAAACAAAAAGTATTATAGTAACTTTCACAATAACTGAATAATGTAAAGTATAAACAGATATTTACAAATAACAAACTTAATACTGAAGTGTAGTGTATATAAATTGAAAATTCTTATTTGATAATATTTACAATTCTAAGCAATTCACAAGGCGAAGATAAAAGAAAAACACATAAAAATTAATAAGTAAAAAATCTGCAGTGGAAGGCGCACAGGCCGACACACAAAAATGATAATTTTAACGGGCAAGGACGGAATAAAAAAACAGATTATTTATATAAGAACTAAACAAATTAAATGATTTAAATACAATTTATTATTAACCCATTGCTGGCCGAGTTAAGAAATAATTTGAAAATTACTGAAATACCATATATTTGTATTAAATGGAAGCTACTAAAGACATAAATATACCTAAAAATTTTTCAATTTAGTAGTTCCATAGAAAAAATCGGGTGTGGATACTTATATACACGCGTTAGAAGTTTTATTTGAGAGTAGTAGTGACATCTAGTGAGCAAGTGGAAAACTAATAACTCCAAAAAATTTGTTTTGCCGACTGTCATAACAGAAATCTATATTACTTACACTAGTGAATATATGTTCAAGATATGCACCTAACCTAACATAACTGTTATCTTTATTGCATTATGCACGCACTTTTCGTTGTATTATTAATATTTCACTCTAAACGTGTCAAAAGAAGTATAACTTCAAAAATGCAGCTTTTATGCAAGTTTGATCAGATGTGCATAATGTATAGGTATATTAAATTTATTTACTATTCATATGAGTTAATCAATTTTCGGGATACAAAGTAACGTATATCTTTCTTCACGATGAAAGCTAACTCCCTACCAAATTTCATCAAGATCGGTCCAGCGGTTTAGCCACAAAAATGTAACAAACAGACAGAGTTACTTTCGCATTTATAATATTAGTATGGATTTATTATAGTATGGGGCTATTTGCACATACCGTATGTGCATGCAATTAACTATTTGCACACAGGGCCGCCGAGAGCCAAACCGGGCCCCGATGCAACATGTCAAAAAAAATTTGGACCCCCCCCCCATAGATTGAAAAATATACTTTTTTTTACTTACCCCATCAAGTGGGGTGTCCGAGATAGGTCACCTAAATTGCAACAAAAAAGTTCTAGAAACTTTTGATTTTAACCCTTCAGTCACAAGAAGAAATATAATTAGGAAAATCTATTTTGTAAAAAATAATAATAATATTATTTAGGTAGTTACTAAAGTGAATGGATGAAACGTATTTTTGACATTGAGCATTAATAATAAAATTTAAATCCTATACTTGCCACAATAAAAACACACCCGTTTGTAAAATAATAACGTAAACATCATATGATTTGGTTAGTTAGTTAATTAGTTTGTGAATTTCAATTTATTATATAAAATAAATTAGATTTTCTAAGAGGGGCTCTCTCGCTTTTTTTCCTCTATGATGGATTAACTAATATTTTTCCAGAAGTATTTCAATAAATTAATGTAAACTTCTTTGATTCAAAATTTACTCAAATTTAAATCATTTTGGTTAATTTTTTACCAAAATGCCGGGCCCCTGGAGCTCTAATGTTAAATCTTTCTCCATACTGTTAGTTCTTTTATATTTATATTTATTTTCTTTGGTTTAGATAAAATTTTCAGAGGACAGTTATAACTTCTGCTTATTTTGTGACAGTTAAATTATTCTCTAACAAGGGGCCTGTTATGTTAAATTTATATCGACCTTTAATTATGATGAAGATTTTATATCTGTCATCAACAGAACTATTTTAAAATTTCATCATTCAAATAATTTTCAATATTACTATTTACATTTTTTTAAGAATAAATTCAGGCTGGGCCCCTTCGGGTCACGGGCCCCGATGATTTGCATCGCCTGCATCGCCCTCTTGTCGGCCCTGTTTGCACATACTACTAACCTAACCTAACCTACCTTAACTTAATTAGGTACATAAACAAGGCAATGATACATAACCTAGAAAACGAGCTTTATGAAATCTGTAACAAAGACGCTGAAAGAAGTACACACTAGTAAATAAATATGCATGTAACAAGTGAATCAACATTACGTATACTTTATACAGTTGAACTTTATTACGTACAACGATTTCACTCTCTACATTCCAGGAAAATGCAGTGAGAGAGTAAGTCCGGGTGCCCCCGTTTGCCAACTGTTAAAAAATTCAGCTGACAAATCTTACATTTAATATTTGTATGAATTTTCAGTCATATTTCATCATTGTTTATGGAGCACACTAATTTTAATTACAAATATTGTAAAAAAAAAAAAACAATACCAAATATTATTATAGTAGGGCTAATTTTTTTTTATACTTTAAAATAGTATTATATTTTATACTATTTTAAAATATATTTCTAATAAAATTACGTATGTTATAGAACAATGAACTCTGTGATACTGGCAAAACAAAATTATAAATTTATATTAGCTACGTATTTACAAAAAAATATATACTGGATCATTATTTTTGCAATACTCATTCTTGTGTAAAAAATATAAAAAAATTCGCGTTAAATTTAAAATTTTTACTGGGTACATTTCTTTATTATACGTATACATATTTATTTATAGTATCAAAATAATTAAATTATGATGCAATAAAACAGAATATGAACTTGATTATACCTCGTATATTATTATTACAATTTTGTTTACAAAATATTAAATATTTCAAAGTTAAATCTTAAGAGAAGTAGGTATTATAAAAATATTAAATTACAAATACATTTTTAATAAATATACATTTTGATTATTTTATAATTAAATAACGAACCTCGATATAAATATTTTTCATTAAGAGTTGTTATAAACGAGTTTTTAATACATGTAACATAAAATAATATAAATATGTACAAAGTACCTACCATGCAAAAATATTTTTATTTTATTATTTACACGCTTTTTTAACTGTTAACTAATTAGTTATTCAAATCTAATGTACCTATTCATCATTTCCAAAACTAAAGTTTTATATAAAACTCCACTTAATAATTTATAATAGTATCAAATAAAAATAAACAAAATATTTTTTAAATGTTCTAGAAAGAACAATATAATTTATATAATTTATACAATTGAACATGACAGTTTGTGCTGTTTTGCTTATTAATATGTACTATTAATGATATAAAATAAATCAAATAATGTCAACTAATTAATAAACTCCAATTCATATTTTTTGGTTGTCAAATGAAAAATATATATTTTTTACTAGAAAGAACAATATAATAATTTGTCATTCAAATATTTCAGCTATTATACCAAAGAATTTTTAGCCTTAAACTATTTCAAGAGTCACAAGTGCTCCACACTAAAAATAAGTGTTTGGGCATTACTTTTAATCTTCTGTGATTTACAGTTACTTCAATAAAGAATCCGAAAATGGTTAAAAGTTTGAGGAGTGATCAAACAAAGTTAACCATTTCGATACGGGATTTTTTTAGCAAACATATGAGAATAAGTGAAATACATATATATATACTTTTCTCGTATTACAACACAGTAAAAACTTTTTCGTTTCAAGGGAAAAGCATAACTTACAATACATTAAATTACAAAATTTGGTTCCCTGCGTTTTCTATAAAATGATTAAAAGCAATACTTCTGAGCGCCATATGTTTTTCTTTTCAGCGACACAGCTATGGAAATACATACTTACAAATTATTCTTTCTATGCACTTTTAGAAAATCAAGGTAATTTTTTTAAATTATATAAGAAATTGAAATCTAAGCTACATAATTTTTTTGGTCCATCATTTTCGACCTCCCTCCCCTTTCCCTACATATAGTACCAAAGTACTTTAATTACACATTTTTATTTTATAATATATAAAAAAGTTATTTCAACAGTCGACTGGCTTCAATTAACATTTAAATAATTAGAAAAAAATAAGCACCACTTTAGATTTGTAAGGTTTTACGAAACCTCCCACCTTCTCCTCAAAGCCATACGTAATTAATTGACGCTCCCTTATATAATATATTATATAAATTTAATAAACACTCAAATATCCTGTCAGTATTTATCATAAAAATATGAAATACTAGCTGTTACCTGCGACTTCATTCGCGTAAAATTTAGGTTAATAAAAACAACACCACGGTGTACTAGTTAGGTTAGATTAGATAACTCAGATTTATGTTATGATATAGAATATAGATAGTCGATAAAACAGATTTCTAGTTTCGCATTGTTCGCTATAGATATCACTAAACCAATTTTACCTATCACGCTTATAAATGTCACACACCCATTTTTTATGTCTAATAAATTTTTCAGGAAACAAAAAAGCCTATGTTCATCCTCTAGATTCAAGCTATCTCTCTTACAAATTTCATCCAGATCGGTTCAACGGTTTAGCCGTGAAAAGGTAACAAACAGAGAGACAGACACACTTTGTATTTATAAATTTATGTAGTATGGATTCGTAGTCCTTTAGAACAGTGCTTCTCATACATTTTGACGTCGCAACCCCCTTACAGCTCATATTGAAAACTCACGGTCCCTTATATTTTTTTTGAAACCCAGATGTGTTAACAAATTTTTTTGTTTCATTTACGAGATAATCTAAGCAAGTGCATATATGAACATTTAAACTTATTTAACGATAGTAAATTTATTTGTTATATTTACGGTTCTTCACGGCCCCTTTGTGGAAAGGCCACGACTCCTCAGGAGCCCCGGCTCACCACTTTTAGAAGCTCTGCTTTAGAATACGTAAGTTAGTGTATACCATAGATATAGGTATGTAACTGAAGCAATAACTCAATGTTATGACTGTGTCAGTAGAGATAGCTTATTCTCGAGTACCGCACGCACTTCCTTGTCTAACGAATTCTGATTGGCTGATAACGTAAACCGACTCCAAGGTTAGTAAATGTACAGGTTTGCTGACTTGTGAGTTGTGACGTCACCACGAAGTTCTTTTCTACCTACTTGATTTTTTTATTTATATATGATTTTAACTGCCATAATATTAAACACAGCGTTGGCGACCATTTGAAATCTAGAGTGTTAAAAAGAACTTCGTGGTGACGTCATTTCGTCCGCGCTGATTGGTCAAGGCAAGTCAGCATACCTAGTCATTTACTTACCTTGAACCGACTCTATGTACCAAAAATATCGAAATGGTGGTAACCATGGAAACAACTGAAACATGTTTAGGTAGGAGAATACTTCAGTTAGATTCACATCTCTATGGGGTATACTGCATAAAACTATAAAAATAAAATACAGCTTAAAATAGTATCAAAACAATCAAATAAAATATTTTAAGAACATGTAATTACATGAATATTATTATTAACTGAACATGACAGTTTGTACTGCTTTGCCTATTAATATGTACTATTTACGATATAAAATAAAACAAATAATAACTAAATATCTCATGCCAACTAATTAAATAAATGTTAATCTAATAATATAAACCGTTGACATGTATTATTTCACGTATATATTATGTTTATTGTGAACTGCATAAAACATGTTATGAATACTTTGATACGCATGAAAAGATATCATTAAAAAGCTGTTGATAATTACCCACAACTGACAATCTGTCTTATTCAGAAACTAAATGGTCTTTACAGTATTTATGAAGTGTAAAAAAAAGAACTGAATTTAGTAACATACTCGTAGCTATGTAATATATGAATTATATTTAAATATCGATATTAGGTATTATGATATCAGCTTTATGTAGTAAACATATTTATTTACTTTTTGATTTGTACATTTAACATTACTATAAACGATAAATTATGTCAAGTACCTTCTATTCTTCAAGTTGAGTTGTGTATAAACAATCAAGTTATCATTTACTGTCAATAGTTTTAATACAAATGATTTTCTAAAAAAAAATCACAACGTCAAAATAAAATGAAAGATCAGCTGATTCGATTCAAACTCAAAATACGACAGGTATGCCAGGTATTATAAAGATATTTGGTCGAATGCAAAAACGAATTAGCTTTTGGCGAACGCTATCTACAAGCTGTCAAATCGTTATGAATTTACTCGGGATTTTAGAGCAGTGGAAGATCTAGCAAATTTGCTAACTAGTAAGCAATCTCAAATGAGGTATCAAACTCATAGTGACAATTCTCTTGGAGTTTCATGAAGGTTTTGACAAGTTTTGCGCACGAGTTGTATGTAAACACCAACGGCATTAAATCAGTGGTGATATTATGAAAAAAAATTGTACAGTCAGAGTCGCCAACTGTGTTACAGTACGTTGAAGTATCACTGCTCTAAATTCCATAGAAAATCCAGAGATACTATCACTAAAATAATACCTCATTTAATGTCCGGTATCATAAAGGAGCTAGCAAATTTGCTAGCTAATAAGTAATTTCAAATGAGGTATCAAACTCATATTGACAGTTCTCTTGGAGTTTCATGAAGATTTTAACAAGTTTCGCGCACGCGTTGTATGTAAACACCGACGGTATTAAAACAATAGTGATATTATGATTTTTTTTGTATGGTCAGAGTCGCCAATTGTGTTACAATACGTTGAAGTATCACTGCTCTAAATTCCATAGAAAATCCATAGTTACTATCACAAAATTAATACCCCATTTGAGAGTGTTTGCTAGCTAGCAAATTTTGCTAGTCCCTTTATGATACTGGACATAATTTTGACAAAATAATGAATCAATTTAACAGGGTATTCCCCTGTTATTACGTTCAATACTCGCAAATTAAAAAAAATCTTTAAAAATAATTTATTTAAAACCAAGAAATTAAGACATTTAACGTCAATGAACATATATGCTTTAACACCGAGACTCTCGACGATATTTATGAACAAAGTAAATTTCGTTACGGTATTGTCTCGTCAAAATTCAAGCGATCTCGTTTCGTGCGAATTTAATCCAATCTCGTCTCAAAAAGAGACCAAGTCCATGAAAAATATCTCAGCATGCGACGTTCAGCCCTACTCACAAAATACGTGTTTCTGTCTGCTTTGAACAGACCGTTCAATAAAACATAAATCGCAAACATACAATTACTAAATAAAAATAACAGAACATCGATTGATACGATCCGTGCATGTTTTTGCAAGTAATTATTAACACGCATGGTTTAATTCAATTTGTTAAACCATTACAAAAACAATTCTTCGTTTATATATGAACAATAGACAACCGCAGTACCGCATCTATACCTAATCTGTGATTCCGTGTCAAAACAAATCATCTATGAATTCACACTCGGCCAAACAATATTGACAGATGTAGAAATTTCAATTTAACAAATTCAAATACAGTAGAAATCCGTTATAACGACGTCGAAGGTACTGGTTATTTTAGATCGAAAAACCGATAATTCGATTTTTTAAGGTATTTATTGGAAAAACTAAAAATTTAATGAGTATGCTTAAATTTTGTGAAATTCATCGTCTGTGAGCAAAGATATCATCAAAATTTAAAGCACAGAATAATAAATATGTACGATATACAGATACGATATACAGAAGCGACACTCAAAGTTATTTCACTGAAAACTTAGTTTGACATTATTAGGTGCGACGGTTCTGATTGGTTGAATATTAATACTATCCACCAGTCATGTACCAGTATATGAATATTATTATACCAAACAATATTTTTTTATTGTACAAAACTATATATTAAAAAAATGGAAACAAAAGACAGCCCGTCGTTAAACCGATAAAAGTCTCTGTAATATAGTAAACAACGTCGTTCAATGCGGTATTTCGTTGTAAGCAATATCGTTATAAACAGTATATTATAAAAAGCAATTATATGGGCTCAGCGTTGTAAATAATGCATTATTTACAACGTTGTCTGGGATTCAGCCGGGACTTTTATTTTGAGTTGTTATAACCGATATGTCGTATTAACCGATATCGTTATACCCGGTTTCTACTGTATTTTTATTAAATTCCAACGGAAATTCTAATTATATGAATCCGTGGCTATGATGTTATTTAATCATATATAGTTATTTTTATAGCTAAATAAAAATTCAATTTGTTTACTGCTTATGTAATTAATTACGTAATTATAAAATAACATCAAAATCTGTACTTCCCAATAATCCACGTTAATTAAATTAAAAATAGTATAGAAAAAAAAACATATAGTTTTCCTACTTTGCTCACAAACTGTTAGAAGAGATTCAGTTTTATTGTACAATTTTTATCATAATCATTTTTTTACATAAAAGCTGCCATTATGGAAATATTTACGGTAAAAAAATCGTGTACACTGATTTTTCCCTGCGTTCTCCAAACTACAATTTACTTTGAAAATCGATTGCGAGAGTAGACTGAGGATTAGCCGAATTTTGAGTAGAATTTAATGAAGAAACTTTTATTTCTGTTATCTTTTTCACGTCCGAATGACGGTTCGGATGAAAAATGAATAAAACTGGAATAAAGTCCACTTCAGAGGTAGTTTTTCAAGTGAAAGGGGATGTCCCATCCGCGATTAAGGTGGGAACTTTTCGAACACTCTTTCCTAACCGTACTGAGGGCTCGTGGAACAAGCATGAAAACTTTATGAATATTTTTTTAAATCTAATTTGCTTGTAATAATATACAAAATGCAATGAATTCTATTAAAAATCTGACTAGGATCACTGGCTGGAAATGGGAATTCCCCTGGTGGGATCAAGGCTGGAATTTTTAACCTCTGAATTAACAAATTCGCGGTTATGACTGCTATAGCCGTCAAAACTGAATCTCTTATTCGGGAAATGACGGCTATAACCGTAAGTCAAAAAGACATTTGTAGTAAAAAGTCTGTTATAGCCGTATTGAAACTAATATAATTATATGAGTAGGAAGTATTGTGTCCATATAGAAAAATGTCTGCAATAAAATGTCCCAGTATATTAGTCAATAAGAGCGATAATACAAAGGTTGTATTCAAAATTAAATTTTCTAAAAAATAACTAAGTTATCATATGTGACTATATTAGTGGATCCTATAAGAAATATGTATCCGCGAACGTGTTAAAATGTTGTTAACACTATTATAAAAAAATTATCAGAAAATAATGTGTCCATACAGATGATTATACCTTTTGGTATTACAATTATTTGAAATATTCGTACAAGGAGAAAAATGAAAGTCGATTTTTTAATAAAAATTACAGTTGCCTGTTAAAAATTTCATTTTTTTATTAATACTGTAATTTTTATAATACGCAATTTTTACTATGTATATTCGTAAAAATCATTTACAAGATTTATTCAACTAATTCTTCTTAAATTGAATTATTTATTAAGAGCTATACAAATCAGGGCGGTAGAGTCGGTACAAAAAATCTATGACTCCAACTCTTTACTGTACAAAAAAAAAAAAAAAAAAACAATTTTTGGGCAAAATTTTTTTGAGTGAATTCCGGCGATTCTGGTTCCGACCAGAATTGAAAATTTCAAATCATTGTACTTCAAAATTCAAAACGAACAAAAAATATTAAGTGTGTAAAGAAGTAAAATCCATTATTTAATTAAAGGAGTCGGAGTCAGCACCTTTTTACTGACTCCAACTCTGACTCCGACTCCACCCAAAGATACTAAAATTCCGACTCCGACTCCACAGCCCTGATACAAATTATTTCATTTCTATTAAAGGATAATACAATCAAATTTTAGTAACATGTGGCCTAGCAAGAATAAACATATTTTGGACCGTTACATACTGATTGATTTCTGATACAAAATACTGATTGATTTCTGATACAAACCTAAATTAAGGTATCAGGTAAAATAATACTCTGCCCATAAGTTTTTTTCTACACCTAAAATAAAAACACATTAACATAATAAGATTACACAACTCTGATCCGCATTACAATATTTATCCTTCTAAAAAAAGCATACAACTACTACAAAAGTACATACATTTTTTGTTCATTACTGTACAACATACAAGGGAAAAAAACACACACAACGTAACATGGCATAAGCGCTTGGATAATCTCCAACAACAGCTGGAAATATCACTACTCTATTAGGTAATCCCGCATCAAATTATGCATCACTTTCGACCATCGGAAATCCATGAATCACGGACAAAAACCACACCAAACAAACACGTGAACGAGCTATCTAATTAACCTAATATTTAAACGTATTACAATCATACAAACACACACACACAAAAATCATTGCAAAACACAACCTTACAATTTAAAACATAGCACACTATGATTTCAGCTACGCGGCACACGTCAATACATACCGATCGTATTATGCGAATCGCTTCGACGTTATCTCGCATACCTCAGACAGCGGCACGTATTACCGACCTACTAACCCACTGACTGAATTCTGAGCGGCCCCCCACCGACCCGCTCGGCCACCGTAGGTGTGTATGTACTACCCCCTTGCCTATATATGTGATGAGGTCGCAGTGACGTATACATCGATGAAGGATTCTATAAATTGCGTCATTTGTTATGACATTTTTATATACATTACAACTGATTATTTTCGGCGCCACTCATGTATTTTCAGATCTGATAGGAATTCTGAGGTATACAAAATAAACACATGTTTTCAGAATATTGTTTAATCACTTCTTTCTTCAATATGATGACATGATATTATGTATTTCATACTTCTTTTTATTAACAAGATCATATCAATACTCAATGATACCCATAAAGGACCCCGCAGAATCCTTATGGGAAAGGGGTTTCGATCAAACTCTTTGAAACTTTGAATTATAATAGTCCTTGATGAGTAGATCAAAAGTGTCAACGGACACTACTAAAAAACTCAAACTTTTAAGATATAGCCCTCTGAAGTTGGGGATCATGATTGTCTTTAATTTACACTATTTTTTTGTAGAACCTTAAATTTCGCTCAACTTTTTGTATGTGTTCCCAAAGACATCTATAACACTGGCCGACAGCCATTTTGCTGCAGGGTATACAATAACTTTTTAAGGGTAATTTGGACACGCTGAATCCAAAAATGACCACCGTTTTGCTCAATCAGCTCTTGTTGCAATATAGCAAAAAACATGTTTTTTGCTATTTGCAAACATTCAAATTCGTATATATATATATATATATATTTTAAATCAATGACTTCAACCAATTATCATTCAGATTGAAGCTATGGGTCCTAATTGAACTAAACACCCTTAAATTATATACATTCATAAAGTTATTCCCTTCGAAAATCATGTTTTAAACGAAAAAAAATCGATTTTTTAGCAAAAATTCAGCAATTTTCAAAATTCAAAACGCTGTAACACAAACAGTTTTTGTCCAATTTTAATGTTATTCACTAAATTTGTAGCTTTATTTATCTTCTTTATTGTGTAAAAATTTCAACGTAATCGTATGAAAATTGGCGAAATGGTACTAAAATCAACTGCGCGTGTCAAAATTTAGTAGTTCGGTCATATATTTTTTAAATTAAATGCTTCAACCAAAGATCATTCGGAATGCAACTATGGGTCCTAATTAAACTATAAAGCCTCAAACTATACACATTTTTAAAGTTATTTCCTTCGAAATTCATGTTTTAAATGAAGAAAATTCGATTTTTTAGCCAAAATTCGAAAATTTTCAAATTTCAATGCGCTGTTACATAAACAATTTTTGTCCAATTTTAATATAATTGACTAAATTTATTGCTTTATCTATCTTCTTTATTGTGTTAAAATTTTAACGTAATCGACTGAAAATTGGCAAAAAGGTATTAAAATCAACCGCCCGTGTCAGAATTTAGTAGTTCGCTCATAACCACTCCTGGCGTTAAATAAATTCTTTGAACAAAGTTATTAATTAAAATACGTATTAATTTGAGTTTCGAAACGAAAATTAATGGCACTGTTTTACAAAATTAAAAAAAAAATCATTCAAAACGTTCTTGCCCATAAATAAAAAATAAAAAATCATTATGTGTAAGAAAAACTTCTTTTCAGCGATTATCTTGGCATAGTAATTATTATTTTCGAAAAAATATAAGAAATAAGTAAAAATTTATTCATTACTTTGTTCACAGAATTTATTTTACGAGCCATACATACGCCAGGAGTGAAAATTACCGAACTACCAATTTTGACACGCGCAGTTGATTTTAGTACCATTTCGCCAATTTTCATACGATTACGTTGAAATTTTTACACAATAAAGAAGATAAATAAAGCTACAAATTTAGTGAATAACATTAAAATTGGACAAAAATTGTTTGTGTTACAGCGTTTTGAATTTTGAAAATTGCTGAATTTTTGCTAAAAAATCGATTTTTTTTCGTTTAAAACATAATTTTCGAAGGGAATAACTTTATGAATGTATATAATTTAAGGGTGTTTAGTTCAATTAGGACCCATAGCTTCAATCTGAATGATAATTGATTGAAGTCATTGATTTAAAAAAATATATATACGAATTTGAATGTTTGCAAATAGCAAAAAACATGTTTTTTGCTATACCGCAAAAACAAGAGCTGATTGAGCAAAACGGTGGTCATTTTTGGATTCAGCGTGTCCAAATTACCCTTAAAAAGTTGTTGTTTGCCCTGCAGCAAACAAAAAATTTTTTTTGTCGGCCTGTGTAATCGATTGCCACCATAAAAAAGTCAACTTTTTAATTCATTGAGAAACGACAACACTTAAATTTTATTGTTACGTTTTTTTAATTATAAACAAATCCAATTGTTTTAGAATAAAAAAATGGTTTATAATAAAAAAAAAACGTAATAATACGATTTATGTTCTGCTATTGGCTAAAGAATTGAGAAGTTTACTTTTTTATGATGACAATCGATTATATAAGTCTTCGGGAACACGTACAAATAGTTGTGCAAAAATTAAGGTTCTACAATTTTTTTTATTGCAAATTAAAGACAATCATGATCCCCAACTTCAGAGGGCTATATCTTAAAAGTTTGAGTTTTTAGGACTTAGTGCCCATTGACACTTTTGATCTACTCGTCAAGGACTATTAAAATCCAAAGTTTCAAAGAGTTTGACCGAAACCCCTTTCCCATAAGGATTCTGCGGAGTCCTTTATAAATTAAAGAAAAAAAAATGCATACGAGACGAGAGCTAGGTTGGATGTCTCGTCTTGATTTTATCTCGTTCAATGTAACCGAAACTCAAACTGAGATCGTAATCTCGTGTTAATTTTCTTTTCTAAAATCATTTTACATTTTAATTATTGATTTACAATTTAAAAATTATAATATCAAATAGTACATTTTTAGTGATTTAAAACAAAACTTTTGATCAAATAAAGTTTCGTATCATTAAAAATTAAATGGTATCGTCTCGGCCTGCAGCATTTCAACAAATATAACATCTTTAAGAATACACATAAAAAACTTTTGTACCTTTTTATAATAAAAGCATTGAATTTTTATTAGAACAAACTACAAACCTTTATGTTAAAAAAATAATATTTTAAAAATATTTTGATTTGAAAGTAAAAACATCATGAAAATTAAAAATACATATTAGTATACTGGCATATTGTAAAATATGCATACATCATTTAAAATTATAATTAAATCAAAATATTCTACATTATGATGAATAACCACTATTCAACTGATGTTCAACAAAAAAACATAATTATTTAACTAATTACTGACGTCACAAAAAAACAGTAATACTAAAATAATTACACCAGAACATTATGACAACATACATTTTCCAAAAAAAATACAATCTCCATTTTTCTACTAAATCTGATTCATAAAAAAATTGCATAAGCTAAATTGCACCAAATCATACACACATAATAAGCCGGTATCACTTTCTATAGAATGTCATTGATAAATTCAATAAAAAGCGACAATATAAAAATAAATTCAAATGCAATATAATTGTCCAATATAAGCGAGTTAGTAGGCCAGAGAAATAGGTCGATGATGATTATAACTGAGTCATATATACATACATACATGCATAGGTGTAGATAGTATGCATACATTATATGTTCAATACAATTTGTAAATAATGTAACCATTGTGTTATAAAATATTACACATTTTTATACAGGGTGAGTCGGGAGGAATCTGTAAAACTCCAGGAATGTATTGTACACGTGAAAATAATAACAAAAAACCCAAATTTTGTTATCAGATTTTCATTTGTTTTTAAGTTATAGCGTAATTAAAAATTAACCAAATTTCATACATAATTACTAAAAATTAATAATTCTCATAATAAATGTTCAAAGATACCGCCATTCACATCTAAACATTTTCTGCTTCGTCTACGAAGGGCACCTGTTCAATAATTATTGAAATTTCTTTAATTTTTAATTACGCTATAACTTAAAAACAAATGAAAATCGGATAACAAAATTTGGGTTTTTTGTTATTATTTCCACGTGTACAATACATTTCTGGAGTATTACAGATTTCTCCCGACTCACCCTGTATACATTTATTAAATTCTACACATTTTTTGAAAATAATTGTCAAATATATTTTGGATCTCCTTTCATAGATTGAAAAGTGAACTCACATTTTTTTCATTTACCCTATTAAATGGAGTGTCATTTGATAGGTCTCCTAAAATGCAATAAAAAATGTCAAATAACTTTTTGATTTCAACCCTTCAGTCACGACATATTTGCTTTTTAATGTCATTGTCGGAGCGTCCCCCCTCTCTATTTACTAAACTATCGATTCAAAAAATCTGAAAAAAATCAGAATGAAGCTTTTAATTAGTACGTTCTCTGAAAATTATAACGAACATTGTCAAAAATATTTTGGACCCCCCTTTCATAGATTGAAAAGTGAACTCACATTTTTTTCATTTACCCCATTAAGTGGGGTGTCATTTGATAGGTCTCCTAAAATGCAAATGATTTTTTGATTATAACCCTCCAGTCACGAAAATTTTGAAATAACTCTTTTTTATAAATCGTAGTGAGAATGACTACGGAACCCTATCATGTGCGTGCCCAACACGCACTTGCCCGTTTTATTAATTATGTCATTTCTCAGTAAAATATAAAGATTTTATATACATACACAAGTAAAAGTTAAGTAAAAATGAAAGTAGATAAACTTTGTATAATAATATGTAATATATGTCAAAAACGTAATAACGAAGTTCCACTGTATATAAATATGTTGGGTGTCTGTAAAATCAATTTTTTGGGTGTCCAGTCTTGACATGAAAACATTAGATTAGTTTGGGCGATATAAATTTTTTTGAATAATGACAGGTCTGTATAAGAAAAATGTACGCATTAGAAATAATCTGTCGTGTGCCACAGGACTTTCTTATACATAATAATGACAGTAAACAGTGTACGTGATAAAATTATAGATAATAATATTACCTACAATTTTCAACTTTGTCATTTTTCTCTAATTCGCACTGTTTCAGTGTAATTCGAAAAATTCAAAAATCGATGTAGGTAAACATCCGTTTCCGGTTGAATGGATTCAGGGAAGGTCAAAATTGATAATTCCATCAAAAACCGGATTTCGAAAAAAATCGCGTTTACTATACTTACTTATACTATATGTATATTTCATATACATAGGTATAAGAAAGTAAAAAATGCTCTAAGTCCTAAACGACTAATGATGGAAGGCTAAAATTATATATTTAAGATAAACTTTCATCTGGGAAGATAATCACCTTATTTTTAAAATGATCACTAAACCGGAAACGGATGGTTACTCTTGTAATTTTTTGAATTTTTTGAAATAAGACAAAAATGTTTTAGATAAAAAATGTCGAGTATGTTATTATCTATAATTTATTCCCCATACATTTTTTTCCAACACTTATGATTTAGCCAGAAAGAATTTTTAAAAATAATTATTTAGATTATGTATACTGGTTGTCGGGTGATTTGACGGTACAGATCACGACTTATACGGTCAAGGCACCCGGCAATCACTGCAAACTAAATGAAATAGAGTGTACAGTGTTTATTCTCAATATTACGTATAAGAAAGACCCATGGTACCTATGGCAAACACGTACAGTCT
This sequence comes from Sialis lutaria, assembly GCA_949319165.1. Lineage (NCBI taxonomy): Eukaryota > Metazoa > Arthropoda > Insecta > Megaloptera > Sialidae > Sialis > Sialis lutaria. The sequence continues at coordinate 8,677,312 of OX439241.1, forward strand.
CTGTAATACGTATAAGAAAGTCCCATGACACTCATGGCAGATATTCTTCTCTGTTATGAACCATTTGAAATATACTTAAAATCGAATACTTAGTAAAAAAAAAATTAAATTTGTTTTTTCGAAAAAATGAATAGAACATAAATTATAGATAATAATATTACCTACAATTTTTAACTTGGCCATTTTTCTCTAATTCGCACTGTTTCAATGTAATTCAAAAAATTCAAAAATCGATGTAGGTAAACATCCGTTTCCGGTTGAAAGATCGCTTTCAAAAATAGGAGGTTTTCATCCCAGGCAAAAATTAATCTTAAGTATAAAATTTCACCTTTCCACGATTTGTCGTATTTGAGTTACAGCGCCCACAGACAGACAGACAGACAGACACACAGACATCATGGCGAAAATAGTCAGAATGGATTCAGGGAAGGTCAAAATTGATAATTCCATCAAAATCCGGATTTCGAAAAAAATCGCGATTACTATACTTACTTATACTATATGTATATTTCATATACATAGGTATAAGAAAGTAAAAAATCATTAATAATTAAAAAAAAAAATGTATAAAAATTGAAAAGTTATTGATTTTGTCAAAAAAAAAAAAAAAAACGCGACTGAAGCCACGAGGAACTGTTTTAGTAAACAATATTAAATTTCTCGCATATCTCGCATAGTTATTTAGTATTTTCAAATAGTATATCCTCCCCTTTTTGATAAATACTAACTTTTTATATCACGGACTTTATTTTATTAAATAACATTTATTTCAATATACGATTGGGCTAATTAGGAAAAATATTCGTCATTGTGCAATTATATTATAATGTAAAATAATGAAAGTGAATGTGACTACTGTTTGACGGATAAAAAACGCTATTAAATAAGTTATGTGGTTATTGATTATTTTTGTAAAAATATTACGATACATTATTACTCACAAAAGTGATTCATATTGGTATTTTTTTTTTATCTTAAAAGTTTAATTTAATACAACTCAGTCTGGTTCCTAAAGACAGCTTTTGTTATTAAAACACGGTTATAAAAAAGTGTGATATTAAACAGGGGTCGAAACAAGTTCAGTGTTCAAAAATACTGATTTTACTGACACTGAAATCTAAACTGACTTTTACTGACTATCTGAACCGAGTTAAAAAAATGAATGAGAGATGCAATTGAGAAACGGACAACTTTACTCTTGATTGCTCTTTATGTTTTTGAGTCTTGAGATGATGCATATTGCTCAATTACCTTGAAGCCCTAAGTCATAGAAATTTTTTTTAAGCACACAACAAAAAAGTCACATTCACCATCCCCTTTTCGCTATTCAGATACCCATTTTGTATCTTTTTATTCAACCAATCAAGTGCATATTTAACAAATATTGAGTTTAAATTTTAAATAAGTAAATCATTGTTGCGAATTCACAATCAAAACATTATTAGATAATAATTTTAATATATTTTTCACGGTAATTGTATCGTTTTGAAGTCAAATAGTGAGTTTTTCACGATAAATTGGGCTCTGATGTGAAAACTTTGAGTGTCAAACCCAAAAATAACTGACAAAACTGACCATTTTTCCAAAAAACTGACTTTAACTGACCGGGTTACAAAAAACTGACTTTTACTGACCAGTTTTGACCCCTGTATTATACAGGGTGTTCCAGGTCAACCGGATTTACCAACCACCATAGAATTTCTCATTTAATAAGCTTTAAAAAAAATCCAGTAAATGTTTTTCGAGAAAATCAACTTTAAATAAAAGACAAACGAATAAAACTCTCCAAGAATACTTTTTAGGTCAACTCACGAAATGGTAGCGCTTATATGCTCGATTTTCCGTCCGTCCGTCTGTCTTCCACCGCGAGATCTCAGATGATAGATTTAGATAGTTTAGCCTATTTTAGGAATTTTTCCGGTCATGACGCACATCTCCTCAAATTTTTTCATATATGGCTTCATGTGCCTCGTTGGACTCGGGATTGATTCACGAATCGATTGGCAAAGGTATTTTTTGAGTTGTGTCAAGTGGGTTGCGCGGCAACACCCACGTGTGGGTTTTGATAAATGTTTTATTTAATTTTAATGACCACTTTCCGGATGCATAAGATTTCGATTATCTCAAAAAGTATAAGTTCTACGAAAAAAAGTTTACTGAACTTTTTTTTCGGTTTATTCAATGAAAAATCTCGTGATTGTACGATTATCCTTGCGATCCGGAAACCGAGGCTAATGGGCTTCAGATATGATGAAGAGTATCCTTTAACTTCATAAACACCAACAATAAATTATTATAAGAATTATTTATGAATACATAACAAGCAACCTAGAACATTATACGAAACTGTTACCAAAACATGATAGCAACCATTTTTTTTAAATCGTCCCTTAGCTAACAACACCGCATAAGTAAAAAATTAGCAGTTTTTACATTTTAATGCAATTGGATAGAGCTACTCATTGCGGGTCGATCTACCATCACATTCTAGACGTTTCGGGCAATAAGAGACCAGAATTCAAAAATTAGAGACAGCGCGCAAGCCGGTAGCCTATATAAAACATACACAGTTTTTTCGCTCTCCTGTAAAGTTGGTCAAAACGACTTGAGCGGTGTTGTAAGCTAAGGGACGAAATGTCATTTTCAATGCATATTTTCCATAGATAATATTATGAAAATATGCTATAAGTTACAACTAAATATGGTCTGTGTATAAGAGAGATAATGGTTCCAAATCGACGATTCTCTATAAATTATTATTTGAATACTCGTAATTAAAATTTTATAATTCCAAACAATTGATATTTATTTTAAAATTCGAATGATACGCCACTGACTTTACGGAGCTAATTTTTACATTTTTACGGAGCACACTGGTTTCAAAGTTAGGTAGCGTATTATAAATCCTATATTATGTAAGTTAACATCACACACAGTAAATTAATTCCTGTGTAAATATCTCAGGAGGAAACTGAACCATACGTATTTTCACAGAGAATTCTATTATCAGAGTCAATACATAATCTAATATTTATTCTAGAAATATGATTTTGTATCCAATATAGTCGTTAATATACAAACACACTCGCACAGGCTTCTGTCGAGGTTATATTGTGTTCAGTATAGGGCAAGGTTGCTACTAGAAAAAATATCTATCATCTCAAAACTGAATTAAATATGCGATGTGCTTTTTTTATTCACGAAAGCCTCATCAGCATTCACCGATGGTGCTTCCGAATACAAAAACATACGAAACGGTCTCCACACGACATTCGAGCATATTATATTAATTACATATACAGGATGATCATTTGCAATGTTAGATAACATGATAATGTAACGATTTAAAAACATAAAAATCTATATTTAAGGGAGATGGCCACTGTGGCGGGTCAAAAAATTGTCAATGTTTAAAAAATTTTTTCACAGATATAACTAATTATTTTTGAGTCAGCTAAAGGACATTTTGTTAAGTATACATTCAACTTATTTAATATCAATTTTTATTGAAAAATAATAAATATTTACAAAGTTATGAGCCTCGATGTGAAGACCAAAAAAAAATATTTTTCTCTATGGTCGACTCGAAATTTCGAGAAGGGTTATATGAAAATTTTTTTTAACAAAATCTATATGAATGTAGCTATCGTTGCACGTAGCCGTTTTTTTTTAATTTTATTTGTTCACAAAATGGCGATCGTTTGAAATTTTTTTTTCATTTTTTAGACCTATTTTTTTATTTAGAGCGGTTTTAAAAATAGTAATTATCAAAATTTCAAAAATCGGCTTGTACGTATAGCTACTACAATTACGAAAATTATTTAAAAAAATTTAAATCGGTTCATTAGTCTTTGAGGAATCGTGTCGACCAGGTCGAAAAAAGTCATTCCGAGATAAAAGTGTTTAATGTTTTTGTTATGTCATAACCGGCCGTGCTACATCGTCTCACTAAGTTGACTGTAACTCCGTCAATTTTCAAAATTTAAACTCAATTTTTTGTATACATATTTATGAATATGTAAACTTTAAAAAAATCTAAGAAAAAAACATTTTTTTTCCGTCACAGTGGCCACCCCCCTTAAATATTACATAACCGAGATATTCTTTCTCAGAGAAAATATTACATAGAGTCAGTGAGCCATAGCATTTTATGTGTGTGTACGTTAATCGTAAATAATAAGAGAAAGAACAATCTGAACCTACTTGTGTCTCTCAACAAACTGATTTGTTTGACAAAGATAGATAGCGGTTCACATTTTTTTCTCTCTTTCTGTTAACAGTAGTATCAAGTTAGTATTTTCGGCTGGCTTACTGTCTCTATGTAATATTATCTCTATGATTCTTTATACATCAATGTAAACGTAACAATCCTACAATGGTTTGCTTTTAAAATAACCATTTGAATTAATATAATGCAAATACATATATTATTTACATTTAATATAACTATTTATAAATATACATTATGCACGCTCAGAACTGTTCTAGTTCATCATAAAATATATGTTATCTATGGTATAATTTACAAAGTGCATATGTATTATAAAATAATTAAAATACACATACAGTAAAGTCGGTATATATATACTATATAGTACATGGAACTCCATTCATGTTTTAGGTAAGAAAATTATGATAATATTATTTAATTTGTTTTTAAATTTTATTTTGTTGTTTTTTATTTCAAACATACATGTTGTCACTGTAAAAAATAGCAGGGGCGTAGCAAGGAGGATTCGAACAGAACCTCCATAATAGGCACTCTATTTAGTGAGCACCATCTTGAAGATTTGAACGAAAAAAAGATTTTTGCGAAAGTGGATGGTTGTGAAGTACTGAATAGTTAATATACATACTTTTCATACTATTTGTCTCACCACGATTCTGGTTAATTATAACACTTCATAGTCGTATAATACCCCATAGTCCATAATACCCGCAACTGCAACCATACATATATTTAAAAAAAATGTTATTGCCGAGGCAACAATTATTCCGTGGATTAAAAGCACTGTTCATACAGCCAACCCCTATACCTACATTTTTAAACAGCATTATAAACAATTTAATACAATAAAAATTTAAAACATGAATAATCAAAAATGAAAAATTTCATTAAATTGCTCTCAATGACATACCGGTACTCCAAACACTGTCATTTCAACTGAAGCAGCTATTTAGAGGTGTAAGCTTAAATACATATTAGTGTTGTCTTTATCTATATCTATAAAAGAGTTTGTCCTTAACCACTCACTCACTCATCCACTCACTCACTCATATATCAACGTACAGCCCAAACCCCTGGACCTAGAAACGTGAAATTTCGTAGGTGCCTTCCTTTTATGATGTAAGCACCCACTAAGAAAGGATTTTTCGAAATTCAACCCATACGGGGTTAAAACAGGGTGTCAAAGTTTATATAAAAAAATATAATTTTTTTCGCATTTATTTGAAACTTATCGAACATACTCTACAATATAAATAATTAAACAATTATTTCAGCATTTTCCAAAAGTTAACCCCTAAGGGGGGTGGAAAAATTAAAATTAGTAAAATATTTTTTTTTGTAGATCACCGAATGAAACATGGTACAAGTAGGTACTATACAAAACAAATATCAGTTACGAAAATTCAACCCCTATGGGTATTAAGGGGGGGTGGTAAAATTTTGATATATTTATCTTCATAATTGTTGATGATTTTAAAGTAAATTCGGACAAATTAACATTCAATTAAAAATGAAAGTTCGATATTCAAGCCCTGTAGTATTGGACGGGGACGAGGATGAATTTAGATGTGTTTGTCTGTATACCTGCTATACTTATAAAGGAAAATTCGGGCAAAATAGTCATCTATTAAAATAAAAATTTCGACATTCAACCCCTAATGGCGGGGATAGAGAGGGTCTGGGTTTTTGATATGTTTATCTGTAGATATAGCTGATTACGTTATAATGGTGGAGTCGGGCAAAATAATATGTAATAAAAAAAACTCGATATTCAACCCCTAATGGCGAGGGTAAGTTTTTACAATTTTTAACGAAAATCCGAGATATTTACGTTTTTATATAATAATAATTAATAAAAATCAATATAAAAAATATGCCATCCCCTATCACGTTCTAATTAGTTTCGAAGTTTACGCGAGCGAAGCCGCGGGATTCCGCTAGTAAAATATAAAATGGAGCAACAAAAGGAGGTGTCCATATTACCCGTCTGTTCCATACACATATACCGACTTTACTCTACATAATATTATCAAAAATCGTCCCTTAGCTTACAACACCGCTCAAGTCATTTTTACCAACTTTACAGGATAGCGAAAAAACCGTGTATGTTTTATATAGGCTACCGGCTTGCGCGCTGTCACTATTTTTTTAATTATTGTCTCTTATTGTCCGAAACGTCTAGAATGTGATTGGTAGATCGACGCGCAATGAGTAGCTCTATCCAATGGCATTAAAATGTAAAAACTGCTATTTTTTTACTTATGCGGTGTTGTTAGCTAACAATAAGGGACGATATGCGAATATTTCAAAATTAAAATTTAATTCAATTTTCAAATAATAGTACCCCGAGTTACAGCTTTTACGTATATTTTCAATTAACGCCATTCTCCGAAATTGAAGCGTAATTTTCAATTCTGCGGTACCAATGTTTTTTACAAATTCGACATTATTTCATAAAACACATTCCTTATTCCTGATTGCCTCGTATTTCTTAATTATACATTATACACAAATATTTGTCATTTCAGTAAACATTCTGCAAAATCCACAACGCAGAAGTTTCTACGGAAGTATTCAATACAATTACCTATACCTACAACAATATCATCGTTAGAAGACTTAAAAAGAGACCAATAATATTCATATAAATATTTAATGTGGCTTCATATATACCCTACCTACATATTTATTTTAATTCTGTTTATAGTCTCGGTGACATCTATGAACTTTTACCTTACTAAATAATTTAATATTATAACAATAAGTTCAATTTGAACTTAAATTCGATTTTATCTCACGGACAGAAATGTATAGAGCTGTTCAACTTGATTAGATGAATTTATGCCGGCTGGATTAACCCTTTTCCAACACTTATAGATTATTACATTATTAACGTTATTAACTAATAGCAAATTATATAAATATTTAACGATAAGATATTATGTATATTAGGGTGTGCCAAAAAAAGGCGATATTTTTATTTTTTCGCTCTCAGCCCAAAATATCTCAGGAAATGTCCAAACAAAGCTCCTGTTAAAAGCGGAGCTCAAAATTCCAATTTTAAGAGGTCCTCCACGGAAGTTGAAGTTTTCCCGTTTAAATAACATGGGAAACGGGGTTTTTTAACAGTTTTTTGTTCTGCAAACTGTGAAAAAATTATTTTTGAAAAAAATGAATGAATGGATCTTTTTGAGTATTAAATTTAGTACAAAAAGTCCTGTTGAGTCAAATTTCTATATTCAATATTTGATTTTTGACAGAGCTTTGAAGTTCAAATTTTCGCATTTTTTCGCGTTTTTTGCATTTTTCAGCTAAACTATCCGAGTTAGGGCAAAATGTTAACTAGCAAAATTGTAGTACGGTTGACATTCTATAAAAAAGTCTCCATCGACATTTTTGTATTATGAATAACAACAAAGTTATAGACCCATAAACATTTATTTTTTTAAATTTTCGCTTTTATGAACTAAAATATCGATAATTGAACAAAGAATTTTATGCAAATTTGTTAGTACATATATGGGTCTATAACTTTGTTGTTATTCATAATACAAAAAAGTCGATGGAGACTTTTTTATAGAATGTCAACCGTACTACAATTTTGCTAGTTAACATTTTGCCCTAACTCGGATAGTTTAGCTGAAAAATGCAAAAAACGCGAAAAAATGCGAAAATTTGAACTTCAAAGCTCTGTCAAAAATCAAATATTGAATATAGAAATTTGACTCAACTGGACTTTTTGTACTAAATTTAATACTCAAAAATATCCATTCATTCATTTTTTTTCAAAAATGATTTTTTCACAGTTTGCAGGACAAAAAACTGTTAAAAAACCCCGTTTCCCATGTTATTTAAACGGGAAAACTTCAACTTCCGTGGAGGACCTCTTAAAATTGGAATTTTGAGCTCCGCTTTTAACAGGAGCTTTGTTTGGACATTTCCTGAGATATTTTGGGCTGAGAGCGAAAAAATAAAAATATCGCCTTTTTTTGGCACACCCTAATGTATATGTCACTCTTAACAAACTAAATCCTACTCCTTTCCCTCTTCCATCAGCAAACTCTCTATCGTGAGCGCCCAACATTGGAAGATTTTCTGCGGACGCCTCTGTTACAAAATTAACCTACCATTAGGTGCAGGCCGAAAATCATGAAGAAAAAAAAATATTTTGGAAATTATTAACTTGTTTTAGTTATAAAAAGTTTTATTTATTTGTGGGCCATAAAAATCAAGTAATTAACTATTCATTATTCATGGTTGCTTCACTAATTTTCGTTCCTACACAGGCGCCTCAATAACGAAATATAGTTACATCAATATCAAATACTTACAAAACAAATAAATACTTTGTAATAACAAAACCAGATTTTTTTCTAATGACTGTTTTACACAAAATTGATAAAACAAAAACACAACGTTTTGTTTGTTCGGTGTAAAACAGGCATCCTTGCATATAATAAAATAAAACTACTATCTGCATGCCTATCTGTCTGTCCGTTAGTGCGTTTATCACTCGAGAACCACTCGGTTCCTATGCGAGATAGGGGGGTTGTTTTCCCCTCTAAATCTAATGAAACCATTTAAAAATCTCCATACGTGACAGGAAGTGAAATATTAACTCCCATGCGAAGCCGGAGTGGGTTCGCTAGTTTTACTATAAAGGACAGCGGTGAAGATTTTTTTAGGTTTATATGATTTCAGAAACCACTCAACCGATTTTGATAGAACTTTCATTACTGGTTTCCTTATTTCGTAATTTCTTATAGGTTAAGTATCATGACGCTATCTCACTATAGGCCTGTGCGGAAAAAATAAATGTTAAATTTTAATTTGACTGAACCATATAAATATATCAAAAGCATGTATGGAACTGATTATGTGTTCAATTGTTAGGTTATTTATGTATGTAGAGGTCGTTGCGCTCCGGTGAAAACTGAAAAAGCTACCCTGGCGAAATAGAACAATTTTTTTTTTAATTTTACAAGTTTTTGGGTTTTTCTTAGTTCATATAGAAGAAAAATATATAAAAATTAAAATTTTCTTTGTTTTTTTTTCTTTCAGACAAAAATTACGAGTTCCATCTTTCCCGCCGATTGGAGACTGCGATCGCAAGCCTTGCACAAATGTACTAATAAATTGGTTGCGTTTGAATATTTTTGTGTTAATAATTTTTTTTAACGTTCAAATATGCAATAAAATAATCTGAAAAGTTCATTTCACTAGCTTATTTTTTGCTGTCCTAAAAAAAAAACCCCCAAAAAAACGCTTTGTTTTGGCCTCATAAAGCAGGATCCCCCCTTAACTACGCCTCTGTACATAGTTCAAATGTGATGTCAGTTATACTTTTATATACAGTAGAAAACGATTATAACGACTCCGGTTAAAACGACGTACCGGTTTTAACGACTAAAAATAAAAGTGCAACTGAATCCCATATAATTTTATAAAATTAATTTATATGGGAATAAAATTATATGGGATTCAGTTGGACTTTTATTTTAGCAGGTTATTACGACTATCGGCTTTTACGACTTAATTTTACTGGTTCCTTCGAGGTCGTTATAATCGGTTTCTACTGTAGTATTAATAAAATGGTTTGGTGTAAATTTTTCGAAACACAATTTTTCGAATCACAATTTTTCGAAACACAATTCTTCGAACACAATTCTTCGAACAACATTTTTCGAAACACAATTTTTCGAAACAGTTTTTCGAAACACAATTCTTCGAATGAACAATTTTTCGAAAAATTTATAAAAGCGCGGGACGCTATAGAGGCAAATGCATGAAAAAATATGTTTGTATGAATTGATAAAATATATAAGGGTAGAATTTTTTTTAATTCATTTAAAGCTATACAGATGCCTTTATGAGCGCCCCACTCTTTTAATGGTCTTAGTCATAAAAACCTAAGAATTAAGTGACAACTGAATATTTATTTTTTACTTTTCAGTGCATTTTTAATAAAAACCACTTTAAAAAACATTTTTTTGTGATTATTGAAAACTATGCTGGATCCCTGTAAATTAAATATTACCTTTATATAACCTAACCTAAACGGGCACTAACCTAATCTACTCTAAGCAAACCTAACTAAAAGTAACTTACCCTAACCGGGACTAAACTAATCTATTCTGAGCAAAGCTGACCTGACCTATACTCTTTATTCTTTTTCATTTCTACCATTATCAAATTTTGTGTAAAACTTACCTAACTTAAAAAATCCAAAACTATTTTTTCGAAAAATTGTTCATTCGAAATATTGTTCATTCGAAGAATTGTATTTCGAAAAATTGTGTTTCGAAGAATTGTTTTCGAAAAATTGTGTTTCGAAAAATTGTGTTCGAAAAACTTTCCGGATACCTAATAAAATACTTTGAAAGTAATTCTTTACTACCAAACATCAAATAATAACAAAGTATATTACAGGTCATTTTTCATCCATTAACGGCTAAAATCTACACCATACAAAAGTAAATTACCATTGATCAAACAAAATAAGAAAACATATGTACGTACAAGGAGAAATACCTGCTGAATCTCTACCATAGACACTATTTAATTTCCAGTGTCAACAACAGAAATGCGAAACCAATGTTCGGGCTGGTAAAGGCAGGCGGTATTGTGCACGCGCGCGCTCCCCGGGGACCGCGGGGCGTGCACAGGGGCAGAGAGGGGAAGCAACGATGACGACGACGGAGAGGCTCCGTCCCCCACGTCCCGAATCCGCCAACGAGAGGCCGCGACGCGCCGTTGTCATGGCAACGCGGCCGAGCGCGTGTGTATACAACAAATGAAATCCTCTTATATCATTAAACCAGTGAAACGGGAATATCTTTTCCGACTTATATGGAAATAATTAGGTATTTTCATCGCATGAACGATTGGTTTGTATTATTTTCGGTGGCAATGTCACATCAACTTCATGGTGAGAAAATGTTCACCATTCAGGGTATTAAAATTTCCATCAACAACAAACTAAACAACATTTGAATATTGAATACTCGGAAAAAAAACGGTAATAACAGCTTACTCGTACTTTTATTATTAAAAAGTTGGTAAAATCGATCGACGCTACAAAACTTCAATTGCGCAATTTCATTTAACAAAGTAAGTACATAGTGTTGTTAAAATACAGTGTGGAGAATCTTCAAAGTAAGAGCCTGAAGATAAAAACTTATGTATGTTGTTACCAAACGCACAATTAAACATTATTTGCCTTTCAACAAATTTTCCAAAGGAAAATCATTTTAAATTCTTGTATTTTTACATAAAATAAGATCTCATTAATTTATTTTATTTTACTCTATGTTCATATTATATTTTATCTTAATATATATAAATTACGTGTCACATGTTCCTCCGCTATGGACTCCTAAACTACTTAACCGATTTTAATCAAATTTGTACACCGTGTGTAGTTTGATCCAACTTGAAACATAGGAAGCCTCCTATGGGAAATGGGGGGGGGGGCTTTGCCCCCCCCCCCTTTTTTAAAGAGAGTTCCCATTTTTTTACGGTGGTGGTGGTGGGGGGCTGTAAAGCTTCCTATGGGAAAGGGGGGGTGCACCCCCTTCCCCCCCCCCTTTTTAAAATAGAGTTCCCACTTTTTTACGGTGGTGGTGGTGGGGGGCTGTAAAGTTTCCTATGGGAAAAGGAGGGGGTGCCCCCCCCCTTTTTAAAATAGAGTTCCTACTTTTTTACGGTGATGGTGGTGGGGGACTGTAAAGCCTCCATTGGGAAATGGGGGGGGCGACCTCCCCCCCTTTAAATAGTTTACAACAATGTAATATGACAAAAACGTTAGCCACAGCAACGCGTGGCCGAGTCAGCTAGTTACTTATATGTTTTAAAAAGTTGTAATGCATCATATGTAATAAAATTTCGAATATAATCGGAATTACTTCGTACTGCCTCAGGTTACAATGCAGCATAGTAATTTTACAAAAATTAAAAAAATATCATATCATCAATACTTTTAAACTAAAATTACACCTTTACCACAAGTAAGTACCACATTATAGACACTTATTTAAAGAACTGAAACTGCTAACGGTCATTGATATCTACATTTTCGAATGCACCTCTTTTGTGAAGAGCAACCAAGGCTTGTTTCACCAATATTTGCCTGAGCATGGCTATGATACTAGGAAAAAGGAACACCTCGTAATAAGCAACACCAAAAAAAACTATGTACTCAATGGGGTTGTAAATATCTGCATAAGACTGTTCAACAAACTGCCCCAAGAACTTAAACAACTATCAGTAAAAGAGTTCAAAAATAGGTTCAAAGAGTGGCTCTATGTGAGAAATTTTTACTCAATAAGAGAATTTGTTGAATAGGAATTGTCAGGGTAAATTTTAAATATATATTCTAGTTTTTTTAATTTTTATTGTAATTTTAATGTAAATTTTAATTTGTAATTTAATTTGTAATTCGACGCAATTTATGTACTATTTACAATAACAATAAAGATTATTATTATTATTATATTATTATCATTATACTATGCCAATCGACACTCGACATGTGTTTCGACTTCACAAGAAGTCCTCATCAGGAGCCTACCGATTCCGGATCGTTATGCTCTTAGTGACTAAGAAACCCAAGTTTCTCCGTTTTTCAAAAGTAAGTCTTATTTAAAAATACACTCATCAACAAAAAAAATTAAATGCGTACTTAAATAAATTTTAAGTGATATATTTGCACTTACAAGTACATGTTTTTGCAATAGTAATTGCATTTGTACTTAAGTACATTTACAGTTCTGTTTGTACATGATTAATTATGTATCAATTTAATCTATAGTTACAACTGTGGTATTCACAATGTTGATTTTGATCTACATTAGAACCTTCCTAACGTTTACACTCTTGAGACCTGACAACCTCTTTACCTCCACATAACAAGTATTTACTTGTTAAAAAGTATAAACTCATTTCACATCAAATTAAACTATAAAACTGTTTGAAGTTCAACTCTTCTTGATTTATAATATGAATGGTGTAAGTATTATATTTTTGTATAAAAAATAACCTTAAGCTAGCCTCTTGTGGTAAGGAAAAAGATCAAAGGGAAATATATATGTTTAGAAAGCTAAATTTTATAACTTAAGAAATTTTAATACATTTATGGAGTGTATTTTAATAGAGGCTGTACTGTACTTTTATAAAAACAAAAGCTGAGCAATACTTTAACATTTTAAGATCTTGAACGCTTTAAGATCAAAGTTTTGTTTTTTTATTTATGGGTTACTTTTTGTAATTTTCATATTATAATATAACTAATATTACAAATAAAACAGTTTATTTACTAAAATCCGCAAATATATTTATTTTTAAATTATAGCCTTTTATTGTGTATATATAATTTTTTTCAGTTATGAACAACGTGAAACCAGTAATGAATACCCAGTGATGAACACTTGTTAAAAATTACAAAATGATACGTACTACAACACAAAGGTTAAAAGAGTAGTAAAATTTAAAACAATGTAAAGCATTTAATCAGAAAATACACTTTTTTGATAGTGTGTCAAACCGCGATAATTGTTTGTCCAAGAAAATGATGAATTGTCATCAAATCACGCTGTAATATAGTTAATTAAATGTATATGGATTAATATCCAGTAATGACAGTAATCAAATACAGTGAAACTTGAATAACTGGAATCTTAAGGCACCAATTATTTTATCCCACTTATCCACTTATAGAGGCGCACATGTAGAAGTGACGGGACCTCTGTATAAATTTTAGTTATAGAAGTTTCCCATTTTAAGCCCCACTTAATCAAGTTTCACTGTATCAATAAGTATTTCTAATTTAGTAAATTTAATTTAAAAATGTTCAAACACCGGGGTACTTAAAAGTCACACAAAATGCATTATTAATAATATTGATATAAGGAACGATTTTCTAAAGACCAAAATTATCGAGAACAAAAAAATGAAATTTATTAATAGAACCTACGAAAAAATGAATCAGAATGTTTAAACAACGTTTATGATACTATAAATATCACAACGTCGTCAGTTAACATTATAAATAAATTGAAGGTGGGATGTAGGAAACGAAGATAAATTTTAGGGTTTAAGCTTAAAAGTCGATAAGAAAAATGAGTGGATTCGTCAATATAGCAAACGAGTTATAAAAGTTACTGTGTTGTTGTTACCAGTATATACAGGGTGGGGCATTTATCTTGAGACAAATTAATATCTCGGTTGGACTCGATTATTTCGAAAAAAGTTTTAGACAAAAAATATAGGGCACCGAAGGGGCCATTGAAAGGTCCATATTACGACTTCCAGTCTAGACCGGAAGTGATATATTTTGACCGGAATTCACTTTTTTAAATGGAAATGGCAATTTTTTACCACGGATTTCTATTGAAAACGAAAAATAAATACTTTTTGTTCTTATCATTTTTTTCTATTTAACCCATATTTTGGCCATAAACAGCATCTCATTTAACATAGGATTCTAATTATTTCCCTTTAAGTTCCCTATTAAATTAAATAATTATTTTGTTTTTGCATGTGACATATGGTACCCAAAGTATTTTGGCCTCCTGAACATGAATTCGGGGTCAGAATCGCTCCAACATCCTTCAGTCTTCAGCAAATTATAAAAATCATCAGAAATCTGAAGAAATTTCATTTCATTTTATGGGTTAAATATGGGTTAAATCGAAAAAATAATAAGAACAAAAAATATTTATTTTTTGTTTTTCAATCCTAATCCGTGGTAGGAAATGGGCATTTCCATTTAAAAAAAGCGAATTCCGGTCAAAAAACACCACTTCCTGTCTAGACCGGAAGTCGTAATATAAACCATTCAATGGCCCCTTCGGTGCCCTATATTTTTTGTCTAAAACTTTTTTCGAAATAATCGAGTCCAACCGAGATATTAATTTGTCTCAAGATAAATGCCCCACCCTGTATATGTGGCTAGGTTTAAGAATGATATATGTACTAACTATACGAATATGTACTACAAAGAAGACCAAAAGATAACAAAAGTACTATATCACAGCTAATATAAAAAGAAAGAAAGAAAAATGTTGGTCGATATTAACTTAATAATTTTTGTAAACATACGCTCATAGAGCTATTAATTTTAGTGAACTCTAATGTCCGGTATAGGGGCTGGCAAGCACTCGAAAATGAGGTTTTAATTTTTTAATAGTATCTATGGATTTGCTATGGAATTTAGAGCTGTGATATTTCAACGTATTGTAACAAAGTTGGCGACTCTAACCGTACAAAATAATGTTCATAATATCACCACTGTTTTAATACCGTTGGTGTTTACATACAACGCGTGCGCGAAACTTGTCAAAGTCATCATGAAACTCTAATGTCCGGTATTATAGAGGCTAGCAAATTTACAAGCTAGCACTCATAAATGAGGTTATTAATTTTGTGATAGTACCTATAGATTTGCTTTGGAATTTAGAACTGTGATACTTCAACGTATTGTAATACAGTTGGCGACTCTGACCGTATAAAAGAATTTTCATTACATCACCACAGTGTTGATATAGGTAATGAAAATTTAATACCGTTGATGTTTACAAGTTGTCAAAGTCATCGAATAACTCCAAGAGAACTGTCATGTAAGTTTGATATCTCATTTGAGAGTGCTACCTTGCAAATTTGCTAGTCCCTTTATAATACCGGACATAAGAGAACTGTCATATAAGTATTACCTCAAATTTAAATTTAAGGCACTCGATACTCTCGTACCGGAGTGCAGCTTAGATCACACGGGTATTCACCGATATCAAAATAAACGAATAGTTTAAAAACAAAACGAATTTGAGAGAAACTTAATATATCTATATTAAATTCTACATTTGATTTCTAGATTGCAATACTAATATGAAATATGACACGTATGCATAGGCAATAATTTAAAATTTAAATATTTTTAACTACAAAGCACGCAGTTAAACAAAAAACACCGTAATTTCTCACAACATAGAATTTTTTCGTAGAAAAATTGATATTTATATGATAAAATCGCATTGGCAAAACAGTCTGTTTTGTAAAGCACATATTATATCTATTAGGCAGAGGCGTGTATACGAGTTAATATTAGAGATTAAATCCTCTATTGAACTTTTTTTTCATCAGTTTTTGTTATTAAGGATTCATTATAGTGACAGAAAAATGAAAACAGTAATATGATTCGTTCGTTAAATAGTTTATCAGATGATATATTTTAATTATTAAAATATTAATTTAATTAATACTTAATTAATTTTTATAACCAATTAAATACTATATTTAACCTTTTAGAAGGAGTAATTTTTTTATCAAATTCAGTATATGTGGTCTCAATCGATTCAACTCAGTGCCCCCAACAAATATCAACCATAAAAATACCCCATCGTCGCTTTAGATTTTGAGATAAATTGAAAATACACTTGGAAACGGGGGTTTCACACTTCAACCCCATTTTTAAGAGTGTTGCACCACTTTTCGCCAGTCCGGGTTATTTTTTTCGAATTCTCTGCACCCAAATCTATGATAATAATCAACCATAACATTGCTTGCCCTTAAAAGTTCAGTTTTTGGCATATTTTACTGCTTCGTTTACTGGACTATACCACAATATTATAAATTTACTTGCTATTTTTGCGGCGAAAAAAAATGCATTTCCACTGAATTAAATGAACAAAATAACAAATCTTTTTCATAATACTGAATCGGTCTTTAATGCCTATTATTGATATTTAAAAAAATCTTATATAAGCGTGTATCAAAGAATTATGCTTACATGTCTTATGAACTCTTATGACATTATTAATTATTTCAGAAAAAATACTTATCAGTAGGTAAAAAAAATATTTTCGATTTAGGTAACAATTCAGTGATGTTTGTGAAATTGTAAACACAAGTAAAACTTGTCGGAATGTAACAACAATCTACTCTTATCTATTGACAGTATTCAGTTAAGGGCAGACTAACGTATTTAAATTATTTTTTTTCCAATTTTTTTTTATTCGATTTTCTGAATGAAAAACTTTTCAAGAATATTGTGTGAAAATTTTACACGGATCGGAGCAAAACTAACGAAGTTACAGCAATTTAAAGTGAACCGAGCGCTCATGAATGGGCGCGATCAACTGACTCCATGCGTATAAGTAAAGCGGAAAAAAAACTAAAGAAGGCAGTATTCGTCGGAGACAGGAGCAAAAAGATGCATTAGACATTATGGACAATAGCAACATCCTTTATGGACCTGGCATCGATGATTCAGTGTGAGGTAAGCCGAAAAAACTTATGAACGTTTTATTCTAAATTTTTTAATGTTTAAAACTTTAAATCGTTTTTCCCACAACTCACGTTTTCAAAGTCGGTGCCCCTCATAATTTCAAAACTACTGCACCGATTCTTTTGAAATTTTGAAGACTATTTCTGTACATAATTTACGAGGTAACGCTGGAGAGTTTTTTTCAAATTTGTCTATATTTTTTATTTTATAATAAAAAATTACCCGAATTTTTTGGGCAAAAATCGCGATTTTCACTTCAAAGTGTTCCCAAAAATTGAAAAATTGAAATTTCGAAAAACCCCCCCAGCGTTACCTGGGGAAAACGATTAGCTAACGAACAATTTTTTATTTTTTTATTTCAGATGATCCAGGACCGAGTTATGATGGGCACCGCAATTCAACTTTTTTCCGAGACGCCTCCAAATAATTGCCGCCATTGCTGTATTTTTAAAAAAAAATTAATGAAAATTTTACAAAATATTCTTCGAATGTTATACTTTGATGTACCATTAGTTTAAATAAATAAATATTAACTGTGTTGTCGGAAAAAATTCATAAAAATGTGCCTTTTTTTGTACGAATTAACGTTAGTCTGCCCTTAAGTCTACCTACGTCGATACATCGCTGTCATTGGTTTGTTTACAAGTCAACAATGTCATCAAGGAGAACGAATTGTATTTTTTTATTATACATTATGCTAATTAAATGTATCATATAATAAAAAAAACGAACAAGGATTAAGTTATACAAAACGTACAAAACACAAATACAATAATATTTTATAAATGTCGGATTAAAAACTCGTTAATAAAATAAAAGTATTATGTAAATATAAAATTTTAAATATTCTGAACAAATACTTGTATACATATTACTAGTCCGTATAGTTTCGCCCGCGTTTGTATTCGTTTTTATGAACATTTATATAATTTATAAAATACCGTTTGTACAGTTAGTCTGGAACTTTTTTTACCCTTTTAAGGGTTGATCTTTTAAAAAAAATCGCGTAATATGTGTATTTTAATTTTGCCTGAAATTCACTTCTATAATATACTCTGTGCTTCTGGCTTCACTTTATTTCGTTTTTTTTTTTTTTTTAATATAGATCTTTTATTCTACATAATTATTAACTACAATATATTGTTAGGTATTTAACACTTTAGGCAGCGTATTGCAGAGCGCGCTGGTTGCAAACTTTTGATTTACTCTTAACATCACTGCTTATTCCTTATGTTATCTAACGTAACCAAATATATACTAAAACCTGGACAAAAACACATCTACGAATTAAAAAAAACATGTAAATCGGATAAGTGGTTCTTGAGTGATAAGAACACTAGCGGACATATAGACAGACAGAGAGACGTTGCGTTTCATAATATGTAAGGATGCTTTATGCAAACGTATAAAAAAATGTAATACTTATTTACCGATCTTCAGAAAATTCCTTATTATTGGATGCTTAAGGGGCCATACCAGTGTGACATTTTCAAAAAATGAATTAATTTTTTTTGCCTTTTGGAGAGTTTATAGTTTCAACAATATTCTGTGAAAATTTCAAGACCGTATCTCTAATACTCTCCAAACAGAAGCCTTCTAAAGAGCGACCGCTCGCAGATATGAAATGCCGAAGAGTTGACTTTAAGGGGCCATACCAGTGTGAAATTAAAAAAAAAATTTTTTTTGCCTTTTTGGAGAGTTTATAGTTTCAAGAATATTCTGTGAAAATTTCAAGGTCGTATCTCTAATACTCTCTAAACAGCAGCCTTCTAAAGAGCGACCGTATTTTTATTCCAAATTTTTTTTTCGAAAATCACCTAAATTTCCAGCGTTCACACTGGTATAAGCCCCTTAATACATCAGTAAAAAATTGTTTATTCTAGGTAAGGGTTGCACACGAGACTAGACGAGACGAGACAGTTAAGTCATCTCACTCACAAGGAAACCTTTTCAGGTCGAAAATTCGTATCGAGTTTAAACTTTGTATATAGTTAGAGGAGGTCAAAATAAGTAAGAAAAAAATTATCACAGCTGCGGTAAAACGGTTTAAGGGGGTGACACACCCCTACGAAAATGTGCAAAATAATCATATTTTTTCAAATAACTCTGAAACTAATGAAAATTTTAAAAAATCTATAATACAAAATTTTCATGATTTTTTATGCTCTTTCAAATGGCGACAGTCAAAATTCGAAAAAAATAAACCGTTAACCCCCACCTCCCACCCACTTAATTTTTTCGAATTTTGACTACCGTCATTCGAAAGAGCATAAAAAAATAATGAATATTTTATATTATGGATTTTTTTAAATTTTCATTAGTTTCAGAGTTATTTGAAAAAATATGATTATTTTGCACATTTTCATAGGGGTGTTTCACCCCCTTAAACCGTTTTACCGCAGCTGTGATAATTTTTTTCTTACTTACTTTGACCTCCTCTAACTATATACAAAGTTTAAACTCGATACGAATTTTCGACCTGAAATGATTTCCTTGTCAGATTAAGTTGGGCGTTGATGAGCCAGTCACTCAATATTTAATTTTTGATAGTTTAGAAAACGTTTCTCCATAATCACGAAAATAACCTTAATCTCTACAGATATTCAATTTGAAATATGTGAAACAAATATCATTTATCCCTAATAATGGTTTGGAGAAATGCATGCATTATTATCACAAATGGACTATTGTACTTGCACCTGAATTGAATTCAATACTTTCGAATGAAACACGCTAAGAATAAAGAAAATACGTCTTTACAAAAAAAAAGTTCATATTACATTTCAAGCAATTCTATCTTACTCGATATAAGGGTAATAGTATAGAAATTTTAAAACACAATGGGTATTACATGACCATTTTCAGATCCAACTACAACATAACTTTTTTTTCAGTGATAACTGTACTGCATAACACTTGTTAGCGCATCGAATTCAGTAAATTGTTAATAAAATAATACATAGGTGTTAATATTGCATTGTAAACAAAAATACAATACATTTTTAATATTATAAAATTAAACCATTACATGCTTTTCAATGATAACAAAAAAAAACAATAAAGAATATTATGTTTACTAATTTAAAAATAAATTTAAATATTAAAATGTTTATGACACTTCGATAATGTATTTTTTATTGAATTTAATATTATAAATAATTGAATATTAATAATATATATTACACTCCATTGACAAGAACAAAACAATTAGCTCAAAACAAAAAACAAAAAAATGTTTCTTTATTTGACGCACTTGTAAGGATAATTCACAACATTAATAATTTATTACGTAGGTAAATAATTTCATTATTTATATTAAATTCCATTAAAATTGATTCCATGTATTTACAAATTTACAGATATTTTTCTTCTATAGATTGATCCAGGTACGTAATCAGGGGGAAATACAAATTACTCATATTTAAAAAATATATACCTATACTGCAACGTCTATGATTTTATAGAAAGTATGAATTTATGGAAAATACGCCAAAATTTTATAATAAATGAACAAATGTACTCCCCCAGAAATTATCAAGCCCTACCATAGCCCCCTTTGAGATTGAAATGTCAGTTACGTGCCTGTACTTATTTTGTGTGTCTGTCTCGATATCACTTCAGGCTATTGTAAATGGAAATTATTTCGTAGAAACGATTTTGAAATAGAATTATAGCATTTAATAATATGAAACAACATAATTCCATTATTCTGAATAACGTGATCTGTTAACGTTTCAACTAGTGTTTCCAAATTCCCGGGAATTTTCCAACGCCGGGAATCGGGAACAGGAAATCGCAAATCCCGGGAATTCCCGGGAAAAACGGGAATTCTCGAAATTTGTATACATATTTTTTACATTTTCATAGCTTCTCTTAAAAACTAATAATAAGAACAATAAAAAATTAAGAACACTTTTTGAATTTTAATATTAATCGGTGATTATCTAAACACAATACTATTACATTTTAAGAAAAATTGTTAATTGAAAATTATTAAGAAAGAAATAATGAGTCATTGATATAATAATTCTTTGGATGACGAAAATATTATATAAAATAGAAAAATAGTCTAACAATAAGTGGAAGCAGAAATTTTTTTAATTGGAAATAAAAATATATTTTTTTTAATTTCATTTTTTTTTCAAAATTTGCTGTCTCTAGCAAAATGCGCCCCAAAGTGGGCACCCCCTCTGCAAATGGGCAGTAGTAACACTATATAAAGTTATAAAATCAAATACTATTTTAATAGAATTTTAAAAACAAACAAATATGCCAAGTCTTATTGTTAGTTTATACTTTAGACTCTATCTAAACTCTAATTGTAATATTTATAATAAAAGGTTTATTAAAAACAATTTGAATTTTTACCATAATAAACCTTTTCTTTTTAACGTTAAAATGCATTTTTTATTCTTTCTCAGAAAAATACACTGCACAAACAGCTAAAACAAGAATTTCAAGCTAGTAAGATAATTTAAAATTACATCCTGATGTACCAAACAAAAATTTAACTTCCAATCCATATTCTTAACTAGAAGTACATACCATACATTATTGAATATAATACAATATAAGTGCCCCTACAGTTGAAAGTATATATTTCAATGATTATTTTTATTTCCCGAAATTCCCGAGAAATAATTTTATTTTTCCCGGGATTCGGGAACTGAAAAAACTACAAAATTTCCCGGGAATTCCCGCCCGGGAATTCCCGGGAGGAAACACTAGTTTCAACTATAACTATCCAATTTATTCGATAATATAGTGTGATTTTTTATACTATTCTGAATTATTAAGAAGCCAATACAACTAAATAACGTATATAAGCATTCTCGTAGGTATACTTACAATGAAAAAAAAATCGTTAATTTAAATATCTTATTAACCCCTAGTGCTCCTTAAACTTTTTGACGTCGCGGCCTCCTTGCAACTCATATTGATAACTCACGGCCCCCCTATTTTTTTTAAATCCAGATGGGTTAAAAAATTGTTTTTGTTGCATTTAGGTATATAAACTAAGCAAGTACGTATTTGAATATTAAACTTATTTAACGATATTAAAATGTGTTATATTCGTGGTTCTTCGTGGTCCCCTTATGGGAAGGTCACGGTCCCACAGGGGGACGCGGCTCACCACTTTAAGAAGCCCTGCTCTAGAGGACCGGAAAACCAATATTGCGAGGCAAAGAAGTCGATTTTACCCTATTATAGGGGTTGTTTTTGGGTTTACTGTATTTTTGACGTCAGATTTGGATTCAGCGTCGAAAAATACATCGAAAACGTATATTTGTATAATGAAAAAAGGTTATGTAGGTACTATTTAAAATAATATTTCTTCGAATTTGAAATTTTTAACACGGGCTGTTCTCTTCCGGCCCGGAAAGCCAATATATTGGCTCACCCCGAGATAGACACTTTGCCTATGATCAATCAATGATATAAGATATCTTTTATAACAGTTTTCTATGGGCGAAATGCCCCCTGAAATCTCGGCCCAGGTTAGCGAGCGAAGTACAAAATCTATGCATAGGTGTCTCGCAAAATCTATGCGAGTGTCACCCTTCCTAGTGGCACCACTGTATTATCAACGAATGGAATAATATTACAGTCAAAAATCTATTGAACCAAATAAATAGATTATTATACCTATAAATCTTAAATCAATGAAATTGGCGAATATCAAGAACGTTAAATGGCTTCTGAAACGGTTAGAACGGAAGACTCTAATAATTAAATACATTAAATAAATCATACCACTTCTGAAAACTTTGAACATTAAATAGAGATATTTTCTTATGCGCGACTTCAGTTTTAATATAAGTATCCACCCCAATCCCCCACCCCTTTTTATATAAAACATCTGTCAAATAAACAAGAAACTAATTACGCTTTTTGTTTTTCCATACTACGAAACTAAAACAAAACAAAATCCAAAACAAGGCACGACGATAACTGCACACATTTGATAAATACTATAATTGCTTTCAAAAACTGCAAAAGTTAATTAGATTTAAAATTGACGTGGATTTTGTTTGTACCTTTGAAAAATATTACATTCAAAGAAGTATCTAAACGCACACATAAAAAAAATGCCTTGGGTACCACGAGACTTTCTTATACGTAATACTCAAAGTGAACACTACGTATTTCTAATTTAATTTTTTATTACAATTATTTAAAAAAAATCTTTTTGGCTGAATCATAAAAGACAGAAAAAAATGTATGAGATTTAAATTATAGATAATAATATTCTCTACAATTTTTATATAACACATTTTTTTCTTATTCACACCGTTTCAAAAATAATTCAATAATTAAAAAAATCAAAAACTGACAAAAGTGTATAAACATTCGTTTCCGATTTTAACCCTTCTACGATTTGTCATATTTGAATGCGTCTATAGACAGACACACACACAGATATTATGGCGAAAATAATCAGAATTAATTCTGGGAAGATCAAAATGGATAAATCCATCAAAATCCGAAATTCGAAAAAAATTATTTATTTAATGTCAACAGTCCTGAAATCAAAATGGCAAATTAATTCCATTTTAAATTTCAATAGTGAACCCACACATGAACTGACTTAATTATTTATACCATACCTATATACAAACAAAAATAACAATGCACTTATGTTTCTTATATAAGACCTGTCAATCAATTAATTGCAAAAATAAATGTATGGTTATACTTTCTTATCGATAAACTACAAACTGAAATGTCAACCGAAACAGCAACACACGTTGTACAACACACCAGTGGCGTAGACAATGGGGGGGGGGGGGGTAAGAGGACCAATCCCCCTCACGAGTCTACAAATATTATAAAATGATACATCTTAGAATAAGTGAAGAATATACACAATTTTTGTTCTTTGCACCACATAAAAGATGATTTTCATAATGAAAAATATAACTTTATGAAATTTATTAATGTCATATCCCCCCCCCCCCCCCCCCCCCCCCAATCGCAAAAAGCTATCTACGCCACTGCAACATACACAAATACATGCACGTATTATTAGCTGAATACGCATATATGCACATAAACTATAGCTAAAGATAACGGGTATAGAATTATCAGACAAGTCTATCTAGGATTTGTAATGAAGTTGGACCACACACATGCAGTACGTCGCAATTAAACCACTCCACCACTCACCCTGTTGACACCACATCTAATCGATTCAAACAAATTACATCGCAAAAATAACTACATTTTATAAACTCTGTATGTGTTGTTGTGATTACAGTAAATCTGTGTAGGTTGTGTTTCCAATTTCCCGACGTTTTTTTTTTTTAATCTTCGGAAATCGGAAACAGAAAAGCACATTTCTTGAGATTTTACAGAAATTAATTTATTATATTTATTTATTTTTCTAACGTTCGACTCTGACTCTTTACTGTACAATTTTTTTTTTAAATAGTATATTGTGTAGCAAGGGTTGAAACAAGACGATTTGAAATCGTCTTTGTTTCATCCCGTGCCACACACGCTATTTTTCATATCACATGTAATGAAACAACGAGTTTTGATTTATGTAGCCAGTCGAAGTAAAACTATTTCAGACAAATAGCGTAGTAATATCTTATACTATTTTAATAATAGAATAATTCAGAAATAAGATTGGCTTTTGTTTATTACAAATGCGATTCTGACACTTGAAATAAATAATAAATAAATGAATGTGCCGGGCAGAAACAACGTTGTTTCTTTGTTTTTGCCCGGCACAGTCGCATTGGTCTGAAATTGTCTTGTTTCGACTGGCAAAACAGGGTTCAAAACTAGTTGTTTCAATGCATGTGATATGAAAAAGTTAATTCCGGTGATTCTGGTTCCGGCCAGAATTGAAAATTTCAAATCATTGAACTTCAAAATTCAAAACGAACAAAAAATATTAAGTGTGTAAAGAAGTAAAAAACCATTATTTAATTAAAGGAGTCGGAGTCGGTACCTTTTTACCGACTCCGACTCCTCGACTCCGACTCCACAGCCCTGCTTTTAACATCCCTTAAAATGGTCATGTAAAAAAATCGTATACGCTACCGTACAAAAGACTTTGAACATCTCTGATTTTGAGGGTAAATATACAGATTTCAGTTAATAAAAATCCCCAAAATAGCGAAAAGAATATTTTTACTCGCATTCATAATAGCAAAAAAAATAATTTCTCGTTAGTTTGAAAGACACTGTATGTGCGTCAATACTTTCAACTTGAGTAAACCTGACATTTCAGGCATATAATTCAATAATTTCCCTTGACATGGAAAATTGTAATTGCTGTATTTTAGATATGCCAGGATTATTGCTAAAATTGTAATTAAGTACCTTTATCAACATTTAAGATTTTTTATCAATCATTTTTGCAGTTCTGTATTTATAATGAGCAAAAAATTGTGTTTTGCAGGGCAATGTACGTATATGAACAAGATTATAAGCAAAACTTAAATACTAAAATACAACTGTTTTTTTTTCTGATTTGAATAATTTTACTAAAATAAAATTATTATATTTTTCTTGGGAAATAAAAAATCAAGAATTTCCAAGAAAAACATAAAGTACATAATCAGAAATCAATAAAGTTTTTAAAATCTATAAAATCACGACTAACGATTTACTTAATTTGATATCAAAATTATATCAAAAAAATTTAATTAAACATGTTTATATCACCATTTTTATATCTATCGTTAATATTATACATTTTCGACTTTTTTAATAAGTTTACTTACTAGTTTTGGATTCTGAATGGCTTTATGATATTTATTATTAAAATTGAATCTTTTATTTTTGTAACAAATATCATTATTTGTATTTATAAAAGTATTTTTTTAATGAACCCAGAGACCGGCAAAGGCAAGTAAGTAACTATACTTAATTTTAGAAAAAAAAATAGCGGCTCTACTGTCGAATAAAAGAAAATTACGACCAATTTAGAAAAATTAAATTTTACTTCATTAATTAAGTAGATACGAAAATTACTGGAATTTTCACAAAACATTAATTTTAAAATATACCAAATTTCATAACAAAAGTCTTGAAAATATATAAAAAATGAAAAATAACATCTTTGATTCTGTCTTACTTATAATAATTAAACAACCATACTTCTTTAAATAAGTTATATTTTTCATAAATAATAAAAATGTTATATGGAAATTAAACACAACTCTTTACAACATTTTCGATTAAAATAAGACATCTGTAAATTTGTCTTCTATTTCTCTTATTGACAAGACAGAATGATATCCATAATAGATAAACCGATGGTTTGTTTATATGTTAATTATTAATTAACTGGTTATTTTATGTAAATAATTCAATAGTTAATTAAAATATTTTACAACATGTAAATACAATTATAATATATCAATTAAGCACCTATATAAATCAACTTTGTAATAATCATGTGCGTAGTTATAAGTATCCCAAATACACAAAATGTCAAAAATAAAAAAATAATTCATTAAGTACCAACTTACATTAACAATAAGTAAAAAAAAAATTAACAATAAATTTCAAGCTTTAAATTTCAACCACCTTACATTTTTAGATTCTAAAAAACATAAATATACTACAATCTTGTCGAAAAAGTATAAATAGAAAGCAAAAGAAGAACATTGCAATTCAAAATTTTAAAACAGAAATATTTATCATCGACCTCCAATAGACCCCTATGGAATAACCTTGGGAATCCCTGGGTTAACCTAAGATTTCATTATTTTAACCTTTTAAGGACGAGAATTTTTACGTCGAAATCGACCTTTTTTTATTTACAAAATTTGTACATAAAATCAATTAATTTCTCACTAAGTTGCTGGTCGATATATGGAAAGGTAACGGAAAGCTGACTATAAAAAAATCAGTTTGGACGATTTAAGGGGGTTTCCCTACATAATTTGATGCGCTGAATACAAAAAAATTATTTAAAAAATTTTGGAGGAAAATTTGACCTTGAAAATCGCATTTCAAGATCAAATTTATTGTTATTGCTGTTTTGGCCTCAAAATTGGTAAGCCCACGTTTTATGATGCGTTGAGTATGGAAAAAATATCTATATAGGTCACAAATGTAACCCTCAATAAGATTTGCAGGTTATCAATTATTATAGAAAAAGTATTCAACAGTAAACTTAATTACTTACTGCCTTAAGTATATCACGAAGGACTGCTGAATATTTGTACATTACTTTTAAGCCCTTTTACTACTTTTTTTGCACGTCTATTTCTCAAATAGTGACTTTTTCAACGCCTGAAAAATAGTATCTCCATCGAATTCTATAAAAGTAGTACTCTAGCTTTCGCTCTTAACGTAACCCAGGATGTGGCGAAAATATGATCCCTTTGGAGTGCTTGATTTTCGTGAGTCCCTTTGCTACTCACGTCGAAATATCTGACATTATGGTTATAGTAAATCCACCACAAGAAAGAAACAACCAAGTGCTAACCTGCTGGTAGGAACTAACGATACTTTCAATTGTTATAAAAAATGCAAAAAAATCGTTTTTGGTAAAATAAATACTCTCGTTACAGCCCTTAAATTCGTTAAATACACACGCCACTGGTATACATAAATACATGATGTAAAACACTATATAGTTTCATTATGTTTCCATTTAATTATGTTAAACAAACACTAGGGAATATTCATAGCAAATATGATATCTACCAAATTCAATGAATCTTAGTTTACAGTTAGTTAGTGAGAAGAGTAATGAAGTAAACACTGTGTAAAATGTGTGCGAATTTCAGAAGTCAGAAAGTCAATATTACTTTCTATACTCACAGTTTTTACACTTTATGTAAATAACACATAACGTAGTTTCAAATATTTATATTGAATCAAAAGAATCTTTATTTATTTCATAGAAAAATAAAAAGTTACTCAAAACATTTTCTAGTGGTACAATACATACTTTGGTATTGAGTATTGATACTTGAACATTATACAGAAAGTATAGTGACATAAATAAAATATGCAGTCAAGTGAGTCAAGTTCGGATAAACCAATTTATAAATCAATAACTGCAAAATCAATAAATACTTATACATGCAGTAATATAAAAAGATATTGTGGTAGTCTATTTTTATACATTTCAATCTAAGAAAATATTAAATAAGGTACTGGCATGAGTTTCGAATCATACTCTAGCTCTAGTGTTGGACGCTTGTTTAATTAAATAAGTCTTAATTTGTTAACAATTGGCCAATAGGTGTCAAAATTATGTGTTATCTATTTATTTATTATTATATTATCATAGCATCTGCTTTACATTATTCAAAATTTTACGATTCTTTATTTTATATTTTGTGTCTAATAGTACTTATTAATGGGTGTCCATTACTGATTTTACTTTGTTAATTACTGGAAAAAAATAAAAGGCTATAACTTAAAAAAAAAAACTATATTTGATAATTAAATATATTTAATAAAGAGGTATTTGTTTTATTAGCAACAAACAAAAAGAAGCCCATCAATCCCAAAAAAACAGGATACCTTGCTCTTAAAATGGCAGTACATTATTTTTTAAACTCCAAGCTTTAAAATGGTAACAAACAAAGCTACTCACCATTTTTTTAAAACCCCATATACACTGTCGAAGTTATAAAATATTACCATTTTTGTGACAAAAATGTACGAGGCCAAAATTTTTGTATTATAAAATATATTGAACTTTACCCCCGACTTTATAATACAACTTATGCATGCAAGTAAGGTTAACTAAAATTTAGATTAGTGTAACTAAAAGTATATATTTATACACATTCCTTAATAAATTAGCAACTATACAACTCAAAAATTAACAAGCATACTGTACTCCAAGGAAATTTCGTTATAAATTAATAATGTACATATGTACATACACATCGCACCTGAAATAAATAATGACGAGAACATATAGATATCATAAGTACCTACTAGAGATGGGAAAAATGAGTCTTTTTAGTGACTCGAGTCATTTGAAACAGTTCAGTAAAAAGATTCGTTCCAACTGATTCGTTCAATGAGTCGTTCACTTACAAAAATGAATTAGCGAGTGACAAGTCATTTGAATCGTTCGTATGGGACTTGTATACGAGTGAGTGGTGAGTGCAAGTCGGTACGACAAAATCCGAACGTATCCGATCACTGACAGAATGGATAAATAAATACATTGTTACTTTTTGGCCACCGTTCGTTGCTTGATATATCAGTGGCGTACAAATTATGTTTACTTTTGTTCATTATTATAATAATTGTGTAAATTTATCATATTACTTAAAATAACTGTTGCTGATAGTTTTATTTTGACTTTGATATTTAATATAACTTTTATTCTCAGACGTTTTATCATGCTAATCTTTATAGAAAAATTGATTTATAATCTCAAGTATTATAAATAATTCGCTCGAAATAAATGCTAAAATTAAAATGCATTAATATTCTCGGGATTTTAGAGCAGTGGTAATAAATGTGTAATAACACACATTTTAAGAACTACGGCTATATAATCTAAATCTAAATTGTTTATTAAACAATTTTACAATTCAAAATAATACATATGTATCTTAAATACACGAATGATACGCCGCTGCCATTCAGAGCTAAACTGTAACAGTTTCTTTCCTTACAACAATTCGAATTTAAAAAGTTGTCTCTGGTTTAGTTGTTGAAAAATATACTTCTACAATTACATTTATCGAGAAATATTTTTTAATTGATTATTTTATTAATATCAATAATAACGATTGTTTTCTTTCTAAATATTTTAACTAACACAAAAAATAGTGTACGAATCTATTTTCTTTTATATTTTACAATATAATAAAAAAAAAGAACGATTCTTTTTTAAAATACTGACTCGAGTCGTTTCGTTCACCGAAAAGAATCGTTCAAAAAGAACGAATCGTTCATGAATTACACATCTCTAGTACCTACATAGAATTTCTCCTACGAAATTAAAATACTAAATAAATAAAAAGATAAATACTTTATGTAACTTGGAACTATTATTATTTTTTATTTAACTCATAATCGTTATAGACATTTGCACAAATTGTTTTTATTCATTGGTGGCCCTTTTGAAAATAAAGGGAATAAAAATATTCAATATACTTCTCTCACGTACAATTACTGGCACATTTAAGAATTCAAATATGAAATGAGTAATCTCATATATTATTATGAAAATGATAATATTTTGATTTTAGTCACGTTTTAAAACCATAGATTTTCCTTATGCTCTGACTCTGAAATAATAACATAATAAAAAGAATAATGTAACAGCGTTTATAAGTAATACAGTGCTTGCACAAATTGATAAAATATAATATTACGTTCTGAGTGAAAAACCAATTAAAATAGAACTAGATCTAATATTCTAATGGCATAATCGTCCATGTACGGTGGTGTAATATCTTGAATTTATTGAATTATATGCTTAGGAGTATCGGTGTCCATAGTGATTGGTTAGAGGCAAAATACACAAATGCAAGCAGGTTTCATTGTAAGACAGCTATAGGTATTATTGGTATTATACATACACACATTATAGACGATGTCTTGTGTACATAGTGTATGCATACACGCGCACAGCCACAGCAGGGATATGAACACGTGACTGCTGACATAAAACAAATCGATATGGTGGCCTGGCGCGGGCATAACACCCGATCTTACTTTCAATAAATGAATTACGTAATGGTTTTCATACGTTCATCACAACTAAAACATGCTCTGACATCTAATCAAACCAATATGATTCGTGTCTGTTATAAACGATATAGTAATGGATTATACATGTTTCACTGACCGAATAAAACATTGTATGTCACTAATAAACACAAACCTAAACACAATAAATAATTTCCAAGATGTGTTTATGTATGTGTCTCAAGTTGGCAACTCAGCCGCTATTGCTGAGACAAACTAACCTAACCTTTACTAATGTTGTATAAATTGTGCGTCACAAAATGACATCAAAATATGACTTACCTTTAAGTAATACTTGCATTTTGTTTCATGTTTAATGCCCATAAATTGTTACTAGTCAGTAAAATCACAATTTTACAGCAAAACAACACTCAATTCTTCAAGGTCTTCAAGACAAGAAACTACAAATTATTTCAGCACTCCACAAGGCATTCCAATACTGTCATCAAAAATCTTAACACAACACTCGATCACAAGTGTAAATCACAAAAGTAACATCCCAACACTTAAAAAAATTAAATATGATCTAATAAGTCTACGTATAAATGTGTAAAATTAATTATTAAACATCACAAGATCATGACATACACACACGTCGTATAATATTTTGTTTTCAACATGGCGGCACAATACAGAGCCCTCAAAACTGTGTGGCAGCATAAAGATTTGTTGACCCTGACGGTAATGCTATCAAATGCACTATTCTGATTGGTTGTCATATAACAGCACGATTTCTCATTGGTTCAATTCAAGGTTGCGGCCAAGTTACTCTATATACACCTGTCAACAAAGTGTTGAAAATTAATTATTATATTTAATATATTCATTTCTACATATTAGGAAACCACCTTCTTTACATCCTTATCAACAGTATGTGAAAATAAAAGTCAAAATATATTTTTTAATCATGTTATTTGAAAACTCAATAATCATAGACAATTACAAACATACGTGTGCCATCTAACGAGAAAATTAGTTACTACATATGCAACAATATTGAACAAGTAACAATAGTGAAGCGAATTTATTACTATTGAATACTTTTAAATATAAAGTGAATACAAAGATAATTTCATATTGAAAGCAATTTTATATAATGATAGAAATACAACCAATTATTTCACAAATGTTTCTCATCATTTTGTTATTTACATATTCATTTTAACTTCATACGATGAACTCGGCAGGACATCATTAGAATGTTATTCATATTTCTCATATACAAGGGGTTTTCAAATTGATTAATATACGTTGATATTTGATATAATTACAAAGTTTATGTTATTCGCAATATAAATTGTTATGATCTTCGTTAATTTTATTAAATGAAAAATATATTTTTTGTATTTCTTAGAATGCGCCATGTAGTCATGTAGACTTGCAATCATTATTGAGACATCAAAAATAAATCTGTAGGTGTTATGCATCACTATTCAAAATTGTTAACTATCTTCATAAATAATCGTTTTGTTGAAATTAATTTCGGTATCATGCGTCTTAAATTAGTACTAATTTATGTTTTCAATAGAACTCAAAATACTTACTTGTGATGATATTGGTATTTTAATTTTTATATATAACTACATACGTACATCTTATCTGATGAACTACACATCTTTAAAGTTTATAATAAATAAAAGTCTCAATTAATATAAATTCATTTTATTGAAAATAATTGTCTACAAAACACAATACAAATATTGAGATTTACTTATTGATAATTGGTAAACTTTATTATCTAATATTATGTTTGGTATATTCATAACGTTTTGTGCTTTGGTCTTTCAATAACATTCAGTAGCGATGTGATGGTAACTAAAAGAAGGCTTGAATGGCTGCATATTAAGTAACAAGTGTTTATAGTATTGAGTAATATACTACACAAATAACACATATAATAAGTCAGTTCTATATAAAACAATTTATAAATTGATTAATTTTATTATCGGTGCTGTTATTTATAACAACATTCACATTAAAAAATCAAAACTGCTCTGTAACGATTGTTAAATAACACATGTTGTATACTTTCGATTATATTTCTTTCTTTATACTGAATCGTCAAATGAACGTTTTGTTTGATATGTCATCTTAAATATCAGCACCGATTTTTCTACAACATTCACCTTCTTTCTACCATTAGCAACATTTCTAATATAAATTACGTATTTCATAAGCTCATTCGATTCTAAGTATTAAATATACTAATTCTTATAACTAATTAAATAATAAATTAATTGCCAGTTATATTTATAACAAAATGATGTAAGTATCCTACATTGCAATGCCAGCCCAAGCTATGGCTTGACCAGAGCGCCTAAATGAGCAAAACATTAAAAAAATATCATTCATGGTTATTTAATAGCGCTAATGTTTTCTTGAGCCGGTCCTGCTTTATTGGTGACTCATTGAAATTTCTTTGAAGACCATATTATATTAAAACATATATAATTAGAGGCTACCAATAAACTACGTCACGCTATTTCTCGTTATTTTAGTTTCGTGATATTTTATACAGTTCATTATGTAGATGTAAATATAGATGTTATTACAATTATTTAACTAATTTTATTTAATATATACAATGGCAATTAATTTATCAATATACTATTTTACATAACGCACATCGATACAAAAATATTGAAGTGAATTAAATGTTGAAAAAGTAATGATATATTGTTATTAAAATATGAAACTTTATCATGAATATTTATATTTTTTCATCGGCTGTAATAATAAAAATAATGCATACCCAAGTAATATAGTGATTGCCGCACCTTGGATTTTTCAATGAAATTTAATTCAAATAATTATATTCAGCCATACATGATTTAGTTCCATAAAATGTAGAAAACATTGAAATAAAAATTTTCATTTTTTTCTTGAAACGTAAATAATTATTTGACGCTATCTATCTCATTTCAATGTACAGTGACAGATTAGGCTAACGTTAGCTTTATATTCGTATTTAATTTGTTCTAATATAAGATATAGATATTTTTACTTGAATAAAATACCTTTGAAAATTCGGATAGATTGATTTATAATACATAAGTATTTATAACAATTACTATTAAAACTATAAACACCAAAACAACGAAATTAGACACTATTAAATACACATTGTTATATATATAATACATTTCGTTAACAGCAAAATTAGTAAAGTGTTAAAAAATAACTAATAATAATTTATCTATTAAGGAATAGTTTTTACTATGAAGTATTATCAGAGCTGTAGCAATACTGTAAGCTATGGAGCAAATGTTTGGAGCGCTGATTTATTAACCTTTTCACTTTGAAGTAGAAAATTACAAATACGTTGAACCTTATTTACCATATCTAAGAGGTTCAAATAAAAATTCAAATTGAGAGATTGTTTCTTTTTCATTACATTATCTAATCAATTATTCTATAAAATAATAACAATTATAAAACTGGAACACTACTGATTTTAAATTCCCTCAAAGAGAAAAGGTTAATACTGTTCCACGTATTGAGAAAAATACTATTTTTTTTCTTTTTAAAATTTTGTATAGTGCGATACACAAAAAATTAAAAGTTGTAGATATATTTTGTAAATATTATGCAATACGGTTTTATTTTAAGAGCATATACATCAATTTTTTAATATCTTTGGTAAAAGCAGATATTAATAAAAACAGAAAGAAGTAATATTTATTGTTATAATGTTTTATATGTTCTGATATATATTGAAATTAATACATTAACAATGTGATAAAATAAATAAGTTTAATAATAATAGCACACAATTTATTTATATGTATTTATACAGCCAAGTCTTTACTTATGCATTTTTTTAACGCGTAGCGATATTTCATACATATTTGTTGTAGCTAAAGTAACATTCTGATTTTATTTAACATTTACATGAAGAAGTGAGAAGTTTTGAGTAGTGTTTGTCTTTATTTAGACTTACATACAGGTTTGATTTTGAAATATAGCTTACGTTAGCCCCGAAAAAAATAATAAATGATGGTTATAATTCTCTTCAAAATCGGTGTCAAATAAAATTGAATATAAACTTTCTTATGCGTTTTTTGCTTTAGTTTTTTGTGGTTAGAGAAAATTACGGAACGTATTTACTTATAAAGACTCGACTGAATATATATTCCATTTACACAGTATTACACACCACTAAAATCTTATCACAACAACGGTTTTCACTACAAATTAATTAATATCTACTGTCTGTTAAGACTCGTAAGTGAATTCAGTAAAATTAAGTGATGAATATTGTATATTATAAATGATAAAAAATTAGCACGTTGCATTCAGTTCAGGGCTCAAATTGGAAGTTCATTTTCTGAAAAATCAGATGTTAAAAATTACATACAACTGAAATACTGTTCTTTCAGATGAAACTTTCCAGTTTAAGTTCTGATTCAGTCGAAAAATAAACTACTTATAAATAGAATTGTTTGAATGCAAAGTGATAGTGAGGAATTATACAGAAAGTGGGTATATTAGACCAAGTGTTTCGGAGTAGAAGAAATTCAGACTGGATATTTTTAGAGTGTCACTAAGAAATCTTTAAGGTTCTCTCCGTCAATGAGGTCGGCGTTGAGAACAGACACAAATTAGTTCATTTTTTGTCTTTTCCCCTTCTTAGAAGGGGGGATGCCAACCTAGTTGGAAATGGGAAACTTTATGAGTTTTAATTGACGCTCGAAAGAACCATTATTATATCCAATAAGGATTTTTTCAACTTGGCGCTTGGCCTATAATAAAATATTGTGAAAATTAAAAATATTATTTTACATGTAGTAAATACAAATATTTAATCTAGTTTTGATAAAAGAAAAAAAATATATAAAATTTCCCCCCAAACCTAATAACCATTTTTTTAATAAAATAATAAAGTCTTGTATCATATTGATTTTCTAATATGATTTTTGAATTAAAATTAGAAAAATAAATATTTATAAAAATAATCTGTATTAGTCTAAATAAGCTCAAGTTATTAAAAATGTAATAATAAATAATTGAAAATAATGAATTAAACATCGCATATTTTAAATTATCTATTAGAGTATCAATTTTATTTTTGAATTCTTCTTTCATTCGTTTTTAGTCAAGATAAATCTAAAGGTGAAATAATTTAATTGAACTTAAAACTATTAGCACCAGATAAAAATACAAGTTTTTAAAATTTATATAAAATAATGAAACAGTTTTATGATTTCATTAAAGTATTTATTAACTGAATCTTATTAATAATAATGGACAAGAACAAAATGGAAAGAGAAATAACAAAACAAATATTATAATCTATCACAAAAGCTTACCTTTAAATAAAAATTATTATAAAATAATATAAAAATATGAAATACAAATCAACAGCCATAATTTAATATTTATTTTAATCTTTGAAGTATTATAATGCCGTGTTCACATCAAAAACTCAAAATCTGACTCGAAAACAGAGTTGTGTCAAAGGAAAGAGATGGAAAATAGTTTAGGATATACTTGTCCTTATTTAAACAGGAGTTCATTCTTCATAGAAAAAGAGATAGATTTATCCTAAACGCCGCCACATTTCTCTCACTATTTTGAAATGCTAATACAGAATACGCGGTCCATGCTTTATGTCTATGAGTAACACAGTGTTTTTTTACAAATAGATAACAAAAAACATCGTGTTGCTGTTTTGTTTTTTGGGTGTAAACACGGCATAACATACATGAATATGTATTTATTAAATAAATAAAGTAAAGGACATATTTAGTTTCTTATTTATGACTAATTTGATTAAAAACATAATAATATTTAAGTCAAATGATATAAGATATTTGTTGATTTGTATTTCCTTCTCCAAGTATTTATTAATCAGACAATTCATTAATTTATCCTTGAGCAGGATTTAGAAAATGACTATTCAATCGTTGATCTTCAACTCGTTTCCATGATTTCTTATCAAGTCTTTGAATGTCGCTGTACGATCTTTCTGTAAATAAAATTTGTTAAATTATTATAAATACAAATAAGGTAGCGTCCATTAATTACATTAAAATTTGTGGTAGGGGAGAGGGTTAAAAGTCTGCTGTGAAGACAACAAGTAGTATTAACGTTTTGAAGAGGGTTGTCAATACTTTGAAGATGATGAGAGAGTTAGACAACCTAGCACAACTACTGATAATAATGTGAAAAATAGTAAAGAAGATTGTTTTTGATAATTGCCAAAATACTTTAAGAGAAGTTGCTGAAGAAATTGGTATAACATATGGCTTGCGGGAAATAATTCTACTGATTTTAAACATGAAATGAGTCGCAGTCAAATTTTTTCAAGATTTTATCTCAAAAAACAATACTATAGCAATACGTATATGATGACCTCTTGCAACTTTTGTCTGTTGAACCATGAAAGAAGTTTTACTACCATGGACAATAAGGCAAAATCGCTGAACATCCTTAAAATCTGTAATTATCAGGGATGAATTAAAAACAATGTTTAGAGCTTCACAACATACCTCTATATCTGACAATCTGTGGCTGTCCGTATTGAGCAGGTTGTTCAGGCCTGGTTTGGAACACGCCTGATCTGCTAGCGACTACAGTTTGGTTTGGAGCTCTATGTGGTGTGTGGAATGAGCTGCGGCCTTGATTTTGTCCTCTTACAAATACTCCGTCAATGCAACGATATTGTCCTTCTCCGTTGTGATAATGTTTTGGGAAATTCTGATACTGATTTGGTTGCACATTATTTTGATGATCCTGATTTTGATTGTGTTGGTAAAATTGATTATGTTGTTTCTGGTAAAATAGGAAATGTATTAGTAATTAAATCAAACGATTCTAATTACGGAAAAGCTAAAATATAATCAATACAAAAAGTTAAGGTGGATAGTTATTAGATATATTATTTTATTTGTTTAATTTACTTTCCCCAGCAGAATCACGGGGGTAACTTTGTGAACACGAATGCAGGGATTTTACGTCATACTTTGATAATTTATATCTCCGGAACTAATAATCATAGAACAATAAATAAAATATCAATAGAGAGCTTATATAGTTC
The DNA here is from genome assembly GCA_949319165.1 of Sialis lutaria. Lineage (NCBI taxonomy): Eukaryota > Metazoa > Arthropoda > Insecta > Megaloptera > Sialidae > Sialis > Sialis lutaria. The sequence goes on from OX439241.1 coordinate 8,715,556, forward strand.
CATTTATAATAAAACTAGTTTTAACACTCCTTCCCTTAACCCTTAAATATAGTAGCTAACTTATGTTAGATTTTATAGGATTATGTGCAAAAAAAAAACCGACTTAATTGATAATAATACATATTATTAATTAATTGACAATAGACGTAGTTATATGTTTTTTTTATGTACTCACAGTTGCTACTGTGTTTCTTTGTCTTTTTTTAGTAACCATAACCTGTTGGTTTGAAGAAGTCCACTGTATAAAATTATTTAAAATTAATTAATACCATACCTGGTTTGATTTATGATTCTGATTCTGTTGATTCTGATATTCTTGTTTGTAATTTTGGTATACTTGGTGAGACTGATTCTGGTGAAGCTGAGTCGAAGGAGGTAAGCAATACACATCTTGATTAAGACGATAAACTAGAGGAGGTGTGCGACTACATCCTCCAGTACTTCCACGGTATGTGGACGCTACTGAAGGAGGGCTATCACCCCCACTGCTGTCACAGGCTGCTGCGATGTCAATATCAGTCAGGACTGTAACAAATATGAAGAATACATTTGTTTATTGTTTTGTGAATAATTATTTATTATTATAACTGAGAAAAAAAGTGTAGTACATTTTAATATCTTTAAAGATATATAACTTACGTGATAGCCTATGAGAATTGGCAGTAGAGCGCCAATCATCATCTTGTGGCGCCCAGCGATGTTCTCTTCTATGAATAGCTAAAACCTCTTCTAAATCTGGTACAGAATCGCTATGTGTTGGGAACAGGTTGGAGCCTGCAAAAATATAAAAAAATAAGAAATTAAGAGACAATCACATGTCGAATAAGCGCAAGACTTCAGGCAAGAAAACCTGCTAAAACACTTTAAACAGGGGCTCTTATTTTTATAGTGAGTTTACATTCAATTCTTTCTTATGTTAATTATATTTCTTTTTGAATTTATTAATGATTATTAACCCTTAGCTGCTCCAATTCTCTAGAATAACATATCTGCCACACTGGGGTCACCTCGTACCCCAGACACTAAAATGCTTTCTACTTGTAGGCTATTGAATATTTTAATTTAATAAAATTCCTCTATCATCTTCGAACGATATGGAATGCACTCCTATTTTTAATATTTAATATATTTAAAAAATTGAAAACCTTCTAAAGTTTAAACAGCTTAGATTGAAGTTGAAACAATGTGGGGCGCCTGGTACCCTACAGTAGCAGCTAAGGATTAAAGTGAGTTCATGGTCTATTTGGATTAAGCATTGACAGTACAGGACTGCAAATTTGAAAATATATTTCTTTATAAAAACCACTTACCGTTTTTCTTTCTCGGTAACAACCAATCATCCATATGTGGTGTCGATGTCTCAGTCGAGCCACGTCTACTGTAATGCTGAGTAACAAGTGTCTGCCTGCGCTGTTTGCTGCCGATCATACACCGTTCCAGCATCTCAAACCAGTCCTCGAGAAGTCCCTCTCCTATTCCTTCAGTACCGTTACTGTTGGTACCCGGTGGAGCTCGTAATAATACTCGTCCGCCTGTTCCCGTACCTCCTAGCCCACCAATGGCTAGTGATATCACGCTGTATGTCTTGCGGTTGTGCCATTCGACTCTTTCTACGTCGACTAACTTTACCTGAAATATAATTTAGGATTATTATCACTGGCTTTACTACCGCTGGTCAGATTGTCCGGGGCCCCAAAAGAGGTAAACGAAATTTTTTTAATGATTATGTTGACTTTTTTTAGAATTGAAACGATAAAAAAAGTTTTTAGTGAAAAATCTCAGTTATTCAAAATTTAATATCAAAATCTCGATAACTTGAAAATTTGACGAGTTATTGACTGTTTTTCTTTTTAGTATTGTATTCTTTCAATATTCTAAGCAATAAATATTGGAGGAGGGGAGGATGTGAAATAATGTAAAAAAAATCCCTTCTGAGAAATTGTCTGGTACCCACTGGTTAAGATGATATTTATTAAATAATTTTCTGTAATATGATTATGAGAAAAAAACCCAAAAACTATTGTAAGTGAGGGAGGGGAAACATAAAAAAACTGTTAAAAAAATAATAGCGTACTGTTTATTACGCGACTCATGTAATTTGTCGGAAAACTAAAACTAAAATCAAGAACAAGCCCAAATTTTATAAGCACCTAAATAAATTTTATTAGAGGCTTCATTCAAAATTCTAAATTATTCAACACCTGTAAATATTGAGAGTATAGGGATTACGCTCGCTTTTTTAATTTTTTTAAGAAATACCTTAAGTCGCCTTAAGACGACTCATAGTTGCATAACCGCAGACTATAACGGTTCACATACCTTGAATATAAACCGTCCCATGTCTGAGATGCGGTTAGGCTGCGAGGCTCGCTTGAAGCACTGCAAGTAGTCGCGAGTGAGTACGAAGTAGCGCTCCTTCCATCGCGAAAACAGTCGATCACGCTGCTGCCACAGCAGGCCCCGCTTGATGGCTCTGAAGCCGCCGTCTTGTTCGTCACAGTCATCCCCGAGCACGCTGCTCGGCGGAATCTGAAATAACACAATAAATTAATTATAATGTATTATTATTAATATTCATACAGTTATTAAAAACCAGTCAGATATCAAAACGAAGTATTTTTAACGTCTATTGGGGGGGGGGGTCAACTTATTATAGTTTAATTTTAATACGAACTATTATTTAAATAATAATATATTTATATTTCTCTTTTACGTAATCAAGCTGTCTGAAGGGACCGATGGGTTTCATGGACAACCCTATTTAAAAAAAATACATTTCTCTATAAATTTTATAGTAGAAACCGGTTATAACGACATCGAAGGGACCGGTCATTTTGGTCGTAAAAAGCTGATAGTCGTAATAACCGGTAAAATGCAATTATATGGGATTCAGTTGGACTTTTATTTTGAGTCGTTAAAACCGATACGTCGTATTAACCGATGTCGTTATAATCGGTTTCTACTGAATTTAGTAAGTATATAAATAAATTTTGAAATAATACAACGAATTTTATATATTATTAGGTATTCTCCAATTATTGATTTTAACATCGAGTCGAATAGTAATGTTTAATTAAGTAATAGTTACAAATTAGATTACTTTTAATTTAATTAGTAATTTAAATTAGATTACAAAAAATAAATATTAACCTGGTTATTTTTTTATAAAAAGTTTTTATCTTGATTTTTTTCCTTTTTGGTTTTAATTTAAAATATATAATCAGATAAAATTAATTTAAAGGAAGAAATAAATATTTAACGCCAGTATGCACCTACTATCAAAATTTATTTATAATGCTTTAAACCCGAGAGACTCGATAAAAAAAAGTCTTGTATCGTCAAAATTTATAAAAAATATAAAATTTTTATTATTGAACGCATAGACAGAGCATGGACTCAAAAACAGGACCGTGTGAAAGGAAAGAGATAGGATATAGTTACGGATATATTTATCCTTATTTAAACAGTGTTTATTTCATTCTTCCCGGAAAAGAAATAGATATATCCTAAATGCTAATGCATCTCTCTCTCACTTTTTGAAGAAATGTTACGCCATTATGTTAAGACAGAATGCGCTAACGTTATTTTTGGGGTTATTTTTCGCGATGCATAATACTCAAATTAACAATCACGAAACCTTACATGAAAAAAACAAATTTCTATATTATTTAACAAACATAAAAATCAATGATCACATATAGTTTTTTTCCACTGCCAATAAATAAAAATATCCTTGCGCGATGAAAGATATAACATCTCCAAGGACGATAGGACCATCGGGTTACCAGTAATTTCCCGGTGGGCCATTTTGATCCTGAATATACACACATCCTTTTGTGACATAACTATGTAGCTTAACTGTTTCTCATATTGCAGGACTTCGTTATAACAAAGACGGTAAAAACAAAACGCAATCGATCAATCGCCCTCTAATCCCTTGGTTTCGTAGTACCTCATAACACGGCGACAGTCAGACGCGGATAAAACGATAACAAGGGAAAATAGTTACAAACGCGTGTCATAAATACGAAAGAACAATAGAAAGAAAATACAATTCTAGCTTTTCCAATTAGTCGTTATATTAAATATCTTATATTTGACTTACAAGGGAACCTTTTCAAGTCGAAAATTCGTATTTTAAACTTTGTATATAGTTAGAGGAGGTCAAGGTAAGTATCAAAAAAAATATCATAGCTGCGGTAAAACGGTTTAAGGGGGTGAAACACTCCTATGAAAATGTGCAAAATAATCATGTTTTTTCAAATAACTCTGAAACTAATGAAAATTTTAAAAAATCTACAATACAAAATTTTCATGATTTTTTATGCTCTTTCGAATGGCATAGTCAAATTTTGAAAAAAATAAACCGTTAACCCCCACCTGCCACCCACATGTCATAGATTTAATGTTTTCTAATTTTGACTATCGCCATTCGAAAGAGCATAAAAAATCATGAAAATTTTGTATTATAGATTTTTTAAAATTTTCATTAGTTTTAGAGTTATTTGAAAAAATATGATTATTTTGCACATTTTCATAGGGGTGTTTCACCCCCTTAAACCGTTTTACCGTAGCTATGATAATTTTTTTCTTACTTATCTTGACCTCCTCTAACTATATACAAAGTTTAAACTCGATACGAATTTTCGACCTAAAAAGGTTCCCTTGTGAGATATTAATTTGTGTATAGAAATTAGAAATATCGAATTTTTGGACAGTTATTTTAACTTTCTTTTATTTTTGATTTGTTTGTTTGGTCATAAATCCCCCCCCTCCTCGCCGGTGGTTACGCCAATGAGTACAAAAATAACGTATTTTAGTAGAAAACGAATTAGAAATAAAATACAAATTGCCTTTAGTTTTTGAGAATCCTGTCTCTCGTTTTCAGGAAAATGGATCAAGGACACGACCTAATTTCAAATATTCAACGAGCTCGCCGAATTTATATGTACGCGCATTTACTTCAATTTTGCATTGCGTCAGCGACAGGTAGAATATTTTAAAAGCATTCATTTTTAAAAACTTTCTAACAAAAGAAGCTTTTCTTTATTTGAAAGCAAAATTCCCACATCCCAAAAGGGATTTCAAAACAAAGATCATTAAAATTTATTTCAAAAATAAGTATATGATTTATCATTATATGAATAAAAATTTTTTTTATAAAAAGAACTTCAGAATTAAGAAACCGAGAAAGATGAAAATTAGGAATTTTTTTACCAATATAAAAATTGTGCGCTGCACAGTGGTTTCTCGGGTTTTTATCAAAGGTAGTTAATTACCAAACAATTTTAATAAACACCATCATTGGTTAACTATTTGATTTTTATACAATTTTATTAAAAAGTATTAATTCAAACTTTGTACTTAATACGTGCTATTGAAAACGTCAAAGTACCATAGTAAATAGCCATTGAACAAATAAAAAATTAAAGCGATAGGAGATGAATATTTTACCACAAAAATTGTGGTGTTCTATTGTATAGAAAATTAATTAAATAATATAAAATATTATATTATATTATATAAAATGGTTCTTTACAATTTTTACATAACATTAGTCGTTCTTTAAATATCTCAAAAAAAAAAACTATTTTTGGATATCACCCTGCTCCCTAAAACACGATTTTAATGATTTCAAATAGGACCATTCACTATGACCAGACCCAACCATTAACAAATCAAGTTTCATTATTATAGATTCAGTGGCTCATGAGTTATGCGTGTGACAAGGATTTAGGAGACAGACACACACACACGCACATAAAGAAATGGGCACATCATTTCTTTGAAAAATAATCGCAAAGCTTCTCATATTTTCGATTTTTACAGCTGTTTAAAATATTGTGGATTTCCCCATATTATATCTTGGTATTTCCTAATCTTTGAACATTGCTTTGAGTGTATAGTACCTAGTACCATCAAAAGTTGTAAAGTTGATAAAACCAAAAACAAATTATTTTAATAATACTGTGCACTGCTACAATGATTAGCCTGTGAATTATTTTAACTTTATTTGGTAGCGTCTACTGAACTGGTTAAACTAAAAAAACTTTACTTCAATGAATGCATGCAATCCAGGTTTTTATATTGATTTTACGACCGTTGGTATCCAATGTAAAATACATTATCTCATGTTGAAAGAGTAAAAATACTGTTATACAATTAAGTAGGTATAAGTATTAAAAAACGCTATTTGTAGTAAATTATATCGATATTCTATTCTATAATATGAATAAAGAGCGATTGACGACATATGTTATATGGAAAATATTTTTAATATATATTTTTATAGTGATAATTATAGTATTTTAAAATTTTTAGGTAGGTATATTTTGTGAAGTGGGCACTTATTACAAAAATATGTTAGGTATTTAATTTCAACATCACCAATATGGGCATAAAATATTATATTGTTAATGCAGTTGTCTGTATGCCAAAAAAATTTGAAAGTATATGCATTGATGTATGATACAACGAATAATATAGCATTTAAAAAATTAGATACAAAATTGAAACACTAACAAAAAAATTACGAACTAAGTAAAGTATGAATGCTATTTAAAAATATCAACATGAGTCTAGAAGACAAAAAATAAATAATTAATAATAATAAATATGGAATACATAAATAGGTATGTATGTATATTTTATAAATGTATACAAAATAATACCAATAATATTTGTATAGAGAAAAAAAACTGTATTGGGCCAAAAAAACCTAGTTTTGTATATAATTGTTTTTGAAAACAAGATTTTCTTGACTCAAGTTAACATTTCTAGCAGTGTATGTATACAATATTTATATGTATATATGTACATATAATATAATACGAGTATATTTGCTTTTAAAATATGTATATTTATTCATGCCAGAACAAATAATATGAACAAATTTCATACAATAAAAATGTATATTATAAAATTTTATAAATGTCGCGTTCAATTTTTATAAATAATGATTTATTAGATCCAGACGAATAAAAATAAGTAACGTTATACGTACAAGTAAATACTGAAATATGTATTTTGAAAATCTTACACAGAATAGATATGCACCTACTATTTTTGAAAAGCATCACTAAACTGAAAACAGATTTTTACATATAAATTTTTGAAATGGTGCGAAATAAAAGTTGTACCTAGTTATTTAAAAATAAAATTATCTATAAATCTACTTATTTTTTAATTTCTAATTCATATCAAATTGAATTTACTTCCACGTTTTTTTTAAATAACATATTTTCATTAGGGTTGCACGCCAAAACGAGACTTAATCTGGCTTCAATTTTTACGAAATGATCGAGATAAAATAATCTCTTATAAAATTCGAGAACGAGACAAGACTTCATCGTCTCGTCTGAGTCTAGGCCAGTGGTTCCCAAAGTGGTCCCTACGGACCCCAAGGGGTCCCTGGCATCGTTCAGGGGGTCCGTGGGAAATTAAAATCGGTTTGGGGGTCCCTGAACAACGTCAGGGAGTCCGCGCACATTTTTATTAATATGGATGTTAAAATAAATAACAATGAATAAATTACATTGGCCGACAGCCATTTTGCTGCAAGGCATACACCTTTTTAAGGGTAATTTGGACACGCTGAATCAAAAAATGACCACCATTTTGCCCAATCAGCTCTTGTTTTTGCAATATTGCAAAAAATGTATTTTTTTCGATATGCAAACATTCAAATTCGTATATATATTTTTTGAATCAATGACTTCAACCAAAGTTCATTCAGAATGAAGCTATGGGTCCTAATTGAACTAAAAAGCCTTAAATTATATACATTCATAAAGTTATTCCCTTCGAAAATCATTTTCTAAACGAAAAAATCTATTTTTAGCAAAAATTCGGCAATTTTCAAAATTCAAAGCGCATTAACACAAACAATTTTTGTCCAATTTTAATGTTATTCACTTAATTAGTAGCTTTATCTATCTTCTTCATTGTGTTAAAATTTCAACGTAATCGAATAAAAATTGGCAAAGTGGTACTAAAATCAACTGCGCGTGTCAAAATTTAGTAGTTTTTCACCCAGGGTCCGTGGGAAAGTTTTGACTATGAAAGGGAGTCCGTGGGCAAGTTTTGACTATGAAAAGGGGTCCGTGGGCCAAAAGAGTTTGGGAACCACTGGTCTAGGCAATACGAAACCAAACAAAAATACGGCCCTGTATGAAATTCCAATGTACCAATACGCCGATAATTAGTTTTCCATTAAAATCCCGAATAATATCAATCAATTGGTCGAAGACAATGACACAGGCGAATGACTCATTAATCAAAACACAGCAATTAAACAAACGGTTTAGGTTATTAAACCATTAATGCATCACAAACGGGCCATGTTTTGATTCAAGACACGAGCACTAAACCCGCCTACACCGCCTCCATACTCTGACGGACACACTTCCCGTTCGACGCGTGACAATATGTATTTGATCGGAACGAGGTTGTATGTAGGAATCACTTTCAATTAAAACAAATGTGCTGTGCGTATGCCTGGCTGTAAAAACTGTACGACCATCAGTATCGGTATTCTATTTTAGATACGTAAAACGATGGTTTTTATTTCATCACTAGCTGCCCCGGCAAACGTTGTTTTGCCAAAAGATAATTTGCATGCTCTTTCTTTCTCATTGTTATGGTGTTAAATTTGTTAGAATTATTTTGTGTATTTTGACTATTAGTATTTCGACCGATGTTTAAACGTCGTCGTGTATGCATTTTTGTATAATTTCATATTTTAATTGAAAACAATTGAATTTAAGAAATACAACAAAACATACCGATTTCAATTCGGTTTTCATCAATAGATATATAATTTTTCAGTACGTAGCTATTAATATTTGGTAAAAACTTTTAAACGTCAAAATACTAAAAAAAAAATATTTAAAATTCGTGTTTAGTTTTCATGATGTCACTGTTATTTATATAAAAACATAGTAGCCATTGAACGGTTTTTCTCATTTTCGTAAATATCTCGACCCCACAGTTACCTACCGGGTTCAAAAAAATCTATAAACCTTCCCGAGCACCAAACAAATATATGATGTGAATATGGCTTCGATTCGTCCAGTGGTTTAGGCCTGATGATTACCGGTACATACGCACCAAGAAATATAGCTCTTTTTTAGTGGCCAGTGATGCGTTATATTCAGTGGTAGAAACGTTGAGTTGGGTCAAGAAATCTTTATATTTATATAAATACTCGCGTATTGAACCCGAGGTAACCATAAATAATATAGAATTCTGTTTAGTTAAAAAACAGAGAAATTGTGGTTTCTTAGTCACTTAACCTAAAATTGCACCTTTACCACAAATATGCTATGTCACTTGACACGAGTTTCGACTTTATAAGAAGTCCTCATCAAGAGCCTAACGATTCCAGACTGGAATTTTAGTTTAAGTGATAGAATTCTTTATTAAATCGAAGATTGATGCATGAAATATGAATGAAAAATTTTGTGTTTTCGATTTCGTTAAAGGTATGTTAATTATATAGAAAATGACGTGAAAAATTGAAATTTTCAAACCGCAAGTCTGTATCTTATAACGTTCTCGAGATATAGCCTCTTTTAGTTTCAGTTTTTGCAAAATTTTGGAGAAAAATGGCTGTAACTTTTGAACGTGTGGCCGGATTTGGAATTAGCGTGTAAAAATCTATATAATGACGTGTATAATACTTTAAAATCATAAAAAAACAATTTCCGATTTAAAACAAAAAAATCATACAAACTTTGTCCTAACAATTACGAACACAACAAAAAAAATCAGCCAAATCGGTCGAGCCGTTCTCAAGTGATGATCTTTTATACATGCGGCAATTGATTTTTATTTATTGTAATATTTGAGTCGCTTAGCTTAAAAAACCCCGCTTTTACAAAATCTAAGCAAAAAATATTATTTTGCTAAAAATTATATTTCCTGTAACATTCGTTTTAAAATGTCAACACTAGATCGTTCAGCTAGTTTACCGGACAGACAGACCGACATTATCTTAAAAACGTATTTTAGAAGTATTTAAACGTAAAACGCCAAATAAATCAAAACTAAGCGAGGTCACATCGATCAGAACCAATACATTTCATATAAAAAGTACAAAATTATTAACTACCAAGAATTTGTTAAATAGATAGTTCTCAAATATGTACACAGGGCTCCCGCCTTGAGCCGGGTCTGACCTTAACAACAGGTAAAAGTAATTTGTGTATACACCTGTTTTCAATGACACTGATTTCGATTAATATTAAATTAATATTCTTCATATAACAAAAATAACTTAAATATTATTTACAAAACAACCCACACGATACAAAACATTTCAAATCAATTTGTTTCCAACTATAAGTTATTTTAGACATGTCGTATAAATATTGATAATGTGTCAGTTTTATTTAAGAGAATCATTCTAAAAATGTTGCGAAATATTGCGAGGGTCAAGGATATTTTATATATTATATACATTAATAAATCAATATCACATCATTTCGATATTTTTAACGTAACTTTATGCAATGTTATGTATTTTTACATATCTACCTATATACACAAAGATAATACGATATTTTATAGATAAGTATATGTTTATTTGATCACATATGAATACGTTTCATTTTTTGTGCAAAAAATTAAAAAAAATGTAATGGAAATGTAGTATTTTTTATCATTAATTGTATATTTTTTAATCTAATACAGTAGAAACCGGTTATAACGATTCTGGTAAATACGACGTACCGGTTTTAACGACTCAAAATAAGAAACCAACTGAATCCCATATAAATGTATTTTAGCCGGCTTTTACGACCTTTTTTGACCGGTCCCTTCGAGGTCGTTATAACTACTGTATGTTATTTTGAAAACGATTTTTATATTTTTTACTGTTTGGTTGGACATGACACAGAAACTGCTGCACCGATTTTGATGTGATTTTCTTTAGTACGAATCTATTAATGCCACGAAACTTTCTTATATGCAGTAACTATTGAAAGAAACATTGTACGCGTATCTACTAAAATAAAACAAATATTTTTTTACTGATAAAATATAGACAAATTTCCATACAAAATTAGGGGAAAAATAAATTATTAACAAAAAATAATGGGTAGGAACCTAATAGATAATTTACAATATTTTCTTTGTAATACGCACCGTTTCAAAACATGACAAAAATAAATCCTTTTTTGTCTGTAAGATCGTTTTTATAGACAATTTTTCTCCCAAAAAAAATTTCGCGCTTCTATATTTTGTCATTTTTGAGTTACAGCATCTACAGACCAACATACATCAAGGGAAAAATAGATTCAGGAAAGGTCAAAATGGATATTTACATCAAAATAACATATTCGAAAAAATCTAATTATCAATATCATTTTTGTATTTTATACAAAGTCAAAAAGCCTAAATAAAATAAAATATACAACTTACTAAATAGAAAAAGTACATATGCTCTGGATCCATTATTTCCAATCAATACAACAATAATACTCAAACACAATTATTCAAATCCACAGTAAAATTAAAACACTTATGAAAGTTTGACCCACAAAAATTCACAACGTCCGTATTCCTTCACCTACTGACGACAACTGACAGACATAGCATTGAAGTGTCTGTATATGCAATTGACCTGTGAAAGGATTTTAATCCTTCATAGGTAATCCCGTCAGAAAGGAAGACTACTAACCCGGTCACGTAATCCTCACCACTTTCGGTTTAAACCAATCAAAATAACTCGTTCTGTATATATGTACCGTACGGAAATTTTGCATGGGTTTGTATTATTTATACCTAATATATCCTGCTGAAGGCCAGAGAAACGTTTCTCGGCAAAATGGACTCGTGTAGACTTAAGTATATGAAACAACACTTATGGATAGTTTTATATGTATTCATTATCAGTATTTTAACTATATTCTTATCAGCAGATATTGCTTACTCTATTTACTTTTCATTAATTATGTAATTACAAGTACATATAATTTGACATAAATTCATGGGATGGGCATTCTAATGATATGTATTTCTAGACTCTAGAGCAGTGTTTCCCAACCTTTTTTGTGCTATTCCTCACCTAAGCCTTTCTAAAATTCTTATACCTCCCCCCCCCCAAATACATAAATTTTAATATTCAAAAATTGAAATGTTCACTAAAGAAACTTGAATGATACGTTTTAGGAAGAAATCACTAGGAAATAATTGAGCATACAAAGTAAGTAAATTTTCAAAACATATAATGGAGAACTGAAATTCAAGTACAAAATAATTTTAATGAAAGATTTTTCTATATTATTTTATTTATTAGTAATTATTTATTATTTGAATTAAGTGAGATCCTTGCGCTTGATGCTTGTTGCAAAGAGATTTTATGTCAAGTTCCAATTTAGTCTCAAGTCTCCCCGTTTTGTTATATCCAGCCGATTTCTCGTCCATTTTTGAATTTTAACAATCGAATTGCCCCCCTGTGGGGCGTGGGCCCCACGTTGGGATACACTGCTCTAGAGGATATAATGTATTGACACATGATTTCATTATAAGAAATGACCCTGCAAAAAATCAATGTAAATTAGGGTACTACAATCAAATTAGATGTAATAAGTATATAGCTCGTGGCTCGCTGATCAAAAGTTTCCATGGGTATAAGTACAGAAAATGCTCAGTTTTTAAAGCAACCCACGAAGTGGTAACGCTTATAGGTATCCTCGATTTTCCGTCCGTCCGTCTGTCTGTCTTCCACCGCGAGATCTCGGCCCCCTGACCACCTAGAGACCTCGGATTTTCGTCAAATGATAGGTCTGTGGTTCTAGTTTAGTCCATTTTAGGAATTTTTCCGATAATAACCTCCCCCTCTTCAAAATTTTTCATACATGCGGCTTCATGTACCTCGTTGGACTCGGGATTGATTCACGAACCGATTGGCAAGGGTAATTTTTGAGTTGTGTTAAGTGGGTTGCGCGGCAACATCCACGTGTGGGTTTTGATAATTTTTTTTAGTTAGGTTAGAAAATCGAAACAATTTGAAAAAATTAAGAGTACGATCGAATTGACTGAAAATGAAATCCATGAGCAGAAAATCCGAAAATGGACAGTCTTTTGAGTTATTCAGGGTCAAAGGTTATAAATTTAAAATATTTAAATAATATAACTTAAAAACTGAAAAATTTGTATTCAAATATTTTGCTTAAAAGCAAATTTATTTTACAAGCGTATAATATAAGTACATTTATACTTATCAGTAAGTGTGTCTGAACACTCACAATCAGTAAATATATAATAATAAAAAAAAAAAAAAAAAAAAAATTCTTTAGTTTAAGGAGTGTAATCATACTTAACATACAAATGTCACAATAAATATTTAAATAATTTCAAATTTGTTGTCGTATGCGGTCTACATATATTAATGCCCGAGTTATTCTTTCTATGTTACCTGTTTGTTTGTGTTGATAGCTTGGTACACATCTGTTAAATAGTAGAATCTGATTGGTAAATTTGGAGATTTGCATGCGGTTGGTACAAATAACATATTTTGATAAAACTGCGGGGGTAAATGTCTTATTGTGGCATTTTTTATTTTTTTTTGGTGGGATTTATTAAAAGTAAAAAGAGGGATAGTTTCATCCTTCTATGTTTTATTGTTTTTGTAGTACGTATACTGTATTTACACCTATACAGACCTACAGATTAATACGAAAACAATATTTTCTTAATATAAGAAACATACTCTTATCCAACTACGTTATTCCTTCGTTCAAGAATACTATAGTTGGTTTAAGAGATTATTGCTTATCTTAAGAAAATATTCTTTTCGTTATATACAAAACAAGGTTTACTTGGTTGGATAAATCCTTTCTACCAGTGTATAAGTACTTTCTTATACTTATGTAAGTATATTACTAAATTTCAACTATAGGCGATACACTTAGACATTAAAATTCAATAAAATTTTTATGTTTAAAAGCAACATGCAACATAACTATTCACAGATCATTGAAAAGACCAAACCTACCCCCCCCCCTCCCTGCTCCACAAAATTAACAAATCACAATTAACATTAACGTTGAAAAAAAAATTATGTCAAAAATAATTTTTAAATTTTTTAATAATATTATTTATGTCCCATTTAAGAAATGTACCAACATGTCCTACATACATCACATCAACATTGTACCTACTGATAATGAAGTTTATTACTTCCCTCCTCCTCGCCTCAAAATGAGCAAATCACAAATAACACGAACGTTGAAAATATATATATCAAAAATTATCTTAAAATTTTTAATAATATGTAGATTTATGTCCCGTTTAAAAAATGTACCTATACCTACATACATCACATCAACATTGTACTGATAATGAAATAAGCAAAATACACCAAGCGTAAACGTTGATTGTAAATTACCTCAATAAGCCATATACATTTTTTGTTGAAACATTATACAATATTATATAGCACACATTTCATCCAGTGAATTTAATGTTTGTAATATTACGTAGTATATTATCTCCAATAAATTTTCATTTCCGGTATTCCCATTTAATAACGGAATTTATTTAGTCACTCTGACACATTACAACGTACGCAGAAGTTATGAAATGTGTGGCTGGCCTGTACGTCTAGATTACATATAAATATTAATTCACAGTACAAATTCACTACCATAGATCAGATACAATATACGTATATCAATTATTAAAACTATGTATTTTCTTTAGTTATACGCAGTAAACGTACCTAATTATATATAGCGATAAAAATAAAATTAAAAAAAGTAATAAATAATTAGGTTACATATCATACAGGCTGTTCAATTTGAAATGAATGTTATACAATATTGACATTACAAAAAATACAAGTTGTATGGTTTCGAGGGGTTAAAGTGGAGCCATTACAACAAATTTTAAAGAATTTTTGTAGTCGAGCTCAAGGTAATTTCAAAATAATGATTATAAGATCTTTTTTTGTAAATTTCTTTTCCGAGTTAGGGGCATTAATTTTTTTTAGTTTCACAAAAAATGCTACAACTATTAGTATATGAAAAATTTATTTTAAAGTCAATTATAGACACTATCTACGGGGTATTTTAATATAAATTTTAATATAAATCACAACCCACTGACAGATGTAACATAGATGTAAGCAATTTACATTGTTATACAATTTTGAGAAAATTCGTAATGATTTGATATCTCGCACATAACGTTAACTTTCGAGAAACTGTCTTCATATTATCAGAAAGTAGAGATTTTTAGTAGTATTCTTTAAAATTAGACATAATGTATTTAGATTTAGGTATTTATATTAAATACAAAATAATATATATTATATAGTCTGTTTCCTTTATGTTTGCAGTGGTTGTCGGGGATTTGACGGTGGGAATCGGATATCGTGCCGTCAAAAACCTCAGCAACCACTGCAAACTTAAATGAAACAGATTATAGTACCTATATAATATAGAAATATAAATCAAATATATGTTTCTTTTCATGAAAATAACAATGCTCATCAAATTTTGCTGTACGTAAAATGTAATTAAGGAAAATGCTATTATTTGTACATATAATACATATACGCACATATCTTTAATATATTTTGACATTTTGACCTATATGTATCAGTTGTTAATAATTTTCTTATCAAGTAATATACGTACAATATATTAAAATTCTTTATAACATACGTATTACATGTTTACTAGTTCATGCATAATTGAAATAAATATATACCTTTTTTATGATAAAATAGAACTGATAAAAAGAATTTTAAACCGTTTTCTGCAAATTGTCAATAAAAAAATTAATACCATTAAAATATTATAATTTTTAATTAAAGTTTTAAAAGTTATTAGGAATTGAGATATAAAAAAACTTTACCTTAGGATAGGGAAGGGGTACCAGTGATGTAATGAGTCATGAAAAAATATGTAAGGATGAATAGTTTTATATGTAAGTGCCCCTCCTCCCTTTCGTTTTGTAGAAATTGAAAAAGCAACTTTAATATTTCAAAAGTCAGTAATATTTAAAAATTTGAGCAGTGAAGTGCCAAAAAAGGTCATTCAATTGCACTAAGCATTTTTTAAGTGAAAACGAAAAAAAAGGTCATGCAAGTTTATAGGCTTCTGCGGAGATCTAGGCTTCTAGGTATAAACCAAATTAGTTTTATCAGATTTTTTTAACTCTGCCCGCACCCCCCTCAAAATTGTAAAGCCACCGGGGTCACCTAATTATTTCAAAAACAGCTGTTTTATTTTTTAAAGTTTTGTTTTCAAAAACAGATGTTTTGTTTGTTTTTGAAAACAAAACTATTTTGCTTCGGTGGAAACCGGCCTTTAGATTCACATTTTATAGGGTATAAAATACAGACCTCTGTTATTATTATACATACAAAAACTTATATGTGACTGTTGCATTCGTACGAGCATTCGTATACGAATTATGTATCTTTGAGTAATGTTGTTTCAGTGCACAAGTAAACCGTGGGCGTACTCCGGCTTCAAGTAATAATGAAGATTCCCCGTTGAGATCGCTCTGCAGAACAGCCATGTTGCGCATAAATTCACTTTCATGGTAATCAATTAACTGTGGCTAATACCAGTTACTTATTCACTATATAAAATTTACTATATGGGTATTCTTTATTGGATTTTTTGTAACATAAGTTCAATGTGGACATTAACGTCTTAATTTATAAATGATTGTTAAATTTCAATATTATTGTCCGCTTTGAACACGAATTTTTTAAGGTTATTCGATCATTAGAACGATGTATAGATAAAATTCAATTTTTTTTATGGATAACTCATTTATTTTACTAATTTTTATTTAAAATATTGGACGCAGGCCCGGATTTAGAAATTTGCCGCCCCTAGGCAGTTGCGAAAATTGCCGCCTCTTCCGTGTGGTACGAGAAGTTTTTTAAAAATTTTTGATTGGATAAAAATAAAAAAGCTAAGGTTTTTGATGTCGATGACCCTTTTTTATGTTTTCAAGTAAAAAGTTTAATAATTATTAAAAAGGAAGTATGACGACTTTTTTTCCGCAAAAATTTGTCGCCTTTTAATTTTTGCCACTCTAGGCACGTGCCTACACTGCCTTCATGGTAAATCCGGGTCTGATTGGACGTATAGTTTTAGAGTAATTGGATATTAAATATAGAGTTTTTAACACACGATAAGTGAGAGAACTTGCTGAAAGTGCTCTATTTATTGAAATTCTACACAAATGGCTATATAGAGATGTTTTAAAAACTAATTATTCGAAACTTCAACTCTTTTAAATACTATGAAAGTTATAAAACAAATAAATTCACATGTAATTTAATCAAAATAATGAAAAACTAGCTCTGCCATTACAGCAAATTAGTACATATTACTATTATATACCGTTCTGTCTATTTCAATTCTCAAATTATATTAAACTTTTTTTACTTTTAATAATTAAGGAAGTAAAATATTCAATTTAATGTAGGTACATGTGTTCTGAATACTTTATAAATTAAAAACACAATTTTTCGAAACCAAATCTTTTTTTACAATGTGCTAAACGTATAACCTTAAGTTAACCCTTTGTTGCCTAATGGTATCACAGTGAAACTACTTATCAAATAATTTATTTCTAGTTTCCTAGTGGTTTTACATGGATACCACAAGCTTACAGATCTTCAAAAAATAAATAAATCCGACAACAAAGGGTTAACCAAAGAATTTTTTTTACATTGTTACGTGCTGAAGTCATGCAACGTTGCCATACTTCTTCGTTAATTTTTTATAATTCTTTATAAAACCTGACATAAATAAATGATAAAATTAAATTTTGTGATTTATTTCTTAAGAATATAATAACCAATACTGAACGTAAAAGTAATACACAATAATGATAAATATAAATACAGTGTTACGACGAAAACACCTGAGTTATTACCAAATAATAAAGATACGTGCAAGAAAGTTTGTTGCAAGGCAGCAATAAAAAGAATTACTGAAAATCAGCGCCTACTATATTTACGCGAGTCGACTTTTTATCAACATGTTTGTTCGCTTCTGCAATATATCACACAGTGTATAATGTGTACTGTGTAAAACATCCCTTGTATAATTCCAAGAATTACTTTCGTGCTTACATATATTATATGAAGGCAGATAGGAATGTAAGAATTAAATCCATTTAAGTCGGAAGGACTACTTCTTAATCGTATTTAAATTAAATTGTTTACAATTAGATAAGTAATGTTTACTTGAATTTTTGAGTGACATTTAGTTAAATATAATTTATATTATTGAAAATTATTTTGTACTTTAATCTTCCAGTAGTGGCTCCCATAGAAATAGAGCATGGACAGAGCATCTGACTCGAAAACAGAGTCGTGTCGAAAGAAAGAAATAGAAAATGGTTTGGGATATACTTGTCCTTATTAAAACAGAAGTGTATATTTTATTTAAAAAAAGAGATAGGTATATCCCAAAGTTACCGCACTACTACTCTTCTCACTGTATTGAAGAAATTTTACACTATTATCTTTAGGTTTTACTTCTAGCACACTGTAAAAAAAGATTTGGTTTCGAAAATTATTGTTTTTAATTTATATTCAGAACACGTGTACCTACATTTAATGGAATATTTTACTTTGTTAATTATTAAAAGTAAAAAAAAAGTTTAATTTAATTTAAAAATTGAAATAGACAGAACGGTATATAATAGTAACATGTACTAATTTGTTGTAATGACAGAGCTAGTTTTTCATTACATATTTTAAATAAATTACACGTGAATATATTTGTTTTATAATTATAAAAGGGTTGAAGTTTCAAATAATTAGTTTTTAAAACGTCTCTATATAGCCAATTGTGTATAATAAATAGAGCACTTTCAACAAATTCTCTCATTTATCGTGTGTTAAAAACTCTATTTTTAATATTCAATTATATTCAAAAACCATACGTTCAATATTTTAAATAAATAATAGAGTTATCCATAAATAACATATTAAAATTTTAGACTTTTATCTATACATTGCTCTAATGATCGAATAACCTTAATACAGAATGCGCGGTCCATGCTCTATGTCTATGGTGGTGGCGCTAAATATGGCAGATTCATGACCGACCATAGCGAGTTTGGCGTTTTAGGCGTGATTGCCTCCCCCCACCACCCCTGAATGTACATATCAGTCAGGATATATACAAGTATTTATTTAAAAATTGACCCTTGCTCACTAAAGGTATATTTATAAATTATATTTATATCCCACAAACTGACTGGCTTCAGAAATATTAGAATAAATCTTTATTAGCCTAAATGAGTGAATAAATATACATAAAAGATAAAATAGAAGATAAATGTCTTTTAAAGTGCCATTGTTACTTTTCAAATAAAAATAAAACAGCAATACGAGAAAACAGAACTATAGGTTGGATAGATTTAACTGTACTCTAGATTACTCTAGAACAATAAAATCTACTGTTGGTAAGATAAATCTCTTTTCAACAGGAATATTTTGTATTTAATTAATTAAAGGGGTAGGAGTTACATTTGGGGCCGTCTGTGGTAATTTTAGGCAGAAAGAACAATAAATTAAATTGCTTGTGGTTTATGTTCCATTTTAGATTTAAGAAACACGAATCACATGAGACCAATTCGATTAGATTGTGTTGGTCTCGTATTTAATTGAAGCTCAGGAATCGAATCAATTCAAAAACTGAACTATTTGTGGATATATAGTATATACAAAAGAAATATATTGATTATATCAAAAAGATAGTTTATTATACAGGGGTAATCAAAAGTTATGACCTGGTGATTTATTAGCGTGATTTATTTCAAATGAATGGGAAGATATTCAAGCGTTCTTTTTCATGATTTTATACTGTTGTGCCAAACTTAAACAGTAGATTAAGAAAAATATTTTAAGCAGAAAACTTCTAATAAAAATGTGTCCGGAATTTTTTCGTAAGGGAACTACAGGCCTCCAGAGATTTTACTAAAAATGAGTTTTTATTTAATATCTATAGAACCCTTTGTGATAAAATTATGAAAGGTATTCTGTTTAGTAATAATAAGTGTTATCGATTTCTCATATTAACTAATTATAATTTAGACCAGGGATGTATGGGAGCAGTGGGCCCATCGATTTTTATCTAGTATTTTTTTTTATAAAATTGGGTACATATTTAAGGTTATATGACATAAAATACGCAAAAACATACTTTGCATATTTATCATAAGATGTTTTCGAGAAATATCGATGAAAAATAAAGCATGCAGAATTTAACTTAATACGGATTCTTCAAATTACAAATAATAAATTTATCAGGGTGGCCAGTATTTCTCTGGAACAAATTTCCCTGACTTTTCCCGGTTTTCCAGGAGAATTTTTACCGTTTTTCCCTGTTTTTTTATAATTAAAATTAGATAAGAAAGCTAAATAAAAAAAAGGTCTCATATATGAAATTTAAATATTTTTGCAGAATTTTCATTTTTCCCTGACTTCCCACTAAATTCCCTGACTTTTCCCGGTTTTCCAGAAACTGGCCACCCTGTTTATATTCTTGTTTTATGATAAAAATTAAATAATCATAATGCCATTTTTCGACTCGTTTTAGCAAAGTTAAGAATCACTACTTATATTTAATAGCTCGTCTATTAAAAACAGATGGCTGCAAATATACCATAATTAAATAATTTTGAATTATAAAAAAATAGTGCGTTGAGTATTGATAATTTTCTTTTGTTATCAGTACAATTTTACATTTTCACATTTTTTTTTCAAAATTTTCTCATTGGTTATTTTGAAGATATGGACAGACAACATATTTTTTTTCAAACGAAGGTATTAATAATAATAAAACGTCTACATATTTAAATTAATTAAATTGTCAGCTTTCATTTGATACCCCAAATTGTATAAACAATTTTTTTGGTAACCAATATGCCCACTCACAAAAAGTACCAAAAACATAAAATTTTATTTTTATAACTCTCAGGTCCACCATTTACTACAATTTTGGTAAATCTCAGGGTTTCTGGGTTAAACGGTTCAATAGTTAGAAGGCTGTGACCGAAATAAAGACAAAGTTTTTTTTTTTTTAATTTAGGTATTTTATACGAAACAAAAAAAAACGAGTAATGGTTTCCATTTATATTACTCGATGGAGATATTACAAATCCATACTAATATAATGTTATAAATTCGCTGAACCGATCTTGATGAAATTTGGCAGGGATATAGCTTGCATCCTAAAGTAGTACATAAGCTATTTATTTGATAAAAAATGGATGTGTAATATTTGTACGCGCGAAGGTTATAGTGTTTGGTGTTGACATCTAGCGTGCAAATGCGAAACTAAAAATTTGTTTTTATCCACAATAATAACATAAATCTGTATTATTTACCTAACCTAACATCATAGTGTTGTTTTCATTAATCCAAACACGCAAACGAATTCGCAGGTATAACTGCTAGTAAATATTACAAACAATTCTTTAATATGCGTAGATATACAAAAAGAAAAAAGCTCATAATTAAAACACAAAACACATTTATATACAAGTACATTCGAGTAAAAAATGAGGAAGAGCGAGGGCATAATTAAAAATACAAACTCCGCATTATGTGTCTGCACGCATTGTATTTGCATTAATCTCTGTTTTATCCATTGCGCGATGTTCATGTGCATGTAATACGTAGATATATACCGTAATTACAAGAATTCTTTCATTTAACAGCAGACAGTCGGAGGGGGAGCGTCTACTCCTCCTATTGTTCGCGCTAGCTGCAGTTTTATAAAGTACTAATATTGTTTAGCACTGTCTTCCTCGTGTAGTCTTTCGCTTTATGTCATTCGTTCAACCCGTTCATTGGCGCCGTAACTCGGCTGTCCTGTTACTACCTGAATATTGACCATAAAGATACTTTATGTACCTATTTATTTGCTAGTGGTAAAATACATAGTGATGGGTTGGTAGTAAAATGTGGTTAATTTACAAACTTTTAGATCTTGATATTTTTATGTATTTGGTAAAAAATACTAAGGCCCGGTTTCTCAATATGAGTTTAAACTTCAGATTATTTAATCTTCATCCTAGGTTTAAACTGAACATAATGTCCAGTTTAAACCTCACTCAATTTCTCAATATAAGTTTAAATGGAGGATTTTTGTTATGTCAAACTAAAAATTAACCTCAAATTATTATATTAAATGTGATAAAAAATGAGTTAATTCAGTAAAAGAGAACAGGGTACATTACTAGAATTAATAAAAGAATATAGTGTTACTATAGAATGTAAAAGAAGTTGGATAATAAGTTAATATTTGGGCTAGAAAAATAAATTATTTCATCTGTCAGTTAAAAGTTAATCTTAAGATTAATTATAATTTTTAACTGGACATTGAGAAACAAATGTATAGCTTAATCTTAAGTTTAACTGGGACATGTGGTTTAAACTCATATTGAGAAACCAGGCCTTACGAGGGAACCTTTTCAAGTCGAAATTTCATATCGAGTTTAAACTTTGTATATAGTTAGAGGAGGTCAAGGTAAGTAAGAAAAAAATTATCACAGCTGCGGTAAAACGGTTTAAAGGGATGAAACACCTCTATGAAAATGTGCAAAATAATCATATTTTTTCAAATAACTCTGAAACTAATGAAAATTTAAAAAAATCTACAATACAAAATTTTCATGATTTTTTATGCTCTTTCGAATGGCGATACTTAAAATTCGAAAAATTAAACCGTTAACCCCTACCTCCCACCCACATTTCATAGGTTTAATTTTTTCAAATTTTGACTATCGCATTCGAAACAGCATAAAAAATCATGAAAATTTTGTATCATAGATTTTTTTCAATTTTCATTAGTTTCATAGTTATTTGAAAAAATATGATTATTTTGCACATTTTCATAGGGGTGTTTCACCCCCTTAAACCGTTTTACCGCAGCTAAGATAATTTTTTTCTTACTTATCTTAACCTCCTCTAACTATATACAAAGTTTAAACTCGATACGAATTTTCGACTTGAAAAGGTTCTGTTGTAAGTCGAGACTTATACCTAGAACGTATACCAGAAACATTTAAAATAATTGGCTTTTAGGTTTCAGCAGAACTTGATATAGATCCTGGCTTCTGGGTATGAGCCGCGTCAATTTGGTAGTTATATCGGCCAACGTTTCGTCGCATATTGCAGTAGACTCCCTCAAGGTAATTGAATAATTAAAAAAATGTAACACTAAGTTTTTCTCTGACTTTGATTAATAAATATTCTTAGATGTTTCTTGAATTTTCCAGGTTTGTGAAAATCGTGTATAATAATATAGAATTTAAGCAGGAAAAGGGTTCGGTTAGATCTACTTGTAGATGCACGAGTGCAATTCATCATTCATTTACATGGTTAAAAATATTAACCTTTACAAAAGGATCGAGGTATACGATTCTATTATTATTTTTAATAGTCTTTTCTTTTTATGTTTAAACTTTATAATTATCTTCGAATTCTAATCTACATTCTATTTGAATACTACATTTACTACGTCGAATCCAATCTTCTTAGGATTATTATTTCATTTGTTGGGGGTAAATCAATTTAAAGGTTTTCTAATACTATTACTGAAGGGTCGATTTTGATGACTGTTCATAATACTATATTATTATTTAAACCAGTGTATCTCAATTGATATTTTTAGAGCATAGTTAGTAGAACATGTACAGAAATATAGCGTTCATTAATATCCGGTGTTATAAAGAAACCTTTATAAAGAAATTGTAAAGGTATTATAGGAAAAGGACTGATACACAGTATTTAATTTAAATATTTCAGTATTCCAGTGATGTTTGAAATGTGACATTTTTTAGAATATTTTATGCTAGTTTTGACGGTAGATACACGAAGTACATTAATGACAATTTTTAGTAGATAATATATAGTAATTTGGAATCATTCTTCATATTTATCTCAAATATGTCATTTTTTGAGTTGTGACACTTTTTTGCGGGAGTGCGATATGTATAATGTACAAAAAGGCAAAACTATTTTTTAAGCAGACTTCAAATGCAATAATAGAGTACAGACTATCATTAAAGAGATACCTATTATATCAATACGAAGCTTATCTATTGTTGTGCTATAGTTTATATGTTTTACTCCAGCTAGGAATTGGAACATTTTCAAACAACTTGATACTAATGAGCGATATAGTGTACAGTCTGTATAAAGTGAACTTCATACAGTGGTACCTCGACATACGAGTGCCCCAACATACGAGTTTTTCGAGATACGAGCCGGCGAGCGAGTGATTTTTTGCTTTGAGTTACGAGCGAAATTCGAGATACGAGTTCGGTAGTTCATTTATTTTTATAACCATGGATCGGAAGAAAGTTTGTGAAAAGTGCTAAGAAAAAGATGATGAGTATTGAATTAAAACGTGAAATTATAGAAAAACATGAGCAATTGTTTTGTATGGGGAAATTTGCTTCGAGATACGAGTAATTCAAGATACGAGCAAGGTTGCGGAACGAATTAAACTCGTATGTCGAGGTACCACTGTATATGTATATTTATATATACCTACTCCACTACTACTAACAATGTGTTTTGTTTGACTTTATCAATATATTTAAATACTGTAATATACGTAAAGATAATACTTGCATTAACCTAAATATCTTTGTAAACGGTAAGTTTTTGTTCAGAATTTCCGTTTGTATCATATTAGTTGTATATTGGTTAACTTAAGAAGGTTGGCAATGTAGGGTGTGGGGCAGGTTTTGCGGGGAACGGTGTGGGTAAGCATTTATGGATAAGCATAGAGTGAAAACAAAGTGTGTCTCTCTCTGGAGTATGCAAAATTACATAGATGCGTCTCCTCACTTTTTTCACATGTTTTAATTAAAAAGTG